>JAXCHO010000050.1:6737500-7958928 GCA_036630365.1 Acanthiza pusilla | reverse complement strand
ATGTAATAAGCCAAACATATCCCCACCAGAGCGTCACCAACTTTACTGGAGTGACTGTTTCCACAAAGGGTGATTAATCTGTGGTCCTCATTGCCATGAGATATCGGTGGAACAAAGAGCTCTGAAGGCATTTTAATGGATATCTTGGTAACAAAACAATCCTGGGTATGATTAAGAGGATATTGCATTGTAAGGATTATAACACCTCCTGGTTCAGAGTCATTAGTGACTTATGGAAAACATTCCATTACAGTTAGAGGTTTTCTTGTACCTCTGAAGCCGAGGATGCCAGCTGCTGCTGGAGACAGGGCACTAAATGAGGCAGTCTGGCTGCTCTGGGAGGACCAGGCTGCTGTCCTGATCAGCCATGCATGCAGCCTGTTGTTTACCCAGCAGCCAGGAGACACGAGAACAACCTTCTCTCTGCTGCCATCGCCTTGCTTGAAACCAGGAAGGGTTTCCTCTCTGGATCAAAGCAGCACCAAAACAGCTGTTGTGTAGAATAGTCTCGAGTTCTGCGGAAAAAAAAAAACATTCTGGGGTATGTTTTGTTGGAACATGCATTCATTTGGAAGCAATGCTGAGAGGACTAAGGTTGTTTCATGTGTTTGCTCCTTTTGGGTAACATCTGATCACCATGGAGGGAATCTGAACCTCAAACGTGCAATCATGCACGTCAGACAGGACAAGAGAAAACCCTCTTAAGTTGCACCATGGGAGGTTTAGGTTGAATATTAGGAAAAATTTCTTCACCAAAAGGGTTGTCAAACAAAGGGTTGAAATTGGCTGCCCAGGGAAGTGGTAGAGTCACTATCCCTGGAGATATTAAAAAGATGTGTGCTTGTGGCACTTGGGGACACGGCTTAGTGGTGGATGTGATGACCTTAAAGATCTTTTTCAACCTAAATGATTCTATAATTCTGTGCTGATGCCCTTGTAATTCATTCCTGATGGGGTATGGATGTTTATCTAGCCAATGAATATTTCCACTAGGGTCCCAAAATAGTCCATGGTACCCTGATGTGTTACAGGGCAAGACTAAACAACAAAGTCTTCTTTAACAAGTCACTGTAGCACATCCTCAGTCACACTGCATGGGCTAATCCATGAGCCACCATTAAAGTTCCAAACAGCCTGTGTGGGGTATTGCCTGGCCCCTGTGCTGAGGGGCTCTGGAGCTCTGCCCATCGCCCTGGGAGCAGCAGGACCAGGTGGGCCAGGAGAGGATGAGCCTTTGTGGATGGAGCAAGAGGGTCAGCTTCAGATCTGCAAACTCCAGATGCCCAAGCAAGGACTGTGGGGAGAAACATCTAGCCAGAGCCAGGCCTGCAGGGTTAGAAAGCCAATACCAGCTACTAAAGGGTTTTTGTCTCCAAAATCAGCTCTTTTTTGAGAGAGAAAATGGGGGTTTCCCCTCATGTCCCATCATGAACAAGGCTGTTCAGTGATAACTTCTACTTCAGAGCATCATTGCTCCAGTTTACTTTAAGCCTCTCTTGGCAGAGACCCACGTGTTTTGAGATATTTTGCAACACTCCTGAAGTGCTGGAGGTTTAACTGTTTGGGCTGTGTAACCTGCAACCAGGGCAGGAAGGCAAAGGAGGAAAATAAAGACTTGTGGATTTCCAAAGCTGGGTTTCCTCCTTCCTGCTTTTGTTTGCCTGCTTGGTGCCCAAAAAGGGCAATGCATATTCCCAGAGTTGTGGGAATATTGTTTCTTTTCCGGTCCAGCGTTTCCAGTAAGCACTTTGCTATAAATGGCGTTAAGACTAACAAAAGTTTATTGTTAAATCCCTGTGTCTTTGTTTAGCTCCTGTCATGATCATAATTAGCATTTTCCACTTCTGCAAGCCTGTCATCTGCAGAGCTGAAAGTGCTTTAAAATATTTGAAGCATCTAACAGGGGGAGGGAGTATTAATAGCTCCATTTAACAGATGGGCAAACTGACACATAAAAGCAGCAAGTGCCCTGTCCTTGAAGCAGGGCCAGAGCCAGCAAGTAGTCGGCTCCAACTACAAAGTTTTGAAAGTGGGTCAAAAAAATAAAGAGAAAGGCTGTAGATCTGTCCCAGTTTGGAAAATGATGGGAAATAGTTCCAGTCGCAGTGGCGCTCAACCCAGATGGACCAGACAGATGAATTGCTGGATGAGCTGCTACTGCTTATATGGTTAAGTGGTTCATCTCTTGATTTCTGTTCTGCTAACGTTTGTCCCTGGGACAAAGGGAAAAACACAGTCCATGATGTTCCAAAATAGTCAGAAAGCTGAAACAGCTGCTAAAATAAGCAAGTGTCCTGTTGGCTGGGCTCTGCAGGTCAGGGGATTGCAAAGCACCCACAGATGTTGAGGCCACAGAGGAAATGTCTTTGAGCAGGGCTTGGGGACAGCGGGAGGAGGCTCAGCTGTGCACAAACAGCAGAGATCCCAGGAGCTGGACACAGAGCCAGCAAAGCAACCAGAACTGGATTAAACTTCCCCTTTCACCTCGGAGAAGCTGATATGGGAGTTTCACTTCTTTAAAGGGCAGCAGAGCAGCAAACCAATATTCGTTTGGGCTCTGGAGGCAGCCGCTGGTCCCTGCAGCGCAGGTCAGGACAGGAGTGCCTCAGCTCTCCCAGCACCTGTGGGAGGGCAAAGAAAGAAGCAAAACCAAAGAGGATTTCTCTGTGCAGCCCAGCTGGACTTTCCTTGTGCTTTAACACAACAGTCCGAGTCTATTAGGACAAATATGAGCACACCATCCCACAGCCCCCGGGCTGGCTTCTCCACCAAGCCTGGCTCCATCTGAGTCTGCTGGGCAGAGCCCTGCCAGACCGTGCCACCCCTCTGCTGTCCTGGACACGGAGAGTGGGAAGAGCAGCTGAGCTTTGTACTTCCCAAAACAAGCACAGATAATGTATTCTTACTTTTTTTTTTTCCTCCTTCTTTCCCAGAAGCTGTTGTCCTGCTGTGCATGAAGCGTGTTTGAAGTCATGTCCAGAAGGAAAGTCCACTAAATCAGGTAGGAGCTCACACTATGGCTGATAAAGTTTTTATTTTCAGGGAAGTATTACAAACAGAAATGGGATTTTTCCTTCCTGTATCATGGAGTCACTTGACCTCCCTCAGTATTCTGAATTACTAGATGCTAGAAAGCTCCTAAGAGGAAAAAAATACCAACAATTCTGCCTTTATGACTTTCCTGCTGTATTATCCACACCTCACAGCCATGTCCTTGCTCAAAGCCATGTTCCAGCTCTGATTCCAGGGCATCCCCATCTTGTTCCTGGGCCGAGCTTTCCCTTGCCCAGAGCTGCCAGGGTCATTTTGTGTGAGATCTGCAGCACAGGATCTCAGGACTCTGGTGCACACAGACATCCCTCCTCGTGCAGGTCTCTCAGAGCAGCTCATCCCTTGCATCCAGCATCTTCTCTACATACTCTGGAGCCACCCCATGTCCTTCTACACCCAGGCTGCACTTTAGCAGCCCATAAAATACTTGGCAATTGATTTTATTAGGAGCTTTCCTTTTCCCGAGACTACAACTGGCAGCGATCACTGAGCATCCCCAGTGTAGCGTTACAGGCACGTCTGGAGCATCGCTGCAGCTTGGGTTTAGATGTCACATCCCTGGGGACTCAGGCAGACAGACTCACCCTGCCTGCAGGAGGGATCAGGAGCTGCTGTCACCTGACACAGCCAGAGGGAAATGGTGCATCCATCACAGAAATCTTCAGCTAAGGAGGTGTGCTGGCCTGCAGAGCTTTCCCTGTGCAGATAGGCTCCCAGCAGGGCAGCACAGCACAGCCAGAGGGGCTCCTGTCTGCGTTGGGTAACAAAAGCCATGGAGCCACTGGAGCCTCAGCCACCCCTCACTGCCAGCCTGTTCTGAAGCCCAACACTTTCCTCTTCTGTTGTATGGCAAACAGCACCATGCCAGCAGCCAAAGACAGATCTTCCCACCCCCCTTTCCCAGGCACACCCTGCCCCTGCCCCAGTGGTGCCTGTCTGTGCAGTGGAGCAGACAGACAGGGCAGCCAGCTCCAGGGAGCACAGCTAAGCCTGGTTTTGCTAATCAGCTTCGTCCTGTACTGACACTCTTAAGAGGTGCCCTGGTTATATTTAGGCACCACTGGGAGCTGCCAGGGCTCTTGCGCCTCAGGAGGTTTCACAGGCTTTCGCTCAGCCCCTTACACTGCACTGAGTCAGGGCTGATGGGATTCTGGATGCAGATTCCCGTGGGATTGTGCAAGCCTCGGTGAGGCAGAGCCCAGGCAGGTGGCTCTCAGCTGCATGCATCCTGTGCTGAGCAGAGCTTCCCAGCACAGCCTCCTCAGGCAGCAGCAGCCAAACCTGCCCAGTTACACCTCTCACAACTCCTCTTCAAGCTCAGCTTCTCTTCCCAGCCGTGCAAGCACTGCTTTCACACAGCAGAGCTCAACTCCTCAGATGACAAAGAGCCACAGGACTGAGTAGCTGTTTCCTTCTAGGCATAAAAATAAGGACTCCTCCTTGCCTCCCTCTGTCCTTGTAGAAAAGTCTCTCTCAACCCAGAAACTGAGCCACACCAGCAAGGGCTGCTATAGCTTCACCTTCCTCTTATATGTGACAAGGGCAGCTGTGCTAGAAAATAGCCCCAGCTGCATCTCCTCGGCACTTTGACTTCTCCTTATGCAGGGAAGCCTGCAAGGTATTGGGGAAGTTGTGCTGGAGTCGAGCATTCCTGGGCCAGGAGTTCAAGTGGGATTTTGTAAGGTGCTGTGCACTCGGAGGTCAGTGTCTCGGTGTGATCAGAGGAGCTGTGGGGCTGCTGGGGAGTTTCCAGCCTCTGAGGTGGAATCCATTGGGACTTTCCTTCGTGAGCAATCTGGAGGAAGGCAGGGAACCCAAGGCTGAAGGGGATCCCCATTGCAAAGGAATTCACCCCGTGGCCTGGGTGGGATAGGGTGACTGCATATCACAGGCAGAGAGAATACATGGGACACGCCTGCCACAGCAGCTGTGGGGCTTCTGTAGCTGAAGGGTCACTGCTCTGTGGTTTGTCTGCTTTGCAGCTTCAGCCATTAGCAGATCTTCCGTGCAGGTGCTGGTTTTGTTCGTGTGAAAATATGTTGACACGTAAGGGCAAATGAGTAAGAAGCCGTAAGGAAATAAAAGTAATGGAGAAGGGACTCATAGCCCTTCTTAGGGCTTAGACTCCTTAGAGCTTCAAAAGGGTCCCTGCAGGGGACAGAGGGTCCTGTGGGTGCTCATGGCTGCTCTGGGTGCACATGAGGGGTCTGGGGCTCTGCTGTCTGCTGTGCAAAAGCCACAGGACCATGTCCATCCAGTGTGAGCCTGGCTTGAGGGGGTGAAAAATGGGCAGGGAGAAAGGAGCCAGCCTGCCATGTCCTAAGGGCTGCTGGGGCTGAGTGTGCCTCATCCCCTCTGTCACCATCCCTCAGAGGGACATGTCTTTCAGAGGTGGGGGTGAAGCAGAGTGCCCTGATTCATTAGCACCTTGAAGCTGAAGGATGTGAAAAACAAGCTCGACCTGGGAACAAAATAAAAATACAACTGCTGTCACGGCAACTGTCTCCAGATGCACAAAGAGACCAATTATTTCCATTAATCAACTTAGCGAGAAGCTGAAGAAGAGGCTTGAGCTGCATCGAGGCTTGGTGCTGAGGGGAGGGAGGAGCAGAGGGGCTCCATCAAACAGTGATTCTTCCCATGGTGGAGGATTTTTGGAGCAGATTCTCAGCACCCCTACCCTGTGGGGACTGACAGAGGGCTGCTGCCTGCTCCAGGTGTGGGGATGCAGGCTGGCAGCACTGTGTGGCCAGAGCTGGGCCCTGGGCTGCACTCCTGGTGGATGGATGGACAGGGATGGGATGGAGGGATGGGTGGATGGATGGATGGATGGATGGATGGATGGATGGATGGATAGTGGATGGATGGACAGGGATGGGATGGATGGATGGATGGATGGATGGGATGGATGGATGGTGGATGGATGGATGGATGGGATGGATGGATGAATGGATGGATGGACAAAGAGCTCCCTCCCACCGTCACCCACACATCCTGATGCTAATGGGATGCCAGTGGGGCTGAGCAATGCCCTCCTGCCTCCCTCAGCCTCCCCCTGCCCCCTGAGGATCACAGCAGAGCACACAAGGACTTGCCCTACCCCAATGCCGAGGGTTGGCCGCAATTTTGAAATCCAGCTGGACCATTTCTTACGTCAGCGGGAAGCCAGGCAGTGGCTGTGAGGATGTGGGACAGCAGGAGGTGCCTTGGGACAGTAAGGACTCTGCAGTGGGGGCCTGGGGATGTGCTGAAGGCCAGGAGGGAGGGGAAGCAATCTGGGGAGCTTGGCAGAGCTAAATACGAGGTTTGTGAAGTCACAGAGGAGTCAGTCTAAGCCTGATCTTAAGCAATAAGTTATCAGTTCTACAGGTATTAAATGATTTTTGTACTTTCATTTTGCCAAATGAAAAGAAGGGACCTTTTTGTGGATACCAAACCTCAGCTGTATCTGCTGTCCTCCTAAAGGAATTACAATTTTCCAGCAAGTCCTAGAGAATGATGGAAGCTCTGTTCCTGCAAAACCACGACAGTGGCTGGAGCAGCTGTGATGTCTGTCCTGGCTAAATTTATCATATGTAGGATAAGAGCCAGGGGGTGCAGAACTATTACAAGAAATCCCACAGCAAATATCTTCAAAAAGTACCAATGTGCCATGCCCAACTTGATATCTCTGCATCACTGACGTCTGGGGAGGTTTCTCCGTGCTATTCTCTCCTGGAAAGAAGCTGCTCAGCACATGAGATGGGCACACATGCCCTGCCAGATCAGGCTGCTGCCCTGCTCCTGCCTGTTTCCCCACCAAGCGAGGAAACTCAGGGCTCAGCAGTTTGGGGCACATCAGTTCTGGTCAATAAGACCCACCACCACCACGTTGTGGAGAGCACAGAGCCCACAGGAAAGCAGAGGAGCTCTGTGTCCTGTGCAGACCCTGTCACGTGTAGCTGCTGCCAGACTGGGCTCCCAGCAGGAGCATCTTCATCCTCAGCTGCATCCTCAGCTTCTGGCCATGGATCTGAGCTCTGCTGCATGGGGGTCATGGAACATGACGAGGCCTTTATGGCACAGTCACAGGTCTATAAACACCCCTGTAACACCATGACAGAGCCCTCTTCTTTGATGTACAGCCCCTCATGCATGTTCCCAGAGAATACCCAGTGGAAAATCTGCTGAAATTCCAGCTGGAGGTTGTCAGACAGTTGGTGGAAACCCCCTGACCTCAAGTGCTGGCTTCAGCCCTATGGGATATATTTTTCTCCTCGCTGGATGCGACTCTCCCAGCAGGAAACCTCAGAGCAAACCCACAGGGAGCACAGAAATCCCGGTGCTTCCGTCTCTGTGCTCTACCAGGCCCCCCTCTTTAGTAAACCATCCTACACTGTAAATATTTTAAAAGCCCAGCAGGGCTGTTGAGTATGTTTTGCTGTTGTTATGGATCCGGCCCCAGCAGGAGAAGTCTAATAATAGTCCCTGTACCCTGGAATGAAAGGGCAAAGGGCACTGCACAACGTGGAGAGCTCCAAGGCAACTGCCCCACTTCTTGCCTTGGTGGTGGGATGTGATGCTTGAGCAGAAAAAGGAGCCCCATCCCTGTTCCCAAGCAGAACTTCGGAATTTCACCGCCGAAAAATGGTGAGGTTTCATTGGCTTTGGGGCTTTACAACCCCAGAAGTTTGGACAGTGTTTAATCAAGAGAAAAGGAAAGTGTGTCCTGGGCTGGGCTGTGGGATGAGGGAGTTGTCTCCAACCAAAACCTGCAGCTGTTGGTCCCAACTGCCCAATGGACAGCCTGAGGCCAAAGCTGGGCTGCAGTGCCCCAGGACAGGACTCTGGCAGGGCTCCTGGCGTGGGGAATTGCCTGCAGCAGGCACAGGGAAGGCTGAGGCACAGGACTCCCTGCCTCAGGTGTCCCAGGGACAGCACGGAGGGCAGGGCTGGCTGCCTGAAGGGACAAGGATGTCCAGGCAGGGGCCTAAGCTGCCTTGTGGCTCATGGATCTCTGCAGAGAGCAGGGCTAGGTGAGGAGGAGAACACTCAGAAAGGCGAGAGGTTAAGGGGCAGAGCAGGAGGCACAAAGCAGGCAGGGGGGAACTGGCTGAGTTAAGCCCAGCCTGCTGATAGCCAGCACCAGCACCCAAAAATAGCCCTTCCTAGCGATAAAAAGTTAACCTAGACAAGGGACAGATGCAATGCCATGTGAAGGGTTTCCTTGGAGCTGGAGTCAGGGCTGGGTGTGACTGTAGCATCCATCCAGTCCTGGGGATCAGCCCTGGGCGCTGGCTCAGCTCGCAGGGCTTGTGTTGGTTCCCCAGGCACAGAGCCTGTGCTGAGGGTGACCTGCCAGGTGTGCCCAGGTCACTGCTCTGCCACTCTCCTGCTGTTTGCAGGAACTGTTTGCTGTAGTCCCTGGATCCCTGCTGTGAAGCAGGCAAAGGGGAACAAAACAGGAATTAAATGGAGGCTTCTCTGTGGGGCCAAATGGGATGTGGAGCTGACCCAAATGAAGTGCCTCAATTTATTCTACCTAAAGGCAGAGGAAACATTTAACTCTTTAATTTCCCAGCACCCTCCTTTCAAATGGGCAAAACTCAGGCCCAGAATGAGTAGGGCTGGGTTAGCTGCAGCCCCCAGAGCAGAGGCAGCTGCTCTGTCAGCTGCTGGGTGATTGCCCTGGAAAATGCTGGCAAGCCCAGTCACAATCTGACAGCAAAACTGCTCTGGAAGCCAAGTCCACACCAGCAAAGCCAAGACTATTACAGCTCAGATTTTTTAGTACTCACAAGACACTACAGAAAAGTAAGTCCAGCCAAACAGCAGGCTTGGCAGAGCTAGGGACAGGAGCAAGGGTGGCTCTGGGGACATACCTGGTGTGACTGGCAGCTTGTGAGGGGTTTCTTCACTTGTGGCCAGCTGCCCAGGGACAGGCAGCACCACATCCCCATGGCAGAAGGCACACAGCCTCCCCCCAAGCAGAAAACTTTAGAGGAATGTGCAACAGGCAGCAGATCCCAGCTTCCCTGCCCCATCCCTGCGGGCTGGCACGCTGTGCTGAGAGCACAGGGACTGTTTCTGTTACCATCAGCAGCAGGGAGGAAAGGGAGGGCAGGAAAGGACCCT
Organism: Acanthiza pusilla; assembly: GCA_036630365.1. Taxonomy (NCBI): domain Eukaryota; kingdom Metazoa; phylum Chordata; class Aves; order Passeriformes; family Acanthizidae; genus Acanthiza; species Acanthiza pusilla. The sequence continues at coordinate 7,949,763 of JAXCHO010000050.1, read as the reverse complement.
CTGGGGACAAGCTGAATCACCTCTTTGAAGCGCCCTGGAAACCTTTCCACATTGTGTGTGCCGTGGGATTATTCCTGCAACGCCTGGCAAGAGCAGCCCCATTGTCCTGTCTGTCCACAGGAGAATGAAAAACCAAAGGTGGGGAGCCAGCAGCTGATGCACCTCCCTTTGCACCCCCTAAGTGACTGTCTGCGGTGACACAGTTTCAGGGTGAACTATGTGGCCAACAGGGAAGGTGATTCCTTTGTTGTCCCTGCAAGACCTTAAAAACAGTTACTGAGTAAAAACCCACAGAACTACGGGTTCTGTGCCTGAAAGTATGGAAATTCTGTTTGAAAAATCAGGCTTTTCTATCAAAAATTGAGGCAACTGCTCCCATCACCCTCTCAACCCAACAACTTCCCAGAGGCAGGGGCTGGAATCTCTCTGCCAGTGGGGAGTGATCTGCCTGAAAGGTTTTTGAGAGCCACCCACCTTGAAAATCCCAAAGGAATTGCACACGTATGAAAGCTTTGCTGTTAACTCTGCCTGTCTCCAGCTCTTTGCCTGGAGAGCCAAAGGCAGGAGCCCTTCCAGCGACAGAAATAAATAAATCACATGCGCCATCTCCCGGCCACCGAGCCGGGACCCAGAGCTGCGCACTTGGTGCCTTCTGTTTTTAATCAGGATCCCATCCTTTTCCCGTGTGAGGAGAAACTTAATTACTTGGCACTGCACTGCCACCACCATTGGCAGCTACATCAAGGGACACCGGGAAAATGCTGCATCCCAGGGGCTGGCTCCTGCTGCCTGGTTTGGGGAGTCCATCCCAGAAACCCGCCCTGGTACAAGGGCAGCAGGACTCTGGAGCATTTCAGCTCTGGAATGGCCTCACTGACTGGATATGGACCCAGGCTTGTCTGCTGGCTCCTAGGGAAGCCTCCCAAGTCCGTATGACATCTCTCTGGCAGCTGCAGAAGGTCAGCAGTGTCTGGGCTCTGGTGACCTGTGAGGACTTGTCTGGGAATGATGGATGCTTGTCCTGTCCTGGGGAAAAGGCTCTTTGCTCACTGAGATCATCCAGCACACTGCACCCAGAGGAGGTGCCTTGTCCCGGGAAGGGCATGCCAGGGACACGAGGGGAGATGAGAAAAAACAGCTGGGATCTCTTCCTGGGGCAAAGGATGCAGCTTTTCCAAGGGCCTCTTTAACAGAAGGTGGATGGGTACCAAGCCCATGGAGGAGGTGGGTGTTCATAAGAAATTGCTCAATTTGGGGAAAGAGGATCTCCTGCAAGACCTGGGTGGGCCAAGCCCCACATCCCACCAGTGAGCTGGTGCTGGCACTCCCTGAGCTGGCATCAGCACCAGGAGAGGAGTCCCTGGGGCTACCAAAACACTCTGGGTTTCTGTGGGTTTGTGGTTACTGCACCCTACTCAGCTCAGGAACCAAGAGAATTTAACCTCTTTTATCCCATTTATTGCATCTTCACCTGCATCTCCTTTCTACTTCATAACATTGGGAATTAGAGTGAGAAGTGCAATTCGTGTTCAGGCTGGTGGTCTGCCAGCAGATTTCCCTGGCAGGGAAATCAATATTAAGCAGGATTTGTAAAGGAAGCTGAGCAAACTCCTCTGTGGGTCATTAACTCCAAGGCACAAAAGCGAGTGAATGTGCATTAAATGTGCATGAATTTGTTTGCACTGCACACGAGTGTTTCTAATCGGGACCTGCTCCAAGCACTGACAGCATCAGCAGGGCTAGAGGCACATTTTACAGTGATCAGAATCACAGATAAGACAGCAATTAATCTCTAGCTTCCACACAGAAAAACAAACTGAGTGCCAAACGGAGTATACAGGAGCAGGAACTGAGAGCTCCGGGCTTCCCGTGCAGAGGCAGCGTGTGCTTGGCAGCTCTGTGCCCAGAGCTGTGTCCCCAAGTCCCTGCACCCTGTGCTGTGCAAGTGCTGGCAAGGGAAACCAGCAGCCAGAATGAAAACCCAGCAACTTAAGGATTCATCAGCTGAACTCAGGGCTGGCTCACAGCAGAGCCTGCATGTGACAAGTGGCCGCTCCAGGCCTTTCTTCGTGCTGTGCACTTGGCACTGGCACAAGTCTGGAGTGAAGGGATCCAAATGTCTCACAGAAGGGCTGATTTTCACATGGTAAAATGTTTATCTCACAGCAGTCCAGCCCAGCGCTTCTTCAGTGACATCCAGCAACCAGTGGAGGCCAGTGCTGCTCCAAAACCCCGTACCTATAAAACATTCCCCTGCTCCCCAACTTTCCAATAGGTATCCAACATTTCCCATTACAAATTCAGGTTTGATCACCACCCCACCCCCCAAGCAGTGAGCCAAATTTGGCCTGTGTTCAAAGCTCCCGTGGCGTTTGGAGGAGGAAGGAGGGCTTTCTCCATAGTCCTTTTCCTGTAGGGAAAAGCTGCTGCAAGCAACCCTGTGTGCCTAAAGGAGAAGGCTGGAAACTCAAAGAGACAAATGCCGTGTCTGCCTTTGTTTGCAGAGGGAAGGCAGATCGAGTCAGGCAGCAGGGATGGATCCTTCCTGCCTGCCTGCCCTGCCTGGCACCGTGGGTCACCCAGCATGGGGGTGCCCCCACACATTGCCCCACATGAGGGAGGTGATAACTGAGATTTCAGATGCTGCTGGCAGAGGAACCAGAGCAGAGTTCCAGGGACTATTTTCTCAGGCTGTAATGTTACCCCACAGAGTAACCCAACGTGGAAGGAGCCATGGCTTGAGCCATGCCGAGCATCCTGGACCTCACAGCTGTGTTCTCTCTGCAGTGTTTTGCAAGTGAATAGAGATGCAATGGAGGTAGAGTCCAGCACCTACACCGACTTCATTTCCTGCGACCGCGCCGGCCGGAGGAACGCTGTCCATGACATCCAGCGAGAGGCAACCACCATCAGCATGCGCAAACTGACCGAGGGCCTGGGGGACCTTGCTGTGGAGGGAGCAGGTGAGCTGCCACACACACACCCCGGGAAGCTCCTGGCAGGGGCTGGAAGGGAGGGCACGAAATGGCAGCACAAATGGCCAGTGCTGTCTCCAGGAGCATCACAGTGATGCTCAGGAGGAACATCCCATTCCTCACTGCTTCAGTCAGTGCCTTCATGCTCGTGGGGTGCTCAGGCAGGGGGAGACTCCCCAGACCGAGGGGTGCTTGCAGTGAGCAGAATGGTCCCTGGTTCCTGGCACAGGAACACTGCATGCTCCAGCCCAGGGCCTTTGCTCACTGGTGCTTAAACAAGGCATGCACTGACCAAGACCCTTCCCAGAGCAAGTTACACATCAGGTATACCTTAGGCTATATAAAAATCGTGTATTGGGCAGGCTGTGGTTTGCTTTTGTTTTTTTGGTTGGTTGTAAAAAAATCAACCTTTGAATAGTTCTGCAGTATTTCAAATAACAATAGAAACAATTTTCACACCAGAAGCCATCTCCAAATCCTCCTTTTCAGCCCAAATGTGGCAGTAGTATCACCCTGCTCAGTAAATGCTGGCCAGCTGGCTGTGAGGAGTTCGAATCCTCTGTCCAAAATTGCCACTCCGATTTCACGAATAAGCAGCACAGCGTAGACTATCACTGCAGAGGGGAAACTCAGTTATTCTGAAACTCAGATCTTCATGTGACAATCTGGATGAAATCAGCTGTAGCAATGGCTGATAGTTTGTGTCCTCAGCAGGGTGTAACTGTGCTTTCTTCCCAATCCTCACTTCTGCAGAAAGCCAAAGAGATGCCTCTTCTTCTGACAACGACCCTGGAGCAAGACCAAAGGGGCAAGAAAGCAGCCCCTCCCCATGAGAGCAGAAAGGGGGTGGGATGGGCAGGAGGAGGGGCTTGCCGTGAACATTAAACAAGAATTTCTTGAATCTGTGGACAAAAGCCAACCTGGAACAGCAAGTTGTCTGTCAAATGCCTCTGCTGGAACTGTGCTTTTGTAGAGAGACACAAGACACTTGCAAGGACTGGCACCTCCGAAAGACTTCTGCCCCCATCCCTAACAATTTAGAGCAACACTGCCGTGGTTGTAGTGATATGAGCCATTCTCGAGATGCCTTAGCTGCGATTTTCTCTTAGGGGAAAAACAGTTTCAGTAATAATAGACACACCAGATTTTCCTGTCCAAGGTACCTTCCTCCTTTGCAGATTTAGACTATTATTTATTCTGTTTCCATAGATTAGATATTTAGATTATTGGTTTTTCTAAGCCTCACCCTCATCTGCATCTTAGACCTGGCCTGGCCTTTGGGTTGCCCACCTGGCCCCTTGTCAGGGTGGGCAGTGGGGGAAGGACCCGACCTGTCCTGCTGCCCTCACGTCAACACCACTCACCTGTGCTGCTGCTGCTGCTTGGCATCAGGAATGGACCAAAGCACAGCTCTGGGGGGATGAGCCCCACCTGGAGAGCCAGCAGCACCAGCCACAGGCATCTTCTTCTTCAGGTTTTAACACTTCAAGATGTTGTTAAGGGGAGGGGAGAAACATTTTGCTGGTTTGACTGTTGACATTCAGGCTTAACTTTGCAAGCTGTTAGCTGAGATGATCTCTGGTAGGATCTCACACCCTTATCTCTTTAAGGAGACATGTTTTGTGTTAAAGATGGTTTGATAAAACTACAGAAGCTGTTGGAATAAACGACACAGCCTTCAAGTACTGAAGGTGTTTTTTTCCTGCCTGGATGTTTCTTCTTCCTCTGTTTTGCCTTCAGCTGCGGGTTTGTTTCACAGGGAGACACAAAAGCTGTGCTAGAAGAGTCCCCCGAGTTTGGGTCTGTGGGTTTGCAGCACCCAGATGGAGGTGGATGTAGGTGGGCTCAGATTAAAGAAATCTGCCCCCACTTTCCCAGGTTTACTGCCCAGACACCAGCAGAATTGGTGCCAGTGGGAAGAGGTGTCTTCCCTCTGCAGCACAGAACCACAGGAGCATTGCTTGTGTTTCACTGAGCCCGCTGGAGCAGCCTGGCTGGGAGTGACAGCACAGGGACAAGGCAGAGCTGGCCTGGGAAATGCTCTGCACTGCTGACACAAGGGCAAGCATCACCCTGACAGCCTAGGGAAGAACTGAATGTTACAAGTTGGAGATTTATCAGCAAAACAAGGCCATAAATCAGCAGAGAAGCGGCTGCCAGACAGAGGAAGCATTGTCTGTGAGAAGCAATGGCCATGGGGTGAGCACAGAGGTGTCCATGGCTCCAGCCCCCACAGGAAGCAAGGATTTGGCAGCCAGGTAGTGGCTGTGGCTGCTGCTTTGGCAAAGGGCTCCCAGAGGGGCTGGATGCTATTGCAGAGCCATGGCCAGACAGCAGCCAAGAGCCTGCTCCCACTTCCCATTCCTGGGGGCAAACCAGCAGGTAGCTCCTGGGCTTGGCTGACTGCACAGTTGTGTCTTTAAGCCCCATTTCCAGCTCTCCAGAACAGTAATTCTGGCTCGTGCTGACACACACACAGAGCTGAAAGGCAATGCGGAAGGACTGGGCACCACACAAGACATCCAGCAGTCAAACGTGGGCTAATCTTAGCTCTCCCTGGTCAGAAAATAACTGTTTCAGAATTATATTTAGGCAGAGGAGTAGGGTCCTGTTGGCCAGCTACTCTCAGGACAGGCAAGTGGCATCGGGTTCCCCCTGCAAGCGACAGCCAGCTCAGCCACTGTCACTCACTGTGCTGAAGGACCAAGGGCACTGCCTTAATCCAGCCACATCCTGACCTGCAGAGCTGCTGAGCACAGGGATGCTCCCAGCCCTTCATTCCGGCTGAACATGGGCATGCCAGACCTGTCCAAGTCTAACCAAGCACTCCCCTGCCCACGCTGACAGCGCAGCCCAGCAGCTCAGACTGCCCTTTTTCTGGCTCTGAGCACCAACCCACTGTGCAAAACCCAGGGGATGGGCTAAAGAAGTAACTACTTTTGATATACACCTGGAAAAGGGAGAGTACAGAGTGATGGCATTGCTGCTTCTAGCAGCGGTACACAGCCCTGTGCCTGCTGAAGGGAAAAGCACAGGGGATGTTGAACAACCTGCATCCATAAATCCACATTGGCTCTGTGGCAAGGGAGCAGGCTTCCCTCTGGCTGTCACCGTGCTCCAGCCTGGCAGCAGCAGAAGGCAGGAATCAGGCTACCAAAGCCCCCATCACACCTATCAATGAACCCTCCTTGTGGTCTAGCAGGGGTTGAGGACCACAGGCCACAGTCCCTGAACAGAAAGGCAAGATTTCTCTTTTAATATAAATTTGTTATTTTATTAAACAGGATTAACAATCAACTGTCCAGAATCCAAACAAGCAACGCCACTTCAGAAACAATTTTTGGAGAAAAATGACCCAAAAAAGGCCTGTTTCTTACCGCAATCATGTCCCTAAAAATGATGCTTTATCTTTTGCTTTATAAAAGTAAGAAAATCACTCTCTTGTATGTATTTATCTATCTATGTGTATATATGCACCACGTACTTCAGAGAGGAGTATTTTACTCTGAAGACAAATATGGAAGCCCAGAAAGAATGGAAATACTCCCAGCACACCATCACTGCTGGCTGAGACTGGACCAGCCCATGGTCTGCCTGTGGGAAAGGTGACCACAGCTCCTTGTCAAAGGCAACTTTTTGGTACAGTATCTTTGGAGTAAGCGTCTTGGCAGACCCCTGGGATGCTAAAGCACACCACACACTCAGGTAAGAAAACGATGGTCTCTTCTCTGGATGCACAGCTCTATTGCTTATTGATTAAAAACACTACCATGCACCAAAATCACTTAGGAATTTTTGGTGAGTTTTTCTGTATAAATTCTCCACCAAACTGAAGATCTGATTTCTAGCCATTATCATAATTGAGAGAAGCAATCAGATGGGACCTGAGTCAACACGTGACATTGGGTCCTAGTTAATTTACTTATTCAGCCTTAAGAGTGCCTAATGATTGTGTCAAATCAGAAAGAGGGCAAAATTGTTAAACCAGGAAACCAATCATGGTTTTCCAAGTCCTAAAAAAAAGGTAAGAGGAAGATCAAACCGCAGTTCACAGGAGTTCTCCAAGATGAGTACAAAACCGGGAAAAATCCCAAAAGGCAGATTTTGGCCCAAAGTGGTAAAATTATGTTCCAACTTCCTATGCATGTGCAAGCATGGTCATGGCCAGCTGTGAGCACAGCTGGGGCCTGAGCCCAAGGTGTGCACTTCTGCAGCAGTGACAGTGCGAGGCCTGATACATGGGAGTTCTTGTCCAAGAAAGGATGCAAAAAAAAAGGTATTTTAAATGCCCTTCAGACCTGTGCACGGGCAGGGGCACCAGCTTCCAGCTTGTTCTTGTTCCAGTCTTGTTAGTACAAGACTAACCCTGGGTAAATATAGCTGTGACCAAACCCTCCTACCCACAGGGACAAGAATAAAGCCTCTGTCTGAAAGGGTTGCTCACTCCCTGCACTAGCATGCCTCTTCCCTGGAAAGGTGAAGATTAACCCAGGCCACAGTCAGAGTTAAAAGTGGTTATTTCAGCACTGCAGGCAGGGGCCAGGCAGGTCAGTAGGACAGCACAGGTAAAACAGGGAACGAGAGAGGAAGAATGCAGGGGAGGTTCTTCTGTTTGCATTTGCAGTACAGAAAGAGCGGCAGATGGAGAAGGGAGCCAGGCCAGCAGGCAGATCCAGTCTGCTTGCACAACAGCAGGGTAGGAAGCTGGATATCCATTCAGGAGAGAGTTTGTGGGTACAAGAAGGAGTATGCGATAGTCTGATTTGATGAGCACTGTAAGGGTTAACACAGGGCTGCCAGGAACAGAGACCGACTGCGGGCACCTCCTCCCAGTGCTGCCACTGGCACAGAGGACAGCCAGGCACTCGAGAAGGAGGGCCCTGCTCCACGCTGGCTCCCGGGGAAGGGTCACGATGCGTTGGGGACCATCCCATAGGCTTCGTACAGCTTGTTGAGCAGCTCCTGCTTCTCCTTCTCGGGCAAGAAGCTGGACTGGGCTGCGTTGATGTTCTGAGGAGGCAGAGGGGGAACACAGAGACATTAAAACACATCAGACATGAACACACAGTTGTGCATATCCCAGCACCTGGCTCTGAGCAGCAACAGGCGAGGGAGAGTGTAAAGTTTCCACTCTCAGATTCATTGCCACGGCCTTGTTTTATGACAACTGCTCTGGCCCATCACTAGCAGCAGTCCCAGGAGAAATGAGACAGGCACAAAGCAAAGGTCATTAAATACTCTGGGATTTTTGGGATATGCACTTTAGACCTGGTCCTACTTTCCTGCTTACAAGGCCAGAGCAGAATTTTCTGATTTCCATTAAAAACTCCAGTTTATAAAGAAAAACCAGCAGGTTGTTCTGGGCTGCACCAGCAGAGCCAAGGCCGACTTACAATTCTCTTGAACTCCTCTTCAGTGAATCCCATGTGCTCCTTCACGATGCCATAATCCTTGTCGATGGTGGAGTTAAAGATGAGGGGGTCATCCGTGTTGAGAGAATAGTTGGCACGATCCTTCTTAAACCTGTAAGGAAATGGGGTTAAACTGGTGGGTAAAACACTGGGTGTGACTCTGCGCCGCTCTCAGGGTGAAATGCAGCAAAAGCAAAGACCTTGGGGCTGTCCCTGCAGCTGGCACTGCTGCAGACAAGCACAGGACTCAGCTTGTCCCCTCGTGGCTCTGCACTGATCTGGGCAGGAGGGACAGGACAGCCTCCCCCAGGGACCCCCACACCCCTGCAGCTGCCTCAGGCTCCCCCGTGCCAAAGGACAAGGATGTGCCATGTTGTCCTATGTAATCAGATGTGCCTTAGCTTTGTAAAGCAATAAAGCAGCTGTAATCAACCCAAATCCTGGTCATTTGAGATGTCACATAATTGAGAAGTCTTACTGTATTACGGGGTGTTTGCTGAAGTCCGGAGAACATGCTCCAGTGAGATAACTGGACCAAGGGCAGACCTGTTGGGAGGAGTTAAGCATGAAAACCAGAATCAACCACGTGGATCTGAACCCCAGCTGTGGGCACAGATAGCTCAGCACAGTGGTAAAACCAGATTAGAGCTTTGTTCACAGCTGTCCCTCGCTGCTCCGATAGACCAGTGCATGTCCCAGGACAGGGATGCAAAGAGCTCACAGCCCACAGTGGCAGGAGCCAGTGGGGTGTTTCCCACAGCCAGTCAGTCACCAGCCATGTGGCAATCACAGTTAGGAAACCCTCTGCATTAAATACATATTCCTTCTATTAGTTGGGTATGTCTATTCTGGGGAAAAGCCAAAGCAAGCTGCACATGCACTGAACTCTCAGGCATTTCCACCCTTTAACCAGCCTTGCTCTAGTACAGCAGCCTGAGTCACGCAGTTCTGAGATATATAAATTAGTGAATAAGCCCTCCAGAATTTATCCTTGGCCACGCAAGGATCCATTCTTTCTTCTACAAGCCTCCCACAAACTGCTGTGCACACTGGTGCTCCTTGCAGCATGTCCCAGCAAACAGCCAGGTGTCCCCAGCATTTTCCCTGTGGAACTTTGGGCATCCAGGTCCAAAACAACATCACTGTACACAGGGTCAGCACTTGGGTGTCAGCTCCTGACCCTGGCTGTAGCACAGCCTGGTGAGGGCTGGTTTTCCACTCAGCCAAGCAGCTACCCACCACACATCCTCACCTCGAAATGCATCTTTATTCTCAGCAGCTCCTTGTAGAGCTCAGGGTCCTCCACGACATGGTATCCATGGCCAACACGCTCGGCCTTCAGGACATAAACTGCCTGGAGAGCACAGGAAAACCACTGAGCCTCCAAGCACCAGCTGGACCCCCACCTGCCCCAAAATCCCTGCCCCAAGAGCCCCGTCCCACTGCGGGCACAGCCCACTCCACTGAGCTGGCTCCTTTTCCAGCTGCCAGCTCTGGTCTCTGCCCATGTCCCCAGTGTTCACTCTGCTGTGGATATGGAGAGGACTTGGGTGCCTCTCTCCAGGCACATCCCAGCCCTGTCCCCTTCTGCCCCAAGTCAGGAACTCCTCATACCTCCTTGACCATGGCAGCAGGGCCGGCCTCCCCAGCATGGACAGTGCGATGAATGCCACACCTCTCAGCCTCCTGCAAAACAAGGGAGAACATGTTCCTGTCCCATCACCTGCACCAAGGTCAGCAAGCTCGGGGGTTGGCACTGCCTTTGGGGGCACAGCAAGGCTCCTGTGCCAAGAGCCCACAGATCACGATCCTTGCGCTCCAAGGGCTGCAAGAGCTTGGTAATGTCACACAGAGAGACACTTAAAAATCCTGGTTATCCTCTGTTGGAGCCCAGCCAGGCTCTTCACAGGCTTTTAATACCGGGTGAGTTCACTGCTGCCTCCTCTCCAGCCAGCAGCAAGCTCTGAGCTCCTCTTGCTCCACCCACGTGCCTTTCTGCATGAACCCTGCAACAGTTCCACGATTTGGAACTTCTATGTTTTTGGCCAGCTGCAGCCATGTGGGAGAGTTTAGAAGCACCCCAGGGCAGAGATGAAGAAATGCTCTGACACTGAGCACCTCCTTCCTGTAGGGGCTGGGGATGGAGGCAGCCCAGCCCTAAGGACCCTGCAAGTGCAGCTTGGGGTGCAGCTCCGTGACTATCCCAAGAAATCCTTTGCCTGGGGGGCCCACAGGCCACCTGGGCTTTGGGAAGCCATGGAGCCCGGAGGGAAGCCTGGCTCCTGCCTCGCTGGAGAAGGGCCACCCAGCTGGCAGCACTGGGCAGGCTGCAAGCCCCATCCTGCAGCAGACGTTCTTCACACGGTCCTTCAGGGCTTTTTGCTCAGGAGTAGTTTTCAATTACTTAATACAGATGGGAGGGGGTTAGCTTCAGCACCTCAGAACCTGAGTGAGCCCCTGGCACAGAGACAACATGCATCCTTCAGACAGAGGGGGCTGGGCCTGGGTACTGCTGGCCCACCAGGGCAGGATGAGACTGCCTGCCCATCAGTAAACAAACCCCTGTGCCAGTGCCATGGTTTATAATCACCGTGTTCATCCAGCACAGCAGTGCAGGCCCACCTTGAATCAGCTCTCATGGATGGGGTAAAGACCCCAAGGAAGCCCTGTGTGGTTTCAGACCTGAGCACTGCTTGCAAAGCACCATCCTTTCTGCCACTGATGGTGCACAGCCTCCTCCCCTGGTGCTGGAGAGGACTAACCACCCCAAACTTCCACCAGCAAAGAGGAGCGGGGCTTTCCCTGCCCTTCCAGCCGCTGCAAAAGCTGATATTTAGCCAGAGCCTGGGGTCAGGCTCCTGAAGCCATTCCAGTGTGTGCATTTGAGATGATCAGATAAGAACCCTGCAAATGTGCAGCTTCTTCTCTGCTCCTCGGGTGATTTCTGCCAGACTGGAAAGGCCAGTCTCTTCCACCCTTGGCTGTGGTTTCACCAAGCCCCAGGAGCCAACTGCAGTGGGGTGGGAGCTGATTTGGGCTCCATGTCACTCATGTCACACTTAGTGCTACAGGGTAGCGTGCCAAGCCCCAGCTCTAAGGCCATGTTTTAGCAATGATGCCTGCCATTAATCATTTAGGAAATATAAACAAATACTTTTGCTATTTAACTGAATGTTTTTAATAGCTGCAACGAATTTTTAAGCTGTCCCAGCTGTTTGCAGTTTGAAAAGCGTCCCTTCACATATGTCCCCTCAATAAATATTTTTCTTGTAATTTCTTTTACAGTACTTATGCCACAAACCTCATAAGCCTTCTTATGCTCAGAGTAATTCTCCACCTTCAGGCACTCATCCCCAGCCAGGTCGACAGCCACCACAGAGTCGTTTCGGTATTTCTTGCAGAGCTCCACCACCTCTGGAGACCAGCCTGGAAGAGGCACACTAGGATTCAGGAGGAAGCATTCATAAAGGTCACACCTTCAGCATTTTTTTTTAAACAAATACTGGTCCTATAACTAGAAGGCTAGAGCTATTTTCCTTAGCCTTTCCTAGAATTTGATGCTCAAAACAAAGCTAGTGAACTCCTAGAAAGTCTGTCATCTTCAGGCAAATAAAAGCTGCCAACTGATCAGTCTGTTAAAGAAAGGGAAATCAAATGATTCACCAGCTATAAAACTGCTCTCATCATGTTCTTCTGCTCACTTCATGCAGGGGAAAAAATTAATTAAAAAACCTCCAAGCAATGGTGGCTGCTGCAGTTGGCTCGAGGTAAGAAAACTGCACTGCCCATGGTGTGTTGGAGAAATCCCTCAACTCCTGAGCTTTCACCCCTTCCCAGGCTGGGCAAGGCGAGGGGAAAGGAAAGAATTGGCCCATCAGATGTGTTATGTCATGGAGCAGATTGAATTGGGAGGGATCTCTGGGGGGCCCTGCCCTACAGCCATCCCTGCCCTATTGTAGGGCATCCTTGGCTCCCCCAAAGATTCTGCTCCTGGTGGGGAGGAGCTGAAGTTTTATCTATTTGGCATCAGTGAGAAAGAGAGTAATAAGTGGCCAACAACTGCTTCAGATCTCTCCCAGATCAGGATAGATAACCTCTGAGAAAGGAACTGCATCTACCAGCTCACATAGCACTTAACCTTAGCAGAAAAGCCAAGAAACAGAGATAAACAATAGTGTTAATAATTAACAGGCACCTGCTGTGTACAGACAGTCCCCAAATCATATGAACACACCAGGATGATGTGTGCAACTTCATCTTATTTTTTTTCCCCTGATCATTTTCCAACTTGCTGGGTTAGAGCCATTATTTTATTAACATGTTTAATATGAACTAGTTCTGGCTGGCCTCTCTGCCTTTCAACAATTCATTAATTACAGGGTGGCTTCTCACTGTGCAGCACACCCTGAATGCATTGCTAAAGACTCTTTATCAAACACATCACTGGCTCTGGTATCAGCTGGTGCCCTGGGACACAGGTATGAGAATGCCAACTCTGCTTTTTGGCCAAGCAATCCCTCCTGCAGGCCGCACATGCTCTTGGGTGCTCCTGCCACCTCCTGCCTTTACCACTTGTGTGCTGGCAGGGACTGTAACTGCAGATCAGTGTGACTATGCCTTACAGCTCTCCAGTTTCTACAAAGAAAAACATTTTTTATCCTGGAAACAGAAATGTAAGGGTCAAGTTTTCAAAGCATTGTTTGGTGTTGACTGTGCAGGCAGGAAAAAAAAAAACGAAAACACTCCCAAATCTGCCAGTTTCCAAGAATATAATTTTTCACATTTCTAGATACAAATTAATCATGTACTCATTAGGAAAAGTCTTTCCACCACCTACCCTACTAAGCCTACATAAAACTGGTGTGAGATATGAAGACACTCAGAATAAAATCTTCATGTGAAATGGCTACTGTCACACACAGCTTCTCTCTGCCTGCATCCTTCCCTAGACAAAGATGCTCACAAAACTCAGCAGCCCATTGAAATGCTGGGAATTGGGTTTTCTTCCTATTCTGGGTCACAGCATCTGTTACCAACAAAGTTCAGAGCCACTGATTTTATAGAAAACATTTTTTATATATGCCTTAAGTACATTTGACTTGTGTTTTCAGCTTAAGCCAGCAGAGGCTGGCTGCTGCCAGTGGATTCTCTAGCTGCCCCGTGACCCAGGCTAAGGAAGGAGCATCCTGCTGCAGGACCATGAGCAGGGAAGTGTGAGATGCCATGCCTGGTCCTCCTTCCAGGACCATTCATTCTCAGACCCCCGGACAGTCACGGCAGATGCAACTGCTCAGTGTCCCAAAGGCTTTTACTGGCCCAAGGTGAGCTCTGGCCTTTAGGCAGGCAGCAGAGATCACAGCTCCCCCAGGAGAAGACACAAGGGCCCTTTTGTCCCTCCAGCAAGACCTTTCAGACACTGGTTGTACCCACAGACCCCCTCTTGCATCCAGCAGACCTTTGCCCGACAGTGAAAGGAGCAGAGGACCCCCACCAAGGAAACAACCTCCTCAGCACTGCCTGGCCCCACTCAGACCCACAGACTGGGGCTGTCCCCACCTTCCTGCAGGGCCCCAGACCCAGGGGACGTCCCCCCCGCCACGCATCAGGGAAGGGGAGCAGAGCAGCAGGGGAGCTGCAATACATTACTTGGCATATGGCGCATGCAGCATAGAATAGACCTGGCTTTGATGTGGAAATCCCTTTCTCCATCCTGCAGTCCCTGATTGACGAGCTGAACGACTTCGTCTGGAGTGAGGTCTCCCCTGCAGGGAAGAAAAGCCATCGGCAAAAGGCCAGACACTTGCCGGGGAGGCAGGCAGGAGCCACAGGTCCAGCCCAGCATCCCCAGGGAGGACAGGCTGCCCTAGGTTCCGCTTGCCTGAACACCCAGAGGTGCTCAATGAGACCACCCAGAGCCTGAGAGCACCCTCCACACCCAATGAGACCACCCAGAGCCTGAGAGCACCCTCCACACCCATTGAGACCACCCAGAGCCTGAGAGCACCCTCCACACTCGTTGAGACCACCCAGAGCCTGAGAGCACCCTCCACACCCATGCCATGCCCACATTTACCAGATATTGGCACTAAAGCATGCACAGGTGACACTAAGGTTTAGAAAGGCCTTGGGGAACCGGGTGCCAATCCTGCCTGAGCAGAGGAACCCCCGTTTGTGCCAGAGCATCTCATTGGGGCACACAACTGCCTGCAGGCAGGCCAGGGGCAAGCCCAGGGCTCAGCACCCACCACAGCACACCTTGGAGGGGCCCCAGAGCCCAGCACTGCCCTAATGAGAGGCACACATCACAGAGGGGACAACATGAAAGGAAGGGATCGGATCACCAGCCCCCTCCAACACCACCCACCATCTCTGCCAGCTCAAATCCCCGTCCTGTGGTCGGGCAGTCCATATCTGGACGCTGCTTCCCCTCGCACAGGGAATGGCCCCAGCCAGAAGGTTGAGCACAGCTGCTCTGCACATGCAGAACTCTCTGCCCAGAACAAGGGACTTTAACACACTGCAGCACACGGAGATATTTAAGATGAAAAACCCTATTGATGGGAGAGGGGTGAAAGCATGCCGGTGCTTGCTGCATGGGAGGCGAAAGGTTTGTTACAGCAGCCTTTGAACACACAGTGGCTCACTGGCACGGTTCATGCCTTCTCCATGCCCAGCCAGGCACCCAGCAGCTCCCCAGCACAGCAGGGACACTCACTCAGCTTGGCCCCAGGGGATGGGATCCACACCAGAGTTGGCCAGGAGGTGAGGGCTGTACCGGACCTCCACGTAGGCGATTCCTTCCTTTGCTTTGGTTTCCACAAACTCGTAGGCAATCCTCTTCACCGCCTCACGGTCACCCCTGCAGGGATGGCAGCGTGACCTGTCACCCTCAGGGCCCACAGAGGACCTTCAAGGCTGAGCCAAGGAGTTGAAGGGGAAGAGGCAAAAAGCAGGGTACTCACGCAATGGCAGGCATGTAGTAATTAAATTTCTCGAGAAACTGGGGAAGTGTCAGTGGTGTGTCATAGCTGACATACTTCATGAGCTCCTCAACAGTATCCCCAGGGAGAGGGATGCCTCTTTTCCTGGAAATGAAGTCACATATTACTGACAGGGAAGGTTATCACATTTTTAATCAGTCCATTTCATACCCCAATTGCATCCAAAGCTGGCAGCATCAATCACCATTTCACAGGAAAGATACAGCACACACTGTCCTTCCAAAATGTCCTCATGGATGGAGCCCTGAATCTCAGCAGGGAGGAAGGCGATCCAAAACACAGGCAAAGCACAAACAAACCAAAATACAAGCCCAGGCTGACCCAGCAGGAACACAGCCAGGGCACATTTTAAGCTTAAGAAGGAGTTCATCTGAAGGGGCTCTGGATTATTTCTTGGCACCTCCTAGACCTAGCAGCAGAATTGCCAAAATTCTTTAGAAAAGTTAAATTCCACTTATGCAGGCTCAAAGGACTGAAAGATCAAGGAGATGCTGCAGGCCTGGGATCACACCAGGCACAAGTGTCGTGGCTCATGGGTTTGGTGCCAGCAGCTCCGCGAGTGAGCTGATTCCTGAGCAGCATCCTGGTGGCATCTCCTGTGACAGGAACACCTCCCACCCTGGAGCAAATGGCAACAACTGCTCTCACCAAAGGGACAGACGTGTCAATGCCCACATAAATGCTTCCAAGAAGGAAGAGGCCACCTTCCCCAGGAGCAGCTGGAATACCAAGTGGGTGAAGGTGTCCCCAGTGTGGTGACAGCCAGGATCAAAGGGGCTGCCAGCCAAGGGTGCTGCAGCTTCCTGGGCAGCCTTAGCCACCCTGCACAAGCCAACATAAACTTGGAATAATAACTAGACATTTGTTTTTAATCCTCTTTACTGCCACAATGAATTACAGCTGATTGATGGGAGAACTCCACTAGCAGCGACAGAACACCACGGACAGCTTTAGTGTTGTGATGCCAGCAAAAGCACCCCAGTGAGCCACACAGGGACACAGTCCAGAGAGCCCTGCTCCTGGGCTCAGTACACATTGCTCCTTCCCTGCTCAGCCAGGAAGGAAACCAGCCCCACGCTCAGCCCTCACATGCAATCTGCACAGATTAAGTTGCTGGCACTCAGCAGGGAACACTCATCGCTGCCAAGGCATCGATTTTCCTCCCTGCCTTGCCCTTTCCATGGCACTGACACATCAGTCCCTGCTCCAGGAACCGACCTGCACCTTCCTCCACCTGCCCCGGGAAGGTTTCCCACAGCAAAGTCACTTCCCTGACCTCTTTGGTGCCCTTCCTGGGAAGTGCTTTCATGCAGGCATCAGTGGCACTGCTTTGGGATGACCCACACTGGGATCACACCTCAGGATGAGGAGGTCTGGTGGATCATGCCACTGTGGCTTTTGGAGCTGCTGCTGTCCCGTCCAACCCTCCTTGGAAGTGGGATTCTTCTTGAAGCAGAGTGGCCCCAGGGGAACATGTTTGTCCTCACTGCCACCTCAGTGTCCTGCCCTGAGCTCCCTCCAGCCACAGGTGGCACCATGCCCACCATCCCAGCACTGAAAGGGCAACTGTCCTGGGGACACCCACTCCCCACGAGGGGTCTGCCAGGGCTCTGAGCTTTTTAACTGGGCAGGGCAGATGCAAGGACTGACCCTGACCTGACAGAATTGGAGAGAAAGCTTCTAAAAATGGCTGAGTTCAGCAGTGCACTGCCCAAGGGGGCTTCGTGCATCCCAGCAGCCTGGGGTTATGTGTACATGGTCAGACACCACCTGGCAACTTTATTTCCAGCCCTTTACCTTTAAAAATAGACCAGAAGCAGCTTTCTGTGCCCAGGGTGAGGTTAAGGCAGTCAGTTCCCCACAGCCTTCTGCCCCGCTGCTTTTTTTGTGAGTGCAAGTTTCAGAGCTCACGAATAGCACAGCCTTGCTCCACACAAGGGCTGGCAGCTCGGGGGGGTGCCAGGGCTGTTTAAAAATAAGAGAGAACTCAGCACACACTCAGGCAATGAAGGTTTCTGCCCTAAGCAAGGATCCTGGCACAGGATTTGCAGACAGGCAGTGTCTCCTGGGTTTCAGGGCTCCTACAATTCTCCCAAGGGATTACTCTGGCATTTTCTGTTTGAAAGCAGAGGGACCCAGCAGAGCACCAACTCTTCTGTTCATTTGGACCTGTGCTCCATTCCTGCAGCCCACCAGCAGGAGCCATGACCCAGTTCACCATGCCAACATCCAGCAACAAATGAGATGGACAGCCCTGACCATCTCTTCTTGCTCTGACTACACTGCAAAACATATGGCCAGGCCCTGCAGAAAAACCTACTCCAGAAAGAAAACTTCCCCCTAGGACTGCACTGCCTTGGAGTTTGCTGGACTCACAGGATGCCAGAACCACTTCACATCCCCCTCAGAACTGATTTCCTCCCCAAAATACCAGAGCTGTGCCTAAGAGCTGTTTCCTGAAATCCTTACCCTTGCCACCTTCGTGATCTGAGTGTACCAGTGACAGGTGGAAGAAATCTTGTTTATTTTGCTTACAAACGTGGAGCCAGGCCCTCGCACAGGTTAATCATTCACCCCGTGCTTCCCACAGAATCTACACTGAAGGAAGATGCACGTGGGCTCTCTCAAGGAAACAACCTCTCTCTAAGTCACTGCCAAGTGCTTCCCCGGGTCACCCACACACGAGCGTGACTCCTTGCCTGCTGCCACCAGGCAGACAGCCCGGGATTCAAAGGCACTTGGCAGCAGGGCAGGGAAGGGCACCCAAGCTGGTTTTTCCTCCCAAACCGTGGAACAGCACCACTACCAAGACTACATTCCCAGCCTGCTGTCATTCCCCTTGCTTTTGAAATCAGGAATGTGGAAAAAGAAATGAGAATACAGCGCTTCTGCCGTGTCCTGGTTACACTTCAAAGGCAGGCAGCTCCTTATGAGACATCTTCTGGGCTTTTCTCGTGGTGGCTCCTCTTAGCTTGCCCAGCTCCCAAACCCCTCACCACTTCACTCACATTCCTGCTGCCTGCACAGCCCCACTGTTTTTTGGGACGTGCTCAGTGCCAGTGCAGCCAGAGGGCCCTTCTAGGCAGAGAGAGAAGCAGCACCAGCCAGGTTTGCTGCCTGCAGGAGCTCCTCTGTCTCAGACCCAGACAAACAGAAGGGATGATGCTTTTGAACTGCAGCTCCCAGAGCTTTCTTCCCCCCACAACTCACTTGCCGAAGTACAGGATGGTCTCTGGTCTAATGGCTCCATCCAGGTGGACGTGAAGCTCTACCTGCAAGAAGAGAAATGGGTCAGGCACTCTTAGATCTGCAACAATAGTTCAGAGACAAGTAGCTGGTGCTCACATGGGTATAAATGCAGCCAACACAGGGACAAAGTCATGACAAGGAGGCACATAAACTTTTTAAACGTATAATCATTATAAAGTTTATTGTTGAGTATCTAAGCACTGTCTAAATATTTTGTTGTGACTGCTGCAGCTCACACATATAATGAATCTTTAGAAATTTATTCTGTTTCCAGTAATTTTCAGGAATGTCCCTATCCTTATTTAGCTTACATGGTTTAGGGTTTGGGAAGACTGAAAAAAGCAAACCCCAAACACCTTCACTTTCCAGCTTCCTCCTTGAAATCACAGGCAGCCAAACAGCAATTAATTTGCTAAGAGTCATTACACAAAAACTTTGACTTCCCTTCCAAGAATCAGGTCCGGATGGGTTGTTAATTACTTGGTATTATCAGAGCTTACAGGCTCTCTAATCCTACACAAGGGGTCAGTCCCATGGCACAAAGGTGCTGTAAAAATAATAATAACAAGTGGCCCCATAGAGCTAACAAGGTTTTAAAATAAAACACTTAAATTTTTACTCATTAAAAATGGGACAGTAACTCAGGTCTCTTCACCCTGAAGCCCTGTTTCCCCATTATTGCTGAAACATTAGATTTTGGAGAAAGCCCTAGAAAAGCAAAAGCAAGCTTTTTCCATTAGCCAGCTGGGTCTTTCAGAGGAACATGACAAATGTAATTTGGAAGTCGAACTGGGAAGGAAAATATTAGCTGTGAAATGTTTCAGATTGATAGTCATCTTTCCAGCACTGTTTTCTTTTAAGTAACAGAATAGCCTACAAAATACGCATTTAATTTTATTTTACTTTTTAATGAAACTGTAGATTAGAAACTTAACACACGAGGTTCTTTTCACTTATAGCATCGTGGGCATTTCCCTGCATAGATGATAGCTGCAGGGTGCTGAGGGTAAGAATTGAGTAGGATTCAGAAGAGGACGGGATATTTGCATGGATAACTAAACTGCCCAGGGTTACTAATTAAAACTCACAAACCCTCTCACGTCAGGGTATGTATCAAACAATAACTACGAGGAGCTGGGAGAAAAATGAGTAAGCGGTGCCTGCAAGTGTTCAAGAGCAGGTGACATGGGCTGCTGGCACAGGGCTGGCAGTGCCCATCGCTGGGGCGAGCACTGATGCCCATGAGCTCACTCCCATCCTCACACACAGAGGCACCTGGCACTGCCAGGGCTTTCAATGGCCACTTCTGCTGCAAAAGGCACAGCAGGAACAGTGCTGGGCTTCAGGCCATCTCCACACGATGGATGGCCACGAAGCTGCCACCGAAACGCTGGTGGGATGCAAAGTGCAGGTGCCAGGCTCAGGATAGATCAAAGTGCTGGTGGCAACCAGCTGGCCCCGGGGCTGTGAATACACCCACAGACACCACTGTTAGCAGAGTGCAAAAAGATATCCCCAACGCTTTTCCGACCCTTAAGATACGATCTGAATGTACAGAGAAGGAAGATCTAAAAAGGGCAAAACCCGATCTTTCCCCACTCTTGGAGTTACACAATCCTGCTCGTGAGCACTAAATGTCCTGCAAAGCAGCAGATAAAATAACAGGCTACAGACATGATCTGCATTGCCAGATGTGGATGCCTGGCACGTTTTCCACTCTTGAGCTCCAATTTCTATTTCAAAACCATGCAAGATCCACTCCTTGAGGCATTCAATAGCCCTTAGGACTTTCTGATGGAGTTACAGGCTTGAAATATGTTCATACTGGATTTAAAAACAAAGCAACCTGAACCTGTTGAGGTCTTCTCCCTCCAACACTTTTCAAGTGTTTCCTGCAAGAACATCCCAACGTGACATCTCCATCAATGAGAAAGCAGATTCCATGGTGTCCTTTGTCTGTGCAAGTCACCTCTTCCTGCCACTTCTGCAGGCAAGGCGCTTGTAAAGCAGCAAGGTTCCTCTCCAACATCAGCAACAGGCTCTTTCTCCCTTTTTTGGGGTCTGGAGAGAATTAAACCAAGTACTAAGAAGCCCTTGTACAATGATGTTCAGCCCTAAAAAGTTTTGGGTTTCCTCAAGATCAGTGCTTGAGAGCATCTTTTTCTGCAGCTGAGAACTAATCCATGCTGTTGAGATGGCCAAAGGACATTGAGCAGAAGATGGAAAGGTGTGCCTAGAGGGCTCCAGATAAGGATGCAATCAGCAGAGGCACATCCCAGCAGCTCATCTGCCCCAGGCACCTTGCTCGCAAACCCGGAGGGCTTCCAGGTCCGTGGGAGGCTGCTCACTGCAGATTACATTTCAGCTCTCTTCCTGCCGTGTTTGTTTTGGGTAAACAAAGCACAAGACTTTTCCAGATACAAATGGGTGACACGACCTTGCCTTAAGCTAAGGAAAGTACCCAGATAAAGAGTTTTCTCTGAACTGTGGCTCCAGGGGACAATGCCTGAGCAAGCAGAAATTAGGTGAACGAAGGAGCCCAGCGCTTCTTCCAGGGCTCTCTGCTCCTTTATACACAGAGCTCCTCATGCATGTGGTCCCCCACCCCAAACCCTCCGGTTTATCTGGAGAGGAAGCACATGAACACATACTAAATTGGGATCTCAACACTTGGTGAAGGATCTGAACAGCCCCACAGGCTGCACCAGCACTGCAGAACAGCCTTTAACAACTCCAGGACCACTGATCATGGAATCACAGAAAGGCTTGGGTTGGAAAGGAACTTAAAGGTCATTTAGTTCCAACCCCACTGGCAGGGATGCCACCTACTAGACCAGAATGACCTCTTTCCTTCTCACAGCCCAGCTGGGTGTGGTATCACCTGCTCTGATGAAGAACAAGAAGGCAGCAGAGCTTTCCAATGCTTTCCTGAGGCAGGAGCTTTGCTCTTCTCCTGGTACAGCGAGCACCCTCAGGAACAGCTTTGTGCAGGAATCCTTCAGTCCTCCTGCACCTCCATCCAAAACCCAGGGTGTAATGCAATAGAACTTTTAGTTTCACTATAGACTTGTTGAAAGCCAGAGGGATGAGTTCAAAGGACATTCAAAAGGCTGCAAATTGTGCGTCCTCAGCACAGAGAGCCCCCAGCAAGGCCATCACAGCAAACCCAGCGCTTTCCATTTTTATGCAAAAAGTTTTAGCTCAACCATGGCACGTGACTCACTAGTGCAGATATCAGCAAGTTGGTTCAGATTTTTAAAAAGGAGAAGTTTTAAGGGCTCTGGCTTGACTTCTCTGAAAATATTGTAATGTTTTCTTTGAGACTTAATAAGCTTCAAAAATAAATTCAAACACAAAATGAAGGTACTCAAACAAGTATGTTCCATTCCAAGATAAAGTCTGATTATTTTCAATTTAGTGAAATTAAGGGGAAAAAGTTAACCAAACATTAAAAGTATTTTCAGCCCACAGTCAACCCAGCACAAGTTCTCTATTATGGTTTGATCAGTGGACCATGGCAGAGCAGTTACCTGCTCAGCTAGCCTATTATATGGCATAAAAAGAGCCATTCAAGCTAAGTCACTTGAAGGATTTTCTGTATTAGGTGGTTTTAGAGTCTTTTTTAAAATACATACAATGACCAAAGTCAGTCCACCCCTTTTATTGTGAGGTTTCCAGAAGATGTTAATAGATAATCAGGCAGCTGATAAAGTTGCATCATTTTAAAACCCTTAACAGTGACTTTGCCCAGGATTATTTATCAGCCCCTTAAAAGGTGATAATTTAAGTTCATTCTATTAATCTCAATAGCTGAAAAACAGGGTAGTTACAGCTGTAATTTGTCAATTATTAGATAAGCATAGCAAATCACTGCAAAAAACAATGAACTGTGCTCCTCAGAAACTGGTTTTATGGAAGTGCGCTGTCAGGAACGAAGTGATCCTCATCCTAAACTCACCGCAAATGCTCATTTAGAAGCAAGAGGTGAGAGTGGTTCAAGAGGGTTGTGAAGTGGAAGTGGCACAGTATTATTCTCAAACCTCCTCACACCACAAATGTATTTGGGAGATGTATCTGTCAATGCTTTAAGGCATGAGCCTTTAAAAGAGAAATACAGGAGCCTGTAAAACCCACACTGCTCCACTGCAGGAAATATTTGTGCTTTCTGGACATCTAGACAATGACTCATGGGTTTGGTGGCTGAGGAAGAGGACGATGTTCCTATGTTGAGATGGTACTTCCTTTAGCAACACCCTCCTCCACCAACTACTCAACCTCCACTGACCTCGCTACAAGACTCCTGGTGACATTAATAGGGATGGTGGCTGTGTGTCATCACAGGTGATGGTCCATGTGCCCACCCATGTGCCCACCAACCCATCACAGACCTCCCACCCACACCTGGCTGAGTGAAGCACCACCTCAGAGCAATAAACAAGAGTCCTTGCACTTTGTACAGCACCAACCAACCTCTTACTGCCACCATGTTTGACAAGTGGATCTGAGAAGGTTATCCAAGAGTGTCCCTGCACCCCTTTACTGAAGAATTGAGCACACAAGGTACCACTGTGTAAGGTATGGTTTGAGCTCAATGCAGCCTCAGCAGCACCAGGCGTTGACCAGCTGGGTCAGGCTGTGCACAAGAAGTGGACAAGGCAAATCCAACATCATCCTCAACACTCCCAGTCCTCACAATAGGCATGGACACTCTGCAGTGCTACAGGGAGTGAGGCAGGTTGCCCACCCAAATCCCCTTGGGTGCGGCCAGCGCAGGCACCTTTGGTGCCACCCAGGTTGAGTCACCAGCCACCCTCCTCTCCACTGACAGGACCACACAGCCAGAGACGGCTCGGGCCATCTCTCCCCACATCCCTGGCACATGAGAGCTGCAGGAGAAGAGAGCCATGTGTCCTGAGGTCCCCAGGCTGGGGCTGGCCTGCAGGAAGAGGAGCCAGCAGCGAGCAAGGACACAGTGTCTACTCTGGTTGTGGAACAGAAAGCAGGAAGGCCAGTTGACGTCAAAGGAATATCAACCTCTTCTATTCTTTTATGGCCTATGATAAGCAGGGTTCAAAGTTGTCCCCCTGCAGCTCCCTGTTCATCACTGCAGTCACCGGGAGTCAGCGAGTTCCTGAAAAATGCAGAGGCAGCCCCGGCCCCACATTCACCCAGGGCTGAAGCTGCTCCAGTTACCAGAAACATCTCTAAAACACAAAACTGGCTGTTCCCAATGGCAGAGGATCCAGAGGAATGAATAGGACTCATTAACTGACTTCAGGCCCATTTTTTTTCCCCCAAGCCTGACTTAGCAGGTTCACAGGACTGAAAGGGACTGCCTGACTCAGGAAAACCAGTCCCATAATTGCCAACAGTCAGACAACAGCAGCCTGATCTTAGCCGTCAAACCCTACTGTTTTTCCTAGGTCGTTCTCTTTGGTATCCCACTCTCCCACACACTGGAAAAGTAGAAGCACAAGTGAAAGAAGAACTTAAGTTGCTTCTCTTGGTCAAAACTTTAAAATGACTGGGGTGAACCAACAGCCTCCGTTCTTAGTGGAGCTGATGAAATGTCACCATCTCCCAAAACTGAAGTGGACTTAAAAAGGCTTTAACCATTAGCAGCTGCCAACACTCTCTGGATTTTGGTATCAAGGTGTGCCTGTTGTTGCATGGATCAACTTCCTTGAGAGGGAACCATAGTGATGGAATGGAACATGAATCAGACCTGTGCACGCAGCCCTTTCCAAGTATGCAAGACTTTCCTGGTGCAAACTCAAACTGAGACAAAATGTTTTGGGAGTGGGAGAGGATGCAAACAGCAGCAAAAACTCCCAATCCTTTCATGGTTTTGGAGACAATCTTCTTCTCTGGAAAAGCCAGAA
This sequence comes from Acanthiza pusilla, assembly GCA_036630365.1. Taxonomy (NCBI): domain Eukaryota; kingdom Metazoa; phylum Chordata; class Aves; order Passeriformes; family Acanthizidae; genus Acanthiza; species Acanthiza pusilla. The sequence continues at coordinate 7,925,245 of JAXCHO010000050.1, read as the reverse complement.
GCAGTTGCCACCACTCACGTTCTCCCAGAGACGGAACACCACAACTCTCACCTCACTTTTCTTGGTCTCCTCTGCCATGACTCCTCACTTCCCACCAAGAGCCCAGCCTGGCAGCCAGGCAGAGGAGACCTGCTCCCTGCACAGCAGCTTACCCAGACCACAGCCTGAGAGCTGAGCCATCCTGCAGCACAGGCAGCGTTCTGCCATCAGATACAGGACTATTGCTAACCACGGCTGTTTCATCTTCTTCCTGCTCAAGTGTTTTACAATCTGAATAACGAACAAATTACCATATGATCCTACCAGAGATGTACTTATACAGGGCCTGGAAAGAGTGAAAGACTGGAGCACACTCTGACAGCAGCCACAAGGTGATGTCACAGGTATCTGAGGAATAACTGAACTAAATGTTTAAGAGAAGGAAAAAAAAACAAACAAACAACAGAACCACAACAACCCCAAAACAAAACCATCCACGAAACAACAAAATCAACCCCCAAAACAAAATAAAAAAGCACAAGAGAAATTATGGTTTAGTAGACCGCGATAGCAGTTGGGATGCAGGGCCCATCAGAGCTTGCCCCTTCCCCAGCCAGGCCACTTGTGCATCCCCAGCCCGGCGGAGCCGTGTCCCCGGGCGGGCGCTGGGATGAGCCCGGATCCGCATCGCTCCGGCGGAGGGATGTGCGGGGCGCCGAGACACTGGGACAGCCCCGGCCTGTCCGTGCGGGGAGCACCGCCCGGGACCGCCGGGTGACAGCGCCGGGCACATCCCCAGCGAGTGCCCCAGCTCCCAGCCGGTGCAGCCCCGGGGCAGCCCCGGCTCCTGCCGGGGGAGGAGAGCAGGTGCGGCCGCTCGGCTGCGGGGCACAACCCGGAGAGCGGCAGGGCAGCCCCGGGCACGGCAGCCCCGGGCACGGCACCTCCGCGCCGGTGCGCGCCCCGCTCCCCGCTCCGTGCACAGCGCCCCGGTGAGCTGCGCGCCCCGTTCGCAGCCCTGCGCCTCCGGCAGCGCTGCCCGCTCACCTTGGGTCCCGCGAAGACTCTCTGTGCCCGCTCCATGCTGCACTGCCGCCGCTGCCGCCGCTCTGCCGCCTGTCCGCTGCGCTCCGCCGCCCCCGCCCCGCTCGCCCGGCCCCCGCCGGCCCCGCCCCGCGCACGCCGAGCCCCGGGGCAGGCACGGAGCCGCGGGCGGCTCGGCTGGGCAGGGACGCTGCAATCAGTTTCGTTCCACGCCCCGCCACCGGCACGGACACCTGCCACTGTCCCAGGTTGCTGCAAGCCCCGTCCGCCCTGGCCTTGGACGCTTCTAGGGATGGGGCAGCCACAGCTTCTCTGGGCACCCTGTGCCAGGGCCGCCCCACCTTCACAGGGAAGGATTTCTCCCTCAAGTTTTATCTAAACCCACCCTTCCTGAAATCCTGCTGATGTTTCCTTCAGGAATTGATGGCCTGGGTGGACCTGCTCCTCCACCGATAACACGGACAAAAATTAGAACAGGAAAAAAATGACAGCTCAGCCTGTAGAACAGGAAAGCAACCTCAAGCTTTGATTGCAGTCTTAAGCCAATTCAAGAATGTTTTTTTTAACCTTTCAGTGACTCACTTGTTTTGTCCGATGGCTTTCAGTCCATCATACACCTACTTGCACACTCACACTCAGCTTTTCATTTCTTATTTTCAGTGACCTGGCCATGCTTTATGCTGTTCCTCTGCCTCCTGCTTTCCTCTCCCATGGGTGAGGCACATGGGAGCCCACACCTTTGAAGAGAATGAGGCAGAAAGCCACAGAATGTTTGGGAAGGACCCTCTGGAGATCATTTAGTCCAGCCCCCCTGCTAATACAGTTTCAACCTAGAGTAGGTTGCACAGGGTCATATCCAGGTTGGTTTTGAAGTTCTGCCTGCTCCTCTCTGTTGAGCATGGCTTCTCTGTTAGCATCCCCATCCAGCTAAAGCGAAATCTGCCAGATGGAACCACTCCCGAGGGTGATGCTTGGGGCACATGCCTGGGGCCCATATGCAGCCTTGGGTGAGATGAGAAGCTTCCTGGAAGGCACTAACGAGGCCAGTGGCATTTCCAATATCACTGCAGAGACAAGGACCACAGTTTTGTTCTGCATTACAGGAGTTCACCTGTCCAGGTGAAGCCATCTCCAGACCACAGGCTGGGTGTGCACGGAGCCTTGGACACAAAAATCACTACATCAATGAAAAATACTATTGTATTACTTGCTCTGGTACGTGAGCAGAATAAGCGCTTGGGGCTGTAGTTGTGAACACTACCACAAATGGTTGCAAAATAAAGTTTCCTCATCTCCTTCCCCAGCTGTGTTTACTCCAGATGGACACTGTTTGTGGAAGCTGGCAGCAGGGGATTAGCTGCACAGAGCTCTGCTTGTGGGGATGGGGAAGGCTGGGTGCTCCTCCAGCCCTGTGCTGTCACAGCCAGGTGACAACAAACAGCCCAGGAGAGCGAGCAGCCCTGAAAGCAGAGGCTGCAAGCTGGTGCTGGCACTGCTTAGTGAGTGCAGGACATGCTACAGGCTCACTGCTCCACAGGGAAATGTCACCAGCCACCCTCGTCACTCCTCCCCAGCTTTGCCATGAGAGCAGCGATGGAATCTCTGCCCCAAAGCCAAGCAGGCAGTGAGAAAACAGTAGTTTTTCAGCTCAGATCCCAAGGTCATTTGGGTATGTACACTGCAGGGGAGCCCGTGGGAAAAGCCCAGGGCTTGGCTGGGGTGGAAGGTTCATCAGCATGTTCTCTTTAATTAAGTACCACCTTTCAGGGATGCCCTGACTGCATCCATACTGTACCCACAAAGCACATTAGACACACCTAACTGCCAAAAATATTCTTTACAAAATAGTGACTGGCAGGAAAAAGTAATCATTAGCTGCCAAATACAGAGCCGGCAGTGCTCTGGGCTTCCAGTAGTCTGTGGGATGGAGCAGCCCTACACCAGGCTTTGGAAAACCAGCAGGAATAAGCAGCAGGTACTTCAAAATGTGTGATCTCTGGGGTCACCAAAAGGTGACGTCGTTCCAAGCTCCCAAAGCTTTGAAAACTCTGAATTTGGGAAACACACCCTTCCCCTCCCTGGGTGTGCAAAGATGTTCTGGGCAGAAAAAAAATGGTCCAGGACACAAATTAGCCACTGGGTGTGAAATTACCTCAGGGCAAGGTGAGCTCTGGCTCACATGGACCATTTCACCTCCATATCATTGGCTTTTTTTAGCAGCTACCTGAAAAACATTTATTTTGCCTAGATAATGACTCACAGTATCACATATTTGAGGTCTGACTTCTGGTTCAAAGCAATTACAACATAAATAGCCCCGGTGTGAATAGACAGTGCTTTCTAATGATCTTTTGTGGGCACAGCCCTGCTTGGTGTGCCCTGTACACTGGGAGGACAGAGGTCAATTAGAGTATTTATTTGAGATTAGAGGAAATTACAAGGTAAAAAAAAAATAGCCTGTGGGTAATTTTCTGCTGGGAGGAGAGTAGATAGCAAAGGTCAGAAAGAGGCAAATGGAGCTGAACTGGCCCCATCGACTGGGAATGGTGCAGTAAGGGGTTTTTGATGGTTTTTTTCTGCTTAGCAAATACACGTGTGCTGCAAACTCAGCTCTTTCCAGGAGTGTCAGCACACTGCATTCATTGGACACAAGTGTGTTGCAGAGCCTTAGAAACACGGCTTGGGCTGATTTTAATTGACCTGACCCTGATCCACTTTATCCATCTTTACCACTGGCCTAATCAGGTGGTTGCAATAGCTACTGTGCTGTTGGTATTAAATCTGTGTTTCCCTGTGAGAACACCACATCTCTCTGCAGCCAGAGGGCTCAAGAAGAACAAATCTGTCTTTTAATGGTGACTTCCCACTTGGGAAACCAGAGGGGCACAAACAGGGGCCTGCCTGGACAAGCACAAGGATGCTCTGGGGCCATCCTGGAGGAAAGCAATTCTCATCTGCATGTGGTTCTGGTCTCTGAGGCTGATTATTTCTCTTTTGTATTTTTAGGAAAATTCCAGGCAGCAAAGTAGGGGTAAAACTGATCTTGGAAGCTATTGCAGTGCTTATTTCCCAGGAACTATATTTAAACCTGTTCCCTTTCTCTTGCCCCCAGAAGTTAATACCAGCTGTGTCTCAGGGTTGCTGACACCTGCAAGCAGCTTTCCAAAAATACTAAGAAGCGTGTTTATGCTGGGCTTAGATCTTAAAAAAAAGCACTCTTCTATTTTGGTTTGGGGTTTTTTGGTTGGTTTGTTGGGATTCTTTTTTTACTAGATACCAGTATCACACATCAGCTCATTTGAAGTGGCTAATGGAAGAACATGTGTTTAGATTAATTAATTCTACCAGTATAAATACTACTGTTATGTATAAACATGACATTATGCTGTACTGGTCAGCTTTGCAAGAGGAGACATTCTCAGCCCAATCATCCATTGCTTCTGCAAAATTTTTGGTTTTGAGACAAAGCCTTAACTTATCTCAGCAATTCCCATTTAATTTCTGCAGCCTCCCTGCAGGGCAGGGAAAACCTCTGCACCAGGGTGAGCCATCACTGGAGTCACTGGTGGGAACTCAGCTGTGTCACATTTGGCTCCTGCTGGGGATCATGGGACTCTGTGGTCAAAGGGAAGGGCAAAAACCCTGCTGAGGATCCACTCTGCTCCCTGAAGGGACTTCATTTCCCCTCTGCTCTCAAAGGAGCTGGAAGCAGACCCGACAGTGGCCTCCAAAAGAAGAAGCAGATCCTGTGTCACCCCCCAAATCCCAGGCAGACTTTCTCTTGGCTCTCCATCAGCCAGGAGCAAGTGTTGGGCTTTTTCTAAGGATATTTGTGCAACTGCAGGGCCAAGAGCATCAGGACAAACAGAGAGGGCCACCAAGCAGTTCCTTGGAGCGCCAATGACACTTAAGAGACACCACTGGGCAGACCCCTCTGGGGGGCTCCTGTTTGCACTGCTCACAAGGAAACCACAACCCTCACACCACTAAAGCAACACCAGCCTGAAAATAGAAAGAACCTCTGCAGGAGAAACTTCCTGAGACACACCCCAGATGAGGCTACCCTGTAAAAGGGTTGCATTTTCCCATTTTGGAGCATTTTTGAGCAGCACAGAAATGCACACCCAGCTGATGACATGCCCAGCACAGGCTCGTCCCGGGATGCAGCCACTGGCAGAGCCACGTGGGCTGCTGCAAGCCTGCTGCTGATCCCCTAACCAGATTAGGGCTGTTACACAGAGGGCCAATTTCCACCCAGCATCATGTATTTCAACCTATTCTGAACATTTCCTGGACAGTAACGCTGCCTGAAATGAGCTGTGGGGGAATCGGACTGCTCCAGACCCCACAGGACAAGTATTCCACCCCTCGAGGCTGGTATATAGCCCAGCTTTGAAAGTGATAAAGCAGAGAGAAGGCAGAGAAACACAGCCAGTGCTTTGGGCTGTGGGGAAGAGCACGGGTCCGAGTCTGGCAGTGTTTCAGACTTGGAAATTCCTCCAGGGCCCACCCTGGAATCTGTGGGATATCTAAGGATAAAGCCCCAATCTCACATGACAATTTGAGTCACAGGGCACAGACAGACCCTCCCAGGGGAGAGGAGCACACAGTCCCTGCAGCGTGGGGCAGCTTCACCTCAGCAGGAGCACCACCCTGCCCTCCACCGTTCCTGTTTTGTCAGCCTGTTTCACTGTCAGAACCACTGTTTGGGTCCAGGAACAAGGGCATTGTCACCACAAATGCAAGCAGGGCTCACCTTGGTACATAGCTCAGCTCCTCCTGGGCTCTTGGGCTCTGGCTGCCCTTGGATTTCTCTTGTGGGTAAAGACAAGGAAAGATGTGGCCCTGTCCCCCTTGTGCCAGTGCTGTCAAGAGGAGCTGAGACAAACCTGAAGCAGCTGCAGCAGGTAAAACAAAAACCTGACCAGGATGTGACCTCTGCCCAGGACAGACCACCACCATTATATGCCAAGATCATCCTGAGGAGACCAAGAGACAAGGACTGGATGGGTGCAAGGCTTCCCTGGCCAAGTGCACCCACCACCTCCACCACCATGGATGATGCCTCAGGCACTGGGGAAAGGCTTTGTTGCTCGGGAATTACTGAACCTGCTGCTGCTTGCAAGACTGGAGCACCTAACTTACGCTGGGGTGATAAGAGATTCCCCTCTCCTGCTGGGTCAGCGCCCAGAGACCCCCACCAGGCAGGACAGGGGACCCTTCTGGCGCCTTCACACTGGGTGACTCCAGCCCAGGTGCACACCAATCCCTCCCTGTCCTGACCCCAATTTTCACAAAGAGAAGCCCAGAGACAAGAGGAGCATGTGAGCCAGGCATGTTCCAGCATATCCCTGTGGGTTCCTACACCGTGCTGGGAAGGTCTCAGTGCATCTCAGTCTGATTTCCAGCAATCAGGAGGTGGGGACACGTTCCTCTTTTGTGTTCCTTAAAAGAATAAACACATCCCTGATGACGGCTGGGTGTAGGAGAGCCGTGACTCAGCAATGCAGCTCTGCCACCCTGTTTGCCGAGGTCGCTGCCCTTGTAAACACCACACACCAACAGAGACACCCAGATTCACCCCAGTCTGGCACAACAAGCTCCTCCTAAGGGTTTTTAGCACCACCTCAAAAGGTTCAGCTCACCTGCAGGTCAAAACCTCCACGGGAACAGCACTGCTGTGTCCAGGCTGTGACTGGAACATGACCCCAGTGCCCCACTCTGACCTTTCTGCCCTCTTCCAAAGAGCTGGAATAGCCATCCCTGAGCACCCTGAGCCCACAGCGCAGCCCATGGCCCTGGGACCTGCTAAGGAGGGGTGGAGGGAAATGTTTCGGGCCCCATGCAGAACACATTTCCCCCCACACCCCTTCCTGCAGCACTTCTCTCAAGGGAATTGCACCAGGAGCAGGATGCCCTGCTCCAGCAAAGGGTCACTCAGCAGGGCAATGCAGATGCAGCTCCCAGGCTGAGCACAAGCCCAGCTGTGGCCAGCTAACACATGTCTCTATTCAAGTCCACTTTTTGAATGAGGACCAAGGGACACACGGGCTGACACCTCTGATTTTATCTCTGCAAGGCAGGGCCTGGGGAGCCAAGGCTTCTGCAGTTTTTCACGTACGCAAAGCTCCACAGCCCCAAATCCACAGTGACCCCCCAGCTCTTCCCCCCATAATCAAGAGCTGTATTAGGAGCAGGTCTCCATTCTCACAGGCAACTCACAGCTACATCCAGCGAAGGAGTTAGATCAGATGTCACACCGTGTTCCATGGCCAAGCACTGCCGAGAAGTCGCAGAGTCACTGGGCAGAGTAACAGGGATCCCAAAGGAAGCCTCTGGCCAGGGTGCTGTCTGCACTCCCCGCAGCTGTGATCAGCTTCTCCGGCCCCAGAAGGGACTCTGATGCCCGGGCTTTAACAGCACATGTTGCACTGTGGAGGGCTGAGCTGTTCTCCAGCCCCCAGGGTAAGCAGGTAATTAGATTATCAGCACACGGCCAGACACTGCCACCCGGGCCACCAAAGGACAGAGAGGAGCTGAGGACAGCGTTTCTCAGAGGGGCTGTGGTGCCAAGGTCAGCAGCATGTGTCCCATCCTCACTGGAATGGCATGAAGAAAAAGAAAGGGAAAATGCTTTTGCCGAATCTGACCTTCTTAGAGATAGTTTGGATAGGATGGAGCAGCAGGAAACAGAAATGATCAGCGTAATATTGCCCCCCTCAGACTCCTTCTAACATCACAGCCCATGCTGCTGCCACAGCAGGAAACCCCAAATCTCCCCAGCCCAAAGCACGGCCCATCCCCTGCCCCGGGGGAATTGGGGAGCTTCCAGCTGAACCTAATGCCACTTCTCACCTCCCCACAGGGTGCCCAGACAGCACCTGCTGGAGCCTAGTTTGTTGGGTTGTGGATTCCCACACACCACAGGGATCCACAGGATCAGCTTTGTGCTTCCTCAGGGCTTTTAGCTGAGCTCTCAGCCCTTCACCATGCAGTCATTTTGAGTGGGATGAGGGGAAGAGGGGTGGGAGCAGGGCTGGTCAGCCACTGGCAGGATGCAGGAGACAGCTCACACATGGGAAGGTGCTCTCTGTGGGGCCCCTCAGTACTGGAGGAAGGAAGGCATTCCATCCACTCAAAACCCCACCACACAAGGGATTTAACTCTGGGTCATTCCACTGACACAGGCTCTGACCAAGACATCCTGCTCAGGCTGGAACACAGCAGTGCCAGGGCTGCAGGGGTCCCTGGTCTTCTCAGGAGCACTGGTGGGCCAAGGCTACAGAGTCCACCACTGTCCCATAGCTGAATTTCCACCCCAGGTCAGACCTTTGTGTCTGTGCCCAAACCCAGGTGTTGGGTCAGAAAAGGAAGCAGCACAGACCCAGAGGTGGCAGCCAGGTCCGGCCAAGAGCACAGATAATGAGGCGACATCACAGTGATGGGGCAGGTCCCAGACCAAGACAGAAAGTCAGTCTGACCATCAGGTCAGGTGCAGGAGCACCAGAAGCTCCATAGCAATGGTGCAAGGGCTGACAGCAAGACAGGAAAACAGTCAACAGGTGGAGGTCAGGACAAAAGGACTCATAGTCAGGCACCAGTGTGGCTGTACTGGAGGCCAGCATCCCCCAGCACAGCCAGGAAGAGTCTGAGGCTCTGGGCTGAGCTTAAACAGAACTCCTGGGCCTGTGGGCATGGGGCAAGGGAGGCTGGTCAGGGCCATAAGGCCCATGAGTGTTCTCAGGGCTCTGACTCTTGCAGGTCACATCCTGAAAGCAAAGCTGGGGAGATTGTTCCCACTCTTCTGCCACCCTGACCCTGTGGAGCCCTTAAACCTGGCAGGCAACAGGGTTTGGTCCCGGCATTGGTCCACCCCTGCTACTGCTCCACCCTGCCCGTAGGTGGTTTTGGTGTGCAGGAGCTGTTTTCATGCCCAGAGTTAGGATCTGAAGAGCAGAGCAGTAACTTAAATTGTCCTCCCTGATCCCAACTCAAAGATGCCGTCCCAGGAGGTCCAGATCACTCACCCTGAAATGCCGGTGAGGGTCTGGCTGATCCCAAACTGAGGGTCCCAAACTGAGCACTGACATGAAATGTTCACTCCTCAAACAGGGCTTGCTGAATACCAGAAGAAATAACAATATTAGGAGTTATTGCAGGTAGAGAGAGAAAGGCAGCTGAAGGGGAGAAGAAGCAGAGGGAGAAGCACATACCTCCCCAGTGCTGGCTTCCAGCAGGACTGGCACTACTGGGCTATACTTGGGCTCTGCCTGGCTGCTGTCATGGCAAAGGTGGCTGCAAGCCCCAGGGCCAGCTGGTCACAGCCTCTGCTCCAGCAAAAAACGTTTGAAGATAAACCAGTCTTCACTGTGTCAAGCTGGAATTTTCTGGAGCATCTGGAGATGTTTTAATTTATCTAATCCAGGGCCCTGACCCGATTAATATTCTATAGGATCTCCTGGAGCTCTTGTTTTGTTCAGTTCTTGGCTTCAAGGGCAGCAGAAGAAATAGAAAACAGATTATTGGGAATAAAGCAGCTTCAAATTTTAGGCAGCTGTCTCCAGTGAGGTTGGCTTCATTTCCAACCAGGCATGATGCAAGACTGCCTATAAAGACTTTTTCCCCAGTGGCAGCAGAAAGATTTTGCTAAAAAGCAAGAGGTGAATATCCAGGAGCAGTTCTGGCCCCGCTCACACCTACAGCACCCCCGGCTCCGTGTTGGGATAAAGCCGGGTGTGCGCCCAGCCAGGGTGACAGGGAGGCACCTCGGGGTGTCGGCGAGCCCGGGGCAAGGCGTGAGCCCCGCAGCTCCCGGAGAGCCCGAGCTCAGCCGCGAGAGGGAGGCAGAGCCCGCGCGCTGCCGCGGAGCTGCGGAGCTGCGGGACCGCCACCGCCCGCTGCGCCCCGGCACACCGCGGCTCCGGTCCCACCGCGGCTCCGGTCCCACCGCGGCTCCGGGCACACCGCGGCTCCGGGCACACCGCGGCTCCGGGCACACCGCAGCTCCGGGCACACCGCAGCTCCGGGCACACCGCAGCTCCGGGCACACCGCGGCTCCGGGCACACCGCCCGCTGCGCCCCGGCACACCGCGGCTCCGGGCACACCGCGGCTCCGGGCACACCGCGGCTCCGGGCACACCGCCCCGGCACACCGCGGCTCCGGGCACACCGCGGCTCCGGGCACACCGCGGCTCCGGTCCCACCGCCCGCTGCGCCCCGGCACACCGCGGCTCCGGGCACACCGCGGCTCCGGGCACACCGCGGCTCCGGTCCGACCGCCCGCTCCGCCCGGGCACACCGCGGCCCCGGCCCCTGCCCTCCGCCCGGACCTCTCGGCTTGTCTGCTCGGCCTGGCCGAGCACCTGCACACACAGGTTATGGCTAAAGTCCTTCCCGAGGGCTGTTTCCTCCTCCTCGGATGCCAAGGCTTTGTCTCGTTCCCAGCTCGCACGAAGACACGGGTCGGGATGGGATGTCTTGCAGGACAGCAGCAGGACCGGGCAGAGGGGCACAGCTGGGAAATCCTTGTGCTTGAGCTCCCGTCTGTAAATCCAGGGCAATCGCCCCACTGTGCGCTGCACAGGGACTGTCAGACAGATGCATTCAGCGGGGCAGGAGCTCATGGGGATGGGCTGTCAGCATGGCAGTATGTCAGTGGTTCTGGCTCAGCCCCAGGTAACAGCTTGCACCATATGGGGTCAGAATCCCATTCCCACCACAGGTTTGGTGCCCAAATGGGCCCCAAAAGCACAGACGGGGAGCCCCCAGTGAAGCCCATGATTGTCACACTCTGAATCAATGGTCCCTTTGGACACAGCTGACACCACTGCTGAAAAGCCTGAACACTCACTGACAGCACACAGACTGGGCACTGGCAGCACCAGACCTGCCTGCTCAGGGAGAGGCAGCTGAAAAGCTGCAGAAATGTGTGGGCTACCAGGGGTCAGAACTATGCCAGGGCCAGGAAAGCAGCTGGTGGAGGGGAGGGAAACATGGGGAAGCTTCACGTTGTTTTTAAAATCACATCACGCCAGGTTCAAGCATGGACTTGACAGTGACACGCTGGAGAAATGGCTCTTTGACACAAAAATGGCCCAGACAGTGACTCACAATAGTCCAGTGACATTTTAAACATCTGATTTCCAGCTAACTAAGAACAACCTGAGGACAACCCTGTAAGATGCCACGTTATAAGAAAACACTCCTTGCAAAAGTCAGCCTTTTGAGGGGTGTTGCGCAGAGGGTGGCACCTGGACATAGCGGAGCCGGTCCTCCGGCACTGCCAGCTCACTCCATGTGGCCAGGATAGTGCCAGCAACACTCCAGGCCATCGCTTGGCTGCCTTGTGGCTTTCCAAGACAGACCAAGAGCCCAAGGCTGCCCACCCTCCCCATTCACCAGCTCAAGAAACAAACTGGGGATGGCAGAGGAATGTAAACCAGGCCAGAGGACTCATTCATCCTCCCGCTCCCAGCTTCGGTGCATTCCAGGCAGTCTTACTACAAGGCAGCATTTTGTGTGCTGCAATCCATCCATACACACGCCTGCCTCTCATCCTCTGCCAGGGCTTACTCTCCCGAGGCACCTCGAGCTGAGTCTGTAATAAATCAGGCAGCAGCCTCCATCCAAGCCACGCATTCCCTGGGTTGCTCTGCTGAAAAATGAGCGCAGAGCTTTTCATCTGAACACCTGCAGCAACCAGGCAGCTGTGCTGACCCGGGGTGTGGTATCGCCTCCCGAATTAAAGGCACGTTGCTGTTCAGACACTGTGTCCCTGGCCAGTTTGCTGTGCTCAGGGCTGGGATTTGGCTCCCACACCTGATCCTCCAGGTTCTGGGAATCTTGGTCTGGCTCGAAGCTGCCAAAGTGAATATGTATCCATCGGCCTCTGAATTCAGTGATAGCCATTGCTCTGTAATGAGCTGGCGAGAGATTGGCAGCAAAATCCTCCCAATTAAAGGAGGCTGGGAGGAAGACCTGGGAATGGGCACATGCAATGCTTGCTGGAGGGATGTGCCACAGGCATCTGGAGAAATATTGCCAGCAGAAGAGGTGGGAGCAGGGGGGTTTTGCCCAGGGCTTCTGTGGTTGCACCCTGGCAGATCCAGCCCGGGACACGAGCACAGCTCCATCAGCCACGGGAGGAAGAACAGCAGCACTCCTCAGAGCCCACTTGTAACACTGACCCACTTGGGAAGGTCAGGAGAGTGACCAGGGCCAGGACCGAGGGTGCAGGAGGGTGGCCACACTCTCAGTGAGAGTGGCCAGTTCTGCAGCAGCAGGGTCAGCACCGGTGCCACTGCAGGTGGACAGAGCTTGCAGGGACAGTGGCTGGAGGTGGGGAGTGCACAGCCTGAAGCTCCCTGAGCTCCACAGAGGAGCATGGCCCCACTTGGGGAAGCTGGAGCCAAACTCATCTGGCTTTGCTTTGCACACTGCTGAGACCTTTCTTGGGTTTATTTTCATGCTGAGCCCCAGAATGCAGAGACAGGCAAGAAAGCGAGAGCTGAAAGCAAACAGGAAAAAGGCAGGTTCTCTTCATTTCTATTTTTAACACTGCAAACAACATTAGTGTCATTATATTTAGAAAAAAAAATATTCAGAGCGTTTCCTGCCTCCCCTTTCAATACCTTCAGCTATTTCCTCGCAGATGGTTCCAGGGGCCAGGGCTCAGAGACAGAAGGAGCAAGGCTGGGCTCTCACCCTGCAGACAAGTCCTGGGAGAGGAAAGTTGGCTCAAAGCAGATGCCTGTGATCCTGCATGGGGACAAGGAGGACAATCAGGCTGTGGAGGATGTGTCCAGGTCCAAGCAGAAGCTGTGTGACACTGCAGGACTTTTAAGCTGCCTCGCCATGGGTTTTAGCACTTTTGGTGCCATCAAAGGAGGTACAAGGTAAGTGTAACGCAGGGGAAGGCACAGCAGCACTGTCAGGTCGGGTTTAGGGAGGGAGGCTGCAGCAGCCAAGGCTGCAAGCACAACTCTGCCTTGTTGCAGGGACCCTGGGCTGAGCACAGCGTCCCCCACCACGAGTCTGGTGAACTGTGTCAGCAGCAAAGCGAGATCTCCAAGCTGGGGTTACACACACAGGGTGGCTGGTGCCCCTTGGGGTCAGAGCTTCTGCTCGAGGCTCTCTTGTCCACTCACACGTGCCAGGCTGCCTTGGCTTCTCCAGCACAGCTCCGAGGATCTTCCTTTCACTCTGACAGCCCTCGGCTCATTGCCTCGCGCTCGAGGACTGCGGTTTGCGAAGTGTTTGTGTTTAATCCCCACACAGATGATCCAGAGCAGGATTTCTGCGTGGCAGGCCAGTGGGATGGCTTCGCCTGCGCGGGCGGCAGACCACAGCTCAGCAGGACCATGGGACGCAAAGAAAACCGGGATTTGCGTGCGGTCAGCTCCTGGCAGGGGAGAGGGCAGCCAAATGCCGGGGAAACAGCGATCCTAACCCCAACCGCGCTGTGCTGCGTGTGGTTTCCAGCAAAATCACTGTCCAGGATTTCTCCATGTGGCCTGGGGAGCTCCCTGCCCCAGGAAGGACATGGAGATAATGATGGAAAAGTATCATGGACAGCATGCACAGCAGCCAAGTCACCTCAAAACACCCTCTGCAGCCTGGGCCAGTAGGGAGGGCAGAGGAGCAGCCTGGCTGCCCCACTGCTCCCCACAGTCCAAGTGCTGCCCTGGTGACAGGTTCCAGGCTGCATGTTTCTTCCTGGGGCTCAGTTCATGAGAGGAGCTGCCTTGTTTGATGCTCCTCTGGGGGTCTGGCTGACTCCAGACTGGCTGGGAGCAGCTCCTGAGAAAAGCCAAGCAATAGCCAGGCTGCCATGGCCAGCCTTGGGTGACCAGGTGCAGACAGCCACAGAATTCAAACACTTTCCTTCTCTGTTTCCCTCCCCAAAGCCCTGCAGGAGGTGGTAACCCACCCCAAAGGGTCTTGATTTGAAAGGACATGAGGAATACCCTGCCATTCCCAGTCCAGCCCAGTTCCCAGCGTGGCTGAGGCAGTGCTGCTGCAGCTCCACCTCAAGCTGCCAGGCTTTCCCCAGCTTGGAGGCAATGGCTGCAGACAACAGCCCTGCTCTGGTGACCCCCGGCAGATCCTGATATTGTTCACCTGGGGACACAGGGATCTGGGCTGTTTTCACACCACTCCACGATGGCTCTGTGGATGGCCCCAGAGGTCCGTGGCCAGCTCGGTGGGGCAGCAATGCTCTGTGAGGCTCAGAGGGCTCCTCACACCCTGGGTGGTCTGAGCTCTCAAAAGGAGATCACCAGTGGGCTCCTTGAAGGAGCCATCCCTGCTGATGTGGCCAGAGCCAGGGAGGTGCTTATCTCTCTGCCAGAAACAGAACTGGGCCAGTTGTGCAAGTGGAAAAGGCAATCTGAGGGACCAGCTCAGAATGAACAGATTCTAATCCAGAGCCTGACACATCCCAGTGAGTCACGAGTCATGGACAGGCCTTTCTTGCTTTTTCTTTTTTTTTTTTTTTAACTCCTTTTTAAAGAAAAACATAAACACTGTAGTCAGAAAAGGAAAAACTTCCAGAGCAGCGTCCTTCCCATGGCCAGGAGGGCTGTAGGTGCAGGGGTCTCGCATAGGCAGGGCTTGCATGGCTGAAAGCCAACAGGGTCCCATTCAAGGAGAACCAGGGAGTGTTCCAGCAATTGCTAATCAAGTGTTCTGAGGGACAGATGGAGCAATAGCAGCGTCAGGTGGTGGCTGTAAATTGCAGCTTCACTGCCAGGTAAAGACGGAGCTGTCACCACCAGAGATGGAGACATCAGCTTTTCTGAGGGACAGTGGCAGCTTGGAGCCTGCAGAGCAGCTCTGGTGGGAGGGGAAGCCCTCACCACCCCATCTTCTCCTGCCCTGTGGTGCCAGGGCAAAGGTAGCTCCCAGCCCAGGGGCTCCATTCATCTTATTTCCTGTTTCTGCCCCTGCTTTTGGGGATGCTGTCCTGAGAAGAAGCCTGGATGGTGGGAGACATTCACAGTGGGGTTCTTCAGTCTTCTCAGGAAGCAGCAGGACAAAAATGAGATTATAATAGCCTTCCTTACCATGTCAGAGAAACCGCCAGTTCATGGGAGAAACCTATGCCCCAGGGCATCTTTCCCCCAGCTTCAGCTTGCTTTGTCAGAGGGAAACTCCTACCACTTTCCTATGGCCACAGGCATCAGCTTCATGGGGACCTGCTGCAGAGGGTTTAGAATCATAGGACGGCTTGAGATGAAAGGGATCTTTAAGAGCATCTAGTTACAAATCCCCTGCCACGGGCAGGGACACCTTTCTCCAGACAAAGTTTCTCAAATCTCCATCCAACCTGGCCTTAATCTCCAGGGATCTCCCAGGCATCCTCCTCCTGATCTTCTTCTGCGGGTGCGGTTCCCTGAGACACAGCCATGACCCTGAGGAGGAAGCACCTCTCCCATGCAGATTGACACCACACCTGGCACAGCTCGGGCTCAGCCAGTAGGAGCTCTGAAGATGCCATTCTCTCTCTCTGTGTCCCCGAGGTCCTGCAGTTCTCCACTGCCTCCTCAGTGCCCACACAAAGCCCCTGCCTGGGCTGTGCTGGGTGCCAGCCCACCAAAACCTTGTAAAAGGCCAATCCTGGCTCTTGCTTTGTGGTCAGAGCACAGAAGAAGCCCAGGCAAGCAGGCTGGTTGCTTTTATTTAAACCCAGGGCCTGCATGAGGCAGTCCCCTCCCTGTTCTGTTGGGGGATTCTCACTTGGGGGCCACCAGTTTGCAATTAGCAAATCACTGCTCTCCCACCAGGTCACCCTGCCCTGGGCAGCCCCACAGCCAGGGGAGAGAGAGAACACCCAGCCAAACACCTTTTACAAATCATTCCGCATAGTTCACATTCTCGGCCGGTTTATGAGCATTTTAGCTCCTCATATTGATCAGGGCTGGAGCCGAAGTAATTACATTAATCAGAAATAATTTCCCGTGATTTTGAGTCATATTTGAGCTGGTGCCCAGCTCCTCTGCTCGCCCCTCTGCTCTCTGCTCCCTGGTACATACTTTCCAGGCGACATCGCTGCTTTCATAACCATTGTGAGACCCAGAAGTCTGTTTTCCTCAACTGGATCCCACACACACTAAGGGTTTCAGCGTGTCTTTACTGATTTGGCTGGGGATGGGGACAAGAGGAGGTGGTTTATGTGAAGTTCAAGCTTGGGAAATGTCTCCAGATGTCTCTGGCATCAGGAGGGGGCATAGGGAAGGGCTGGGGGCCTGAGACTCCTTGGCACATGGAAGCATTGCTTGCTTCAGCCTCTCCAGTCTTGCTCGGGAGATGGAGAGCAAGCCCAGCTGTTTCTCTGTTCCCTGGGGTGCAGGTAGGAAGCAGGACTCACCTGCAGGGAGTCCTGGGGAGAAGCAGCAGGTCCCCTTGCCAGCTGCTTTGGGGTGGTGAGCAGTCATTTGCGGTTTTCAAGTGCTGGGTGTGAAAGGTGAGCTGGCAGCTCTTCAGTCCTGCCCAGCACAGCTTCCTGAGGTGCCCAAGGTCTGTGCTGAAAGCTCCTGCAGGAGCCAGGCTCCTTCCAATCGTCAAGGATGCTAAGGAATGCCCACTTCACTGCCTCTGGGAAGGTCCCAGCTACACCAAGGGTTTGCAGAGCATCCACTGGAGGTGTGCCAGCTGAACAGGGCTGTCCTTGCCCAGGTCACTGTCCCCTGGCCAGCCCTGTCCTGTCCCAGCACCCTGGATCCACCAGCACCCTGAGCTGCTCCCTCTGACAGTGAGCCAGGAGCAACCCTGGGGATGTGAAGGACTGTGACATTTGGGAACAGACAAAGCCTGTTCCAGCACCACACACTTCCCAGGCACAGCATCAGCTGCCTCATCCGTGCGGCACTTGAATCCTCGGAAGTCTGACCAGAGTCCCAGAAAGCAGGGCTGGAAGGAAACACCAACACCTCTCTAAACCCCTCTCTAAAGCAGAGCTGGCACAATTACAAGGTGAGTTTGGAGACACCTAAACTCCTCACTGGCTGCACATCAGTGAGTGCCTCCATTTGCAGCCTCCTTGATGCTGCAGGGGACGTGGGAACACACAGCACCCTTGAGCAAGACAAGAACTGAAGGAAAAACACTGTCTGTTTTAGCCTAAAACCACAAGAAAAATAGAGATAGTCAAAAAGAATGAGCAATCTGATCAGGAAACATGAGTGATCCATCCAGCTCCATGGAAAATACGAAGGGTCTCTCAGTAACCACACAAGGTCAGCATCTGGGGATTATATCTTGTCTGAAAGATAAAACTTCTAGTGATAGTTTTAAAAAGAAGTTTATGTTTGATGATGTTTGATACCAAAAATAAACTCCCAGAGGATCACAATGTTGAATACATGATGATTTCTGACACCGTTTTCCAAATAATAATGCAAAACCTCATCTGGCTGAAGTTTCCAAGCTTTGTTTTACAAAAGTCTTATTCTTTGAGTTATCTGAATGTTTAACTTAGGGGGACAATTATGAATTGCTCTTGTCTGGACTGCAAGAAAAAAAAATCATACAGAAGTATTGCCCAGGGTTTGATGGGTTTGATATGTCTCTGTTGTCCTTCCACAACAGCTGACACAAGGCTGTGCTGTGCTAATGAGAAGCCCCTCAGTCTGAAGGATGAGCTCTCGCTATAGCTTTGGCTAAGCCAAGCCATTTTTTGGTGGTGATAGTCCATTTGCTCCGCATGTAATTGCTCAGCTCCTTCCTCTTGGCAATGTCAGACTTTGAGAGCAGAACCAGCCCCAAGTCCCATTTATCAGTGCTTCTTTCTAGTGAAACCTACCTAAAAATGCCTGGGTCGAGTGCCCCCACCAGCAGGCATCGTTCCTGTCCCTCCTTTGGCAGGGGCCATGCCCAACCATTGCCTTGCTGGCCTCGCCACCGTGGCTGGGAGCTCGGAGGGGTCAGCTGGTCCCAGATGTAGCCAAGGTTCCTCATGCAGTTGCCTGACCATCAGAAACTGGACGGCAGCCCTGAATTCTTTTCTCACAAGTCACTTGGCCAGGCACCAGATGGTAAATACTTTCAGTCTCTGCATCCCGGCTCTGGGGTGGGAGCAGTGACCTCAAGGTAAAAGACTGCCTGGCCCATCCTGTGTCCCTTGGGGTGGCCGGTCCTCCCAGCCTAGCTCTGCTGTCCAGTTGAGGTGTGAGAGGGAATACAACCAGAGGGAATAGAAATGGCCAGACAGGCATGGAAATAGCCATCACCACCTCTCTCGGCTCTTGCTGTTTGAGACCAGAGCCAGGTTCATTCTGGGTAGGAAACAACTCTCCCATCCTGCCAAAAGCAGAGATATTTCAAAATTTCCCAAAGCCATGGTGTTTTCCAGAAGTCTCATGAAAAACATCCAGCAGCCGCCCCAAAGTGTCCAACAGCTGAGGGAGACCTGAGGCATCTCCATTTCAGCTCAGGGCTCTTGGTTTTTCCAAGCTGGATGTATGCCCAGCTTTCCCACCAGTGCTGTCCACCCTCCATGGGCTCCTCCACGCTCCTCTGCAGGAGGTATTTGAGCCAGGAGTGCCCAGGAGCAAAGGGAATGCTCTCCCCACTAAGCCATGGAGCTGGGCACAGCCTAGAGCTGTGTTTTCACAGCCAGGACCCAGGAGAGCCTCAGTGCTCCCCACCAGAGATGGACATCCAGACCCTGCTCTGACTTCCCCAGCTCCAGGGAGGGTGTTCAACACACAATGTAGAGGAGGGGAATCTCGAGCAAAGGAAAGGCAAGAAGGGAGAATATGCTCAATATCCATCCCAGATGGATGCAATTTCAGCTGAGCAGGGTGTGCAAATGAGAGCTTTTCTATGTTATTCACGATGGCATGTTAGAATAGCAAGCACATGAAAAAACTCAGCTCTCTAAAATGTAAATTCACTGGGGCAGTTCCTTCATTTCTATAGAAACAGCAGAGCTTGCCAGCAGCTAACTCAAAGGAGATGTATTCAGATCCCTGTATCAACTATTTTCTTGCACAACTGACCACAAGAAAAAAAAAAAAAAATTGCAACCCCCCCACCCGCCCCCAAAACCTGACAATAATACCACGGAAACTGCAGAACGAGACATATGGACTTAATTACTAGCTCTGAAATCACACATATGGTACAGAGCACATATGGGCTATGTGCTCCAGAGGGGAAGGGCTATAACTGAGTATTTATAAAATGAGCTGCTAATGTGCTGCTCGGGTGCAGCTTTGCAGATCAAAACCTGTGCAGGGGCGCTATTCCTGTGCCAGGTTCTGCCTGCAGCCCCTGCAGTGCCAGCACAGCCACCTGGGTGGACGCATGGGACCTGAAGAGATGGGAGAAGGGAAGCTCAAGTCCATGTCACACAGAGAAAAGCCTCTTTGGGAAGGCAAATCATGAGAGACTTTGTGGGTACCCCTCCAGCCAGCTCCACTGGGCACCTCCAAAACCCAGCAAGGTACCTCCAAGGATTGCCAATGCCATAGAGGTGTGGGCAGCTTGCCAGGCATGGGATGGTGGTTTGGCCCCATCTGGCTGCTTGTCTTGGGGGTGTTGCCTTGGCTCAGGCTCTCTGTCACTGCCCGAGCTCTGACAGCCTCCTGGGGATGTCACGCCATCGCAGGGATGTCACCTTCCTGCATCTCAATCTCCATGACATCAGGTGTGGGGGGAAGCCAGGCCCCTTTTTTTTGGAGCTGGGAGGGTAAAGAAGGGAGCTGACCCAGGATACATCAGGTGGAAGGGGTTTAACGTCCAGGGGGCTTCCCTGGGAAGCCCTGAGCCTCAGCCTCCCCCGGGGGGGCTCCACTGCCCCCTGAGACCTCACACAGGTTTGTTGGCTGCCCCAAGGGTCATTCATTGTGGGAAACTAGAGGATTTTATTCATCTTACCAGCACTGTCACCTGATTCCTAACTGGGAAATTAACTCATGGCCATTAATCAGGATTCCCTAATAAACACAAGCCTGAAATAATTAATTGGACTGTCCCCCTGTGGCAAGCCTGGCTCGGCACTTCGGCTGCTCTCAAGCCACTCCCAGGATGTTTGGCTGAGCCCTAGCCAGCGGGAGGGCACGGGCTCCGGAGCAGAAAGTGGACCACTGTCTACAGCCTTAAATATCAAACCCTCAGACTTTTGAGCACTTGTCAGTGGGGCCTGAACCCCCCTGCCAGCGAGTTCAGAGCAGTGTGCCACCCTCACACCTCCTCTGCCACGGGCAGGGCTGCCGGAGCAGATCCCTGGACCGCCAGGCATGGCTTGGGTGATGCAGGGAGCTGGGGCTCCAACATGCAGAGCGGAGGCTCCGGCGCTGGGATAAGTGACAGCAGCCTTTGGAAAGTGGCCGGGTATTCCCGCAAGCTGCCATGACCTCGTTAGCAGCCTGATTGCAGCTAATGAGGCAAAACCAAAGTGGAGAATTGGGGGGGTAATGTGAGAGATGAGTCTGCTCTTCTCCCTGCTGGGCTGTGCCCACCCTGCTCCATGCCCTGGCTTCCAGGCTCTGGCAAGTGTGGAACTCAGGTCGGGATTGCTGCTCAGGTGCCTGAGAACCTGTTCCACAAAGGCAAAATAGAGGGAAGAAAGGCTGGAGGGAGGGATAGGGCATCACCCTTAGTTGCATGATTTTGGTGGGCTGCTTATATCACACCCAGCACCTCCTGTGTGTTGTCCTGTGTTTTGGACACCTCCAGCACCTCCTGTTTGGCACCTCCTGTGACATGTCTGATATCCAGCAGCCCTTCTCATCATGCCTGAGCAATCCAGGGAGTCTGTGCACAGCACCAGGATTCATCCCTTGGGCCAGGACAGCAGCAATAGTCCTGGCCCCCAGAACACACTGTGCAGGCAAGGGGCAGGGGTGCAGGAGAGGAGCCAGGGAGAGCTTCAGGACAGCCCTCATCCTTATGCTCAGGCCTTCCCTTTGAGCTCTGGGCTCACAAATTCTCCTCCCACATCTTGTTGTAAGATCTGGGGAATGGGAACATGGAGAAGTGGGTCTATCTGGTGAAGGTCTTGAGGTGCTTAGGTTTGTCCTTCCTAAGAGCCAGCGTCACATCCTCAGTCCCAGGGACCAAGAGAAAAGCTTGCACAGAGCAGACTGAGGAAGCATTGGGACACAGCTGCTGAGCACCTGCTTCTCTTCCCCAAATTTGGATTTCTAATTCTCACAACTGCTTAAGATGTTCATAATACTTCAGGGGCTGAATTTGGGTTTACAGGGCTTGAAATCAGCAGGGTCAGACTGCAGCCTTCTCTGCAATCTGTACCCAGGACAAAGCAACATGATGTGCATCCAACCACCCTGCCCCAGCAGCTTCTCCAGGTGGCCACAGCTCCACTCAGGGTGGGGATGGCACCACCACCACCACAGCAAATCCCTTTCCAGCTCTTTTAGGCAACTCACGCCTCTTCCACAGCCTGCCAGGCACTGGGTGCAGCATTAAATATAGGGGTGGGTGCCCTGTTCCTATCTGGTCATGGCATTGTCCCACAGCAGCAGCAGGAACAGTCCTGTCAATCCCTTCAAATCCCAGGAGGAAGATACCAGCTCTGCCTGGGCAGACCTTGATCAGGAGGATGAAGCATGAACCTTCCCTCCCAGGCCAGGAGCAAGGAGTTGGATCATCCCACCAGCTTGGTTCCTCAGTCGCCCTCCCCTGCTCCCCAGGGACAGCACAGCATCCCTTGCCTTCACTCCTTGTCTCAGCAGACAGCATATTCTCACCTTGAGGAGAGTGGAAATGGCAGCTGGAATGTGGACTGGAAAAAAAAAAGGAAAGGAGAAAAAAAAAAGAAAATTTTGAGGCTTGTCCAAACCTACTCATGTTTATATTGGAGCCTGTGAGTGACATCAGAGCAGGGAGAGTATAAACACCAGCAGGACCTACTCTGGGCTTTAAAACCTGCGAACATACCACAGCCTCCAAACTGCCTGGGGGGTGATGTGCTGAAGTGGCAGAGGGGAGAGCACCATGAGGCTCCAGCTGGAGAAGCAGCTCCTCTTCCTCTCCCTCCTCTGCATTCTCTCCAAGGTAAGGCAGATGGGGCACTGGGGCAGCTTTAGCTGTGGAGCAGCTGGCTCTGGCACAGTGAGGTGCAGGGAGGACTGGGTGTCACCACGGGCTGGGTGTCACCAGCCGGCAGTCAGGCTGTGCTGATGGCGGGGGCAGAGCTCAGCTTGGGAGAGGTGTTTGAGATGAAGCAGCAGGGTCTGAGCCTTCCTGGGCCCAAGGCTCCGCTGTGTGAGTCCCTGGAGCACACAGGAATGCCAGCAATGTGCTGTTTGCTCGCTGTCCCTGCAGCTCTCCCGGCTGGGCTATGTTCGGTCCCCGCGAGCCAGCGAGCAGCAGCTGGGCAGTAGCAGCTCCTCCAGGCTCCTCCAGGCTCCTCCAGGCTCCTCCAGGCTCCTCCATCCCCGCCCAGGCTCCCGAGGCAGGGGCCAAGCCACGAGCACCAGCCCTGGCATTACTCAGCCCTCCCCACTTCTCAGAACACTCACGCCAAGCCAGTGCCTCCTATGGGATTTGGGTTTTTGTAGCGATTTTTTTTTTCCTCTTGGACGCTGTGTGAAAATATTTGCCTGTGCAGAGAACAGGAATATTAAAAAGTTTGGGATATCTCAGCTCCGAGTTCTAAATGCTGCTTGAATCCCCAAGCAGGGACGTTGTGACAACGTTGTGCCTATTTGACTCTTTTCCCAGAAAGTTCGGATCTCTGACAGGAGCCACATTGTCATCTAAACACAAGTAAATTACAAGGAGCAGGGGGAAATGGATTTATGGCTTGGCTAATCTTTCTAAAACATCGATTTGTAATAGCAACCTCCTGAAAGATGAAAAATGCCCTTGGCTGCCTGGGTAAGCTGGAACAGAGCAATGATTCTTGCCCCAGGTGCTCACGAGTGCCTGGAGGATCACCAAGGACCATCTTTGTGCTGCCAGCACAAACCTGGCCACCACAGCCAGTCCCTGGTCCCTGCCACGAGTCCCTCTCTGGTTTCTGTCACATTAATAATACTGCTCACTGACAGAACTAGAACAAGCCCCAGATCACCCAGTCCATTTTGGATATATTTTAACTCCAATTACTGGCACTGACACTTCTACAGCCCCATAAAAAGCATCTGAACTGCTGCAAATGGGGACCAGATAGTGCACCAGTAGCTACCTTCTCTGTCTGACTCATCATGTCAGACCTGGTGCCGCTGGGAGAAACAGAAAAAGAAAAATGGTATCTAAACCCACACGGTCTGGCTGAAACCATCACTCTCTTGGCAGACTCAGGAGTCCCAGCAGTACCTGGACCAGGGCAGGGATGAATGTTTTGGTTGCATGTCTGGTGTGCTGCACACACTGGCCCTGCACCCAGCAGCACGTGCACAGTGCTGAGCAGCAGGGCTGCCGAGGGCTCACATTCACTGTCAGGCCAGTACTGGCAAAGAACTCACTTCCAGACTGCACAGCCAGCTCTCATGGCCTCAGGCTTTATATGCAACAGCTCTGTCAGATGTGGCATGACAGGAGCTCAAGTGCTGCCTAAAACAGCTGCTGGTGCCAGGGTGGTTGTGCAAGCAAGATGAGCCAGGGATATAAACCTCCACCTGCCCAGGTGAAGTCCTCTGGGCACATCCCTGGCAGACAATTGGCTGAGCAGGCACAGTACTGCAGTGCACAGCCCTGCCAAAGTGATTACTCAGTCTAGCCAGGAGGGAAAACAGCTCCCAGTCCTTGAGAGTGTGCCTATCTCTGGGCTCCTTGCCCAGTGGGCCAGGCCAGGTGAGGATGCTGCAGCCAAGGACAAGCAGAGGACACAGCTGGACCAGGGAGGAATGCAGTGAGGTCTGCCTGGCTCCAGATCCCCATTGCTGATGCAATGTCCTGTTTCTTGGCGTCAATAAGACTGTTAGGAATGAGGTGCTGTGCCCTCACCATGTGAATTCAGTCCCAGCAGAGTCACCTCTCCAGCTGGGCACAACCTGCTGCCGTGGGGGCAGGCATGGGGCTGGGCTGCTTTCCCTCCCTCCCTTCCTCCTTCCCACTGGGCTGCTTGGGGCTGCTGACCTCATTAAATACCCACCACTGCATGGGATGTTCACCTTGTAGCTCCGTCCTCCTGTGTGTTCAGAGCAGTGGTCCATTTAAATCCCCATCTTGCAGAGTGCTGAGCATCCTTGATTCTCCGTGGGTTTCCACAGGTGCCCTTCAAAGGGGACAGTAGCTTTCCAGGCTGCTTTGACATATTCCCATGGATTTGCAGAGCCTCCCTCCACCAAAAATCTGCCCCCATGACTGAGACAAGGTTGCCTGTTGTCCCAGTGAAATAGCAGCTGTTAGCCAAAAAGCACCTGTATGGATTCAGCTTTGCCTCTACAGGTCTGTGCCCAGCTGTGCCGGAGACCCTGCTACTGCCCCTGGGTGCCACCCCGCTGCCCCCGCGGGTCCCCCCTGGTCCTGGATGGGTGTGGCTGCTGCAAGATCTGTGCCCGGCGCCTGGGAGAGCCCTGTGACTTCCTGCACGTCTGTGACCAGAGCCAGGGCCTCGTCTGTGACTACAGCACAGCATCTGCAGGGACAGGAGCCACCTGCAACTGTGAGCACAGGGGTGCCCATTTTCCTCGGGGATACCCCCACACATAGCCCAGCACACAGCCCAGCTCCAGCCATGGCCTCAGGCACCCTGCAGCACTGCCAGGGAAGTGGCTAAGGCTAGGAAAGCAGCTTTCCTGAGGGTGATGCATGGGGCTGTGCTCCCTCTCCCGCCATCTTGTGCTGCTTCCTCACTCAGGATCCTTTGAGTGAGGATGGGCAAGGGGGTCCAGGGATGCTGCAATCACCCAGTCCAAGGCTGAAGCCTTGGGGGTCCTGCAGAGAAATCTGAGAGAAAGCTTTTCTAGCGGGAAGCCCTGAAGGGCAAGGGGGGTTCTCACAGCTGGTGAGCTGTTGCTTTGAAAAAACAGAGATGAGGAGAGAAGATAGGGAAGGGGAGGAGGTTCGGAGATGAACATGCTGCTGCACACCCACGTGTGCCCTGCACACCTCTCAGTCACTTCTGTGCCCCCCACCCTGCACTTCAGTCCCTTTGTGTCAGTGCCGCAGTTACCCCAGAAGTCCTCTCTGCCACCCTAATCTCTCTGTCGCTCTGTCCTGGCTGTCCCTTGCAGTTGAAGATGATGAGGAGGGCTGTGAGGTGAACGGCCGGGTCTACCGGGACGGGGAGGTTTTCCAGCCCAGCTGCAAAATCCAGTGCCAGTGCTTGGACGGGGGCTTCAACTGCATCCCGCTGTGCCAGGAGGATGTCCGGCTGCCCACCCCGGACTGCCCCTACCCCCGGCGCGTGGAGATCCCAGGGAAGTGCTGCCCTGAGTGGATCTGCGAAGCCCAGGACCAGCACCTCCTCCGGGATGCCAGGACAGGTAAGATGCAGGGCAGCTCCAGGGAGGGGAGCCCACGCAAGTCTCTGGGAATGGCTCCTTCACCCCAGGCTGTGAAACACCAGCAGGAGACTCCTCACGTTTCTCTGCCACGCAGGGCTATGCCCACAGCACCACAGGGCATCTGCACAGCACCTGCCTCCAACCAGCCTTTTCCCCCTCATCTCTTTTCTTGCAGCCGCCGGGGCAGTGTCCCCACTGCTGCCATACCCCTGCCGGGAGTGGAGCACGGAGTGGAGCGCCTGCTCGGCCACCTGCGGCATGGGCTTTGCCACCCGCGTCTCCAACCAGAACCGCTACTGCCGGCTGGAGACCCAGAGGAGGCTCTGCATGCTCAGACCCTGCCCAGCCCTGCCGGCAGCGTTCCCAGCGGTAAGTGAGGGCTGCCTGGGGCTGCTGCTTCTGGGCAGCAAGTCTGGCTGACAAAGGGAAACACCAGCCGACATGAGCCACGGGACCCCCGCCTGCCTGTGGGCACCCCATCACCCCACCCCATCAGCTGTGAGCTGACCGTGTCTCAGGGACAGATAAAGCATCTCCTAAAACTTTGCTTGGAAAACAGCCGATGGCAGGCGCACACCTGAGTTTTGGGGTCTCTGGATGTCTGAATCCAGGAGCACTGTGGATCCCACCCAGGTGAGCTCAGCCTGTCCCTGTGGTCAGAGATGGGTTTGCAGCTCCTGCCTGGCTCCCTGGGCACACCCGGGAGGTGGTTCTGCCACGCCTTTATCAGCCTGGCACAGCCCCAGTGTGGACACAGTGCAAAACTGTCCTGCTGGCATGCAGGTGGCACTTTCTGCCCTCTTTTGTCCCCCTGCACTGCCATGTGCCCCTGCTCCCCAGCTGGGGGGGACACACCACTACCCTTTCCATCTCCCCATCGATCTCCACTCTGTCTTTCCAGAGGGGAAGAGGAGGTCGCTTGTAGCTGTGCCCACTCCAGATTCACCCCGGAGCCAACGCCTCATCCCGGCAAAGAGTGCGGCACAAACCCATGGCACTGTGGAAGATGGAGGATGTTTCCATTGGGAAAATGGAGAAGAAATGATGGACTTTGGCTGCAAAGGAGGCTGCAAACAGAGAGCAAGATCCCCGTGTCACCCATCACCTGCCTCCTCTGTGCACCCCGCTGCCCCAGGCAGGATCACCAGGCAGCATCCCCGAGCCTCTTAGGCTGAATGAAATGGGAAATGGGGAAATCCTGCTCCAAGCATAAACCCAACCAAGAAACCAGGAATTGGTCCTTTCCTGGATCAGTGGGGCTTCTGAAGAGGTGATGCTGCTTCTCCACCACATCATGCAGCTCTGCTCTGCAGGGACTTCAAGAGAGACCACCTCCGGCACATGGAAGCCAAAATCCCTGGAAGGAATCCTCAAGCCCTGGCCCCCCAGGGAGGGAGCAGGCACATCAAGCTGCACCCCACAAGTCATTGCCACACCAGGCTGAGCTGCTCGACTGTGCAGGAGCTCAGCCATCTCATGGTACCCAACCCGCAACCCTGCAGCACCTTCCCGGGCACGGGCAGGGTCCTCCTGATGGCAGCTCTAATTCACCCTCGCCTCATCCCTCCAGAATAAACACGAGCCTTCCCGCTCTGCCTGGCCTCCTCCTCTCCCCAGCGCTGGTGGTTTGGCAGGGCTTCGGCCAGCGAGGAGCTCAGACAGCGGAGACTCCGCTCTGCAGCACCAGACATACCACCTGCCATCCAAGCACATTCCCTGCGAGCCGGGGCCAAAGGAAAAGCAGGGAAAAGGGAAAACAGATCGCAAAGATGAGTCGGAGCCGGCTCCCGACGGGCTGGAGCTGCTCCAGCCGTGCAGGAGTCGGCGCAGGAGAGCTGCTCGGTTGCTCTGGCTGTACTTCCTTCCAGTAAAAGTCCTTCTGGGTGATGGAAAATGAAACCCAAATGCCCTCTAACGGCCTCGCACGAATGTGCAGAGGGAACGCGCGTTCCACCACAGGAAGGGCGGCTGGAAGGAGCAGCGGTTTGGGTGATGTGTCCAGGTGAGAGAGGGACTTTTCAGATGTGTATTTTTGGAACTAAAAATAAAGATGTGCTCATCCAGGTGTGGAGCTTGTCTGTGCAGGGTGAGCCCAGCCCTGCTGCTCATGGCCAGCTCGGTGGGGGCAGGAAAGTCCTGGGACAGGGTGGGGCAGCTTGGAGAGACCTCAATTAGGCTGCTTAGAGTAAGAGAAGAAAAAAGAAAAAAAAATAATCAAAGCACTAAACACATTATTACAGTTTATTATGTCCTGGGTTAAACCATTCTGCTTCACTTTTACCCAACCATAAGCTCTGCTGATGGCACCAGCCCTGGCCAGAGCAGGGTCCAGGTCTCCAGCGTTGGGATGTGCAGGAGAGCAGGGCAGGGCACGCACTGCTGCTGGGTCTGCAGCCACAGGCACAGCCAAGGCCATGCTTCTTCTCAGCCCCCCAAAAATCAGCACCCAAACTCCCCTGTAACTCATCCCTCCTCCTGCCAGGCCCCACTCCCTCCAGTTCCCCTGCACTAGGATTTCCCCAGCATGAGGCAACCACCATCACCAGCTGACTGTCCTCCTGACCCTGGGCATTGCATACCAGGGCAGATTTGGGGGTGAAGGGGCAAAAGCTCCTCTCTCCAGCCCAGGGAAAAGCCTCCCCAGCAGCAGCAGCAGGGCCAAGGCAAATCATCCACTCCCTCAGGTCCTGCAAGGACTGAAAATAAAATGAAAGTCAAGGATGCTGTTCAGTCACCTCTTGGGGGTAAAAAAAAAAAAAGAAAAAAAGATAGAGAAAAAAACCTCACTGCTCTTGCAGTAAAACATTGCCTACAAAGAGAATTATTTACTGCAATCATCTGGTGCTCAGCCTGCATACAAATCATTAATTCTGTTTGATACGGGGCACACTGTGAACCTCCAGCAGGCAGGAATAGCAGAATGAACAGCTCTGCTTGACTTTTTTAGTTCTCTGGTGGCTGTGCCAAACAAGTGGTAACACAAGGCTCATGTAGACTTCAAGACTGCCATGTTCCTCGACTGACATGGATAAAACATGCTGTGTGCACCGAAAATCCTGTTTTTAAGCCAGTTCTTCTTCATGCATGTTGGGACACAGCTACCAAGGCTGGGTAAGCTGCCAGGGCTTGTCACACACTCCCAGATCCTGCCAAGCCACCTGTGGGTGATGGTAACAATCAGAAGGTCACTTTTTAGGCAGCAACCTGTGATTCTCATCTCAAACAAATGACTCAACACACCTCTGCTGTAATTATCTTTTTTTTCCCCCTGCAGAATGTCTCCCTGATTCACTAAGGAGAAAATATCTTAATAATGAATTAATGATTCCAAATAAATCAGAGTTATTTTTCCCTATGAATGCAGGGAAATCAACTCTTGCAATTTGATTGCCAGTCTCACAATATTTGCCGTTCCCTCTAAAGCCCTGCTACCCTGGAAACGTGGTTATTTGAGGCTCTGACGCAGGGTCCTGGCTTTGCCTGCTCGTTTGGGGCAGCAGAGAAATATTCCACCCCATCCACAGGTAAAGAAACCTGTAAAGATAAAAATCCCCAAACCAGAAGAAAATTCACTCCTGTCCTCCAGGCACAAGGCCACATCTGCACACAGACACAGCCTGGGATTTGCCAGCCACGCTCCTGAGCCGGCGATGAGCAGCAGATCGTGGCTCATTTCTGTGCAAGCACACGCAGCAGCTGAAGGAAAACTGTCCTGCTGGATGAGTAAACAACATGCATCAGAATTTCTTTTCCAAGCCATCCTCATGATTGATGAGTTCTAAATGCATGGAGTTGGGTGAGAGAGGGCTGGATGAGCTCCTCATTAGAGTGAAACATTTCCAGAAACTGTGCACAGGAGTGCAGTGCTCAATTGAAAAAAAGACAAAGTAGACCAAAAGCTGGGTTTGGTTTTTTTTTTTCCCCTGGAAACCTGTGACTCAGGTTATGTGTTTGCAGGAGCTGTCTTGGCCCTGTGTTCTCACCCTGCAGCAGCACTGGAGCCAGAGGGGAGCATCCTCAGGCAGAATGTTTGGGCAGAGCTGGCAGTAGCACCTGAGAGTGAAACCATGGGTTTAGTGAACACCTAAAACACACAGCAGGCAGGCACAAGAGAAAAGCTCTGTGATTATGCCTCCAACAGGCCCAGAGAGCAGGAGATGTGGAGGGCATAGGGCTCCAGCCATTCACAGGCAGTGCTCCCCATGCCCTGCCCTGCTCCTCTCTTCCCATAGCAGGAGGCACCAGTGCCAAGCTTTCATTCTCGGGACAGGAAAAGCTTTGCCTCCACTGCTGAGAGCAGTTCATGACCCTTCCTATGATCTCAGAAGTCCTCCCAGCCAGCTGCCATCTCGGCCTCAGCTTCCCCAAAGGTTGATGCTCTGACAAAAAGGGATCTGCTCCCAGCCTGTTCCTCTCCTCTCGCTGCCCTTCCACACCTCCATAAAGCTGCTCTGCAAGTGCAACCCCAAGCCCAGGCTGCAGGATAAGCTGAAGTGCACAGAGGTGAAGCTGCAGGAGCAGGGCAGGATGGACAATCACTTCCCTGAGGGGCGCACCCCCATGGACCCCTCCTCCGCTGCCCCTCCAGGAGCACAGACCCACCAGAGCCTCTACAAACGTCAGAAAAGCCACATTCTCACCACATGGAAACAGCTTTTACACTTCACCTCTCTGGCACACCCATAGTGGCAAGATTTTATTTCACAGGCAGGAAATAACACACACAGTTTCCCATCACTTATCTGCTTCAGCAAGCACTTTTTGAAGTCAACAAATACACTGGTACTCTCAACATGCAGCTACCACCCCCCCATCTGCGCCTTAGGCTTCCCCCCACTGTCCCCGAGCTGCCGTGACCCAGCGGAGATGTCCAGCTGCTCCCAAGGAGGGATGCACAGTCGGGATGGCCGGCAGGACTCACCCTCCCTCCTCCTCCCCACCAGCTGCTGAGACAGCAGCCTCTTCCCAGCCCCTGCCCCGATTCAATTCCCGGAAAGCAGGCGGCTGTGGCCCTTCCAGAGCTTAGCCTTTCACCTCAAGTCCTTCTCCCAAGGTCGTTTTCCTACGGCTTATCAGAGTAAACCTTCTCCCCGCTGTTTGCTGCCCTGTTAACTCCCTGCAGGGTGAGAATCCCTGCGCCTGCAGATGAACCTTATTTCTGCCCCCGTTTATGCTGCAGCAGCTGCTCAGCAATGCAAAGGGGGCTGCCTTTCCTCGGGGGCTGCTTTGGGGTCGCTGGTTTCAGTTCTTGCCCCACTTTCACAGTGTGTGGGTGTCTTCTGCCTCGTGGTCACTGTGACAGAAAGGAAGGGCACAGCTCATCTCACCTCCTCCCTGCACGGGTGTGAACCGCTCGAAGGTGTTAGGGGGACAGGGGTTTTGTATTTGGGGAGGGAGAGAGAAGCAGGCAGCAGGAGCAGCTGTAGGAGGGGCAGCTCTTGAGCAGGGCTCACTGCCCGTGCTGGGGGTAGGCAGGTGGGCACATCTCCGGCTGCTGGCACTGCCTGCGGCACCGGGATGGCAGCATGAGCCCCCTGGAGCGCTGCCAGCCTCCTCCTTACCCCTGCTCCCGGTATTTCCGAGCGCTGGAGCAGGGAAAAAGGCTGTCAGGAGTGGCAGTGAGCGCGGCTCATGGGGTGCAGGCTTCCAGCCCCCGATCTGGAAATCTGGGAGGTTTCCCCTCACCGCGAGTGGGACTGAACAGAAAGAGGCTGAAAGTTCTGTCTCCCTTCCTCAGACATCCCCATCCGCCCCGAAGCAGAGCCCTTCTGCCTCCTCCCTGCCCCCTGCTCCCTCCAGGCACTCCAGCACCCAAACCGGGCAGGGGGCTGCGTGTCCCTGCCCGGCCCCGAGCGTCCCCCGTGGGCTGGGGGAGGCGCCGAGGGAGTGGCGGAAGGCGCTGTGCCGAGGCTGCTCTCGGGACATCCTCCCGTGCTCCGGGGGAAAGTCCGGCACGCTCCCGTCCCGGGCCGGGCTCGGCAGGAGCGGAGAGGCGAGGGGAGCCGCAGCCTGTGCCGGACGAGTCGGGCACCGGTGCCCCGGGCAGTGCCACCAGCCGCCACCTGAGCAGTGCCACCAGCCGCCACCCCGGGCAGTGCCACCAGCCGCCACCCCGGGCAGTGCCACCAGCCGCCACCCGGGCAGTGCCACCAGCCGCCACCCGGGCAGTGCCACCAGCCGCCACCCGGGCAGTGCCACCAGCTGCCGCCGCCCCCGATGGCTGCGGAGGCTCTCTCCGCGCCGCCCGGCAATGGCAGTGAGCCTCCTTGCCCCGTGGATTCCGCCTTCGCCCAGCGCTTCCTGCCCGCCGTGTACCTGACCGTGTTCCCGCTGGGGCTGCTGGGGAACGGGCTGGGGCTGTGGCACCTCTGCACAGGGCCCCGGGAGGGTGCCCGCCAGCCCCTCAGCCTGCTGGTGGGCAACCTGGGGCTGGCTGACCTGCTCTACGTCAGCACACTGCCCTTCCTCGTCAGCTACTACCTGCAAGGCAGAGTGTGGGTCTTCGGGCACGCCTGGTGCCTCCTCACCCGCAGCCTCTTCCACCTCAACCTGTACGCCAGCATCGGCTTCCTCACCTGCATCAGCATCCACCGCTACCTGGGCATCGTGCACCCGCTGAAGGCACGGGGCAGGTGCCAGGGCGCAGCCTCTCCGCTGTGGCTCAGCGTGATGGTCTGGGTGTGGGTCGTTGCACAGATAGCTCCTGATCTCGCCTTCAGCAAGATGGATAAAACAGGGAAAAAGTGCCACGACACGACAGGACAGGAGAACCTGCACGCTTACTTGCCCTACACCTTCGCTGTCACCGTGGCTGGGTTCGTCATCCCGTTCCTCATCATCATCGGCTGCTACTGCCATGTGGTGTTCGTGCTCTGCAGGAATGACAGCGTGGAGCCCAGCCTCAGGAGGAGAAGCATCGGCCTGGTGATTCTCGTGATGGTTCTCTTTTCCATCTGCTTCCTTCCCTACCACATCTTCAGAAACCTCAACTTGTTGTATCGTGGCTGGAAAGGGTCCTGCACGCAGGTGAATAAGGATGTCTACGTTTCCTACCAGGTGACTCGGGGGCTGGCCAGCCTCAACAGTGCCCTCAACCCCCTGCTCTATGTGATTACCAGCAGAGACTGGAGGTCACGAATGAGGACCATCCGCCAAAGCGCCGCACAGTGTCTGAGG
The DNA here is from genome assembly GCA_036630365.1 of Acanthiza pusilla. NCBI lineage: Eukaryota > Metazoa > Chordata > Aves > Passeriformes > Acanthizidae > Acanthiza > Acanthiza pusilla. The sequence goes on along the minus strand of JAXCHO010000050.1, from coordinate 7,892,624 downwards.
CCAGCCTTCAGGAGCAAAACCTCTTGCCAGGCAGAGGAGAAGACGAGGGGCATCATTCTTTCTAAGGGGGAGGCTTCTGATGTGCTCTGAGGTGCCCGACACCCCTGCTTCTGCCACGCCAGCTTGTGCTTGGCCCCTCCCTGGGGGCAGCCCCCCGCCTTGACAGCTGTTTTGCAGAGATGGTGACAGCAGCATCACAGGCTCTACACAAGGGATGGACACAGCTGTCAGCACTGGAGAGCAAACTGGGACCGGATTTTAAGAGCAAAGCTACTCAACCCAACCATTTTGCCTACAGGATGCCTGGAGATGGAAAGAGATGAACATCACGTTTGCTACAGTCCAAAGTATTTCCTTCCAGCCTCCCATGCAGTGACCTGAGCTGGTTAACATCCCCTTGCTTCCCAGGTCCTCTGTGACTGAGGGGTCAGAGGGAATGACCCCTTGTCCCTCCACTGCATCCCCTCTACCCTACTGTGCGTGGGTTTGGGACAGGATTCCCTCTTGCACCTAAGGAGAGGTCTTGCATCACAGGACAGCTAAGAGGGTGAATTTTTGCAGGGGGGAAGTACTTTGGAAATGGAAATATTAATTTTAAGAAATCAGGCTTTAAGTACATGACTAAGCTGTACCAGTTCCTGGGTGACTGAGCTGTTTCAGGATCTGTGGGATCCTCTACTGCCCACCTCCTTTTCAGAAGAAAAAATCATTTTTGGCATTACTCACTCTCTTTTGGAAGAGCATATAGCAGACACTGACAAATGGGCATCTTAAAGTTTTTGGAGGCTATTGGTTGGGGTTTTACTTTGAAAGGTGAATGACTGCAGTAACCTGAGCCCCTGCTTTCAGTGGGCAAATGCCAGGAGAGCTTGCAAATCTCCAGGTAGGTGCTTGCAAATCTCCAGGTGGGTGCTTGAATCTTGCATCCTGCATCCAGCCTTGCTAGGGCATTAGATATGACTTGTGAAAATTAGATGTGCGAAAAAGAAGAAAAGTAGTGCTGGCTTGAAGGCTTGTGAAGGCAGAATTTGATGGCAAGGGCAGCTGCCTGTCATCGCCAGGGCTGAGGGATCTCTGCTTTGGGGTGAGCAGATGCTCTCAAGCAGTATTTTGGTTTTTGCTCTTGGTGTTTACCCACCATGAACAGCTCGAGCATTTCAATTCAATAATGTGATTTGCAGCAACAGCAGCTTTTGCAGCCCAGCTGAAGGAAGTGGATTGTGAGCTAAAATCAGCCCCTTCTGGGAAAGCACTGGCCCACAGATGGACACTGTGCACTTTCCTGACATTTATCTCTGTCAGCTGTTCCTCGCACAGACCCACCTTTGCTGGGCAGCGAAGGGAGCATGGCTGGCTTTCAGCGCAGTTAATATGTCTGCAGTGCAAATAAACACCTCATGCTTTCAGTTGTGAGTCGTCTGGCTTCTTTTAAAGCTTTATGAGCACCTGGGAGCCAGCTGGCCTGCGGGCTGGAGTGGGGGCCTGCCTGCTCGGGGAGTGGTGATAAGCTTCCCAGTGCTCTGCAGGCAGGGAACTGCTGGGAGACTGCAGGCTGCTGCTGGAGAGTGATCTGTGACAGGCACACCCTGAGGAGTCTGCTCAGCACCAGCCAGGGTCCAGCACAGCCTGGAACACCCAGCTCCCACCTCATCCAGAGGAGACCCCGAGATAAAGCTTAAATTCACCCATGAGATCTTCTCTGTCTGCAGTAGGAAGGTTGAGGCATTGGGACCAGATCTGGTCCCTGCTCCTTGCACCCACGCTCCAGGTCTGGGCTTCTCCAGAGCTCTGAACTCTTCTCCTTTCCTCAAAAAACACCCACGCCTCTGAAAGCTGTCCAGCTCTTCCATCTTCACACATGGATCCTTTCTTTGGCTCCCGCAGCCCATGGGAGCTGTGACACCCTGTCACTGCACCCACTTTGGGCATGATTGATCCAAGTGAAGCATCACCGCATGCTGGGGAGGGAGCACTGCGTAGGAAGTGCCAGCAAACTCTGCTCTCACCCCCTGCATCCCTGTGCCCAGATACATCTTCTTGTCTTCTGCAGTGCCTCCCCACATCACTGTTAATGATGATTTAAAGACCTGTGTCCCAAGAAGCATCTCTGAGCCTCAGGGACAGTTGCAGGCATAAATCTGCGCATTTTACTGTGTCCTGCGTCTGTCAAATCAGCAAAAGCTAGTAAGGATCTGTGTGTTGGGCTGATGTCTCAGATATTTGGGGTGACATTTTTAACCTTTTTTTTTAATCTCTTGCTTCACAGTCCCCTTTATTCTCAGACAGTGCTGCTTCCCACTGCGAACGGGGGGAGTGGGCTCTTTCCCTTTATTAGGTGTGTGTATAATTAAGGCTCAACGACGGGCACATGAGGCTCTTCACAATTGGTGATGAGGCAACAAAACCACCCTCCTTCCTCCAGCCTTCCCTCCTTCCTGCCCTCAATGCCAGGGAGGTTCCTTCCCTCCCCAAGAGCAGCTGCTGCACTCTGTGGGCCATGGAGGTGAGTGGTCACTGCAGGGATCCTGCTCAAAATGTGTGGGCACTGCTCACCCCTCAAAATCTCCCAGGGCTCTTAATTCCCTGGGACCAGAGGGTTGGATTGTCCCTGGAGCCACCAGCATGGGCAGCTCTCGGTCTGATCCATTCCCACTTGTGGGATATGAAGGATTTTGGGAGTGGGTAAAGGGACAGGGAAGGTGGGGAGCTGTCATAATCCCCCTCCCTTTCTCCCAACACTCTGCCAGACATTGGCAGGGCCACACACAAGTATTTGCTGCTGGCAGGAGGGGGCCAGTGCCACTGGAGTTGCTGTGCCATGGTTACCTCCTGAATCATCACCTCTCTTGGGCTCCTGGCTTATGATGAGCTGAACATTCCTTTTTCCCTCCCTTGGCTCTCTGTTGCCATGCTTTGAAGATGTCTCAAAGCAGGTGAGAGGAATCCCACCTGCACTCTCTGCTTTTCCCAGAGCCTCTCTGGTACAGCAGCATGAAGCAATGATCTTATCTGCAAAATCAAGCTGAATGCAGATTTTTAACTCCTTGACCCAGATTAGACCCAACCAATAAATCAAACATGGTGGGAATTCTCCTCCTGACACTAATGGGATCAGGATCAAGCCTGGAAATTTGGCAGCATTTCTTGCTTCATTAAATAAACCGCTCTTGGTTGAGGATATGTTGCAAACACAGTCAAGATTTGTTATGTTACGGAGAACTTTCGAGCTGACAGCCCAGGGAAGCCAGTCAGGCAGAAAAAACAGGCACACGTACAGATGCACAGATGTACAACTGCTTTCTTCCTCCGAAATGCAGAACTGTTTTTCTTGGCATGCAGAACATTCTACAAGAAGAAAATATTGTTATCAGCAACATCTAAATGCATAGAACTCAACTCTGATTAATTCTTGATTTCGTTTTGCACACATTAGCTAAAATGTGGCTCTGACTCAGTTCAGGGGTGTCAGCATGGCCAGTGGAGGCCTGATTGCTAAACGGGAGTGGGCTGGGTGCCCTGTGCTGAGAACATGGGCTCGTGCCTTTGTGTCAGAGATTTCCACAGCCTGGGAGAGCAGGAGCTGCTGCACACAAGGGCTGGGGGTGCCAGGGACCTCACTGTGGGACTGAGATGGTGCCCAGGGTCCCTGTTGGGCAAACAGGGCATGGCCATAACATGAGAGCCCTCAGGCCAGGCGAGGTGTGAGGACCGTGTGTGAAGCTGGAGGAGAAGCAGCGAGAGCAGGGGGCTCCCGCAGGACTTGGCTCCCCCTTACTCCAGGCACCCAACTGTGGGACTTTGTGGAGCATCCTTTACAGCATGGTGGGAGACCGCAGTGTGCACACAAAAAGGGATGAGTCACTCAGGTCACTAATGAAAGGTCACAGCATCCTCAGATTCAGCGAGAGGCATTTATTTCTTCAGCAAAACAATTTCATTGCTAAAGTACCTTTGGCTGCAGTGACAACAGACCCGACAGGTTATCTTATTTACCAAAGACATTGATCAGAATAGTAGATGCAATTATCCAGGTGAACTGGGGAAAATGGTAAATATACCTGCCACGGGGGTGCTGATGGTGAAGATTTTAATAAAAGAGAAAAATCCGAGTCTTTGTCTACACTACGTGGAGTGCTTTGGCATCCGAGGGACCAACAGCTTGTGCAGAAGAGCAAATCACAGAAATAGAACAACACTTAGCGTGCCTGTGTGAAGCCATCAGCCTAACCGTGGTCCTGCAGTGCTTGCAGTTATAAATAGGTGATGCCATGCGGCGCGGGGCCGGAGCGTGAGCCGCGCGACACGGACAGCTCCGGCCCAGCACCATCTGTATGTGCGCTACGGAGCCACTGCGGCTGCACCCTGCGGGCACGGGTTTGTCCTGCAGGACTCGCCGAGCCCAGGCTTGAGAGAGTTGTGCCATTTTCCACACCATTCCTCTAGATATCCCCCCGCAGCGAGCCCTCCTAGCCCCGGATCGCTGCTCAAGGCAGGTGCCAGCACAGAAGGGCAGCGAGAAACCCCTGGGAGCTGCTCAGTGCACCATGACCTGTGCTGCCTCCTCAGCAGCCTGGGAGGAAGCTATCATTTGAATTTTGCCCAACACCTCTGCTTTGTCATGGACAGGAGACACTCAGGTCCAGTGTGGCTCCCTGAACAGCCCTTCGTGCCAGTGCACGGCCCAGCCAGCGTGAAATTCTTCTGCTTGTTTGGGCTTATGGGCAAAAAGTTTACCCTAAGGAGCATCAGAGAGCTCCCAGGCTTCCCAGGGGCATCACAGCCCCTCCTTGGAGAGGCTGTGCTGAGAACATCCAAGGACAGGAGACAGGAGACAGATTAACTCTGTCCTGCCTGCCTTTGCTCGGATGTGGAGGTGCTGCTCAGCAGAGGTGCGGGAGAGCCACACCCTGTGGTTGCACTGTTTTAGAACCTTTTTGTTCTTTCTCACAGAGAGTGGAGATAAACTGCATTCTTTTACTTTCTTAATCTCTTTGTCTGGTATTAGGTGTTATTTGGTTGTGACCAATGGTTTTAGGAGGTGGATTCTTTGCTGACCAACAGTTGCTAGAATATGAATGGATATAAAAGAGGTTTCTTGTAAATAAACTTCCCTTTTCGCCATCTTGGTTCATCTGCCTGAATTCTCTCAGCCAGCCTCTGCAACTCTCGGGAACTCTAAAGCCACAACACCCAAGAGCTGCCAGCCTGCTCTTGCCAGCCCAGCCCACCCTGCAGCACCGCTGTCTCCAGTCCAGGCACTGGGGAGACATCCCATGGCAATGGGAAGCTGCTGGCACAGAGGAGAGCTGAGGGGTAGGTTCACTGGTGGTGATGCCAAGAGCCAGGCATTCTCACTGAATGTAGTGTTACTTGGTTTTGGAGACAAAAATCCCCTTTTAAAAGCATGTAATGCTGGCCACACAGTGCCATTCTGAGTCCAGAGGAGATGGGGATGCAGTTCCCTTGGAATGCAGCTCATCCAAGAGCCTGGGGCTGTCCGAGAACCCAGCAGATCTGCAGTACCCATGACGAGAGGCTGCGGCTTCCTCCGGGCTGTTGGAGGAAAGAATCTTTCTGTGTGCAAAGCTGAAACAACAGATCCACCCCTGTAGCCTCTACCCCACTGCACTGAGCTGGGAAAAGCTCTGGCAGGGTGCCCCAGGGCAGACACCAGCAGCACAAGGGGCACAGTGAGGGAGAGGGGCTTCACAAACTCAAATATTATTTTCCTTTCCAGTGGGGTGTGGAGGAGCAGAGGGTGGCTCGTGGATAAACCAGCAGCCTCAGCCTGGGAGTACAGGACACATCCTCTCCCAAAAGCACAGCACAGGGATGAGTGCTGGACTTCCAACCACACCAGCACCTGCAAACCCCAGCCTGGGGAAAGTTCTCATCTGCCTCCATAAAAAAGGGGGCTGTAAACACGTGGGTGCCAAGCCAGAAACTCCAAAATTGCCATGCCCTGAGTCTGTGCCTGATCCTGTATCCCAAAGGATAGCCAGATGAGCCTCACCTCCTGTCACTGCTCAGTGCCTCTGCTCCCACCTCAAGAGACTCTCATCAAGGGACCTAAAAGTCAGTCAAATGTTTCAGAAGCCACTGGTTTATTTTTCCATTTACCTCAGGTGGTTTGCCTGCCTCCAGAGAAGCCTACTGTTAATTTAATTCCCTCTAACTGATTCATGGCAGATCTGGCGTCCCGATGCCTGGAACAGCTGTGATTCCTGTGCTGCTGTTTGCTGTGCCCCAGGGACACCACACAGCCCCTGAGCACGGCTGGAAAGGATGGGCCAGGGCTGGAGCAGGGGACAAGCATCTGGGCCAAGCCCACACAGGGACATATTTGCATTTTCAGTTCAGAGAGGATGTCTTTCATCTCCCTTCCAGAGAAAATTAGTCCTTCTGGAGAAAAGCCTGGAAAGAAACAACTGGAGACCCTTTGTATATAAACAAGGCTTAGTAAAATATGCAGTTTTAAGGTGGAGGAAGAAATAAGTCCCCAAAACAGTGTTACACAGCAAGAGAAAGCAAATATTTCACTTTGTTCTGTTCATTCCCCACTGGGAACCTGCTGTGCTCTCAGGCATGGGCAGCGGGAACATTTTCACAGGGCATTTACAGCTCCCTTGGCTGGGAAATCACTTATGGCCCCAAAGCCAGAGCCATTCTGGCCAGTGGAGTGTGGGACCAGCCACAGAGCATTGCTAGCAGGGGAAGAAAAATGCATCTTGGAGGAATCAAACCCTGCATTGAGATAAGCCGGTGCCTGGCTGGGAAGCTCAATCAACCTCTCAGCACCTGTTCTTCAGAGGAAAACAGGAAAGGACATCTTGAATTTTACTAATAGATGCACTTTTCCCCAGTTGAAGTCCCGGGGCCGATTTGTTTCCTAGCGGGTTATTTTTAGCATCGAAAGGAGCCATTTGCTGTAAGCTGTCTGCCCGGGAAGCGGAGCGCTGGGGGCCGCGGATGGGATGGGACTGCGACAGCTCCTGCGCCACCGGGTCACTGCCCCGTCCCACCCGGAGCAGGGCTCCGCTCGCCCCTGGGACAGGCCCCAGCTCTGTCCCTCCCTGGAGCACAGCCAGGCAGGCACAGGCGCTGCCTCCTGCCCCTCCAGCCGTGGGGCACCTGGGGCAGGGCAGTGCCACGGGATGGGGACCGTGCAGGTGACACCTTTGGCACTCACCGGGTGCCACGTGGGCTGTGATGTGGCACACAGCGTGGCACAGCCCATCCCTCCCGCAGGGCTGTCACACAGGATCCTGCAGCAGTTCAGGACCTTTCCCGGCGCTGCAGTGCAGTGATGCCATGGCGTGGCTGCCTCGTAGGACAGGGGCGAAGCTGTCACCGGGGAACCCTCCCAAGGAGCCTCACATATTTGTAATTCATTCCCAGACCCTTTGTCCCCCCCAGCCCTGACCTTCCTGGCAGTCCCACAGGCTGTGATGCAGGGAAGTCATTTATAGCATCGCGGTGCTGCTGCCATCCGTGGTGGGAGCCGAGGCACAGCCGGGATCGAGCCCTCCTGTCCCTGTGGCTGTGTCTCTATGCTGAATCTGTGGAGGTGGCCATGGCAGCTCATGTCCAGATTCACCTTGCCCAGAAGCAGGACCCTTCTCCAGATACACTCCCAAGCCTCTCTCCTTCAGGGTTCAGGATCCAGGCTCTCCTGACAGCCACCAGTCCACCCTGGCATCGGCAGCAGTCCCACAGAGCTTCCCATCCCCAAAACCCAATCCAAACTGGCTGCCAGCTTTGATTTAACAGGATCTCAGCAAATATTTCCACACGTTTTTAAGTAGGGGCATTATTATTTTATCTTATTATTTTATAATTAAAGCCAAGATTTCCAAACAAAATAAATGAACTGACTAAAGCGTCTGAGATCAAGAACTTGCTAAGGCAGAGCAGCACCTTTCCCGTTTGGTCGTGGTCCAGGCACTTTATGGCAGGTACTTTGTGCCTGGCTGATGTTCAACTGACAGCTTTCCAAGCATATAAAAAACTTATTAGGCTGAAAATAGAGTTTGCGACCATAAACTGTCAAGAGCACTGTCAGCATTTCCAGCCCAGGTCTGCTTTGTATACAGCCACTGGCAGATTAGGCTGCTGGGCGTGGGAGGGTGGGAGGGTGGGGCTCTGTGTCCCCTCATAGGATCCATTGTGGGGAAGGGTAATTGGGAAAGGCTTGTTAATGAGCTGTGGGGTACCAGGAGGTGGCATGGTGAGGTTTAGCATGGCTGGTGCTGGGCAAAGGGGTTGAAGACAGTCGCACATGGAGCTGTGTCCACCTGCTCTGAGGCTTGAAACCTGGAAGTCACATCCATTGGAGACTGTGCGGAGGCAATCTGCATTTGCAGCCAGTTTATCGCCAGTGCTTCATTAGCTCCCGTGCTGAGCTTCCAGATCACAATGCAGAGCAAAGTGCCTGCAGCCATCTGAGCTGCAAAGAGCCCAGGAGGGAGGCAGTGAGAATTCTCAGAGCCAAAAGCCGTGAGGTTCCTGAGCCTGCAGTAACTCTGAGCATGGCCATAGGACAGATCCGAGGCAGCTCTGGTGTGCAGGAGGATGTTTTACAGGATGATTTATGGAGTCGTGGGGCAGAAGCACACACTACATCCAGCCTGGATCCAATCAGGGATGCTGTGTCTGCAGAGGAAGGCATCGCCGTGGCCCTTCACACGGCGAGGAGGAATCACTCCCTGTGCCCAGCTCTCGGTGCTGCCTGGCTCTGTGTAGCCCAGCAGTGCCTGGAGTCTGCTCTGCTTTAAGGACATCATCTGGGCAGCTGCAGCTGGTTGTTATTCATACCCTGATACCTAATACTTTTTAGAAATTAACTAATCCGTTGCTTTAAAAATACCCTGTGGCATTGCCAGGCTATCTATAATCTCGGTATTAAATGGCATTAAAGCTAGAATAGCTGATGCTTTTATTAAGGCAAACAAAAACATCAATTTGATGTTTAAAAATAACCAAAAGAAGCAGAGTACATCAGGACAGCCCCCAAACCTCCAGAGAGATGGAGCTCCTTGCAGCTGAAACCAGGGAAGGGGTGACACCTGATGGGATGTGGGATTGACTCAGACCCACTCAACTGGTCCCTGTTTAGTGCTTTTCGTCTGAGACTGCTAAGCAGCTTTGCTTATTTCAATCCATTAGAACTAGAAAAGCTTTTTAATAAACTCCCTGCCAGCTTGGAATTAGTAGATGTGGGCCAATTAAACACATTAATTAGGCACTGGTTTAAACACAGATGAGGTTTGACTTTATTTACCAATCTCAGAGGAAGCAGCTTCTTAAAGTTCACCTCCAAACGCCTGGAAAAAAGGCACGTTTGCTTCCAGCTGCAAGCATCTCCCAACATAAACACAGCATTTGGACTTACATTTTATTTTCAGAGCTCCTGCTTTTTCTTTGCCTCCCCATGCAATAAAAATGAGACATTTAATCTCATAATGCAACTTCTCACTGAAAATCAATGATAAAGTACATTATCTTGCCTGCCCTGAACCCGCGGCTCCAGCTTGACCTTCCTCGAGCAGAGCGAAGTCCAGCAAAACACAAAGGTTGAACTTATGGTTTCCCAGCAGGAAAGTGTGAAACTTTCCTGTGCCTCAGGAGGGGCAGGACAGGATGGCCCTGCACAACAGGCATCTGACAGAGTTTGGTGTCACTCAAGCCCTCTGATCACTGCAGGCAGGAAAAAGCAGTGTGTGAGCAGTGAGAGGCAGAGCAGGCTGAATCCAGCCTGAATTTTGAAGCCTCCAGTCCCACTCCAAACACAGTCCTGGTTTGTTACTGGGGGGTTTCTCGTTAGGAGATGGATGCTGCTACCCTTTTTCCTGCTGAGCAGCATTTATTCCACAGGGGCCTCTGACCTGTAAGAGGTCAAAGCAAGCCCCAAAAGGAGAAATCAGTGACATTCCAACCTCTGTAACTCCCAGGGCAGCAGGGAAAGCCCATGCTGAGGGAAAACCCATGTCCCAAATGCTGCAAGATAAAGATTTCTTCTGGGGTCAGGAGAAGACCTTGGAGCCAGCCAAGGTCAGCCTACCACAAACCCCAAAAAGGACAGGGCTAGCAGAAGGGTGGGCTGAGAGCTGCTCATACTATGGCAGCAGTGATGCTCCCCCTGTCCCCAGTGTCCCCACCCCAGGGAGGGGGAGATGCCACCCACAGACCCCTCCCAGTGTGGGCAGCACCTTGGGAAGGCCATGCTGTACCATCTCTGCCCGAGCACTGCTGGCTCTCATCACGAGCACAGGTTTGGAAACGAACTGTGCAGGATTCAGTCAGTCCGTGATCAGCTGAGACCGATGCTGCTCCTAAAGGAGCAAGTATCCTGTGCCTCTTGTCACCCACAGGTGGAGAGCATCTCCCAGGGTTTTCCATGCTGGAACCTACAATGGCAGTTGGCTTTCAATAACAGGCTACAGCATCAGCTTGACCTTCCAAATATTACCTGGGGACCCCAGAATTTGACCTGCAAGACATTGGAGGCCCCAGAACCCCTCTTAAAAACAGACATGTGACAGGCACCCAGAGATGCAGTAAGATCTCCTCCCTCTAACGGGACCAACAGAAGCTCAGTTGGCAGCTCTGGCTCCTGTCTCCAAGGTGGGATGGCACTGCTGACCAGTGGAAAAAATTACCAGCACCAGGCGAAGAGCATCCTCTCGAGCAGGCAGCCTGCACATGTGTCTGGAGCTGGAGTTTTGACAGCATCCCAGGCCCCTTTAGCAGGGCTGCAAACACCACAGAGAACACAAACCAGACACATTCCTCCAGTGGAGGCTCTGCCACATGATTTAGGAGGCTGCAAGCACTGCGATGTCGAGCAGCAAGCCGACAGCTTGTGCTGCTCCTGATGGATGCCGGAGTCTATTTTTTCTCCAATAACAACTTTCACTAATGGTGCTGGCACGGAGGCTCAGCAAGGAGGAGGGAAGTGGCAAGTGGCCAGGGTGAAAAAGAGTTCACAATTACAGTAGGAAAGGCCACTGTGTCCCTTGCGCTGGCCATGGAAATGCTGAGGGCAGGGATGGAAGGGGCTCCAGGAGAGCATTGAGTCATCCCCTCCTTCACCAGAGCACCCACTGTACCCAGAGCATTTCCAGCAGACACCCAGACATCTGCTTATCTTATTTTTAAACTCCTCAAGTGATGGGGTGCCACAATCTCCCCCAGCAGTCTGTTCCAGTGTTTCACTGTCTTCGTGGTTAAAAAGTTTTTCTTATGTCCAGTTCAAACCTTCATTGCTGCAATTAAATCCCAAAGCATCTTGTCCTCTCTGGAGAGAGAAGCAAGATGGAAGAAGAGGGATGTAAGCCTCGTCATTTTTTTCACTTGTGTGTTTTATTTCCAGCCAAAAGAAGGAGAGTTTATTTTCCTGAAAGAGATACTATCTCCTGCAACACACAACTCAGAAATATCTTTCTATTTTTAAAAGTGAAGTATAGGAGTTACATAAAAGCTATGGAAACCAGGAATGAGAAACAGGGTCTTCAATTTGTGGGCTCTGCCTCGTACCACAGCTGATTTCCCTGCTCCTTGGGGCTGACCTGGGCTGTCCACAGCACACAGTGCAGAGGGGCTGAGCTCACTGCCCCCCACAGCAGCACAGGGTGGACAGGCCCCGCATCCCCTGAGCCTGCAGCCTCTCACTAGCGTGCCAAAGAAAGCAGCAGAAGCACTGAATCTGTTTTTGTTCCTTTCTGCCCTCTTACAACTGCACCAGGCATGAGAGGCCAGATTCTGCTCTGGTAACCCGCTGGGAAAAGGATGACACAGATAATGCAGACAGATCACACCGCTGACAGAGGCAAATAACACAGATAACACAGATAACACAGACAGATAACACAGTTAACACAGATAATGGAGTTAACACAGATAGATAACACAGATAACACAGGTAGATAACACAGATAACACAGATAGCACAGATAGATAACACAGTTAGATAACACAGGTAACACAGATTACACAGATAACACAAACAGATAACACAGGTAACACCAGTAACAGTGCGACTCAGTGCCATGGGTGTGAAGTGGCACTTTCAGAGCTGGGCAGAGCAGCAAGAGTGAGGGCTGCCCGCACAGGGTTGGTACCACAGGGTACTTTGGGACAGCCACACAGCCCCGAAGGCCCCTGCTTTTGGGAGGGCAGGAGAGGAGGGTGTAAACATGAGAAACTCCTCCAGCCTGGGAGCATCCAGGGACAATTGCGGGCAACGGGGCTGTTACTGCTGTCAGCGGCACGGGATGAGCGGCGGCCTCTCCAACGCTCACCTGCAGCCGGGCGCTGCCAGCTCTGCCCGGGGCTGCCAGGCTGGGAGGGCCGGGCACACAGGAGCCAGCCTCGGTGCGGATGCGAGCCCGCGCCCGCAGGCGCCGGTGCCCGGTGCCCGCAGGAGCCGGCCGGTGCCCGGAGCGGGCGGGAGGCGCTGCGCGGGGCGCGGTGCGGGGAGAGCCGTGCGCGGTGCGGGGAGAGCCGTGCGCGGTGCGCGGTGCGGGGAGAGCCGTGCGCGGTGCGGAGTGAGCCGTGCGCGGTGCGGGGAGAGCCGTGCGCGGTGCAGAGTGAGCCGTGCGCGGGGCGCGGTGCGGGGAGAGCCGTGCGCGGTGCAGAGTGAGCCGTGCGCGGTGCGGGGACAGTCGTACGCGGTGAGCCGTGCGCGGGCGGTGCGCGGGGGGCGGTGCGCGGGCGCGGGGGTGCGCGGGGGGCGGGCGGGGGGCGGCGGCGGCGGGGCCATGCGGAGCCCGGGCTGAGCGCCGCGGCCGCCCCTCGCCATGAAGCGGCAGAACCTGCGCACGGCCGCGCTCATCCTCTGCATCTTCTCCTACCTGCTGGTGGGCGCCGCGGTCTTCGATGCGCTGGAGTCGGAGGCGGAGAGCGGCCGCAAGCGGCTGCTGGAGCAGAAGCGCGGGGAGCTGCGGAGGAAGTACCGCTTCTCCGCCGATGACTACCGCGAGCTGGAGCGGCTGGTGCTGCAGGCCGAGCCGCACCGCGCCGGCCGCCAGTGGAAGTTCGCTGGCTCCTTCTACTTCGCCATCACGGTCATCACCACCATCGGTGAGTGCGGGCAGCGCGCCCGGCATCCTCCATCCCTGCCGCTCTGCACCCCGTGTCCCTCCATCCCTGCCTCCCATCTCCCTCCATCCCCACGCCCCTGCATCCCATGTCCCTGCATCTCCATGTCCCTGCCCTCCATCCTCCTCCAGCCCCACACCTCCAGCACCCCTGGGAGCTCCAGGACAGCCTGGGGGGTGCCCGCACGGCAGAGACAGGTCTCACCCTTGCAAGGCTGAGACATCTCTTCAGGCCACCCCCGAGCTGACCCTGTGGGACCCCCAGTGCCCAGTGGTGGGCGAGGCAACGCACGGACAGCCTGGGGCCACCCTGTTCTAGGGGTGCTGCTGCGGCTGGGACCACGAGACACGATGTTGTCCCAGGGAGGCAGCAGCTTGCGGAGCTCCTGCGGGAACCTCTGGAGCAGGCAGCTGCCAAAGTTGGCAGTGCTGTGGGAGGGCAGAGGTGGGGACCATGTCTGTCCCCTGCGCTGGCTGCAGCCAGTGAGCTGGTGAAGAGCTGGGCAAGAATTGTTGGCTTCTTAGCTGGCTCGAAACTCTAGATGTTTGGCTGTGTGGGACCTGCTTCACAGAGCCAAGAGAGCCACGAGCCACTGCTCTGCCTGCACAGAAACCTGCAGAGAGATGAGTGTCAGCTTGGAGGGGAGCAATTGAATCGCATTAAACTCCCACATAGACCCACTTATCCATACTAGAACCCAGTGCCTTGGTTTGTCTGCTTCAATTTTGCAAGAGAATGAAACTAAATTGAATGAGGGTTTCCTTAATTTAGGTGAGATTAGCCACATGGGAGTTGAGCATTGTTTAATTAATCCACTTTGATTAATCCATACACCCTTAGCATCCCGTGGGGGTAGAGAGGGATCCTGTGCTCATGTCACTGCTTGTGCTGGGATTTCAGTCAGCAGATGTGTTTTGGAGGCAGGAATTGTGAGGCCAAATCCTGCTCTGGCACAGCCAGCAGCCACCTCCTGTTCTTCAGGACAGGACTCAGCCTCACCAAAGGGCTTGGGATGGTTGGAATAGCTCTGGTAGCTGGAAGCATCACCCCTCAGGACAGGGCTGGTGAGATCAACTGCACTGTGTTACCAGAGGACAAGAGGCAGCAGAGGGGCGGGTGCCCTGCAGACCCTGCCTGGGGTCACCGTGTGCTCCCATGGGATGTGTTGTGGGGTTCGTGCAGCTGGGAACACACATGGCCAGCAAACCATGGTGGGCTCAGGGCATGGTTCAGGTCAGACCCCAGCAGGAGGGAAAGATGAATGGCTTCAGCAAAAATGCCCATCATCACCTGGCACGTTATAGCTTCATTTACATGATTTTCCTGTTGGCTGTGACAAACAATGGCTGTGCTTATCACACACCCTGTGCGATAAATAATTTCAGCCCAGGTGTCATATTTCTAAAACGCTGGCATGTCAGATCTCTTTATATTGGGCTGTGCTCCAAATCTCAGTTTTAACGTTATTGTAGCTGTGTTTACTCTTCCTAATTCCCTTTGTCATTTCAAAACCATCAGTCAAACACTCTTTCAACAGTCTCTCAGGGTATAACAATTGTTTTTCCACTTACTGCTCTTCTGGATCATTATATTTACCTCCTCATTGCTGTCATTGTATTATCTTGTAGCCTGGGACCTGGTAATTGCACTTGGTTATTAAGCTTGGAACTGACTGGGAGATTTTGCCACTCCACTCTCCTATCTGCTCTATATTTCACAAAATGTGGCACGTGGGCATTAAGTTCATAATTTTTTATCGTGTGGGTTTGTGAACAGAGAGAGCAATTAGCAGCTGGTCCCTTGCTGCCTGCTCGCAGCTCAGAGCACAGCATGGTGAAGGATAATGCTGTCCTCAGCCCTGTCCCATGCAGGAGTTTCCTGGAGCAGGAGGTGTGCTCAGGAGCCCAGGATAATATGGTCGTCTTCCTTTGGTCCTTCCATCACTGGGTGCTGCAGCTTCCCCAAGCATCCTGGAAATCCACGGGCAGCAAGGACTGAGGTGAAGCCAAGTCACAGCGTAGAACAAGACTGGGGGATAACAAGAGGGTGTTTTTCTCCTTGTCCCCCATGCAGAACTCACACAAATTCCAGCAAAAAGTGAAAATACAAATAGCTGTTTGTTGAAGGCCTGGCAGCAGTGCAGGAAGGAGCTGGCACTGTTCTGCAGGCGCCGTCAGAAGGGAAGTTCCGGACCCTGGTAGTTCCTTGCAAAAGCAACTCCAAAGAAAGGCTCAGATGCCTTTGGATGCCTTTGGATCCCTTTGGATGCCATTACTCCCCACGCCACGTGACTCCTTGCACTGAGTTCATTACTCATCCACGAGGTCAGGGGCCACTGATTTCTGCTAAGCTGCTGTAATTGAGGTGGGCACAGAATTGCTGGAGTCCGGAAGATTGCAGTGAATATCTCACTATGCCTCACAGTGTAATTGTGTGTGTCCTTGAGTCACAGCTCTGAGACTTGGGCCAAGGTGGAGAAATTAAATCTCAGAAGGTGTTCAAGGAAAATCTTGTCCTCCTGGAGCTCCTTGTCCCCAGGAAAAGGGCTGACAGGGTGGCACAAACGCTCCCTTCCCTGCATCTAAAACAGCACAACCTCTCCTTCCCAACAGACCAGTGGTGCTTTAGGTCTGAGTCTTAGTGACACTGGAGTGAACCTGGAGTGGCTCTGCAGAAGTCCTTGCATCTCCTATGGGGACTGTCCCTATAGCACAGGGTCCCTATAGCTCCTGTCCAACAGGCCACAAGGCAGCAAGAGCTCACATAGCTGAGACTCAAATGTGCATGTGACACCAGGGGACTTGGGAGGAGCAGGAGCACGTGCCAGGGAAGGAGACGATGTTCCTGCAGGGGCAGTTGTGTATGGTCCTGGCTGGGTGTGTACCTCTCCACAGGGTGACCTGACACTGTTGCTCTCAGCGTCCTGCAGAGCCTCTGTCCCCACTCCCTGTGGGGTTCAGATTGCCCTGCGTGCCCAGGACTGGCACAGCATCATTGCCTTTGCATTGTTTGTGAGCTGCAGGAGGCTTGCAGACCCCAGCCCAGCTCTAGCCTCCTCTTGGCCTCTGTGATGAGCTTGGGGACTATCAGGAGGGTACCTTCTCTCTTTAGAGGTCAAATGAGGTTCTGCCTACACGATACTGCAATGTGCCATCATCTCAAAGGATGTGGCATCCCATGGCCCCATTAGCACTGCCTGCAGATCTGAGTCATTTTCCATCCTTCCCCCCATTTTTCTACTGCTCCTCTTGGTCGTGGGGCAGCCTGGCTAGAAACCCCAGCGAGGGCTTGACGCGGCCTCTCCTCTTTCCTGTGTCCTTCACAGGTTATGGGCACGCTGCTCCGGGCACGGACGCTGGCAAAGTCTTCTGCATGTTCTACGCCATCCTGGGCATCCCCCTGACGCTGGTCATGTTCCAGAGCCTGGGGGAGCGCATGAACACCGTGGTGCGGCTCCTGCTCAAGAAGATCAAGAAGTGTCTGGGCATGAGGACAACCCACGTCTCCATGGAGAACATGGTCCTAGTGGGCTTTCTGTCCTGCATGGGCACCCTGTGCATCGGCGCTGCAGCCTTCTCTTATTTCGAGGGCTGGACTTTCTTTCATGCCTATTACTACTGCTTCATTACCTTGACCACTATTGGCTTTGGAGACTTTGTGGCTCTGCAGAAGAACGAGGCTTTGCAGAAGAAGCCCCCGTACGTGGCTTTCAGCTTCATGTACATCCTGGTGGGCCTGACGGTCATCGGCGCCTTCCTCAACCTGGTGGTGCTGCGGTTCCTGACCATGAACTCGGAGGACGAGCGGCGTGACGCCGAAGAGCGAGCCTCGCTGAGGAGAGCCCGCAACAACATCCACCTCAAGCCAAAAGAGGAGAGCCGGAGCAGCAATGCCATTTTTCTCCCCGTGGAGGACAGGACGAGCCAGATGAACCTGATCCCGCTGGTCCAGGAGGACGCGGAGAGGCAGCGGCGCCAGTCGGCCACGTCGGCGGCCGCGGTGCCGTCCTTCTGCACATGCCTGTGCTACAGACCCCAGGTGTGCGGCAGCCCCGCGCCCTCCCACCCCGAGACCCTCAGCTGCCACACCAACCCTGTGTATTACAACTCCATTTCCTACAAAATCGATGAGGTGTCCCTGAGCACGCGGGGTCAGACCGGCTCTTCCCCAGGGAGCACTTTGTCTTCCAACAGCCCTCGCTGCCGGCAGCACCCCCGGCTGCGGAGGAAATCCATCTAGGAGCGCGTGCCGAGCTCTACTCAGCGCTCGAGTCTTACTACGATGATAAATTAAGAACAGAGATGTCAGGTTCTTCTTACTCATTTCTTCTGTTCCTCTCCCTCCCCCCAGCAGGAGCCTTTAAATCCTGACGGGAAATAATTATTCCTTTTTTGCAGGCACTGAATGACATTGTTAGTTTTTCTTGGCTTTTTCCTCCCAAGTAGGTTCGAGTGTTTGGGACCGGCAGGAGCCCCCCACCCCGATGTGAAGCCCAGTGAGCTGTAGGTTTGCTTTCTCACCTCCCTGCTCCCCAAAGGGTGCATGGCTGCCCTCCCACCCTGCCAAACCTTGGCTGTGCCTGCTGCCAGCACATGACTCTTGCTGAGAGCATCAAAAGCAAAGCCTGTGTGAGCAAGCCCTGCAGGGCAGGGGACTTTTAAGTTGTTCCCTGACACCAGCTGCAGGTAAGTCAGTGCCACACAGTGGGTTTGCAGCTGGTGGGCGGGCAGGGAGAGGTGGGCAGGAGGGAATGGGCTGCGGTCTTGCAGCTCAGCACACGGGGGCAGCTTCATGGAGCTGCATCTCCTGTGAGCAGCCCTCTGGGTCTGAGCTCAGGTTTGTGGCTGGCTCAGTGCTTTTGGAACCTGGAGGCCCACGCACTCACCCACTTGCCCACCAACACACCTTTCCTCTTACCACCACCCCGGGTAGGTCCTCCTGGCTGAACTGGCTGGAGGGCTGCGCTATCCCATTCCCAGGGGAAGCTGATCCTCTTCCAGTCCAGCCCACCTCAGCCCAGCCCAGCCCCAGCTCTCCTCTGTGCTAAGCCCAGACTGTACTTAAGGGCAGCCCCAGGGAGAGCCTTCCTGAACTACACAGTCACCTGCAAAGGGCTTGGTCCTAAGGAGATTTTTTTCTTGGCTAAAATCACCCCTTCCTTCCCCACCTCTCCTCCAGCTGGCAGTCCAGCAGCTGTGCTGACTTCTTGCCTCCTCCCAGTCCCTGTGAGCCCATGGGTTTGTGCTTGCTGCTGCTGGGGTTTTCTGAGATGGGGATGGTCCCACCTCCACGTTCATCCCCGTGTGGGATGTGGTACCTGCGCAGCCACAGCTGGGAGGCTCTTTCCAGCTGGTGACCCCAGCGTGGCCTTTGGACACCTGACTCATCTGCATGAAAACAGGACTGGGCTCTGACAGTGGTAGGAGCTCCATTTCTTTTTTTTTTCTCCAACAGGACATTTTCACTCTCAGTTCTATCTAAAATACCCTCTGAGGGGGTTTTTGTGGAGAAATAGCCCCTCTTCCTGGTGGGGAAGGCATGCAGAGTTGCCAGCATTGGGATAGTCTCAGGGCAGGCTTTGCTCTCTCCTTTTGTTCTGGGTGGCAGCTTAATAAAAGGTATCCAGCTGGTGGTGCTTGGTTCTTTGTCACAAGGCAGAGCAAAGGGATGTGTCCAAGTCCCAAAGCCCAGGCTGGCTCCCTCTGGGCAGGCTGCACAGCCTGGGCACACAGGCACGGAGGAGGATGCAGGTGCTGCTGGGCTGGCACCAAGGGCTGCTTTGTGACACCTTCACCAGGGCCCTTTGGGGCGTGTGGCATCCCAGGGGCAGGGGGTGGGAAGCCTCCCACCACCAAATTCCCCCAAGGGGCCGAGCAAGTGCCTCAGTTTGCACCAGTGGCCCCAGATCTGCACCAGCTGAGTGAGCCTTGGTTTAAAGAGAAAGGGGGAAGGGGGGGGACACAAAGCAAGCTGTGAGTGTGGAAAAAAAGCTTAAAAATGAGGCTTTCATTGGCTTCTCAGCTCCTCAGTGGTGTCACTTCATACGGATCTCACCAGCTCAGCCCTTTTGTTGCCATGTCCCATCTCCCCCACCCTCCCCACAGTTTTCAGCCCAAGGTTTGGCTGTGCTGTGCTGCCCTTTGCCATCAAAGCTGAGCAGATGGAAATCTCTCCCTCTTTCCACGTTAAGCCTCGGACACCCTCCCAGTGGCCAAGATGGAGCCAGCACCTCTCGCCCTAACCCACCCTTGTGAAAGAAGCAGGTCTTCAATTCCTGCACAAGTCAGACCTGCATGGTATAGCCCTGGTGAAACCCACCTCTGGCAGAGCTGGAAGCAGGAGAAAACCCCAATCTGGAGGCTGAGCCAGCCTTGCTCTCTCCCTCTGGATTCTGCACAGCACTGCCCAAGCTCCGTGGCTCTGTGGTGGTGTCGCAGAGCCCACGATGCAGCCCTGCACAGGCACAGCCCAGCAGGGGCAGTGGGGCTGGCAGTGTGACCTGCTCACCCTGCAGGGCAGTGCTGGTGACGAGGTGACAGCGCAGAAAGCAGGACCCTGCTCCGGTCGCTGCTGCTTCCATGTGGCCTGAGCTTCCAGGCAGCACTGCTTGGGTGCTCAGAGACAGCCTGAGCCCCATCCTGCTTGGGAAGCTGGTGATGGTCTGAGGGTGGGAGATGCCCCCTGACACTCTAGAGAAACCCTCCTCCTCCTCCCCCATCATTGCTCCCCCAGGGGCTGTAGCTGGGGCAGGTGGGAAGCTGCCCCTTGGTCTCACCCTGATGACCTGCAGGGGATTTGGAGGCATGACAAAAACCTCCAGGGAATTCTTAGTGAACCATGACTTTGTGATCCCTTTTTCCCAAGGGAAAAGGGCCTATGGTAACTCCCTAGGGAATGCTGCCTGTTCTCACCACCATCTTCTCCCACCCCTCCAGCAGGAGCCCCCAGACATTTTCCACCCAAGGGCTGACAGCTCCAGGTCACCCAGGCAGCAGCTGCACACCCAGAAACATCCGAGGGTCTCCTTCCCCTGTGGGTCCCCAGGCTCCCCTGCATCCATGCACTGACCCTGTATTCCCAACAGCCTAGGCCGGGGGTGGTTTTTTCGCTGAAGACAATAAGAATCTTCACCTCCAGGGTTTCAAAATCACCCCTGAATGGCCAACGCCCATGAAGGGTCCTGGGAAGAAAACAGCAGGAGCAGGCAGCTTTGGACTGGGGCGGTGAGCAGGGAGCAAGCTTAGCTCTGTGCCTGGAGATGCCCACGGCCGAATTACATCCAGAAGTGGCTCAGGAAATGCAGGTTTGAAGCTGGGGCTGGTTAAGGGAGCTGGAGTGACAGCCCTTCCATGGAGCGCTCGGACATACCAGGCTGAGCTGCTTTTGCTCCCTATAGGCACGAGGAGAAGGAAGGGTCCAGCTGGAATCTTAGGTTGAAGATAATGATGGTGGCAATGGAGAGGGCAGAGACATTCCACAGAAAACCTCCAACACACCGTAGGAAAAAAAAAGGTTTTATTATCACCATTATCAACGTTTTCATTAGCTTAACACTGAATTGTAAATCACTCAATCATTACATATTGTCTGAATAAAACCTACAGACAGGAAAAAAGTATAGCAGAATCCTCTCCTGACTACAGACGAGTGGCCGGCATCCCACCGGCGCTGCCGGGACCGTGTCCCACCTTCCACCCAAGGCAGCCCAGGCACCTCGCAAGCCACTCGCCACCTGGGCAAGCAGGCTGCCCAGCTCCATTGCCTGTGTTCCCTCTGGCTCCACAGAGATTACATCTCACCAAATGACGTTAAAAACCTCCAGAAAGTTTTGGAGAGGGTTACAGAGGCCAAAAAGAGCAGATCTCAGCTGCCCGCACTCCTACAGAAAAGCAAGAGGAGTGTAGTGCGCCCGCAAAGTTACTGTTTTTTGTGGAGCAATTAATGAAGTAAAAAGGTTTAACCTGTGAAAGCAGATTTCTCTACAGTGGCCAGGCCCTGGCAGTGTGGAACAAGGCAGAGCTCCAGCACGGTGGCAGAGGGGTTGGGAGCATGGATGGGCTGGGGGTGGCCCCATCCCCGAGCAGAGGCCAGCTCTGCCGCACCGCCCCGGGGCTCCCGGCGGGCAGCGTGGGATGGGCGCGTCAGTGCAAAGAGATGCCGTGGGCAGCCTCAGTCCCCTCGGGCTGGAATAAGGCCTCGTGTCGAGAGGGAAATGGGAACCCATGTAGGGAGCAGAGGGCACTGGGGAAAGCAAAGGGAAGGTGGAGCAAAGCTCGCTGGGAGCTGCCCTTCTCCCTGGCCAGCACAGAGGCAGCTCCCTGCCTTCTCCTGATGTTGGTAGTGGCACATTCTGCCTGCCTGGGCTGCTGGGCCCTGCCAGAAGACCCCTGGCTCCTTCCGAGGATGGGAAAGGAAGGACCCCCTGTAGTTTGAATGTGGGACTGCCACAAAACGTGGGCAGGACGTGGGCATCCCTGGTGGGTGGCAGGCCATGGCAGTGCTGCGTGAGGGGGTCTCGGGGGAGGCACTGCATCCCCAGGGTGCCCTTTCCACTGTGCAGGGAGCAGCTTGCAGAGAGCAGGAGGAAGACAATCCCAGTGTGGGGAGGCTGGGGGAACATGCCTTAGGTTCACTCTCCAAACCCTGTTTCCCCTAGCTCCAAAGCCAAAACCAGCTCCAGGTCAAGAAGATGGAATCACCAAAGCAGAGACCAGTGTGCAGCACTAGGTCAGGAGCAACAGCCCCAAAGGAAAAAACTGCGGAAGGATTTGAAGTTCCAGGCTGGCATTTAGTGGGACATGGAGCCCCAGTGGGCAGACACCCTAACATTTGGTGCCCAAGCAACTACAAAAACCAGCTCCTGCAGTTTGTGGGATGGCTTCAGCAAGGTATGCCTCAATCATTCCTTTGGGCTGCTTCTGCCCCCACCATAGCTCAGCAAGTGGAGCTCACAGCTGCCTGGGCACATCTGCCAGCACAGCCCTTCCTGCCCACACAGCTGGCTCAGCCCACATGACATGCCCAGAGTAAATGCCAAGGCTGTCCGTGGACCTGGCCAAGCTGGGATTAACAATGGCTGCCACTTTAGCTACTGGAAAGTCCCAAAGGGAAAGTCCTTGGGTTGTCGCCTCTGTTTGCTGGTGCTCTGGAAAGGGCTGGTGCAGGGTCCTTCTGTTTCGGCCACTAAAGTGCAAAAACCAAATGCTACAAAGAAACTCTCCCCAGTTCCTCTCCTCCACCAGGGTAAGAGCAGCTACCACGGGGAAGGGAGGGCAGAGGGTGTCTACAGTATGGGAAGAGCTCGAGGTTCCCCAGGGACGAGGGTGATGCTGCTGTCATGGGCGAGCAGCTGGGGATGGACATGCGGCTGCTTGGTCACTGGGCCATGGCCACTGAGCAGAGGAGGGTGGCAGTGAGAGCTGAAGCCACATTTTGAGAACACCTAATCACTTGCAAACTCCCTGTAGAATTACCATGTTCACAGACACACAGCTTGGCTGGTGTGCACTGGGGTAAAGACAAAATGGCTTCCACTAATCGTTCTCTTTTCTAAAAGTTTGGCTCGAATTCGGCAGCTGCAATTTCATTTTAGATGCTCCCTCCAGGTCTCAATATGCCCCAGACTCCTCTACTGATGGCGCTTTGCATTTATATGTCTCTCTCTCTTCAAAGTATTTCACACAAAACAGGAATTCTTCCAGCATTCCTTGGGGTGCCAGCACCACTGGGACCTGCTGCCTGCACAGCCAGCAGCCTGGCAATCTTGAGAGCAACATAGACACTTGTCCCATGGGAAATGCTGGGAGGAATCCACAGGCAATGGACCAGGACGCTGTTTTGAAGCTCTTTTATTCTATGCACTGCATCAGTGATGGAGCTGACTTAACATCCAATATCCCGATCACGCCACTTCGGAGAAATCTTTAGATGAGCCCAGCACTAGCAAATTTCTGAAGAACGGCACAGAACAACCTGTGCCTGTTTTACACCTTGGTCCCCCATGATCCCCTGCAAAGGTGCAACCTCTCTGCCTTGGGTGGAATTTTCTGACAAAATGGACAAATACCACCTATGAAATGGACAAAATAACCCACACAGCCTTTAAAGAAGAGCAGCCCAGTCTGCTGCCCTGAAAAAAACCCTCCCTTTAGCCTGCCCCAGGTATCTCAAGGAAAATAGGCAGCTGTCAGGCAGAACTCAAGTGGCCCCAGAGTGCAAAGGCTTTTTTGCTTTATCAGGGCTACAATGGCAGTGGGAACCATTCTCGTCGAGTTACAAATACTAGATAGCCTAAGAAAAACAGGAGATTGAAACAGTCATGAAGTTTATACTGAAACTATTTTTTACCTCTGTAGTATGAAGTCACCTACAGCTGTTTCTTTCTTCACCTAAGAGAGATCTCATGTCGATGGGCACAGACACTCACAGCGAAGTCTATAGGATGAATATATCTCACAAGGCAACAGCCCAGTCTTTGTTTTTTTACAATCAAAGTTAATATGGATCTTTTTCAAAAGTGATGTTGTTGAGATTGAAGACAATTATAAACTGTATCAACAATATGTACTACAGCCTGCAAGTCACAATCTGTGCACACCCAATGGAATATATTATTGCTTGGTAGCCTATTAGACTTTGTTTATAAAAAGATTTTTATACAGAGTACAGGATTATGACAAAACTAGCTAAGTAGTTCTCATCTTGAAAATACAACATCAATTCTTTCAACAAAGTAGCTGAGAGTTAATGAACGATAACAAATATTTACTAATAATTTTATGGCCAGTTTGAACAGAATTTCTTATAGGACTCTTTTCTGGTGTTTATTTACATATGCCTCTTTTCTTTTGAAAAAAAGTTGATAAAATATAACAAGGAACATAGAAATCAAAAGAATGAGTAAACTTCATACCAAGAACATCAAACGTTTTTGAAAACACTAAATTATGTTACCTGTTAAAAAACATACATATCATTTTGTCCTTAAAGAAAAATATTTTTCCTGTTTTAAAATATTACCAACAGCATGTAATAAACTAACTTAAAATGAGTTTCATAAAAAAGTTGTCTTGCTGTCTAAACATTACTAAACATGCTTAGGTTGAGATTCTGTTAACTGCCTCAACATCTTAAAAACAGCTCCTTTACAGGAACTTGTGATATTCATACTCCAGAAGACCTGCAAATTTAGAACAGTACAATGATAAAGGATCCGGTAGGTAAGAACAATAAATATATTTTCATTCAAAGTAAATAATTCTGCAATGTCCTTTGAAAGAATCCATGGCCAAGAAGTGCTGGCCCTTACCCTGCCCACAGTGCCTGCAGTGCAAAGGGATGCTCCAGCAGCTCCAGCTGCAGGATGAGGACCCATGGATTGAATTGCAGAGTGAGGACCTCGGGCATCCCAGCCGTGTTGGGGCAAAGGGAAAGAAACACCAGGAGACTGGGAAAATATCACATTTTTCTGCCTGAAGAAACCAGGACCAACCATGCTGATGGCTGCTTTTTGGTCAGAGCACAAAGAGGACAAAGCCACACGTGAGGCTGCTCTCCCTGTGTGCAGGGGATTCCCACTGGGGAGAGATCGTTCTGTTCTCAGGGATGCTCCCAGCATCAGGATTTGTTTTCCATAATGCAGGTAACATTTAGGGATTGGCTCTCCATGGTTTTTTTTGGCCAGAAATCCTCCCGTTACCTTTACAAGGTAGAAGTTCATGCACAGGGAACAGAAAATCAACCCCAAGCTGGGCAGGTATTTATCTGCCCATGACCTCAGCCTCATCCCCCATAATCATCTGCCAACCAAAAATACTGTGATGCTTCTTTTTCTTTTATTTAAGTCTCCTGCTCTTCCTCTCTCCCTCCCTGACTGTAACCAACAGCAAGACTCAGGCAAAGGAAAAGGGACTTGCAAAGGGAACAAAAGTTCAGTTTTCAGCTGCTCATTACTCTGGCAAAACGCTGCTTTGTACACGACCACACAGGTAATCCCAACTCTCATATCACATCACCTTAGACAGAAACTGGCCAGCCAAATTTTGGGGGAAAAAAAGGTTAGGCTTTATAAAAAAAGGCTATTCCAAGCCTGAGACTTGTCTTGGATGCTACACTGGGAGTCTTAAATTGATGGTCAGCTAGAAGAGTTCTTTTTTGACTACAATACACCACGGCCAGTGCGGGGATCACGGGTATGAGTGAAGCAAGAATTTACACTGTAGGGTACCATGCAATTCCCCAGCCTCACTCTGTCCTGTGGACACTCACAGAAGGGCTCCTTCTTCACAGAGTGAAGGCAGAGCACCTGCACTCGCCAGTTCATGTGACTGCTGTGCTTGGCAGCCAGGGATTGCAGTGCTCACTTACTGGGGAGAAACGGGACTTGGAAGTGAGTGGAACAAAAGCGAGAAGCACTGGACCACAATCAACCACGTAAAAAATGCAGAAGAAAACAGGACAGAGCAGACTGTGAAACTGCCTCTAAATTACAGAATTGGAGACGTTAACAAAAATAACACAACTAGAACTGTAACTTCTTTATTTTACCCTGACAGTGACCTTTCAGCATGATTAAAACCAGACGGAAGATAGTCCTTGGTGTTAAGGAGTCCTGTGGTAACTAAATGGATCATCACAGAGCCTGCAGAGCTTTCAGAGGGGCAGCAAACGGAGACAGGTCGCATCTGCCAGGCACACAGGAACTGAGCTTTTCCACAGACAGTCATTAAAGTTTTCTGGGGAAATATTTTTGGCATATACAGTCTCCTACTCCCCATTAAAAACTGCAAAAGTGCTGCATTCATCTTACTGGACACAGGAAACTCAGCATTAACTTAGCTCTTACTGGTAGATAATGTCCAAACTAAGTACCAATACAAAGGTTTCGGCACAACTTAAGACATAAGCCCTGTTGCCAGGTCTGGCGTGTACCTGGAGCTCCCCACAGTCCTTTTAAAGTCATACTTACTAAAAGATCCAGTGCTACAAACCACTAAATCTACCTAATCTATTCTAGTTCATACACATATTGTACAATATTGCCTAGTACTCACTACATACCAAGAGGAAAAGATGTTGACTTGAATTACAGTAAATGTGCTTTTTTCTTAAAAATAAAAACAAAAGAGTGTCACAACATAGTTTGACCAGCATGCAACAAACTTTCTTCAGCTAATATATAGAAATTGTCTAATACGATTAGAAAAAATAATTATTGAGAGGCCAGAGACATATTTGATCAAGGAAATTAAGAGATTTATCTGAAATGTTGAGGCTTTTGCCACTGAAGACTCAAAAAACTAGTCATTCTATGTCCCTTGTCCTCCTTCCCTCTCCTTTATATTATATATTTTTTTACAGATTATTGTAAGGCCTATAATTTTTGCATCTATCCTGTAATTTATCTCAAAATAATTTAAAATGCCATAGACAAGCTAGGACCAAAAACAACTGCTTTCACCATCCACTCAACACTCATGCTTTTATTCTAACAAAGCTGAGGTCCACATGCAGAAATAAATGCTCAGTATTTCTCTACGACAGGTCAAGAATCTGCTCATTCCTACACGTGACATGGGACCTTCACTTTTAAACCACAAAGTAAAACATCTCCAAAAGCTTAATCTGGGACAGCAGTCATCAAATCCTCATTCAGGAACTGAGACAAAACCTAGCCAAAACAGAGCCATCAACAGAAAATCTTGGGAGATTCTCTGTGATTCTGGATAATTTAATTGTCTGAAGGATCCAGCGCACTTCCTCCAGCACGTGGCTCTGCTGGCAGCAGCTGCCACAGCTCAGCAAATTTGTTTAATGAACAGAAAATACGTGCTGTGACCACTATGCCATCACATTCCTCACTCACTGTCTCTCTGTACTTCGGGGATCTCATCTCTTGCAGGACACTTGACAATGTCTGTGTACTACCAAAACTGCCTAAAGCTTCCCTCTCTTCACAAGAAGGGTTATGTGCTCTCCAGCACCTTCTTCTCAGATGGCTAACTGAGGTTTCTCTCTTCTGCACCCCCAGAACCCCCCATTTCCTCTCCCACGGCAGAATAAAACAGTCCTGTTTCAGGTCAGTGCACAGCACAACAGGAAGGGCAGTATCTCCAGCAGATATGTATCAGTACCAAGGAGATGAAGGAAAAAAGCAGGAGATAGAAGACATCATGACTGAAGGATGCACAGCAACAAGTAAGGGAGTCAGCAAATTGCAGAACGTTGTATCTGACAATACAAAACACCTCAAGCTGCAAGTGTGATGTTCAGCTCCCACTTCTAGTGTTTTGGGGTTTTTTTTCTGAGCAAAACTGCGGTTAATTAGCCTGCTAAACTCAAACTCTGTTTAAACTGTCTGCTCTAAGTGGGCGCTACTTGTTCTCCCACCAAGTATGCTTCATCAGCAGTGTTAGACACGTAATGCAGTAAAGACACTTGCTGGTAATTTGGCACAGTTTGAAAACACAGCAATGACAGTGTTACAGCTAACATGACTCAGTGACAGGGAACTGATTCTAAAGAAAGAGTTGCAGGTTTCTTTCTTTTTCTTCCTCTCAGAAAGAAAGACGTTATTAAAAAAACCCAATGCTTCCTCTTAAACTTTCTGTTCCTGCTCTTTTTAGGCCAGATGATGACCTCTGAATTTTTCAGGTACTTTCTCGTGAAAGAATTCGTATTAGAAATTTCTAAGACATACAGTTAAGAGAAATTAATTCCTTACTCCCCCCAAAATCCTTTCGAATGCTGCAACTTTCCAGGGTTAATATTGATCTGAAACAAGGGTCCAAGAATGACAGCGAGAGAAGTGAAACAAGAGGTGTATGTCTAATTTGACAACTAGGACTCATGCCCCATGGCACCTCCTCCTCGGATGGAGAGGGCACAGTGCCCTCCCCCTCGTCTTCTGTCTAAGGTCACTGGTTTATCCTCCTCTTCCAGCTCCACAAGAACTGATTGAACATGCATTGCGCTTGAGGTCAGAGTTCCAGCAAACAAAACCTTGACAGCATGTTTAAAAAACAAAAGCAGTTCCCCCTTCCTTACTCACTAAGACCTGTCACAGCAGGGTCCCACTGTGCTCTCCAGGGAAAGCTGTGAGGACTGACGCAGGAGTGGGCCTGTGGTGGGATCTACCATCGAGGAAGTTGGGAAGAGCTTGTACCAGCCGATTGCTAAAGTTGACAAATCCAGTTCTTCCAGGAGAACCCTGGCGACTCCCATGAAGTGCTTGCGCTCCATGCGTCCATAGTTTCCCCAGACTATCACCTTAGGGACAAGAAAGGGGAACAGAGTTAATCCTCCAACTTTCACACTTGCTTGAGAAGCACAAGTCTGACCAATCCTTTCTACTCATTCAACCTCCTGGAGCTTTACTACAGCCTGAGAAGACCAGAAATATTTACCAACAGGTGATGCAAAGCTCTGGCTGATGATATTACCTTTTTATTTTAAGCACATGTTTACAAATCCTAATGTTATCAGATATTTTTTCTCCAGTGGAAAAGAGGTGAATGTGCATGTGGATGAGACACCATTCTGCTGGGCAGGGACAGCACCTGCACAAAGTATCCTTGGGGCTGCAGTCCAATACCTGCAGGTAAAATCTGGTCCTGGCACCTCACAGGCCTTGGACACACCAAAAGGTGGCCTGGAAAGGATGGACAGGAGGAGCTCCTGATCTGGAAAAATAAACCAACAAAAAAAAGGTGGGCAACAACTTGGGCCAAAAGCCAGCAGTTTGAGGAGAAGAGCATGTTTTAACTCCTGCACACGGAGCTCGTGGCACGGGGCAGATGGAGACGAGGCACAGCCACTCACCTGGAGAAGCGCAGGAGCCGGGCACTGGCAATGGGACTGGGGACACGAGGGGCACATGTGAGTGACACGCAGGGCACGCAGCACAGACGGCCGAGAATGGCTCACAGACACACAGGAAGGGCTAATGCAAGAGCTGGCAGAGGAGCAGGAAAAGCTGAATCACACTTACGACACGATGGAGACCAGTGGGTGGAAGAACAGATGCAGTGAGGGTCATGGGCTTAGGCATGCTGGAGGTCTGCACATGGCCAAGTGGCCCTGAGTGGCTCAAGACAAAGGTGACGACTGACTGCAGAGTGAGTCCGTGCTCTGAAGAGGAGAGGATGAGTAGGGTGGGTTATGATGACAATTACTGATCTCTGGCTAATCCTGACAGCTTCTTTCCCTAGGCTCCAAACAACCACAACACTACAATTTTCTGTGACATGAGGTAGGAAAGACAACGAATGTCAATCAAAAATCAAAAATTTGCACTCTAGGCCAGCAGGAGATGGAGCAAGCCACTGCACAAAGTGGGTTTGGTGACACGGCTGTCAGCAAAGAGCCAAGCTCCTCATTTTATTCTCGGAATAAGTGCCTTTCATGGAAGCAAGGCAGCAGGTAAGGAAACCCACGCAAGGCACAAGCAGACCAAACCAGGTCCCATTCCATTTCAGTCATAAATGTGCAGTACTGTTGCATCAGGGGAAAATGCTTCTAATCAAGGTAAATGAGCTAGAAGTCACTAAAGAAAAGGGTCCAGCAGGTTAGCTGGCAATTCATACACCAGTGGAGGTAATCAGTGGAAACTCATGGATTAATTGCATTAGTATTACAAATAGATTTTAGCCAGGATTTATTGGATGGAAATTATTTTGATATGAATTAACAATGCAAATCACTCTTTGCTCTGGAAACATAATTAGAGTTGAAAACATGAGTATGGCAGAAAATGTATGGCAGTAACAGGAAAGAGGTAGAAAAGGGTAGGATATGTGATTGGGTGATGGCAAAGCACAGTGCCCTAAATGTGTATGAACACAGAAGACAACCCACGCTGCAAGATTGTTTAGCCCCTATAGGTACCACCTATCTCCTAACTGTGTGGGAAAAAAAGAACGAAAAAAATTTAAAAATCAATCTTTTCCTGGTAGGCATTCATGGTACCTGTCAGGGTATCAAATAACCATCAGTTTGAGTATGAAAAAAATGGGATTCCTTTCCATTTGTTACACTCAGATCGAGCGCATCTGGTTCAATAAAAACATTGGCTTTTTCTCATCTATCTTAATTAAGATAGATGACACAGAACTTAGTATCTTCCATGAGAGGCTGAAGAGAGAGAGGGGCAGACTGGAGACTTGCTCATCTTACCTGCAATACTTTGCCCTGGGGACTCTCAGCAAACAGTAACACCTGATTGTACAAAGGGTCTAATGACTTGCGAGCCACTTTTGTCTTCTTTTTCGCAATGCACACACCATTCTCAAGCAGGTAAGCTTTGATGTAAGCAGCTGGAAAAGATAAACATGATCAAAAATGAAGAAAATCTTCATGCTCAGTTTAGAAAAGACAGAATGCCGTGTCACATTGTTTCTAGAGAAGGCAGTTACTGCAGGGAAAAGATTTGCCCAAGCAGCCTTGTTTTCAATACCACACATAGGCAGCTTAGTCCTACCAAGCAAAAACTCAAATTTTCCCTATTCACAAGAATTGTGGGAGGCTGGGGCTCAGGAAAGTACTTTAGGAGATCAAAGCATCCTACCTGGCAGTGTTTTGGAGCCAGGTTTTGGTGTCAGTCCTCGAGCCTGAATGATATCCACTTCGAGCTGCCCATTTCGCTCTTGCAAGCCAATTTCCACGTCCCCTAAACCAAAATGTCAAAATATACAGAAGACTTTCAAAACAATATATCCTTGGGTTACTAAAACATTAGAAAACCAATCTTCACATCCCTCCTGCTACGTGGTGCAACAAACTGTATGTGCCTGATCTCCTGCTGTGTTTCTCTGGAGCAGCTCCACAGTGATTCCAGGCCATGTTTTCAAAAGCAAACTCGACTGGGAGCCCTCTAAAATGGCTTTTGTGGCTCAGTCTCCTACTCTTTGTGGCAGAAAGCCTCTCATCTCTCCCAAATGGAAGAACCTAGCATTGCAGGCTGCTTTGGAAAATGCAATTATGGTGGACCATAACAAAATTCTTAGAGAGCCTGGTGGGCTGTAAGAGAGAAAGAAAAATCCCAAGATGCACAGGATGCATTTTCAGGATTTTAGCTGCATTCTACTTAGTCTGTGCCTTTCAAAGCTGAGGGGGAAAAGCACAAAGCTGCTGCTCTCCTCTTAATGCCACATTTGCTGCAGTCAGCAAAACCTTTCAGCCAAGCTCAGTCGATTTAACAGAGAAATGGAGCAGGACAGTGTTAAATCAGCAGATGCTGGACACATTATTATGTGCCTTGTAGGAGCTGTCTGTTCAAGACTAAATTAAAGCCACCCAACTCCTTTGTGTTCCTTACCCATCGAGGTGGTGGCCAAGGTCTGACGGCCAACAAACTGTGCAGGGCCCATGCTCCCCAGGAAGTCACTAAACTGCCCAGCAGATGCCAGATGGACTCCACTGAAATTCAAGCTGCAAAAGAAAATTATTTTGGCAAGTGGTTAATTTGCATTTTAAAGCAACTCAGTAACTAAAGAACCAGATTTAATATATCTTCGAAATGAATGATATCTGCAGAAGCCTTTTTTTCAAGCAAAACTCACTGATTTCCAGAGTTTAGTTACATGGAATCCATTTAAAATCTCTTTCCTCTGCCATCTCAGGCTCATATGTGGCCTGTCACCTCTTCAGGTAACAGATTCCTGGAACAGCTTATAGGATCTCTCTTGGTAGCCAACCCTTCCCAGTCCTCATTTCCCTCATTTCTGGGGAGGAAATAATGCATCCAGAGCAGTAGTTAAAAGTGACATGAGGAGGGCAAGTATCAGTCCCCTTGGGACTCAATTCCCTATTTATTTATCACACATACAGAGCAATACATCTCCTTTTTGACCACAGGTTCCCATTTCCTACTACTCAACACCAGAAGCATCCACCCTGCCCACTCTGTGGTTTTCATACCTACTTCCATGACTGTAGTCACAAAGAGGATCTGAATATGGGTGGCAAGGCTAACAGGACAACATCCTCAAACACCAGCAGTGTCTCTGCCAGTCACCACAGCAAAACAAAAGCTGTTGGGGGCACAGAGCCTCCAAATCTAATCACCAGGCACTGAGGCTGGTCCATGGCACAGCTACAGGTGCTGGTTACTACACTTGGACGTGTGTGCTGCGACACAAAAGCGTCGAACTCTGCGGCACACTGCTACAAACCAAGATTTACCCAGTGGTACCCTGATTTACGCAGCTGTTTTGGAGGTTGTAGAAGATCTTGCTGCAAATGGTAAGGAGGAGGCTTGAGGCCAGCATTTGACACCTACACTTGTCCTGCAGGCATCTGCCAAACCATGACACAGCTGCTGAACACACGTCAGGAGCTTTGTGCCGGGATACCCACGCTGCCGCGCCGGGTGTCGCTCTCTGCCTGCTGCGTGCCAAAGCCAGGAACAATTACAAACCTCCTCCAGTTCTCCAAACGTCCCTGGAGGGGGCAATTACCCACGTAATGACACAGCCCCGTTCCCCAAATCCCTTTCTCACAAAGGATGCTGCGAGGAGGCTGCACATTGGGTGCAAGTGACGGCAGAGAGGAGCCCTGCCTGTGGGGTGGGCTGGGGACCGCAGGCTCTCACACAGCTGAGTCAGCCACAAAGGCTGCTTGATGCCCCCCTGCAAGCCAGTTACATTTGAAAGACATTAAAAAGAAAAGAAATTATTTTCAAACCCCATTCAACCAGCAGTGTGTTAATTTCAGGTTGGGATTTCAGCTCTCATTAGCTATTTGCAGACCTGCCCTCAGCCCCACGGGAATATTTATTTAGTGTGACAGGGAAGGCGGATGCCAGCACACACACCTCAGCATCTTGCCACACATGGGACTGAAGAGGGCATGTCACTAGTGCAGGTTCACAGGGAGGCTCAGCTCCCTGTGACAGGGGCACTGCATTAAATGGCCTGACCTTTCCATGGAATACTGCACCTCCCCTCTACATTAACGTGGCTCTTTGAGAAACCTGGTTATTGCTGCTACACAGGGAGCTGCTGAGCCATCAGCACAGAAAAACCTGCCCTTGAGCTCTTTAGGAATGTCACCTTTGTGAAAAGGGATGAGGGCGTCTCGGCATCCTGGGTGACAGGCTTGGGAGGGGCTCTGCATGATGTATTTTCCCCAGTTCAGTGTTTTTTTCACCCTGCATCCACTCTTTGCACCAATACTCCAGGTGATATTTTGAGACACAACAGAAACAGCAGCATTTATTTGGCATTCGTTGCAGAGAAGGCTTAGCATTTTTCTCAGTTTCCTGCATCATCAACTCCTCAGCAGCACAAGGTGCATTCCCATTGTCACTGTCCAGGGCCACACCCTGCTCCCTGTGGGTACACAATTCCTGCCACACCACCCAGCTGGCACCTGCCAGCCCCGCTGGGGCAGCCGTCTCTGGGACCAGGGCAGAGGTGCTGGGTTTGTGGCCTGGCTCCCCAGCATAAACTGTTCACAGAGAGAGACATCCCCAGGGCTGGAAAATCTGCAGGGACATGGGATGGGGGAAGCAGAGGAAGAGGGAGCCCAGAGCCAGACAGGCTTTATCAGGCTCATGATTTGTCCATACAAGGAGGGAAGAAGTGAGTCCTGCTGCACATGAGGACCAGCGAGACCGTGACCCTGCTGGCTCAGGCATTTTGGGCTGCACAGAGAGTCAAAAAAGGATGAAAACTAGTGCCTAGAGAACTCAAAATAGTGCAGGAAAAAGGAGACCTGACAGAAAAAGACGTAAGATTCAGCAGGAGATGAATGGACCATCAGCCAGAAGGTAAATGTTTTCTTTATTCTCTTCAACTCACAGAAGACAAATGGGCCAAACTTGGGTCTCGCTCCTGCCCTGGGGAGTGTGTGACCTGAACGAGCATGTAAATAACAATCTGGCAAGACAACTCACAGCCGTTCAGGGAAATGTTCACTGCTGTGCTCAGAACAGATGCTTGGGCTAATTAGCAAGATGCTGAGGTCCAAGACAGAGGAGGGGAAGCCCAGTACTGAATCAAGCTGAGGGCTGTGAGAGTTCATGGCACACACAGAACCAGGTCCTGGAGCAATTCCTCTCCAGGGGGAAGTCCAGCCATATTACTGCAGAGGGGACACACAGGTGGGAGAAGACCACCCACAGAAACCCTGCATGCTGCAGGACAGCAAAGAAGATAAACCCCTCTGGCTGCTGAATACTCAAAAAAATTCACTAAACCACTTCCTCTTACCTGCCAGGGAGAGAATGACATCTAAGGCTGATCCCAAGTACTCCTCTGCACTTCATACCTGTTTGGAGAGAAGCTAGCTGTGCTCTCAACACCAGTTCACCCCTCCTCTGGTCTAGCAGGTGTCCATGCCCATGGCAGCAGGGCTGAACTAAATGATATTTAAGGTCCCTTCCAAGCTGTCCAGTGATGCCATGAAAGCTGCTAGCAGAGGCTCTGCCCAGCAGCTGGGGCAGCTCAGGAGAAAGTAAAAGCAGCTGCTAACAGAGCAGCTGGTGCTGCAGCCTGCATCAATGATATAGAGGAAAACAGCAGGGGAGCATGAAGGACAACGTTAGAAAGCACAAGAACAAGAGCTGTCGGGCTAAAGTGAACCAGTGGCAACTGGAAGTGTTTACAGCAAAGCAAAGGCTGCTGTTAACCTCCATAAATTCCGAAGTCGGAGGGCTCTGGATGACCTTGAAATGATGAACGGTCTGCAGTGCAAACTACAGCGAGAGGGCAGGACACTGCTGCAGGGACAGCAGGGCTGGGCCAGCCGCACAGACCCTTACAAGGAGGGCAGTGGAGCTGCTGACTGAATGAAGCTGCTGCTGCTTCAGAACACTGAGGCTGATCCCAAGGGGAATGGCCAAGTTCACTTAGAAACACAGGCCAAGGTCAAGACTCCCTCGGTCTGGATAACAGCCCTAGTTAATGGGTTTACTAGCACTATATGAAACTCAGTATTAGGTTACACACTTAATGTTTTCCACTGTTGTTATATTTGACTGGGAAGGGAAGACATAGGGAGTTAATTTTGTAATAGATTATGCCATTAACTGGTAGAACTGGTTGCTATGTTGCACAGAGGCTGACCTTTTGCAGTGCTGCTTTATTAGACATTAGAAGCAGCAGCTCTAAATCTTGGCTTTGACCAATTCCTGGACATATATTTGGGTATTGCCAATAACCCTGGAATGGAAACAATTTCTGTCTGGAAAAATCATAAGCTACCTCCAAGAAAGCGACTGCTTCTCCCTTGAGGAGAGAGGGAAGGGAAAAATAAAACTGCAGAAATTTAGTATGAATGTGAATTAAAAACAGCAGGAAAAATTTAGCAGAATAGACTAAATTTAGGATGCTCAAATCCTGCTTAGTGAGCTCTGTCTGTCAAATGCTCAGAGAGAAGCTGGGACGGTGAGGTGAGGGGGACAAGTATGGTGAGATCGGTGGAACAGACCTTCCCCGTTCCCTCACTTGTTTTTCCTGCAGCTAAATCAGGGAGGAGAAGAGCTCCAGGGAGCACTGTGACTTCTTTCAACTCTTTAAATGCAGTCCTGGTGCTCCCAAGAGCCCTTCCCTGCTGCTCCGGAGCATGGTACAGGCTCAGCAGACTTTTCCTGCCTGACCTCTGCAGATAGCGAGCTGTTCTGACCTGCCCTTGATTCAGAAAAGAGCTGTCCAACTGAACGAGCGCACACTGGATGCGCTGGCAGGGATGACAGGCTCCTGAAGGGATGTGCCGCAGGTGACGGTGGTGTCTCCACCTTGGGTGACAGCCAGCAGATGTGTTTCACACACACTGGAGCAATCCTGGAAAGCCCTTCCCCTCCCACTGCCCAACATGCCTCTCCCTTAAGGGGAGCAATCACTACAACCTGGTTATCACCGATACGAGATGGCTTTTTTTATTGCACCTAAAGAGAAAAGCTAAAAATAGCCAGAGGAATAAAGAGGGAGCGTTTTGCAGCTGACTTGCAAATAGCAGCTGTCAGAGCCAGCAGGGCCCTGTGACAGGACCATCTCATGCTGCAAAGAGCCGCACACAGAGAAGATTAACAGGTGACACTTGTCAGCCTTTTGTCTAAAGGGCACAAATCCTCCACTGAGAGAGGGCAGAGCAGCCTTTGAACAGCAAAGCGAAATTAATTATCTCTTCTTGGCCCTTTGCTTTCACTAATCATGATTTACGGGCTCTGCTTTGCCACAGCCAAATGGGAGTGATTTTAATGGAGTTAAAGATTATGGGCTTGCTGCAGAATTGGTCCTAAGTTGAATGCAACTCTGTTATTGATGAGAAGGCAGAGGGAGAGCGCACAGGGCGGTCAGTGATGGCCCCAGGGTGTCAAGGACAAATGAAGGACATTTTGCTGGAGGATGCTCAGACCATGGTCCTTGGCTGTAGGTGAGGAGGCAGAGCAGGGACAGCAGAAGATCATGCTCTGGATACTATTGATCCTGGGATCTCTGAGCCCACGAGTGCAGCAGAAACCTGCACGAACATTAACGCTGTCTGCACAGGTAGCAGCTCCTGCCAAGGCTCAGCACAGGCTGCAAACGCCATTCCAACCAAATGCATAAAATAGCATTTCTATGCCCAAACTGCCCCTGGCACAACAGCCAGCAGGCACAGCCGCTCCCCAACACGCCGCAGGCATGGCAGCAGGGACACACCTTGGGACAGCAGGGAGCACAGGGACAGCCACGAGAGGGAGACAAGACCCCGCAGCAGCGCTGGCAGCAGCGCCCGGCAGCTCCCGCACGCGGTCCCCATGCAGAGCAGGCACCAACCACCGCCCCGGCTCTGTGACACAGATGACCGAGCCCATAAACCATTTCTGGCTTTAGTGACATGTTTATATGCAGAATAAAACTGGTTGTGTGTACAGACTGGAGAACGAGAGGCTGGAGAGCAGCGCAGAGGAAAGGGAGCTGGGGGTCCTGGTTGATGGAAAGCTGAATATGAGTCAGCAGTGTCCTGGCAGCCAGGAGGGACAGCCCTGTCCTGGGGGGCATCAGGTACAGCATCGCCAGCAGGGGAGGGGATTGTCCTGCTCTGCTCTGGTGCAGCCTCGTCTTGAGTCCTGGGGGCAGGTTTGGCATCACAATATAAAAAAGAAACTGAGCTATTAGCATTCAAAGGAGGCCACCAGGATGGTGATGGGAGTGGAGGGGAAGCCTTATGAAGAACACTTGAGGTACCTTGGTTTGTTTATCCTGGAGGAGACTGAGGGGAGACTGAGGTCTTCAACATCCTCATGAGGGGAAAGTAATGATGTCTTCCCTCTCATGACTAGTGACAGGACCCAAGGAAATGGTATAAAGCTGAGTCAGGGGAGGTTTAGGTTGGATATTAGAAAAAGGTTCTTTGCCCAGATGGTGGTTGAGCACTGGAACAGGCTCCCCTGGGCAGTGGTCACGGCACCAAGCCAGTCTGAGGTCAAGAAGTGTTTGCACAACACTCTCAGGCATGTTGTGGGATTCTTGGGGTGTCCTGTGCAGAACCAGGAATTGGACTTGAGGGTTCTGATGGGTCCCTTCCAACTCAGCATACTCTAAGATTCTATGGATCTTAGAAGCTGTGTGCTCACACTGAGGCTGAAACTGCCCAGACCTTCTTCTTTTAAACACAACATTCCTAATCCTGATTATTTAGGAAATCTGTGCAGCCTCTAAAGACTGTGTTCCTGTGCTGCATGCTGTAGGTCAGGGCATATGAAATCTGTCCTCTGTAGAGTAATTTAAGAGTGGCTTAAAGGCTCTTTGCCAGCTGCTTGCTTCTCTGCTCTTTCAAGGCAGCAGCATCTCCTGACCTACCCCTTGCAAAGATCCGAGTCCTTCCATTCTGTGTGCAAATCATGCAGTCGTTTCCTTCACGGCACAGCAGCTGCTCTTTATATATGACTGGATGGAGAACCAGCTTTTCAGAGTTTGCTTGTAAACTGATCAGGATTTGAATGCCTAGATGGACAACACTGATTTCAATGCAAAATGCTATAAAGAAAATGCAGAGCAGCTGTGCTGATCCCTCTCACACAGCATATGAGGCTCTGCTCAGCCCCTTCCGCACCCCCGCCTGCTGGTGGCTGCAGATTAGCATGCAGAGTGTGCAAAGGCAGACACATTTAGGGAGAATGTATCATTAATTTCTTTTCCTGTCCGTGCGGAGTTTGTCTGACCTCTTTTCTAAATCTATTTTTAAATTGGTTCTGGGACTCTCTATGCCAGGTATCCCATTATGCTGTTGCGAGCATTTGCAGAATCAGCTTGTCAAAACCTTGTAAAACTCACAGGAAATATGGTCAGAATGCATCTCCACAGGTTGGCCAGTCCACATCCAGGTCCCCAGGCCAGAGCAGCCTTATTTACACCATCCATGACAGCTGCTTTTCTAACCTGTTCTTCAAATCCTTCCCTGAGTGTTTATTCCTGTGCACTGTTTTACTTTTTCCTTCCAAATCTTTATCCAGTCCTTCCTCTTTACACATCAGTCCTGAACATCATTTGTGAATTATCAGTTTGAAAAACAGACCACATATTCCTTTTCCTTTCCTCTTGATACCATGCTTTTTTATTTTAAGATTTTGACACTGGTTTCAATTGTACTAACTCGTAACGGCCACACACTTGCCGCAGTCTGTGCAGAAGAAATACAGAGCAAGGCATTCATCTGCTCCCTTCACAGGCTGGGTGTAACACCCTTTTGTCCTCTCTCAAGAGAACAGAATTTTGTGTCCTCCCCTTGGACCAAATCCCCATTCCTGTCTCTCTATTTCGCAAGTTGCACACCTTGACTGCCACGGAGCTCCACTGCTGTTGGTTCAGCAAGGTGGGATGGTGCTGAAACTTCAACACAGCCACACCTGGCACACCCAGACAACCGTTACTTTCAGAAGATAACATTTTGTCTTGTTCTTTTCATGGATTCATTTACACCATCCACACAAACACCTATTTGCCATCATCTCAAGGCCCCAGAGGTGATACATTCTTAAAGAGCTGCTCCACTGTGTCTGGTATGTGCATGGGATGCGTCTGGGCCCAGGGTTCAGAAATTATTGTTCTGTTCCTGGAAATAAAAAAGACTTTTTTTGTCCTCTCACAGCACAAACTTGCAATTAATAAGCAAGGTGCCTAAACACAGCCATGCATCTCAGTGGTTTGACTTGCACAGCTGAACTAACAGATACACCACATGTCTACATCTAACACGGAGCTAAAATCTCCAGCTCTATCTTTAAAAAACAGGGACAGCAACACATTCCTTCAGCCAGAAGAAATGGGGAGGGAGAAGTCTCCTCTGAGACTGATAACATATTTGACAGTTATTTTATTTGAGTATTAAAAAAACCCCATCAGAACTCCAATTTCAGGGAGCAGTAATGTTCTGTGTAACAATCACACTCATCCATATTGCATGCTAACGTCTTTTAAATCGCATCTCACACGCAGGAGCCAAGCAGATATCTATCAGCTAAGGAGGAAGGCAGAAGTTACCAATGTCCATTGCTTTAAAATATTTATCTTTAAAGTATTTATAGTGTGCACAAGGAATATGCATCCAACTACACTGTCCAGGGACTGGGCACACAGCCCCTTAACCTGTCAAAGTTGATGTGAACACTGCAGGAGCCGTCACTTCAGCTGGGAAGGTTTTCCACGAGCTTCTATCCCTGCAGGAACCAAACCCACCCTAACCCCACCAACTGCACACCTCTCCTCTGCCAGGCAAGTTCTCCAACTCTGCCTCTCAACAAGCTCCGTTTCTCTCTGGGCCACTCCACTTTCTGGAACATTTTTAGCACTGTGACGTGCTGTCTTATGTGCTGTAACACATTGTACTCCGCTCGCGTATCCGATTCCTTCTGCTCTATGAATTCTGCCACTGAAACGGTGCTATAAAAACTATGCAGTGAATTCTGTACAAAGACCTCCCCCATTCCCTTCCCCACCTTGCCAGGCTAGCTCCGTTTTTAGCAATCACTAGTCATCTCAGATGCACTGAATAAAAGATAGCTACCTGTCTTCAGTGAGCAATTCTGTCTGTTCCCAGGAGGTTGCTGAAGGTGGGATTCACTGTATTTCCAGCTGTAACTACAGCTCTGAAGGTCGTATCCTTTCCAAGCTGTGCTGGTCAAGCTTTGACAGCACAAAAGGATGTGCTGTTGCTGAACAGGCTGAGGAATTTCTTGATATATTACAGAAATAATCTCCATGCCTTTCCTGGTTTCCATCTCAAAAGACATTGATTTCTTACAGCCTGAGCTGATATTAACAACATGTTTCATTACATTTTTAAGAGGACTTGGATAAAAAATGCCCTGAAGATAATCTCTTATAAAAGAGTCTAGAAGTCCCCTGGCTTTGGAAGTCAAAAAAGAAACATTCAGTGAATAGCTGCAATGTGAATTTCCTGAATGGTGCATTCAGGAATCATTCAACTCTTGAATTCTTGAATGACAATGGATAATTTCTGAAGGAAAGTGAATTTTCACATGCCCATGTGGCCACAACCCAGGCCAGTATTTTCTCCTGCATCCTCTTAGTTACTGTTCTGCAGTGACGCAGAGAAGGGCAGGCAGCTCTCCCAGCCTCAGTCCCACACCAGCCCAGTGGCAGAACTGGCACCAGAGACAGAAGGAAGCCAAGAGGTGCGAGATGCCCATGCTGGTGGCACTTGTGCCAGGGTCCCCTGTCCCCTGCCTCCTGCCCTCGGCACAACACAGCTTTCAGGCAGGGCTCAGACTGGCACTGCCCTCACCATGGCAGAGAGAGGTGAGAGGGCTAACAAGATGCTTCCTTGCTGGACAGGCACACTCATCTCAGATAAGAAGAGAACAATCCCCTAAGTCTTTGTTAGTCACCACCTGCTGTGCTTTTCTAAGGTAAAAATCACCTGAGCTCTCCAGAACTTAATCATCCCAGCAGTAGTCAGCAAGAACAAAAATGCTATGAGTACCACTCACTAAGCACTATGGCAGCTAGCAGGCTTTTGTTCCAGGTCCATTTTTATCTTTCTGCTCCATATTCAGGAAGAAAAGTGGTTGGCAGGAACAAGTTACATGCAAGTCCAGAATCTACTGCTTTCTGAATGCTGTACATGGTCTCGTGCAGCTGCAGCAAAACCCAGCCAAAACAAGATGTAGATCGTGCAAGAGCCAGGCTGGAGCTGAGATCTCTGCTGAATCTCACAGGGCTGTTTGTGAGTTATTCCTATATTCGGAATTGTATCCTTGCAGCAATCCTGCTGTCCTGAGACTACCCCACAGGCACTTACTACAGTGGGTAACTGTTCTCTCAAGCAAAAATTTAAGTATATACATAGAAGAAAATATTCACTGCTGCAGAGATTTGTAACCAGTGCTAAGATTGTTCTGGATGAATTATGAATGGAAACATCTGTGCATGTGAAAGCACAACCAACCTGGCTGTAGTAGATCTGTTCTCCAATGACAGGGGAAGGACAAACAACAAGGTTATGGAGTGCATCACTTCCATACCCTGTCTGAAGGCCATAAAGATCTCAAAAAAAAAAAAAAGGGAACAAAAAGGTGCCAGTGCTGCTTGAGATCTACAGAGATGAAAAAGAGCAAGACCCTGAGGCGAAAGATCACTCCAAAATAAGATAAGTCCTAGAAAGTGTAAGAAAAACACAGTCCAAGAGCCAGTCTGTTGTGAAGAACAACTCAGCAGACACAGCTAGGGCTTGACAGATGGTGTCCCATGTCCTCCCTGCAGCACACAACCCAGCCTGGCTCCAGCACCTGGATTCACAAGGCTTGGTGCCTGCATGGGGTGGTGTGAGCATGAGGGAATGAAACCTGGACATGGGAATGACTGAAAACAGTTTTGTTCAGAATAAATATCTAATTCTCCTTCTACAAAGTCTCATTTTGAGTTTTATTGCATTAATTTCCTATACGAGTGTACAACCACTGTGCAATAGAAAACCTAGATAAGAGGGTTGGAGGATTTTTATCTGGCAAAAATTTACATGGAGCAATGTGTTGACACTCAGCATTCACTGGCATGCTGTATGAGCCTAAATTCCAGGAGATGCATTGTTTAGCCCAGCTAATCTCCAATATACATCATCTTCAGGTAAAGAGAGTATTTTGTTGAAGGAAGGCCTAGCACACCTCAGAGGTATTCCCCTGCATAATGAGCCTCCTCATGAGAAAAACCATGGATTTTATGCACCGTGGTGTTCACACGAAAGCAGCATTGCTCAAAAATCATACACTTCAGAATATTCTTCGACTGTGATACCTCGCACTAGCACAGAGCAGCTGTGACAGCCACCAGCAGCTCACTGCAACAAACATGAAAAAGCAGTCAGTGAGCACCACTTTCTAAAGTGAGGGCAGGTATTTAGGCCTTCTGCAACAAAGTTTCACCAAATCCTTGATCACTTCAGTGTGGAAGTTATCCTTAAATTGATAAGGATTATAAAAACACAAAGAAATTGAGAAACAAAGCCTCTTGGAAGATGAGGTTTTTAATCCATTTTCTCCCAGGTGCAAACACATTGAAGGGATGCACAGGTGGAAAGAACTGGAACAGCCTTGCCTTGCTGAAAACCAGGGGTTTAACAGCCACTGGTGAAAACTCTCTGACCTGGGAATAGCTGCAGCAGTCACAAACCCAGCTTTTATTAGAAAGAAAATCAACTCGCCACAGCTAACAGAGACATATGAATCTTCATTTTGCCTCTCTGGGAAGACAGCTACAGCAAACAAGAGAGGTCAAGAGAAATCTGATTTAGGAGAACACATTTCTGCTCCTCAAAGCTATTCCCCAAACAATTCCACTCTTTGCTGCAGGAAAAGAAAGCAAAGAAACTCCCCTCCCACCATGTTTCAAGAGAATTGAGCCCTCTTAGCTCTTTGTACTCTCAGCCCTGTTTGCTTATCACTTGTGGCTCAGACAGATAGCTGCAATTCCCACCGGGTTCCCAGAAGAGATTAATTATCCCACCTAGAACAAAGCATCCAGGAACCACTTAATCACACTTTCCAGAGAAGAGAAGAAACTACCCCACCCCTGGCCGAAGTGCTGGCAAGGATGTTCCAGCAGCGTTCAAGGTTGGAATACCAAATGTTAGGCTTGTTCTAATAAAGACACTTGGACTGCAAGACAAGCTTTTCCTTTCTCTGTCAAGCTGATAGCTACATGTCCCCTGCCTTCAGGGTGAGACAGCACTCGTATGGGTGCAGGATTTTGTTGGCAGAAATACACCCTCTGTACGAAAGCCCAAAAAAGCAGCCACTGTGTATGCAATGACAGGACACAGACCACTCAGGGAATTACACCCCTTCCCAGGAGGGTAAGCTATGTAAATAGAAAAAGGAAAGAATTTTGCTCTGCATGAAAGCAGATTCTTGCCCCTCATTGCCCAGAGACTGAACTTAATCACTAATCCTCTGCATCTAGTAGCGGAGGCAGAACTCCAAGCCACGGCACTGTGCTGTGTAGCAGGAATATTTCCCTGGAGACAGCAGCTCGCAGAAGAGATAAGGTACATCACAGCTTTGGAGTGACAAGATTGCTATCGCAGTCTGTGCCTCATTACTATTTTGAACCTTCAGCACAGATCTATGATGCCTTTCCAGGATTAGCCTACTTCTAAAGCTAAAGAAAGTCTCTCTTAATTTACAGCCTGTTACTTATTTAACACCAGAATCACATTAATTGAGAGTGCCTTTGGACTACCCCAGCATTTTAGCTGTACAGTGTACTTGGAATATCACCCAGGACTAGAGAGAGCATCCAGAATGATGCCCAGTGTGGTGCTTGGCTTAAACAGAACACCTTTCAGGTACAGAAACATTT
Source organism: Acanthiza pusilla (assembly GCA_036630365.1). NCBI lineage: Eukaryota > Metazoa > Chordata > Aves > Passeriformes > Acanthizidae > Acanthiza > Acanthiza pusilla. The sequence goes on along the minus strand of JAXCHO010000050.1, from coordinate 7,848,726 downwards.
TGGCCTCACACCTAGAAAGCACAGAATCAGATGGTATATATCTTGTATTCTTTTTTAAATACTGTGGATTTTTTGCTTCCAAAGATTCCCATGGATAGTCATCTTAGTAAAATTATTAAATTTCCATATATGGCTTCAAGTAATGGAAATACGAAAACCAGAACTGGAGACAAGTCAGCTCCCACAGTTCTGGCCTAAAGATCCCCTACTTCACATTCTGGTATAAAGTCTAAATGCAACCAAGTGTGTTGCTAACTCATCTTGAGGTCAAAAATCTTTTCTGAAACACCCTCTTTTAGTACACTATAACTCAGATGAAACTATACAATATTTTTTTAACCAAAGTACACGCAGACGCCAAAATATATATTTTGATAGCAGAATTTTGCTGTGCTATAATGTATTTTATTACTTTCACCCTTTTCAGCACCTTGACACTTCTTCCTGCCCCAAACCAAAGGGCTATTTTGAAACAAGGGAAATGGACAACTATTGTGCAACATTAAAAACTACTGGCTTATAATTTACGACCAGTAATGAGCCTCTGCTATTGACCCTGAATTACTCATCCAAAGGCAAAGCGGTTAAAAGTAATGGGTATCTGCTTCAGCTCAGAATAATGAGGACACTAAAAAAAGTATATAAACAGTCGAGTATGTGCCAGCTATGCAGACAGAGATCTGCTCTAATTGGATGGGCAGTACACCTGCAGCATAGACAAGTCAGAAAAACACATGGTCCATCATGCTGGAGGAAAATTAATAGGTACAGAGACAGTGCATCCCACAGGTGATTAGCCAGCTCCCTTTTGATGACTTACTTTCCCTCTGATCCATAGCTGTTCATGCTGTCCTCGATGGACTCGTGGCTGGCTTGACGGACGGTCCTGCTGGGCATTTCGACAGCCAGGCCAGTTTCTGTGCTCCTCTGGATGGCTCCTTTCAGTCTCCGACCATCACCATCTAGGAACACAAGGGAGAAAAGGCAGTCAGCTTCTATTCTCAGAGCCTTTTGCACTGACAGAGTCCAGAAGCAAAGAAGGTGCTTCAGAAGACCAGCCTGGCACCTGTCACGCAGCATTTCCTTACTCAGCCCTGCCTCAGCAGCAGCTCCGAGCCATCTCTGGAACACATTCAGTGCTCCACCATGCCAGGGCCAGCAGACACTCAGAGCGTGCACACCTCCCTACCTACTCCAACCATTTGTACCAATTAATTATCCATCCAGCAGGCAGCCACACCAGCTGGCTACATCCAGAGACACCCAGTCAGGGAACACGGCAGCAGCAACCACGGGCACAGCTGAGGTGTACAGCCTGATGCCCCCAAGCCCTTCCCAAATCCCATGCTGCTGCCTCAGGTTGTGCAGCACAGCAAAAGGAGTGGCAGGTCCTGGTGGGCATCAAGTGAGCAGAAGGGAGGAAAAGGCCAGGCAGCACCAGAGGGGCTGTGGGAACAGGAGCTCTCCCAGAGCTGCCACAGGGGAATAGTTGGGCACAGCCGAAATGTTCCCTGGTGGCACCAGAAAGGCACCAGCAGTGGAAAACCCTGGAGAGGACTATTCCCCTTGGTAGACGCCCTCGGCCACAGCATAGAGGGAATTAAGTAGGTTCTGGTTCCTCCTGGGTGCAGTCTTCAGAGGCTCAGCCCTCTGAAATTAACAGCTGCTATTTTCATCCTCCATCTCAAGCAGTCTGTTTCTCAGAACAAACCATGTTATGTAATGAATATGTAATGAATACCATTACTATTAATTGCTGTAGCTGGTGTTAGGAAGCTCCAGATTCCATCCCACATAGAGCACTCATCCTGAAACACATCTGCTACAAGTTTTCTGAACAAAGCAGAATTATCCAAATCCTCTAAAGATGCCCAGTCATTAACACGGATTCAGTCAACAAACCTTGGACCCATGGTGCTCTCAGAAACCTTCCAGCTTTTTGAGTACCACCTCCAGAGGAGAAATGACCCAGCTACTGAGTCTGGAGAACTCAGGACTGCCAAATATTAAAGAAAACAAATCTTTCAAAGAATCACAGAATGGGTAAGGCTGGAAGGGACCACAGTGGGTCTTCTGATCCATCCTCCCTGCTGAAACAGGGTCATCCTAGAGCACATTACACAGGATTGCATCCAAGTGGTTCTTGAATATCTCCAGTGAGGGAGACTCCACAATGTTCTGAGCAACCTGTTCCAGTGCACCCACAGAGTAAAGAAGCTCTTCCTCACATTCAGGTGGAACTTCTTGTGAATCGCTTTCCGAATCACATTGGAAATATGAAGGGATCTGTATGAACCTGCCTAAAATACACTGTTATTTGTGTACCAGGCTGCTCGACCTAAAATACTTTTCTTTAGATCTTGGTGTGAACAGGGACTTTGAAAAAAATATTCAGTAAGATACAGAAAGGCTTCCTATCCTACTTCTCCAATTATATCTACACTGAAATGCAATGACAAAAATTCTCCTATAAATACAGCTGTGAAGTACCTTTTCGTCTGGTATCATGAGGTTTCCAACTGGGTAAACGTGCTGGCCCCAGGGCTCTGTACCAGCTGCTGTCCCCACATATGGTGCAGCATGTGTACACATGTCCCTATGAGCTAAGGAGATCGAATTTGCACGTTCTGGGTTAACATTAACTACAGTTTGTACTGTTTGTGTGCCTAGAGCAATGAAGCACATTGTATAAATCAGGAAGTTACACAAATGTAAAACATATTCCTCATGTGCTTTCAAAATCCAAACCTTCAGGCAAGAATAACAATATGGCCATCAACAAAAGCGAAGCGTTGTGAAATGGCTGTGCCTATTCTCCCAAGCAGTGCAGCGCAGCTCCCTTTGACGCACTCTCTTTAGCCCTGTGCAGCTCACTGGAGCCTCTGAAGAGGTTTGTAGGCTCCTTTGAGGGCATATCCCACAGCCTTTCAGGCAGACTTGATGGTCCATTTCATTTGTCTTGCATTCACCTCCACAAACAATCTTTGAGTCACCCACACGCACCAGTGCCCATCCCTCCTTCACGTGTGCACTCAGAGCACTCATCCTCCTGCCCTTTTGGTTAGTCCTCACAAGAGCTCTGCTGGCAGCCAGAGTCACAGCATCAAATGACACAAATGTAGGAAACAAATTAAAAATGCCCCATTGCCCAGCCATGCAACATCTGTTTAAAAAAATCTCTTATTTCCCCATCAATGAGATGTGCCTGGAGACACTCAGAATTAAAAGACTATTCACCCACAGATGGCAACAAGCGAGAGGCTTGGGACAGAAGCAAGGATTTGGAGCAATCCAAGGTGCTTGCTGCTTTCTATCACCCATGTCCTGATTCAAAGCCAGGGATATAAAGCAGAAAATCCCAAAGGCAAGGAAAGGCAGCACTGTGGGAGAACCAGGGCACTGTACCAGAGATGATTTAGTTGGCATGGGGCAAATTCAGCTATAGAGCACCACATGCACAGCTTTCCACTGCTGGGTAGGTTGTTTTTCTGGTAGTCCTGATTGCTTTTGCAGATTTAAAAAAAAAAATTTAAAATTACTACTGAAAAAAAAAAAAAAAAAAAAAAAAAAACAAAAAAAAAAAAAAAACCAAACAAACAAAAAAACCCCAAAACCAAAACCAAACCAAACAAAAAAAAAACCTGAAAAAGTTTAATCAAGAAACTCTGTAGAACAAGACAATGGAAATAGAGGGCAAGAATCCTTTGTTCCCCCCTCTTCTTCCGGACAGAGATGTAACAGCAACTCAGCAACTCCTGCATCTCATAAACCATCTCTCATTATTGTGGAGAAAGGTTTCTCCAACCTTTCTTCCCCTACAGTCTCTTTTTGCCAAAAGTTTCCCTTGAACAGAAGGGGAGTTGTTTGTTTTGCCAAAAAGGCACGCTCCCAAACCACAGCGGCCAGAGGCACGACTGGAACAGGGTAAGAAATCACCATAAGCACCAGGAACCCCATCAGAAATTATACAGGTTCCTAAACTATCCACTTCTGTCAGCTGGGAGAGGAGGACAGATCAGAGATAGCACACCTGGAAAGGAAATAAATATGGACAACACTGCACTTGTCATCTGTGAGCCAAAAATATTTCACAAGCAACTGTCACCTACCACTGACCTTCTCTGGTCAGTGTGGAGCATAGCACAGGAGCTGTGCCTCCTCCCTTACCTGAAATCTTTGTGCTTCAACACCTTTGCAAACCAGAAGGTAAATGATATGCATCTGTGTGGGTGTTGCCTGGCAAAATCATTTGTCTTAATTTGTCAGTGGTATCTAGAACAAGTGAGAGAAGTATTGACATTTTCTGCAGCATCACCAGATTTATTGCCTGCACCTCTTCCAATTAAGCAGCAAACAGAGGTTAAGCAGTCAGTCAAGCTTGCAGTGCAACACATCACCAAGAGAGGATTTTACTCCAGGATGACCTTGGGAAGAAGAAATTTTTTGGTCAAATATCCAGGATGAAGATACACAACAGCTCGCTGACACTAACAACCAGAAGGGCCCCGCAGTCCCTCTGCCAAGTTCTCAGTGTTGACAGGCGCTTCAGTTTTGCTCTGTTCAGCCAAACAATTAATGTTTGGCTAAAGAATACCTTCTAAAGCACTATCCACTCTGGGTTTGAAGATATCAAGAGATGAAGAATCTGCCATTTGCCTGCAAAGTTTATTTTACTACCTGACATTTAGAGATGTGGCTTAAGTTTGCCTGGTTTCGGCTTTCACGCATCTGTTTTTTTAGTGCCCTTCTCCACCTTGAGAGCTGCTTTGTGTTCTTGCTATAAAGACTTTTCTGCAGTGCAGATAAGTTATCTCTCAATCTTATTTTGACAAGTTAAACAGACTGACATCTCTATGTCCCTCATGCTCTGGCATTTTTTTTCTCCTGGCCTTGAATCTTTTTAATGACCATCCCTTTTGAGAACATGCATAGCAGAACTGGAGTCTGCATTTTAGAGCACAAATGCGTACAGAGGTAAAAATCAGCTCGTACTCTCATCTTCACTGCTTCTGCTGGCATCCCCCAAGACCACAGTAAGCTCCTGGTCACATCACACCTCACCTGGAGGCTGTGCAGTCCCTTGCCTGTCCTGCTGGTATGACCTTGCAGAACTTCATATTAAAAAACGTGTAAGAAAAAGAATTTTATTTGAAGAGAAGGCAAGCAAAACTCCAGACAGCTCTATACAGCTCTCCCACCCTCAATACTATTTATTCTCCTTCTAATGTGCACATTGACTGTGAATTAAGTGAGGTTTTAACTCATGCTTGCTCCAAATCAAATGAAAACACTGAGCACCACCAGGCCTTCAAAAGAGCTCTCCTGCCTTTGAGGCTTTTCCTTGACAGCTGTTTTTTGATATGTGAAGCAAGTTTTTAATCCCTTTATCACAATCACATTTTTAGGGTCATGTTGTTCTAGGACAAAACCCTTACATACTCATCACACTTACCCAGATATCTGTGTCTTCTAAAACTTGGAGAAAAAATTTTCTCTCAAGACCCATTTTCCCTACACTCTTCTTGACTGGTATTAATTATATTCCATCATTTTGTTCATTATTAATTAGATCTCATTATCATGTTTCCCCTCACTCCATCTTTGAGTGACATCAGAACTGCCAACCAAAATTCCTTCCAGACAACCCAGTAATGAACGAAGAGGAGCAAGGTTATCGTGCAGGTGCCAGCCATGTGCAGAGTAGAGCACCTTTTGGAGAGTTTCATTAACTAAATTTTCAGCTGTTGACCACGCTGAGAGGCAGCTCTTCTCAAGGATGGTGCCGCTTCTGTGGCAGAGCTGCCACCAAGAATTGTATTTGCCTGAAATCATGGGGGTGGGAAAAGTAAGAGCAGCATTGTCCCCTTCTCTCCGCCAAGGGGAGAGTCACCACTTCTCATGTCCTCTTGTATGTAACTCCAACACAACTCTTCGAAGCCCTTCCTTTCTTCTACTGACAGGGCTCTCCGTGCTCAGAGGCCAACAAGTCTTGAAAAATCTACGCGAGTCCTGCAACAGCTCATCACAAGGTCATGATCATATAATTATTACTCCTACACAGAATTACTCTACAACAGACATTTACTGATGGCATTTCTGAGAGACAGAGCATGCCTCTTTCACTGTTATCCCTACACTGTCTCCTCTCTTCTTCACTTCCTTTTCCTCCACCCAGGTACTTGGTACCATCTTTCTCTTTTCTGCTTTTTTTTCAGTTTTTTCCCCCATGTTCGCAGCTTGTTGGATACTACCACCACAAAAAGAAATCAGCCTTGATGCACGTGCTACAGACCCTCCTGTACTTTAGAATTAATTGGTATTGATTTAGCCCTGAGATTAGGCATTGACTGAATTTTAACTCAATCAGCTTTGCTCTTAAATTACCAAACCGCTTCTAAGCACAGAGCACAGTGGCACCCAAAGCACATGGATACTCAGCACCAACACGGGCCACCTAAGACACACTAAGGATCTGGCAAAACAGCCTGGTTAGCTGTCATCCTTTCCCAAAATTCATTTTGAGGTGCGAGGGGAAAAAACAAGAAGGGAAATCAGTCGGACATTTACGTCCATTTATTCCTGTTGCAAAGCTCTGGAAAATATATTGTTTTGTATTTTCCAGGAAAGATCAGTCTGAGCTTGAGTGAAGAGGCTGCATTCCCATTGCTTTTCTTACTCAAGTCAAGCAGTATGGAACAATTCCCATCCATACATGCTGTGCATCGACCTGGGCAGACTCTGCTCTCTGGATTCACACCTGGGTTCCTGAGCACATAAACTGCCTGCTCTGCTCTAAAATACAAACCTGCACTCATGAAGCATGAAGAACTGACAACTCCAGCAAGGGAACACAGCAAAACCCATCTGGCAGAGTCAATGAAGCCTTCAGAGCACATTGTGGATCACGTAGAAAGCAGAGATGGGACAGGACCCGACTGCCTGCAGAGGAGATTTGCCCCGAGCTATCTCCTCTCAGCTCATGCTGAATCTGCCTGCTCTACCCTTGGCTCAAATATAGGCTCACAAGTCCTTTCATTTATTGCAGCCACTAATTTCACTCTTTAGTTTTGACTCGAAGAGTTTTTCTATCTTTCTTCTACATGAAGATCTGCCCCTGAGAAAAGATGATGCAGGTCACTTTGGGGCTGAAAACGAGGAAGGGAAAACATCAAGTACCCATCTGGATAGCATCACCTGCTGAGGTGAAAAGGTCCCCAAGTCCAACAACTGGTCTTTGGCATGTCTGTGGGCAAAAAGCAGCAGTGGGAGTCTCAGCTCAGCACCCCAGCAGACTGCTAAAGCACTGACCATTTTACCTCCTGCCTATTTTCAGGTACGTTAAGAAAAGAGTCAGCACATTAACTTCTTCACTTCAAACTTTGCCACTGCATTGTTGCTCCTGGAGCATTTAAAACAAAAAAGGTTTTTTCCCCTGTTTAGTCAGATGCTGACTCCCTGTGACACGTATTATGATTGTGTGGCATGAATCAATTCTGAGATGAGTAAAAATTCTATTGTTCGGCTTCAAAGGAGAAAAAGTCTTCCCACAGCCTCGCATGAATACCCAACACCTGTGACAGCCTGGCACACGCTGAGCTGTCGCCTGTCGGGGTGGGCAGCACAGTCCCCTTTACAGGGTTATCTCTGCTCAGAGCAAGCCCTGCTGCTCTCCTAAGGGGCTGCTTCTGCTGAGGGAAAAAAAAAAAAAATACTGGATTGTCACTTTAGAATGCAGTTTAACGAGATGAACTCAATCTCATCATGCCTGGCAAGCTCTGACATCCTGCCAAGCATTCCCTACATCAACATCCTAATGGAGTGTGAATTATGAGCACCTAAAGAGAGGCAGTTTGTACTGTGCTCCAGAACATGCCAGGCTATCATCACAGCCTGAGTAATCCACCAGAATGACAGAAAATGGCTGGGGATAAGCAGGGGCACTAATCAGGCTGCTTGCTTCATTCCCCTTGTCCTAGTTTCAGACACCAACAAAATCACACCCTTTCTTTCCAAATTAAGCACAGAATCTTCTATGGGATGGAAAAAATATTTCAGCATGTTAATTCTTAATCTGTGGAGGTCAGGTACATTCACAGGGTTAGGAAAGTTCAATCAACTCTTCTTGTGAGAGTCAGATAGTAGTAAAATTAGCAACTATTTGAACTGCTGCTACAGCTACCAACTCCAGCTGAACACAGAAGAGGGCCAGGATGCCCTGCCTGCATGGGCAGCCTCTGGAGATGCCAATGAGACACCTCCAAATTCCCACTGTAGCACAGTCCCAATACATCCCACTGCTCCTGGGCCACAAGGGTATTTTAGCACAAAAACGTTACCTCTCACCCTAGAGTTCAGGCTGGCCTGTCCTCACCCACACCAACACACAGTGCTGACACGCATGCCCAGATGTGAGGATGTCAAACCAACTCCCCCCAAACCCAGAGGTTTTTGTTCTTCCCCCTCACCATTAGAAAAGGATCAAAAATCATTCACAGGGTTATTTTCATAAACAGCCTCTGAGGCTGCCTTCCCTCCATTCCCCCATAACCCAGCCCAAATTCCAACTCCTCAGCCGCTTAAAGCAGCATCTTCTCCTCCAAGCTGGCCTGAGCTGCAGTTCGGCTTAAATCCAGCTGTGTCTGTATTTAAGCAGGTCTCAACCCCAGTAGATCTTATCATCTCTTGTAGTTTGGCTGGGGCATGGGTAAAGCATCAATTTTGCTTCCTTTCTTCATGGGCTCCATTTTCATATTTTAAATATTTTTTTTCTGCTCCTTCTGATGTTAAAACCGAATAGTTCTCATGATGCTATTTTTAATTTTGACCTTCATCTATATAAAAAAATTTAATGGCCAAAATTTTCATTTAAAAGTGTCTAAAGAAAAAGTTCTGCAACAAACATGTAGCCAGGAAAATCACTTGGAGATTTTTTCCTTCACTGTCAAAAGAGAGAAAGCCAACAGCCAAAAGGTAAACACATATGTTCCACTGTCAATGACTTTCAAATGGAGTTTTTGACTACCATAAAGAATTGTTTAGCTTTGTTGAATTCCCATAACACTAACAAAAACGTTTGGTTCTTTCAGAGTATTTCATGGGAACTACTTTGCAGTTAGACCCAGCTCTTCAGAATTCTTTCCATGTCTCTATTTTGTTTGCAGCAGCAGGATCCAAATAGCTTCATCTGATGCCTGCTTTTGCATTTTTATTTTTATAAGAAAATGGAACACACTGCCCCCTTCTCTTTCCCCAATCTGCCAGGCTTTGCAGTAGAGTCTGATTAAGCAAAATGTCCACATCCATCCAGAAAATTCACTGCTGTAATATTTCTGCAGCAGCCTAGCAATGAAATCTGAACACTGCCCTGTCTGTAGCTCAGGTCTCCAGGGAAAGACAAGCAGGGAACTGCTGATGCTGCACCAGTTGTCCCTGCAATGGCCACATGTCTGGGACAGACACATCCCACATCCCAGGCCTTTCTTCATCTGCTGCTTTTGTGCTTGGGCAAGGGGTGATGACTTAAAAATGTAATATTACTATGGTATTTATAATGCAGTAAACCACAGATATATAGAGATAAAAATAAATACACACACTCACGCATTCTCACTACATGGCAATGAGGGGATTCAATCTTTCCACTTCTTGGATATTGGGGTTTAACCCTCACCAAGAGTTAAACTCCCCTCTGACATCAGCCCACCTAGGAGGCCCTGGGGGTCTGCAGTCCAAGTATGCACCAAGTCAAGGAAAATTTAGCTGATGGGCTCAGAGAACATGTACATTTGGCACAGGCAATTAATTTAACTGATTTATTTAAACTACTACACTGTAATATTTATTGCCTAGAAAGCTGAGGGAAGTGTCACACTTAGAATCAACAACCAGTGCTGCTCTACACGTTCTCAGTTCCAAACTCTTAGAACTTTGCCAGCTATCAAGACATCGGTATCAGGAAAACATGAAAGTAGCAAGGTGAGTGGCTGGTCTGTGTGCCAGTGCCATCCCAGAGCTTCCTTCTTGTTAATTCACAAGGAGAACTAGGGGTTGAGCCAATTTGTGTCCCCGTGGCTGGAAGTCCTCCAGCTAACCACCATAAGCTGTGATAGCCAGGTGAGGCTCTCTACTTAATTACAAGAGAGGTGAACCAGAGCACTCTGATGTCCTAATTCTGCCATCCATCTCACACTATTAATAACTGAGGATGTTGCTTAAGTCCAGGTTCTGAAATATGAATGAGTCTGAGCTGCAAAAAACCTCTCGATTTAGGAAAGGATCACAAAAATGAGGTGAATTCACAAAAATAAAGCTACTAGAAAAAGCCATTGTAGAGAAGGATGGTGTGAGATGAAAGAGCTGCCCTGCCCACACTTCCCTAAGTCAAGAAATTTTGCAGAAGACTGCTGTGCCCTTCTGGAGCCCGCTGGACCTGTCTGCTCACTGACTGCCCCTCCTAGCAGAGCCCAGCACCCTGCTCTTCACTCGGTAACTTTGGGGAAGCAAGCAGTGGGCAAAGTAACTTCACCAGTCTGTTTGCAAGCTATGCTTTCCTGCTGCAGAACAGGACTCAGGTCATGAGCCTCCTGCAGCCACCCAAACTTCTGAGAGGAGCTGAAATACCTTTTCATCCCACTGGATGGTCAGTTCCAGGGGTCTGCTTTCATTCAGAAGGTTAATTTTAAGTTGAGATTATGTATCAGACCTTTTCTTCCAGGGGCACTAGTCTGTTTCTCTCTCTACCCAGAGCCATCTTTTCCAGCATTTTTAACGTCTGCACATCTTGCATTTCTCTCCCAAATTTGGCTAAAACTAGAAATAGTAATGATAGGAAGAGGGTTAGAACAGTGGCTTAAGAATTGAAGAAACATTTGCCTCCCTCAAATTCGCAGTTACTACACAGCAGGTAAAGTTTCGTTTTGGTACAGACAAAATTCAGAGAGAAGCAGTTGACGAGGCCAGATTTATTAATGAGATTTTTCCCTTTTCTTCTGTCCTATTGACACTCTTTCAGGAGCGAGCAGCTTTGTCAAGACCACGCGTGTGTGAGCACAGAGAGCAACAGTCTTGGCACAGTGAATGAGTCATGCAACCTTTTGTTCACTCTTTATAAATACAATTAAAAACACAGCCCCATTTCCTTAACAGGCACGAAGCCACAGAACCCTGGAGTCATTCATAAACTAGAATCCTGGTGCAGAATCGCACTTAGAATAGCATTTGATTTGTGTTTAGCTTGGGTTATAATTACTTCATGATATTTTCCTTAAGGAAATGAACGATCAAATTCACAAGGAGTTGACTTTAATTATACACACTGCTTAATAACTTGTGTCCATTTGGAAGCAATTATTTGATCCACTGTGGAAGCAGAGAGGGGGAGCTGATGGTCTGGTTTCCAGAGAAGTTAAACCATTTCAGGCACCGAGTTCCTAATTCCAGACAATGTCACCAGATGATACAACTACCTGTGCCAGGCTTCACCAAAGGCGCTTTCATGGAAAACCTGCAGCAAATGCCAGGGGAAGCAAGAAAGTGTATTTTTCCCCTCTAATTCTGCATATTGTTTTGGCTCACATGGAGACATCCTGTGACATGTACTAGGGAGTGTCTATTGTGCCAGGCAATCACCACAGCCCACCACAGGTGCACTAAAGGGAACCATTTTCTTCCCAAACCAAGAACTGTACAAAACCCTCTGTTTATAGCACACCTGTGGTGCTGAAGAGAGAGCTTGGAGAGAGGCTGCATTTCCCAAAAGCCTGCAAATGGATCCACTGCACTCATACTGCTTCTCTCCCACAGATCGCCTTCCAGGGTCAGGGTTCTGGATCAAGTGCCAGGTTCTGCTTGAGTGGAGTGAAAAGAGAGCACCCTGCTCTTCATGATTGGGGTAATTTGGTTGCAGACATCTCAGGACAGCTGGAAGGGAAGGTCAGGCTTCAATGCCCAGAAGCAGGGCAGGAGCAACAGCTCCTTACGATGTAAAGTCATTCACAGTGACTAAGAAATCAAAGTGAATTTGTATCATTGCAAACAGCCCTGCCAATCAAACATCATAAATATTTTAAGCTGGGGACAAGTCAGGCCGTTACACATGGAAAACACCATCCAATACCAAAAACAGAGGCATTGAAATTTAGCTAGCAGACACCTAAGAAAAAACATTCAAGCAAAATTTTCACAGCCCAAACCCTGAAGAGACACATGCAAACTCTCATCCGAGTGACACACTCTCCCACAGACGAACATGGCAGACACATAACTGCCTCCTACATCTGCTTTCTGCATGCACAAAAGCAGTGCTCAGATAGAAAAACATCCCAGATTATTTGAAGTCCCTTGGGAAATTTAGTTCACCGTTTGTCTATGCAGAGTATTGAGCTTCCAATAGAGGAGAAAAAGCCCTTTGGCCAGAGCTGGAAAATAAACATAACGTGTTCATCTCTGCTGAAAGGTACTGCAGAATGTGGGAAACCAACCAAAATATCACAGCTGGCTGCAGATTACTGAAGACTGAAGTAAAAAGTCATCAGATTAATACAGATTAATTAATACAGGAGATCAACACGTTTTAGGAACAGTACCAAAATCTAGTTTTCTCTATTACCAAGGGCTAGATAAAGTAAGCATCAGTCCTTTGTGAAGAAGAGACACACCACAGTGTTCAATATTGTATTGAATGGAATTGCCTTAATTACTCACAGTGCACAACAGCCACACACCAGTACAGCATCCTGAGAAGCGACGCCTGTTTGCAGCATGGCTACGTGTACACGGCAGAAAGTTCACCAAAATCCCATGATTTGTGCCAAATACTTCTGAACACATTTTGTAGAAGGAGCAAGGATGAACAAAATGCTTTAGAGCACCCTGCTAATCTCTCTCTACTACGAGAGCAGAAAAGAGAACAGATGAAGCAATTGTGATACAGCCAGCATCAGCCTCACAGGCAACACTGACAATTCAGGGAGATCAAACACGCATTAAAGGGTAGTGTGTGAGTGAAAAAACAGTTTTAATGCACCTACCACAAAAAAGTTTGATGGGAATCTCTTTATAAAATATGCAGGCAACGACTGCCCAACAGTAATGAAAGAAGGTCAGGAGAGGACACGGTGCTTACGAAGCACCTGCATCATCGTCACTTCCTGCCTTCTGATACCTGCAGGTAACTTTCATGTTTCTGTTCTCAGATTCACAACTGGGCTGACATAAGGAAGCCTTGGGATTTCTCAAGATGCTGCTGGCAAGGTCAGTGAAGTACAATCCCCTTCCATCACCGCCTGTGCTCCGAGTGCTGTTTCACTCCGCTGTACAGTGACTGTGCCAGCGACCTGTGCCAGCCACCCACCCCACCAGGCTCCACCCTTCACACCCATTTCAACACGGAAACAAACACAAGGAGGTAGAACACACAGTTTTGAAAGTGAACTTGAAAGTGAGACCCTCAGTCCCAGCCCATTCACAGTCTCTGATCACAAGTCACAATTACAAATCGAGCTCAGGAGTGAAATAACATCCTTTCCTCCTCCTGCTGCCTGCAGAGACAGGAGTTCAGGGCTCTGTTTCCTTGGCAACAAAAAAGAGCATCACAACAGCCTCCTCGCTAGCAAATGACATACGAAAACGTGTCATTTTTTTCTCTCCGGTGTCTTTTATCACTAGGGAATAAGCCTGAACTCAGAACTCTCCACTCAGCAAGAATGGAAACAGATCTCTTTTATTGCTATTCAAAATGTAGTATCTTTGGAGCCTTTAAGCTTGTCCAGAGGTAGGTAGCAAGTAAGGGATTTTCATTTATTAAGTTAAGCAAAAAAAGAAAAAAACCCTCTAACCATGCTGAAGTTCACCTTTTAAGACAAATTATAGAACTTGAAGAGTTTGGGGAAAAAAATGCAGCTCATAAATTTATGAGCTGCATTTTAGATTCTGTTAATATTCACTTTTGAAAAGCATTAGAAATGAAGATTACAAATTTAATAATGTAACACATGGGAGGAATTATCCTCCTCCCCATATAAAAAGGCAATTTGCTCTTGCCTATAAATTGACTTTCTATTACTGTCATTAAACCAGCATAATGTGCTAAAATTAGGGTCTGCCCTGCCACAGCTCTTTGGCAACCCACAGCTAAGAACTCATCATGCCAACACTTCAGCAGACATCCTCACGAGGCGAGAGGGGCAGTGGCACTGCTGGGCATCTCCTCACTGCAGGACTTTGGGGTGCTCATGGAATTAACAAGGGTTCAAAAAGAAATTGGATTAAATCAATTAGGGAAAAAATCCAGAAGAGAGGAAGTCCCTAAGCCATGAGTCACTGGAAGCTGGGCCAGCATCCTGAAGAAGCATCCTAAGAAACCTTGCCATCTCCCTGACTTTCTCCAGACACCTTGACAGACACAAAAAACTCTTACTCCTCCCATTTTGCCACAACAGAGAAATGAGATCACAGACCTCAGACTGCAGTAGTTTCCCATCCATTTCCTAAGCTGCTTCCAAGTTCTCCTCCTCTATAGTTTGTGCAAACTGGATGCCCTACATGGTCTGTGCAAGCCCTGTCAAACCTGTAGAGCTGCTCCCCGCTCACTCAACATGCTCATGTCTAACTCCACACTCATCTGACCATCAGAGATGATTCTGCAATGCTCACATGAGAACCTACTGAGCAGCAAAAACATTAAAAACTATATTCAGTGGTTTCCTCAAATAGGCAACTACATTTAAACAGCTCAACTGAAAGAGCATTAAAATTTTGCTGGCAGGTATTTACTGTCCCATTTCCCATAGCTCTTTCTCAATCTTTAAGTTACTGATGGGTTGTGACATATTGAAATAACAGAAATCTCAATAATAGAAATCTCTTTGCCACTTCTCAGCACTGGCACCGATCTTCCCTTTCACCACCCATGTACTTATACAGCTACATGTTAATTCTGTCATCTGCCTTTTTTTTAAACCAGTTTCACCCATACTTTATGCAGCATGCAGCTGGAAGACTTGCTCATATCTCAGTTACTTCTGGAACAAATCTGAACAACTAGCACTGCGGCAGTGAGTTGCTTGTATCTGCTGATGGTTCTTGCCCTTCCTTTGCTTATGAATTGGCCTGAGTTTTAAAAGAAAAGCAGCTGGTACTTGTTCAAGATTACCAAAGAGTATCTCTGGTCAGTGCACCACCCAGCAGGTGCTCTGTGCCCTAGAAGCAGGTTGGCAGGACAGGCCAACACTGCCCTGGACCTTCAAGCACCACTGGCCGGCTCTGACAAGACATCCCCTTTGCTCCATGACAAGTCAGTTCTTAAGACTGCTGGATGACCATCAGCCCACTGAAAAACTGTCCTTTTACCCAAATATTCATTCAAAGGAGCTTTATGGTTTGAAATGAACACGAAGGGGACTTGTGATAATCAAAGCAAATCCATTTGCAAGTCTGACACATGCACAGAAAGCACTTTGCAGTCTCCACCAAAGCCTGGTTTAGTTTCCCTGCTGAAGCAATTTTTAGGTCAGAACATGTGCAGATGTTTGGAGGTCTGTGCTTTGACCTTGGCCTGTTTCAGATAAAGATGTATCATTTTGCTTCTGCTCCAACTGCACATTTCCATCAGGGAAACCACAAGGCCACATGTTAGTTAGACACAATTGTGAAGTCACTACTGAACTCTAGCCCTCTGGATCTATGAATGACTAGTACACCCTCCTTGTGTCCCATAAGCCATATTCCTGATTGAACTGTCTTCCTGTTGTATCTATTCTCCTTAGAAATTTCCCTTTATGAAGCATGACTTGGCCCTTCTGAACATTACACAATATTTGTCTTCCTCATGTATTTTCTGCTACAGATACGTGACTTTTCCCTGTATTTTACTGTCATATGGAACAGCTTTCCCTTTCAATAGTCACAGCTGCTTAATGAATTCAAAGTGTGACATTTTGTTTTCCACGGTGAGGTGTGTGACAAGTGTAAACCATGACTGTGAGATGAACTAGAAAACACAGAGGGCACCAAGCCCTTCCCACCAGCCAAACACAGCGTTCTCAACAGCACCCACTGCACCCTCAGTTTTACTCAATTAATCAACAACACTAAACAAATCAAAATGTCAGTTTTAGGAAGTGTATACAAGCTTCTATACACAATACAGTTCCACAAGCCCCAAAGAGATCCTGTCATGCTGTCCCACCTGGACACTTGGATGCTTTGCTCAAACAACACTTCCAGGATCCAAAGGGATTTAAAGCCTCAAAAGACTTTCCAGAGCACTGCACAATTCCTCTGATGTCGCCCACATGGGAGGCTACAAATTGGCACCAGTAGTTGTCAACATTTTGTTTTGATCTTTTGGCAAACAAATCCACCCTCTGAAATGTTTGCAGGATGCCGAGATAAAAAGCAGTAATGAATAAACCCCAAAGAAGTTTGAAGGGTTTATTTTTACCAAGTAATCAATACCTTCTGGCAGTCTTCCTCCAGCTCTAATAATACCAGCGAGGACAGTGACCCTTGGCAGGTTTGGTACACTGCTCTACAAACATTATCTAATTAACCATCACAATCCACTTCTAGAAAAAAGAAAGTATGATCTGAAATTCTTCTACAGCAAGAGACAGAGAGAGGAGGAGTGTTGGGAAGGGCTACTGATAGCAAGGTTGTAGTTCAGGAGTTCCAGCCCTTGCACACCCAATCTAACCATGCTGCCCCTCAAGGGACAGCTCTAGGGAAATGGTGTATTTTTCACATAATCTGTGCTTAGCACAACCCTTGCTTTCACTTAGCGGTGATAAAGCACTAGGACAGTGTCCAAACCAACTCATTAATAAATCAAATGACAATAAAGCAGTTGGAGGGAGATGAATTATTGAGATCAAAGCAATTTAGTGCTCAGAAACAAAACTAAACTCTGTAAACTGAGAGCTACTGAACACGGAGCCTGATTTTCCTCGGAACAGCTTTACTGACGCACTGCAAACTGCCAGTCCAGTCCACCCCCACCACAGTTCAGAAGAGGAGTCAATTTTCTCACAGCATTTCAGTGGGGTATGTGATATCTTCATGCTGCTCATTAATACTGAAGATGGAAGAGGAATCTCAGGTCATCAAGTCGACCAGGAAAGCACCTCAGGGGATGCTCACCTAAGCCAAGTCTAAGAAAGAGGTCTAAACACAGAGTCAGCATATGTGTCAATACAAATCCAGGTCTGGATTCTTTTGAACAGACTATTTTTCTATGACTTTGGGGTACCCATTACGGAGTCACAATATTTAGTCAACCTTTTACTTCCACAGTCATTAATCATGCACCATTTAACTACTGGCTTGTCATTTACTCTCTTAATCATTTTCAAATCCTTCTGCTTATTTTCACATATTTTTTTCAATCCCATTCTATGTGTCTTGCTAATTACACTTCTTAACTGTCGTAGGCTGTTTCAACAGACACATTGAGCCAGACATGGCTTGATCACTTGCTGTGTTATGTGCCCAATGAATCGTTTGCTATTGAGATATTTAAGATATAAACAGTGTTACTGGAAGATGATCAATTGTACTTAACTATCTGGACAGCTGCCTGTAACTCTAGGGGGGAAGGGTGAATGACCATTTAACGATGTACTCAAAACCAAGATTTCTAACCTTGTAAAAAAGAACAATGAAAAAGGGAAAAAACGCCTAAGGTTTCCATCTTCTCAAAATAAGGAATTTTGCTTGGTGAACAGTACTGTTTACAAAGGACTGTAATTTGCAATTTTGCTGTGTCCTGAGCCAACCTTTCCTACCAGCCTCAGAAGACTCCATCTCCAGAAGTCAGCACACAACAGCCTAAGAGTCACAGGCCAGCAAAAGCAAGGTCACATCCAAATGAGAGATGCCAAAACCTGATGACAGATGAATAAGACAGAGCAGACATCACCTGAAAACTTAAAGACAAGGGAATTATTCATGGCCAAAAGGAAGAGAAGAGGTACTGTGATGTATATGGGAGAGAAGGAACTGAGGGAAGTAGGTGGCTGACCGTGATGGAACAACTCCCAGAGATACCCAGAGCACTGGAAATGTCAGCCCAGCTTTACACGTCCGCACATTCACTTCCAGTGACAAGCCTGACTACACAGCTTGACACGGAGCCAGTGCCACCCTGAACACCTCCTTTCTTGAATCTCAGTCTTCATTTCACTTCTACAACCATGTCCTGACCTACCACGCTGGGGCTGCAAACCTTAAAACCACATGTATGTAATGAAGAGACGACTTTACTGAGAGCCTGGAAGTGTAACCAACTCACTCAGCCCAGAGGAGAGTTAAGAGAGGCTGGAGAGGACCATTACATGCCACCATCATCAGCTACTAATTCAGGACCTTCAAAGATACTAGGAAGGACTGAACACCTCTTCCACACCCATTTCCTCAGACATGGCTATCACCCACACTGAGGAACGCGTGCAAGGCTCAGAGGGGAGCAGAACTCTCCGCACTTGGTACACCTTGAAGAGTTCTACCTAGGCATGGCTTGCCACACCCACTGAAGCCAAAATGTGCAACCAGAAGTAGTGAAGGAGCAAATAGCTTCCAAGACATCGTCAGCGCTATGCAGGAAGGTTGTGCAGCTTCCATGTGCCAAGAAAAATGCCATGGACACCATAGTCCCCAAATACACTTGCACTGTGTAACCCCATTAAATCAGCAGCTCCTAATTAATTTAGAGTGTGGATCAGTCCTCAAACACCTTTTGCTATCACTAAGACCTACTGAAAGTGATGAAGAGGAATCATTATGCATAACACCCTCAAGAACTTGCTGTAAACACATTTGGCAGCACGGGGAGGTCCCTTTATGGCATAATCCATTTTTATATACACCTAATATTTTCAGGTTTTCAACTGATTGTCAAGAGTGTTTGTAGAGGCTGTTAATGAATCTCACTGCTAAAAGCAGTTACAATTCTGTAGCTATTAATACAACGTGACATCAGTTATATCAGCTTCCGAGTGAATCACAGTTTGCAATCTTGTAGGTGTTCGATAGCTGTTGTCACATCGAAATAGAACATTGTTAAATATACTCCAAGTCTGTCCTAGTTCTGCAGCTCTTTCCCCCTTTCTGCACTGCAGCCTTAGTGGACTGAACACCTGCAGGTCTGAAGAAATAAGCAGAATAAGCAGGAATCTCAAGGGAAAAAAAACAGGTTGACTATTAGACCTCTAAGATCAGCAACTTTTAAAATGTTCACTTTTAACTGCAATTTGCTCTCAAATCTGATGACTATAAGAGGTTAAAAGAACAGGTCACCAAATCTTTTACAATGTCTAAACCCTGTAAGATGTACTTGTACCAAGATGTTAAGGTTTTTTTTACCTCCTTGCAAACTGAAATAAAAGGGTGATAATCTTTCCTGACATAGTAATTTAGCATTAAAGCAGGCAAAATCCAGTTTTCAAACCATTAACTGAGTATTAACTGAGTATCAGACACCAAATGCTGCTTTAATCTGCATAGCTGACATTCACAGAACACTCCTGTCTTGGTCAACTGGCATACAAAAGCACATTCTTAACAAAACTGATATAAGTCTGTGAAGTTAATAATATTTTGCTCAGTGAAACATTTTCAGACCATCACGTTGTCCCTGCTTCAGAATTCAACCCTCCCACCAACATTTTTCATGCAGGTAGTACCCTGTATGGGTGATCTCTGGCAACCCAGCCTTAGGGCTCCAGGGGAAAGACGTTTTAGAAAATATACTGCTTCCCAGATTTCAGGAAATTAAACAAAATTATGGCCTGAAATAGGACTTCCTGATTTCTACAGTCAATCTGTCCAACAAGCTTGCTGCCTTTTTGCAGCAGACAGCTGCAGTGAACAGGCTGTGAAAACAGTCGAATTCACCAAGTAAAATGGACTGTGGATAATTTGCCTGGTGTTATTCCTAGAGCAACAAGCCAGGTTTTGCCTCAACCGACCATGCAATATTTCATAGAGTGTTTTAGTAGGTAAGCCAGGCAGTACTGAGACAGAAATAGAAAAATATTGAAATAGGGCCCACACGATGCCAGGTTTAGAGGAACTTGGCTTGGACTGGGTCTTGGGAAAAACTGAGTTTAGGACATAGCAGCATCTCCTGTGCAGGAGCAGTAAAAGTGTTTCTGCAGAGACTGAGCAGCCAGGTCACAGGAACAGACCTACTCCTGTTACTAGGCAGATGCCAGGAATTCAGTGGAAACAGATGAAAAACAAGTTTATAGAAAGATAACTTGGGACTCTGGCACGACTCAAAGCAGAGCACTGGGCAAAACAGGAGAGCTGAGAATTATTATTGTGAAACAGTTCAGACGTGGGTTATGAGCAACAGATATGATCGAAAAATCAAGTGGGGCTCCTTACCCTAGCCTCAACAGATACTTTCTCAAGCCTCACATTTACCCTCTCAGACCCTTTAGACCAGATGAGGAGAGCAGAAGCTCTGGGTTTTATCATATATGATCCATTTATTCTGTAGCACCACTGTGTGAAAAAAAGCTTTGTTGTGCACCCACATACCTTGAATTGCACATCCACAGCCTGTGCACACAAGGTAGGCAAATTCTTAGTTACACATCTCATTGCCTGTGCCATTTTCAGAACCTTCACATGCACAATTACTAACCCAAGGTCTCTCTCCTGCTCTTATAAAGTACCAAGCAGAAGTGAGAAACGTGCACTGGTGGAAGGTCCACAGGCTGCCTAGAGGAAACAGCTCCACCTTTGTTATTTCTTGCCAAGGCTCTAGCTTATATTGAGAACAGCTTTCCCTGTGTTGAGGGAAAAGAGCCAATAAACATGTGTGAAAAAAAACCCCATGATGCTAATTTTGGAATATGTCACCTGGCGGAAATACACGAAGACAAGGGGAAAAAAGGAAACACAGGGAATATTGAAAATCCTAGCAGGACACAGTTACTGCAGAGGTAACAGCAAAACCTGAAATATTTTTAGGCAGGCCCAAAGCACTGATCGAGACATGATGAAACCTCCAGGTAGCCATGGAGCAAACATCACCCAAGGGCATCAGGATTAAAGGACTGGGCCCAAAACAAGACTGGAGCATCCTTCCAAATTGAGTGATCTTGGAGCTGCCTGACAGGAGTGTGGGTGCCTCTGACGCCAGGTAGGACACAGCCACTGCAGCAACCACCTGATTGGAGGGAAAGCTGCTTCCTCAGTGCTACAGAAAGCAAATCCAGGTGCTTTCGAGCCCAATCATGTGAGAGTTGCTATGCTAAAAGAAGGAATCACTGCCTTACTTAAGACACCCAGGAGCCCAGCGAGAGCATCTCTTCCACCCCGTAACTGAAGAAATCCATACGATTCGTACCACAGCGTTCCTCAAGGCCCCAGATGGAGGAGGAAAGCACATCGACGCCAGCATGCGCTGACACCGCAGTACGAGAATGGGTGTCATGGGATGCTAACGTTGCCATGGAAATGTCCTCACAGCGCGTAACATTTTGACACTGTCTGTTTTCCGAGCAGCAGCACCGATGTGGCAGCCTGCAAAGCCAGGACGAAACGGCTGTTCGAGATTCGCCACGCTTGTTACTGCAGCCGGCAGCCAATTCAAACTGTCTGGGCATTGGAGTTTGACCAATCTGGCAGCTCCGCTTCCTAAAGTGCACGAGGAAGCTTTTAACAGAAACTGTTCCATAAATCACCCTGATTTAACACGCGCTGTCTGCCAGGCTGAGCGCTGGCCTGCACGCCCACCTTCGGCACTGCTTGCCCTGCTTTCCACACCGGCGCTTTCAATGTTCCCCCATAGACTTCCTTCAATTGCAGCATCCCAAGGAGGGTCTGCTGCTCTGCTCCAGCTGCCTCTGCACAGCCAGAGCAGCACTCTCAGCCCCACACTTGCACAGCCGTGGGGTGATCTTCTGAACTGCCAAAAGCAGACACAGCCCCAAATCCCATTCACTTTCAACAAATACCAGAGACCAAAACTCACAGGCGTTTTTGAAAAAGCCCGACTTTGCACATTTAATACGTGAACCAAGTACTGACTCCTGTAAAAACTATGCTTATGGCAGAATGCTTGTTTTTATCTCAAGGTGCATCAGAAAATGTGACCTAAGCCTTTCCTGTTTACTTACATTGAAACAAAAATCCCATATCTGGAGAGGATGCACTGTGGACTGTGTGATCCATAAAGGCAAATGCGTGGGGATCAACCCACATAAAAATGTTTGGGGTTTTGGCAAACACATCAACTTCACCATTGAAATGCAACAGCGTGTTGTGACAGCAATTCCTGCAATTCCTTTGGGTTTCGGTTGATCTGGGGAAAACCAGAATGCTGATAAGCTTCAAGTTAGTCTGGAACACCGTCTACCTTTACTGTAAATTTAATTCAAACTGCCATAAAGGTGGAAGGGCTCTGCAGAACTGGTGCAGAGCAGTTGCTCTAATCCCACAGGCCACTGGTGAACTCTCATTGCAGGAGGTAGCAGGGCTTCAGCCAGAGGGACAGCAGCACAACCTGAATGTAAGGGACAGGGAAAGCTACTGTGCCTGAGCTGTCATGATACTTTCAGGAATTAATCAACTACAGCAGCTGGAAATCCAACAGGCATTAGAAGGAAAAGCCTTCCTTTCTTTTTTTTTCTGACAATCTGATTAAAACACAAACATGGATATAAAGCAGCCACCTTAAAATCTTGAGTCAAGGTTTCCTAACTTTTCGCTAGAGCTGTGATGACATGCATCAAATACAAGAAAGGAAAGGTAAATAGTAAAAAATAAAAGAAGAAAAAAAAGCACCCACCCACATAATCCTCCCAGGATGCTGAGAAGTGCTAAACAAGGAGCTGGATTTCCAACAGAAAAAAAAAAAATCTTAATCTTCTTAGACATCTTGGCTGCAACACAATTAACATGTTTTCCATCCACGTGGCAGGATACATTCCCTGCTAACTGTAAATATGCATACTGCTGGTGGGCAGCTGGCAAAAGTCCCACACCACTGGGAAACTGTCACCACTGGGAAACTGTCACCACTGGGAAACTGTCACCACTGGGAAATGTCAGCCTCATCCATATTGCCCAGGGAGCTGAGTGAGGGACAGGCTGTGCCCACCCTCCTGTCCCTTGGTGACACTGCTGCTTCCTTGCTAAGGTGGGTCATTGTGCAAGTTTGACCCCACCAAAAGCTGAGCTGCTGCTCCTCAGAGGATGGGCAGCTCCAGAGAGGGACAAACCACCTGTTCCTTGGGGAGAGAGACTATAAGCTCTTCAATCAGGTGTCACCAATGTGAAGCACAGTAAGAACCACTATTATCCTCATTCCAGCTCCTGTGAATGACGCTCCAGCAGTCCTTTGACCTGAGCATCACAAAATGAAGCAATGAGAAGGTGCCTGAAAAAACAGGCCAGTCCAGATGCAATGAAAGCAAAGGTTTTCAAGGATGCTGCACTTTGCCCATGGGTCCTCTGTTATAGAGCATCTCCTCAGTGGCCAAAATCATTCACAAACAGTGCTGTATTCCCGGAGCCCAGGAGATAAAGCACCTTATCACACCCATCTACCCCACCTCCTAATCCCACAAATATCCCAGTAGAATGGGTCTTGCTACACAAGAGATACTGAATTCAGACCAAAACCCATGGGATAAAATAGCTCAACCTCCAAACCGACGCAAGGAAAGGCACGTGCAAAAAGCAGAAACTCTGGAGCATTGAAAAAATTAAATGCACAAATGCCAGAAAGGGCATGAGTAGCCAGGCAGCAGTCGTGCAGGGAACAGTCTGGAAAATCAGGAGCAGGGACACTCTTGCAAAGCACACTTTACAGGAATACTGCATATAAAGTGTGGGAGACAGATACTCTTTTCTGTGAGGGGCCAGACAGCAACCAGGGCACTGTCCACACTGCTCCTCCTGCATGATCCCGAGTCCAGCAAGAAGGCCAACAGGAGATTTGGAAAAGTGCTCTATGCAAAAAAAAAAAAAGAAAAAAAGAAAAAAAAAAGGCACCCAACAAAAACAAAACCATCCATCAGGTTTCTTTGGTCCAAAAAGCAAAAGAAGTAAGAGGAATGCCAGGCAGCAATGACTGTCATTACGGTCATTTCCTGGCTTGGAATTATCAACAGAAGGAGGAACAGTTTTCTGATGTAAAGAGTTGCTCTGAAGAGAACAGTGATCAATTGCTTCCCACGTTGCTGGGAGCAATGCAATAGCAATTCACTATTTCCACTTGGATTTAAGCTAAATTTTAGGGTAAATGATCCTTCTGATTAGGAATAGATTAGTTAGTTGGGGAACAGGTACAAGTGACCCCTCTACCTCTACATCATTTGCAAGAATAAAGACACAGACAATAGCGTAAGTTCCTCTTAGTCATAAAACAGTTTTGAGAAAAATGTGACATTTACCTCTGCACACGGTGTACTCTCCAAATTGTTGAGCACTCAAACATTTTAGACTGGCTTCTGCAAGGCTGTATGAGTGCTTTGTGTTTTGGACTAAGCTGACATAACACCCTGATGGTATGAAGGTGGAACATTACCCATCTCAGTGATTTAACTGTGGCTGGATTTTACTAAAAGGTAAGGCTACAGAGCTTGCGGTACCCCTGTGTGGTGAGGCTGTACCAGGGCTTCCCAGCCTTTACAAGCGTGATGTTTTGCAAAAGCAAAGCCAAAGATATAACTTAAATGCAGATTTCAAGGCAACCATGGTTTGACAGAAAGCAGAGAGTGCCTAATTTGTGTGTCACCAGCAAATGACTTAAGCAATGGCACGACTGATGGATCATTGTGTTGCAGAACCCCTATCATGACACATGTTGCCGTACAGTATAGCATTCTCCTAGAAAATAAAACCAAACCTCAAGGGAACATCATTTGGATGGATGGGATATTCAAAATGTGTTGAACGCTTCCGCAGAGGAGCAGAAATCCTTATTCAAATATGCTAATGGTGCTTCTCAGCAGATGTCTGTGGGAGAGAGGAGGAGACGGCAGGGCTGAGAGCCTTGGGTGAGTCAGGTCTCACTGCCCCACTAAAACCATCAATGACTTGCAGACCATTTCCTAAATTAAATTGTTCACATTTCTAATCTAACTGAAGGCACTCAAATATAAGCAAATAGTGTTTCAGAAAACAATTGCACAGATAAATTATTCCTCAAAACAACTACTCCAATCAAACTTAATTCTTCCCTACACAAAGCAGATCCACACATTCTGTCAAACAGAAATGTTGAAGCAAAGTAGTTACAGCGTTTCACAACTTGTCCCAATGCAAGAATCTGACAGAGTAAAGATAATTTTTTTTTTTTGCCTGGAGAACAGAGTGCTTTTGAATTAATAAATGTTGCATTAGAATTAACTGCACATGAAATAGAAGCAGTAAGGAAACAGTGTCTCCTAGATAGAAAGCTTTCTAGGGACAGATTCTTCTACTTGGAAACCAGTTGACTGCAGAGCAAGGGAAAAAGACAGCCTTTTCCTGTGGGTGGCAGAGGTCACATATAATCCATCCTCAACAACTCCTGCACACATGGCTTGAACTCAGCATCATCCTCTGTAACGTCAGGGCACCCTTGAGGGAAGGAGACACCACTCTGATCTCCATGGATGCAAGTGTATGCTGCAAAAGCTGAGGGAACAGCACAGAGCCACCACCATGGCCCATGACCTCACCCACATCCCCTCTCCCCATAAATCCACACCCACACGACTACCAAGGAAACCTCTACGTGGCATTTTGTGGCACAACACTTGACATCCCTGGGCTAGCAGCTACCGCTCTTCCCCCCACCGTACATCAGTGTTTAAAACAATTCCGAACATGGCACAGGTGATGCTCCAGGTTGGGGCATGCTGGAGGACTCAGCAGGACACCCCACGGGAGACAGGAGTGGGAAGCAGCTGGTGGCCCGGGAAGGCAGTCTGCCACGCTGAGTGCTGACCGATGCCACGTCACCCTTCCCCGCGCTCGCCCATCTGTCCCACCGTCCCCATCTGTTGGGTTCTGCCACGGACCACGAGCGCCCTGAGACTGACGCTGACATTTTGTTTTGCATTTCTACAGGCACAGCATGAATCTGGCCCAGGACCACGGCTCTCACGTGCAGCCACAACACCAAGAGCGACACAAACAAGGACAAGGTTTCGAATTCCTTGTTTCTAGTGCTGACTCACTCACAGGGCTCCTGCTCCGCTCGGGTCTCACATGGCCACAGAAGACAGAACCTGTTGTCTGTAATTGCGGTCCTCTGACCACACATGCAGCAGCAGCAGGGCCTGAGAGCAGAAAGCTGCCTCCAGAGCACAGGGCAGGTGAGGGACAGCATGGATTGCTCAGCTCTACCCTGGCCAGGCGCATCCATGGTGTAGCAGTCACTGTATTTAGGATCTGAATTAACTCATAACCAGGCCTGGGATCACCAGCCTCTGCAGGTATTATCCACAACATATTCTTCCAGGCAACTGGTTCCTTTCATACACTTTACTATGACTAAAGATTGATTTGACAGCAGCTCTTCTAGAATTGTTCTCATTTTTTATTTCAACTTAATTTATGAAACAAACATATTTACCTGGAGCTAGAATGTGCCCAGCAGGGAGAGAGACATTTTTTACAATTGCTAGAATAACCTACAGCCAAGGATGCACTCCTTACTGTACAAGAATAGGGAAAAGCCCTGGATTTTGCTGCTTCCTGCACCAGCTAAGAGAGCTGGCACCCCAGGCTGGGGTAATGCATGGGCAGGTGAGCTCTACAGGCTATGTCTCTGCAGGACTACAGGGTTAAACTATCCTTTCATTTATAAAAGATTGATTAAAAAACAGCTAACATTCCAGATGGACAAATAATTTCCCTGTATGTTTGCCACATGAGCATTGTTACCTTATAAGCAACTAACAAAACCGGTTAGAGGCTTACAGAGCTCCAAAGGTAACTTTGGATGAAGCAAAACCAAACTAAGCACAAAAAGGAATTAACACGCTTGGTCTATATTTAAAAAAAAAAAGTAAAAATGGACTAGTTAAGTCTTGAATCATAATTTTCTTTTAAAACCATATGTACCCCAATACAGTGCTGCAACTGAGAAATATCCATGGCAACGTGAAAACACACATAGGGGCTCTCTCTATTTAATAGCTTTGTAATGCTTTAATGTTTGAAATTGTAGAGAAGGTCAATGTTTAAAATTATGAGGACGTTCAATAGATGAAACCCAAACAAAAGAATATTCTAAACTAACCTAAATATCCACAGCACATTCTTACACCCCAATAGTTTAAATGCTTCTAGCAATCCATCAAATTATTATTTCACATACTTTCCCTTCAAAGCAATTGATCGTAACACAGTGCGTCTGCCAGTACTTTATAGTGTGTGAAAGCAGCAGCCTGGGCTGAATTTTATCTCTAATTCAACTCTTTTCTGAATGAGCAGCTGACACGAGGAAGGCTTACTGTCAGTATCTAGGAGACATTTTGACTTTGGAAACCATTTTCTCTCTGCCAGACACTTGGTTCCAGCTGGCTGAGACATGATTTGATTCTGCTGTCTTGCAGCCAGGGCAGGGGTCTGCCAAGCTGGACAGCTCCTGTGCTGAGGTCCTGACCAGGGAGGGGACCATTACAAGTCCCTCTCAGCTGTTCTGTATCTTCCCCTGCTTCCTGAGCAGAAGAGCCCTGCTCTTCACACTTGCATGTGTAAGGAACTGGAGTTTCCTCTCGTGTGGATGCTCAAGATGGATCTGGATTGCAGGGTAGCTGCATTTGCAACGTGACCCATGGCTACAGTTCCCAACATTCAAATCTGCATCCCTGTCAGTGCACGCTTCAGATGCCTTCCGTCAGTGCAACCGAGTGTCCTTCCCAAGAAAACCAGGATGCAGGATGAAATGGAGCTGGTGCATTACAGTGCCTCACCCACCTGAGCCACAGCACAGCTGGAGTACACACCCAGGTCTGAGAAGTGCTGCTGGGTCCTGCAGTTTAGGCACAGGAAAGGAAACCCCATCCCTTTCAGTGATTTTTCACATTTCCTTACCTGTGTCTCTTTAGGTGTAATCCTTGTCCTCTGTAGCACATAAGGTCCTCGTGTGGAAGCTCTCACCTCTCCAGAGCTGAGCACTGCTCCTGGCTTCCCAGCTCCCAGCAGGTTCACCACTACTCAAACCTGCTACTCAAACCACCTCCTCTCTCCTGCCCAAAGCTTGCTCGTTCTGCATGTGCAGCTCCCATCACTTGCTGTTACTCTCTACAGAATCCTCACTTTCTGTTCTGCTTCAGCCACATTTCCAAACTTGTGCTCTGCACAAGGAGCAAGGTGATTCTCCTCCACACCAGCAAACACAGCCCCATTACCCTTAAGGATGACTTTCATCCTGGACTGGGGAGGGCTGTGCTAAGGCCACTGTCATCCCAAGGGGGATTTCATACACCCCGTTCCCTCAGTTTTAATCATGAGCTGCACCCAGGTGCACCAGAAGCTGCCTACAAGGCAGGTGCCCACAGTCAGCATGGATCCTGTTATTAACCCACATGCACTTGGCCATTTGGCAGTTCAGTCCTAGGCAGTTTGGTTCCTTCTGACATGTTCCCACAGGAACATCAGCATTCCAAAGAGCTGATTCCAGCCAAGACCAAGCGTATGGCAGATCCTCCGAACAGCTAAGATTTATGTTCACAAGATTTGTGTTAGAAACAGGTATTCTAGAAATGTGCCCACAAAGAGTGCATGACTGACTTTTACCTCTTCCTAATCTACTACACTGTTACTGAAATGTAGGATACACATTTGCATAAGTTAAACCAATAATTATTCTGATAATAACTGCAGTTTAAAAATCCTTAAACTTCACTGACATTGCCGGGGACCTCAGTGGAGCAAAGACAGTGGCATTCAGCCAGCAGGAAGGCCAGCAACATTACCATGCTGAGATCAAAGGAGTTATTAACCCTGAGTCCTTGAACTGCTGAGTGTAGACAGTCATTTTGGCTATTTCAAAGCCCCACTGCAACTTCCTGGCGAACAAAGCTCCGTGTTTGCTCAGAGCATCCCCTTTGTAGACGCAGCTGAGGAATGAAAAGGGTATTAGAACACTGAAGTTCACATCTACATCTTTGGAGAGACAAGCACATGGACAGGACACATCTGAAACTCCATCACTGTCATGCTCTGGAAGCACTCAAATGTGATCTTGTCTCTTGCTCCAAGCCCTGTTGCTTTCCTGCCTCCCCTGCTGCCTGCTTCTGCACAGTAAGAGATCATCTGCACCCAGTTCACTGCCCAGAACTCAGTCCAGACATACTGCAGGTGCAGCAGGCAAAGGAATTGTGGAAGATGAGAAGAGTCTTCTCACCTTATGTCCAGAAGGTAGACAGCAAAGAACAACAGAAGGGCCACGGCAGAAAGGGAAATACTGTATAAGTAAAAATATATTCTGCATTTATCAAAAGCAGAGCCATTTTTTCCAGACTAAAAGGATGAAATACTGGAACCCAGAGGTATTGTTACCACTGCCCAGATGTGGCCGGACATGTTTCCACATTGCCACTGCTCTCAGCACATCTGTAAATTTTCCTTTACACTTCTTTGATATGACCCACCCATAGTAACTTAAATGAAACACCTCTAAGAATTTTCCTTGTTTGTAGATTTAAGCAATCATTAGCCTCTTTTCCTCTTTCAGAGGAAAACGTCAAGTTTCGTCTAAGCTTGGCCATTTATCAGCTCCTCTCCTTTTTCCGTAGGATGACTATTCTCTTAAAGATGTGGTTCTCAGCTTCAGACAAAATGGATGATGTGTCTGTTTGAAATAGGATTGTTTACTTTGTCAATGCCCCTGGGATCAATTTCATTTTTTTTCCGCCATCTCCTACGGAGAACATCTTGCCAAGTGCAGTATTTATCTCCCTGAATGAGCTATCGAGATCTATTTTTTTGACAGAAATCATGCTGCAACCCAAACTGGTCAGAATCTCTCACAATTTCAGAAGCGCGCATGGGTATGAATAATATAGAATCTTATTTGGCACAATTTCAACATTTCTCTTATAATTTCTCTTTCATGACATCGATTTGCTTGAGAAAATTATGCACTTGTAGTTTTAACACCAAAAATAGAAAGCGGCACACGTTCTTCCTGGCTGGTTGCTCATACGTGTCTGAACACACACTCACAGGCACAAAATACAGGAGCAACACTGCAACATCCCCATTGCACTGAGTCCACCCCAAGCAGCTTCTCTAATGAGACAACTCACACAGGCAAGATCTGCTAATAAGCTGCTGGAGAATGAGGTCTTAATTGTAGATTTATTTAATTCAGAGACGAGTACTTGTGTTGTATTAAGAGCAGCTTATTAACATTCATGCATGAACATTCACTAAGTGTGAATAAATACAACCCAGCGCAAAAGCACTTTTTTAAGCGCTGGAAGAGGAAACATTCACCTAACCCACCACCCTCCTCAGTGCAGGAGGAGTCGGACACCAGGGAACGAAATGCTGTCCCAGGCATTGTGTCAGGTTCTCACACTTGAGCATGTCTCACTATCAATCATTCCTGAAGCAACAGCGCCGAGACTTCCCAAAGCTCCCGGTATTGTCTTGTACACTCCTCAGCATTTGAACCAAATCTGAAGCGCAAATAAATCATCAGGAAAATTTTTAGACAAAGATTTTAAAAACTACATGTGTTGGAGGAGACAATCTTCTGCCTGCCACCCCTGCACGATGCTGATGACAAGTCTAGGTTAATCACAGAGATGATGAACTGATTCTTACATCAACTCCTTTAAAAACAACATCGTTACAGGTGTAGCAGCTGGCGGGCTGATGTATTCCTGCTGGCATCTGCACATCTTGGGATGAGCCACTAGACAAAGGAGCATGCCGGCATTTTGAGGGATGCGACCATGACAGTCAGTGTTAAAATACAGCTTAGTTACCAACTTTCGTTATTTGCCACGCACGGGATTCACTTACAGGTTCAGACTCTGGTATAGTGTGCACTGGGAAAAACACCCCTCAATTTCCAGAGAGGCACCAGGAATGGACAAAGTGCCCACCGACCGCTCTCCATCCACTCCCGCGCACGCCCTCCCTACCCACGCATCGGCTGTGCTGCCCTCTACTCCCAGCACCTTCTCCAGCACCCACCGCCCTTCCTCTCCCGTTCAACCCAATGCCTTTCCTACTTTTCCCTACCAGTGCCCCTTTTTTTAAGCCTGGTCTCATTTTATGACTACCGCCAACTCTTTGAGGCCAGAAAGGTCTTTCTGATGCGGGCAAAAAACCACCGCATCCACTCTGAAAGGCTTTTGTTTTGGGATTTACTTTGCCGTCATTTAAACTGAATCCCTTTATTCCTCTCTCCAAAAGCAGCATAGCGTACGCTGCTAACAACCCCTGGGAACAATTAGCTCCAGAGTTCATGGTGTATAAATCAGAGTGGACACACCATCGGGCAGAATGGACGCCGTCTCCCTGAGCGTTGCCCTTCATTCACACAGAGGAGGATGGAGAGTGAGGCGTTCCATTTGCAAATAGCCCGTGTTTCCTATCGATTAGCAGCCGCACCGTGTTTCACCGCTGGAACACATCCCCGGCTTTAACCTCCACAGGCACACGCGTCCCTTCACAGCCCCGCAGTCTCCGGCACGCCGCGCACAGCCCCGGGAGGATCCCCCGAGCCCCCAAACCCACGGCAGGATCGGGATGGAGCTGACACGCCGCACACCCACCCTGCCCTGCCCGCATCGCCCACGATGGACGGACACACAGCCCCGGGAACCACCGCCCCCCGAGTGCCCCCTGCTCCGGGCGCCCTCCCCGCCCCGACCCCCCGTACCCGCGTCCTCCTCGTCGAAGCTGTTCATGCAGGGGAAGTAGATGGCCAGGGCCTCGAAGGAGGCGGACAGGCTGAGGCGGCTCTGCGACCGCTCCATGAAGAGCCCGGTTCCGGGGGCGCCGCCGGGGGTCTCGCCCGCGGCCGCGGGCGGCTTGGCGAGCTTGGCCGCCCCATTCTTCACTCGGAGCACGGCCCGCGGCGTCTTGGCGGCGGCGGGGCCGCGCTGAGGCGGCGGGGAGAGGAGAGGCGAGGCGGGCGAGGCAGGCGGGAGCGCGGAGCGGCGCGGAGCGGAGCGCAGCCACCTGCTGCCGCCCGGCCCTGCGCGCCGCCCGCCCCCGCCCGGCGCCGCGCCGCCGCCAATCGCGGCCCGGGGGCGGGACGGCCCTGAGGGCTGAGGGGCGGCCCGGGCCCCGCCGAGCCTTCCCCGCCCTGCCCCGAGACCTTGCCTCCGCCGCGGCTGTGTTGTCCGCTTCCCCGGGCCGCCAAAGAGCCTTCGCATCCCGGGCACGGAGATAAGGCAGGTGTAGGTTTGCTTGTGAATTGATGTGAGAAGTGAAATAGACAAGGCAGAGGAGATGCGGTAGGGAGAGCGTGGTCCTGGCTTTGATCTCACTGAGTGAAACAGTAGAAAACAGTCTTGAAGCTTTCAAGAGTAGAACCTTGAGGCTTTCTTCCAAAAAAAGAGGGGAGATAAGTGATGCCGATGGGAATGAAGGGGCAGCCCGGCTCCCAGCCTTCTCCCGTGTACGTCTCGTCAGACACACAAAAATGCCCTCCCCAAAATATAAAAGCCACTGTTTGGATGTACACAAGCTCCCAGGTAGAAGGCACATAAACCTGGAGGTTTTGCTTTGTGCGTTACATTAAATGGGAAGGCTGCTGCCTGTTGTGGCTCAGCATTGAGCCCATTCTGCAGCACACCGTGGGGTAGGAACTGGTGGGAAGCTTCTGTGCTCCGTGAAATGAGCGAATTTTAGATCCTTCCCCAAGTCTGATTTCTTTTCTGACAAGCTTTATGGAGAATTAGTGGCTCAAGAGTGGCAGCTGCCCACAGGTGCTGCCTATGGCAGAGACATCACAGCATCACCCATTCCTGCTTGGGGAAAGGAAACGCAGTATAGGCTCATTTATTCAGTGCAAAAAAACCCTGGGATGGTATTAGACAGTGTTTTCTGCTAGTGACATGGTCTGCACAGAAAGATTGCTCTTCCCTCAGGGAACAAAGGAAAATGTTTCTCGTGCTTGGTCTGTCCCCCCATCCTGATAACTAAATGTCATCCCACCGAAATGACAGGCCTGCTTGTGCTATTCCAAAAATGCATATTAGGAGTCCAACATCTCCCTTAGGAAAAGTGTGGCTAAAACAATTACATGTTGATTGCTACAGAACAACAGCCTGTACTCTTCTCTCAAACAGTTAATAAATCAATCCACTAAAAATCTCCTATCTACTGAAAGTCGGAGTTGTATTGTATCTGTGGCTGCCAATGCTAAGAAGCAGCAAGAGCAGGGCTGCTCCCCGGGAAGGGGTGCCAGGAGCAGCCTCTGCACAGGGGAGAAGCAGCCCCATGACCAGGTACAGTCCCATACCATGGGAGGTTAAATAGAGCTCCTGACAGAGAGGGTAAATGTGAGGCCCAAATGAAGCTTTTCGGGGCAATGAAGGCCAAATATTGCACTCTCAGCCCTAATATCCAAAGTCTTCATTACTGGTGATGCATCCAGAATGGCAGAGGTCATATGAATATCAGATGCCAAGCTGAGTTTGCAGGACTTCCCAATATAAAATATGTTATTTAATTCAAAAACTAATCAAAATTTGCTCTGGAGTTAGTGAGTTATATGAGTTACTTCATCAAAGCTAGGCCAGGCAGGCAGTAAAGCAGAAGGAACAGAATGAACTTATTACAGACAATGATATCTCCAGGTCTGAGATTTGAAAGGCAGGGGAATCAGTGAGGAATGTATTACCATATGCTTAAGAAGAGATTTCAATAGCACCAATCAAGGCATTAACAGCAGCTACAGGGACAAATTTAGGTGCATTAAAACTGTTAAGACAGCTCCTGTCTACCAGTCCTGCCAGCACATTTAATCGGAGGAGCAAGAGGCATCTGTGAATCAAAATTTGCTTCCAGGTTGCCAGGCACAGAAGTTGCCTAAAAGTGCTGACAACTGCTTTATTTTCATTTAAAGATTGCAATAAAAAATTTAAATGGGGAATAGAAGTTTAATCTCAGCTTTATGCTGTGGTCATCAAAATTGCTCATTTCACTACATCTTGAAACACAGTGATGGCAGACACAGGCCTGTGGTTTGGAGAGCTGATCTCTGCCTCCAGCACTCTCTTCTGTCCTTTCTTTTCTTCACCAGCATACTAGGACTGAAGACCCTTCTGCTTTTAGTGCTTTGAGACCTCCTTTCAAGGTGCTGAGGAGGACCAACATCATCCCCACAGCACCTTTGTGCACCTTTCTCCATGCTCCTCCGTCTGCCAGCTTCCTCCACAGACACAGTCTGAACCCCTTGCACCTGCACAACTCAGCACCACTCAGTCACATCCTCTCAATGCCCCTTTTGTGCTTTTTTTTCCAGGCTGTCTTTCACCTCCCTCTTTACCATACCTGTGAGACCAGCCATGCTCGAGTCCTTCCCTGCTCCAATCTGCCACAGAGTGGCTTGGGCTGAGTGCTCTAAACATCATCCCTTAGCTTTGGTGTCATCTGTCTCTCATTTGCCTGCTACATTTTGCTCCTCAGGGTGGGACAAATATGTGTCCTGCAGGGCTCTTTGATTATTGGTTGGGCCAAAACATCCTAAACCAAAACCATCTGCCTTAAAGTGAGACAAAATGCATTGACAGCTGGAAATCAGATGGACAGTTAAAGGCGTAATGCCCTCTGAATGCCTGGAGGAAACTGTTTGTTTTGGCTGCCTGTTTAAGGGAAATAGAGATTTGCAGTAAAGCTGGAAATTGTTAATCTGTAAGAGTTCTTCATTGATTGACATGGACAGAAAGATCTTTGGGAGGGACTTGCAGAAGTGAGGATAAACAAGGAGGAAGATTTCTGTGATGTTGTAAATAAGCTGAGAGTGCAACTGAGAACAAATAAACTCAAAGATTTACTACCTCCAGAACAGCACGTCTGTGGCTGCCCTAGTGGAAGTGGTTAATTGATTGTTTCCCCAGTGAAGCAGGCTCTGACTGATTGAACCATGGAAAGCTCTGATAGATTTTTCCTGCTGGCTCTTTCTCTTCCCACTAGTCACGTAGCTTATATTTTTGCCTTTACTCTTAGGTGTCTGGGTCAGCCTAGGAAGTTCATTTTTATAGTGGAGCAAGGGGATATGCTGCCCTCTCCCTCTTGTACTCCCTATGGTTCTGTGTATGCCTGTTTGGAAATAAAACCAAACTCTCTGATTTGTGTATGTTTGCTCTTTCTGCTCCCTCTGCCCACTGCCTGCTCAAAAAATAGTCCACATGCTGGGAGCTCAAATGCAGCAGAGAAACAAGCCCTGCTAGTGAAAACACATCTCATGCATAAATCTGCTCAGAGTAAATACAGCATTCCTAAGGGTGAGGAGAGTTGGGCTCCCCACTGTCTCATGCTATTCCTTCCCTGCTCTGAGCAAAGCTGATGCTGGAGCCAGGCAGCTCATGGCTGGCAGCACACAGTGTTCTCCAGCACCCAAAAACAAATGGTCAGGCAGACTTGACCATTCAGGGCTCTAATTCATTCCACTTACAAGTTCCTGATGGTCTTTCTGGGCAGGCTGGAGGGCAGGAGAGATGTCCTGAACACAGATACACAGAACCAGGGACTAAACAGCACAGAGGGGCTGTGGCCCCATGGCACCGCATCAATACAGGGTGATGCTCAGATGCACTGTCTCACGTGCCCAGCACACCAAGCACCATGGCTTCAGTGGGCTTGGTTGTTGTACACTTACATAACAATACACATTTTAACTTATTTCGTATTTCTTGCTGTTTGTGTTGAGGGAATATTGCAGGCTGACGCCTCAAAGAACCAGGCACGGTATAAACACAGAGTGAAAGCCTTTCTCTTCCCAAGTGCTCACTGTCCAAGTAACCAAGACAAAGAACAGAAGGCAGTATAATTTTTTTATACAAGTTCAGGGTACAAAGCATGGGAGTTTTGCTTGGCTTGCCCAACACTGTATAAAGGAAAGTCTCTGTTGGAGCTAGGAACTGACTGTAGATTTCCTGCCATAATCTCAAAACTACCTTCTGCTTTTCACTAATAGAAGCAATATTCTAACCTTAGCAAAATTAAATTATAAGCCAGACAGGTTTTTACAACATCCTTTATTGGCTGGGAACCAGGCAAGCCAGGAGTGCTCTGGTTTTTGCACAGCTGAACCACATCCATGCCCTAAAGAGCAAGCCAGGCTGCTACCTGTGTGCAGTGTCACAATGCTTTGCACTTACTTAAACCTGACACCCCATCTAGAAGCAGAGATCCTGTTGTTTTAGTCACATCCCTCTCACGGCCTCTCTAGCTATCAAAAACAAGCCCACAAAGGTGCTAAATGACTGGTGAGACAGAGCCCAGAGGATGAGTAATGAGAGTCTGAGCCGTCAGCCTTGGGTCCCTTGCTAGCCCTGCTTCTTCTCACATTTGTCTAGCCAGGATTTTCCTGAGTTAACAGAACTCAAGGCTTCACAGCACGTGCTGTACTGTTTTTACTGCTGGCATCTACTAAAACTGCATGGGTTCAGCCCATTAATGGCTTCTAACCCCTGGGAGCAGGAGTTCGAATGGGCTGGGCACTCCCATGGGGTATAACTCCTCAGACCATCTTCAGCTTCACTGCGTCCTCCTCAATGGTTTGGGTCGGACTTTTTTTGGTTCAGCCAGCCAGGATGGGTAGAAGGATGTTAAATGAGGCTGATTCTCTTCTGATGACTAAAATGCAGACCCAGACTGATGAAGTGCAGGGTAGTGGTGATTGGCAGACACGTTGTCTGTTGCAATATTCAGTCACATGCGAAAGGGAAGAGGAAGCACCTGCATGTAGAAAGTGCTGTTAAGAGCAAGTACTTGCTTATCCTCTTCCCTGATTTATCATAAACAAACCATCTCCCCAGGGGCTGTGCTATTCCCCAGCTCTCCAGGCTGGGAAATGGCTAGGCACAGTGAGGAAAAGCTTGAGATCTGGGAAAAAGAGAATGGAAGATCAAAAGCAAGAAGGAGGCCAAAAATGCTGAAGTGTGGGAGGCACAAGAGGAGAAGGAAAGGTCTGGGGAGTTTAACCAGTCAAAAAAAGTTTTTCAGCCAGAGGCAAGTTCAAGAGAGCTGAAGAAATGGACTTGGGCACATCCTGTGGCCGGGAGGGAAAAAGAGACACTAAGTAGGAGCTCATGTACATGAAGAGCCCATCTAGCTCCTCCAAAAAGAGAGAAGCCCATCTGGAAACTCCATCAATAGTCGTGAGCATCAGTGTATCAAAGCCCCTGGCTGACCACACATGACAGAGAGGCAGATCAGGCAGGTGGGCACCTGTCCTGCGTGGGTGTGAAAACACAGAGGTTGCTTTGGAAACCTGAACCGTGGTGTCTTCATTCTATGAAACCTCCGACAGAGCAGACATTTTGGGGCAAATATCCCGAGGGTTTGGGAGAGGAGTTTGGCACATTGCGGCAGAATGAAAGGATGGAATCGTGCAGACAAACCACTTCCTTCAGTCCTTTCGTTCATATCTGCTCATGGTGTTGGCATTGTCACAACAGAGGCAATGCTGGGAATGACAGGTGGAATTTAGTGCATTTGAATTTTAATCAGCAATTATTGTAAAACACAATAATGCTTCAACTGGTGGGTCATTTAGCTCCAATTCCAAAAATATAGACTCATCCACTCTAAATGTCCAATCTCTTTCCTCCAAGCAAACTAGCATATAGAAATGTATGAATGATAACCAAGCAAAGTAATGATGGCTGGAGAATTAAGATGGCTCAGAACTACCCAGCCAAATTACATATTAATAGTATGGCAGCCATCCCAGGCCAGGCTTAGAGAGACTCAGGCTTGCTTCTCTCACTGACACCCAAAGAGCTGTGTCTCTATCTGATTCCCCTGCGCACTCACACAGGCACAGAGGAGAAGAGAGGAAACGTTTAAATACTGTTGCAACAACAATATTCAGTGCCAAGACTGGGAAGTTCTGTTACCTGTGCAACTACAGCATTTCTTGGAAGGAATACAGAAAATAGAATCATTGAATCAGAACATCACAGACATTTCATCTTTCTGAGTTTGTGAATTTAGCTTTTTAGCTAAGAATGCATTCGTGAGCTACCCAGCCACTCTGGGGAGCATTCCACAGCAGGGATCAGCCCGAGCCCTGGACAGTCCCTCCAGCACTAAACCAGCTCAGCCCCTCACTGGGAGAAACCCAGCAAATGAGGGCACATGAGCTCTGTACTGCAGTGCCCAATGTGCTGCTGGGGCCCAGGCCAGCTGGGAGCTGGTTTTGTTTGGATTTTATGGAATCACGGAATAGTTTGGATTGGAAGGCACCCTGAAGACCACCTTGTTCCACCCCCCTGCTGTGGGCAGGGACACCTTCCATTTGACCAGGCTGCCCAGGGCCCTATCCAACCTGGCCTTGGACACTTCCAGGGCTGGGGCAGCCACAGCTTCTTTGGGGAACCTGTGAAGGTTCACCTCCCTCACAGAGAAGAATTTTTTCCTAATATCTAATCTAATCTTGCCCTCTGGCAGTTGGAAGCCATTTCCCTTTGTCCTGTCAATCCACACAAATCCTTATCCCAAGTCCCTCTCAGCTCCCTGCAGCCCCTTTGGGCACTGGAAGGGGCTCTAAGGTCTCCCTGGAGCCTTCTCTTCTTCAGGCTGAACTCCCCCAACTCTCCCAACGTGTCTGCAGAGCAGAGGGGCTCCAGCCCTCTGAGCATCTTCGTGACCTTCTCTGGACTCACTCCAGCCTCTCCACATTCCTAGGCTGCAGTCCCCAGAGCTGGATGCAGCACTGCAGGTGGGGTCTCATCAGAGTGGAGCAGAGGGGGAGAACCTCCCTCAACCTGCTGGTTTTGCTGCAGTCAATGGCATAAACCTCCCTAAGAGCAGAGGCCTCTCAATAGCTCAGTGAATGGTAATTTAATTTAGTTTTAATGTTAGGATTTGGGTCCTTCAGTTGCCAGAACGTATAATCATGTGGACAAAATGTTCCACGCTGCCACCTGCCTCATCTCAGAATTTCTGCTCCCCTGCAGGAGAGGCCCATCAGGGCCATGGATGCTGCTGAAGTCAGTGACTTTTGGACTACAGCCCCTTTGCATGCAGTTTTCAGCCTGGGAGGCAACAAGTTTGTGAAATATCTCTTTTAAATGAGTCTGCTGAGTCTGTAATAAGAAGAGGACAGAAATAATCTTCTGTGTGGCTTCCTACAGATGGGCTTTAGTACTTGTAAAAGTTGTAGCAAATGGATTTGCTGCGGGATTGGATGGACATTGGCAGATTTATAGAATGAGGTGATGCAGCTGCAGCACAACTGGAACTTGTGGGGAGAAATCCCTGCAGTACCCTGAGGGTACTGCAGATGTGTTTCCATCTTGTGTCTGCGCCTGGGCTGGAGGTGGTCTCTGCAAAAAGGGTTTTTGTGTCCCACAGTGCTGAGCAAGGCACTAGAAGCCAATGCAGAAGGGGAAAAATGCCTTTTTCTTCATCTCAAAAGCCAACAACAGTTTGGCAAAATGTGTTTGCATGTTTATGGCACTGCCACTGAAGCTGCTTTAACCCTTTCTCTTGTTTTGCCTTGCCTTTTCCCTCCCTCCTTCCTCCAGGCTGTGATAACTCTGTCCCCAAATGATAGGAAGATTCACTTGGCTGCAGTTAGCAGAGGGGCTAAATTTGTTATACATTATGCACATTCTTCACGATGCAGCAATTTTTGCTGAACTTGAGAGGAATAATGTTACATAAGAAGCCCCTAACAGATTGTCTATAGAACACTATACAAGACAAATAGTTCAAAGCTGTGACTCAAACTGTGGAACTACAAACTGAAAGCAAGGCCAGTGCTGATCAACCAAGTGATAACACAAGTTTTATCATAATACCCTAAAACATTGCATCTGCTTGAAAATAAACAGAGATCTCAATGACCCGTTGTAGTCATCACCAGCAAGCTCACATTTAGCTTCACAACTCCGTTCTGTCTTCTGACAGTCCCAAAATCAAAAAAAAATGTGCTCTACCTTTCAAAATGCCTTATCTATATATGCCATCAACAGACTGCTCCTTCAAGTGTTGTAACTCCTCTCTTAAATCTCTAAGTATAGAAAACTATAGAAGGAAATGTAGGGGATTCTGTACTGGGCAGAATGTGTATCTTCTGAAAGCTTAAAATTAAAGCAGCACTGAATGAAATTCACTACAAGCATGTCTTGGAAATATATTTTTACATTGATTGTTTTAGTACTCTCAGAGTGATTATATTTCTTATCATCTGTCTATAAAGAAGGACTGGTAGTACCAGTGAAAATCCAGATAATGTTTTCATGTTTTTACGGACACTATATTTCACCCCAAGTACTGGAATATATCACTCCATTTCTTATCTCACCAGTCTTGTTTTTATTCCTCTCCTCTCATTTAATTTCAACTCTTTTTTACATTTGCAGTCTTATCAAATCATTCACCTTTTTTTCCAGTCTGTTTGAGGGCATGGTTGCCAGCATTCCTAACGCAATTCAGGCTGTGTTTCACGCTTCTGAGAAAGAAAATTCTTCAAGTTCATACAGATTGCTTCCAATCTTCAAAATATTAGGCCCACTCATTCAAATACTTAGTAAAAGTACTGTAAAACAGTTTACCATATTTTGCTTTTGCTGCCAGAAAGACTCACTCTCTTTAGAGTTCAGCTATTAAAGTGTTTATCATTATTGCCTGAAAACCTACCCTTTTTTTTCTTCAATTCTCATCATTAAAGGCTTGCTGTCCCCCATTTTGCAAAGGTACTGTGCTCAGTTGCCTTGACTCTAGTGCAAAACATCTTCAGTTTGCCTCTGACAAAATGGAGTTGCAGCAGTGATTCAGGACTGCTGAAAAACTGCTCCAATAAAACAGGACACTTGTCATATGAAAGCAAATATGGTTTGAATGCATCTTAGAGGTCAATAAATCTGCTGCTGGCTGGCTGTAGAGATAACTACCTTGTCTTACAAGGTCCAAGATTGCTTTTAGTTTATTTCAGTAAAATTGTGGGGGATGTAAAAATATGGGCAGGAGGGATTCACTGCTCATAATGCATCAGCACAGATTGCACCAGCTCCTGGTTGGATCCCTGATGGACTGGGGGGACAGTACAAGCCCCATCCTGGAGGTCCAGGTTTAGGGTTTTGCTTTTTTAATTTTGTAAACACAGTGTTAGTTTCTTTTTCTCCTGCCTCACTAAAATTCACATCACTAAAGGAGACAGGAATTTTGTTTATCCAGCAGCACCTGCCCAAGGTCTTAATGGGCTGATGACACATTCCTCAGCATTTGTACCAGCTCGCTGTGGGGCTTCAGTGGCTTGAATCCACTTTATTCTTCCTTGAACAAAGGGCCAAACTCGACTTGTGTGTGCCAGCTCGGGCAGAGATGTACCCTGGGCACGCAACCCCAGGAGATGTCCTGTTTCCCAGGACCATTGGGACTGTGCTGTTCCCGTGCAGCATCCCAGCTCCACTGACTGCTCCACTTTTACCTCGAGCACAGATGTGCTCTTTTTCCAGCAGATGCATTGCTGCCCTGGGCAAATCACTCATTGGAGCAGATGCTGATTTTTGTTTTTCAAGGCAACATGCACACGATGCTGGAGCCCTGGACAGACGGGAGAAGTGCTGCCCCTGTACACACTTTCCCAGTCTCCAGCTGATGGCTCTGCAGGCATCTGCCCAACTTCCCTGTGCCAGGGGCTCTACTTCCTAGCAATGCCACTTTCTGTAGTGCCAGTGAGTGTTAGAGCGGCCTGCACATCCAAATATTTGAAGGAAATATGAAGTACTGA
Organism: Acanthiza pusilla; assembly: GCA_036630365.1. Lineage (NCBI taxonomy): Eukaryota > Metazoa > Chordata > Aves > Passeriformes > Acanthizidae > Acanthiza > Acanthiza pusilla. The sequence goes on along the minus strand of JAXCHO010000050.1, from coordinate 7,806,839 downwards.
CAAATTATTTGATGAGATGTTTGGGTAATTGAAGACCCAGAGCCCTGAATTCCATGCAAATTGTCCTATAATGGATTTCACAGCAGAAACCTGTGCAGCCTGTGAGCTCTGAAGGGTTTTCTCCATCACCTGGCTGCTGAGGGAGCTGCAGGGTGCTGCAGCAGCAGCTCTGCTGTCCCCACCTTGCTGGAATGGCTCAGGCAGGGAGCACTCCTGTCCCCACATGTATTCTGTGGGTGTTTTGTGCATTGATGCAATGGAAGAACTCACCCAGTTCTACCTCAAGGAGTAAACAGAGGCAGGAGTTGTCTGAACACCTCTAGGACATCTGCTCTTGTCACATCCTAATCTTCTTTGTCTCTTATCAGTGCACAACTTTATTCTGGAGGTTTGTCCTTGAAGAGAGCAGAAGAAGCTCCTCACCGATAGCAGAGTTTTAATCAGGTTCCCTGATTTTGCCTGGTTTTTCCAGGTTTTAGCCCTGGGAAGCTCCTCACCAATAGCAGGGTTTCCCTGATTTTGCCTGGTTTTCCCAGGTTTTAGCTCTGGGTCACCTCCCTGCTCTTCCCTGTCCCCTCCATGAACACACAGGGAACCAGACAAGAGCAGTGCTGTACCAGCACCACTGGGATGCCCAAGGGGCACTGCTCCTCTTGGCTGCCAATTAGAGAAAAATCTGAAACTGGATCCATCTCCAAGAGAGTTTGATTTTTTAATTTGCTTTCTGCTTGATTTAGCTATTTTCTGAAATAATCTCAGCAGTGAAAAGCCTTTTCAGAATAGAACAGGAAGGTTTTCTTTCTTCTGAAAACGCTGAAACAAGATGTTTTGATTCTGCCAGATTTTTTGTTTGTTTGTTTCGTTTCAAAACAAAATTCCAGTGAAACGCAGTCAATTTTGTGAAGTACTTTGATTTTGAGGGTTCTGTGTATGCTGGCTTAAATATTTTTCCGGCTATCTCCATTTGGGAGAAGCGGGAGGGAAGGCAGAGCAGATGTCACACCATGCGTTGCAGAACTGGAGATCTGGCACCCATCCGGCAAACAGCCTCAGGAAGAGTGGGAACATGGTGTGGGTGCAGCTGGGGCCCAGGAAGGGACAGCGAAGGAAGAGGGAGAGTCATGGAAAGCTGTCTGATGACAGGGCCACGTAAAGCGCGGATGGCCTGGCTCTGGCGCCAGCCTCTGCTGCTGATTTCCAAGTGACCTTGAACAATGTCTGTGAGCCTGTGACCTGGGAGGAGGCACTGACAGAGTGACCCCTTGGAACACTGTTTCTACTAAAGATTTAGGCTTTTTAGGGCTGTGACACCTTTTCACTGGATCATAGAATCGCTCAGTTTACAAAAGACTGTAATCGCTGACCCCAACCTTTAACCCAGACCACCCCTAATCCATGTCCCCAAGACAAACCACATCTGCATGTCTTTCAAATCCCCTCAGAGATGGTCACTCAACGTAACGTTAGTGTTGTTATTTTGAACACATCCCTCATCTAGATTGGGCTCTTTGCCCTGTGTAAAGCAAGCAAGAGCAGTAATTGCCTGGACCTGTGAGTTTTTGTTAAGACAGGCAGTGGCAGAAGAATTTAAATGCAGATCCCAGCATCCTGCCGACACAAAAAGAAATCCAGGCTTTGCAAAGTCAAAGAGAAGCGGTTTTGTCCTCCTGGGAGCTACAAAATAGGTTGGGATGCCAAAAATAACCTGTTACTAGTTATAGATGCTCCAGCTCTTTTACTGAGACATGAAAACTTGAGCTGGGTTTAATACAAGACACTTGTTTAGTGTCACTGTGACCTTCTGCAGATTTGCCACCCCAGCTTTAACCAAATTGAATACTAATCCATCCTGTCACTTCATCACTTTACTCTTGCATGAAGCTTCCTCAGTGAGATTCAACTCCTTTTTGTAATGGCTTAATTTCCTTTCTGAATTTATTTGCATGAAAACCTGGTTCCCAAGTGGTTGGTCCAAGCTGTCAGGAGCTGGAGAGGAGTTCAGGCTTCAGATCTCAGGAGAACACAAATGAAATGGGAGCTCTCACAGGTGGTTTTGGGACTTGGGGTTGCTGCTCCCATCACTTTAGGGTCCAAGACCCAGCTGGCTTAGGATGTTTAACAGTTTCACACCTGCATTGACAGAGCAACAAGCCATGCCAAATTTCAGCGAGAAAACATTTGGCCCTCCTGAGAGAGTTATGGCCCAAGGATTTTTCTAAGGGAATTTATCTAAAATGCAAATCAAGCTGGCAAATTCCTGCTCTAGAGACCATTCTGTTGGACACAGGGAAAGCAGAGGAAATAATTTGAGCTGGGCCACAGAGGTGCCCATAGTGCTGGGGCTTGGGGTGTTGGAGTGACATGGGGAGAGCCCACATAGGGTCCTTCTCCTCCCACCTTTCTCATCCAAGCTATTCCATATTTCTTGCACTCCTTTCTAGTCTCAGGAGTGCCAGGCCCTGCTCTGTGTTCTGGAGAAACCATGAGCTGGACAAGAGGCAGAATTTTATCTGGAAATGGAGATGGCTTGGAGGAAAGATCAACAGCCTGATATTCAGGGCTGGGAATGATCACATCTCCTGCTCCTTCTGTCCTCACTGCTGCAACTCTCAAGCAGAGGAGAGAGGAGAGGCAGCAAAGGGGGTCACTGGAACAGAGATAAACAAAGGATAATCTTTCAGGCAACAATTCATCATTTAAAGCTAAAGCAGAGAAACAATTTCCCAGCTAGCACAGCATTAAACAGATGGGCTAAACCACTTCAGCAGCAAGCAGGTGTCTCAGGGCTCAGAAAAGCCATCCGTCCGAGGCTACAGGGTGATTATCCTGGATGACTCAGGTGTTTCCAAGACAAGAAGGCCAAATCCCTTCCTGTAGCCACTGCTTTTATTGATTTATTTATTTGCATGAGGTGCCAGTGATGTCTCTGGAGGATGCCTGCAGTGGTACAGCCCCTGCCTGAGGAACAGATGCTCCTGGAGAATCATTTCCATTTGCAAGACCTCACATCAAGAGAGCAAACATGAGCCATTCGTGCTGCCTGTGCCCCAGCCTCCCCCTCTCTCCCAGCTCTGCCCTGCTCTTGCCACGGCCAGAGCTACTGCAGTTTTTCAGTGCCAAAGCATGCAGAAACAGGTTTAGTCTCCATCTGCTTTGCCTGGTTTGTTCAGGTAGAGCCCTGGCTTCATCCAGGTCGTGTGGGAGGTGGCACAGAACCCGTCAAGGAGAGTGGGAAGGCCCAGGGTTAGTGTTACACTCTGGCACTTGGCACATTCATGAATTTTCTGAAGCCACAGAAGGGGCTGTGGAGCACTTTGGTAGGTAAAACCCCAGGTGAGGTTTGGGAGAGTGGGAGGGGTGTGGGAAGTGCAAGGCAGACCCTGTTCTGGCACAGTGCTGCTGCTGGGGACCATCCCAGCTCCCCTTCCCACTCCCAGGTTCAGGCTGAGCCGAGCATGTCCCAGCCCATGGAGGTCAGGGCTCAGGGAGAGGGAGGTGGCACTGGGCATTGGGTCACGATGTCTCCATCTCGGAGGTACAACAGCGCTGGAGCCATGTGGCATCCAGGGAGCATCTCTTCTCTCCTCCTCCACCTGGGAGCTCCACAGGCAGCAGGCAGGTCGGTGCTGGGCAGCCTGCTTGTCTGCTCCAAAATCTGGCCAGGAGGAGAAGGAGGAGGAGGAGAAGGAGAGCTTGGAGCTACCCAGAGGCGGCTGATGCTGCTGTTGCCGTTGGCAAGTTGTGCCCTCCGATACCTCGACACCTCGCTGTGCAGCTCTGACGTCAGACGCCTCTGACAACTTTGCTGTCAGTCAAAAGCCTTTTCACAAACAGACACTGACAGTTTGCAGTGCAACCACCAATCCTCCCTGGCTCCTTTCCCTTCTTTTCTTTTTTAAGCACACAGATTTCAATTTTAAATTGCTGGTCCGTCGCTGGCCTCTTGAGCAAATGAACCTTCCTGTGGTCCCTAGAGTTGTGTCCTCTCCTCTGCCTGCCCCCCAGCCAGTGCCACAGCCCTCTGACCAGCCCTGACCCCGGGAGCCTCCCTGCAGCAAGCAAGAGCCTCAAGCCTTGGCTCCACCAACACCATGAAGCTCTCAGGAGTCAGGAGTGTGGGCAATGGCAATTGGAACAAAACCCTGCGTCTCCTGGGGTTGGTTGTGTTTAGCAGGTAGTTGAGACCCTGCAAATGCTCATTTTCCTCCTTCTCCTTCCATTTCTCTTTCTTTCCTTTTCTCCTTTTCCTCCTTGCAGGAAGAAGCAGGGCTGGCCCCTGCTCTGGAGATCCTGGGTCCTCCAGCCTGAAGCTTTGAGGGAAGACAGAGATCACTGGGATTTAGGTGCTTGTGCAGGGAGGCAGCCAGCCAGTACCTTTTTCTCCTTTATCCTGAGCTGTGCTGGATCCCAGGAAGTGTAATATTTGCTTGAACATGACAGTAAATCCCCCCTGTGCTACAGGAGGTCACCTTCCCTAATCTATGATGTCCAATTGCATAACTGAGATACTGAACAAATAGCTTAAATTTAATCTGTGTTTGCTTCCATTTCAGGCATGGCAAATCAATTCCTGGGCAAGCACAGTTTCAGCACAGGGCTGGGAACACACACTGGTCATGGTAACCTCCAAAGGAGCAGAAAAAATTGGAGAAATAAACCAAGTAAGTTTTTTCTGCCTGTTGCAGCACCTCTCCCTGCCAAACATCACTCCAAGGCTGGGGTTTCGATGCCTTCAGCAGAGATCAAGACTTGCTGTGTCCAGGTGGGGTCCTGGGACAAAGGCAGGAGACATTGCTCTGGATCTCAGCAGAGGTGCAGTTTTGAAGAGCTTCGTGTCAGTGTCGTGAGGCACCAACTCTCATCTTCCCTGAAACCCTCCCACCCCATCCAGCACCAGTGGGAGTGTGGCAGATTAAAGACAGCAGAAAAAAGCAGAGGGCAAGGACAGAGACTGGACTGCAGCAGGGCTTGGAAGACGTTCTGTTAGCAACGTGGGTGATGGGAGGTAGAGAGGGATTCGGTTCTCTTGTTTCTCTCCACGCTCATTTTTCTTTGGTTCATTAATGACCTTTCATTCAACAGCAGAGATATTAATAGGATGCTTCAATTCCAAATGTCCCCATCTCCCCTCTCTGCTCCCCCTCTCTTCACACTTTCTGGCACTCTAACAGTTTCCTTCACATTAATTAAAACAAATAACAAGCTTATACATCTCATCAGGGTAATTCAGAAACTAAACACATCAGCCATCTATTGCCCCAGGCACTGCGGATGGAGCACAACCAGCTCTTTCCCCCCTACCATCGTTTCTTCCCCTCCCTCTTGGAACAAGGATGTGCTTTAAATGTCCATCATCAGCCAGACACCACGGTGGGTAGGAAATGCTGTGCCTCTAAGCACTGGGTCCTGCCTGCTCTGCTGCCCCACCCTAGGCTGCTCTGGCTGGTGTCAACCCCATGGCACGAGCTGTCACTCCCTTCTGCTTGGCACAGATGTCCCAGGTGCTCTGAGCCCTGGTAAGCACTGCCCCACACCCTGCAGGGTTGTGGCTACCCCAGCTCTGCAGCCACTTACTGCCTCTGGCATCCATTTCCCAGGCTGAGGGATGGATAAGGATCTGGCCCTTCAATGCAGCCTCCTGCTGAGCCCCTCTGCATGCAGGGATACAGCTCAGCCCTTCCCATGGCAAATGCAGCACAGGTCTATTGCTGCTTACAGCTTATTTCAGGCACCAAAATTCCGAAGCAAACTCGTTTTCTGCTCCCTTAGCACAGAGTGGGATCCCATCAGACAGTGAGAGGGGACCAACACAGAGATGGCTGGGGGCTCACACCACTCCTGCAGATGAGAAATAATTCTGCATATGGGTCCCAAGCAGCTGGGGTTTGCATGGGTATGTGCGTGGCAGGAAGATGCCTCCATGGCACCAAGCCTGGTACTGCCAGGAGGCAACAAGAGCAACCAGCATGGGTTTCCAAGGGAAAGACAGCAGAAATTGAGTGAGAAGAGCACATACTCCTCTTTCTAGGGCTGCAAGGAAGCACTAATCTCTGCCCCTGGAGGTAGCCAGGGAGACGAGACTGCTGCCCATCCCACAGAGCATCTTCTGTACATGAAAAGCCAAATCTCCTAATTTACCCTGAGTTTTTCTCTTTAATAGTATTCATAGTGGGAGCCATCTGGACCTGGTACTTTATTAGCTTAGAATAATTCGGCTGCTTTGTTAATCTCATCCCATTTCGTAGGGTTCATTCCAGTTTGCTCGCAGTGCATCCCGGGACAGGGCAGTGCTGCTGCCCTCACTCTCCCATCACTCATACTCCCATTGTGGAGCAGCCGCCTCTGTGCAGGTCCTGCCTCTCCAAACATGGGCTCACAGATTTCTTTAATGTCTCTGACTCTCTCAGCAGGCAGTTGGAGGCTGCTAAATCTATTGTGGTTTCCTACTGGTAACTGGGGACTGCAGTGTGTCTCTGCAGCCCCTCACAAACCTCCCCAGCCCGTGGCAGGGGCAGAACTTGGCAGTCCCCAGTGGCCCAGACTTCCAGTGCCATGTCCCACATTGGGGACCCTCCCCAGCTCCCCAGGAGCCCAGCAAGCCAGGCTACTCCTCAGGCACAGGAGCCACTTGCTGCCCCAAATGCTGGCCTTGTTACAAAGCCATAATTGAGCTCTTATCAGCCTAAATGATTAAATTGCCCTCTATTGAGAGAAACCAATTTGCCAGCAGATTTTCTTCTGCTCTGCCTGTAGCACTGTATCACTAAGTGGTCATCAAACCGGTGCTGGGCTTCCTGAGCATTTACAGGGGGACAGCTCCCATGGACATCATGTTTCTCCCTCTCCCTCTCCCTCTCCCTCTCCCTCTCCCTCTCCCTCTCCCTCTCCCTCTCCCTCTCCCTCTCCCTCTCCTCTCCTCTCCTCTCCTCTCCTCTCCTCTCCTCTCCTCTCCTCTCCTCTCCTCTCCTCTCCTCTCCTCTCCTCTCCTCTCCTCTCCTCTCCTCTCCTCTCCTCTCCTCTCCTCTCCTCTCCTCTCCTCTCCTCTCCTCTCCTCTCCTCTCCCCCTTCTCTCCGCTCTGCCAGAGAAATAGCAGGAACCACGTGAATGAGATCATCTGCTCCAAAATTACTCACAGTGAATTAATCACCCAGAACGGCAGCAACCGCAGTGGGAGTGAGCCAGGGTCACTGGGAAGGAGCTGGTGGCTTGGGGAGGAGGAAGCAGCCCTGCATCAGGGATGGTGCTGCCTGGGCAAGGTGCTGGAGTGGAGGGCCCTCGTTTTCCTTGTCTTTCCTTGTCTGCTGCTGACCTGGTGCTTGTGCAAGGCATGTGCTGTGGCAGGTGTGTGCAGAGCTGAGAGAGCACTGCAGTGTGCACAGCCATTGCCTCCCAGGAGGGCACGAGGAGCAGGGAGTGTCGGGAGGTGAGCAAGGTCGTCTGGCACTGCATCCCTGCAGAGGTCATATTGCTGTGCCAGGGAAACAGCACCAGGTACATGGCAGCTGGGCTAGAGCCTTCTGTGTGCTGATGGAGAGCCTGGCTGCAGCCTTGGTGGGATCATTTCCTGATGGGGAGCCTTGTCTGCCAGCTCCCTCCACACAGAGCCAGAGCTCCACACCACATTAGGTGGTGATTAGGTTAGGGCTGATAGAAGAGTGCAGCTGCCAGAAAACATCAAATTACTTCCCTCTGTCACCATAAATTAGAAGCGCTCATCCTGCTGAGAGAACAGGGCTTTTCCCCAGTACAAAGCCAGCCCTGAACTGGGTGAATATTTCCCTACCCTTTGCCTTCCTGCTGCCCAGCAGAGAAGCTGGGCATGGACAGGGAGGATGGTGTTGCACTGGGAGGATGCTGCAGGCCAGCCCTGCTGGCCCAGGGATAGCAGCCAGCATTTGCAAAGCTGTTGGACAGAAAGGGCCATTTGCCTGGATCAGTCTGTAATGGCAGGTGACCCCAGTCACAGTGACAAGGACACTTTCATAGCAGTGTGTTACCACCCTACTCCTCAAATAATGTTTGATACAGATGTCCATGGTGCCCATGATGCTCTCAGAGCTGCAGCTCCTTGGTACCCACCTTGGGCACCGTGGTGCATGATGCTGCCCCAGCTTTGCCTCATCCTCTTCAAATAAAAAGCGCAAAGGTGAAAAGGTCCTTGGGACCTGGCACAAGCTAGAATTGCCCAGACTGAGACAATTTAGGACACCATGTGAATCCCAGCAGGAATAAAGCAACTGAGCTGTGCTGGAAAGAGCAAAGCAGCCAACAGAGCTGGGGAGAGCGAGCCATTATCGAGCAGTGGGTGAGCCGGCAGCACCACAGCGGGAGGTGACAGGGAACAGACCGCTCCTCCTGCTGCCATGTCAGCTGTGACAGTGCCTGGCCCTGGAGGGGTCTCGGCAGCCTGCACAGGAGCCCTGCCTGGGGGGAGGTGGCACAGATCCAGTGCAGAGACACAGCAGAGAAGTGTTTCTGGAGCCATGGATCTGACCTGCAAACACCTCAGTGTGGGCTTTGTATTTTGCTCCTCATCTCAGACTGCTCCTTCCTTCTCCCAGCTCCCGGCCTCTGCGGTCCGTTTAATGACAGGTGATCCATACCTGTGTTCACCTGGCATGGACCTGCACTCCCAGTAGACAAAATGATGTTCACATGCTCAGCTCTGGCAGCAGGAGTGAGTTATTTCCCACAGAGGGTCTCAAAGCACTTTTCATTAGTCACCCAGCTTGCAGAGGTGCAGAGACAGGAGCAGGTTTGTTCACTATCACCCTGCGAGACAAGCACTCACTGCTGGGTGGTGGCACCAGGACGAGCTGCAGGGAGCTACTGCACAGGGACCTCAGGGCCAGCACTGCCTGCATCCAGCCAGAGACACTCGTTTCTTCTTTCCAGGTATTTATGCAGGCATTGCTGTTTGGATAACATGGCATTATCCATCGCACAGCTGGAGAGGGATGCCACCCTACTGCTGGGGACAGCCAGCTCCATTCGGCTCTGAGCTCAGCTCCATTCGGCTCTGAGCTCAGCTCCATTCGGCTCCGAGCTCAGCTCCATTCAGCTCTGAGCTCAGCTCAATTCAGCTCTGAGCTCAGCTCCATTCAGCTCCGAGCTCAGCTCCATTCGGCTCCGAGCTCAGCTCCATTCGGCTCTGAGCTCAGCTCCATTCGGCTCTGAGCTCAGCTCCATTCGGCTCTGAGCTCAGCTCCCAGTCCCAAATTTGGCTGCCAGCTGAATAAAGGCACTGAGTTGGAGGCATCAGTGGGGAAAAGCATTTGTCCCAGCTCCTGCCCTCTCTGCTGCAGCAATGATGCTCACTCAAAACCAAGTATTTGTCTTGCACAGATACATCCATTGCACACCAAGACATGATGTCTCTGTGTTTAGATTAATTTTTCAGGTGGAAGATGGATATATGTGTGAGCCCCCAGCAGCCCCTGAGCCCCCAGCCCCCCACCACCATAAAGCCATGTCATGTGTCCAGCCAGGGCTGTGGCCATCCAGGCACTGACAGAGCCCTGTATAGCACATTAATCCCATCCAGCATCCCACCAGAGGAGCTGGGCTGTGGTCCCTGGAGCTCTAAGATAACCAGGAGGTTGCTTCCCCAAGTGAATGTTTCTGTGGTGTGTTAATGCTGGGATTAATTCAAAATAGGGATGCTCAGACATGCACTTCCCAGCAGGAGTGTGCATGCAGAACAGGAAGGTTCCCAGTGGGGTGTGTCTATGTGCTCAGAGCTTCTTTGGGGTTTTAGGAATACTAGGGAAATTAGATTTTTTTTTGGACCTTTTTGTGCTTTCTGGAAAATTGCATGTCTTAATGAAATGCTTGTGTGTGGGCTCTAAGTCGTCAGCAGCCCAGATAAAGTCCAAATCCATTTTGTTCATGTTTTGCCTGTTTCAGAGAATCCAAACTGTTTCAGGGGGATTTATGCCCATCATAAAATCAAGCTCCTGTCCCAAAACGGCCATAAGAAGGTACAGCTGAAAATATAAAGGTTTAATAAAAACTTGTGGAGTAATTTGACTCTTAATCCCAAACACAATCTCTCCCCTCAAATAACTGCAGTCCCTGCAAGATTAAATTCTCCCTACGTATTGTTTTTAAGTCTGATACCTTCTATTGAGCTTAGCTGGGTTTTAAGTTCTTAAATCATGGCTCTGTAATTGCACATCTTATTCAGTTTGTCATGCAAAGAGTTCCCAAGGAAGATTTCGTAAAGATTTCTCCATATCTGGCAGTAGGGTGTGACACGTGTCTGTATTTTGAAGCTGCACAGTGCAGGGAATGCAAGAGGTTGAGGCTTTTAAAAAGCAAGAGGAGGCTGTGGCTTGTGCTCTCATTTTACCTCTGAGCAGCAGGTCCCAGGAAAATCAGGACAACTGCAAACTATTGTTGAACTGAGTGCTTCATAAGTGATTGGGAGAGTGTTCCTCAGGCAGAAAGGGCCTGGGGAAAGGCAGGACTAGTCACCCCCTTTGCCGTGAGCTTCCCTTTCTTCCAGTAATTAGCAAAATCCCAATTCACAATGGATAACTGAATAGAAGTTTTAAGCGTGGGCTACAAGGAGAAATAGACAGTGATAAAAAGAGGCCTGAAACTCAGGAGATCTGGTGCAGCACCAGACCCTCCCAGATGACCTCCAGCAAGTCCTTTGATCCTTACATCCCACTGGAAACACTGATGAGGAGATGTCCCTCTGCACTGCTCTCATCAGCCTGGACTGCAGCCCCTGGGGGTGATGAGTGAGCTCCAAATGACGGTCCACATCCAGCTGGAGCTGGGGAGCAAAGAACACAGAGCTTGTGGTGTGGGATGCCCACACCTCCTTCCTTTTTTGGGTTTCCTCAGGCCAGGAATGTGCAGTGCTCCCTTCCCAGGGCTTAGAAAATATCACTCAGCTTTACTGCAGTTTGCCTGGACAAAAGCAGGACCCTGCAAAGGACTGGCTGTGTTGGCTCTGTCCATGCAAAGGTCTCCAAAATAGCTGCTTCACCTGCTCCCATGGTGCTGGCTGGAGAAATGCTCTGAAAACGGTGCCACTGCAACAAAGCAGGTCCTGTCTGCATCTCTCTCACTCAGCAAAACGTCACAACCTGGTTATATTTAAGTCCTCAGCTTGAAAATCATTGTTGTAACCTCCCCTGCGATCTGCCTGGGCAGTGTCATAATTAATGGTGCCCTTGCTCAGAGTACAAGTGGAACATGTGATGGCTCAGCGAGCTATAAATCACGACAGAGTTTCCATCTGGTCCAGCATCTATTTATACCTCACCAGCCCCAATTAACTTTGAAACTTGGGGATGGTGATTAAGGAGAAAAATGGTTCTTGAAAAGTGTGATGGGATATGTGGCGAAGTGGATGGGGAGGAAGAGATGGTGGAGGCTGCTCACTTCTCCACAGAGGGAACCGCATAGCCTGGTGTTTCGGAGACTGCTTAAATGCAGCTCCTGAGGCCAGGCTGGCCATTGAATCAGTTCAACAGCAGCTGTGAGATCCCACAGGACACACAGAAGTTCAGGGTTGATAGCAAGTCCTGCCTGGATCCTAACACACATTCCCTAGAGCCAGCCCCTTGCCTGCCTCCCCAGGCACTGCCAGCCATGGCTCTGGTCCTACATCTCAGCCAAAGCCAGTGGCTCCACTGAGCCAAGGGGGCTGTAGATCAGGTCCAGCAGCACCAAGCAGAATGAGCTTTGAGCAGAATGAGCACCTACAGGTGGTGGGACCAGCTTCTGTGAGGTGAGGGTCTCCTCCATGAAGGAGCCTGGCCCACTTCACCATCAAACATAACAGGTCATCCCAGTACCAAGATTGGGGAACTGAAGCACAGCATGAGACAGCCAGGGGAACCCAGCAGAGTCCTGAGAAAATGGCACATCATCATCCTGTGTGCATCCAGATTCCTTCAAATAGGGGCACAAACCTGAGCCAGGAGGGCTTGGCCCGATTTGAGAAGGCTCCTCAGTGAAGACTCTGGCACTGCCTCCGTCAGAAAACACAGGGGGTTTGGTCCTGGTTTATAGCCCAGCAGAGCCACTTCCCTGATGCACACATCAGCTGGCAGCTATTGAGTTAGAGAGCACAGCCTGACCTGGTGCTTGACAGCCTTGAAATGCCTGGAGGAGTCTGAATTCAGCAGGTTTCATGCAGCTCTGAGGAAGGTCACAGAGGTGAGGCTGAAACTGCGGATTGGTCTCTGCAAGCACCACAGCCCTGTGACAGGGGTTTCCTACCATCAGCTGAAGGCTGTGATTCCCTGCTCTGGCTTCAAAATATTTTGTGATGCATTGCTTCAACCCGTCTACATCTTCCTCACCATATTCTGGGACTGCTTTGGGCTCAGATCCTCATGTGCCGTTCCAGCAGCACTCAGGAGGGGATGCACCTTGGCCGGGCACAGGGTACAACATGGCCTGGTGCACAGAGCTCAGTGGAGCTGCTGTGACCTCCGTGTGAGGGGATACAGCTGGGGCACAGCAGTGAGGGATGGTACAAGGAGTACCTGGGCCAGAGCATCCCCGGGGCAGATCCCCAGCTCTGTAGAGCAATGGAGTGCCTGGGAAGTGTGCAGCAGGCACACACATCTCTCTCTTCATCCTTGCTGGATCAAAGCCCCAGCGACAGGCACAGTGCAGAGATGCTGTGCTATTGCCTTCCTAAAGAGAGTAAAAACCTGTGCCTGGTTCTCCCGTACCCACCTCCCCCATCCCTCATTCCCTCACATTTTTCATCTTTTGCTCTTGCAGCACTATGGCTCCTGGAGTCCTGGCCAGCTCCCAGCTCAGGTAATTACACGCTGTCCTCCGGTATTTGAACAGGATATTTGTTCTCCTTGGTTTCCTGTCCTACACGCCTGTGCAGTGCAGCAGGCAGCCTGTCACCCTCAGCGAGCGCATTTCCCTGGCAAAGGCAGTCATCCCAGTGTGTCCAGCTCCAGCACTAAGTGGGCATTTTGTAAACATGGGATTATGAGGATGCCCTCCCCAGGGAGTCCAGGTGGGCTCTCGGACCTGCTGGGCTGGACACAGTGACCTGAACAGGTGTGGAGCTGTGGCACTATCCGTATTCCCACTTCAGTAGGAAAACGTTCAGCCTGGATCTGAAAGCTCCCAGACACCCAGCTCCCTCTTTGGAAGGCTGTTGGTGGTTCACACCATGTCACCTCTCCTTGTTTGGTATAAACTTTCCTTTCTGTTTACATCAATCATCTACAGACATGATCTCCAGCACACACAGCTCAAACCTGCCAGGGGGGTAAGCGAAATCTGCCCTACTTTAAAACCCACCAGGTGATCGTGAACAGAGCAGTAGAATGGAGCCCTTTGCCAGCACTCCAGGAGCTCTGCTGAGCCAGGGATCCACCACCTGCCTCTGGGCTGTTCCCACCACACTCCCAGGTGCAGGTGGATCACCATGTTGCAGCTTTCTCCGTGGCAATAGGAACAAGCTCTAGGGGAAAAAAAAGTCCTACTTTCTAGCAAATCAGATCTATTCCTGTGCTTTATTGGACTCTCTGCAAAGGAATCTCTAAGAAAGCTGGCAACAATTTACTTTTTTTTTCAGAGTTTCTAGAGCTGGGATATCTTGTTAACTAAAGACTGCAGGGAGAAAGGAAAGTTCTTAGAGGAAAAAGTAGAGCACAATTCTGCTTCCTGAGCGAGGAGGGGAAATGCCCTGGATGGTGGAGCTCAAGCCTACTCTCCAAGAAACAACTTTTTCAGTGCTACCTGTCCACTGCACAGCCTGCTAAACTCACCCTGCCCTTGGGCGGGAAAGAATTGATTTTGCTGGCCAGGCTGGACTTGACATTGCACCCTTTTGATACAAAGAGTCCTGGTGCTCAATGCCTTCAGCTCTGTGATGTGCATATGAAGCAGTGCAGCAGGTTATCAGCCCATGCAGCTGCACTGGAGTCCCAGTTTGTAGAAGGCCAGGCAAGGGGCAATCCCAAGCTGCCAGCTCCTTCTGTCCAGCCTCTGCTGACTGTGGCACGGCTCTGACCTTTGCTGGAGTCCTCACAGTGCTGTCGGGTTGCAGCTGATTACTGTAAACCCCTAGAGAACAGGAGCTGCATTAGAAAGCCACATTTTCTTTCCTGGGAAGGAACTCACTAGCAAGCACTTGAGAAGATTGGCATTCTTTTTTTTTCACAAAGTTTCTGGATTTGAGCTGGGTGGCAGACAGGTGCCAAGCAGCCTGGGAATCAAGAAAGATGCCTGGCACAGGTTTGCTCCATGTGCAGCAGAGATAACCCAGAGCAGCTTCTCTTTGCCGTCGGTCTCAGCTTCCCAAGTGAAGGGAGTGCTCCAAGAGGATGATTAGGCTGGGCCTGCTATTTTCACATTCAATTCCCACGAGGCTTCCTCACTCTGGTGCTCACAGAGTCTACTGACTCGTAGCTTTCCTGTGCTCAGGTCTGCTTGGAAATATTATTATCCTAAGGGCTGAGCCCTGGGGCACACAGAGCAGATGGCTGTCTCCAACAACAAGAAAATTAGGAGAGGAAAGGGAGAGGGTAGAGGACAGTAAAATTTGTGACACTCTTAGTGCTCATCAAAAATGTTTCCTCTTAAAAAGGCAAATTCTTCTGGTTCAAGGGGAGTTGTAGCAGTAAAGGCAATGGACCACATACGGAGGCAGGCCCTGTAGAAAGCAAACACCACTTCCAGGTTATCTTGTGCACCCATGGTAGGGACCAGTGTGCATTCCATGGCCACCCTGTGGATGGAAGGCAGCCTCAGTCCTGCAGCATCTCATGAGGAAGCTAGGGGTGTCTGAGCTGCAGAAGAGGACAAAGGTTTGCAGAAGCATCAGCAGCTTGATAGCCCCTGTGCTGGCCGGGGAGTTGGGCTCCAAATCTGCTCAAACAAATCGAGGTGCAAGGGGCTGCACATGCATGTGCTCCATCACCCCAACACAGCACGGGGTCAGTCATGTCACTCCTCTCTCTCTTTAGGGAGGTTTCTTCAGACTTTTGTGAGGAAGCCACTGAAGATGAAGTCATTTTCCCCTTGGAGCTGGTGGTTGTGTGAACTGGGTAGACTGAGCATTCCTCAGCTTCAGCCACGGGAGACACCTGTGGCCAGGCACTCACAGGGCACCGTGCAGTGCCCCCACCTCATTTCAGAGCCCGCACTCGGCACCCCTGATTGGGGTGGCATTTGCTACCATCCTCCTTCTCCCAGAGCTAATTTGCAGCCTTGCTTTGCAGAGCAGCTACACGTTCAGGCTGTGTTAGGGACGGCTGGTGGCAGATGGTGTGCGCGTGGTGGCGAAGCAGTGCCACGTCACAAGCTCTCTGAGACATTTGGCCAGGCTTCCTGACAGCCGCGTCCCACCACCCAGGAGTTCAGCTTCCTGGCAAAGCCAGCTCTCCGCTTCTGAGGAGCGCTCCTGTCCTTGTCACCGGAGCTGACACCGAACACTTTGCTTCCTCCCAGGTGAGAGGCTCCTTGGCTGGCAGGGCTGCTCCTGCCCAGGGCCAGAGAGATTTGCCACTCAGCTGAATAGGGAGTGATGGTCCCTGCCAGGCTGGACCACCCCCACCTGCTGCATCACATCCTAAACTGCACTCTGTGTTCCTCTGGTGAGGAATATCTTATTCCCATGCTTTTGGATAAAACCCAGCACAAACAAACCATAACTGATGGTAGATATGACAAATAATGATGATCATGGGAATAGTGGCATCACTGCTGCTCCAGTATTTCTTCTGATTTCTTCCTTTATTTAGATATAAGTGCAGAGAGGGGCACAGAGGTTTGGCCAAAGAAAGAGAAGTGGGCAGATAAAGAGGCATCGAAGGGATGTATTATGAAGGATAGTAACACCAGTCCTCTGACAGCTACAAGAGTGTGACAGCCTGGGCTGTCTGAGCTCACCTGCTCAGGAGCCCACACTGCTTTGTCTTCCTGCCTGCTGATCTCAAGCTCTGTGCAGCTGCACTGTGGACTTGGCATCACTGAGCTTTTGGAGTGCAGTTCCCAGGACATTGTCCTGATCCTTTACAGTTATTGCCTGGGTTAATGCCATTAACCAAAGGGCCACACGTGCGACAGGAGGTCCCTAGGCACTGTGACAGGGCTGTCACATCAGGCATAGATAGAGGCTTGGCTGCCATCCTGCCCACCACGGGGCTTCCCCAGGCCCGAAGTACAAAATGCCAGCTTTGTCAGATGAGTGTGGTGTGATAATGCTGTAACAGGTCTTGAGTGTGGCTCCTATGGTCACAGACAGGCTTCAGAAAGAGGAAGGCTGCAGACTCCTGCTCCCCTCTCTGCCTGCTTTTAGAAGGCATTGACCATCAGCTAAAGCCCATGCCTGGCAGTCCTGATGACTGACAGCTCTTTCACCAGCACACTGCACCCTGCGAAAAGGTTTTATCCCTCTTGCCTGCAGCTTTGGCTGCAGAAATGAACTCTCTGAGCACTCTCATTAGACTGAAGGAGAGGATCTGAGACCTGTGCCTGCAGCACAGGATCAGAACTGCCAGAAAGTAGATGGCAGGATTTGATTGAGTCCAGGATATGGTCGCCTGACAGGGGTGTAGATTTGCCTCTATTCTTACTCAAAGGTCATTAAATTAAGATTTCATGAGACCCCACACTGTTATAAATGTTGCTGAGCTCATTTCCCACATTGGGCAGTGATTTATCTCACAGCCTTGACAAAATGACTAAGCTAAAAATGTCACCCAGTGTCACTGAGTTGTAAGTAAGGTAGAAGGAACAGGAGACTGACACGATGGATTTTTCTACCAAGAGAAGTATTAATAAATGGTTTCTAACTGATGTTCTCATTAGCTCTCTCTCATTTATCCTCAGGACCTGCCAAGCACAAATGACACCACCATTCTGCACCAAAATGGAGAGCAGATGCCCCCATGCAACCTTTCTGCATCCAAACCCCAAATTCTATCTCACCCCGCTCAGCAGCTGATGTATTCAAGGGGAAGCAAGCAAGTTATCAGAGCATCTCAAGAACTATTTACTGTCACATCCAGCCACGTCTCCTGGAATTTTTTACACTTTCTGGCAGGAATGGTTTGGAGGAGGCAAGTGGCAGCACCACAGTTCTCTGACACAACCTTTTCTCCCTCCTCATCCAGCAGCGCAGGGGGTCACTTACAAGAAAAAATTATGCCCTGGACTCATTTCTCTTCCTTTCTGTCTGTGAGGAGGTTGTAGACTCCTCTACTTTCTTTGAATCTAATCAAGAATATATTTTTTTCCTTGAATCCTTACTCCCAGGAATGATTGCCAAAAAATTAGTCCTGTTGCTTAGTTGTGACTGATCATGAATCACAGTAAATTGCTTCTGTTCCATTATTGGACATGCTGGCTGGATCCTGGTATGTGTTATTAAATTACTGCTCTGACAGAGAAGAAATAGCTACTGAGTGGCAAGTGAGTGCTGTAGGAAAGGCAGATTTGGGAATGTTGCAGGACCACAGTCTCTGTTTCCCCTGATAATCAGGAAAAAGTCATGTGTAGGAGAGCACTTAGAGCAGGGAGCAGTGAGCTTTGAGGATTTTTCCCCAGGGTTTCTGAGCACCCCAAAATCCCAACCATGTGTTCAGAGCAGTGCCAGGGTACGCTGTGCATGTCAGGCAAAGTTATTCTGCTTGGCCTCTACCAGAGGGAAAGAGCAATGGAACAACACGGGGAAGAGAAATACAGGAGCCCTAACACAACACCAGTGCTGCAGAATGCTTCATACAAGCAGAGATATGGCTGATCATCATAAAGAGGAGAAGAATTAGCCAAGAACTGGAGGTGAAGGGAGGTTAAACATAGGCTGAGGGAGGCCCTGTGGGCATCAGGATGTCAGAAATGTGTGTGTTTCTAAACCACTTCAGTGTGGAAGGAACATAAGCCACACTTGAGCCATTTTCTGTTTTCTTCCTCTGAGTGAGCTGTTCACAACTTTCTCCTGGGTCAAATGCAGAATCACAACACTTCGGAATATTATAGCAAAGCAATTAAATGAAGGGAGAAACAGTGGGCGCAGAACAGTACATGTGTGTACAGAAACTTTCATCACTGCAGCTCGCTGAGCAAAGCTGCCAAACCACAACTGAGGAACAGGAAAAGAAAAGCAACTTGACGTTGCACCTTCATGTGCACGTGCAGATCCCACAGTTGCACCAGCTTAACAAGATCAGAAATATTTGCCTTCTGCTCTTCCATATTGTTATTCTGAGGAGATTATTAACACCGAAGTGTCAGCTTTCCCATCCCTCTTTGCTTTCCTGTTGCTGTACCCTTGTTCAAGTTAACAATAAATGAAGCAAGACCAGCTTTGGGATGTGGAAACTCTTCCTCAGATGCATCTGTTCAGAGTCCTTATTTTCTCACACCATCACAGGTACATTACAAGCCCTAAAGAAGGGCATGTATGTGCTGATTCCAGACAAATCAATTAGTCTGTTAAAGGATATCTTCTCTCCTGCAACACCAAGTTTGCCTTCCTTCTGTCTGCAGCTGATGGGTGCAGTTTGAGTGCAGCTCTGGGACATCTAGTGGCTGGTAGCACTTGCAGTTCAGGGCGTACAACAGTTTTGTGGTGCTTTCTTCAAGAAATCTGTCAGAAAACCGATTTAAACCAAAACCACACCCTCTGCCTCGATTCCTGGGGCTAAAATGACTTCGTCCCTTGATAGATTCATGTTTGAAAAATGTTTAGGTGTGCATTTGTGATGGCTTTCTTATTCCTTTGCATCTCTGTCTCACCCAGCCTGAGGAGACATCTTCTAATTTCATAATTTCTTTACCACAGTTGTTTCTTTATTAAGGGCTTTCCACGTTCCAAGCAGCTGGCATTAGCATAGATAATTGGATAATGTTTTGGCAATCCAAGAGTGAATGTGTAAACATGTTCCCATGTACTGCCCTGGCCTTTGGCTGATCTGTGACTATTTGATAAATGAATCAGGCCTGAAATAAAGATGGCTTGCAAAAGCCAGACAGATCGTTAATATTAATAGGGAAGTGTCAATAGGGATTTTCAAGAAAGCCTCAGGCTGCCATGGGCCCCAGTCCTTATTCCTTCAGGATTCACCTTAGGCAGGAACCGAAAGGAGTCAAAGGAGCAGTAATACTCCTAGTGTGTTTTTATGAACCTGGATAGTCTTCAAGGCGATGTAGTATCCTGACCAGTGCTCTAGTGACAATTGATGGCTTTCTGGGAATTTGAGAAAAAAGTCAGCTATGTCTTCTATTCAGTCTTCAATGCAGCCTGTACCTTTCCATCCCGGATGATACCTATTAACCCTGGACAAAGGAGAGAGTGTATCTCAGCCCAGGGGATTGCCAGGCTACCAGGAGAAAGGATAAAGTGCTGAAAAGAGCTTTGTAACTGTGGCAATCTTTTCTGATTCATGTTTGTGTCAGCACTGTTCTGGAAAGGTGACTTGAGGCACAGCTGAAAGTGCAGCAAATGGCCCTGGGCAGACCCCCTGCTCTTTCCCCTGCCAAAGCCTTTGGGAAGCCAGTTGGGCATCTCCTGCAGTGAATCCAGGCCTGCAACATCAAACAAACTTTGTTATAAACTCCTGGGGGTCCTGTACTCCAGAGTACACTCTGTCATCTATACAAATGTTAAGAAGAGGATCAATTTTCCCTGATTCTTCTCCAGGAATCCTGCTGGGGAAACTCAGGTGGCTGAGGATCACCCTACAGACTGTTTTCTTGCTCTGTTCCTGGAAAGCAGGAGAACAATGCTTACGGTGTCAAGGGGTTCATTAAAAGGTGGGTGTCAAAAGTGACTCAGCTGGAGAGTTTCTCCTGGAGTCAAGGGACAGTTTAAACGACTTCTTAAAAAACACAAATGAATCTGCAAAAAGCTGACTTGCACAGGAGACCAAATTCTGACCATCTCAACTGCCCCCCCATTGCTCACATCGAGGTCAGCATGATGGAACTTCTTGTTTACACTGTTGTTGACTTGTGCCTGGGATAAAAATATGGTCTGTGCTTGGAAATCATTGTGATTTCCAAATGCTTGTCACTGGGTAAGTCTCAAAGCTAAAGTGAATCTTAGTTTCGGATTCTCTTTTTTGTTTTGCCAGATCAGACTGTCTTACAGTTCAGCAGGGAAATGACATTTTGTTTTGTAAATACTCACAGACAGAATTTGAGGTTTCCCTTAAAGGCTTTAAGCTTTGTGAAAAAGTAGATCAAATCTAGGAACATATTGAATCTGGTTACTGAAATTTCAGGAAGAGCAGTGTGATGAAATGTCCTTACTTTGCCCTTGGGAGAAATGGTACCTTCATTATAACCAAACAGCTTTTTCATATGGAAATAGCAGGTGGCAGGAGTAGAAACAGACTTTCATTTTCAGAGAAACAGACGGAACAATTCTAGTAAAAGTGGAATAGCAGAGCTAGGTTGAAATGGTTGGCAGTTTTATTCTGCAAAAATATTCTACTTTTGCCATGAGAAGAGGTGTCACTCCTTCCCCTCTGTGTTTTTCAGCCCCCTCAGTACAGCTCAAATACAAGTGTCTACTGTAAGGACCAGAGTTTAAATATAATTTAGGAAGAAATCTAGTTCAGTTTGTTTGGGAAAACTCTCCAAATCTATCCCAGAGCTGCACACAAACTTCCGGGGAGAAAAAGCAATTAAGAACACCGAATGTACAAAATAATCCTTAGAGCCAGTGTCAGACAAAAGTGAGCGCACAGCTCTCAGGGCTGTGATTTATTAATCCTTTTATCAGGTCTATGCCATCCTCCAAATTATTTTCCAGCTCTGACTGCTGGTAAGCATTTCCTTGGAAACTGTGGACTGTTAAACTATTAATGGTCTCGTAGTAGGTGCTTATTAAGAAAAAGACACCTTGAAATACAAACCAGAATAAAGAACAGATATTCAGCTGGAGTCATGCTACTTCAGAGCTCTCACCTTGACTCGTCTGAGAAAAATCAAGTTTTTGAGAGTCAATTGCATGGGGAGGTGGATGAACAGTCATCTCCTCCTCTGCAATTGATTCACTGCACTCTGGAATTTGAGATTTGGGGCAGAAATGGAAGGAAGGAAATTGCTGCCCTATTTAGGAGCAGATACAACTCCACCCTGTGCTGTAAATTCTTTTTTAAAAGTCAGGGTTTTCACAGGATGAAGGTTAAATATTTAATGCATTTATACTAATTATAAAGAAACACTTTGGAGCTCCAGGCAGCTTGTATAGTTCTTTAAACTTCAGATTTTTAGCCCTTTGGATAGTTCCTGTTTAAAAAGAGAAAAGCAAACACCAAAAACCCAGGCTGGACTTTGAAGTGTGGCCTGAAAGAGATACAAATTGCTGTGAGAGAAGCTGCCTTTCCCTGGAGACAGCCAGAGATAACGTCATGCCACACTCCCCTATGCATTATACCAAAGAAGGAGCTCCACAACTCTGTTATTTAGGAGAGTTTTCTCCCACTTTTGCCATAAGGGGTCTAGACTTGTCCAAGCTGATCTCACCAAATCCCAGAGGGACCCATCCTTCTGCCAAATGGAGGTTTCTCCTCTGGCCACATCTCCCCATAAAGACCTGCACACATTAAGGAGTGAAACATTACCAAAACTTTAGCAGACCTAGCTGTCATTACCACAGGGAGGGTTATTTCTTCCATAGCTGCTTTTCTAGCAGGAATCCCACTTCAAAGGCACCTGGAAGATAGCTGGTTGTGAGGAAGCTGGAGCTCTGTGGGACCCAGGCAGCCAAGTCTTGGAACAGACACTGGCTTGGAAGTTTTGCACAGCAGACTGGTATTAAATACCAAGAGAGAAAAGAATGAGAAATCAGGAAATGGAATAGTATTGGTATTTCCTAAATATCAGAGTTTCCTATGAAAATGAACACATCCATGCAATTTCAAAATATCAAGATATTTGCCTTTCTTTAGGGCTTGTCAGAAACAGCTAATAAATATAATTCAGGGTTTGGGAAGTCACCTCTTCAAACCTCTATTCACATGCTGCTTTGAAACTGAATTTCCTTAGAGTCACTGAGTTGGCAGCTTTGAAGGGTCTGCTATGTATTCCTTGGCTTGAATTTTTCTTAGACATTACCTGGCATCAGATGTACTCTCCAGGTCTCAGCAGCTACCAAATCTACAGCAATATATTCTATTCCATTTCTACTTGTTTTTTTGCACTGCCACTTTTTATGAGCAGAACATAAATTACCTGAGTTTAATTCATGACCCAGAGTTCAGTGCATTTCCCCAGAAATAGCATTCTCTGTTTGGGGCACTACTGCCAAAATTGCATTCCTGGAGCTGAATTCCTATCCCATCCAAGACATTTGTTCCAACCATATTTCCCATCATACTATTTTATACTATTTAGGTCATTTATATTTTCGTGCTCCCACAGTTACTTCTTGTAAGTTGCTTTGCAATTATGCTCTTAACTGTGTTCTCTACAGTCACCTTCAGACCTTTAAACACCTTCAAATTAAAACAGCTGTTTGACTTTGGTCCAAATCACATTTAATAGAGAAACTGCACTAAACCACTTGCATTCCTTGGACAGAAGGAAGAAGTGAAAGATGCCCAAACAAAGTATTATTTAGTCTAGCATTTATTTGGCAGGGACTGTGAAGAAAACCTGCTGCTCTTTGCTTTAAATGTTGCTTCAATTAAAGTTAATAATAGTTCTATCCTATGCAAGATGTTTATCCCTGAACCCAGTTTAGTTGCAATTTTAGTTCTAACTAACCTAACTCTAGTTTTAACTTCATCACAGTAGTCTGTAATGTCACAAGCAGCTTATGCACAGAGAAAATACAAGACAGACAAGAAATGCAGAAATTTTTCCCTTGGAGCTTTTTTTATTGCAGAGATAATAATGAAAAAAAATAAAAAATCTGTTTTCCTCTTTTGAGTTCCTGTTGCTTCCTTACAAGTCTCCTTCTTAGGGCCACCATGTACAATTCAAAGTACACCACAACCAGCACTGACAAATGATGGAATTCTTAATAAACTGATGAGACTTTGGGTGGATATCCCAGCTGTCAGCTGCAGCAGCTCCAGCAGGTCAGTCGTAACAGCTGCTATAAAACACTACACCAGTCCCATTTGGGATCCATCACCTAATCCATTATTTAGTGATCTGTGAGATCCAGCCCTAGAACAATTGAAACATCCCAGCTGTACACTCTCATATACAGAGCAGATGATAGAGAAAATGAGTACCAGAAGAATCAAGAAATAAAATATACTTAATAGGTGATGATTATATTTTGTGAGTGTCTTTCCTACAGCATGGAAATGTAACCCTCATTTTTTCAGGGTCAGTTTTTCATTCAGTCAGGCTGCACGGAGACATCAACTGCAGGGACAGCAATCATGCAGTGCCATCAACTGTTTGCTTCTGGTACCCACAGCAGCTGAGCCCTACTGCTTTCAACACGAATGACCAAGAAAAACACCCCACAAAAATAGGGCAACTCGTCAGGATGGCATTTCTGAACAAAGGCTTATCAACCGCAATAGGATATTTTAGTACAAATCTCAGGTTCGTGTTTCCTGTGCCAGAAGCCGCACACCTGAGGGCAGGTAGGGGCTGCTGAGAGCAGAGACTGAAGCAGCTCGAGCTCTTGTGCCATCTGCTGGGAACAGCTTCTTTTGACATTGCTGCTCGCACGGGGAGCAGAGCCAGCCCTCCCTGTTTGGCAAGTGACATCTTTGACAAAGAGCTTGTTCCACTTCTTTTAACTGCTATTGATGTTGCCTACTAACTTAGTGCTGGAGAAGCATTTTGAAGACTAAAATCCTCCCCCTGTAGTGAAGCAGTTGCAAAAGACAGGAACAAATTGTCCTTGCAGCCCCAGCTGCCTGCAGAGAGGCTTCTTCGAAAGGTGAAGCCTGTGGTGTAGCCAGGGAAGAGCTCAGGTCTCACAGACCTTGTAATGAAGCACTCCTCTAACGAGGGGTCTCCACCTCGGCCATGAGCTGTCTCCTTTTGCAGGAGAATTTCCTTTCTTCTGGATTTCCTCTCTGTGAGGCTGTAGCTCAGTGTGAGTGCTCAGTGCAGCTGTCGTGTGCTCCCCGGGTCAGTGAGGGTTAACACTGACCAGCTGCTAAAGCCAAATTCCACTTGTACCTCACACCTCTTTATCTGAAATGTGACTCTTTGGGACAACACACAGCAGGACATTTTCTGTTGGAGATCCAGCCAGGCTGGTCTCTCTGTTGTGCTTGTTTACTCATGGATCCAGCCTGTCCCCTGAGGTAAAGGCTGTTCTTGCACGGAGTTGTGGATCTCCTGTCTCAGATCCTTTGAGCCGACACCTCCCCTGAAAGGTGACACTTTGAACCACTCACTGCTGGCACAACCTTTTTCAGAGCTGAGGTTTGGTGTTGGTTCCAGCCTTCACCCCTCTGCATCTGGAGGAACTGCAGGGTGCCCTGCTCGTCTCTTGTGCCAGACCAGGCACACAAGGACTGGGAAGGCCCCAGGGTAGGAAGAGCTCATGGAGGAATGACCTGTGTCATTAGCACAGTTATGTCTCAGGGGCCTCGGGCCCAACAGGGACCTAGCTGCAGGAGCTCTGTGAAAGCAGAGGGTGATACTTCACCTCTGTGACTACACGGTGTGCAATTGTCCTACCTGGAAATTGCGGTGCAGATAGCACAGTCCAAAAACACCAGTTAAGAAGGATTGCAATGACAATTTTATGTGGACAAATTGGAGAAGCAGTATGAAGGGAGGTCAGTGCACCTCACTGGAAGTAAGAGGCATGAGCTGTGACAACACAGGCAGCGAGGGGAGAAGGGTGAGGGAGGCACAGCAGGAGTCTAAATGAGCAGGTGTCGACAGCACACCTCTCTGCAAACAGTATGAGACACGGATATGCATGCAAGGACTGTAAGGAGTGTCAAAACCAAGTAATTCTGCCATGAATCAGCACCCCCAAGGCCTCGGCAAGAACACTGGGAATGGCCCAAAGAAACTGAGAAGACAGGGACTATGGAGAAGATCAGGGGAAAAAACAAGTTTTGCCTAGAAAAGAAAAAAGAGAGTGATGACAGCAACTGATGGAGCTGAATCGGTGTTTGCAGCTTAAGATAACTTGTGGGTGCCAAGTAATTTTCCTTCTGACTTTCCAAAGTAATTAACCTTTGGACTGAGACTAAGCAGGAAATTAATGAAGTCCTTCCATCACCAAAAAGGAATCTGACTGGGACTTTGATGGGCCCAGGACTGTATCTGAAAGTAGAAGAGAAAATTGGACTCTGGGATGCTGTAATTGAACTGAGCCCCAATAATAATACTTTGACAAGTGCTGCTGCCATGTATTTGAGATCTGGGTGCAGAGCAAGGGGCTTGTGTGTCCTGTCACTTCTTATCCAAAAGGATTATATGGATTACAAAACTGAACTCTTTTGCTTGGATTCCTTTTCGGAGACCAAGCTAGACTTTTCCTCATGCCCCAAAAATGTTCTCTCTTGCCATTTCTCTAGAAAAAGTAGTTAAATTGTTACATAAAACTTATCTAGCCAATAAGGATCTTGATTTTTTCAGTGAAAACATGCAATTTAAGTTGTAGGAAGGAGCTGCTGCTAAAGCAGCATTTCAAGGTGATTTTGCAATTCAAAACATTAGTGAAATTTCACTTCTGTAAGGGTGTACAGAATGGCCCCACTGGCTGTTCTCCACGGGTATGCCCCTTACATGCCCCTTTGGAATGCCCTGCTCAGGGAGGTGCTGGAGTCACTGTCCCTGGAGGTGTTTGCCTGGGTGCAGCACTCAGTACCGTGCTCTCGTTGGCATGGTGATGTTCAGCCATAGCTTGGACTCGATGATTTTAGGTCTTTTCCAACCTAATCAATTCTGTGATTCCGTGATACGTTGAGGTCCAGCCAAAGAGCAGCAGTGACAAACGGCAAGAAAACCAGAAACTCTATTTCTTTTGTTGCCGGAGAAGCTGCTGCACGCCCAGGCTGGAGCAGCCCACTCCCCCGACTCCCACCCCAGCGCTTCCTGCGGCACCAGGGAGCGCCGCGGAGACAAAGAGCGCGCAGCGCGGCGGTGCCGCGGCGTGAGCGCGCCCCGGGCCGTGTCTCGGGGCCGTTCCCCGCTCCGGGCGCGCTCGCACGGCGGCGGGCACCGACAGACCCGCTCCCCTCAGCCCCGGGGCCTGCCGGGCCCGCGCCCGGGCCGGGCGGGATGAGCCCCGTCGCCATGGCAACGGTCCCGCTGGGGCGGTGCGCGGGGCGGTGGCGCCCCCTGGCGCCGGAAGGGGCGTGTCGCGCGGCGGAAGCGGGGCCGAGCGCCGCAGGGTGTGTGCGCGTGTCCGTGCGAGCGGCCGCCGCTCCCGTCGCCTCCGCCCGTGGGATCCGAGCGCGCCACCAGGTGAGGGGCCGCGGCCGCCATCGGGGTGGGCATCGGCGCGGGGGATCGGCATCGCGACCCGCGGGGGAGCCCGCCCCGGCCTGCCCCCCGCCCGCCCGGCCCGCTCCGCTCCGCTCCTCCCCGCGCGGGGAGCCGCAGGCCGCGGCGGGCGCGCCGCGGGGGCGGTCCCCGCGGGAGGGTCCCCGGTTCTGCCTCCCCGGTTCTGCGTCCCCCGGCCCGGGTAACGGTGTGACCCTCGCTCGGCGGCCGCCGCCGGGCCCGGGCGGGCGGCGCCGCCCCCTCCCCGAGCGGCCGGCGCTGCCCCGCCCCGGTGAGTCACTCGCTGCCCGGGGCGCGGCCGCGCTCACCTGGGCCCGCCCGGCGGGAAGGGCTGCGCGCCCGGGGCCGAGGGCGAGCCCCGCCACGCCGGGGCCGGCAGCCGGCGCTGCCCGGAGCTCGCCCAGCCCGCGGCAGGCTTGGGGCGGCCTCGGGCTCCCCGAAGCCGGGAGCTCCGTGCCCAGCCCGGGAGAGCGCAGCTGCCGTGTCCGTGGCTGTGAGCCGGCCCACGTAGGGCCCAAGGTGGTCGTGGCAATGTATGAGCGCTTTAGAAGGGAACAAAATGATTTTATTATTATTTTCCAATTTTAATCATTCGTGTCCATTTGGGAGTAGAGATGCGTTTAGGGAGGAGTCCACAGGGAAAGAAGGTTGGTTCAAGCCAGTCCCAGCCTACAAAAAGGCTGGGCAGTAACCCAGACCTAAAGGCCCTGGGTTTTGTTTGAGGTATGTATAACCAGGTATTCATTGGGATGATGAAATGACAGTGGCACACAATCACTGTGTTGGCGTAAATGCATCTCACACAGAGATCACAATATAGATTGGTAGCTTTCAGATAGATTTCTTATTAATAGTTTAAATACCTTTTCCAGTAATAAGAAAACAACACATCATGCAGCACCATGAAAACAAAATTCCTATGGAAAAATATCAGAGACTTTAGGAATGTTTGTAATGTTTTGTGTATTCAGTGGCTGTATGAATATTTGTGTTTTCACATGTTCACTAATGCAGGACACCTCAGTCAGAAATTTTAATACTTTTATATAAAAAAGATGAGCTTACTTTTATTTTAAAACAATAATGAGATATAATCTGGTCTAGAAAAGAACACAAGAACACGAGTGTCTTTTTCTCCCATCATATCAAAGGACTGCAAAAATATCCCCTGTATCATATTTTGTTTATTAAATTGGTACCAATAAAGTGATAGACTCGTTGCACAGATGGGCCTGGTGCAGTTTTCTCAACCTCATTATGTCAGTACCGCATGTTCTGATCTCTGCTATTTTGATGTTGAGTCTTTTTATTTTTTCCTGAGCAGGCCTGTGCCAGTATGCAGCTTTTTGTGATGCATGTGAATAAACTCGGATGAGGAGGAGTTCAGTAAATAATTATTTGTTTAATGAGGCAAAAGCTCCTGATCAGATCCGTGTGGTATCCTAATACCAGGCATTAGAGTAGTGTGTCTGTTATATGGCCACACTTCTTGCCCCACCCTGTAATATAAATACTGTCAGTTTATTATTAACAAAAGTGATTTACCTGTGATATGAATACATTAGTTTGGCATGAACTTTATGCCTGGGGAAAGATTTTTTGGGCTAACTCACTATTTCCACCTGGATTCTGGCCAAAAACAATTCTGCTAGTTGGAACAAAAAGGTCTTACCATGTGGCTATGTTGTGCTGTGGTGAAGTGCCAGCGTGTCTCCACCTGCAGCTGTCCTGAGCAAAGGGCCATAGGCAGGGAGCAGAGCTCTGCTTGTCAGCCTGGCATTAGGAAGAGCAAGGCTGCTGTCACTAAATATGAGGTGTCCATACAAGATCAGTGTTCACACATGCTACTGGTACTGGCCATAGCCATTTCGTAATTCTCTGTGGAGATTGAAAACCATTGAGTGTAATTTTATTCAATTTTAGGAAGCAACAAGTAATGATGGCAGCAGATGGCCAGAGCAGGGTGAGGCATGGCTTTATAGAATGTTAATTTTATCTCAACATTTGCATAGAGATTTGAGCTGAAGGCCAGGGTAGATGCAGAGGAGGCTAAAGTTATGTGCTGCACAAGGTCAACAAGAATATCACAGCTGTGAAGTCATTTTCCTTGCTCCCTCATTATGTTTGCAGGATATTTTACTGAACTTGCTATACCCAAGCTTCTGACAGGAAGATTTTACTGTTCAGATCTTACCAGAGCCATTCATTTTCTAATCAGTTATTTAACTATCCATGGTAGCCTTTGTGGGAACCAAACTAATAAAATCAAATGCCTAATACTGCAATAAAGCAAGGAAGGTTCCTTGCACTCAATTGAAAGAGTTGCACTCCATTTCCTGTAAAAAATAAATGTTGGAAGCATTGTCTACTTGACAAGGAATTCCATCCCCATCATGCAGATACTTGTGTCAGCGTGTGTGTGCCTGAATGATGGAGGATTTTCTATTTATTTTAGAAATAATGTCTCCAAAACACTTACTCTCTGTAATCATAGAACTCAAATTTGAAATACCATTCACCTCACGTGAATGTTTAATTTCAGAATGAATTGCCCATCCAGAAATCAAATAAGGTATGTTCACGTATTGTTGGAATATTAAACTGCAAATTCTGTACCAGTCTGCTGCTTTTCCTGTTAGAATTTGAGTGGACTTAGAGAGCTTGTGACTGGGATGTATGATTGCCTCCCATTTCACCAAATCTGGTTTTGTATTCCTTTCTCACAGTGAAACATGCAGGTCTGTTAATCTACAGCTCTACTTGACTTGTTAGGGACCAGTATGTCAAACCAATAGCTACGCTGCTTTCTCGCCAATTCTTTCTACAAAGTGGAAGTGTTTGTCTGATAGATTCTCATGCTTGCTGTAGAGAGAGAAAAACAGTGCACAAAAATCAATGACTTAATTAGCATCAGAAGAACAGGTCATCAAGAGCAGCAGACTTCAGACCAATGTAAGCTTATTAGTATTGTCCTGTCAGTTCGATATGTTATATAAGCCAGATTATTTTCAGTGTCAGTTTTCATTTGATTTCTACAGACTTTAAGCACCGTTAGTTCTGATCCGTTTTGGCTTTGTCCTAAAGAGCTCATTGGAATGGGAAACAATAAAGGCTACAGAGCAGATGGAGTAAGTGCTGAGGAGTAAACTGTGGTTCTCAAAATCCTGCAGCCTTCTGAAGAACAGTAGCTGCATGTTTTACCCCTCAGCTGTTAATGGGATGTAAACCTCCAGTTCTGTGTGTCCATCCACTCTTGAAAGATCCATGGCTGTACTGACTCCAGATGCTGTTCCCAGGCTGGTCACACCATCCCCTTCTCACTGCATCTTCCACTGAAAGATGCAGGCAGCTACACACTAATGAGTTGTACATGTTATGACCTTTACCTTTGATGCTTTGTGATATGTTTCAGTCTTGTCTACACAGGTGTAAAGCTTTTCTGGGGTGGGAGTAAGCACCTGTAACTCACAGTGCCTGCACACATGCTCTTCTGCATTTGTAAGAGAGATTGAAAGGGCTCTAGGCTGTATGGGTGATAGAGGAAAATAAATAGTAAAAAAATTACATTTTGAGTGTGGGACTTCAGGTGGTTCAAATTTCTGGCAGCTGGTGCTATTGGCTGTGACTGCTGGGCAGTGGCTGGCATTCCTTATTGTGAACAGTGTCCAGCCACTGCTTTTTGGAGGGCTAAGTTGTGTTGGACAGATTCTTAAGAAGACAGTGTCTTAAGAATTTGAACTGTGTAAATGCATCTAATATCAGAATCTTCTGCTTAGAACAGGCCACTTTCAGGACTCCTCCATGGCTGTGATCTGCACGTCTCTGCTCCTTTTTCCATCTTCCCTCTTTTCCCCTTGCCACCATGGCATGGCTTTATTAGTGCTAGAATAGATCATTCCTGTCAGCCTCCTGTTCATCACCTCTGTGTGTTTTGCTCCTAGCTGCAGGTAACCTTTGGTAGATGGCTTCTGTGTGTGGCCTAGGTGTATTTTTAGCTCTAGGCTTTGCTTGTTTCAGACTGTGGCACACTGGTCCATTGTTAGAGTGTGGCTTTCATCTCCTCTCTGGGAGGGACCAGTTATAACTGATAGTTGCTTCTTTGCCTTTTCAAACATCACTCCTTTCCTTGTATCTTTTTTCCTTCTGGCAAACACTTCCCTCTTTTGGAGCTCAAGCCAGCATAGCTCTGCAAAGCTCTCTCCAAGCTTCTAACAAGGTAAGCAATGGAGAATCAAATGAGGATTTTAAGTGTTCCTTTATGCAGCATCTTGGGAAGGAAATAATGGTAGGCTTACTGTCATTGGCAGATATTTTGGTGTGGGCAATGAATTTCTTACTGCATTTAAGTTCTGTAAATCCATGTTACTGAATAATACTTGTGTTTCATAGCAAGCCTACTAACAGTACAGATATTAACACGAATTAACCGACCTCAGGCCCCTGTACACTGAATTCTTATGTCAAAACTAAGCCAGTGAAGTTCTTAGGAGTTCCATCTTTAGTGATGAATTTGAGTTTCATATCTGCATAAATGAGTTTCATGTGCATAAATTAGTTACATTGCTGAGGAAAGTTGTTTGATGAGAAGCAACATTCTAGTCTTTGTGCTGGTATTCTGCTTGTATAATTGATTTGTCAAACTAGTTTCTGGATCTCTTTTATCCATTAGGTCTTTGTGCCCCTGTGTTTTCCTTCATATGCAGTTCCCTTTGTGATTTCCTTCATGTGTCCTTACATGAACCCATTGACTGCCATGAACTGTCTTGCATCTAAATATAAATATGTCAGTGAGCTTGATAAAACAAACTCTGCACCCTTTCAAAACTAAACTCTATATTGTTTGTAAACGGAATTCTGCACAGATGAGTTGTCTACAGATTAGACCACTATTGGCAAAGTGCAGATCAAAGATAAAACTGACCTTTCAATGGCAAAATGTAAACTAAGTTGGAGCTGCTTGCCTCTGTACTTCAACAAGCAGGCTGCTTCCACATAACAATCACATTCCATAAGAAAAAGAGAAGATAAGATGTTTGCAGTAGAAATACTTCTAGAAGCTGTGCAGTCAATGAAGAAATTAAAACTGCTCTGAAACTGTTTTGTTTCGATGTCGTGTTGTTTAAAGTTGACTTGTAATGTAAAAAGCATTCTTCAGGTGTACTTTGCTCATGTTGAGATTTTAGTGAGTGGTTAGAGAAATACCACTCACAAATTACTTCCTGCCTTAAGCACATAGTCTACAATTAGTGCTGAGTTAAGGGAATAGTTTACAAGGTTTGATAGACTCAACAGGGAAAAGTGGGATGGGCTGTCTCGAAGGGAAATGGTCCAATGATTTGCTTGGGCTTGTTCTGCATTCGTGCTGTAATAGCCTTCAAAGTAGGGAGAAACAATGCACATCACAAATCCCACCTAAACTTTTCTATCATCAGGAGCTATCTGTTTGATAAGCTTGTGGAAAGCAATGATAATATCCCCAGGGTGAAAGCTTACTGGGGAAGAGAGAACCAAATGGATCATGCCTTACCGCAAGTTGTCTCACTGCTTCCCACAGTCACCCTCTCTTGTTGAGAACTTTGATCTGAAGTCTGTATGGCACCTTTCTATAGGTCCCAGAATCCACTGCTTTAAACACAGTACTTGAAACAGAGCTGAACCAGAGCCCAGCCTTACTTACCAGTCTGCAAAAGGTCCCTTTCCAGGAGGCTGGTTGTAGCATTCTATGTCCTTACTTTGAGTGCCTTATGAGGATGGATGCATTAGGATCTACAAAGGATCAAACACAAGCAGGAGTGAGTGTGACTTGCAGATATAGAGCAGGTACATTTGGTTGCGGGGTTTACTTCAGGAATTTTTATGTGAAATAGCAATGTTTGACTTGATATCCTCAGTGGTTTTTTTTTCTAAAATGGAATATCTTCAGCTGGAGGGACAGAATGTGCTCATCTCAAAATAATTTTATAGTTAGGACTCGTCCTTGGCAGTGGGAGCAGTGTATGAAACTGTTCATACACACAATGGGAATTTGGGTCTGCATCTCATTGTCCTGGTTGAGGATTTGGTACAGGGGACTGGTTTTTCTCTATAATAGTGTGGTAGGTTATCCTGGGAGTAAAATACAAGCTGAGCAGTGTGTGCAAGATTTTCTCCATCAGAAGCCTGTCAGACTGGAATCTTCAAAGGTGAGATCCAGGGAAAAGGCTGCAGCAATCACTTTCAGCATGTTGGTTCTTTCTAATAGGACTGTAAGTGCTTCTGTAATGAACAGAAGTCTGTGAAGTACAAATGTAAACTTACTGTTCTTGTTTGCTTTTTATTGTTCTTTTAGAAGTTGTTTTTAGGCTGTTGAGTCTTAGCCTAACAACTTACCTAGACAGTGAGAGTCCTGATTAGCATGCAGGAGTAAGAGAGGATAATTATTGCTGAGTACTGGTGAGAATAACAGTTCTGGATGTGTCCAAAAGTGAACCTGCATACCTGGAGAAATTTTACAGATGAATTTGGGTTGTCTGTAAGTTTGTTAGGTATCTAGGTCCATTTTGATAAAGGCAAAGAAAGTTGTTTACTTTCTCCTGTGAGCCTGGCCCTGGGTGGTATATTCATTCTCCATGGCTTAAGCTCTTCAGTGACCTTGTAGTCATGGGATGTGTTTTTCATGGCTTTGGTTGCTGAACTGCATTATCAGAAATTATAAACAAGTTGTTTCCATATAAGCAGTGTGTTTTGTAGCAGTAACCACCATGTGGGCCATGTCCCATTCAGATTGAATTAATTTTATGATTGGCAATATTATTTAAAAAGTCTTGAAAACCTGAGACTGCAGCCACCCTAGCTGTGTAGAATCATCCATTATGTGTATGTTGATGCATATGTAAAAAAACCCACATTATTTTCTGGCAGAACAGTATAAATGTACTTCTCATAGCTGCCAACAACTACAGGTTTCCTTGGAATGGTTTATGTAAACCCACAGAAACATCTCTAACTTGCCAAAAATCTTCAGTGTCAGGAGGAGCTGTCCAGTGCTTCAGTGCTCCTAAGTAGGTGCTGTTGTATTGCAGTGGAGGGAAACAGCAACAAAACAAACAAACCTGAAAAAAACCCCACCAACCTGGTGGTTTCTTGGTTAGCATCTCCCCAGCTGAGCTGTGGCTGGTGTGGGAAAGAGGAGAGATTCACACAGGGCTGTGCTTAATGCCAGTATGACTTTTGCTGCATTTTGAAGAACGATGCTTTCATATCTTCAGGATTGTCATTAGTCATTCACACATGGAAATGGTACATGTTTGGCAAAAGGTCAAATAAATTTTTAAAAATACACCCTCTGTATTACTTTATTAGAGTTGATGGATTTCCCTCTTATTAGTGACTGTAAGATCTGCTTCACCCTTCGGCATGAACTTCCCCAGTACAGACAGTTGAGACATTTTTCTCTGTTTTTGTTCCTCGCTAATTGCAGGACAGCCATGGATAAAAGTGAGTTGGTACAGAAAGCCAAGCTGGCTGAGCAGGCCGAGCGTTACGATGACATGGCTGCTGCTATGAAGGCTGTCACTGAGCAGGGACATGAACTGTCCAATGAAGAAAGGAATCTCCTCTCTGTGGCCTACAAGAATGTGGTCGGTGCCCGTCGCTCGTCCTGGCGTGTGATTTCCAGCATCGAACAGAAAACAGAGAGAAACGAGAAGAAACAGCAGATGGGAAAAGAATATCGTGAGAAAATTGAGGCTGAATTGCAGGATATCTGCAATGATGTTCTGGTAATAATCCAACAGCAAAAATAACAGTAGTTAGTACTGCAGCATTCTTCAGAGAGGCTTAAGGAATTTTAGTAGTGCTGTAGACACTGCAGCACCTTAGCAGAGGAATAATTTTGCATAGCTACATACTTGGGTCCAATTCTAGCTCCTAAGTAATTTAGCTTGCTTCTTAGGGAGTTTGTTATAAAAGAGTATTTTTTTTAGCAGAAAAAAAGTGAACAAGGCTATGTTGAAAACCCCTGGCTGCTGGATGGGGGGGTTCACCATGAAAACAAATTTAGATCTGGGGCACTGGCATGAGTCCTGCTAAAAGGCCTGCTGTTTAAATTCTTTCATTAATGAATTCTGACATCCTGAGGCTCGTTTAGTACTTTTTTTAAATGGAGGAGGTGTGTGGTTCTTCTCCCAAACTGAGTTTGCTCTTTCTATCACTCAGACAAGAGGGATTCCTTTTATTGCTATTCCATTTTCTTTAGATCAGTCAGGAGCGGATGTCTTGTGGACAGTTTCACAGCTCTGCATAGAATTCAAACTTGTGGCAGCAAAAGTGACCAGATGTGCTAATCTCCAGCTGCTGCTTTTCATTAGTGTGGTCGTGGATGTGAGTTTGCATCAGCAAGTTTAAGCCCTGATAGCCATTAGAGTCTGCAGGAGGGAATTGTGGGTAGCCTCAACATAGCAAGTGTTCAGCTCTCCATAGATTAGACTACAAGTAGTTTCTCTTTTTTTTTTCCCAGAGTTTAGACAATAGTAGGCAAAGTGATTAACACATGAGTCTGCGTAAGTCATGACAGAAGTCATTGTTACATTTTGAACAGTTCATGCTCACCATTGTAACAAAGGCTCTGTTTCAGACATTATTTCTATGACTCAGGAAACATCACTTGTTTTTAAAAATCTTTCTCAGGAACTCCTGGATAAATACCTTATTGTCAATGCCACGCAGCCAGAAAGCAAGGTCTTCTATTTGAAAATGAAAGGTGATTACTACAGATACCTCTCAGAGGTGGCATCTGGGGACAATAAGCAAAGTAAGTGGAAATTAAATTGCTCATTCTGGGGACCAAGCAGAATCAAATATAAAAAACTCTTCTGTTCTTTTCCCCTAATGTCAAGTATTTATTTCTTCACACTACTGCTCTGTAGTTATGCAGATAGGTGCAGTGCAAGTCAATTTTAGAGAATGACTTCACTGAAATTAATAGAAGTGATTGACAGATGTTCATCAATGCAGTCAAACTCTGCTTGCAGCCCCTGACCACAGTGGCTAATTTTCAAACATATGTGGCAATGTAAAATCATTTTCCTGGAGAATGTAGCTTTTCTTTTTCTCATGGAAAATGCTTTGTTCCTTTGATCTCTTGTTTAAACAATGAATTTAGCCCAAGTCTTCACTTTTTGCAAATTCTCTGCATGCAAATATGGGATATTGGGCTCCTGGGTTCTAAATCAAATTATTCTGAAATGGGAAAGCAGTGCTGAACTGTGCCTGAATTCCCATGAGTGTCTGATGTAGTCCATGTCTTGCAAACTTAGTTTGATGCCAGTATGGAGCTTATTGTTACTCATTAGCCAGGAAGGGACTGTTGGCTTTGCTCTGAAATCCCAGCCTGAAATACAAAGTTCATGACCTAACTGCAGAGTTTAGTTACCTCTTCTTCCCCATATGGTTTTGTCTGGATTTATTATTGAGAATTATTACTTCTTCAGTTGGGCTGGAAATGAGTGTTTAATACCAGAACACTTTGACTTGAGTAGAGTTTGTGTCCATTCAGATTGGTTGGAATTCGTTGAATAATTTTATTTTAAGTCTCTATTGAAAAATCTATTTCAGCATTAATAGTTCTGCAAGTGGAAGGCTTTTGCATGTAAAAACATTGAAAGAAATGTCTGTGCATAGGTAATTGTGTGAATTTCTGGTGGCACAGTAGTCTAGGCTGAGAATATAATTGCTTCCCCCATGAAGTAGAGATGTACTGTGTATTTATGTGGTTTTAATTGCTTCTTGCAGCAACGGTAGCAAACTCCCAGCAAGCTTATCAGGAGGCATTTGAAATTAGCAAGAAAGAGATGCAGCCAACACACCCCATTCGACTTGGTTTGGCCCTAAATTTCTCTGTCTTCTACTATGAGATACTAAATTCTCCTGAAAAAGCCTGTAACCTGGCAAAGACGGTAAGCACACTCTTCATATCACCCATTTTTGTGGAGGCTGAGGAGGTAATTACATGGTTACAGTAGCACTTTGTAGATGATTATGCTTTTTCATATCAAATTCCTTAAAAATGCTGTCATTAAACTGTTGTCATTGTAGTGTATTTTCAGGTGAGTTGGTTCTGGACTATCTTAGCTTTAGGTAAAGCTAAATTTCCTACTGCATCTGTTCCAGTGACAGGGAAGACAAATTGCCTCTTTCAATGTCCACTTAATTCTCTTAGAATGTGTTTGTGTCAAAATTGAAAACACTTGAATTAATTTAGCACTTCTAAAGTGAAATATTTATTTAAATCAGAGCACTTAGCGAGTACGTGAAGTGTTGTCTGTGTGCCCATCTTTGTAGGCCTAAATGTCCTTGTTATCTGTATGTATGTGTGCCCCTCTCTCCAAAGACCAAAAAGAGCTTTTGTGATGGGTTGTGCCAAACAAATAGCCAGTCCTTTTTCCTTAGCCTTCTCCCTAAAATAGGATTAGTCTTCTAAATGGAGCTTTTTGTGTCTGTGAAAATTGTCTGGTCATAACTTGAATAACGTGGCATTAGGTGAATCTTTTTGTTCTTAATATGGTCTTCAGTAAGACTTCGTAAGATGTTTTGCTGTAGAATGGTGCTGCTGTTGTTGCTTTTTTTAGTTTAAATGCTTACATCTGTTTGAAACCTGAATGAAGAAATAGCACTTATTCACAGCTCTCAGACTCACAGTATTGATTTTTACATGTAACAGATGGATGGGAAGAATGGCTTTGTTAATCTCTAGTGGAACATACCTGATTTCCTCTGCTGTTTTGAAAAGAAATTGAAAACCTTCCTCCTCACTGTTGAAAAATCTTGTGTTCCATTTTCTTGTCTGCTTACTCATGTACAATATATATACATCCAAGTAGAGGTGCCTTTGTCTTTCACTGCCAGTTTAGACCAGTGAGATTTTCTGTTTTAATGGAAGTCTGTTTTGTTAAGTGTTGTTCGTAAATCTGGCTTCAAGCTATGTGAACCATTTTTCAGCATGACACAGAGAGTGCTCTTGCCTCTTCAGTATTTGGTATTGGCATGATCAGTAAAGTTTTTATGGGCTTTAATCTGGACACCTGTGAAGACTTCTGCTTTCCCCGGCTGTCTAGGATCTGGTGCTTGCTTTGGTTTACATTTCTTCTTGTGGTGGGAAAGAAAAATACTGGAAGGCTTTTTACAGAATTTGGATAGTAATGTGGTAAATTTGTAAGCTCTGTATAAGCAGAAGTGAGTTCAGAAAGCAGAGTGTGAAAGGGCTGTGTTTGTGGTTTTAGGCATTTGATGAAGCGATAGCAGAGCTGGACACGCTGAATGAAGAGTCTTACAAAGACAGCACCCTGATCATGCAGCTGCTTAGGGACAACCTCACTGTGAGTACCATGGGACAAACCACTGCACTCTAAGCTGCTGCACTCCCTGAAGTGGGACTCAGCATCTGAAGGCTGATGCAGTTCTGTACCATAAAAGCCTTTTCTGATGCATTAACTGCATGTGTTAACTGCAATGCTTTTTGTAACCAGACTGGTTAGACTTGCTTGTTCAAGCTAGGAATCACCTGTTAACTACTGTAACAAACTCAGATTCTTTTTGTAACACAGAGTGGAGTTTGTTCTCAACAGACAGTTTTATGTGGAATTTGCAAGCTTGTGCTGGCTTCTTACTTACTATCTTTTATTCATGTTCTCATTTATTATTCTTCAGCTTTAGTATTAATTTCAGTTCTGCACTGCTCTTAGCTGAGAAAATTGCACAGCTACTACTAATTATGCTGCCTTCCCCTTCCTGACAATTGTAATGAATGTGTGCTTCCAGTGTAAACACGTGTTTGTATTTCCTTACAGCTATGGACGTCGGAAAACCAGGGAGATGAAGGGGATGCTGGGGAGGGAGAGAACTAATGGCTGTCACGCTTCACTATATGTTCAATGTCACCCTGTATCCTACACATAATCCCTTTGTGCGACAAGCAAAAAGAATAGTACATCGACTTTCACAACCTCAACGTAGCAAAAACTGTCTGTGGGGTAAAACCGGTTGGTTGGTGTTTTGTGTACCTAGAGCGGAGGTCGGTTATTCCAATGGCATTCCAAACTTTCCTATTCTGAACATTTACAGTTCCGATTACCGTGTTTATATTTTTAACTGAACACTGTGATAATAATAATAATGGGTTTTGTGATTGCAATTGACTTTACAAAACTCTTACTGGTAGAAAAGTAGACATCAATTATGTAACTCTGGCGAGCTTAATTTGGCACCAAAATAGTCGAAGTACAATTCTGTTGTAAAGTTGTACAGAAAGTTATAGAGATTCTATTGTGACACTGGGGCATGGAAGGAAAACGATCCAATGTATGGCATTCCAGTTAGGGACACTGCTATGAGGTAGCTGAACAGGCACACTCTGTAGACATTTGTAACCGAGTCTGAGGCACCGCTTTCAGTCAAAAGCTCACTTTGTCAATTCTGTCTTTCTGGGGACGGGGTATGTTTTGGGGAGGAGGGAAATGGGGGAGTTAGCAGCTTGATTTCCAAACTCTTTTACACTGGCAGATAACTGGGATTTGACTTCTCAAAGTGCTTTCATGCTCATACGACATGCATGACTAAGCCCCTTCCCACAGCAATAACTTTTACCTAGTTACAACTTAGATATTCTTCAGTAGTGAATACTCTTGGTTCGCTGCCATGGACTTGCAATAGGAGAAGATTCAATTTTTTGAATGGCCTTATTAGTTTGGATGATACCATGAAGTGATCTGCCACTTTTGCATTACTTTGCTCTTAGGTGAATCAAAATCTCCATGGTATTCCCATTCTCAATTTATCCTGAAAACTTCTTAGGTAATCCACTGAGCCATCTTTAAGTTCACTTTATAGAAGTGTTTCTCCCACTGGACTCTGTTCATCCTCGACCCTCTCACCTGTTGAAACTCCATTAAAGCAATTTTGGACTCCCACATACACATCATCCTTTCTTTGGTTCCTGGTGATGTCAGGATGGTGGATGAGGCCTGCGCCTCACCAAGGACAGGTTTCTTCCTTGGATGTTTGGGAGCTGCCAGTGCTGTTGCATTCTTCAGCTCTTGTCTGCCATTCTTTGGTAGTACCAGGAAACTGGCTCAAGTACTGGCTCAAATATTCAGGATTTCCCATCTTGTACTGGAATGCAGACCTACACATCTGTAATGCTTGTAATGTGTAATATTTGAGCTCCAAACGTCCTCACCTTGTCATGTTTCAAACGTGTCCCATTAAAC
Organism: Acanthiza pusilla; assembly: GCA_036630365.1. Classification (NCBI taxonomy): domain Eukaryota; kingdom Metazoa; phylum Chordata; class Aves; order Passeriformes; family Acanthizidae; genus Acanthiza; species Acanthiza pusilla. The sequence goes on along the minus strand of JAXCHO010000050.1, from coordinate 7,767,200 downwards.
CTAACAAGAGTTGTGTGAATAATGCAGTGGAAAAGATTAGGAATAGTCACCTATCAGTCCCGTGGTATCATCCCCTGCCTTCACATTCCACTTAGGTATAGGATCCATCTGTTTGTCCATCTGTCTGCTGAAGAGAATTTCATGCACTGATTTTAAAACTCCCCTCTACTAGCTGAACAAATTGTGCAGTTAATACTTGGCGCTTGATAAATGCAGTAGTGAATGTGGAACCGAGCCTGTCTGTATATCTGGTAGCTCTTTTCGCTTTGTTTTTACTGACCAGTATTCTGCCTAAAGTTTGCTTCTGTGACGGTTATATTGCCTAGCACACACGTGGTTGTGAGAATAGTATAGCAAAAAGAAATACCTGGTTATTGATGTACTAGATTTGTGTATGTCTTTTAAACAGTTCTAGTTTCACCTTACACAAAATAATCAGGAAAGTGTAAAAGAATTCAAAAGTGAATAATAAAAAAAAAATTTTATCATTTGGTTGTGTCTGTTGTCTTTGCTGTAGTAGTGGCAAAACCTGTGGTAGTAAAATCACTTGTATTCAGTTCTCCGTTTGTGGATTGTGTGAGTTGATTCATGGTTTACAAATACTGAGTTACTCATTCCTTTGCCTAGAGACTTCCCCACACACTCTCCCAGATTTGTAGGAGAAAACACTGTTTCTCTTCTGTTTTGTCAAGGGCATACTTGTAATACATTGTCATTGCAGGGTTTAAATGCAACTCTAAATAACCATTTAACTTGCCGTGAGTCATGGCATATTGTAGGGTTGAACACACTGTAAATGAGAAAAGTCTGATGGTTACATTTAGAGATTCTTCTTGGGAATCTTCTAAATAGCCACTCTGAACACAGGGCTGGCCTCACCTCTGCACACCCAGCTCTGCTTGTCTCAGACTGCTGTGCTGAAGCAACGCCAAGAGTGGAAAATAAGTGGAGACATCTTCCTGGACATAAGAGCCCTTGAAGGGATGGATGGCAGTAGCCAGGCAGAAGATGCCAGGCAGCCTAAAAGCTTCAGGGAGCTTGGTCCTGCTTCCAGAGCCTCCTGCTCCTGCAGTGGGGCAACACAGAAGTGTGCACGGTGGAAAATGTCACTTGGCTGCTCTTGATTGACCACTGTGAAGGTATTAGACCAAAATCTAACCAGCTGTTGCTTGACCACTGCTCTGCTATGTGCCATGGCTTTGTGTGGTGGTCCCTCCAAGTCTGTAGTTATTGCTACTTTGTAATTTTCATCCTTTATGGACATACCTAAATGTATGCACATCTTAAATGATTTTATAGTGTGCACTGACTCCCAGTCTGACTAATGCTGATTATATTGTCAGCTCTGAGAAAAAAAACTCCTGTGTCTGCTAGCTGCTCCTGTTCAGAGACCACCTCCTGTCTTAGTCCTTTCACATAGTACCTCTCATCCTTACTGTCTCTTGGGGAGATCATGAGCTGAGGAGGTTGGTCTGCAGCAGTCATGAGTTAAGGGGGTGTCTCAATTTTTTAGTTAATTCTGTCTTTCTGGGAAAGGGCACTCCGGCTGGCCCAGCCACTGTACCAGTCCAGGTGCACTCTACGTGTTTTAACTCATCTAACTTTTGCTGCTGCAGCTTCTCGTTCTTGTCACTGATGCGCATCGGACCTTTGGGTGAGGCATCTTTTCGTGGGAAATCACCAGAAGGCTTTTGTGAAGGTAAGGGTTCTGCTGATTGCCCCGCAGCTGACCCTTCCGAGGGTGCGGGATGGGGTGGAGCTGCTGGGGGAGCTGCTTTGGAATTGCACTGCCTGCGGCTCGAGGTTCCCGTGTGCTTCCATCCAGCGTTTCAGCAGCACAATTGCGTCCGGAACAGCTCGGGTGCGATCTCTGTGGATGAAAGCCACCTTACAGCACTCCTGGGCCATATAGACAAGCAGTGATGATGGCAGAGGCCATATCCCCTGGGTCTCTGATGGGTCCTGAGGGAGATGGTGGAGTTTGGAAATGCGTGAGCGCCCGGTGATGAGGGATTTGTAACCAAGCTGGGTAAGGCTCCTGCCTGTTCTCCTTGACTTCAGAGAATTACATACCGGAGGGTGCATGTGATTTCCTAAAAGCGCGTGGGTGGGGCACGCTGTCAATGCTCCAGGGCGACACGCAGCGCAGTTCCCGTGCCCTTCGTTTGGGAAGGCACGAGACGAGCAGCAGCTGCGATTCGCGAAACTGAGGAGATGCAACTGCTGCCCCGCTCAGCTCCGGGGGTTCCGCCGCTGCCCTGCCCTGCCCTGCCCGCAGGGCTGTCCGCTCCGCTCCGCTCGGGGCGGGGCAGGGCCGCACCTGGCCGGGGGCGGGGGCGGTGGGCGGTGGGCGGTGGGCGGGGGTCCCGTCCCGCCCCCGGGGCCTCGTGGAAGAGGCGGGCGGTGCCCGCAGTCGGAGCGGAGCGGAGCTGCCGAGGCGAGCGCTCGGTGTGAGTGCGGGGCCGGCTCCCATCGCCCAGCTCCGGCTGCCGGGGCCGTTCCTCCGGGGCGAGGGTAGCCGGGGCTCCCGCCGGTGGGGCGGGCTCGGGCAGGGCGAGCAGCGCTCCTCCGCCGCCCTGTGCCGCTCCCAGCGGTGTGCGCTGCCCTCGGCTCCCGCGGCGGGGCTGTGCCGCCTCCGCCCGGGCGGTCCCCGCTGGGCTCGGGGCTCTGGGTTCTGGCCGCCTCCTCCCGCTTTGAGCTCCCTGCCCTGCTCGCTGGCAGTGCAGGGGCGCTGGCTCTGCTCTGTGACCCTGGACTTGTTTTTGGGGGGGCCCTGGGAGGCACCTCTGGGCGGTGCGAGGAGTGGGGCTGTGTTCTCTGCCGTGGGCTGCCCGCGGTGGGTGGCTGCCTTTGGTCGGGGGATTGCTCATTGCACCTCTCCTCTACATGCCTATTAATTTTGGGTATCTATAGGTATCTAAACAAGTCTCTCACGACTTTAGAGCTTTCAGGTAAGAGCCTCAATGTCGGGTTTATAACCTTTTAGGGCAGGACCTGCATTTCTGTGTTCCCGGGCAGCACTCCGAGGGTCCCAAACTGTGACTGTCCTCTTCATGCAGAACTTTATACTCAACTCAAACCAGACAGAGACTGAGCACAAATTTGCCTGCTCTGGGAACGTTAGCAAGCTGAGAAACTGGGAAGGGGTGGCTAAAACCCTGTGTCTGCCTTGTTAGAGATGGAGCTGGTTGCAGGGAGTGGCATGGGCTGGAGGTCTGCTCCCCGGGCATCAATACAAACCCACACTCCTTGTGTCTGCTCTGGCTGGAGGGAGCCATTGAGGAGTTAAAATGGAAGTCTCTGGTGGAGAAGGGGTGTTAACCTTCTGAGGAATTAAGTTGCGTTTTATTTCTCTTGGGGTTTGAGTGTTGAAAGGAGCAAATCTGTGTGTGGTGTGTCCTTCTGCATGCTTCCAGGGTGTGCAAGGGCTGTGAGGTGCAGATTACCCCAGCTCAGCTTTTACACCAACATTGTAATGTCCTGAAAAAAATCTGGGATTGCAGCTTCCTTGGGGCATTCCTGTTCCTAATGCTGCTGGTGGGAAGGGAAGGGCATTGCTTGCACTTGTGCAGCTGCAGTGGGGCCAGCCCATGTGTGGGTCTGTAGTTGCTGCAGACAATCTGAAACCTTCACCCTCGGGTCTGTGTCCCTCTGCAGCTGAGCTCTGAGGGTGACCATGAATGCTAGTGGCCCTGGCTATCCCTTAGCCTCTCTCTATGTGGGAGACCTGCACCCAGATGTGACCGAAGCCATGCTCTACGAGAAGTTCTCACCTGCTGGGCCCATCATGTCCATCCGAGTCTGTCGGGACGTGGCCTCGCGCCGGTCGCTGGGCTATGCCTACATAAACTTCCAGCAGCCTGTGGATGGTATGTTCCCCATAACCCTGCTCTGAGGAGCTGCCTCACAGAGGGACCTGGGGCGTGCAAGTGATGTAAGGGCTGCCAATGGAAGAGGAGGGAGCAGTTGTCTGAATGGCTGCATCAGCTGCTGGGGCTTGGTTGCAACTAATCCCAGTCTGCTCTTGATGGTGACCCATCCCACTTCCATCTCTTTTTAGGGTCTGGGAAAGGATGCAGCAGCTGGGCTCTGGTGAGGGGGTGAAGTTGACTTGCAAGAGTTGCCTTTCTCCTCCTTTTCCATCAGAGAAGGGCACCAAAACCCCTTCTGCCCTTCCCTGGGGCAGCCAGCTGCCCAGTGGCTCACAGTGTGAAGTGAGGCTGCTCTCCTGGCAGGCATTGCCATGACGCAGTACTGTAGTTGGAAGGTGTTCCATGCTGAAGTGAGGTTGTAGTGATGGGAAAGTGTTGAGTTAGTTGCCCTAGAGACCAAAATCCTTAGTGGGTAAATTAGCTGGATATCTGCCAGACTGGAGCTTGTAGTGAAATGGATGGTCCTATGGGAGTCAGACATGCTTTGGAGAGGAAAAAACCGATTAATTAAGGAGTGGTGTGGCTGGAGGGGTGGAGAGGAGAGCAGCCTGGGTGGCAGAGCGGCCTATCTCAACTCATTTAGGTTAACAAGCCCCTGTCCCTGATTCCTGTGCCCATGCCAGCTGCTGCAGGATGTGAGGGAGATCTGTCAGTGTTATTCCCCCCTCCTTCCCCTTCTTTGCCAGCTGAGAGAGCCCTGGACACCATGAACTTTGAGGTGATCAAAGGCCGACCCATCCGCATCATGTGGTCGCAACGGGACCCCGGGCTCAGAAAATCAGGGGTTGGAAACATCTTCATCAAGAACCTGGATGACTCCATTGATAACAAAGCCCTGTATGACACATTCTCTGCCTTCGGAAACATCCTGTCATGCAAGGTAGGTGTGCCCAGGGCCCGGCAGGAGAGGGCTTGCTGCGGAGCTGCCCTTGCTCTTGAAAGAGTGCACCAGCCAGCTGGAACTCACTTTCTCATTTCACTTCCCACAACATCTCCTTTAAATTCCCACCTGCTTTGAAGCCAAAGCTCAGTTTCTCCTTCAGAATGGGGGCGTTTTCCCCCCAGTGCCTCTACAGAGATGTCATCCTGTCCCAGCTCTGTGCTCCAGTGGCATGTGGGTCTTGGGGAGCCCTAAGTTCCTGGATATCATATAAAGGACCATGGATCTGGTCCTGGAATTGCCCACCTCCCTGAACTGCTGCCAACACCCCAACAGAACTCAGCTGCAGTGGGAGCAGGATGCCAGGGTGGGAAAATTCCCCTGGAAAATGGGGATGGGTTTTCCTGTGATGTACTTGTGTACAAGTGTGGCAAAAAACAGTGTGTCTTTCCTTTGCCCCTCTCTCTGTGTTTGTAGGTGGTTTGTGATGAAAATGGATCCCGTGGCTATGGCTTTGTCCACTTTGAGACGCACGAGGCAGCGACTCGGGCCATTGAGACCATGAATGGGATGTTGCTCAACGACAGGAAGGTGTAAGTGCCAGAGAGAAGAGTCTGTTCTGGGCTCTGCACTTGGTTCTGCTCCTGCCTTGCCTTGGTGTACCACTGGGGGCAAATGCCTGCCCTGCTTGGGCTTCCCCCTCCTGCTGCTCTGTGTTCTTCCCTTTCCCATCCCCACTGGACACAGCGGCTCTGCTGCTCTCTGGGACAGTGAGTCACTTGTGGTGGATGCTGGTGGAAGTGTGATAGTGGTTTGGAGCTGTTCCCAGATGGTGGGGAAGGAGTCCAACCCCAGGCTGGGTTTTATTGCTGAGGCAGTGTAATGAGTGCCCACAAAGCAGGGCTGGTCCTTGGTCTTGGCTGTTGGCATCAGATAATCTGGGCAGGAAGAGGTTTTGTTGTTGTTCCTCTCTCTGCCTGCATTGCATCACCTCACTCCACAGAGGCAAGAGGGCTGCCCAGGGTGTTTGGGAACACGTTGGAGGAAGAGAGCAGGCACTTGGTGGTGTCCTTTGGTGGTGGTGGCATCCTTTGAGGTCTTTTGGTATCTCCTGGGGTGACACATCCCTACTTTTGGCAGTGACAAGGGGGAGCTTGGGTAGAGACACACCAGAGTAGGACATGCTGAAGTTGCTGTATGTGAAACTCATGGAGAGTTTGTGGGTGAGCAAAGCATGGCCTGAGCTGACGGGGTCTCTCTTGGCCTGTATGGAGACAGGTGTGCCTCTGTCCATCTTCCCTCTGCAGGGACATGCAGGGTTTGAGGCCTGTTCCTTTCTTCCTGCAGGTTTGTTGGGCACTTCAAATCCCGCAAAGAGCGTGAGGCAGAGGTTGGGGCGAGGGCAATGGAGTTCACCAACGTCTACATCAAAAACTTTGGGGATGACATGGATGATGACAGACTGCGGGAGATATTCTCCAGGTTTGGTGAGTACAGTTGTTGAAGTATCCTCGTGTCTGAATAAATTGGAGTTGGGGCAACTGTAAAGGAAGCTGGGAAGAGCGATTGGCTGAAATAGCAAGCCCCTTCTGTCAGTGCCATCTGACTTCTTTAAACATCCCCCCCATCAAAGAACCACAGTCACTTCAATTGTCAGGGTGTTACATGTGCTTTCCTGCTGTGATGGAGGATAATTTGTACTTGGCGCTCTCTTGAAAAAAGTAGGTTTTTTTCTTTCTTGGGTGTTTTTTAAAAATTATCTTGTTACCAGCATGCTGTCTGGTTACAGGAGCCCTGGGAATTGCTGAGTCTGAATTAAAAGCAAAAAGGCTTTTCAGTTTAGTCCACTGCTGGATGATGCCTCTTTTGATGGGGTTTAGTGTTGTGCCAACCCACGGGCCATACTGTCTGTGCTTGGTCATTGCTATCACAGGGAATTTGAGGTTATCCTTCACGTGAACTCAATATATGTGTTCATGTGTAAAGGAGATAAGATTTTCTAGCCAAAGGAACTCAGTGCACTGGCGTGAAAGGCTGAAGAGCCAAGGGTAATGAGAGCAGCACCCAGGGTGGGAGAGATTGCCCTCACCAACACCCACAGCCTCCTGTCCCTGCCTCACAGGATCCCGTTGTCTGTCTTCCCCCTGGGCTCTTCCATAGCTCTATGGCCATCCAGACTCCTCGCTGGGCTGGCATCCCATGGTGGCTCCCCAGCCCCTTGGCGGGCACCCTTCAGACCGTGTTTTCCTTCCCCATTGCAGGAAAGACATTGAGTGTCAAGGTCATGACCGACCCCGATGGCCGCTCAAAGGGCTTTGGATTCGTCAACTTTGAGACGCACGAAGAAGCCCAGAAGGCAAGAGGCTCCTCACTGCCCATCTTTCCCCTGAGACTGTCGCCTGGTGCTATTCCCACCTCTCCTCAGGGGGAACCTCACCAGCTTTGAGCTTATCTGGAAGCTGCTGCTGGGTACCTGGGTGGGCAGGACCTGGCACGGGCTGCAGGTCTCTGCTCTGGGGCAGTGGGTGAAGAGCGGAGCTGTGGCCGTGGGCTTTCCGCTGAGCTCAGAGCCCTTCCCTCCCCGGCAGGCGGTGGCTGACATGAACGGGAAGGAGATCAACGGGAGGGTGGTGTACGTGGGCAGGGCCCAGAAGCGGCTGGAGCGCCAGAGCGAGCTCAAGAGGAAATTTGAGCAGATGAAGCAGGAGCGAGTGAACAGGTACCAGGTAAGGAGAGAGCAGAGTCCTCTGTCCTGCAGGCCTGCACCAGGGACACCCTGTGGGGACAGCGTAGAGCACATCAGCATCATGGGCCCCTTCTGCAATTAAAGACCTCCACAGGGGTCCAATAACTGTGTGGGAACATCCTAAGAAGCAGTATTGGGAAGTAGGAGAGAGATTTAAACCCAGGGTGATGTTGGGAGGTGAAGAAATGGGTCTGCTCATTTCCAGAAATACAAGTTTAGGAATGACACAGCTTCATGAGGTCTTGGAGCAGCTTCAGTGATGCTCTGAGTGCCCTCTTCACTTGGGGTGTCTGTCCTACAAGTGCAGCACATGCACGGTCCTGGTGCCTCTCCATGTCCCAGGTCCTGCAGGGGACATCTCTGTGGGATGTCCCACCCTGTGGCTGAGCTGCTGGTGAAATGTGCATCCAGGGTGACAAACTGCTGTGAACTTTGGGACACCAAGCTGCCTTTTTTTTCACCTGTGTGCAGGGAGTCAACCTGTATGTGAAGAACTTGGATGATGGGATAGATGACGAGAAACTGAGGAAAGAGTTTGCTCCCTATGGGACCATCACCAGTGCCAAGGTGAGGGACTGGGGCTGCCACAGGGGCTCTTGGTGTCAGTCAGATGGTGCATTCGGCCCTTGGAAATGGATTGGGATTATCATTCTGAATTGCAGTTCCCTGCTGATGACTTGTACCTCAAACCAGGCATGAGGGACATGCCACTTCATCCCATGGTGCCCTGAGGAGCAAGTATTTTGTAGCTTTGCTGAGTTCCCCCAGTTCTGGTGAGGTGTCAGCTGCGGAACCTTAACATTGCAACATTCTGAATACTGCCCAGCTGCTCTGTGACACTGATATGAATGAAAATGACCCACAAGCCACCTCTCTCTGGGGACAAGGGGATGACAGGCTGGTGTTTGGCCTTTTGGAACACCATGAAAGTGCCAGTCTTTTCACTGGGACTGGTGTCAGTGAAAGACATATGGATGCAGAGGGATGGTCTGGCTTTAAAGTCAGCTCTCTGTAACCTGCCAGGGACAGATGCTGCCCAGCCCTTGTCAGGGCAGTGTCCCACAGGTCCCCATCCTCCGTTAGCTCCTGCCGCATTTAGCACCAGAGCATTTCTGGCCCATGGGCCCTGTGGGGCTGAGGCACAGATTCCCCCACACGATCACAGGCTCCCAATCTCAGGCTGGTCCAGACTCTGCCATCTTTATTTCCCAAACCTACTGCCTGAGCAAATCCACCCCTTCCCTGGGGAAACCTGTCTGTGAGAGAGCTGCAGCCCCATCCATCCCACCCTGGATGTGGGGGCTGAAATGGGGTGCCTGTGGCTGGGTCCCACCCCCCTCACTGCGTCGTGTTTTGTGGGTGCCTCAGCGATCTGTGGACTTAGCTGTCTTGTTCTGATCCAATTTTAGGTGATGACAGAGGGTGGCCGCAGCAAAGGGTTTGGGTTTGTATGTTTTTCCTCCCCAGAAGAGGCTACCAAGGCCGTGACAGAAATGAACGGGCGGATCGTCAGCACAAAGCCTCTCTACGTGGCGCTCGCTCAAAGGAAAGAGGAGCGGAAAGCAATCCTCACCAGCCAGTACATGCAGAGATTGGCCACCATGAGGACCCTGCCTGGCCCTATCTTGGGCTCTTTCCAGACCCCCCCGGGGTACTTCCTACCCCCCATGCCCCAGGTGAGTCCTGCTCCCCGATGGCAGCCTTGCACAGGGACACAAGTCTGCCCTGGAGCAGGGTGGCAGTCGGGCTGAGAAGCAGAGCTTGGGTCATGCAGACCTGGGCACAGCCTTTGGGGTCTGTGCTGGGCTTCCTTCCATGAGAGCAGCAGTGTGGGGTGCAGGTGCTCCAGGTAGTGGGCTAGGGAGTTTGGTGGGAGGGTGCAAGCATGGAGGGCAAGGGAGAACGGTTGCAGAGGGGCACAAGCTCCTGGGGAGGAGTGAAGTGGAGCTGCTGGAGGACATGCTGGCAGGAGGGCTGGAGGTTGGTCTTTAAAATGCTCTGGCACTCTGTAGGGCATGGTTTTGGCTTGTCTGTGTGTGAGCAGCAGCCACCAAGAGGCTCTGTGTTGGTTCTGGCTCAGCTTAGCTCCCCACTCATGTTGGGTAATGTGTTCTCCTTTCCCAGCCACAAACCAGAGCTGCCTTCTATGGCCCTGGCCCTGTTGTCCCAGTCCGCCCTGCCACTCGCTGGAGTGCGCAGCCCCCCCGGCCTCCCTGTGAGTCTGCCTGTCTGTCCCCAGGGGCTCTTGGCACGAGTCAGGGTCTGGGGGTCTGTAAAAGCAGCACAGAGTGTGTAACTGTGGGGGTTTGTATTGCAGAAGTGCACAGGGGTTTGGTGCAGGGGCATGGTGATGGGCACAGGATGAGGTGAGATGTTGGCAGTGACACCAGAGGTGTCTCCTGAGCTGTCCCCCCACAGTCACTCCCCCCACGTCTCCCTCCATGCCTCTGCTGCCGAGCAGCTTCATTATGTGTGTGTCCTCTCTCTGCAGCAGTGTATCCTGAAGCCACCCCCATCCTCAGGGCTGCTGTGCCACCCCGGCGCCTGCTGTCCAACATCAGCACCACGAGACAGGCCTCCACCCAGGTGCCCCGTGTGCCCCCCCAGGCCCAGAGAGTGGGTGAGTGGGGGAAGGACCCCCATGGTATCCAGCTGGGACATCGCTGTGGTGACAAGGGTGCTTACTGTGAGCTCAGGTCTCCTCTGGGGATGGATTGGTTTGTGGGATTGCTCCTGGAGGAGTCTGGTGGGGTGATGGAATTGGGGCAGTGTCTGTAGTAAACAAGCGTGTGACTTTTGGGGAAGGTTGTGACCTTTCAGTTACTGGGACCGGTCTCTGATACGCAGATTGATCTTGTTGGTGGCTGCTCCTGGAATATGTTCCTTAAAGCAGATGATGATGCAGCCACAGCACCTGGGCTTAGTGCTCGGGCACAGGCAGAGAGTGGGAAAGGACCTCTCGGCAGGGGAAGGGGATCTTACGGGCTCTGGCTGAGCTTCTGCCAATGCCAAACCTCATGTTAGAGGGGTTTGGAGCTGAGAACTGGACCCTGCTGGCATCCCCAGTGCCTGGCTGTGCTGAGGCTGTCCCTGTGTCTTGGGGTGTCCCCTCCACACAGGACCATCTGGGGCAGTGACTCCCTACAGCCTTCCCATCTTCATGGGATTTTGCCCAAAGTTATCTTCGGCTTTGAGTGTCTTATTGCTGAAGTGAGCAGTGCAACCAGGAGGGCAGTCTATGGCTTGTCCCCTCTCCTTTTGTCTTTGTCCTCCCATTTCTCTGCCCTCACGTCCCATCAGGATGAGCTGGGGACAGCAGTCTTGCAGCCCACCCTCCTGGGTGCTGTTCCCATGACGGGTGTTTCTGGAGGAGAGATGACGAGGTGGACGTGCCTTTGCCAGCTCTCCTGCCCTCTGCACACCATCAGACCACCCCACCCCAAGGGTGGCAGTGCTCTGCTGTCCTGGGGAAGTTGCTTTGAGCCCATCCAGGATTTTTCAGGCCCTCCAAACAAGCACACTGCCCTTGTGGCTTCAGCCTCCTTGGCACAGGTATGCATTTAAGGACTCGCCCTCACAACTGTTCTTGTCCCCGCTGCAGCCAACATCGGGACGCAGACAGTCAGCACCCGCGTGCCCTCCTCGGCTGCCCTGCCGCGGGCTGCCCCGCAGTACAAGTACTCCTCCTCCGTCAGGAACATGCAGCCCATGGGGCACATGCCACCCATGGTGGCCCCGCAGGTAAGCGCTCTGCAGCCACCACAATGTGACACTCCTGGTCCTGCTCTGGGGTAATGTGGCTGCCTACCCCAGGGATGCCCATGGCTCTGTCACTGGTGCTGTGGGGGCCTTTCCCAGGGGCTCTTGGGGGCTATGGATCCTGTAGCCACACGGTTCTAATGCTTGACTTCAGCATTCCTGGAAGCTGATGCTTGGATAAAACAGACAATGCCAGCATCTTGGAAGGCTGAAATGCCCCATTGTGTTTGGTACCCAGCACCATTCCTGTGAGCCAGGTACCTCACATCCCTTCCAGCCTCTGACTGCTGCTCTTCCCTGTTTTTCCTCCAGGTGGGAGAACCTGCTGTGCATATCCAGGGGCAGGAGCCACTGACAGCATCCTTGCTTGCAGCAGCCCCTCCTCAGGAGCAGAAGCAAATGATTGGTGGGTGTCATTGCTGCTCTGCTGGAGCAGGTCCAGCTGCAGGGCCCTGGGGCATGTGGGCTTGCATCCACCAGGGAAAACCTGAATGCTGGGAGGAGCTGTAAGGCTTTGTGGGATTGCTCTGATATTATGCTGCTTAAAAAAAAAAATAATAAATTCAGTCTGTGTTGGAACTGGATGGGAGCAATAAAACCACTCCCTGTCTGTGTGAGCTGCCTGGCAGTGAGAGAGCGTCTGGTGAAGCTCAGCAGAGAGGCAGAGCTCCATCCACTGCTGCCAGGCCATGCTAGGGCATTTGCAATTCCCCTGAGCTCTGAACCATCCTGTACTGCTGCACCTGGGCACTGGTGAATAGCTTGGTGGCCATAGGGGTTAAGGTCAGCCCTGCCACACAGCCCTTGGGCTTTAGGTCACCCGTGGTGGAGCAGGTGTCCCTGGTGTGGGACAGCAGCACTTGGCCTGGCCAAAGCACAGCACAGACCAGCTCTTTCCTCCCCACGAGGAAACTGCTCTTGCAGAAACTGGCACTTTCACCTGCATGCTGGTGGGCAGATGTGCACAGCTCCACTGCCCTGTGCCTGCTGCTGGCTTCACCCAGCAGCTTCCTGTTGCTGTGACATGCTGGAATAGGTTTGCTTGGGAGCAGTGGTTTTTCCCACCCCCATCAGCACCCTTGTATCCCATTTCTGTTGAGGGCTTGCATAGTGCTCATGTCCTTGCTGGTGTTTGGAGCAGGTGAACGCCTCTACCCTCTGATCCATGTGCTGCATCCCTCGCTGGCTGGCAAAATCACTGGAATGCTGCTGGAGATAGACAACTCTGAGCTGCTGCTGCTCCTGGAGTCCCCAGACTCCCTGCGCTCCAAGGTAGGAGGGACTTGGTGCCCAAACAAATCCCTTTCCAAAGAGCTAATTACCTGCTGCTGCAAGGAAAGGTGAGCACAGCCCAGGACAGGGATCACTGTAGGAAGGGCAAGTAGCTGCTGTTGTTATTTTCGAGTGAAAAAGGAGCCCCGGGTTGATGTCACCACACCCAGTGCCTGAATGTCTGCCTGCCTTCAGCAAAGGAAGCTGGAAGCAGCTCCCTGGAAACACAGGCCAAGCTCTGAGGGTGGTTTGGAGGTGGCTGGGAAGCAGGAGGGGGAAAGCAGGGTGGTGTCTCTACATGGAAGCAGCCAGGGAGATGCTCTTCCCTCAGAATAGAAACAAGATAAACTGCTGCCCCTCTGCAGTATTTCTTCAGTTTCCTTCTTAATCCTGGTGAATATTTAGCTTTGGTTCCCATCAAAATAGTTGCAGTGAATTGAAGATTTTTTTTTTTTTTTTGAGGAGCCTGGGTGGTGTCAGGAAGTTTCACCTGTGAAATTTGACTTCTGTCTAGCAAGTTCTGTCTTGATAGAAAAGTAGAAATGCCACAGAATTTCCCTTGGGAAGAGAAGGAGAAGGTCTTAGGCTGATCAATCCTCTGCAGAAGCAGCAGGATTCTGGATTTTCTAATTATTCAAGTCCTTTACCTTCTGGAAGCGGATCTGTGTGGAGGCCAGATTGGGACCTGAAATATTGAATTCCTGGTGCAGTGCACTTGTACACTGGGGCAGCTCACCTTTTCCCCCTTGTGCTCTCTTGTAAGATAGAGGAAGCGGTCACTGTCCTCCAGGCACACCAGACCACCGAGACACCCCACAAGGGCGGTGCTGGGGCCTTCCTGCAGTGACTCCAGGTGGGTGCTGCGAGCCGTGGTGTGCTCAGAGTCTCTGGTTTCTGGCTCTGAAACTGGGGATTGGGTTTCTCATCCAGGCCAAGCAAGGTTTAATGAGCAATATCAGTGTCTTTGTGTGTAATACTCCATCTCTTAAATTGCATCCTCCATTTTCAAGACTTAGTCGTACTGCAGAGACCTGGTTCTCTGTGGGTCCTTTCTATGCTGATGAAAGCAATGACTTTACTACCAGAAAGGAAGATAAGAAGGGTCTTTGCTTTGGTGTAGGTCTAGTGGGAACCAGCATGAGCTTTCCTGGGATTTCCCAGTGGTTTTTTTGCAGAACCTTGGCATTAGAAGCCATGTAAAATATCCTTTGTGTGCTTGATCAGGAGAGCTGGCCCTGCTGCTGAGGCTGGGATAGACACAAGCAATTCAGACACTAGCAATTCAGACTGTGTGTACCCATTTGAAGACATTTCAGATATTTTCTTGACTTACGAAATCAAAGTAACTGTGTTAATCCAAGTTCAGGTGAATTTCATCTTGTCTGGATGAAACTCTTCTTTTAGCAGTTGAAAATTGTGTATGTGGGTTCTCTGTTTCTTGCAGCCTCTGGGACTGGGAGCAAGCCCTGAGAACATTGCTGTTGAAGAACAGGAGCAGGAGCCCCACCATGCTGTTGGAATCGTGCCCACACCGTGACCCTGGCTTGTCTTCAAATGCCCCATCCTATTGTTTGTGTGTACTGTAACCCTTGTAGAATTGCTTCCTCCTGCACCTGTAAAAATCCCCACATTAAATCTCTTCTCACCAGTGAAAGCACCTTGTGAAATGTAGTGTGGAATCCAGCCTGGGTCAGTTACCCAGGAAATTATGAGTGCTGGTGAATCATCATTTTAGTGAATTTACTGGGCTCTGTAGTTTTATTAGTTCACGTAGCTGACACTAATGAAGAACTGATAATTCCACCCTTCGAAAATGGGTTAGCTCCCTAGGCAGAAAGACAGCCAATACTTTGTTTCCTGCAGGTGGAAGGCTGGACTCAGGCTGCAGTAATTAGTGTTTGAAATTTGTGGTGCTGGTGGGGTGGCAGTCTGGAGAGCTGACAGAAGGGACATACAGGATTACATTAACAAATTGCCAACCAACAGGCTCCTCTGATCCTTTCTAATTCTCTAGGAGGATGGATTTAAGCAAAACAGGATGGATTCCTGTTGTTCTCCTTTTGTAATGAACCTTGTACCCCTGCAGTACTGGCCTCGAGTGTCTCCTGCTGGTCACCACAGGGTGTGTCTATGTGTCTGTGTCTGTGGTGCACAAGAGCAAGCTTTTGAGGTATTGTGGAGTAGCTGTAAATCAGAAGCTGTGTTTCCAATGTGTGTCCCTGACCAGAGGTTTCAAGGAGTCACTGAAGAGCCCACAAACACTCATGACACCCAGGGACACTCCCTGCTGGCAGGAGGAGCTGGGACCTGTCATTGCTATGTTCTGCTCTCTCTGTTGCTGTCATCACCCTGGCCTTAATCCTGTGCTCTTCCTAGTTAGGAAAGGAATTTCAGTCCCTAAAGACTCCTTGGTACTTGAGGCTGGTGGTGCACTGACCTCACTTGACTGCTTCCTCGAGCTGGCAGGAGCACACCTCCGCCAGCACCACCCACCCTCTTTCTGTGCAGCTTGTGCTGCTGTTGCTGTCTCAATCTCCTTCTGTGCTGTATCATACTCTCGCTTCAGCTCCCTGCTGAGTCACCCCTCCTACCTCTTGTTTTCCTTCCAGCATTTTAATAGAACCACTTACACATATGCTCCTGCACGGTGTCTGCTCTGCTCTGCTGGGACTCTTCACTGGGGCTTTTCATCATTCCTTTTTCTCACCTTCATTTTGCCAGTTCTTCCTCTGACCTCCTTAAATATTTATTTTCCTCTTAGTGGATGCCTCAGCCTGAACTGGGCAGTGTTTCGACATTGCCTCCTCAGTGAGATGCTTATAAAGGACTTTTAATTCACTTAACATACAGGACCTGCAGCTGCTATTTCTCTCAAGTGTCACTGGCTGGAAGCTTTTCTGCTTGGTCTCAAGAGGAAAAACATTTATTTGCATGAGTGTAATGCACATAAGGAGCTGGAATGGGGCTGTAAAGGTAAACTTCATTCTGCTGTTGGTTAGCTTGGCTGCAACCTTTCCTCAGGTGTAACAGGGCACTTCAGGTGTGCCTGTGAGACCACCAACAGTGCCAGATGGCTGGGCTGGGTGAGCCCTCTGTAATGACAGAAGGCCAGGAACACAGGGATATCAGAACAGCCTAAGAAAGGATGTGAACAAGGACAAGGGTTTTTAAAATGTTATTCAGAAAAGGTAAAGCTGGCTCTTGGATCCCTGCTGATACTGGAAATTATTCAGAGCAGCTCCTTGGCTGAAGTCCTTGGGGAAGTCTGAGGCTTTAGGGAGTTGAGGGAGCAATGCAAATGAGTCTGGAGTCTCCAGTCTGGAATAGCTGCTGTTTCTGAACAGGGCAGATGAAGGTGTGTCCCTGTGACAAACTCTCTCTGTTGTCCCGTGGCCAGCACTACCTTTGCCCACCTGGGAAGTGTCCTGCACGGACAGCAGCACCTCAGCTGGAGCACAAGGGGAGACAGGAGCAGAAGCAACCTTGAGCTTGCAGTAGTGTCTTGTTGCTGCACATGATCTTTGTCTACCTGGTGCTACTGCTGGGGAAAATCTTTGATACCAGGCACAAACAGGGGAAGAAGATGGTGACTGCTGCTGCTTAGGGGTGCTGTAATGAGCTGCTGCTGAACAGGGCAGGTATCTGCCACTCAGGTAACAGCAGGGCTGCCAAAAGGACAGCTCTTAATCAAGTGAAGCCACTCCTGCTCCTGGATTCTGTGACCATTCTGTGCTTCTCAGTGCAGTGCTGTGTGCTTCCCCACCCCGAAATCCATCACACCTGCTCAGAGCTTGGGCAAGTGCTGGCTGTGGGATCAATGGAGCTGCCATGCTCAGAAGTGGGAGTGGAGTGAATGAAGCAATTTGTGCCCCTCAGGGATGACTTGTTTCAAGCCCTGGCCCGTTAGAGCTGATGGAGTACAGCCCTGGGACCTACAAAAAGCTGTTTAATGTCAGCCTAAGGTAAGACGTCTTTGTCTTCAATGGCACTAGAGGGATTGCTCTCTAAATTCAGTTCAGTGGGGTACCTGCCTGAAACACTGCCGGGAGAGGCAAGGCAGGAAACAAAGATTTTTAAACACTGACCAAGGGCAACCTTCTGTCTCCTGGCCTGTATTATGAGTTGGATCAGGTCTCGCAGTGCCCAGCATCTTGACTTACTAGTTAGTAGAGGCAGTGTGCAAGGCTGAGCAATGGTTGGTAATCCTGATGCAGTGCTGTGCTCTCCTTGGCATGCCTCTCCCAGCCCCAGTGTCCCTGGAGCTGTAGGCTTTCTGGTTCTCTGAACTGGAAGGGCCACTATGAGCTGAGGTCCTTCTCTGAAAGAGCAAGGCACTGTACAGTGCTTGAAGCCCTCTGACAAACAGAGGGGACACTATGAAGTGGTTAAACAAGTGTTTCAGTTCCCCTATTCCCTCCATCACAAAAAAGACAGAGCTAGAGTGAAAATAAACATGGCTTTAATGAGAACAGGTTTTAACAGTTCACAAAGTAACCCCAAATATCTCTTTATCTACCATTTAAAATCAGTGCCATCGATACCAGATCAGGAGAAGTATAAACATGCATTGAAGTAGTAAGCCAGACCTCAGCTGGGGTGTTACTGCATATTTTCTTCCCTGTAACACCCTGTAGCAACTGCTCCAAAAGGCACAGAGGAGCTAAAGTGGTTTTTAAAAAAAACAAGACAAAAAACCATTGCAAAATCCCAAGCACCCAGAATCTGAGAGAATAGTGCACAGTGTAACAAGGCAGGCTTAACTTGCTGCTGTTTTTTTAAATGTGCAGAATAATTGAAGAAAGCTGCTACTGTAAACATCTGCCCAGCCACATGAAGCAGCAGAACACAGCTGAGGGCCAGCAGGCATCAAAAGGGGGTGAGGGAACAGCTTGGCCCTCTGCAAGTAACTATGCCCCTGTTCCAAGAAGGGGACATGGTGCTCTGGAAACTACAGCAGCTCCTGCAGCGACTTTCTTTCAGTAATAGCAGCACAAATGCAGCAAAAGTGTCACCTGAATAAGGACTAAACCCCCTCTGTAGCACTTCAGACAGGAACAGACACTTCCTGTGCATTCTAGCCAACATGTAAAGAGTCCCTGAGGCCAATAGTTAGAGGCAAGTTGACTTCAACCAGGAAAATTAACCTAAATGCCTCTTGGGGAGGGGCATTAAAACTAAGCATGATGATAGAGCCAGCTTAATAGAGTTTGATATAGATTATGTCTTAACATTCATTGTGCTGGTACAGAACCTCTTAAATCTCAGCAGCATTGGAAGACAGACCTCAATACCAATCCTGCCTTGACTGGTCCCTGTAACAACATCAGAAGGGAGAAAGCTTTCCTCTGCAGTGGAATAGGAAGCTTTCCTTGTTGCTTGGTTACCCTAGGCTCTGCTCAGTTCTTGCAGTAATCTCAGTGCGGCTGTGTTCTTTGGTTCAGTTTTCAACAAGCTCTTGATGTCGGCAATACTTGATTTGTAATCCTAGAAAGAGAGTATTTTTTAAGGTTTAGTGCATTAAAAAGGAGGTCTAAGGCAGAACTACTGGCCAGCAACAGAGGCAAAGACAACACAGTTAAGCCCTGTGCCTCCCTCTCTGGAACTGCTCAAGCACTGGCATTGATGTAGCTGTTCTAAAACACACTTAAACTAGGGCTGAGAAGATAATTTCATCACTCACACAGGTTCTGAGTCCAACACCAATGCAGTATGTACCCCACTACTGACTCCAGAACTTTTCATGACACAAAAGATAACGCTCAACACAACACTGGCCTCTGTGGTGACCAGCGCCA
Organism: Acanthiza pusilla; assembly: GCA_036630365.1. Classification (NCBI taxonomy): domain Eukaryota; kingdom Metazoa; phylum Chordata; class Aves; order Passeriformes; family Acanthizidae; genus Acanthiza; species Acanthiza pusilla. Next base: position 7,748,816 of record JAXCHO010000050.1, on the reverse strand, counting down.
GGATCCAAGGGAATGGCCTGAAATTGTGTTGGAGGAGGTTTGGGGTGGGTATTAGGGAAAGGTTCTTCACCCAGAGGGAGGCTGGGCAGTGGAAAAGGCTCCCCTGGGAAGTGGTCACAGCTCCAAGCCTGTCAGAGTTCAAGAAGTGTTTGGACAGCACTCTCAGGCACATGGTGGCATTGCTGGGGATGGTGACACATAAGGTGAGCAGCTGGACTCGATGGTCCTTGTGGGCCCTTTCCAATTGAGCATATTCTGTGATTCTGTGAACAAGTAGTTGCTTTCAGCACCCCTAGGAACAGGGTCTGATGCTGACAAACTCATGAGATGCAAACAGCAAAGTATGATTGTCTTTCACTCTTAGTCCCTACAGGTCTCAGCTATCTGATGGCAGATGCTGTCTAGCACAGAACAAGCCCTAAAGGGCATCTCTGGCTCTGCTCATGCATCGACAGCCATCTAGTCCTAGCCTAAAGCTCTTCAAAAACTCCTGACTTACCTTCAGTTCTTTAAGTGCTTGAGCACGCCTGTAGAGTGCCTTAACATTCTTAGGATCTAACTTCAGAGCTTCAGTGCAGTCCTGTGCTGCTTCCTTGTATTGCTTCAGGGTCAGGTAACAGAGAGCTCTGCAAGAGACACCTTGTTAGAGACTTTTGGCTGAAAGCAGCATCTGCTGCTGCAACACACAGAGCAGTTGTCAGTGCAGCACAAAGCTGGACTCCAAAACCATGCTCCTGTTACGTCATCTGACTTCTGGAGCTCAAGTTTGTTTCATTTACAGGGAGGAAAAAAAAGGAAATGGGTTTTTTCAGTTCAAAGAAACAAAAAGGAAGATGTTTAAAGCAACCTGCTCTAAAGCTAAAGAACCTGCACTTGCACTTTGAGGATGCAGGTTCCTGCCTAGGCCAGTGCAGCGTATGCTCTGCTTGCTGCAACTGCATTAGAAGTATTTTGACCCTTTAAGAATACCAGTCTTTATTTTGTGGTTTTTAGGGCAGGAGAGACCACTCAAAATACCCCAGTCCTGGCAGACAAAGCAGCAAAGGGAGAAGACCCTTGGCAGCCCACAGTGGAGTGTCTCCAAGGAGTTCTGCAGTACCTGATCAAGGAATTCTATACTACAGGGGAACCTGCACTTGGGGTAAACATGAGTGGGTGGTTCTGCTTTATTCATTAGTTTGGGAGCAAACATTAAACAGTTCTGCCAGGAATTACTGTGGTGGCTTTTATACAGGGCCAAGAAGTACTTGGGCAAAGAGCTGGGCAGTACCTGTTGGTGTAAGTTGCACATTCCTTGTTGAGCTTTAAACTCTCACTGTACTTCTCAACTGCTTTCTTATGGTTTCCTTTCTTTACAAGTTCATTTCCTTCTTCCTTCAGAGTTCGAGCTCTCTCCATGCCAGCAGCAGCCTGGTCTGGAAATGGTGTGAAAGGATAGAGAACTCTATAAAACCAACAAGAACATCACAGCCTCACAGAAAACAAATATCCTCATACCAGAGGTGACATACAGGGACAGCAAACAAACCAGAATCAACTGAAAAGGCTGTGGCAGAACTGGGCCTGGGTTTCTCCAGGCCTCAGCCCCAGCAGCAGACACACCAAGCAGGTGTGGCAGCTGTCTTGTTCACAACCCTTGGGAGCTGCAGGGCTCTCTGCCCAGCCCAGGGGCACGTTCCCACCTCGTTCTCCCTGTGGTGCAGTTGCAGGAGCAGTGCTTGCCCCAGGGGCCTGGGCAGAAGGAATGCTCCACCTCGTCTGGGCAGAAACGGGCACTGAGGGGATTGGCGGGAGCTTCTGACGCCAGTTCACGCCATCCTTCTCCAGCAGGGCTTTAGTCATCCTGGAAGAAACAGCTCCCAGTCACCCTGGCTGATGGCTGGATGGGACATGCAGCAGCAAGCAGGGTCACTTTTAACCTGGCTCATGTACTAAGAACAGCATCTCTCTGCTGATTTCTTTACACACATCTCAGCTAGGTTCCTTCTACACATTTATGAAAAGATTATCTTCATGCCAGCAGGTCTTAAGACATGATAGGAAAAAGGCTGGGGCTGTCACTGCTCAGGTGAGCAAGAGACATGCATTTCACTCCTGGGTCTGGCAAGCCATGCAGCAAAGCAGAGAGCACCAGGAAGAGAAAAGGACTACAGCAGCCTGGAAACACAGTAAACATAGACAGGTGTAAGAGATTGGGTACTGAACTCTAGTTTACTAATTCCTTTAAACCAGACACGGAACAAAGCAGAAACAGTCTCACAGAAATCATTCCTAGCCCTCGCCCTGCATCTTGAAAGGAGCTATAGGCACTAGCAGGCAAAGGGAGCACGGCCAGGCCTTGCTCCACTCGTGTGCCTGGGACCCGGGCTGCTCCTGCCGGGGCTGCAGGAACCAGCACGGCTCGCAGCAGCAGCACCGGAGCTGCCGCCCTCCCGCGCCCGTCGGCGCTCCCCGCTGCGGGCACCCCGAGAAACAGGCCGAGTTACCTGTTGACTCCATCGTGTGCCGCCTGCACGGAGCAGTCCACCTGCAGCGCCGTCTTGTAGTCCACGTAGGCCAGCGAGTACCGCTCCAGAGCCTCGTACGCCGCTGCCCGCCGCAGCAGGGGCTTGATCCCGAACGGCACCAGCTCCAGGGCGCTGCAAGGAGGGCACGGAGCGCCGTGAGCCAGCGCGGCTCCGGGGCTGCCGCCGCCTCTCCGCCCGCCCCAGCCGAGCCGGGGGAAGTGGCTGAGCGCTCCTCCGGCCCCGCTCGGTGCCCCGGCCCCGCCGCTCCCTCCGGCCCCGCCGCTCCCTCCGGCCCCGCTCGGCGCCCCGGCCCCGCTCAGTGCACCGGACCCGCTCGGTGCCCCGGCCCCGCTCGGTGCCCCGGCCCCGCCGCTCCCTCCGGCCCCGCTCGGTGCCCCGGCCCCGCCGCCGCTCACCTGGTGCAGTCGGCCACGCAGAGGCTGCAGGCGCCGTCCTTGAGGTGGCAGGCGGCGCGGTTGGCGAGCAGCACGCTGCGCTCCTCGGCGGTGGCATCCCCTGCGCGGGCACAAGCGGGACAGCCGCGATTCAGCCGCGATTCGGAGGGGTCCCCCCGCCCGCCCTCCCGCCCCGGGCCGTGCCCTACCTGCGGCTTCCAGCTGCGCCAGCGCTCGGGAGTAGAGCTCGGCGGCGGGGCCGTACTGCCCGCGGCGGAACTCCTCGTTGCCGGCCCGGCGCAGCGCACCCGGGGACGCGGCCATCGCGCCGCTGCCGCCGCGCCCGGGAAGCCGCGCCCCTGCCGCCGGAGCGGGGCGGGCGCTCCCCGCTGGCATCCGGCGGCGGGCGGAAGCGGCGGCGAGCGCGGAGCGGTGCCATGGAGCAGTGAGGGACGGACCCGGCTGGCCGACAGACCGCCATGGAGACGGTGCAGCTGCGGAACCCGCGCCGGTAAGCTCGGGTGTGTCCCTGCTGGGAGCCGGCCCGTGTCACCCGCCGTGCTGTCGGCGCGGGGCCGGGAGCGGCGGGAGCGGCGGGAGCGGGGCCGCGGACGCTCCGAGCCCCGGCCCCCCTGGTTCTGCGGGGCTCTGCCGCTGCCCGGAGCCGCCGCACCGTGGGCAGCAGTCGTTTCGCACCGAGCAGCGCCCGCAGGTCCCTGCTGGGACAGCACCGCTCTTAGGCAGGGAGAAAGAGCTTAAACTGAAAAACTGCGGGAGAAGGCGCTGCGTGCGCCGCTGCGGGAGCTCCCGCAGGGTACCGCGGCTGCACGAGGTGTGCTGGGGGAGTGACAAAGCCCCGGTCACTCGTTGTCCCGCCGCGGCTCTCCCTGGGTGAGTTCGGTGCGGCTCTGTCCCCCGGTGCGGTGTCCGGGCGCGGTGCCCTGCCCTGGCACTGCCCCCCGGGCACACCGAGCCCGGACCCCCGGGGGCTGGGGGCGACCCCCGCACGGAGCCGGGAGTGCCCTATCTCGGGCTGCCAGGCCGGGCCGGGGCTGCGGGGCAGAGCTGGAGGCTGGCGGCACTTGGATGAAGTGTCACTGTCAGAATCCTATCAGGGGTTTGCAGCTGGGGCCCGGGGAACGCTTCGGCAGCGAACAAAGGAAGCTGCTGGCGCTGGTCCCCAGTGGCATCGGTCCGTTTTGTTAAGCGGTGATGTATCTGATATGAAAGAAAAAAAGAAAAAAGCTTGGTTTTATTCTATAATTGCTTATGCCACTGCTGGTGGGGCAGGTGATTAAGATTAGATCTAAATAACAACAAAGGTGAGATTGGGTTTGTGTTGCTGTTACATCCGTGTGGTGTAAGCATCCAGAATTGCAGAGTGTGTCAGACAGCAGCGAGTGAGTGCATTGGATGGAACAGGACAATGCAAATTAATTGGGCTCCTCCTGGTCTGTAGTAGAAATTAGGCTGTTTGTTGCAAGCACGGTGGTTGCCTGGTTATGGTGTTTGGGTGTGTGAAAAGCTTTTTCTCTTTCCTTTTATGCTAGCAGAATTTAGGCCTCAACTTCAGCAAGAAGGGTCTGCCTCTTGCGTCGCCCCTTTTTGGGCTCCTTGGAAATGGTGGTTTATGTGGCTTCTGGTGCAAGTATTACTTTTTTTTCCTCTTTTCCCACACCTTCTTCCCTCTCCATTTTCACAAGGACAAGTAACATTCTGTTTAATGCTTATCTGAGCAGGGAAGCTAGCAGCTACTTTCAGTATTTCACCACTTCCTGAGTCTGCTTCTATATAATGTTTCCTCTGCTTCAGGAAGCCATTGTATGTGCTCCTCCCATGTGGGTTTTGTACATAAATGTAATAGCCAGGGATCAATGAATGTTTTTTCACTCTGTTTCTGAAGAAATTGGGGAAAAAAGTTATATATTTAGTATAAAAATTAGTATTCCTGTGACCGCAGTCCTGATTTTTAGCAGCAGCTGTAAGAGCTTTCAGGAGTAATTTGCAGTTGCAGGCAACCATGTGTGTTTTACATTAAACACCAGTCAGTGCTAAAAACTTTGAGATTTGTAAGTTTCTGTGTTTTAAAAACTTGTATGAGCTGGTTTGGGGAGTTTGGAAGGACTTTTGTTGGCTGGTTTTTGGTTTTGTTTATTGTTGTTTCAGATTTATTTTAGTTCATGTGAAAATGAAAGAGCGCTTGTTTGTGGGCTGTTGGATACTCTTACCATTGACAATAAAATACTGTTTTCAGACCTTTTTGTTATGTAGTCCTTAGCTGTTTCAGGAGGTTTGGTGAACAGCTCTCCAGTGCAGACTCAAACAAATATGATTGATCTTCTCGGTTCTTTGTGTACAGAATTTCGCTAAAAGCTGTGCTGGGGCAGAGGGCGGGGGCACGTGAAGAATCACAGCACACTGCACATTTTCTTTTCCCTAGAAATTATTTCAGCTGACTCTTATTAGCAACACATTTAGCAGGGATGGCATTAAGAGCCTAAAAGAGTCAGATGCAGTTTCCTTTTTCTTTTTCCCCGACAGAATTTTCCTAGTATATGTCCAAGCCCACAAAGTTAAGACCTGAACTTCTGATGTTAGAAATGTACAGGTGAGATCAGTATTGCCTCCTGCCTCCCAGCAAATGTATTCCACACGTACTCTAAGCATCAGAGAAGATGATGTTCTCTTTTGCATGGCCTTGGTAGATATTCTTCCGTTCCAGATATTGGAGTTTAGCAGATATGTTCAATGGCTTCAAGACTCCACTGTCCTGTGTTGAGATGTGACCACCAGCATATAGATCCTGAAATTGATTTCTGCCAAGAGGAGCTGTAGATTTGTGTGCCTGATCACGTTCTGTTCTTTGTAATTCCCAGTCCTTTTTTGCTGTTGGATGCTAATAATATTCAGTTTCCTCATCAGGTGAAATAAACTTACTTCATAATCAATTTACTTCATGCCAAACATTTTGTGTGTTTAAATGGTGCTGTTTATTCCTCTGTTTCAGCAGAGTGCAAACTGCCATGAAATTAAATGTAAAAATTTCTCTCTTCCTACCCATACAGGCAGCTGAAGAAGTTAGATGAAGACAGTTTAACCAAACAACCTGAAGAAGTTTTTGATGTCCTGGAGAAGCTTGGAGAAGGGTATGTGTTGTGTTCCAATGGGCCCAATGTACATTTCTCTGAGAACCCATCTGTGTAATGGGGTGTGTTCAGTGGACTCTAATGTTTCACTTTATCATGGTCCTGTTTCTGAAAGGTATGTACTAACACAGTGACAGTGTTTGGTTAGTAACAGAATAAGGAATTTGTTTTCCAAGAGCATGATATCTTAATCAAAATAGTAGTTTATAGTTTATGGTCAGCAGTAGGGAGTTAACACATTGTTGAAAAACGCCAGCCCGGAGTTGGTAGAGCTCTGTGGGAACTTGAGAGGTTTTGTCATTCATCCCTGGTGCCTCTTGTGGAAGATCTGCCTGGTGGAAGCGAACTTCAGTGAGATTGTGCCTCTTGGTGAGGCAGAGCAGCATGGGAGTGCTCAGTGAGTGACATGTTCGCTGCCTTAAGCAGTTCATTTGAAAAGACTGAGTTGTAACTCTATCTGGCTGCTGTAAGTACAGAAGCTGGAAATAAGAATGATAATATCTGACAAGAACAAGCAAACCTTTCTGACCGGAGTTGTAGTTTTTACTGATGCTCATCTTGTACTCTATGCTGGAAAAAGAGTATTTTAGTTGCTGGATTTGTGCAAAAGGCCATTCCAAAGCTATGATCAGTGTAATGATGATTGGCTCTTTCCTCACTGTCTCAGTGTGCTGTGACTTACTTGTATTACTCTGTTTAGAAGTTAGTGGGCTGATTATTTACATTAAAATACAAAATATTTTTAATAAACAGATAGTTAATGTTTTACCTGATGGTTATACTTGCAAAAAGCCGTAACATTTGCATTTTTAAACTGTTACTATATTCAGTGTTTGTTTAATATTTTGTTTTCTAGTTCTTATGGCAGTGTGTTCAAAGCCATCCATAAAGAAACGGGTCAAGTTGTTGCAATTAAACAAGTTCCTGTGGAATCTGACCTGCAAGAGATCATAAAGGAAATATCCATAATGCAGCAATGTGACAGGTAAGTGTGTGCTGCAAAACTCTGTAGCAGGATGCAAGGAAAAGTATCACCTGTGACCTGGCATTTAATCAAATAAAAGCCATGATGTTGCCTTAAATGTTTTTTAAAAGGCCGGACTTGTACAATCGAGTTACCTCGTATCCCCTGAGTCATGTTAGCTGACCATTTGGGTAGTGCAAAGGTAAGACAACAGAAATGTGGCTTTCAGCAAGGACATGCACTGAGCTGAGTCGAGTAACCCTGCACTTGCTGCCAGCCAGGAGCTGAGTGTGAGCAGTCGCTGCCGTTCTGCCTGGGCACCGTCGCTTGTTGAGCAGTGGTCATTTGGTTGTGTGCTGAACAGCAGCTCCTGTGTGCACAGGGGTGGTGGCTTCCCAACAAGGCATAGAAAACTGTTCGAAGGAGGTTTTCTGGTTTCTTCTTTAAAGGGCATGTGGATGAGAGCCACTAATGCATGACTGCTCTTGCATGGGCGCAGCCTCCCTGCTGTCACCTGCTGGGGTGGCAGGACTGTCTGTCCTGTCCTGTTCTGCCTCTGCAGGCTCTCCTGCAGTACAAGCTGTCTGCTGATCTGAGCATCCCCAGAATAACCTGCTGGCAGCTCTCTGGGCTGATGGCTGTCCCTCTCTGTGCATGTTTCCATGGGAAAAGGTGCTGCAGTGACTTAGCCAGTGGAGAACTTGTGGGTAGGGAAGACCCTCTCAAAGTGTGCCCAAGGCCAAAGGCTTAAAATACACTCATTTCTTGTGGTGTCATGAATCTGGCCTTAAGAAGCACTACTTTGAAGGACTTCCTGCATGGAAAGCCATTTAAAATTAATTACATGAACAGTATATAACTGTGGTCCCAGTCACTCTGTTGCATTTCACTCTCACTGTATTTAAATGAAGATGACTTAGGGGCAGGCAGCAGAGTGCACCTTGAAAAGAAATTGTTCCTGAAAAATCTTATTGTGTAAGTTGAAATGCATTACTAGATGTCTCTTAAATTAAATATTAGTATTGTAAGGCCTAGAATGAGACCTTACAGTTGTGAACAGCAGAGGGAGTGAATCACTGGAGCATCACATTTTCTGTGCAAACATTAAGGGATACTATGCAGTGTGACTGATTTCCTAGTTTTCGAGTTTTTCATTAGAAAATGTTCAGCAGAGAATGGATTAAACACACTTTTGTTCCTTAGCGCCATTCCCATCAAATCAGAGACAGTCTTTCTGTTAGCTTCTGCTTTACCTATTCCAGAGGATGCATAGTTTTTCTGACCAATGTACTTTAGTAGGTTGTTTGCTTTTTGGGCAGCCAGATAGCTGACTGAGAGAGTCTTGGGTTGTACTGACATCTTAAAATATATTCAGGACTAAATTACAGAGATGAGTAAGTTCACGTGGTTGTGGGAGAACATTTGTCTTAATAAGCAGGACAACTGTTTTTTCAGCAAATTGTGGACTTTATTTAATGTTTCCCTTTGGTTGCAAATGCTCTGCAGCAGCTTTACCAGGGACTGCTGTGGCCTGTTTCCCATTCCCTTGTCCTGCCCCAGCACTGACCCTGCTGTAACCTGGTTCAGGGAGCTGAAGCAGGCTGAAGGCTAATCACTCCTTGTTTCCGTGGGATTTGTTGGACAGTTTAGCTCCTGGAGTGACTTACTGGCAGGTCATATGAGCCCTGCTGTGGGAACAGGCTTGGCAGGACTGTGCTCGCCCTGTGCAGAATTCCGGGTGTTCTGGAATACTCTTGATCAGGGTTTCAGTGGCACTTCAGCGCTGAGTTTCTAAAACATTTTTAGGGTCACTGCAGTGCATTGTGCTTATTCAGTGATGCTTGTTACTGGTGTTTGACCCTTCGTTTTTTTCCTTCTTTTTTCATAGTCCTCATGTGGTGAAATACTATGGCAGCTATTTTAAGAACACAGACCTGTGGATAGTCATGGAATACTGCGGCGCTGGATCAGTGTCTGACATTATTCGATTACGAAATAAAACTGTACGTCCTTTCTCCTTTGAGTGTATGGATGGGAAATATGGGTGTCCAGCAGCTCAAGGAAGCTGAGCAGGTTGGGCATAATTCTCAGTGTTCAATGCCTGACACAACCGTTGGCCATAACTTGAGATGCAGGTCCTTTGTTCCTCTGAAAATGAGAAAACTGTTTACGTTGATTGAGTTTTGGTTGTCTGGATAATTTAATTGGTGGAGCAAGTTTTGGTGGGTTGGCTTTCCTGAAAACCCAGATTGATTCCCAATAAGACCCTACTTTGCCTTTGGTTATTGCAGGATAAGAATTACTAGTTGAGATAGGCTTATGGCATGTGAAATATTGTAGGTGTGTATGTGTGTGCAATCTGATTCTGCTGCATAATGCTGTCACTAATTAATTCCCCATCGGTATGGCAACCTTTAGTGGAGGTAATTAAGTGGCAATTAGTGAATCTTAGTAAAATACAGACCAAAGCACAATAGTGCTTTGTCTCAGCCGCAGATATGTTGGCAGTAACTCTTCTCTTCTTCAGCTCACAGAGGAGGAAATTGCTACAATAGTGCAATCGACGCTGAAAGGACTCGAATACCTGCATTTTATGAGGAAAATACACAGGGACATCAAAGCTGGAAATATATTGCTAAATACAGAAGGACATGCTAAACTTGCTGATTTTGGAGTCGCAGGACAACTTACAGTAAGTAAAAGCAGGATGGCTGTGTACATTTCAGTTTCTCTTTCTAACCTGCGTGCGAGCGTGATGGGCTTGTGGAGACTTGGGCAAATTGTTCATAGATGGTTTTTAGCACTTTGCATCAACATGAGATGCTAAACCAGCAGCAGATGAGAGCAGATCTTCCTCTGTGGAAGCTGTTGTACTTAAGTAATGGTTTGCAATAGCTTTGCTGGTTTCTTCAGGATATTTTTAAGTTCTGTGAGCACATTTTAATTCTTCTTTGCAGATTTCCATATTCTAGTCTTGCTGAGTCTAATAATGTGCGTGCGTGCGAGATAATTAGGGTGATAATTCGTTAATGACTGTTTGTGGCTGATACAGTTGCCATTGTCTGGATCTTTATCCTTCCCTCCTTCTCAGGACACCATGGCAAAGCGGAACACAGTTATAGGAACCCCATTTTGGATGGCTCCAGAAGTGATTCAGGAAATTGGGTATAATTGCGTTGCAGACATCTGGTCTCTGGGAATCACTGCAATAGAAATGGCTGAAGGCAAGCCGCCATATGCAGATATTCATCCCATGAGGGTAAGGACTGTGGCCTTTTTGAATGTATTGCTATATGGAAAAGGTTTGCTGTTATAGCTGGCTGAACCTCGTATCAGCATGAAGCCTTGCTTTTAATGTATAGAGCAAGTTGTTTTGTGTCAGTTCTTTGTACTGTTGATTAAATGAAGAACAGGTGTTTGTCAAGAAGAATCTGCATGGGAATAAAAAAATCACAATCTTCTTCTGTTAAGACATAGCTGATGCTCTGTGTTGGATGTGAAGAAACATATTTTCAGCTGGATTATGCAGAGTGGATTTTTTTTTTTTTAATGCAAGCTCAAATTTTAAAGACTTAAAAATGTCAAATTCACACTTTTGGGGGCACGTAATGGCTCAGCCAGGTGTGAGCACCTAGTGAGAAAAGTCTATTTCCTTGCCACTTGATCCTTGTGAGCAGATTTGTGTGTAATATTGGCACAAACTCCTGAGGGGCAGTGCCTTGAAAAGTCCACTGTTCTTCAGTACCAGTGTGTGTAGGGTGTATTCATGTTGAATTGTTGGTTTTAAGCTTTGTTTTGGAAATCTGGAATATTCTTCTGCTTTCAGGCAATTTTCATGATTCCCACCAATCCACCTCCAACGTTCCGGAAGCCAGAGCTCTGGTCGGACAATTTTACTGACTTTGTGAAGCAGTGTCTTGTGAAGAGCCCAGAGCAGCGAGCCACAGCAACACAACTTCTGCAGGTCTGCCTTTTCTTAGGAGAACATAAGCTCTGGGGGAGGCTTGCCCAGGGTAGGCTGTACTCTGTGGCTCTTGAGATGTTGATTTCATTTCTTGCTGCTCCTGCTTATTATAGATTTTACTTTTTAATAACTCATTTTAAAAATCTCACACTCAACTTCAGCTTTTCGGTTCTTCTCTAAGAACCAGTTCTGACTTCAACTTCCTTTGTCTTCTCTGGGTTGTTTTTGTTGTTTTGGCTTTCGGAGTTTGTTGTTGGTTTGCTGGTTTTGTTTGGTTTGGATTTGTTGTTTTACTTTCAAATTCCCACCAGCACTGCCAAGAAACTGTCTCTTAAAACACTAAACAGGGCAGAGCTAAATGTAAGTGGTTGCTCAGAATGTTCTGGGCATGGTAATGGTCTGTGTAATTGGTTCTTGACAGCTAAGCTAAGGGAAAAAGTAAGTAGAGCTGTGGGAGGTGAATGAGCCCAAGGCCTCACATCAGTAGTGCCCTTGGAGCATGGTCTTGTTTGGAGGGTGGAAGGTCTCCCTCCTGTGCCAAACAGAAGAACTGGATTTTTATTTTAGTAATGTTTTGAGTTAAACCTTAATTTGATTTGAAGTAGGCCATAGTAACAGTGCTTTATTGTTATATCCTGCTTTGGATGCAGTGCTTATTTGTTTTTAAAATATTTCTCAGCATCCATTTGTTAAAAGTGCCAAAGGAGTATCAATTCTGCGGGACCTGATTAATGAAGCAATGGACATCAAGCTGAAACGCCAAGAGGCACAGCAGCGTGAACTTGATCAGGAGGATGAAGAAAATTCAGTGAGTATTTTAATAACAACAGTGTGCAAAGTCCAAACTCTTGCTCCTTTTATAAGGCTTAACTACTTTGGGTTTTGTTTTTGCAATCTTTTGTCCAATTGCCAGTGGATTTGACTTAGTTCTGGAGTTTTCTACTTTATGACTGTGTAACCTGATGCTTGCACCCTGCTCAAGCTGTGTTTGAGTGGGACAGGCAGCATGTGTGGGGTACTGTTCACCTTACAGTGCAGCTTGAGAGCTAGGATTAAGTCGAGCTACAAAGTACTGTATACAGAAGACTTGGTACATTTTCCCAGTTGGATTATGCTATTTGTGCAGTAGTGAGAATTTTTTCATTGTAGATTCAGGCCTTAGACTGCTCTCCTCGTATAGAATAATAATATAATCTCTGATGCACAGTGATATAAGTCTGTTGTGTTGTTTTACTATTGTGCTTTAGAACATCCCTTATAGAAACTTTCTTCTACACAAGAGCAACCGACAGAAGCCTGAGGTGAGGGCATGGGAAGTGTCCAGGGCTTGCTGTGAATTTCAGTTTGGCTCTTTGTTCAGTGGTTACAGCATGTGAATTTGGGAAGCATGTTGAAAGCCGGGTTTTGAGCCTCTGCCTGCTTCAGCCTGAATAAATGAAATGGGCAACACAAGGCATTGTATGCCAGCCCTGTTCAGGGGTGACACTTGAGCAGCATGGTCCATGGTATCTGTGCTGAACACTTTGTGCATCTGGTTTTGCAGCCTAGGACTGGATATTTATTCAGTGTTGGAGTAACTTGGTTGGTCATGTTGCCATAATGTCAATTCTATGAGTACTGTCCCTACCCTGAGTTTTGTCCCTGCCATCCCTCCTCCATTTCTGACTGATCTGGGGTCACAATGCTGAGAGATGGTGTCTGTGTCGTGGAGTTGAGTCCTCTCTGTCGGTGTGTGTGTTTTCCTGAAGCTTCTCTACTCCGTGTCTGCTAGCAGAAAAGCTTCCCAAATATTTCCCAAGTGCCGTGCAAAGTTCTGATGTAGTCCTTTGTTAAATGATGTGTAGCTAACAAATTTATTACTTCCTTTCACCCACTCAACTCCACACAAAATTGCTTTTCCTCAATTAATATCTTGTGTAGTTTCCTCTTCTCTTTCTCTTGGTTTTGAGGTTGGAAAGTAAATTTTATAGGCACTCTTGACACAACAGGTAAAACAGTCAGAACACCAGAATGTGGAGAGGGGACTTCTCTCTTTCCATGGCATTGAGATGAAGTATTACAGCTTGATGTGCAATACCTTGTGTTAGTGTTTTCCCTCTAACACAGATCAGTAAGGCCATGGTCACATAAAGAATGTGAACTTCATCCTGAGAACAAAACATGAGCATCTCATCTAAGGTGAGATGCCTAAAAGTTGTACTGTAAACCTAGAAAGGGACTTCCGTCAGTGCAGTTGGATAGCTGGTCCACATATCCAGGAAACTAAATAGATTGTGGAAATATTGACCTTGTTCTTCATGAAATCCTGGTCACAATCCATACTTAGTGAAGCACGCACCACCTGATGAAACTGCTGCCTTTGGCTAACATAACTCTCTGCCAAGAAGTCGTTCTGCTGGAATTGGTTTGAAGAGGTTGTGTTTTCCTACAGTCAGTTTCTTAAGCCTTGGCAGCAGGAATTCCAACTTCTGTTATTAGTACCTGTTAACAAATGGAAAGATAAAAAATAATTTTCATTGAAAAATGTTACCAAACTTTGATAGTTAATTTGAATCCTTTTCAAAGATTTGCAAATGCAGTCCGTTTTTCATCAGTGCTCCTGAAGTGTATAATGAGTAAAACTACCTAAATGGTAAAAACAGAAAAAAAGTAGGATGAGGGTTTTCTTTCCATGTGCCACATACTCTCCAGACTTAGACCTGTTGCTGTCAAGTAACTGCTGACTCCTCCGTGGCTGTACCACTGGAGACAGTGGTTTAGGGTCAGAACTGGCAGCATGAATAGAGACACTAATGACTGACTGAGTGTTCTAATCTACTCTTACAGACATGTCACCAGCTCAGAAATTAAGTACAACTTGCACTGAGAAGTTTCCGCTGATTATTTATCTGTTCTCTTATTTTCATGCTGGCAGAAAAGTATTCATTACTTTTCATTACCTGCTTGGAGGTGACAGGGAGAGAACAAAGTGTGTAAACCAAACGTCTCTTCTGTGTGTCTCTGTAAAAACCTCTGAATTAGTGTGACTTGCCAGAGTCCTTAAATACAGCCATTCTTCATGGGGCTTCACCACCATCAGTAAAATCTATGTTTGTGGCATGTTCGAACAGGAGGAGGATGAGACGGATTCGGGTACCATGGTGAGGGCGAGTGGGGATGAAACTGGCACAATAAGAGCTGTGAACACCATGAGTGATGGAGCCAACACCATGATAGAGCACGATGGCACCCTGGAGTCCCAGCTGGGCACAATGGTCATCAACACAGAGGAGGAAGAGGAGGAGGGCACCATGAAAAGTAAGGAAACGTCTCTGACTTCTAGAATATTACTTAAATCTTCATGTGGGCCATGATACATATTCCCGCCCTGCTTTGATATTTTTGGTAGATTATTGTGATTTTTGGTTGTAGGGAGCCAAAACTCTTAGGTCAGTGCTCTCTGGCAGAGAAACCTTTCTAGGTCCAGGTTTCAAGCCATGCTTTTTAGTCTTGCAGTTCGTGTAGCTGATGTGCACAATTTCCACAAGCTTCTCTGGTAATCAAGTAAGATCTGATTCTAGCTAGTAATTTTTTTTGGTCAGTTCTTTTTTGTTGGTTTTGTATTTTTCACAGAATGTAGAGGAGGACTCTGACAGAGGGTTAATCAAAATATGTGTGTTGCTTTAGAAGATGATCTGCCTGTAACCTGGCATCTGAAAGCAGCAAGTCTGTTTTAGGATTGATGCATCCAGTGAAGAGCCAGATTTATGAAATGACAAATGTCTTGCAGGCTTCAAGCACAGCAGGACACACGGCGGGAGGGGCTGGCATCTCTCTAGACTGGTGTGTTTCTTTAGTGTTACTGAAATCACTGAGGACAACCAAATGAGCTGTGTCCTTGTTGCAGACATTCAAGTTGAAATCCATTCTGCCCCAAAAGAGGAAAGCTTACTAAAGCTGCAAGCCTTGTCAGAGGATGTAAGATTTAAAATTATGTGACTGATAGTCCATGGAAGACCTTACAGCTTGAGCTGGAAAAGGGTTGAAAATATTTCTTTGATTAAAGAAATGGCAGGGAGAGCGTTCCTGGAAAAGTATGACTACAAGAGAAGGAATATTTTCTCAATTATGGAGTCTCACAGAAATCCATTCCCACTGGTTTGTTAACCTCAGAGTCCTGAGGCAGAGGTAGTCAGGGATGACTCAATGTGCCAGCCTGGATGTTTGTTTGCTCAAGGACTAAGGAAAGTGCTGACTGGGGGCTCAGCAGTACTCAAATATGACCATCACATGCAAGGCTTGTTCTTTTGGCTCTGGCACTGCTTCCAAGGACTTCCTTGGCCATCTGATACTGAGCCTTTAGCTATTCTTAACAGAAGTTTTGAAAAACCCTTTCCTCAGGAATTTCTATGTTGAAAGCTTCTTCCCTGTCAGGGCTCTTTGAAGCCTGTGGAATGATGTTGAGTTTGAGAGTGAAATTTCAGCAGAATCCCCTTAAAGGCTTTTCCAAACTTGCATGAACATGATTCAGCACATTAAAACCCAGAGGTGTCAGACCATGTAGCAGCTTGGGGTGACAAAGACGATGGTGTGGTGGAACAAGGTCAGTCTGGCAAGATGCTTAGAGTAGCTAAAATGTCATCCAAAGAAAGGGACATTTCAACAGTATTAAATAAACCTAGTGAAGCTGCAGTTTCTTTACCAACAGACAGCACTGCCAGTTTCTCATCATCAGTGTGTACTGTTCCATTTCATGGCTCACAATATCAGAGGTTTTGCTGTCTGGTGCTCCTGTGCTGCCAGCACTGTGTAAGTAAAGCACCTCTTGAGTTTATCCTCTGTGTTTGACATGTGCTTATCTTCTCGCTATCTTTTGAAGACTGCGGTGCTTGTAACTCAGAAGCACCTAGTGCTGTGTGTGAAGTGGTGTTCAGAGGCTCGAGGAGATGCCTTTGATAGTATCTCTTTTGCAAGGACATGCTCTGGTTTTGAGCAGGATGAGTTATGAGGCTGCAGCGGTGCCTTTTCTACAGGGCAGTCTGTACCCTCAAGAGGGAGCTCCACAACCAGCGCCAGCGCCTGAGATCTCCGTGACTGGAAAGTGGAGCTTTTATTTTAAACCTTCCTTAGACTCCAGGCTTCTTAAAAACTCTCTGTTCTTCAGCTGCTGCTGTGCAAGCTGTTCCCAGCTGGGCAGAGGTGTGTTTGGGGTCCTGGCTGCAGGTGGGGCTGACACAGGACACACCATGGGCTTCACTCAGTAATGCCCAGGGATCCACTCTCTGCTGCAGGTTCTGCTATGTTTTAACAGTTTGTAGCTTGATCACAGCAAGTCTGATGTTAATGAAAATGCTAAGTTTTCCTTAACACCTGTTTCTCCTCCGTCCTTGCTGGTGGAACTCTGAAATGCTGGCTGCTGCACAGAGCAGATCTCAGTTTGTTTTGGGGATGCAAGGCAGTGTCTCTGAGCAGCTTGCCCTTCATGAGAATTGCCTACAGCTTCATTTTGCAGCTTGCCATTTACATATTCATAACATTCAGTTAAATGGATTTAGCCCTAAAGCTCATCAGCCTGCTGTAGAACACTCTGCAGCAAGTGTTTTTTTGTAATTTTAAATATAAATGTGATAGTGCTGTTTGGGAACAACTGAGTTTGAAGGAGCTTCATTGATTCATATTTTTAAAGACATCTATATATTTTTTTGGCAGTTTGTGTTATGACTCACAATAGAACCTATTTTTAAGCCAATAAAAAACTTCTGGGTTTTTTTATATGGCATTATAGCTTCCCTAAGTGTCCTGGGCTTTTTAACTTCAGGTTCCTGAAGTTGTGTTCTAGCCGTTCTTGCTAATTAAAAAAAATAAATCTGTGTCTTAACTAGTTTTTTGTTTGGTTGTGTTTCTTTTTAATGTAAAAAGTGTTTAAAGCATCATATTTCAATATTTTATAGATAGGATTGTCTTAGAAATCTCTAGCGAACAACTTCCAATAGCCTTGAAAGTGCAAACAACTTCCAGTAGACTTGAAAGTGATTCTTGCATAAATCAATTTGTGACTTCTCAGGCTCAGAGGAATCTTAAATTCCAGTATTTTACATTGTAGGGGAAGTTTTGTTTTGCAGTCAATTGAGTTGTAATTGTGTTTGCTTAAATTCTTTCATTTGCTTGGCTTTATTCTGGGCACTCAATATAAATAGGCAGCATTAAAAATGTCACTGTGACATTCTGTTACACATTCTGAAAGCACTCAAGTGATTGCCTGAGACTGCAGATACTAAATTGTGCTGCGGCACATTTTACTTCTAAATCGATTGCTGAAAGATTACTTATGGATTGTAGTTAAACTATTCCAGGAAAACTTTAAATGTAGCTGGAGAACTGTAGATGAGGAATGATTTGTAATAACAGACATTTCCATTGTGTCTGAGAGCTGGAATAACTTTTGAGCTGTTAATATGTCTGGAAACGTCTTTTTTAAATTTTTCTATGGGAGAATATATAGTGCTAGTAAACAGTGCTGCATTTTTTACTCCTTTTTGTGCTTTTTCTGCTTTACTTGCATTACTTGTTTAGATAGTGGAATCTTGGCATGACTTTGTCTCTTTGATTTAAAGAATGGAACATAATTTTATGATAATGTTGCCTTCCTTGAACACTGCAATACGATCAGATCCAAGTGAAATTGGATCTAGTTTGTCTGGTACTATAGTCTGCCCTATTTTCTTTGTTAAAGTACATCTTGCTTGTTTAAGCATCAAATAATTGGTGAATTATATTGGAGAAAGCAGAACTGCCAGCAGTTGTGTGAGTTGGGCTGTCTGGTCTTTGGGTTGAGATGAATGAGGAATCTGGAGACAGGGGAAGGACTGTGGGTGTGGGTTTTTTCTTCATGTGGCACACTCTCAGTACAGTGTCTGGTGCAGAGGGAGACCAGAAGCTTTAATAACACTGTTGTCTCTACCTCGATAATGTGATGTGCTGGGAAAAATTCTTAATAGTTTGTAAATGTTAAAACTAAAACAAATCCAGGCTTCATTCTTACACAGTTTGGGGTGGTTTGGGTTTTGTTGTGCTTTTACCATGCCCACACTGCTAAGCATGGTTGTGTCATTTTTTAAAAAGTATTTCCCCTTTTGAGGGGGAATTGGGCTTCATTAGCAAATTAAATGAGCTGAGATGCAAGCTTGGCAATTTCCTATTTGAAAAGTGATTCAGAGTTATCTTGTCATCTTGGTGGCTGTGTGAGACATCCAGTGGGTGACACTTAAACCTAAGCCAGAGAAATGTTTCTGCCAAGGCTCAGGAAATGTTTCTTCCCCATGAATTAACCTGAGATTTTTCACATAAAGCAATGACTGTAAAAGCTGCAACGTGAGCAGCAGAATGAGTATGGGTGGCAGAAGTATTATGTGATTGCATTAATATTGTAATTGACTAAAGTATTTCTGGTGAATAGCTGAGGTAGCCATCGATGATAATACCATTAGTTGTCCAGAAAAGTGCCGTGGCACGTTATCCAAATTGGTCATGCAGCTACTGTGGAGAATAACTCCACATCTTGTCAGGATTTACATCATGTGTGCGTCAAAGATATTGGCCAAAGGTACTTGTTTTGCCTCTGATTTTCTCCATAGACAATAATAGCTCTTTGCAGCAGCTTGCCACTACTTAGCGTTATTGATGTCCAGTGGTACAGTTCTGTGTTTAAAGCAAATTGGTCCATTTAGTCATAATTGAACCATAAAACACTCTCTGCATTATGCATTTAAATAACATGCTGCTTATACAAACTCCTACATTGATTAAATTGTTCTCAAACTGTAAGAATCATCCTACTACCACTCTTGGGGTGTGGAGAATACAAATCCTCGCAGAGAAATGTTGCTGTTGCTTTTTTCACTTTTAATATCAGCCTTGCTGGCAAGCTTGTCATAAGCAGTGGCCAGCAGAATTTGTTGAAGAGTACTAAGCTGCGTGGACATGCAGACAGCATTCCTGTCATTTTGTTGTGGGGTTTTTGTTGTCTTTTTTTTTTTTCTTTTTGAACACTGGCCCTAGGAATTGCAAAAGTGGCTCTGTGCAGACTGAAGCATGAAGAGAAGTTAAGTCCAGGATATAAGGCTTGTCCACCTTTGACTGTCCTGCATATTTGACAAAGCTTCAATGCTAAGATGATGTTAATTAGCTGTTAATATTTATATTTTCAGAGACACTGAAATTGGAGGAAAGATGTATGTGTTTAACAGTGCTATTTTTGCTGGTTTTTACAGTTTATTATTGAGCACTTGTGTGTTTAGGATGGTGGGGGATGGAAAATAGGGGATTTTTTTTTCTGGATAGAAGCATTTTTCTTGGAGAAGATGGGAGGTGTGACTAACAGAGTCCTGAGCAGTGTACAGGAGGCAGTGTGCTTCAGGAGTCTCAACCAAGAGACACAGTAGTAGTAAATCACTTAATAAACACATCTCTGTCCCATACACATTCATGCATTTGCACATACAGGCAAACTGGAGCCTACCTGTCTCTCCTAAAAATAAACTCACTCTCTACTGGATCAGAATTAACCCTGGAGAAAGCCTTACTCCTGAGCAGGAGTAAGAAAAAGTGTAAACTCTTAAATTCATTCGTTGCAGAAGTTCAAAACCAGATTTGTTTTTACCAGCAGATTTTCAAGCTTCGGGGGGAAGAAATGTTCATCGCAATGTTGTTTTCTGTTCTCTCTAGATAAGCAAATGAGTTTCTGGCTTCTGAATAGAGAGGGAGTTAGGAAGTGCTTACTTGGTTCTGTGCCATCTGGGGAGCCTGGGCTGTTACCCACAGGTGCTGAATGTGAAGACTGATGAGGAGGTTGTTTCTCATTATGATTTATCAGGAGCAGAGCCAGAGGATGCAGAGTAGGAAATGTTCACTTCTTTCCCAGTGCACCCTCACGTCTCACTGCCTGTCACTGTGCTGGGGCTGCTGGACTCAATTAGCAATTCAAGCTAATGAGGTGTCCACTGAAAA
Organism: Acanthiza pusilla; assembly: GCA_036630365.1. Lineage (NCBI taxonomy): Eukaryota > Metazoa > Chordata > Aves > Passeriformes > Acanthizidae > Acanthiza > Acanthiza pusilla. Next base: position 7,728,855 of record JAXCHO010000050.1, on the reverse strand, counting down.
TTTGTAGTGGAGGAAGAAAGCTGCTCTATATTTATAATCATGTCTGAGATTTAAAGCAAAAGAGATATAAAAGGAGGTAACCTGGTCTTAAAGCACCTTCAATTACTGTGAGGATTTCCTCCCCTATTTTTGGAAGGGTTCTCACTTAGCTGCTGCAGCTTTGGGTGAGTGTTGGTACTCTTCTCCTTAGATGTCTTTCACACCTTATTCATTAAGAGTTTTAGGATACCTAGTGTTGATTTTTATGTTCATTTAGGAGTTTCTCATTAATAGCAGAACCTGTTGGGAGTGTTTTGCTTTGATTTAATTTGAGATAGGCCATAATTATGGGGAGACTTGTCCTCATAAAGAGATAAAAAGTGTTACGTGTTCTGCTTTTAATATGAGGAAATTTCAGCTCCTCTTGCAGTGGGATGAACTTATTAATGATGGAGCAATTTTTGCTCTGGTTGAATAATTTGACATCTCTCTGCTCTGCTGCTTAAAATGACTCAGTCCTCTTCAGACTGTACAAATTATGCTGTCCAGCTGCTAAAGTTCATCTGTGATCTCTAAAAAATAGCCCAAAGCAAATAAAACCGCAGTTCCACTTGAAATTTAATATTAATGAAGTGTTGCTTACCCATGACCATCAGGCACTTTTTTGTGCATCCTAAACATGTATTTTCAGTCTTAAAGTTACATAATTGAATATAAAGCAACAGCAGCTTACTGAGTCTACCGAGGACTAAGGCTTTGTAGAGATTGCAACCTCTGAATTTTTGACAAATACACATACATGTACTAAGGATCACATTTTAGTTCGAAATCACTAATGTAGCAATTGATCACTTCATTGTGGTTGATTTATGTCAGTGTCATTGTAAATTAATTTGTAGCATTATCTCCTGACTGTTCCCAGCCACAACTCCAGCTCCAATTCTTGTGGTATAGGAAGGAAATCTAATCATTGTGACTTCAAGAATAGGTATTTAACTGTATAAACTGGCTTGAGTAAAGAGCACACAAAATGTGTTCCTGAGGTTATCTTTCTCTCTCATCACAAGCTTTGTAACTCCAGAATATTCACCCTAGGTAGACCTTAGGAATTCCTTCCAGAGGAGAGAATAATAAAACAAGGATTCTTCTGATGTCAAGTTTGAGCAGAGAAGAATAATTTTAGAGAAAAGCAGAAATTTTAGTTTCATTGCTCAGCAAGCCTGTTCAGATAGATAGAAGGACTTTGTAAATCTCCCTTTCTCTTTTGAAAGCATCCTTTGAAGCTCGTGAGAGAATTTTCAATTGAGAGAGCTAATTTGACAAAATCAACGAAACGAGTCTTTTGATTTCTGGGGCTAGATGATAGCAAATGATCTGGTTTGCTGGATATTCTTTACTGCTGGGAATGAAAAGTAAATCCCTTGCTGGTTTGATTGACTGGGCTGTTTCTTTATCATTCTGCTTTCTCTGCAGCATCATATGGAAATGCAAATGACTTGGCAGCTCTCCACACCTTCTTTGTCATCTTTTGCTAGATGTGAGGTGCTCTGTATGCTGCAGTCAGCCCCTAAGACTGACCTATCCCATTCCCTCAACTATTCAGACAGGTGACACTTTTTGGAAAGGAGCAGATTGTTGTTCAGTTTTCTCCGTACAACTTACCCCTGCTGTAGCCTGGCAGAGGAGAGGATCCAGTGCTGTCTTCTTGCAGAGCCCTGTCACTTGTCTTTTGTCATGTCTGGGCTCTTTGTGCTTGAGAGGGACTGTCCCCACTTGCACAGTACCACATGCAGTTGGACATTACTTTCCAGTGCTGAAGGATAGCACAGAAATCAAACTTTGCAGGAGTATTTGTTGTGCACAGCTTATAGCATTCTCTACCTTTGGACCCACTAGTTTCACACCTTTTTCTGTTCTCACAAACAGCAGTACTGATGTTCTTAAACTTCCTAAACGTGGCTTTATAACCAGAGAACGCTTGAGAGTTTTTCATGGAGGGCTTCTGCTCATCACAGGACACAGGCAGAGCACTGAGTAGCCCTCCCAGCGCCTGTGGCTCTGCACAGCCACTCTGAACCTGCAATTCTGCAGTCAGTTGGACCAGCCCCAGCAGAGCTGTGGTGTTCCATTTGTGTAATTAATATAGCTCCTAAAAGATGACTGCATATCTAAATGATAGACCTTTAATGGCTCCAGGGAGCTCTCATGGCTCATCCTTATAAGCAACTCTTTAGATTCCAAAATAGATGCAACAGTGCAGCCTTTCTTGTCACCACAGGGTGACCTTCTCATAATAGGCTCTTCTCTACCACAGTTGTGATCTCACTTTCTGTGAAATGTTCATATTTTAGCCTAACCCTATAAAATTAGGAAGTTAAATGCTTTTTGGCACAGGCACGTTTGGTGCGGTGTCATCTTTCAGCAGCATCTGCTTCTGCAAATAGCAGTGATCGATTTTTGTCTTCGGCTGCCTGGTATCCAAATTTTAAAGGTATAGTGGTGTGACTTTCGTGTTGAATTAATAGCAGGTCATCTTTGGAAAGATGACACTGCTGTTAAGTGCTAAGATTGACTAAAAGAAACTGAGTCGTGCTGGGATGATAATTGATTTGGTGTAATGTCTTTCTGTCTCCGGGAGCGTTTCTGTCAGTCTTGCTGCATCCGCACCCCTACAGAGATCATAGCAGCAACTAAAATTTCAGATACCTTAGATCTCCATCCCAGCTACTTCTCCTTTTTTATTATCTTTTTTCCCCATTTTTTGTCAGTTAGTAATCTCCATTTCACATCAGTTAAAAAACAAAGCAACACTAAAAAAAGATGCAGTGTCATACGTTGATCTGTAGAAATGTACTAAAATTGGTGATGAAATGTATTGAAATTGGTGATGAAATGTATTGAAATTGGTGACTAAATGTACTTAAATTGGTGACTAAATGTTGCTTGTGTTTGCAAGGCCTAAGGTGACTGCAGGGTTAGCAGTTTCTGATGGTGGGTGTGAAGAGCATGTGCCACAAAAGCACTTGGGTGGGCAGGGACCTCTGAAGCTCATCAGTCTGATTCCCAGTTTGGAATTGTCCCTGAAATGGGACAAGTGCAATGTCAGATCTGGTTGTGTGAGGCCTTGCAAAGTCACTCTGGTCCCGTTCTGTTGCACAACCACCTCTGTTGTGAAATTTTGCTCTTTGTTTTCAACCAAGCCACCCTTTGCTGCAGTTCACACCATTCCTCTCATCCTCTCTCTGGGGAAAGCGAGGAGGTCACACAGAAAGTTCATTGTCCTGCACTTCAGGAGAACAGATTTTGGCCTCCTCAGGAATAAGCTTGGTAGAGTATCATGGGATAACCTCATGGAGGGAAAAGGGGGCACAAAAAAGCTGCTTAGTATCCAAGGCTAACCTCCTCCCGACATCCTGACAAAGGGGAAGTCAGGCAGAAATGCCATGAGCCCTGCATGGATGAACAGGGGACTCCTGGACAAACTCAGACACAAAAAGGGAAGCCTGCAGAGGGTGGAAGCAAGGACAGGTAGCCTTGGAGAAATACACAGATTGTTCGAGCAGCCAGGGATCAGGTTAGGAAAGCTTTAGAATGATAATTCTATATGCCTGATATAATTAAATATGGCCAGGGACATCAAGGGCAGCAAGAAGAACTTCTATGGATATTTTTCCCTGCTCTTCCTTTTACCACTGGCAACACTGAGCTGCGTGGTGTAGCTGACATGCTGCAGGGAAGGGATGCCATCCCCAGGGACCCGGGCAGGATGGAGAGGTGGGACTCTGCAAATCTCCTCTGCCAAGTGCAAATACTGCAGTTCTTGGTGAAACACAAGATGTGAGGAAATGAGCGTGATTATTTTAACTGGCACTCTGAGTTAAGCTCTGTTTGGAATGAGCAGTTTTTTAAAAAGCAAATAGAAAATAACTGAATAAGCCAATGTCACCGGAGCGAATCATTTGCTTTCAAAGTCTCCTGTGCTGCAAACAATAATCTTCAAAACAGAATGCAAGCATGATTTAGATTTTCTCTTTTTTCCCCCTAGGAAGTCTGAATTACCAAGACCCAGGCTGGCTGTCAGTGAGCTGTGTATAGATTAGCCTGGCTAGTTATGAATTCTTCTCTTTCTACAAAATTAGTTGGTGTTAAACATTGCCATGATTGTCCATAATAACTTACCTCCTGCTTCAAGCAGAGTGTGCTGCAGCAGAGTACAAGGGGTGTGTTTACTTCATTCTAAATAAATGTTTTATCACTCAGCAGTAATTGGATTGTGATTGTATTTCAGTAATTATTCCCAACAGCAAATCTGTTCTCCACTTCGCAGACGTGTTCCCTGCCTGACCTTCACGCTGGCGGTCTGAAGGTGTCTTTCTTGATCTAATTATGTATGATGAGTTTTTTAGTTTTGTTTTTTAAAAAAGGGGAACTGCTGCCAGGGGTATAATAATTTGTCTTTGCTCCAGTTGTCACGGTGCAAAAGTATCAGCACTTCAGTTCATGCTTGAGCTTTTAGCTGGCCCTGGAGAGGCAAAACGATGCAGGGCTATTTCAAAATGCATCATGACATTTAGGGCTGTGCAGAACCACACTTTCCTCAGTATCACAACCCAAATGTCCTGCCAAGATTTCTCATACTTTGTAGAAATTTGTTCTGTATTTAACATGTCTGTAGGCAAATAATTTCCTAGAGTATCTTGAAGCTGACCAAGGAATTCATCCGCTTCTCTGAGGATCAGACAGAGTCTGCCAGGGAAGTTCTGGATCACTGGGTGGCAATTTTATATGCAAGATTAATATTCAGTGATTAAATCTTAATGAGTTTCCAGAGCAGTTAATATTTTTTCAAGAGGAAAGCACTGCTGAACGTCCTTAGAGAGGACTGTTTTGTGACAGCCTGCCTTCTGTACAGATTCTTGTGGGAGAGTCTCTGCATTACACAGACCCTGCCAACCCATCACAGGACATCCCCTGTGTGCTTGTTTGAAGCACTAAACTCTTGGTTGGTTGCCTGCCTGACAGATTATATTTATTTCAAATGTATGGCATTCAGCAGTGAACTTATTTCTGCAGTCCAGGCTTAGGCTGTTCCGATGCCATTTTCTGCTGTCTGAAAATTATGGTTTCTGCCTCATCCTGCTTTCTGAAAATTATGGTTTCTGCATCACCTAAAACATATGTTTGAAGTATGAGTAACCTATTCTCGTGTCTAGAGAACCCTGTGTTACAGAACAAAACCATTTAGTAGGTTACAGTGCTTGCTTCCATGATGCTCACAGGCTTTGGTGGAGCATTTCATCAGCAAGAGCAGCGCAGTGGCACTGAGCTGTGAGCAGCCTTTAGCTGTGTCTGCAGCTGCCATGGTCCTGTGTTGCAGCCCTGCTAAAGCATATTTGCTGCCTCTTAGCTTGGATTGAGACTCTTCTCAAGGTATTAGCTGTGCTGTAGCTCAGGACAGGCTGATTTTAGTGTGCAGAGCCTGGGCAGCATCTGGTGCTGGACTGGTTGCACTGCTGAAGAAATCTTCCCTTGGAGATGCTGGAAGCCTTTTGACCTTGACTTGCTGTGAAGTTAAATTTCATGTTTTCTTCCTGTGTTGGCTTTTCTTGCTGTCTGTGTTAGGAATCAGCATTTCCATCCTCTCATATTTCACCACTTCCTTCCTCACTGTGCTGTCGTCACCCTCCAAATGAAGCTGCCCTCCCATTTCTTGTTACCCCAAGTTTCTTAATTAGAGTCTAGAACTGAATGGTTAATCTATATATCTGGCTTGTTTGAGTCTAAGTCTTTCTTCCACCAAGAAAGAAGAATTAATTTACAAAAAGAAAACTAGGGCAGTAAACTTGAAAACCTACTAAATATTTATAAAAAAGAAAAAAAGTTTTCTACACAAACAATATAGAGAACTTGACCACTTGTACTCAAGGCAGATTGTGTGGTATTTAAAAGGTGTTTGTGCACTTTGAAAGCCTCATTTTTGTCCTGCTCTGTTCACAGACAGAAAGGTGAGTTTCTGTTTGTAAAACAGCACTGTTTTTGAAGCTTGCTTGTTTTGCAGTGCATGGAGCCTGGCTGGGATGAAAACCCCAGCCTGTCTTGCCAGCAGCTGCTCAGTTCTGGCATTCAGGGCATGAAGTTACCTGGAGTGTGCTGTCAGGGATGGATTGCAGGTCTAGAGGCCAAGGCCTCCAGCATCGTAATCACTTCTGTGGTGGGCTTTCAGCTTTCCTTCTCCGCTTTTCTCACTATGCAGTCAGTTTTATGATGGAAAAGCTGCTGAAAAATAGTATTTTAGCAAGTACTTCAGCAGTACTGTGTGATTTAGCGCGTGCTAAAAAAATAAAATCACTTTTGGGCATGATGTAGGGCGGTATAACCAAAACTGTATTTTTCAAAACAACTATTGTTTTATTATTTTTAACATTTCCAGGGAGGGATGAAACGATGCAGCCAGCCAGACCATCATTCCTTGAATATTTTGAACAGAAGGAGAAGGAGAATCAAATCAATAGCTTTGGGAAGAATGTGTCTGGCCAGACAAAAAATTCATCTGATTGGAAAGTACCACAGGATGGAGACTACGAATTTGTAAGTCTATACTTTGAAATTCAATCAATGTAACAATCTTTAAGAATTTTAGTCAGCTGCCATAAGATTGTTTCTTGTTTTGACAGACTAATGGAAACTTGAGGAGGTTCTAATTGCTAATGCATTTGGATGGGGCATTTTGAAAAACTCGTTTTCTTTATGTATTTCTCAGTAATCATAGCCAGTCATTATCTGTAAACTTTCCTTGTTTAAAAGCAAACAAAGGAACAAAAAAGCCTGAGGACATGAAGATATAAGCTGTCTTGCTTTACTTCCCCATTATGCATTTGAAATTTTTTTTAAAAAAATCCAGATGGCAGTTGGAAAATGCAAATCCTCAATGTGTAGTGTTTGACAAAGAACGGTGTTAAAACAATTGAATTTCCTTGTATGTCTCAAGCTTTGGCACTGGGTTTTATTTTATTATATAAACATCAAGCTTGTCTTCATTTATCTTTCCAAATCCTTATTTTCATTCTTTGTAACTAAGGCTGGCATGCTCAGAATTTTCAGGGACTTTTCAGAAGTTCAGAGAAGAAGCTATTATTCCTAAATTTTTTTTTTTTTTTGTGAGGATGTGTTTGATTTCAAAAAAACAGGAGATGCTTAACATCGTTCCCTCATCATTTTCCTTCAGTGATGTTTCTCTGCAAGCAGTTGGTGCTCTGTGTGCCCTTTCACTGCCTGCTCATGCTGCCTGTGGTCCAGGTTGTCACTCTGGCAGTAGCTGGTGATTTTCACTCCTTCACAAAGTGTGGAAAGCTAAATCCCTCTGCTATTCATGCCTGGAGAAGATGCCTCACTTTAAGGCTGGAATAATAGCTGGAGCTTTTCCTTCTCTTTCTATAGATTGTATAGATTTACTGCTATTATTTTGTTGTCTTTGCTGGTGCTTTTCTTATTTTCTTACTCAGGCTGCAAAGAAAAGCTGAGGGGACCTCCTGCATTCCCTCCCTCGTAGCCCTTTATGCTCTGTTATCTTTGGTCTCAAGGCATAAAGTCACTGCATAAATAAGTTTTTCTGTGCAAAAATAACCCTCAAGCTGCCTGTGTGTCGCAGGGTCTGGGCCCAACACACAATTCCAGTCAAGTCAGATACTTCATTTATCTCATTCACCTCGTGCTGTACCTTAATTGAACGAAAAACAATTGTTTTTCAATGTGTGGCATTTCCCAGGAGAGATGGGCTGCTTCGGAGTATCTTCGGAGTCTTTTGTAGTCTGCAGAGGATGGCCCAAGGGGAAATTTGCTGTAATTATTTTACTTCCTAATTTGGTTGATAACAAGTTTAGCAGTGTATTTCCTCTGAGTGGGATGCTCTCCCCTGGGCACAGTGGGAACTGTAGGTGCAGGGTACAAGCAGAGGTCGGTGCCTTCCCAGCAAACAGGACCCACAAATATTTTTAGAACATGAAAAGCAACTCTTTTGACACACGTGGCCCTGTTTACTGATTTCCTTTAGTACTGCAGTATTGCCATGTGCACAGATTCCCAGGGTGCTGGAAGCAATAAAAGCGAGCGATAAATCGGCCTTTGGGTCACCTTTGTGAAGTAATTTGTAGAAATTTCACTTCCCGGCTCTATGTTTCTCTAGTTCAGTTGTGTGTGAACATACCAGCCTGCCTTGCATGTAAATTGTGGAACAGAGCTACTTTTTTTCTGTAGGATGAGAAAATTGCTTGAAAGCAGCCTTAATAAATAATGTGGGTGTTTGTGTAGCCTTTATCTGAGGGTTAGTAGCAAGCTCACGTTGTATAATGTATTCAAAGACTTAAAACCGTGTGTTTTTCCCATTTGGCAAAAAAATGATTGATTTGATGGCTAACTATGGGTAAGATGATTAATATGATAATAAATGATATTAATGATCTTAATTGAAAGCATCAATGCAATAAACACTGGGGAATAATGGAAAAAAAAGGCATTCGTCAATTGTATCCAGTACATCTGTCCTAGACCTGCCTGCAGCTATAATTTTTGCATTGTCAAAGTAGGCAGGTTTGAGCAGCCTTTTTCTACAGTTTGCAGCATTCTGAGCAGAGATGAGATCAGTGAGATGCAGGGTAAATATTAGTTCCTCTGGGCCTTAAGAAATGATTGAAATATTATTGCTTTCTGCTACTGCAGACTATATAAATATGCCTTCTCTTCTTTTCTGTATTCCTCTCCCTCCTGTGTGACTAGCACCTGGAGTCTCCTGTCTTCCAAAAAAAAAAAGAAAGGGGGGTAATATTAAATTACAAAGGATTTTTGCTCTTTTTTTCCCTGTGGCAAAACCATTTGACCTTTTCTTGACTAACATTGTTCTTCTGAAGCAGGCAAATAAGACACTATTTATATCACAATGGCAATGTCACATTAGATGAGGGTTAGATTGAGTCAACCCCATCCACTGCAGAGCTGAAAACCCAGAGATCCTGTTCTGAAAGGTGATGAACTCCATTCCTCCTAAATGTGGTGCTCTGGCTGTGTACTGGTTGTGATCAGAGATGGCATTAATCCAGAGTATTTCCAAGAAAGTATTTCCAGCCTTGGAATTCTGAGGTAGAAGTTGTTATTAACTGATTAGTCAGTGCCTGGTGCTGTTAATATTTATCCCCTCTCATGTTTGAACAAGGATCTTTTAAGCCCTGATTGATTGTGAACAATGTTTTCAACAACATTATGATTTATTTAACATGGGGAGAAAAATACTAATTATGGGAAAAAATTCTTGCTTTTCAGAAGAATAAAACAAACTCCAACAGGAGACTGCTGCAGGGGTAGGCTGATGATGGGCAGGCTGCATTGTATGGAGAATTCTTAATTGCCATAATCAGATCTCAGAATTTTTATAGTTGAATTTAATTTTGCCAGTGAGCATTAGTCACATGCTGTTGCACAGACTTAATAATGCTAGAAGGTTTGTTTAGACAATGTCCTACATTTTTTCACTTTAATTTTTCAGTAGTACTGTAACATGCAGGGAAATTAGTTGTGTAGTGTTTCCTGCCCTTAGACACAACAAATCCTTTACTTATTCTTATTTTAAAAGCCTTTTAACTGCTCCGAGCAGGTCAGTATTCTAATATCACTTGTGGCTAAAGTACAATCACTTGTTTTTATTCTGGCCCTGCTTGAAAGGCCCTCAGTGTTGCCAAACCTATTGTAGCACATATTTGTGGATCAGTCATGAATGCTTTGTATTACATCAGTAATCCTTTTATTGAAAGCCTGTTTTGTTAGCAAATTAGCAGGTGCCAGCCACTCCTGGCTTATGGGAGCTGTCACAACACTGAAACCTTTTCAGTTTTATTTCAGGAGTGTGGTTCCACAGGCAAAAATCAGTGGCACTTGAGCTCAAGTCAGTCTCACATTTTGCCATCATGATGCGGCTGCTGGGTTTTTTTAATACCTGTAGTGTTGAGCTTAGGTTTTGCTGTAATTCTAAGTCATAATTTTTTCATTTATCAGTGAATTTTTGCTATCCTGGGGGCTCGTTTTGGATGCGAAGTCAAGTAGGACATGAACTTTTAACAGAGATTAGGGCAGGAGTACCGCAGGACATCGAATCTTTCCGCAGGCTTTACACACAGAATTGGAGCTGCTTGCTCCGAGGCTTCCTTTGATTCCAGCACCAGTGTATCTGCCCAGCATCCCCTGCCTGTGCAAGGCAGCCTGTTGAGAGCTGGATTGGCACAGACACTTCTGAATTGTCCATACTGCTCTGTGTGCTGCCCTGGAGCAGCAGCAGGAGGGAGCTGGGCTGTTAAAGGGAGGCAGTGCCATTCCTCTGCAGGACCTCCTTGTTTCCTGCGCTGGCAATCTCCATCCTGCTGCCTCAGCCCTGGGAAGGAAGATAACAACCAGAAACAAGGTTTATGTCTCTTTCCTTAGAAGTATGCTGCTGCCTTTGGGAAAACCCTGATTTGCTTGCATCTGCAAGGTCTTGGTGAGTCAGACCTTTGCACTCCTGCAATTATCAACAGCACAATTTGGGTCTGTCCCTCTCTCTCTTTGGCTTAATGAAGAGGATCTGCATTCACAGGTTCTCTCGTTGGAGCAGAAACACTTTGGAGCACAGCTTCTGTCTTTACAAATTCAAACCAACGTGTACCCTTGAGAATGTCAGGGTTTGCAAAAGTGGAAGGAGCAGGCATGGGCAGTTTCTCAGATTCCTGTGGAAGGTGGCTGTTGCTGTGGCCTTTGGTCACAGTGCCACCACCCTGCAGTGTGCTGGGACTGAACCTGTGTTTCAGCTCTGTGTTTCCATGCTGTGAGTGCCATTCTCTGCATTAGCTCATCTTCTAGCTCCCTCTGAGCAGTGTCTCGCTGGCTGCTGATGGGAATTTCTTTGGACAGCAAAGATTGCTGTGATTTCCCTGGATTCCAAAACAGACTTCATCGCTTTTCACTGCACAGTGTCATCTGTTTCTGTACTGCTGGGGAAGGCTGTCCTGCAAGCAATAGTGCTGTGGCTTATGAAATTTTTTCCAGGACAAAATAAAGGAGGATGAGCAGGAGGTGTTAATTGCCTCTAATTGGGAGGAAGAATACGAGTGCTCCTCAGCTGCCACTTTTGTCAGGGATGGGCAGAGAAGGAGCTTCAGGAGTTGTGGGATCACACACAGCTCTTCCCCCAGCTACAGATCTCGTTCCAGTTGTTGGGCCCATTGCTTCTAAAGTGCTCGGGCCACAATTTGCTGTCCATATGTGACTTCTTGTGGAATGTGCTCCTTAAAACAGACCAGTTTTGAAATGAGACATCTTTGTTTCAAAACTGTCTGTACTCTCTGGTTTTGTTTGCTTACCCTGAGTCCTGCCCAGGGCTGCATGGAACTGGAAGCTGTAGGGGTTGGCTGCTGGCTCACCAAACCAGTGGGACAAGGGAGGGGACAATAGAAATGTATTTCACACTTGGAATTGCAGCTTGTTCAGATAAGAGACAAAGCAATGGTCCGGCAAGTGGTTGAAGCAAAACATCATGAAAACTCTTAAATTTTAATTGAGTCCAGTTTCTAAAAGTATATTTGCATCTTTTGGAGATCTTAAATTACCTGCATTGCAAGAGTTGGTAATGCAACTGCAGCCTCCGTTAAATAGCTGAATAACTGTATGTCCATTTATAATTACTTGATAGGAAATGGTGATTTTTGTGTGTCCGCAAGCTTCTAGGCAGAGCTTTTAACAGCTACTGCTTAGATTTTTCTTTTTTACAAGTATAATGTATATAAAAGGAAACCTTGCCCTTCCCTGAGTGAAGGCATAATTCTTTTTCTTGAAGTAGTAAAGAAAAATAAAATTTTCGGTTTACTGGAGACAGTGTTTCATTATGCTGATCTCATCTGGGATATTCTGTTATTATTCATGTCCTTCTTTCTGTGCTTTTACTTAGCAGTTCAAAAGGTTACATTGGAAACAGATTTTTAAAATAAATAAATAAATAAATAAGTAAGTAAACCCACTTCTGGCCAGCAGAAAAGGAAATTGTGTTCATCTAATGGTGACTTCAGCTTGTTCAGCGTGAACAACAGGCTGTTTGTTTGCAGTGAAAACATGAATGTGAATCCGTTTCCTTCCAGTTAGACAAATGAGGTATTGGTGTGATAGCAAGAGATGGAAGTTGCTGAAAAGGGCATAGAAAGCTGAATTGTGTCAGAGCAAGGCTGTCAGAGCATTAGGGTCACGCTGTATTTTTGATTCTGCCTGCGGGTCAGAGTCTGCTGGTGCATGTCAGGTGTGCCCCAGGCAGGAAGGATCAGCCACGATGGATCACCATGGGCTGCAGTCCCAGCCAGGGAAGGGCAGTGAGGATGCCCTCTGGGGCACCCATGCTGCTCAGCCTGGCACGACCTGGCCGCAGCCACAGCTGGAATGTCTGGAGCAGGGAATTGCAGCTCCTGCTGCTCCCCTGCACAGCAACTGCAGGTGACGTGGTCATGGCTCAGCACAGCTCGCTCCCTCTCCCCGCTCAGGCTGTGCTGAAGAATGCCTGCATGCTGAAACCATCTGTTTCTTTCATTGGGAGTGATTTATAGGGAGGAACTGCTGGAGGGCAAGTGATTTATTGCTTATCAATAACAGTAAACACACGCTGCTTTACAATGACCAGAGTCTCTAATTTATTGTATTCTGTCTGTGAAGGTGTCATTTGTCTTGTGAGCAGCTCGTTGTCTGCCAGTACCTGGAACATTCAACGTCTTTGGTTTCTCTGAACATCCATTTGGATAGCATTTGTTAGCAATCTAATATTGATGCTTTATAGCTTTACTACCTTTTGTCCTTTTAAAAGTTCAATCGATTAAAAACTTGAGAGTATTTTCTGTGCACTTGCCAGCTTTGAAAATGATGGCAGACTGAATAATTGGCTCTTATTTTGTTGGAATTGGTCTTTGGGTCTTTGCTAGCGGTAGGAAGAGGGCGTGCTGAGGATACAGGGTTAAGGCAGATGCTAGGAGTCTCTGCATTATATGGGTAAGCTGCTGGTGTGTGACTTTTTATAATTTATCATTTTACTGTGTTTCCTGATTTTGCTGTGATCCTCTTAGGTTTATCATCTTTTTACTCCTGCCTTTTCAGCAGCTTGGTAAAGGTGTCAGATGCAGGCCTGTGCACTCATCTTTCTGTTCCTCCTTTCTCCCATTCAAATTAGTCAAGTGAGTAATTTGAGCTGGTTACTAACACACCAGAAAGTCTGTCTGCTTGGACAGGAGCAAAAAAAGCTGTATTAGAGTGTGCACATTTGTAGGTCATTTAGATGGCATTGCTGAAAATCAAATAATCTTGAGACTTCTATTGAATTATTATGAAATTTAGGTTACATTCTTTATTTTCTAAGAGAGCAAGTTTCTCTGACCCTTGGGTGATGAATGAGGATTGATTGTTCAAAAAATTCACTTGAATATGTATAGTTTTGTGTAGTGGAAGAAAAAAGTTTGGGTAAAGTAGAGCTTTTTCAATACCATTTTTTGAAGACTAAACTAAACACTCTGAGTGAATCTTCAGGGATTTCTCTGTCCAAATGTGTCTTCCCTTCATCTATCATGAACTCTCCTTTTTCCCAGTGGTGACTAGAATAAAAATTGTTTCTCAGGCACTGATTTCTTCCAATAGTCTTACTTGGAACATAAAGTGAACTTATTTGCTAGGGCATTCATCAGTTTGAGAGATAAAGCCAGACCTGGGATGGCTGATAGATAGCTCTGTCTAGGCCCTATGGAACTGGGGCAGATTCCTACTTGGGAAGCAAGAAAACTTGAGATACTTCTGTGCTGAATCTAAAATAAAGATTTCTTTCTGTGGGAGAGCATTAAGGCTACAATTTTTTTTTTTTTAATGGGAGGGAGGGAAACAAACTTGAAGAAAAGGACTGTTTTTCTGACAACAGAAGGCAGTCCAGGATAGACAACTATTAACTTTCAAAGCTGAATTGTACCCCCATGGTATCTCCTGCTTATTGAGGAAGATCTTGAAGTGTATTACCTAGATGTAGTTCCACTGTGAGGTATGATTTATAAAAAGAGACAGGTTTTCGTGATGTTTTATTCATTGGTTTTAAATGTCACCTGTCTTGATTCATAACATTGACATCCCTTGAATGGGTTTCCTTTCTTTTTTTCTCTTCAACCATCTGCCAAGAATTTTTAAAGCTCTGTTAATTGTTTATGTCTTTTTTAAGCATTACCTTTCCAGCATATTTAGTATGTTCTTCCCAGCAAATACTTTTAACTTGTGACATCTTTATTAAGGACAAATGGTTCATTCTGTCACCTTGTAGTTACACATTCTTTTTAAAAATAAGCCTAGGAGCAGTTTGCTTCTCTCTTTTATTGTTTGTTAAGTGGTCTTGAATCTTCTGTAACATTTGCATGAGGAGGACACTCTGAACCTTACTGCAAACCTCATCGAATTTGTGGCTGTGTCAAACCACCAATGTGATTCACAGCAATTCTTTGTATGTAGGTTTTAGAAACCTTTCCAAATTCCCTTTATAACAAAAACAACAACAAAAAATATGCCACATTTGGTTTTAAAATTCGTTAGCAATATTTAAAATTGAAAGAGGTACTTCAGTGACGTGACTCTTGTATCTGCTGGGGAAGAGAATAGATTCCTGCTCTCTTCCATTTGGTAACAGGGTCATTGCTCACCACCTGCTTTCACTTTGGTGCAAACTGACATTGATTGCAAAGCACTTACTGCCACAACTTGCTGTCAAATTTTCATTTTTTGCTATATTTTTGTATATAGCAGGCCTTCTGTGACATGAGGCTTTTAGATGAAACTTGCAGTGAGTGGGAAGTAAAATGAGTTGCTGTAGTTTGTGTCGAATTGCTTAGGTCATAGCCCTTAATGGAGACTGAAATAATGTAACCTGAAATCGACTTCATATCAGAGTACTCAGACTTGTAAATTCAACATCCTGGACTATCTTTGAGGCCCCTTTCCTACTGAAGATTTAATCAGCTAAGACATTGACTGAAAGTTTTGAGGATGAACTAAGTAACGAACAGAACTTCATCCTGTGTGTGTGATTATTGGATTTGTTCCACTTCCGCTGCATGTTTCAAGTTCAGGCTGCAACATGCATTTCTGCTTTGGGAGAAAGGAGAGAGGAATTAGTAACTGAAGGTGTAATGCTGGAAAAATAATCTCTGGGCACACTGAATTCTTTAGAAAACCTGTTTGAGCCTTGTTACGCCTTGAGATCTGTTTTCAGGGCTGGATGTGTTCTTGGCACAGCATCTCCCTTAAAGAAAGAACACTGCTGCTGAAACGAGATCTATTTGAAATGCTTCTAAAATCTTCTTCCAGCTCATCTGTCAGTACAAATGTTTGTAAAGGGTAATGTAGCTTAAAAAGACAAGTTTGTCCAGGTTTTTCTCATCTGCAGCAAAAAGGGCTCCTTTTGGAGACTCTTTGCATGGGGACTGTATTTTAGCCGCTCTGGATTTCCTCTTGGGGGATGGAGTGTGGACCATCTGGAAAAGCTGGGGGAAAAAGTCTCCATCAGGCCTCTGTGAGCACTTTCCAATGGGCAGGATCTCATCTGGACACGTGCCTGAAATGATGAGCTGTGAGAGGAGCAAAGTCAGCTCTGACTGCTGGACCTGGTGCATTTGCCCTTGTGCAGCCTCTTCTTGTGTTGCTGTAAAGCCTGCAGAAACATCTAGGGGGTTTCTTATTGCCGCTGCAATTGGTGTGTGTACCCACGGGGTATCTTAGGTCAGTCTTGGGGTGAAATCCTTCCCTGTGAGGGTGGTGTGGCCCTGGCACAGGTGCCCAGAGAAGCTGTGGCTGTCCCTGGATCCCTGGAAGTGTTCCAGGCCAGGTTGGATGGGGCTAGGAGCAGCCTGGGACAGTGGGAGGCATTCCTGCCCACGGCAGGGGGTGGCCCTGGATGATCTTTAAGGTCCCTTCCAACAAAAACCATTTTATGATTCATAAGCAAAGCTCTGACCTTCAGGAAGAGGGAGAGAGAGCAGCTTAATCCATATAGACTGATACAGTCTGAAAGAAATATTGTTGAGAAATTAAGTGTTTAATTCCTTCTTGTTTTGTGCCTTGCCATCGTGCAGGGCCATTATAAATGGATACTCAAATAATAGTGAACAACTGGGGAAACCTTTCATAGCGAATTGTGCAGGTTCGTGCGACGTGGATTTTGTGGAGATGGTTCACTGGGAGATTGCCCCAAAAACTATTTGTCTCTTAAATATTAAACGCATGCCCCTGGTTTTAAAGACAACTGCATGAACATGCAGTTATTAATTTTTTCAGACTGCCCTGGAAATCTCTGTAATTCAGTCTTTTCTGAACTTTTTAATTCTCTCTCCTGTCTCCTCTGCCTTCAAATTGCAGCTGTTTCCTCCTTTCCCTCAGTGAAGAAGGGGAGGCAGAGCAGCATTGGACCAAGGTTTTGTAATAAACCTCACTTTTGGGTAGATGACGTGGGGTCTTCCTGGAAACAAACCCCTTTCAGCAGCTCTCCTGGAGCCGGAAATAAAATGGGAGACTAAGACTCAAAAATGTTTGTTCAATAAAGTTTAATACTCGTAAGTGTTAAGATAAATAGGCCCAAGTTATTTAAAGCTGTAATGGCTCCTTGCCATGGATGATGTAGTCTTAAGCCTTTGAAATTGAAACTGTGTGTTTTAAGCCTTCACTGTGCCTTGCAGACTGGAGTGTGTGAAGTCTTCAGATATGTTAATGATGCTTCTTACTCCGCATCATTAAAGAACGCTGTATTCCAATACTGATTTAGTGTTAATTAATTGGTTACCACTTCTTTTATGTTTCATACTGAGCAATATTGTATGAATTAATCACTCTTAGTTCAGGTATTCTTACTTCTTCAGTTGTTCTGCTTTATTCAGGATAAGCGATCCTGAATAAAGAAATTAATTGATAATTCTTCAGCAAGCAGAGCCCTTAGGAGCAAGGGAGAGAGGGGTGAAGGGTACCTGGGATTGTAAAGAATCTCCATTATGGACATATGTACCCTTCCTAGCAGAACTTAGTTAGACCTTTCAGATTTGTAAAAAAAAATAAATTAAAAAAATTAGTTTGGTTTAAAGGTATCAGCATTTTCTGGCAGATTGTTTTTCTTAAAAAAAAAAAAAAAAAAGAGCAAAACCCCACATTGGTCAGCGCTGTACTTTATAGTTGAGTGTGCAGCTAGCCAGATCCACAAAGCCCAAAGACATGATTTATTTTAGCATGTTCAGAGGTATTTTTGTACTCTTACTTAAGAAAATTAAATCATAATCACTTAGAGAAGGAAAAAAAACCCTGCTGTTTTTATTTAATCAAACCACTGGCAAGCAAGTGCTTTTTAAAAGCAAATGGCGCTCCTTTTTTGCACTTTTTTTTCTTTTTTTTCCTTTTTGCTTGCTAGTCCAGACAGGCTGACCTTTTAGCTTGGTTTGTAATTCAGTTACTGAAAAAAGAATAACAGTGAGATAACTTGTCTTTGTAGTTATAGGATTAGTCAGCCACTTTCTAAGTTCCTAAAAGATTTCAAGGTTTGGACTTCTTGAAGTTCAGCGCTGCAGAATAACACTGACACAATTTGTCATCCCTTTGTTTAGATGAAGTGTGTACAGTACTTGGGATGATTTTGGAAATGAATGGAGCTATTCATACTCATAATTGACACTAAAGCTAAAAAAGGAAATTTAATCTTGGAGCTTAGAAGATTAAAATGAATTGCTGGGTTTTTTTAAAAGCTTTATTTTTTTAACGACCACTCAGCGCTCATATCAATGAGTAGACCTTTGGATGAGTTTTCTTCCTTAATACTTCAGGACAATGCTGAGGGTAATGACAGCTTGCAGAGGTTCAATGGTTGTACTGGCTGTGACACCAAAACTTCCCTGAGCCCTGTGAGGATTACCATGGCATTAGTGAAGTTCAGTTCTTGGCCAAGAGCAGCCAGGGATGGCAGTGCTGTTGATCCAGGCTGTGGTGTCCCCGCAGTTCTGCAGTCCCTGCTGTCTGTGGGGTGCCTGGCAGGGAGAAGGATGGCACACACTGCCCTCCAGTAATTCTGTGGGGATAGTACAGATACCATGGTCTGGTGTTGTGAGCCTTTATTTTAAACAAATTTGCAGAGCTAGAAGGAAAACTAACTGGAACCTTGCTGGCATGGTAGCGATAAGGTGCTTCACTTCCAGTGGCTGTAAAACTGCACATCTGGGCAAGGGAGGCACAGCCATCCCAAACACTTCACTTGAGAGGCCCTGAGTCTCCTCTGGTATAATTCTCTATTAAGATATTTTTCCAGTTCAGCTGGAGAGCAGAAGCTGAGTGTGTGGTGGTGTTCATCTTTCCTTCCACCAAAAGTGATGCTGTGATTGCACTTAGATATCTAACTGGCTTCAGCTGATTTGACCTCTAGGTCATGCGATGATCTCATTGAAAGTGTTATTTCTGTGTGGAAGGCCATTTGTTATTCAGGTGAGGTGGCCTGAGAACAGTCTCCAGATGTGCCCTGGTCTCAGCTCCCGTTTTCTTTCTTTGGGAAGTTGTAGCTGCAGTGCTGTTTTGGCTGGTGCTGGATGCTGCAGCCCATGATGTGTTTTGCCAGTACATTGCCTAAATAATTAAGGTGCGTTAAAAGCAGAAGCTTGTGCTGCTGAGACTTATTTTTCAAATCTTTTGAAAGATTAATATCTATATTTTTAATCTTGTATGAAATCCCGCAATGAGTGCGTTTCATCCACTGCTTTCATAACAGCGAGAAACTTCACTGACATGCTGATGCTAAAAGGGAGGAAAATCAAGATAATTAGTGCTTGTGTAGGCACAAGGGCTTGTTCTGATTTACTGCAGCCCCTCTGTAGCGTGGCTGCTCTGCTTGACAGATCTGTGAAGTTGTAGGGACCTGACGGATGAGGAAAAATGGTCAGAAAGTGCCAGTAAGTCCTTGTGTCCTTTGCATTTGACAACTTAAAGTGAATAAATAGTTAATGCCTGCTCATACATTACATCAAGGCTTCCTTGTGCTGGAAACGTAAATGAGAACACGGCACTTAATTTTTAGAGCAGTGATTGAAAGTATGCCAAGTGGTATTGAGGCAGCATTTCAGGAAAAATGCTATGGGAAAAAATGACATGCTATTCCAACACCAATTTATATCACCATCTAAAAGATCTAAAGTCTGGAGCACTGCTTAGGGTGAGAAATCACCTTCTACATTTAATTTTGGCCAGAGAAACTGAGTACTTTTTTTTTTCTGGTTTAAAAAAAAGTGCACAGTACTTTTGAGTAATCTGTGTCCTCAGAGTATATTTGATAGGAGCATTAAATTGGTGCCATGTTTAACCAGTCTTTCAAGTTACAGAAAGCTAATTCCAGGATAACCTCAGCTCTTCCACTCGTCAGAGCTCACATTGGTGAATCCTTGGGATCTGACACCCCTGCCTGGCTCGTGGTGTCTGTGGCACCACTGCACTCTGGCTGAGCTCTGCCCCAAGGTGGTTGCTACAAATAGTCACAGCAAGTGGCATCAGATGGGAGAGCTCCTCCCAAAAATAAAACCCTGTGTGAGGAGGTGACAGCAGAAAAGTTCAGGAGTTGAGGTGGATACACATCAAACTGAACTGCAGGGTTCTGGAGAAGGAAATGTGAGTGTGCCCTTGGTTTTATCAGAAGGGAGGCATCTTGATAGCCTTGGTGATAGCCAAGGTCAAGTGAAGCAAGGGTTTAATTATTCTCTTCTGTGAAGGGCCGCCCTTCCCAAAGGACACCTGAACACTTAATTGAACTTGTAGGAATTGTTTTGTACTTGTCTCTGATATGTAGCCACTTGTGCTGTCAGTGTGATAATCAACAGCCTCCTGGGAGGGCTTTCCACACAATTTTAGTCCCAGTTGGTTGTTCTTGGTTTTGTTCTTCCAAAGTAGACTGTTGCTACTCTATTACAGTGGTAATGCTTTTCATTATCTCTAACAGCAAATTCCTATTTGGCATTTAATGTTCAGCATAACTTGGGTAACTTGATTTGGGTAAAGCCCCTTCTCAAGCCATGTTTAGTTTGCCTGTCTAGAGGCACACAAATAAGTGAGGGTTGTGCTCCCTGGTGATAGGATTGATGAGTTTCTTGGGGGCCTTTGATCACTGGCTATGCAGTCAAGAACTGTTAGATTGCAGCATAAAACTAGGCTTAAACGGAAGCTGTAACAATAAAAGCTGTGCTAAATAGACAATTAATTTGTTTTTCCTTAGTTCCCATCTAGCTCGTATCTTTTCTACTAAGAATTTATTTCCCTGTGTAGCGTGGGAAGCTGCAATTTTATTACTTCTGTATTTTAGTCTTCAAACTCCCACTGCCCCTTATGAAGTGATAATTGCTAAAGCCGGTTTTTCTAAAGGCTATATAAAACTTTAAAGTTTGACATCAAGTTATGTTGAGCAGTAAATGCCACCTGGAATATCTGGGTGAACGGCAGGCAGAGCGATTGCTGCAGCTGGGTGTTTTCTTCCTAAAAAGCCACGGGCTCCTGGTAACAGTGGGAGGATGTTCGGAAAATACTCTGAGCCATGTGGAAGACAAGTGTTCAAACTCACAGAAATTATGGCAGAGGGATATGACTAAAGGGCTAGGGAAGGAGAGAACAACTTCCTGATTTTATTTGTAGGATTGGCTGTAGTATCAAGGCTTGAAAATATCCTCCTTCTGAAAAACTGTTCAGGCGCTTTCACCACGAGGAAAGGAACTTCATCTCACCGGTGCCATTCATATTCCAGTTTTGTTCCAGAAGTCAGGGTCCATCTGCACGTTTGAAAAGTGATGGTGGAACAACTGCATCTCCACCCAGGGGATGGAGGGTTCATGCTTGGCACAAGCCTCAGGACTTCAAAGACAGCATTTAAAAGCAAAGCCCAGATAGCCTGAAACGTTTCAGACAAGCAAAGAAAAGGCTTTTGTGCTAAGTGCAGGGATCAATTTCAGTGTCAGTGAGTAAAAAGAAAGTTTAAGGAGGAACATGTTGTCCACTTGCCCCAAGATAGTATTTTTTGATTCCTGTGCAGTCAGTGAGCTTGGCCAAAACCCTTTGTTGGGGGAGAAATGTGTGAAAGCTGTGGGGAAACCACTCGTTTCTGTTTGATGCTCACAATTCACGCAGCAAGGGGATTTTGCTGGCAGTGTTTTTGCCAGAGGAGCAAACAAGAACGCTAGCTGAAGTGCCTCGGGGGTTAGGGGATGGCTGTATTTATGTCAGTAGTGCAGGCTGATCCAGGCAGGGGTGACTTTGTGCTGCCCAAGGGCTGGTGAGGGACCAGGGGATGTGCCAAGTCCCAAACTGGTCCAGCTCCAGACCTTGCTGTGGGGCTCCTCCGGGTGAGGACTGTGGGTACTAGGACAACTGTGATAAATCATTTGCATCAGCTTCTAATTCAAAAAGTTTTCACCGTTTGGGTTTTTGTTTGGTTTTTGTGGGGACAGGGCAGAGGCTGAGTTAATTCTCCAGGCTTTGTGTTTTGCAACAGATTTTTTGTTTGTTTTCGAAACAGAAATTTGGCATGGTCTGTTTAAAAATGCCGTGGCAGGGCTTTGGACTGTGTCCTGCTTAGGACAGAACAGCAGAGGTACAAATTTCAGACCATGGTGCCCTTGAATATCAAACCTGTGGCTGTGTCTAACATGTCTGCAGAGAGCTTTTATTTATTCTCCTTTTGCTACTTAGGTTCATTTGCATTCAGTAGAATATCATGTTGCTGTGACCCTTTACCTGACTGTAAGAAATGCCAGTGGGGTTTTTTTTTCCCCTGTTTTTAAAATGCTGATTTGAAAGAAGTGCAACTCGGAAGCAGTTTGCTGAGTTGAACATTATTCAGTGGGGTAGTTGTCTGCAAATCTGTCAGAAATGCTGACAAAGGAATGTCATGAATAGCTTACAAATCTTCTCCTTGAGGAAGAAATTGTATTTCAAATTATCTGTTCCTGATTTGTCCATCACTACTGCATAGGCATGGAAAGGCTGTAGGTTATGTCCTTCCAAAAGATATAATTATGTATGTGCTTCTGAATTATACAGTAGGAATCATCAGCATATAAAAACAAGATGTTGCTGTCAGTGGTGTCTGAAGAAAACAAACAGCACAGCCGTGGGTGAAAGGCTTTCAGATGAGCACTTCCAACTCTGACGTTTGTCTTCAGTTGGGCATTTTTACAGAGTTAAGATCGTTCTCAAAACCTCGAGTAAAAATACAACTGTTAATCAGTTAAAAAATTAGCTTTCTCAATGTGCAAGCTTGCTGGAAGAGTTTCACTGTGCTGCCTCCTCACCATTTTGTTAGATTTGTTTGGCCAGCCTTAGAACAAGTATTTTGTGTCAGGTTTTACATTCGAAATGAGATTCCTTCCTTTAAAAGTTTGTCTTAGGTATTTGATCAGCATGGGCAAAAATAGATCGCTTTTACAGAGACAGTTAGACTTCTTAGAGCGGAGGAATTGGTGAGAAGTGAGGAGAGGAGTGGGACTCAGCCCTTGGCTAAACCCAGCTCTAATTGCAGCTGCTCAGCGCTGAGCCTTTACCCTGAGTAACCGTGTGTCATGAGATGCTGTCCTTGTCCTTCTTGTCTTATTTTGCTCCTGGCGTTTCTCTAAGAGAATAATGCCAGTGTCCCAGGAGTGCACCGCTGCAGAAACAGATATACTGGAGTGGAAAACTTCATTTCTGGGACAAAGTCTGTCTGTGGCATCGGCTTACAGTGAAATGCCAGGCAGCAAAGTGAAATGGAGGCCATCACATTCTGAACAGGTTTTGGTTTTTTTTGTTCTAAAGATGTGTGTGAGTGGAAGGACAGGCTGAGTAATTGCCCAGGCCAGGCCCCCGGGCTCTCGCTGTCGCAGCCTGCGGCGCAGCAGGAGCAGAGGGCTGGGTGTCCTCTGCTCTGGTGGCTCTCACGGCTCTCATTAGCCAGGGGGCACCTGTCAGTCTCCCATCAGCTCGTCTGGGCTGAGCACTCACCTCCTGGACCTTTCACCAGCGTTGCCCTTCAGCTTCTCCCCCTCTTCCCGGAGCAGCGTGGCATTCACAGCCAGGGTTCCATTATTCCAGATGAAAACTCTGCAATTAGTTCATCCTGACTGACACAGCACTGTTCCTGTGCTCCCAGACTCCTGCACCACGTGGACTTGCCTGCCTTCCCTCTCCCACCATCCCCATCCTGTTTAACCCGTGATCAGGCTCCGGGAGCAGCCGCCTTGCTCTGCGTCACGCAGGTAACCCACTTCCCAGTTGGTTCATATTAATATAAATCTGTGGGCTTTGCCCACTCCACACTTAGCTGTGCTCCAGCATCTTCCATACTGTTTAGCCATCTGTCCTGACAAACACAGTCCCGGGAATTGTCAAAGCTGTTGTGTCCTTTGGCAAACAGTTCTTACACTTTGCAGGAAGGCTTTGTGTGTCGGTGTCTATGAAGGATGTCCCGTGATGCTCCATCCTGTTCAAGGACAGCAGCAGGGCACTGTTTCCTTACTGCCACGTGCAATATTCTGGAGAGACCATCACTGTACATCTGCCCTGCCAGCTCAGGCATTTTGATTTTGGCTCAAAGCAGCGCCCAGTGCTTCGGGAGGATGGCAGAGAAGGCTCAAAGGGCATCCATGGAAGATTGCAGCCCCAGGGCAATTTCTGACATCTAATAGTTGGGTTAAGCCTTGAGCAAGGTGTTTCAGATTTGTTCCAATACTCTCTTTAAACAGTCCAGCACTGAGAGAGCTGTAGCTGCTTAGTATATATATTCAGTACTTGTATTAATATTTTTTTCTGTTTTGCATTTTTATTTGACTTTTCAATTCCCTAGGCTGTGAGGAAGCGGAATGTTGAATAATTACCTGCTCCTTAATAAATTAGTGTGAAAAGGCAACTGGTGCCATGCATCAACTTAAACTGCTGTCTGTTAAAGTTGCATTAATGTGTATAAATAATATATATCTTTGTGGAGGAAGTGCTTTGTCTTTCTAATGAACGGTTGCCTGATTGGAGAGGCTGAAAGACTGTATACCCTGGGCAGAAAGGTTGTTTTACATGTGCCTGGATTATTAAAATGAATTTGTGATCGTGATACAGCAACTAAGAAAGATCTTGTTTAGCAGAATATGCTAATGAACTTCAAAAGACATTATGAGAAATCAGGTAGCAGGCGACTCTGTGATTTGGGGACTGGTATCTCTTCCACCTCGGGAAAAGGGATCAGGATTTCCATATCTTAATATTAGTTTTGAGGAGTGATACAAACTGTCATTAAACTTTCATTTGTTGCCTTATCGTAGGCAGCAAACATTTCACTGTGTGTTTTGGTTCAGAAATGGCTTGAAGAATAACCATGACAGCTGACTAATTAACAGCTAACTAGGACAGCCCCACTTGCATGTAACTGAAATAAAGACAAGTCACTAAATTATGACATTTGTTGAAAGTAAAAGGAATGACAGTTTTTGTGCACAAGAAATGACAGCTTTGTGCACAAGAAAAAACCCAGATTATTTTGCATGTTCTTAGCATCCACAGCAGGTGCTCACTGATAGCAGGTGCTGCACAGTCATTTCTGTCCTGCTGTAAAACAGTCTCTTATGTCGTCACTTGGTCTTGGATGGGAAAAGGACCAGTGCTTAAATAAACATTTGAAGCACTTTCAGTGTCCATATTTTTTAACATTGTCCTAAAATCCTGTCTGTTCCACAGGTTATAATATTACAACATGACATAAAGGGCGTAGCTGTGGACAATCTAGACTGTCCCAGGCCACACTTGGCGTCTGTAATCACAGAGTAAAACTTTCCTGTGCCAGTTCTTAAAAAACTGGCACAGGCAAGACAGCCAGTTAAACAAAGGGCAGGCAGAGAGAGAATTCAGGGAGCAGGAGCTTGTCCAGACAAGGCTGACATCTTCGCAGGTACAGGAAAATACAAATTGTACTTGCATATTTTATCAGTACGAGGCTGACCCAGAGTGACCTGGTGTGTGTTTGTGTTCTGGGGTTTCTAGTTTAGCAGAGTGAATTCCGCACCATGATTGAGATCCAGCCTGGTTGTACATAATTGCCTTTTTTTTTTTGACATGAAGCTTTTGTCAATGATATGATTTTCTTCCTGTTCCCCTCTGTCTCTTTTTGTCATTTAGCATAAGGAGGTTTAGTTGCAAGGAAAGGGGAGGAGAAGAGAACTTTGCTTCTTCTCCATCTCAACGCCACATTTCTGTCCTAAGCCTGCAAAATGAAGCATTAAAAAAGCAGCTCCATGGGGGAAACATTTCACTGGTTGTTTGTATGCTCACACTGCAGTAACCAGAGCGTGTAATGTACCTGTGAAATGAGCAAAAGCAGCATCCTGAGGCTCACACCAGTCTCACTGAGAGCAGCAGCCCAGAGCAGAGCCCTTCATGTCTTTCCCTGCTGGAAGGGAAAGGACTTTCCTCGCTGTGGCCATCAGAGGAGCAGCAGGGTCCCTGCAGGTGTGTGGGTGGTGGCTGCACTGATGCCGGTGTCTGTTCCTCTTCTGTCTCCCTGCCAGCTGAAGACTTGGAGCGTGGACGAGCTCCAGAAGAGGCTCTCAGCCCTGGACCCCATGATGGAGCAGGAGATCGAGGAGATTCACCAGAAGTACCAGTCCAAGCGGCAGCCAATCCTCGATGCCATCGAAGCCAAGAAGCGGCGGCAGCAGAACTTCTGAGCCACGGGTAGAACTATTCTTCCATCCTCAAACAATCAGCCCCTTGCTTTTATGACTACTGAACAGATTGATTTCTGTTGAAATATGCTAGCAAAATAGAGGGCAATACTTCTGCTCGTTTATTTTTCCATAGCACCTTTGTGAACTCAGGAATGCCGTTATGTGGAAAATCCTGATTGTATGTTTTAATGTTAGACATATATTTAAAACATTATTCCAAAAGAATTCTGTTACTGTTTTTAGGAGGATTGTTTTTAAACCAGAGGAACCAGATAGAAATAGGTTAATGAAAGTTGGCTCACTCTTTTCCACTGAACGTTCAGGAGTCCATTTTGGTTTAAGTTAATATGGATTGTTGTCTGTAACAGCTGATTCTTTTGTGGGGTTTTTGTTTTCCTTTGTGAATGCACAGACTCAATTTCAAGCTGTTAACTGTTTCTTTCTACTGTTAAGGTACTGATAAGTTTTAGGTCACTGAAGAGAGCAGGTGAGAACATGTACAGACTGTTCCAGCCTTTTGAAAGAAACTTAAATCTCAGTTTTTAAAAAGCCTGTAATAAGCCCCATGCCTTACACTCTGTGCTTTAAGCAAATGTGGTTTCTTCAAGACCTCAGTTTTATCCTCGTTGTGTGTATTTTATGAATTTATACAAGTAGATAAAGCATGTTGTGCCTCCATAAGAAATTACATTCTGTAATTTTGAAGTCCACACCCACTTAAAACCAAAAGCCAATCAGTGATCTCATACCCCTTTGTCTGTCTGTTTGGAAATGTCCTTCAGGGAGACCCTGCTGAGAATGGAGTGCTGGGAAAAGGAAACAGTGTTTGAATGGGTGGAAGTTGTGTGAACCTCTCTCAGGAACTAGGTACTTCGGCTGTGTCTAAGAGGACTTAAAAATCTCCACAGCTTGTGAAATATTTTATAGGCTTCATTTCAAATTTACATCTTTAGATGCTTGAATAAAAATTTGATTTCACAATCCTTCACATTTCTGCAAGGTTTAGCACATCAGGAGAGTCAAACTGAAAGTAAAGACTGTTGAATTAACAAAGATGTGCGTTTATGGTGGTGGAGTGAAGGCAGAGTTGATCTGGATGAGAAGACAATTACCAATGTCCTGCTGGAAGAGGTTAAGTCTCTTCCAGTTCCTCTGGATGCTCTTGTGTTGGTTTTTTTTGTTTTTTTTTTAATTTTCCTGCCATCCCTGCCCTGCATAGCTCAATCAGCCACAATGCCCCAAGCATGTACAATCGCTGTGAGGACAGTGCAATCAGCTCACATCAGAGTGGAGAGTAAAACAAAGCCTT
The DNA here is from genome assembly GCA_036630365.1 of Acanthiza pusilla. Classification (NCBI taxonomy): domain Eukaryota; kingdom Metazoa; phylum Chordata; class Aves; order Passeriformes; family Acanthizidae; genus Acanthiza; species Acanthiza pusilla. The sequence continues at coordinate 7,701,813 of JAXCHO010000050.1, read as the reverse complement.
TTTGCAGGGCAGAGCCTGAGCAATGCCTCTGCCCTGTAGGCTGTGTAGTTTCAGGTGTTCCTAGCTTATGATGGAATGTTTGGACAGAGCAAGTGTTTCTACCAATACATTTTTATTTTGCTCTGATAGAGAGAACAGTTTCCACATCATGCTTCTGAACTAGGGCCCTGGTAGATCACCTGGATGATTAAACAGCAGTGTCTCCTGGATCAAATGCTGCTACAGAGGTGACATGTTCGTTTCATGTTTCCCTAGGGTCTTGTTTCCCCTCTGGAGCAGGCTCTTGGCTGCTGCTCACAGTTCTGCTCCACAGCTGTGAAAGGAACCAAGCCATTCTTAGCCTCTGCAGGGCTCGCTGCATCAGTTTGTCTCAGTCTGAGAATGCAGGGGGACCACAGCTGTCCCTGAGGCAGAGGGAGGCAGTAAGCAGTGTATGTAGGGTGCTGCAGGAAGAGAACATCCTGGGATAAGCAGCAATCTGATAGCCTCAGGTGCTGGGGAGAATGAGGGCTCATACCGTGCTCATCTGGAATCTGTGCAATAGGCTTTGCCCTAATCGTGTCTTTATGGTGAGCAATATTCATGAGCATCCTAGCATCAAGGAAACTCCCCCAGCTCAGGAGGGACTTCTCTGGTCAGTGTTGGATCTTGTATAAGCCACTTGGTGGACATGGTCCAGCACCTCTGGTGTGACAGACACAGAGATCTGTGACATGGTAAATTGCCTGTGTGTGGCGTGGGTCAAGCCTGTTCTACTGGAAGGAGTTTTTCCTCTGCACTGTGTAGGTAACTTTGTAGAGATCAGAGGGCATTAGAAACTCCAACTTTTGGGTGAAACACCACAGGGTGGTGTCTATTTACAGAATATGCAACCTGTGACTGCTGTAACTGAATGTAAGCACTCTTGAAATACTCTGCTTTGCTGACGTGATTGTCTTAAAATACAGCAAACAACCAAAATAACTAAAACTGGTCCAATGGCTTAACTGTCTTTGAACCTTTCTTAAATGCTTGCAGTGGGTGAGACTTAATGATGTTTCTTGCACTTGGAGCTGTAATGCAGAGGAATTATTTTCTCCTTCACTGATTTTCAATTTGTTAGAGAAAATATTTCCCTTTTTGGTCCCTTTGTAGAATGTCTGGGAGCACAGTACCTGTTCATTTCTCAAAGTCCTCCAAGCTAAGACCAAGGCTGGTACCATAAGGGAAGGTTGTTTTGACAAAGTTTTAAGCAAAAAACTTGTTTAATTGTGAAGCTGCATTTATGTGCTCCTTGGGTCCATCTGCATTGTGGAAAGGGTTCTGGACAAACCATTCTCTTTGCTCCTAAAACCCAGAGATACTGATGGTGTCAGTCATGTGAGACTTACAAATGTGAAGTTCGTAGCTTTAACTTTTTTTGTAACAAAAAAATTAGCAACACTGGCATAAACTGCTGACTTGAAATGCTATTTTGTAAGATCTGGCTGTTTGTATATAATAGTGTTGGGTCTTTAGTTTGTATATGTATGAAACAGTAACTTTTATTGCATTCCTCTCAGTTTGATACAGGAGATTTTGTTTGATCTTTCTCAAATATCTTGCCTTATTTGTTCAAAGGGGCAAATAAACTGTCCCTACCTGAAAACATCGGTGTCATGACTTATATTTATGCATTAAAATACTTTGGGGTGTTATTGTTTATCAGGACAAGTTTTAACATGATGCTCCTCTAATCAGCCAATGTTATGCAACATTCTGGAGGAGAGCACAAGCTTTCAGGAACGCAGGCAGTGAACATGTCAGACACACATTTTAAAATGTTACTAATTCTGTAGCTCAGGGTGAGATTGCTGGAGGAGAGGGGCACATCCGAGTGCTGCCAGCTCAGTGGGTTTCAGGAGGGGATGCTCAGGCAGTTCCAGCAGTGAGGAGCATGGGCAGCCCTGCCTGGAGCTCCAGCCATGCAAGAGGGGTGTTTGCCCCGGGGTGCTTTGGCAGGTGGGGATGCTGAGCTCTGCTGTAGGTCCTTGCTGTCTCTGCAGCAGCTTCCCTGAGCCTGCAGGCAGGTTTGGGGCTAGCTACATATCAATTTATCCACCTTCCTACACAACAGGTGAGGCTAGAGGCTCACTCCTAATTCTGGCTCACTTGCTGCACTTTGAGCTTTCTAGCTCAGAAAAAGATGAAGCTGACAGTGAGTGGGTGCTGCCTTCCAATGCTGAACTGTTGGCTTCGATGTGGTTTCCCTGAGCAGTTACTAAATCTGTCCTGGAGGGATGACTAACTGGAGCAGAGACAGAATTCATTCAGGAGTCAGCTTTGGTTAGCAATTCCGGAAGAAACAAAATAGATCTCAGTTTTTAAATGTTGGGAAGGAGCATGGAAATCAAAGGGAGGGAGGCTGCCGGCTTTTCTAGTAACTGGGAAAGCCTGGAGCTCTCACATTTTCTCAGCAACATTACCAGGATATTGCGGAGCCCCAGAACAAAGGGAGGGAGGGTTGTGCAGCCATACCAGGTGAGTGTTTGTGTGCTCTCCCTCCGTTCTGACAGCACTGCACCTGCTGCACAAACTTCTGTACATGGCTAGCAAAACCTACAGCAGGTACTCATGAGCTGGGACTGAAGTTTAGGCGTGTTTTTCTCCCCCATAAGGGAAAAAGTCAGCTCTCCACTAAGCCCATAGCACCAGCAGTTTTTAATGATTACTAACACTAAGGTACAGGGGCTGCTGTGCCAGTGTCCTTTTTGCCCAGCTACTCATTTCCCACACCCTCATTTTGTACCATTTTCTGCTGTCCACAGGCCAAAAGAGTCTGAGCTTGGATAAACGCTTTGAGCGTTGGCTGACAGCCCTGCCTCGAGAGTTGACAATTTTTCATTTCACTAATCACTCTGGCAAAATTTTGAAGAGTCAAACCAGGAAATACCCATCAGCTCTTTCCAGACTGAAGGTTAATTGCTCTTTAATTTAAGAGCCCAGGAAGATAGCCAACGTGTTTAAAAACTTTAAAACAATTCAATTCCGTCTCTGAAGGGCTGTCCTGCTCCCCTCTAGGTTGCTGCTGTTCAAATCAATACAGTGCTGGAAGTGGAGGGAGCCCAGAGTCCCTGAGTCCCATCCTGAGTGCTCAAAGCAGCCTCTTGCAGACCTGTCTGTGCACAGGTGTCAGACAGCTGAGCTGGAGGGTGGATTTTCCTCAGCCCAAGGGGCTCACAAGCTCTGGACTAGCATTCCTTCACCACAGAGAGGATGATCTTGAAAGAAACGTTGGGCAGTTTTTCCCACTCTGCTCGAGGTCTGGATGTGAGCATGCATTGCTGGTGCTGTGCCTCCCTGCACACCTGACCCATGGCTTTTATTCCCTGAAATGGTGTGACCTGCCTAGGCATATTTGGCTAATTTAATTCCATGCCTTCAAGGCTGTTCATTTGGCTTTCTCAGATGGTTAGAATGGAAGTCTTGATTTTGTGTTTCCTCCAACTAAGTTAACAGCTTGGGTTCAGATAAAGGCTAAAGTGAACCCGTAACTATATGCAGACCTTGGGGCAGTCTCACTACAAGGTGAAAGTGGTTTAGCATTATTTTGTAAAAAAAAAGTAGAATTACTGCACTGTTTGTCTTTACTGATCTCCTTACATAGTTAGCAAATAGAAGCAACATTTAACATGTGAAGCAGTGTGCTCAAGCAATGAGATCTGATTTTTGCTGAGGTCAGCAGGGCTGTAGGAATCTGTGAGCAGGAGAGATCCCAGAAACACTGCCAGTGAGGAGTCTTTCCTTCCTACAGATGAAGCCCTTTAAAATCTGGTTTTCTAATTACCAGCTGAGTACAGGGACCATGCTCCACAGATCTGAAAGTTGGCAAAGGAAAAGAAGTTTTAAACAAAGGTAATGAAGTTTACTTTGTCTCTTTGAGCAGAGTTGTCTAATTCTCAGCTGCATTAAATAGCTTAATAAGGTCACTCCTTAATCACCATTCCCTGGAGGCAAGAGAGTCATGCTTTAGTCAATCATTTTCTGAACGTGGAAAGCAGCTTTGTAGGAATAACCTGATAAAGTGTGTAATTGATTTACCCACTGTATCAAATGAAAATGCAGCCACTCAGGAAAACTGATTAGGGATTAGCAAAAGAACATGAGTTTCCTACTTGCCTTAGAAATAGTAAGTCAGGCCCGTCCTGGCAGCCCAGGGCTGCACAGCCGTGTCTCAGTGGTGAGCGTGGGCTGTGCTCACCCACTCTGCTGCTGGGCACCTTCCTGCACCCAGCTCTTCCCCGCTCTGCACAACTCGAGCTCTGCGAGATCTGCCTGCACAGCAGTGGGAGGATTTTCCCAGCGCAGTTACTCAGAGCCATACAAATCCTAATGTCTTCACAGAGAGCAGGAGGCTAAAAAAAGAAAACATCTTTCGTGGCTTTCCCAAACCTGAGCTTGGAGCTCTCGTGCACCAGCCCCCTCCGATGTGCCTTTGCCATGTGGCAGAGGGGCTCACAGGAGGTCTTGCTTATAGCCCCCAATGGAATGACCAGCAGCATATGGATTTTTAATTCATTTTAAATAGAAAAGCTCCCAAAGGAATAAATAAAATTAATTAAACTCTTTTTACCCCAACTCCTATCGCACCCAGCAGAGGAATGCACCTGACATGGAGAGCAGTGGTCCTGCCCTCCCCAGCCCTGGCAGAGCAACAGCCTAGAGACACCCCCTCATTGCAGAGCATCAGAGAGGCCACATACAGTGTCAGGATTCCCTCCCTCCCGGTTCTGATGCCTGGCTCCCTGTGTGGCTTTTCCCAGAGCCCACAGCCCCAACCCATTCCCTCACACCCCAGGAATGCCTCATTCATTGAGCCTCAGGGCGGCTGAGCATCCAAACTACTCCAGCTGGTGGTCCAGGCACAAGGACTAGCTGTCTGCACACCATCCAGAGCAGGGATGAGGTGGGAACTCTGCTGTGCTCCAGGGTGGTGCTGGAGCTGGCTGATGGGGACCTGCAGCGCTGTGGGAGCAGCTTGGCTGCTCCTGCTCGCCTCAACCTGGCCCTGGCTCAGCCAGGCATGTCCAGCTGCCACGAAACAGAAACCAGTGTCCACAGCAGATCACTGAGTTCTTTAATAAAATATACAGTATGCATCCCATGCATAGATAGAAAATTAATTTACATGCTCCTAATTATTTGCATAATGCTTTTTCATTAATAGATGCCATTTACTCTTCACATTTGAATACATTTTGCTACTGGAATATTTATGTTGAGAAGGGGAAACTCCTTCCTGTATTCAAGTAACAGTGCAGCAGGAGCTGGTCAGAGCAGAGGGTGCTGCTCTCCAGTCCCAGCTCCCAGCAGGAATAAGCGCAGAGCAGACCATGAACTGTTGGTACTGGAAGACTTGATGATGCCAAAAGCATGAGCACCCTCCCATCCCACACCACTGCTCCTTGGGGACCCCCCCCTGAGTCCCACTGGGGTTCAGAAAGGCTGGACCTGCACTGGTGTTGGTTTGGCTTTTCTCACCCGTGACCAGCAAATCGCTACGAGCAAAGCTGGCACCAGCAACTGTGGCTGTGCTGAAACCTGGCCAGGAAAACCAGCGGCAATCCCCATGATTCAGGGACCTGGGGCCATCCTGCAGCCATCAACATGTGTTTGAGGTGGTTTGGGGATTGCAGGATGCACGTTTCTGCTGCTTGGAACAGGCATTGCTGGGTGCACTCTGTGTGCAATGGAGCTGCACAATTTCCAAACAGAGAACAAGGGGTGGGGGGCAAGGAAAAGCTCTATAGGGAATTAATGCTGTGCTGGGAGCAGCCCCAAAAGTGCTCAGGTGGGCTGGGGGAACAGGCAGGAAGGGAATTTGGTGTTCCAGGCTGACCTCCCTGCCCTGCTGTGAGGTGCTCAGAGGCTGCAGTGACAAGGAGCAGTGCAAGGTGCCCTCTGCCCTGGCTCTCTCCCTGCAGAGGGAAGGTGAATGCAGTGGCACCTGTGGGGACACCTGGGGCAGCATGACCCCCTCCTGACAGCCCCTGCCTGGCCCTGAGACAGAGGGAAGAGGCAGAATTAAGCCAGGCTGGGGGCTGTGGCGAGGGAGACCAGGACTTGGGTGAAAGCCCCACTGGGATTGGCTCCTCAGTTCCTCCAGGTTGATCCCCTCTGGCTGCTCCTGCCTCAGAGGACAGTGTTCCTTCTGCCTGGTCATCCCCGGCTGCTGTCCCTCCCCTGTGTGGACAGGGCTGCAAGCTGTGCCACACTCCCAGCACAGCCCCAGCCCAGATCCCTGGGGGTCCCAGCAGCGGCAGTGCAGGAGAGCAGATAAATCCTAGCTGCAGTGGAAAGGTGAGGTCCAGTCAATCCCACTGCAGGGCCTGGGGACAGTGGGGCTCACCCTGAGCTGGACACCACCTTTCCACCCACACAGACTCGTTCCCAGGCCCCTTTCCTTTATGGCTGGGGGTCAGTTGAGCCTTTTGAGGCTGTTTCCAGCTGCGGGTAGGACAAGGCTGGGGCTGGAGTAGTTGTCGACCTGGCACAGGACCTGTAAGGGCTGCCAACCTGGTTCAGGGCTGCCTCACCCTTGAGCTATTTAACCTCACCCTGGACAACACAAAACCTCGGGGCAGAGGAAAATCTCCCTCCGTACAGCTGGGGCAGTGCCTGATCAGGGGTCACTTGTATTTCTTATTTTCTGCTTCCCTTTCTGGCAGGGGTATATCCAGCACCACAGCCTCCCTTTGCAGCCACGGGTGAGCAGGGTGACGGCTGAGACATATCTAGGCAGACCCAGGGTCTGAAAGCAGCCAGCACCCACTGGGCATCTCCTCCAACCCCTCCTGTCCTTTGCAGGGCAGGGGCGATGCCAGCCGTGGCTCCTCCGCCGTGTCCCGGTGCCGTGCTCACTGTGAGCAGGCAGGACCCATGCGCCCCAGAGCCGCAGTGCTGGGGGTCAGGGGCTGGGGTGGGCACCGGGGGTCAGACCACGGCGGTCGGGGCTGCCCCTGTCCAGGGAGGTCTCGCTCAGAGCCTCCGAGTCTCGGTCACGGCTGGAGATGCTCCCCACCTCCTCGGCGTCCTTCTTCCCGCTGTTCCTCACGGCCGCCTCCAGCGCCTTCTGCTTGCGGTAGAAGTGGGAGAACTTGTTGAAGATGATGGTGATGGGCAGTGCCACGACCAGGATGCCCCCCAGGATGCAGCCCGAGGCCGCCAGCTTCCCCGCCACCGTGACGGGCACCACGTCGCCGTAGCCCACGGTGGTCATGCTGACCGTGCCCCACCACCAGCATGCTGGGATGGTGTCAAAGCCAACGTCTTCCTCCTTCTCAGCAGTGTAGGCCACTCCGGAGAAGACAGAGACCCCCACGGCCAGGTAGAGCAGCAGGATGCCAACCTCCCGGTAGCTGTGCTGGAAGGCAAAGCAGAGCATTGTTCAGTGGGGCCACCGCACCCAGCACAGCCAGGACATGGATAGCCCACTGTGTGAACTCAGCCCTGCACACAGACTCCCTGCACGCCTCTGACAGGGATCTCCATGCCTCTGTCACCCTCTGCTGTGGGATGTCCTGCTCCAGGGATGGGCTGGGATGGGGCAGGGAGTGCATGGGTGACCCACATCTGGAGTGAGCGCTACAGCCAGGAATGGTTCTGGCACCCACAGCCTCTCTGCACTCCTCCAGCCTGCGAGTGCTGGGAGGGAACAGAGATCTGTGCTCCCCAGCCAGGGATCCCCAGCAGAGGCTGCTCCCCTGCCTCCAGCACTCACTCTGGCCTCATCTCAGCTAACAATATTTAGCACATTCTCCTTTTATCTTGGCAGGTCCCCAGAAACCACCTAATAGGCAGCCACTAAAAGAAGCAATTTGTACCTTCCTGAGTTGCTGGCACTGCTCGCAGGGAGGACGTGGCCTCCGCTGCAGGCTCAGCTCAGCTCCTACCTGGGTCTCAGCACAGGCTTCCTGGGGACCCCACAGCCAGACCCCCCAGGTCCCTCCTGTACCCCAACACCACTGAAATCCTTTGTTACACACGTGTAGAAGCTCCTGTTTCTGAGATAATTACATTCCCTTCAGGTTTTGCTCCTCCTCTGTCAGACACTCCAAGTAAAAATCAGAGCTGACATGAAATCAGGCATCCCTGGTCATCAGGGCAGTCCAAGGGTCCATCCAGTCAGCATGGGCTGGTCTTAGCACCCATCCATGAAGGTGCTGCAAGCCCCAGCTTGATGAGATACAGCCCAAGGGATCTGGGAACCTTGGTGGGAACAGAGCCGTGGGACACCCAACTCTGATGGCAGAGGTGTGCGATGCTCCTTGAAGAAGCCATTGTTTCTCTGGTTTCAACCTAAGACCTTTGTGCTGCAACCTTTCTTTGTATATTCTTAATATTTGGGCAAAGTATAAACCTGTGCCAGAAGCCCAGGGGGAAAAGGCAGTAAGCAGTTGGAGGACAAGGCAGCAAGTCATGTCAGGAAGGGACTGCCAGGGGACAGACTGCCACCACCATCCTCCCAGCATGGCTTGTCCAGTCACTTTTTGACAGCCACAAGTGAATTTTTTGGATGTTTCTGCCCACTGACCTGCCGGCTTGCTCTTCATCTTTTGGGGAAAGGAAAGCAGAGCTTTGATTGTGGGGATTTTTTCCCAGTCTCCTAATGAGCAGAGAATGCTTTACTGGAGACCACATAATGGCTAAAGGAAACAACATTTGAGCAAAGCAAACAGCAGCAGATGCGGGAAAAGGCTTCTGTGGTCAGGATGAGACTAAAGGAGGTGGATTCATGGCAAGGAGCAAGGAGGCTTTGCTTAGACAGCTGGCAAAAGCTGCTGAGCCAATGCCAGTAATACCAAATAACCTCCTCTTCCTCCCCTTCCTCCTCCTCCTCTTTCTCCTCCCTCACCTGTGGCTGAAAATGCCCTATAGCAGTGCCAAGGGAGTTCCTTGAGGAGGACAAACAGCTCAGAGCCACTGAGTTTAAAGGATATATCCCTTGGCCAAGGAAGACCTGCTGCTGGCTAGAAGTTAACAGCAGGTCTGTACATCCCAGCTGGGGACCAGCAAATAACCTCATGCATTTTTAAAGAGTATCGGTTCTGGCCCTGGGATGTGTTGGAGGGGGAAGGTAAAGGGGAAGTCAGACAGCTCAGTAGCTCCTGCTGCTTCAATTTGCAAGCAGGGTCAGAGTCTGCAGCACAGGGAAGGCTCCAGGAATCTCCCAGCTGATCCTCAGGTGCTGGCTGCCACCTATTTGTAGCCATTTACCTGCAAAACTTCTGGTTTATTCATTGATTGAGGGGGAAGGCAGCTGCAGCTGGGATGCAGGCCCAGCCAGGGTTTGGATGGGATGCAGTTTTAACCAGGATTTGGGTGAGTTGCAGCCTTAGCAAGTAGCCAGCCCTGGGGGAGGCAATGCTAGGTAATAAAAGACTCCAGCAAAAAGCCCTCCAAGTAGCAGCCTCTCAAAGTTCCTGCCAAATGCACATCTTTCCTCCAGTACAGCAGAAGACAACCAGAATGGAAGAGCCTAGTTTGAGTCTTGCCAGAAATACCAGTGCGGGGACCGAGCAAAGATGGCCTGTGGTAGCGACAGCAGGGCGATGTGAGATGTGCACTTCCAGCTCTTCCAACCTCTTTGCATATTTAGGCCCCTGAGGGGACAGACAGCAACTCCTGTAGATGCCTGTATGTGCTATAATTACCCAGGAACCAACATCTATCGACTGCCAGTGGGAGAGGGGCTCCAAACCTGCACCTGCAGAGCTGCAATAGCTGTAATGGATGTCGGGCATGGCAGGGAGGAAGAGCAGACATGAGTAGGAAGCCTCTCCTCAAATTAAACACGCTGGGGATCAGGCCCCAAGCAATCTGAGGACTGCTCAGGGCTGATGATGCACAAATGGCAGAATTCCCTCTGCTAGCACTTCTGTGGCACAGGGGAACAATCACTCAGCTTGCCAGAGCCATCGCTCCTGCTTCCTGGCTGTTAACAGCCTTCGCTGCTCTGCTCCTGCTTTCTGCTCTTGCAATAGGAAGTAAATCATGATTAACAAGACGTCGTAATTTATGTGCCCACTACATCACAATGCCAAGCCGCTGCATCAGATTTGTGCCTCTGCTCATCCCCATTTAGAGCTGGCTGTGGAGTCCCCGGGAAGGGGCACTTTCCAGCACGTCACTGTGTGAATCAGCCGCTCGTCAGAGCCAGAGCCGGGACACTGTCAGCTGCCCGGATCTCGTTTGCTGCTTAGTAATATGCACATGAGTCCATCAGTGCCTGCTCTGCAGAAAGGTGTTGTTCGTGCTCAGATGAGGCACTGACAGGTCTTAGGGAGCCCTTTCCATATGTGCAAGTTTACTTAAATTTCACCAGCAGTGTTACCTGGGTCTGTCACTTGTCAGTGTTTCTTCAAGGTGAGTGTTTGGAAGTTAGTGTGATGCAGCTACGACTTCAGGCATCTTCGTTTCAAACAACCCTCCCTGGCCCCTGTTTTTCAGCAGGTTTTGAGGATGCCAAGAATATTTTGACACTCTGTGGGTTCTGCAGGATTAGTTCTGGGCAGGGCTGATCGTGCTTCACAGCAGAAGCTGGCAGAAGACTTTTCTGCTGCCCATCCTCAACCCCATTCACACTCAACGGTTGCTTTTCTCCATGACTCAGCCACGGGAATGGGTCCAACCCCAGCAGCTGAATCCCGCCAGTGCCAGTACACCCCATGCCAGCCCTGCCACTGCTGCAGCAGCGAAAACAGGGTGTCCCCAGCTACTCATCCCTGTGATGGCCCTTCAGGGGGAGCAGCACCACGAGCTGCAGCTCCCTCCCATGCCAGGCACTGAGTGGCATGAGAGTGTCCCTTTGGTTGAATTTCAGGCTCTGTTACAAGGATTGCTTCAGCAAGTTCTTCAGCAAGTGCTCAGCAGGTCACTCTCAGCCCAACTAGGCACTGACTCACTTCTGGTGGGACATCCCCATCCACCCATGCATGGCTGAGCCCATTCCAGTGCTGTGCAATGAGGCTTTCATACCACAGAGATGCCTGAGACCCTGGAAGCACCAGTGCTGCATGACACAAAATGGGGTGGATTCGTGCTGTATGTGTCCAGAGCACTCATGCAGTCAGTGCTCCTCACATTTGATAGCTTTAGCAGACACCAACCCACCACCCCCAGCAAGCTCACCAGGCACCACCCAGAGCTGGGAGCTCACTGCAAATAGGTACTTCCACATCCCCCGGCCATGCCAGAGGTCTCCTTCTTGCCCAGAGACTAAAGCAGATAGAGAGCCAGTTTACCTTCAAGGTGGCCCCCAGCGACCTCAGTCCAGTGGAGTGCCGAGCCAGCTTCAGCACCCGGAATATCCTCATGAGCCGAAACACCTGCACGACCTTGCCCAGGTTGCCCAGCTCGGAGTCACTGCCCACGGTCATGTCCACCAGGAGGGTGAAGTAGAAGGGCAGCACCGAGACAATGTCAATCAGGTTCAGTGGGTGCGTGAAGAACTTCCTGGGGTGGGGCGAGAGCAGGAGGCGGGAAGACACTTCGAAGGTGAACCAGGAGATGCAGAAATACTCCAGCTTGTGCAGGATGGGCTCATCGAGCACGTTGCCATTCTCATCCACCTCCTGGTACTCAGGCATGCTGTGGATGCACATGGTGGCTATGGACACCAGCACCACGCTGATGGACACGAAGCTGAAGAGTTTGCTGGGGATGGAGTAGCCAGGGTTCTCCATGGTGAGCCAGAGCCGCTTGCGCACGTTGCCGCAGCGCAGGGTGCTGTAGCGCAGCAGGTCATGGTTGATGTCAGAGATCTCATCAGGGGACGTGTCCACGCTGCTCACCTCGCTCTCCTCATCCCAGTTGTGGTGCCGGCTCTCCAGCTTGCGCTCGTGGTAGCGGTAGCTGCAGCAGGAGTCCAGGAAGAATTCATTGATGCCCCAGTACTCGATCTCCTGGCAGAAGGAGAAGACGCACAGCTCCTCCATGACGTGCAGCTTCCCCGTCTGGTAGAAGTGGAGGACGTAGAGGAAGAAGCCGGGGTTTCGGTCAAAGTAGAACTCCCTGGCGCTCACGTCGTAGTCATCGCAGAGCTGCAGGATGGACTCCTCCGAGTCGCAGGAGAGCAGCCGTCCCAGGCGGGTGTCGGGGAACTTGGAGAGGGCGCTGGAGCTGAGCCGCCTCCTCAGACCCCCCACGTTGATGTTGATAACGTCCTCCTCAAAACTGGGACCCCAGTAATTTAAGGTCTTGTTGACCATGATCAGCAGAGCAGGAGTGGGTTCCACCTGTGGATGAGACAGCGGGGCTGGAGGGGACGCAGGGCTCCCCCAGGTCTGGGTGCTCCTGGGTGAGGGGGGGCCAGAAGCACCCTGGAGAGTGAGGAGGGATGTTTGCATTTTGAAAAGTGAGGACCAAGGAGAGAGAAGGGGAGAGAAACAGCTTTAGACAGTTGTTCTTCTGCGGTATGGAAGCTAAAAAAAGAAATCCAATGATTTTTACAGGTGAAACTTTTCCTTGCTTTTTCTACCCCTTAAAGTTCGTCCCTTTGCAGGTTGTTAATGGCCTAAGGAAGGCAGTTTAATGCACCTCCAGCACTTCACCCATGGGGCTCTCCTTCTTCAAACAGGTAATTAGTCACTGAAGAGAGGATTTATTCCCCAAAGAGTCTCCCAGAGGAAAAATTAGATCTTGTCAAATCACCACTGCTGCGATTCTGCCAAAGTGCTTTGTAGCCCCACTACCTACGCTGCTAATTAGACCTGGTCAAAAAGTCCTTAGATGGTGCAGTCTTTCCAACAGCACAGGCAGTGTTGCCAAAATCAAAGCATTGTCACAGAAGGTGTCAGTTTTAGGGAGAATTTGAGAGGAAGTAGTGTCAAAACAATTAGTCTGCCTGCTTTGTTTCCTCTTGTGTGTTCTGCCATGTAAAATATTAAGATTCTCTTTATAATGTTGAAACATAACAAAAACATGATTCAGAATCACTGTTGACTGAATAAAATCTGTATGTCAATGGGGAAACAAAAACCCAGAGTTTTGATTTCTATTGTGTTTTAGGATTTTATAAGTTTTAGGGAGCTGGGCTTTTTTGTAAACAGAAATTCTATTTTCTAATGAGAAGCATTTAAAGCACCTAAAAAAGAAAAGCATTCCTGTCTCGACCAGAAGTTTAGAAAAAAAAAAGGCAAATAAAACAGTTGTGATCTTTATCCACCACCTTGGAATCAGAATTTTCCTCCTGCCTTATCCATCAAAACAACCAGGGGATGCACAGAGCAGCCCTGTACTCACGGGATCCCCTTGCTCCTGGCACAGAGTGGTGGGGTTTGAGGGACACTGCTTTGCTCTCTTGGTTGAGGAGTTACATTTTTTCCTGTCTTGTGTGACCCACAGAATTTTCCATGCTTTTAGGGGCTGCGGGGACAGAGGGCATAGACAGGCAGCAGGAGCCAAGGAAAAGGCTGCAGCCCCTGCAGTGATGCCGAGGTGCCAGCAAACCCCAGACAGGACAGCCTGGTCCCACAGCAGCCACCGAGGGCCAAGGCCAGGTCAGTGACACGAGGTGGGTCCCTCCACCCAGGGGAGTCCTGGGGACACCATTGCAACCCTTTGTTGCTCACCAGCCATCTCACAGGGTTTATGGGGCAAACTCTAGAGCTCTACCTGCTTTCCAGTGTCTGAGAAACCTGGTGTAAAAGGTTTGTCTGACTGGGAGGGACCTGGGGGACACGGTCACATCTAAATCTGGAGGTCAGAGCAGAGCTGCAGAGGAACAGGTGGAGCCATGGTTAAGCCTGGGAGGTGTTTTTAAGCTGAGCAGAGCTGTGGGTGCAGGAAATGCCAGATTTTTGTGAAACAGCCTGGCAAAGGCATCTGCGAACTCCACTGCATCTCCCGGCCAGGGCTCCTTAAATACACAGCTTTGCACCACCACCAGCGCTTCCATTACACCCCGTCTGGAGGAGGACACCAGTTCGTGATAAACCTCAGAGCTTAATGGACTCATTGTCTTGCCTTTCAAAGGGGAGCCGAAGAAGGAGAAGGATCAATTCTTTTAATGCTTAAGCCAAAAGCAAGGGAGAAGAAGGGGTGTAAACACTTCTTTTCAGGGATAAATTGGAATTTCAGTGACAGATTAGCTTTTCCAGAGAAGACATCACACAGCCCATCTGTGGGGTAGGGATGACTAATCCAGGTTCCTTCCAGAAGGATGCTCATGCATTCAGGCTATAAGCACACACACACACAGACAGGGCCCTGGAGGTGCATCTGTGGGATCCAGCTTATCCCCAAACCAGCCTCAGACTCTCTCTGCACCCTCCCCATAGAGCAGCCTCCCTGGAAGGTCACGCCAAATGCCACCAAAATCAAAGGCAAGGTGGTTTGGGGGCTGGACTGGGGTACAGGACAGCCGAGGATGGCAGGACAAGCCAGAAGCATTGCTCCAGCTCAGCTGGACCATCCCCAGTGTACGGCTGTGGCTCTGGGTGAGACATACCAAACCCTGAGAGCCAGAAGGGCTACGGCTCCTACCTCTCTCCCAGCTCCAAATAAAAAGGTGGGTGTCAGGACCCTGCAAGCTTTGTATCCCAGGGAAATCCCTCCATCCCTCCTGCACTGGAAGCAGAGTGAGAAGGGTTATGAACTGCCAGAGATGTTCCTTTCTGATGTGCGCTTCTGAATAGACCAAATTATTTCTGCCCACATACAGCTTTCATCTAGGAATCTAAAGCAGCAATTAATAGTTTTATAACTCTCTTGCCTATTTGTTTCATGAACACCTAAGCTCAGCTTTAGAACAAACCTGGGCTTTGATCTGGGACCCAGTGTGATGTCCCCTGTTGGACCATCAAAGCATGCACCCCATTCACATTTGCAGGGGTATCAGCTGGGAAACAGAAGCTTACTTTGGGAAGCTTGGGTGATTTTTGCTTAAAAGCATGACGGACAGAGAATACAAATGTGTCTGTCTGGGGTAAAGTGAATTTGCAAAATTTTCCTTTAGTTAACCCAAAATTTCCACGAATGATTGGAAAAAGGGAACAGATAAAGCCAGTCCCTTTCTGATAAATGTTGAAATATATTGTAAGCTATTTTGAGACAACCGTCAGAATTACACAAGCCCAGTGTGAGCTGGGTGTTGGGCGTTCAAATTAATATCTATCTTGTGGAGAAAAAAAAACCTGATATATGCATTTATGACAATAAAAATAAATATAAAACAGATCAAGCATGTCTATAAGAAATGCTAGAAGAGTTTCCCTTGACAACATATTTTTTTCTCAGGCTTTCAAATGGAAGTTATGTATATTTATTCTACCTGGCACAGAGGACTCAAGGGAGTGGGAAGGAAGGTGCTAATAGACATTCAAGTGAGGATGCAGCAAGTGCAGGGAGCATTGCACACAGGGTCTTTTCCAACCAGGTACAATGGATTTAGATTAACAGCCCAAATAAAAAACCCTGTACTTACAGCTCAGCGAGGCTTCCCAGCAGGGAGTCGTGTGGCTTGTCTCAAAGGAGCCATTAAAATGCGTAGAGGAGGAGGAATCTCTTATCCTTTGCCTGTAGCCTAGACCTAAATGCCCTGCCACCCGGGGCTTGTGACCGTGCACATCCCAGTTGTGCAGGGGTGGTGGCTGCAAACCACTGAGGAGATCCTGTGCAGGCTATCCATGGGACTGGGGTAGGACTGGGGGTCCCACGCTGAGTACCTGAGGGGGCCAGTGGGGCTGGGTGACCTCCCAGCTCCTGCAGGGTGGTGTCCCCATACACTGGGACAGGACTGCGGAGACGTCTGCTTTCTGGTCATCCAAAATTTCCCCCGCAGAGCCCCATCCCCGATGTGAGCCTCTCTGTGCTCATCGGCCTGAAGATGATCAGGACCGAGCCCTGCCTTGGGCGGTGCGGGGGATTGCCAGGCAGGCAGTGGGGAGAAGGGAAGGGGGATTCCCACTACTGGCTGCTCCCTGCAGGCAGAGCATGAGCTGCTGCTGTACGCTGAGAGGCCACCAAAATGCCCAGGGCTGGAGATGGAGAGGACGGGGGACTCCCTGCTAGCCTCGGGGTGCAGGAGAGGGTGATTACCAACAAGTCGGCTGTCTGCAGGAGAGGGTGATTACCAAGAGCCCAGCCAGTGCGGATGGTCCCTGCCCTGTGCCAGCCTCCACTCCCAGGTCTCACGCTGCGCGTGCACGGCTCTCCAGAGGGACCAACGTGCTCCGTTCCCCGGGGATGGGGAATGCAGCCCCCGAGGGAGGCAGGCTCCGGGGCGAGGGACTCCCCTACACCCGCCCGCAGAGGGACGGGGCGGAGTGTCCCTGCGCCCCGGAACCCAGCAGCATCCCGGGGTGTGGGTTCTGGCACGGCGGCTCCCTGCTTACCCCGGGACGTCGGTGCCTCGCTTCCCCGCTCACCCCTGCATGCCGCTGCTCCGGTTGCCCTCTCACCCCGGCATGCCTGTGTCCCGGGTCCCCGACGCACCCCAGGGTGGTGACCCCTGCAATGCCCGGGGGTGCTGGTACCCCGGGTTCCCGGGATGCAGATGCCCCGGTCCCTGTGTTACCGATCTTAAGGTCCTCGCCGCGCCCCGGGATGCCAGTGCCGCGGGTCCCCGGGATGTCGGTGCCTGCAGCTCCCCGGGATGCCGATGCCGCGGGTCCCCACCCTGCCCCGGGATGCCGGTCCCCGCCGCGCCCCGGGATGCCGCTGCCCTCGTCCCCGCCCGCCCCGGGTGCCGGTGCCGCGCTCCCCGCGCTGCCGGTGCCCACAGCACCCCGGTGGCGGAGCCCGGCCCCGCGCCGCCGCTCACCTGCCTCGGCGCCGCCCCCGCCGCAGCGAGTGCGCCCGGCGCGGAGCCGCGAGCCCTGCGGGGCCGGCAGCGGCGGCAGCAGAAGCTCCGCGGGCCCGGGGGTCCCGCCCGCCGCGCTTCCCGGTGCCGCCCTCCGCCCGCCCGCCCATCGGCGCCGCGGCGCGGGAGCAGTCGGGGAGAGCCCGGTCCCCGATTCCCGGTTCCCGGTCCCTGATTCCCGGGTCCCAGTCTCCGGTCCCAGACTACCGGTACCCGGTTCCCCGCTGCCTCTGCCTACCCCCAGGCCCTCCCGAGCTCTGCATAGGGGACAGGGCTAAGGATGCCCGGGGGGAGCCCACCGGACAAGACCGGCGTCCTGAGTTTGGCAAAACCGGCTGACAGGTCGGCACAGCTCTGTGCGAGGCTGGCGGTGATCCCCAGAGAAGGCACCACAGCTGTTACGCCGAACCAAGCCGGGAATCAGGACCAGGCGTGGGTACCCCCGGCTTTCCTGAAGTCTTACCTGATGGAAGTCCCTCGGCAAACCGGGAGAGCTCGCAGGACGGCTGTGGGAGCCGCGTTGGGACTACCCGTCTCACCCGGCCCTGGGCTACCTCAGTTCTCTGCGAAGCTGCCCAGGTGGCAAGCGCTGCCCTTGGGGCTGAGCCCCCGGAGCTGGCAGTGCCGGGCGGTCCCGTGCCCAGGGCGTTCAGGCCGAGCTGGGCCCCGGCAGCGGTGCCGCCCTGCGCCGGGCACACGATGCACCCCTGCCCTCGCAGTCGCCCTCCACGAGATCCATCTCCATCTTGCTCCTTGGAACAGGGAGTGTGTAGGGCACCGGGGCAGCCCCGCGGGGAAGAGCCCCCCTGGCTTGCTGAGCTCCTCGGTGTCTCTTTAAAGGCTCATTGGGAGGTGGGTGAAGGCAGCGAGTCCAGGGCATGGCACACGCTGGGTTTCAGGTCAGCGAGCTGCCACCGCCCGGGGCCATCCCCAGACAGCCTGGGAGCGCTGCAAGCACACCAGCTCCCTCAGAAGTCAGCTGCTGGAGCAGAGAGATGGGAAGGAGAGGATGGGGAAGGAACCTTCCCAGGGTGACGGCTGGGGCTGCATGTCCCCGCAGCGATGGCTCATTGCTCCGGCAGCCAGCACAGAGTAGCTGTGTCAGACAGGCGGCTCGCACGGGGCGACACTTCACACCACCCTCTGCATCCCTTCCACCGGCTTGCTGATTGCAGTCCGAGGGGCTGGAGCCTGAGGGCTCTCAACCCTCTCCATGCTTGCACAAAGTGGACTGAGAGCTCTTTTTGGTGGCGAGAATCCTTCCCCCTGCCCGCACGCCCGCCTCCCGCGTGTGCTGCCAGTCCTGTCCCTGTGCCAGGCAGTGCTGGCCGCTGCAGGGCCATCAGCGTGTCTCCATGTGTGTGATGTGTCAGACTGTGTGTGCCTGTGCTTGTTTACATGGGAAGGAGGCAGTGCAGGGAGGGGGAAGGGATGACTTTGAGGGAGGCCTCAGAAAAGAGGAAAAAAAAAAGGAAAAAAAACTGAGGGAAATTCCTCTGTTCTGTGATATGAAGCAAAAAGCATTTATTTTTATGGCAATTAGAGATGGCTGAGCATCCCTGGAAGCTGCAAGATAAACATGCCCATCTTTGTCTGCTCCAGGCAGCTGCAAGCCCTGCTGATGGTGGGTGCTGAGCCCCAGCGGGGTGCAGCCCACGGGGTAGGAGGAGGGCTGGCTCCCACGTGGGGTTTTCTCTGCCTGTCACTGACATATGGTGATCAGGGTGAATTTTCTTTTCCCTTCTGAAAATAGTTCTCATCCAGCCATTTTTCAGGGAAGGAGCTGTGCCTGGCGCTGCAAGGGCAGCCACTCCATCTGGCACTTTGTGTATGCACCAGAGCCCGGTTTATGCTGTACTACCGAGTTGACCTCAGCCCTGTCCCCCCCAAAATCAGCTTTCCCAGTACCAGGAGGTTTGCTCAGTGTCCCTGGGCAGTGTGGAGGAGCTGAAGCATGAATAGGGAGTTGCCGGGTCTCTGCCCTTATTGCCCCCAGGTAGGAGGGATCACCCTGGGAAGGGGCTGGGGACATGGAGGGGAGACACCTTCATGTCTCCTGCTGCAGCTCAAAGCTCTGGCTGGAAGGAACAGCAGAGAAGGGACGTTCACCTCCCAGGCTGCAGAGAGCCCATGCAGGTTTGTGCTGGCATCACAGCATCCTTCAGAGGGGACTTGACTGCTGCATCAATGGCACCTGAGGTGAATTTTCCCTTTTCTGCACAAAGTCAGAGGCAAAACCCCTGACTCTGCCATGAGCCAACCAGAGCTTGTTGGCCTGCCTTTGCACTGACACTGGCAAGCTGTGGCAGGAAAAGGAGACTCCCATTCTAAGGATCTTTTCCAGCAAATTGAGGTGTAAGGGCTCTTCCTTGGCACAGCTGTGTTTGCGATGGCCCTGGTGAGGCTCAGCTCCCCAAGGCA
Source organism: Acanthiza pusilla (assembly GCA_036630365.1). Classification (NCBI taxonomy): domain Eukaryota; kingdom Metazoa; phylum Chordata; class Aves; order Passeriformes; family Acanthizidae; genus Acanthiza; species Acanthiza pusilla. Next base: position 7,682,573 of record JAXCHO010000050.1, on the reverse strand, counting down.
CGGGCCAGCCCCATGCCCCTGCTTGCGCTCCTGAGCTAACTGGCAGTGATGTGGAGATGGGAATAAGCAGAAAATCAGGTCAGCTGGAAATGCCTCGCCATCTCTTCCTTTCATGTCTCCCCCCATCTTCCTCTCTTGAGGAAGGCAGGTCTCCGCCCGCCAAAGCCCAGGGCGGATTATGTCGATAACCACACGGCAAATCCTCCACGCAGGGGCGGGGGGCGAAACCTCTTGCTGTGGTCTCTTCTGCAGTCTGGAAGCAAATCGCAGAGGCAGGGTGAGTCTGAAGCCAGCAGCCATTTCAGTGCTGCAGTGAGTCATCCCGAAAGGCGCTCAGCTTGTGGCAGCTCCCTTCCTTTCTTCTTTTCGCCTTTTTTTTTTTTTTTTAAATAGCTGATGTAGCAATAAATTAAAATATAGCAGAAAATACATATGAATATAGCATGTCTCCAGAGCTCCTCTAATTAAAAGAAAAATCTTCAAGCACTTTTGAACCTCTTGGATGTGTGTTGTGAAAGGCCGGAGCCGCGGGGTACCTGCCACGTGGGAGGGTGGGATAGAGCAGCGCACCTGCAAGCGCAGGGGGATCCGCGGAGCCGGCGGCTGACAGGGGCTGATTAATGCCAGGGACATGAGCACAAAGCATTTCACAAATAGTCCTTTCCAGAGGGAAAGAGCTAAATTAGGGCAGACGCAAAAGCCTGGTCTTGTGTTTCTCAGTGGTAAAGATTTAATACTAAATACATGGGCTTTCCCTAATACTGTTTTTTCCTGGTGGTTTCTGTGCTCACTGGCATGTTTGTTCCCCGAGCTCTGGGAGGGGGTTGCTCCAGCCAGAGGGGTTTGGGCTTCTCCTTCCCATGCTGTTGGCTGTTCCCGTTCTTGTGCCATCAGCTGTCCCGTGCCTCTCCCTGGAGCCAGTCCATGAGGTGGAGGGAGAGAAAGCTGAGCTGCAATGGCAGCATCCTCCGAGCAGGAGAAGAAAAGTGGAGACACAAACTCCAGGGGATTCCATGCCTACAACCCCCATCTTCCTCCCAGAACCACAGAGTGTCTGTAGATGCTGCTGACAGGGGCATTTCAGCCTGCTCCATGCTGGAATTTATTTATCCAGCCTCATTTATTCTCTGGAGCCCTTGGATACACCTGCATATGCAGCCCCCTGCAGTAAGGTGATTCATTGGAATCCATCTGCAGCAGGTATAGGGCAGGCTCTTAGTATGGTCTGCAATAACCCATCCCTCTGACAGCCTGGAACACTTCTGGACTCAAGTTTTATTGAACCCACTGAGTGCCTGAGCCCAGAAAGATTAATGAACATTCACTGAACTTGCTGGAGCCCTTGGCTTGCTGTTGGACTCCGAAACTCTAACTGGAAACATGAGAAAATCTGGAGAGTCGTACCAAAGCAGCGGCTATTTTTTATATAGATGGAGAGCCTCCAGAGAGGGAGCAGGGAGATGCTGCAATGTAAGGTCAGGCACTTCAGAGCACGGATTTACTATCTGGCAGGCTCCCCTATGCCTTGAGCATATGGATTGCCTCCATCTTACAGCAACCTGCAATCTCCATGTGCTGCAACCCCTCCATCCACTGTCTCCACCCCAGTTTGTCTCACCGTCCTCCAACACCCAGGACACATCACCAAAATTGAATTCATCAAAAACAAAGGCTATTCCCAGGCTCATCATTAACCTGTTGGAGCATCTCAGGCCAGGTCTTCCCATGGGCCCAGCCCTCTCCAGACCATTTCCAGCAGGGCTAGGAGCTGCCACAGGCAGGGATGCTGGCAGAAGGGCAGCGTGGTGTTGGAGGAGAGGTTAATAGCAGGACTTGCTCTGTTCCCTGCACCCAGCTTTGGTGCTGGGGTCAGCCCAGTCACACTTCATTGATCAGTACAGAGAAAGCCACAAAACCCAATCATCATACCCACACTTGCCCAGGCAGCACAGGATCACTTCTAGCTTTCTCTGCCAGGAGAGAGAGACAGGTGAAGATGGAAGCACAACTTTTATTGTAATTAAATCTTACAATACTGCAGGTCAAATGATGCGAGTAACCAAGAGTGCGGCCAAGCTTCGACTCTCTGCAGGCTCGTGCAGACACTTGCCCTGCATTTTGCTTTTGATAGCTGTGCACAGCCAAGGCCATGGCCATGGAGGGAGCCAGAAGTGGCCTCTGATTCCTGCTAGCAAGGCCAGGCTGGGTGGAGCAGGGAGGTCCATCACCTGACCCAGTGCTGCACTGCATATGAAAATGCCTTACAAATTAGTACTTAGAAATTATACAACGAGGCAATTTGGAAATCAGTCCTTTCATGCAATAAGAGGGTCAAGTTAAAGGGTGATTTCTCTGAGATTTATCTGATCCTGAGGATAATTTCATTCCACAGCAAACCCAGGTGAGGGCGTGTCACTGGTGGAAGCAGGGGCAGCAAACCTGCCCTGAGGCTCTGCCTCTCCATCTGAGCTGGGGAGAGAGAGAGTGGCCACTGGGTTTGGGGCTCTTCAGTCTCTGCCCAGCTGTGATGACACAGCTGAAAATGTCAAAACTATAAATTGCTGGTGAACTATCACTATTGTAGTTTTGCAGGTGGAAGTGCCCTGGTGGTTTGAGGTTCTGGGTGAGTATCCTGCTCCCATTCCAGCTCTGCCTCCAGCTGTCTCTGTGCTGACAGGAATGAACATGCAGGAACAACTACAGCTGGAGATGCTTGGGTGCAGGGAAGGGTCTGCTCTCCTGTCTCTGCAAAGATGCTGTCTTTTGGGCTCTCTGCAGAAGGTTCAGGCAGTGCTGTGGCTGGTGAGAGAGCTCTGCTGCCAGAGTCTCTTCAGGTCTGGAGGCTCTGAAGGATGCCAGGGGACTTGCTGGCTTCCTCCATCCCACCTCCCTCTCTCCTTCCTGTAGATACTATCCCTGCATGGGCAGGATGCCTCAGTCCAAGGATGTGGGGCTGGAGATGCTGGAGCACTGGGGAGTGGGTTGCAGGGTGGCTCTGGGGAGCCAGACCAGCATGGGACCCCCTAAGGCCCCCAGGTGCCCTTGACAGCGGATCAGCTGTGCTGGGCTCTGTGGTTCAGGGCTGGTGACTCACTGCCAGCCCTGGGAAGGCTGCAGAGCCACGGCAGGGGGGAGCAGGGGTGTCTGACAGCTCCTGAGTCTCCTGACAGATATTCCTCTGCTGCTGCATGGAGAATCACTGCTGTCTCCATGTCAGAGCCCAGATTTGCTATGCTGGCTATGGATTTTTCCCTGCTGTACAGCCATACTGGATGCTTGTCACTGGATTTTTGTAGTTTTTAGGGCTTTTTACCAGGAATATTCGAGCAAGCAGCAGAGGGGAGGCCAAGGATGCAGGATGCAGGTAGATGAGAGCTTGCTGACTGAGTCTGGATGGCTGGGGGAGGCACAGGCACTTGCTCCTGCAAAATGCACACAGAATCCCACGTTTCATTACCTCCTGCCACCAGCTGCAGTGTTGAGGGCACCCCTCATTCCTTCATTGATCCTGACAGAGTTCAGGGCTTGCCTTTTTAGGCAGATTCAGGTACCAAGAGAGGACACATCTTCTTTCCAAAGTCTTGGAGCAGTGGAAGTAGCATTTGTGTCACAAGAAGATGCCTGTTGGTTTGCTGGGATGCAGCATGGAATCCTGGCAGAAGCTGGGTTTGCCTGAGCCCTGGAAAGAGCCTCCTGATGACATTTCAGGAAAGCATTTTTCTATTTTTAGAGGCCATCATGCACAGAGCCAGGGAGTCAGTACAGGAGTCCCAAGCTGATGCAGAAAGCAGTCGTGCATCTCGGGATGCTCGGAGCAGCAGCCGGCTGCCCTGGGCTCATTAACATGATCGAGTCACTGGAGTTCCTGAAGCAGAAAGGTATTTGGGCAACAGTCTGCTGCCTCTTTCTGTCTCTGCTGGGTCAGGCTGTAATCATGCCGGGACCAGGGTTCTTCTCTGATTGGCACCATATCTCTGATTTGTGCCTTGAAGGTCCAAACCTTCCCATTTCCCTGGCTGTGCAGGAACATGACAGGGCGGTCTGCAATGCTCTGCTGCTTTTGCCCATCTTTCCCTGATTAATGTGAAATCCAGCCTCATGAATCATTCATGAAGCTTTATTTAGTATAATGATTTCTGACATCCACTGCCTGGGAATAGCATTTTGGGACAGACCGTTTGCGACCAGCGAACTCCAGAAATAGGGAGCTGACGTTTATCCCATCTGAACGGGGAACATACAGAAGGGGAGGGAGAGGGGCAAAGCAGCCCTGCCTCCTTCTCAGGGAATCACAGGTTGCTTCCTAATTAGCCAAATGTGTAAAAGCTAAATATTGACATCGCGTTGCGGTTCCCTGTGTCTTGCCATCACATTGCATGTTATTAACCTACATAGTGTCAGGGAAAGGAGCATCTGTGTGTGCCTTGGCACAGGCAGGCCTGAAGAGACAGGAATTCCCCTATGCGACGCTGCTGGTGGGACCCGAAGGAGCTGGGAAATGGCTTCCCCTCTGTAACTGGAGCTGGGGAGAGACAGGAGCTCTTTGAGCTGCCCTATAGCATAAATAGCCCACTCTCCTCTTCCAGAACACTTTGTATAGGGAGGCACTGGTTTCAGCTGGAAGGGGCTCTGCAGGAGAGCAGCCCCATTTGGGAGGGGGTGTGTAGGTACCTTTGTTCCTGTGCTGGTGGATTTGGGAGTGATGGTGAGTTTATGACCATGTGTGGGCCTTGAGTTGGGATCTGTGCTGGGATATGTGCAGCAGCTTGATACATGAGCAGGGGCTGGTGCGGGGCTGGTGCCTATGGGAGCTGCTCTCCTCCCTGCAAACTGCTTCATGTGAGTCTCTGAATGTTTCACCAGCTTTTGCCAGAGCTGTTATTTGTGGAACATCCCAGCTGCTTGGCTGAACACAGACATCAGCATCTCTGAGGGACTGTGGAGGGAGTGCCCTGCTGAGAGATAGGGCTACAGAGAGGGCAGGGATGATGGAGCCCAGCTGCCCTGCCTGCCATGGGACACAAGGAAGCCTAGCTGCCCAGTGCCACTGCCAGCCTGCTGCTGAGCTCTCACATGTCTTCATGCAGTGTGGCTTACTGCAGAGGAAAGAGATGTCTACTTTTCTCTCTTTCTGCATGGGGAAAAGGATTGCTGGCACATAGGGATCTCCCTCAGCTCCAGGGTGCTGTCAGTGCCTCATCTTTTTTGCCTTCCTCTTGGCTCCCCGGCTCAGGGAAGTCCTGCCAGCATCTGAAAGGCTTCCTGGGTGTGCACAACCTTGTGCAGCTGCAGCAAAGAGCAGCCTGTTGAGGATTCCTGGTGGGATGAAGAGGAGATGGAGCCAAGCAGCTCAGCACAGCTCTGCTGCCTCTTGGCTGGGGCAGGCAGAGCTGTTCCCTGCCAGACTGAAGGGCTTTGTCACAAGCAGCTTGTGAGCTTTGGCAGCACTTTAGGCAGGAGAGAAAGCACAACGGGCTGCTCTGGCATTCCTCAACTGTGGTTCCATTCCCTGCCAGCCTCCACCGCTCTGGGGCTCCCCACCACACAGGGGGCTGGGGGCAGTGCACAGCTGAGGTGATGTGCCAGAGCCAGGCAGAAGGGACAGCTTCCATCCCAGCTCTCAAAGGTTCCCTGCTGGCAGATGCAGCCTCCCTCCACTAGGTAATCAGAGGATCCCCCTCTGCGTTCCCAGCATGGTGGGAGCTGGTGTCCTGTCTTGCTGCTCATTGGCGAGGGTGGGAGGGCACTGGCAAAGGTTACTGGTACATCCTGGCCATGAAAGCCAAAGCACTCCTGTGTTTTCAGAAAGAAAATGCTGCAGGGCATCAGCTCGTGTGTGTCAGCTCTGGCCCAGACCACCCTCTCCTTGCCACTGGAGAGGGCCTTGGTCCAGGTGAGGAACTGAGTTTGTGTAAACCATCCCACAGATGAAAGCACAGAGTGAATTCATACATTTGTTGACCTTTAGCTGTGAGGATGGTTTGTTTTTCTGCAGAGGTGTGTATATATATATTTCTTCTATGGTGGGGAACAGAATGCTACTGATTCCTTTTCCCACCTGGAATATTGCTGCTCCTCAGCAGGAATGATGAGGGCTGTGCATTGCTCCTGACCATGGGCAGAACCACTGCTGAGTGGATCTGCTCAGCCCAGGATATTTTCTCCTTTGGAACTGATGTGATTGCTGAGATCCTGCTGGGACTACAGATTCCCACTCCTAGGCCAGGCTACCTAAATAACCCTCCCCCTTCAAAGGCTGTCAAAGCTGTAGTAATTCTTATTAGGCTGGTTTGATTCATCTCTTGAAGAGGTCTCACATCACCCTTGAGCACCAAACTGTTCTGTATTCAGACCCCAACCACACAGTCTTCTGAGCCAGACCATAACATATGCAGGGAGAGGCTCCAAGAAAATATTAAAGTTGTTCTGCTGTGCTGTGGGTGAGGCCTGACTTTTCCACCCTCTGACCTGTCTACATTGCAGAGTGGAACAAAGTACATTGTGTGGAGTAAGGATGCGCTGTGGTGCTCATAGATCCCTGGGATTCCTCTAGATTCCATCCCCTGGGATGCTGGGGAGTGTTGGATGTTTCCTTTGGGGTTTGTCCAAAAGTGACTGGCCTGAAAACCTTTGCTTTGCAGGAAGAGGGAATAAGCCAGACCTGCTGCCTGCCCTGCAGTGGTGCTGCTGCTGTGATGTGCCATGATGGATGTTTCTAACTCAAAGCTGGGTCCTTGAGTGCAGCCTTTGCCCACATTCCCAGCACCACATCTGGTGGGCCTAACCCAGGAGAAGCAGTGAGTCCTGAGCTGTGTTAAGCCCCCAGGCAGAGAAAATTAACATCTTCCTCTCCAGGCTGCTCTGGTCTTGGGGAAACAGATGATGTGGGAAGAATCAGAAACACCTCTCTGGCACAGCACAGCTTTTCCCATTGTCTTGCTGGCACGTACCTAGGACAAAGAAGGAAATTCCCTTCCTCCCCAGAGACCTGGATCTAAAGGATTTCAGCCAATGCACACTGCCAGGAGCTTACAACAATCGGCCTGTGTGTGTTTTGGTGCACTGCCCAGCTCCTCCCAGGTGGGTGCTGCTTCGCAGGAGGGAACAGGTGAGTCTAACCCAGTGCTGGGAAATTCCCAGCCTCCCCAGTACATCCAGTGATAGCTAGAAATGCTGTGCACAGGAGGCAGGGACCTGTGCCTGGGAAGAGGAAGGCAGAGGATTTGTTGACACAGCTGCATGTGGAGGCACAGTTGGTGCATTGTTTCAGGGATTTCTGACTTGCAGGGCTCCAACACAGCAAGCGGCAGGACCGAAACAGATTAGATATCCCCAGAGCACCCTCTGGCCCAAAGCCACCTCCTCCTGCCTTCCTGGGCCAGCAGCTGGGTGACAGTGGTGACATGGGCAAAGCTGTCTCAGAGCAGGAAGAGGGACCTCTCACAGGGAGATCTGGAGGCCTCAGGAAGCAGGATTTGGGAGGATGAACCCTTCCTGCCATTTCCTTGTCTCCGCAGAGGAGCTGCTGCCCTGGGCACGGCATCCATCAGGTTATGCGGGGCCAGCTGAGAGGCACCCCACGCCTGGAGCTCTGTGCTTAATCAAACCAATTAACAATTTAATCTTGTTAACAAACCAAGATAATTGTAGCATTATCAAATTAGCCAGCTGTATGGAAATGCTTGCTTAATAGCTGATAATAGCTGGTGCTGATGGAGGAGGAGGGTTGTGATCTGTGACTAATGACCGCGGGAGGTGTAATCAGGCTGCTCTGGCTGCTGCCAGCCCCGTGCCGGGCTGCGGGGATGGCTGGGGGAGCACTGGGGCTCTGCTCCTCTAACCCCATGGCTCATGAGGCACAGCACTCCCTGCGCAGAGGGCTGGGCTTGTGTCAGGGATAGTTTTCCCCTGCAAGGAAAGCAGAAGCAATGTCTGATTTTACACTGAGTTTGGCTGGTGAGCTCCCAGCTCTTGTTCTGCCTGTCCCTTGCTGGATCACCTGGTGTTTTCAGCCTCCCCAGGGCTGCATGAGTTCTCCCGTTCTCTCTGCCCTCCCGTGGCCAGGCTAAGCAGAGAGGTGTTTTTTTCACCACAGGACTTCTTCCTTCTCAGTGAGAGTAATTTCTGAGTCTTTGCCTCCTTCTAGTTCCTCTACAGAGAGGAGGTCACCTCCACAGACATGACCATACAAAGACTTGCTCCAGCAGATGTTCTCCCCAACCTTGGCCAAGAAGCTTCCAGCGTCTACCATGGACCATGAAAGGTGTCCATTTCAAGGAGGCCAGCAGGTCCCTCAGGCTGTACACACTCTCTCCTCCTGATGTTTTTTGGCATTTCCTGAAATTTTGTCTCCAGCACTCAGCTGTATGAAAACTACAAGGACCCCTTGGAGCTATGATTTTATTGCCCTGGCTTGAGGCTTTTCCAGGCAAGTTTCTTCAGCTGAGTTTTCCCCACCAGCTCAGGATAAGTGAGGGGTTCAGCACCACTTGGGTTTGGGTCTGTGTAACCCCCTCCTCTGCCCTCCAGATGTGCCCCAAGTAGGGTATTCATAGGGACACTCTGCCTTCTGTATCTCCCTGGGCAGGCATGGTCAGTTCCCTTCTATGGCTTTCTGATCCCCCTGGGTGCAGAAGCTTGCTGAGAGAAACCAGGTAGACCAAGTATGGCGGAGAAGGGCCGTTTATTTACAGGAAAAGGTTTTTATAGTCATCCGTACTCTAACAACTACTGGTCAGTGAAGAATCCACCTCCTAAACCCATTGGTCACAACCAAATGACACCCAATGCCAAACACAGAGATTAGGAAAGTAAAAGAATGCAATTTATCTATGCTCTCTGTGAGAAAGAACAGAAAGATTCTAAAACAGTGCAACCACACCCTTCCACAGCCCTGTCCAGCTTGGGGGAGTGCCTGGAGGACACACTGCTCTACAGGGCTCTTTGCAACCTTCCAGGAGCATCACCTAAAGCATCCTGTCATGTTTTGTTCCAGTCCTTTCCCACTACTATCTCCTTCTGGAGGCTGTATGCCTCTGGATGGATTTTATCCCCCAAGCCAGCCCGTAACCACACTGCAGGTGTGTCGCCAGACTGTTTTCATCCTCTTCCAAAGGCAGAAATTCTGGGGTGAAAGCAGCAGTGGGACTGTGTGCCAGGATGGAGAGAGGAGGGAAGAGGTGGGGAAAGGAGTCACACACCACAAGCACCGCTGGGACAAGCCTCTTTTATTTGTTAAAACAGCTCGTGGGGAAGCAGAGGGAGAGGGGAAGCGGGTAGCACGTAGCACCGTGGGGCAGCTGTCACGGAGTGATCCTGGAGCCGAGATGGGATGGCAATGCTGAGATGACCCTCAGTCTGTCCTGGGAGCAGGAGCTCACACTGGGGAAAGGGAGAGTAAGAAACAAGCTGGGTGTGGTGCTCAGAGCGATCCCAGCCCGCACGTTTGTCCCCAGTCACCCCCAGGCTGACCGGGGGGCTCTGGCAGTTGGGCACAGCTCCCCGCCAGAGCCACCCTCACCACAGCCCGCTCTGCTGCCCGGGCGCAGGCCGGGGTGTCCCCCAGCCCCTACCGTGCGACACGGGGACAGGCTTGGACAGGCACTTCCTCCCGCAGAAGGTGCGGCAGCACTTCTTGCCGCGGGGGCACTGCCGGTCTAAAAAGCACTGGTTCGGCGGCCTGTGCACAGCGCAGGTGAAGCGGACGGGCGGGCAGGACCAGGCGCTGCCTGCAAGAGAGGGCCCGGTTTGCTCCGGGGCAGTTGAGAGGCCCTGGGCTCTGCTGCCCGGCAAACACCGCGCTCCTTTCCCCTCCCCTCCCTCCCACAGGATCCCTGTAGACATGGCTCCTTCCCAGCACCTCAGCTTTCCTCCCCGTACCTTAGCCTAGGCCATCTCATACCTGTTGGCAGTTCTGCCCAGAGGATGAGCATTCCCACCAGGAGGAGGGCGGCCACGGCCTTCATGCTGCCCTGTCCCTGAGAGGTGCAAGCATGAGAGGTGCAGGACACCAGCATTTAAATTCTTGGGCAGGATGGGGGTGTGGAACAGGGCCTGACACGTGCCAATGTTTTTTCCTTTTTCCCCTGCCTGTTGGACTGTGTTTTCCGGAAAAGCCTTTTGCGCAAGTTTCAAATGGGATTGTTTAATTGCTCAGAAAGTGGTTATTCCATTGCATAACTGACCCGTGCAGCCACACCTGGGGCTGAGGGACAAGCCAAGGGGAGATCAGCCAGGGCATTGTCCACCCTGACAGGCTGGAGGCAGTGGAGCTGGTTTCTCCTGGGCAGGCATCTTCTCCAAGTATTGTTTTCCAGGAGCAACCCTTGTGGCGGCCATGTTCCCTTCTGGGGGTCTGTTAACTGCCTTTCCCTCAGTACTTGGCTTGCTCATGGTCCTGCAAACCAAACCTAAAAGCATGATCCAAATCAGTGTGAGGCTTCCTGTGCCTTCCCAGGAATGATCCTTCAAGTTTTTCCCAGAGGTATCTTGCTCCAGCTCCAAACCCTCCTGATTCCTGCCCCACTGAGAGTGTAAGCTGGTGTAGGGAAAACAGCTTTGGCCTAGCCAAGGATGAATCTTTCTCAAGCTCTGTGGGGGTCACCTGAACCCCAGCATCTACTGTGGGTGGCTGCTGCCATGCAGGAAGCAGGTTGGGGCTGGAAGAAAGTGGCTGACCTCTCTGGGGTAGCATAATCCACTCCTTACAGGCCTGCCACCAGCCATGATGCAGCACAAGGACAACTTGACTGACCCCTAATTCTTGATGGCTGTAGGGATTAGGGGCTGTATTCCTTGTTTGGATGGCAAAGGCCTCAGCCTCCTTCAAGCCTCAATCCATTCCTCCCTCCCAAGGAAACTGTAACCCCACCCCAGCCTCCAGGCAAATCTGTTTTCTTTAGGTGCCCTTGGGCAATGGGAAGTTACTCCATTTCCCACCAATTGGTCAATGTCCACCTCAGCTTGTGTAAGGGGTTCCTGGAACATTTCTGTGGGGCTTCTGGGGCTGGCAGGAGCCCAAGCTGTGCTGGAAACAGGCTCGGGGAATTCCCCAGGGACAGGAAGGCTCCCACAGTCAAACCCCACACAGTCCTGCAAAGGACAGCCCCTGATCCCGCAACCAGGCAGGACAAGGAGCAGCAAAACCCCAGTATTACCCCTCTATGCTCTGTGCAGCCCCTGAGCCCCCCACCATTGCACTGATCCAGGCCCTGGAGCTGCCACTTTCCATCCAGGGCATGGTGGATACCTCACTGTGCCCTTTCCTGCTCAGACTTCCATTCTCAAGTTGCAATGGGCCCCATTAACTAGACCTCAACTAACCCGATATCTGTTAATTATTGTCCAATTTCCCTGTTGATTTTGTGGCTGCATTTAGCTCTTTGTGAAGTCATTTATTAAATAATGTGCAGAGGATATAGCCAACCCAAAAAGATTTTCTGGGCTGTGCACCAACAATGTAGCACTTTTAATGAGAAATACAAGCTCTGGATTAATTTTTAAGCAATCCATTGCCACTCAGCTGCTGCTGGGGCTGGAGAGGACAATGCTGTGCTCTCAGCTGGTGCCAGAATCTGGCTGAGGTCGTGCTTGGACCTATGCCTCCAGGGGAGGAGAAAAGATCAAGGAGCAAGGCTTGGATTAAGCTGCAGAGAAGATGGGGGTGAAAGAAATCCACCTGAAGAACATTCTATGGTACTTTATTCATAGCAGGGGGAAAAGTGTGAACTTCTTGTTGCAAACTCCCATGGAATAACCAGGACCCAGGCATTCCTGAGCACAGGATTGCCTGCAGTCCTCATGTTGCATTCTGTTATGTGTGCAACACCCATTGCCCCAGCACCTCACAGAGCAATCCCCATCCCACATGGCTCATGCTCTTCTCCATGAAAACCCCTTTGTGATCCTCCTTCCGAAGCCGCAAGGCCGCAGTTGTGCGGTGCTTGAGGGTGTTGTGGCAGATGTTGCATTTTGCGAGCCAGAGCAAGGCTCTCCAGTTTGTATTCCCTGGGAATGGAAAGGAGGGAGATCAGTAGCCCCTGGTCCCTCAGCCTTACCAGGGTACACAAAGCACCCAAGGAAAAGCTTGTTCACTGCAAAGCAGCCCTAGTCCCCCACCAGGTGATGCAAAGCTTTCAGCCTGATGATGAGCTCCATCCATCCATCCCTTCTTCCATGCATGCATGCATCCATCCCCAGGCCACGGCTCAGGAAGCTCCCCTCAGCTCCAGGCCGGTGGCTGCCCGGGAGCAGGGGGTGCCCGCAGCCCAGAGCACCCTCATTAGCGCAGGTGTCTGGTGCCACCTAGTGAAGTGCCATTCACGAGGCTCTGCAGGGCCAGGCAGGCTCGGCCCTGCTCACAAATGGAATCCCACGGGAAAGGGCCCTGTGGGATCTGCCTCTACAAATATGAAGTGTGCACAGGCCTCTAAGTGGGACCCCCAACACAGCACTCACTCCCAGACACCTCCAGCATGGGGAACCTGGAGCAAGTGTAAACCACAACTCTGCAAATGCTGCATGTGCCCAAAGCAAATGGAAAGAGAGCTGAGGTGTGAAAAATAAAGATTGTTTATTTACAGAAGAGCAGCAACAACAATGAGCTACAGATTGTATTTACATTGTAAGAATCTTTTTAATGTTTAATCTTTTTGTTGTTTATAACAACAACTATCTATAGAACGTATTTACATAAGAACCTATCTAACAACAATGTATGAAACGTATTTACAGAAGGTAACAACACTATCTAAAACATATATACAGAAGACAACTGAAGAACTCTCTCAAAAACATATGTACAGAAGGGTGGCATCCATGCCTCGCATCTCCGTCAGTCCTGGAAGAAGAGCAAGCGATGCGGTCATTGCAGTGCGGCCCTGAGGGCTCTTCCCTGGGTCCCCAGGCTGTCACACGCTGGCAGAGCGGCACTCTGCCACCAGCCCTGAGCCCTGCTGGGGCTGGTGTGGCCCAAAGCAAGCACAGGGCAGGCCGGGGGTGGTGCTTGTGCCACCAGACTGCAGGGCCCCCCAGGCACCGTGTCCCTGAGCGGGGCCACCCAGCCCAGCCCCAGCCTGGCGGCAGGGGAGCCACTCTGCCTGTGAGCAGGGCATGGGGAGCACGTGCCTGTCCTGCTGCTGGTGTTGGTCTTCATCCCAACACCATGGCCTCCTCCTCATCTTCTTCGTCAACCTCCATGGGTTCCTCATGGTCTTCCTCGTCCACCTCCATCTCTTCCTCATTCTCCTCGATGTCCACCTCCATCTCTTCGTCTGTCTCCTCCACGTCAACCTCCATCTCTTCCTCTCCACTGTCTTCCATATCAATATCCATGCTCTCTTCTATATCAATCTTCATATCAACTTCCATCTCTTCCTCGGTGTCTCTGACAGCCTGCATAGGGAGCAAAACCTCAGAGTTTTGCCTGTCCCACACCATCCCCTCAGAGCTCCAGCCCGCCTGGGCTGTCACGGGGTGTCCACCTCCATGGAATGGCACTGTACCTTCATCGGGAGAAATGGGAGCATCCTGGAGGGATGGATGGGAAAATCCAGGCAGCAGGGAGTGTTCAGGACTGACGGCAGAGTGAGTGTCACCTGGGGAATCGGTGACAAGCAGGGTCACCAGGGCGCGCTCAGAGCAGGGTGAGCTGCTTCCTCACACAAGGGCAAAATGCTTGTGTTGTGCCCTTCGCTGGGTGATGGCAGTCCCAGCTGGGACACCGACTGTGACATCACAACTCACAGGAGCTCCAGGACCACTCCTCTGTGGGCAATGGGGACCATAGAATGATGGAATCCCTGAAGGGTTTGCCTTGGAATGGACCCTGAAGATCATCTTGTGCCAAGCTGAGCAAGCTCCCACCAGAGCAGGCTGCTCAGAGTCCTGTCCCACCTGGCCTTGTATGTTCCAGGGATGGGACATCCACAGCCTCTGTGCACAGCCTGGGCCAGGGCCTCACCACCCTCAGTGTGAAAAAACAGCTTCTAAAATGCAACCCAAATTAGCCTCCTGCAGTTAAAAGTCATTTCTGCTTCACCTTTCCCCACAGGCCCTGCTGTACACTCTGTCCCCATCTTTCCTATGGGACCCTTCAAGTCCTGCATGGCCACAGTGAGGCCTCCCTGAGGCCTTCTCTTCTCCCGGCTGAGCAACCCCAACTCTCTCAGCCTTTCCTCAGAGCAGAGGGCCTGCAGCCCTCACAGGATCCCCGTGGCCTCCTCTGCACTCCCTCCAACAGCTCCATGTCCTTCCTGTGCTCAGGACCCCAGAGCTGGAGGCAGGGATAAGTCCTGGAGAGGCTGCAGCTTCATGGGGAGCAGAGGGGAATTTCATGTTGTCCCTTGAACGGAATTAAATGAACTCTTGTGCTGAGAGATACAATCAAGAGAATGCAGACTGCCCTGGGCAGAGGCCTGCTGTCAGTGGCAGTTCTTTGTGGAGTGTGCAGGGATCCCTCAGGAGCAGATCCTGGCTGTCCGCTGACCCCAGCACCCACCCCAGAGCAGCCGCAATGGGCACCTGGGCCGGGCTGTGGGTGTGTGCCCAGCTCAGCTCAGCTCCCTGTGCTCCCACAAGCACAGGCCCCAAAGCAAACCCTGCCCCTGGGGACACAGTGTGTGTGCCACGCTGGCTCCCTCCTGCTGAGGCGGGGCCTGCAGCACCCCGGGGTGCCACAGAGCAAAGATTTTCTCAAAGCATTGCTGGATCCTGCGGGCAGGAGATATTACAAAAGCCAGAGGCCCCACTTCTGACACAGAGTTACCTCTGTGGCCCTGCAGGCCAGCTGAAAGGAGAGGAACATGTCATACAAATCTTCAGGGTGTTTATTGTCAGGATAGAAATTCCTTTATATAAAAGAAGAGTTTAAAAATAGCACTACCCTGCTCTCAGAATTAAATATACATATATATATATACACACACATAGATATTGATAGAAAGAATAATTACCATTTTGCTATGTGATTATAAAACCAAACAAGATTAATACCAATTTCCAAACTATTCTGCCAAACTAGGGCAAGGGGATCTAAGAATTCCTGCCACCCCTATTCCTGTGGGAGCCCACCTGGGCACCACACTGGGAGCTGGCTGGGCATCAGGCATCCCCTGTACTGCCTGCACCACCCAGCTCTCCTTGCCCCACCACTTGGCAGTAGATGCTGAGACAACAGAAGCTCTCAAGGTGACACCACTGTAGGTTTTTCTCTCGCAAAGCAGCCAGCCGGGGTCCGGGGCAGCTGTGCCATCCAAATCACTCTGGGGGACACCAGGTGTCATGTCTGTCCAATGACCAGCCTGCCCACACAGTTGTTCCCCCTCACCCCAGACCTGCCAAGGAAGGACAACTGAACCCCTCCTTGGCTTCACAGCAAGGGCTTTGCTCAAGTTCCTTTTTCTGTGTTTTTAGGATTTTTGGTTTTTTAAATACAATCCGCATCCCCCTGGGGATTTTGCAATACAAGAACAAACACTGATGCTTTACGATAACCTAGCAATAACAATGTCATGTAGCTACTGTACATCCCCGTGCCCCGCCGAGCACTGCAGCCCTCTGCCAGGATCACTTCTTGTTGGCAATCTGCTTTTCCAAATCTTCAAGTCTGGCCGTCATCTGAGCAAGTGAATGTGCTAAGGAAACAGCGTGAGCCAGACGGTCTGCCGGACAAAGGGCTTTATCCCCTTAAAGGAGCCTAAAATTTTCCCTGCTCCCATTTATCCATCCCTCCCTCCCCCATGTGTGCTCTGCCCTCAGCTGTCCTGCACCCTGAAAAGCCCAGGCATCACCCCAAAGGATATTTTTCTCAGTCAGGCTCTGCAGGATGGCCACGGTGTTCGTCTGGAACTGCACCAGCGCCTCGCACTCGCACGGGCTGCGGATCTCCGTCTCCCCTTTGCCCTCCTCTGTGACAATGGGGGTTTGGCTGCCGTCAGAGCCACGGCCCCACAGTGCCTGGCTTTCCCTTGGTCCCGCACAAATCCCTTGTCCCTGCAGCCACCCACTGAGGCTGGACCTGAGCCTCAGGGCTCTCCTCACCGCTTTGCCCTCTTTTTTCAGCCCCTCTGCTTTCTGCCAGGCTGGCCTGCTGGCCCAGCAAGCACACTGCCAGGCATCCCACCCGGCATCCCACAGAGCTGTCACACACGTGGTCACATTGTGCCATGGACAGCCGGTGCTGAGCTTCACTTTGCCTTCAAGCTGGGGTGGCAGGGGACACGCTGTCTCCACATCTGCAGCCCTGTGGGGGTCTCAAGGGCACTGGAAAGCCCCAGCCAGTCCCAGGGCAGTGAGACCCTCACAGTAACCCAGCACCTGGCAGCAGCAGAAGCACAGGTCTGAACAAGGACACAGGCCACCTTCAGAGCTGGGGCAGCATCCCTGAAGGCAGGGTGCCATTCCAACTTCTGCCCATGCAATGGCACAGGGGTGGTCGCTCACATTAATACTTTTTTATTAACCCTCCCATTTTTTAATTAATCCCCCCAGCTGCACCTTTTCCAAATCCCTCCCAAACCTCTGTACCCACAACAGCCTGGTGAGATCGTGAGACAGCCTAAGCTCACACCAGCCCAGCTCAGCCTTGGGGTACTTGTCACAGGGTGACAGACACAAACCACCCCACTGGCTCTGTGGAGACAGGAGGGCCTTCCCTGGCTTGGGGTCAAGTCCCGTGGTGTGGCCAGGAGCACCCACCTGGGCAGATATTCAGAGAGAAGTTCTCCACAAGGTGGGTCATGGTGGTGAAGTCTGCCGAGTAAGAGAAGTGTTGCTCCACTGGCTCGGAGGCAATCTCTCTCAGCTCCTCTTCCACAGCTTTTCCAACACCCACGGCAAACATGACAATCCCTGTGTGGCAAAGACAGATCCTGAGCACTGCGCTGGCCACCCCACAGCAAGCAGCCCAAGCCCAGAGGGAGTAAAGCCCAGGATGCAGGATTTTCTCTGGGCTTCCCAAATACACAGCAGGAATTGGGGAAGGACAAGTAGGAGCATGACAGCACTGCAGTGGTGCAGGCTGCTGCATGAAGGGTGCTGCTCAGAGCACCCTGTGACCACAACAGAGCACGTCTGCCCTGGGATGCAGCTTCCCAAGGCTGCATGCTGCAGCTTCTCCCTGAGACAGCCACCCCAAGGAACCTTCCCAGGATGCCCAAAGCACTGGAATTTGCTGTTCCCATCCTCGCACCTGATTCCTTTGCTCTCCTGGCCCATTCAGAGATGTCATCCTGGGAGCGTCCATCTGTGAAGACGAGCCCAATTCTGGGGATGTGGTGGGAGAGAGGCCTGGCACCTTCAAGCTCGGAGAAGCTGTGCTCCACCATATGCTTGAGGGCAAGGCCTGTCATGGTGCCTTTCTCCATGTACTCCACATCCATCACTGCCTTCTTGATCTCATCCGCGGTGTGGTACTTGTTGAGGGGGAACTCAGTGCGGACGCGGCTGGAGTATTGCACCAGTCCCACCCGTGTGCCATGGGGGGACACCTCCAGCAGGTCCACGATGCGGTTCACAAACTGCTTCACCAGCTCAAAGTTCTGGGGCCGGACACTCTTGGAACCGTCAATCACCATCACCAGGTCGACATGGCCAGCTCCACACTCTGCAGGCACAGGGGGAAGGTGAGAGAGGACCAGCCTGGCCATGGGCACTGTCACAGTGAAGGTGCCTGGGAATGGGGCTGAGTTTTGGGGCTTCAGGACACTGTGGGAGCACCCTGAAACTGCAGCCAGGAAGCAGCACAGACCATGCCCATGGGATTCAGCCCAAAAACCTCCACTGACACCCCAACACCCTGTGAAAGTCTTTCCTAGGTTTCTGTTTTCCTGAATCTTCCCTCAAAGATGTTGCATCTTCTGGGCCATGTCTCTGAGGACACAAGTGTCCACCCCTTGGCAGCAGCCACGGTGCTCCCCCAACCACAGCCAGCTCTCCGCCCTCTTCCAGTCTAGCTGAGAGTCCCAAGTGGGACTAGCCAAGTTTCAGCTGAGCCCTCTCCAGGAGCACAGAGCCTAGCTGAGGAGAATGTCAAGAACTGTGTCCCAGTACTCACTGCTGCATGTCTTGCCGTCAGCCTGGAGCTGCTGGCCCTCAGGGCACACGCAGTGGTAGGAGCCCTCTGTGCTCACGCACTTGAACTCACAGCCGTGATCCACCCCATTGCAGAGGTCAGTGGCTGGAAGACAAGCCAAGGGCACGGGGTCATCCCCATTCAGACAGGGTGGTCTGGGAACAGCCCTTCCCCTGTGGGCTGGGAAGGACATAAAGCATGTGCTGTACACACAGCCTGTACCGTGCAGCGTGGCAGGACCTACCCCTGCAGGACTTGCTGTCGGGCTGGAGCGTGAAGCCGCTGCGGCAGCGGCAGTAGTGCCCGTTGGGGATGCTCACACACTCGTGCTGGCAGCTGTGGTTTCCGAAGCTGCAGTAATCAATCACTGGGGAGAGAAGGCGAGCGATGGCAGAAAGGGAAATACAAGAGGAGAGAGAAAACCAGAAGCAAAGGAAGAAGGGACAGGGAGGGAGACAGTCACTTACTAGTGCAGCTCCTCTTGTTCTGGCTGAGGTAGTAACCTGCCCGGCAGCGGCACGAGTATGACCCCCGCACACTGACACAGTGGTGCTGACAGCCGTGTCTCCCATCTGCACACGCATCAATGGCTGCAGGGGAACAGGACACCCATCACCCTCTGGTCCCAGCCTCCCTGGGGGAGCAGTAAAGGACTGCTCCAGGGCTTTGAAGCAGCTCCCAGCACCGTAAAACAAGGAAATGTCCTGCTCTGGTGGTCAGACCAACTAACACAGCTTTGCACTAAAATCCAGGGATAAAACACTGCACACTTGGGTGCTGGGTTGTGAATCCTCTGGTACTCACTGCCTGGACCCCCTCAGCTGACAGGCAGCTGGTTGTGCTCACATAAGTCCCAAGTGTCCCATCTCAGAGAGGTGGCTAGGATTTAGCAATGCTGAATGTCTGCAGTCATTACAGACCCTGGAGGCAGTGGGCCCAGTAAACAGAGCACTCAGGCTGCTGCTGGCCTCTCTGGGTCCTCTGCCGTGTTCCAGCTTCCTTCCATGGGACCCATAACTACAAGCTCCCTGTGAAAGTCCAGATAATAAAAAAGGTTTTTACGGGAACAGGTCTTTCCGTCCACGTTGAGCCTGTAGCCTGGGTTGCACTCGCAGTAGAAGGAGCCAGGGGTGCTGACGCAGCTGTGCTGGCAGCCGTGCTCCCGCTCCATGCACATGTCCACCCCTGCAAGACAGAATGGCCATCAGAGTGGCCCAAGGCAAGCCAGACACATGGGCACCCTGGCTCTGGCATATGCCCTGTCCCTGAAGCAGAAGCCAGTGTGACAACCCACACAGCCCCAGCCCTGCGAGCCTCAGTGCTCACCCACTGATTTCCAGGGCACAGACACGGACACCGCAGTGCCCTGACCTGGCACCTCCCTGGGGAGGTTGCTTCCCCATCCACATGGCTCCTGGCATGGGCAGCCACCCCAAACACTTCTGAAGGTCACCTTCTAGCCTGGGTGAGGACTGCACACCAGGGCCCCCCTCGCCACTCGACAGCAGCCGCTCTCACCCACCGCAAAGCTTGTCCTGGAACTGCTTCGCAAACTGCTGGATGAGCTCAAAGGACTCCACCAGGAAGACGTGCTCCTCCAGCGGTGGCGAGGCCATGGCCCGCAGAGAGTTCATGTCTGCCCGCTGGATCCCCACAGCATAGATCTCGATGCCAGCGTTCCGGGCCTGGGTGGCCACCTCGGTGACACGGTCCTGAGGCCGCCCATCTGTCACGATGATGGCAATGCGGGGGATCCTCTTGTGCAGAGGGCGTGCACCCTCCTGCGTGGTGAAGGCCACGTTCATGGCGTACTGGATGGCCAGCCCCGTCATGGTGCCCTGGGCCAGCGGGATGATGCTGTTGATGGCCCTCTCCATGTCTGCCCGCGTGAAGAACGTCTTGAGGGAGAAGATGTTCTGCACCTGGCTGGAGTACTGGATCACCCCCACCCGCGTGGCATTGGGGCCCACGTCCAGGTTGCCAATGATGTCCATCATGAACCGCCGCATGGTCTCAAACTCAAAGGGGCGCACACTGCGGGAGCTGTCGATCACAAACACGATGTCCAGGGGACCCGTCCTGCACTTCAGTGCTAAGAAGAAGGCAAAGAGAAGGCTCAGTCCTGTGGCTGTCTGCAGGGAGCAGAGAGATCTCTGCCCAGTGGCTGGGAGGTGCTCATGAGGGATGGAGAGAGCAGGTTTGAGCAGCCCCCACAGACCAGCACCATCCCACTGCCCAGTAAATCCACAGAAGGTGGTGGCAGAGCAGAAGCAGGGCCAACAGACTGGGGAGACATGCCCCGGCTGTAGGTTGTTGTGGTTGTGTTTTTTAAGGGCAGAAAATGAGACATTAAAAAGCAAAGCTAAGGGCACACACTTGGCAGAGATTGAGCCAAAGAGCCTCTCTTGGACATAAGGATGCTGCTTCCAGTGCAAACTGGGAGAGTGTTTAGCAAGTGAAATGTCAATGAACATATTTTTCTTGGCTTGTTTGCACCCAAGCCTGGGAGAATTGAGCCCTAATCATAAGGAAACACTTTGAGTCCCTTTGGGATGATGCCAATCTCAATTGCTCTGAAGGTCTCTGAGACATACCCACTCCTTTCTCCATTTGGTGCCTTCACTGTTTTTAAATGAAAATTGATTTAGATCCCTCTGCCCTGGGAGGAGAGAGGCGGGTACCTCTGAGTTTGCTTTGTCCCCTACACTTGGAGAGTCAAGCAAGGAGAAGACTTCCCCTCACACCTTTGCCTCCTGCTGAGGTCACAACCCATGCTGTGTCAAAGCTGAGAACATGACCAGAGCAAGCAGCACCAGAGCCACCATGCTGGGGCCAGGCTCAGGCTCCCATCTGCTGGGGCAGTGCTGGGAAGTTTGGGTCCCACTACTGGAGAGATCCTCCATCCTCCTGGGGATGCTATGAAAGAAGAGGGATCGTGTCCCCCCATGTCACACAGCAAACTGTCCTCCCAGGGCTCCACTACCCTGATGTTTTCACTTCTCTTCCCTCCTGGCACTCCCCACCAGCCAGGGCTCACCTGCAGGTTTTGGTCTGGCTTCCAGTGTCGTCAGGAGTAGCAGGAGGAGAGGGGCAACAGGCAGGAGTTTCATCATGACTCTGCAAGACCACACGGTTCCAGTGCTGGAAGGATGTGCTGCAGGGAGAAGACAAGGTGCAATCAGTGCTGAGGGTGGGCTGAGCCACAGGGCAACATTCACCTGTGGTGGGTGTCCCCAGCCAGTGCCAAAAACCTTAAGCAGCAGCAGTTTTGACAGATCCATCCCCAAACTCCTCTGAACCCACATGGAATCTTTCCCATTCCAAGGACTGGCAGTCTCAGCACAGCTCAATTTCATTACAGTAGCAACACTCTGCCAAAGGGTCTGATTTTCTGCTCTGGGTGGAGCTGGCCATTGGACAAGCCTTATTTTCACTTGCAAACCAGGCAGATGGGATGTTCAGCCAAATGCTTTTTCCCTGACTGTGTGGCTGTTCTCTGCAGCCAGTGGAGAGTGGGAAAGCTGCACCCAGGGGTGCAGAGCACCAGCCCTCCTGGTACTCCTGCATGGGAAGAGAAGCCCCCAAATGAAATGCTAGCACAGACAAAACCTGCTCAGAAGTCTCCCAAAGTCACTGGCAAAGATTGTTTTTCCAAGAAGTTCCATTCTCTGCCTTTTTCCAAACTCTCTTGGGAGAGCAGAAGCCTCTGCAGGCAGAGGGTGTAAGGGTGTCTGTACAGGTGGCTCACACCTCTTCCTCCACCAGGTGCTGGGTGAAGCAGCACTCCCAGCCTGTTGCTTTCCTTCACATCCCCTCGGGGTCCCCACCACTCTGTCACCAGCACTCTGCAGCTCTCCCTGTCCTAAAGGTTTATCAAGGGATGCTCAGCACCTCAACAGCTTTTTCATGTCTTTAGGGGGAAAAGATGATCATTGGTGGAAAAGATATTTAAATTTGTTACCCTAAACCACAGCTTGTCACTTCATTCTCTCCCTGCCCTCCTCTGTGTTGCCTTGCCTTGCCTGGCCTTTCCTGGCTCCTGCAGGGACATGGATTTATTTAGTTTATTTTTATTCCGGCTCTGGTTAGAAACCCAAGGTGCTAGAGATGGAAATGTCACAGATAATGTGGCTCTCCCCAGAAGACGTGCACTGCCAGGACTGGGCACAGATACTGGAAGGGTGCTTTTAAAAAAAAACACACAAAAATTCATTTTATCGGTAGTTATCAGCCGGTATTTATTTAGCCCCAGGAGGTCTCAGTTGTAATTCATCACCAGGGTTGCTGTTTAATTGCTCAGTGGTTACGTGCAGCCCTGAACACCACGTCTTTGATAGCAGGGACACTGATAATAGGTTTCACAGCTGCATCTTAAAACTGTCTCCAGACTCAGTGTTCACACCTGGAAAACTATATTAAAGAATTAGGAGGACAGAAAAGGGGTATGAGAGGAAACTGGGATCTAGAATACTCGTCTCAAAGTGAGAGATGTGGCCTTTCCCTGGAAGTGAGCAGCCTACCAGCCCGAGAGCAGCCTGGGAGGCAGTGACTCCGCAGCAGTGCCAGGCTCCTGCAGAACCGTGCAGGGGAAGGGCCAGTGGGATCGCTCTGGCTGAGGGCCTGAGCAGGGACAGCAGCCTGACAGGTCTTTTCCAGGAAGCTGTGGGGCAGAGGGGAGCTTTGCTTTGTCGCCAGGATTACTCAGACACTTCTGTCCCCTCAGCACATGCACGCAGAGAGGCAAACAGTCCCTCTCACCACAGCTTCATTTTCCCATTTATTTAGCAGATTCTTTTTCCAGTGCTGCTTCTTTCCTGGGAGAAAGCACTCACTAACCACTAAATATTTTTTGGGCAACTATGCCACCTAGAACACTTCTGCAGCTCTCTGCTCTCCACACCTCCCTGCAGTGGCAGGCTGCTATGGAGCCTGTGTCTCACAGCATCCAGAGAGCTTCAAAGACAGCCCAGAAGGAGGAATGAGCTGTCGGGCCAGGAACCAAGAAGGAGAAAACCAGTTCATGACTGATCTATTTTTAACAGCATCTCAGCTTTGGATGAAATCTTGGCTCTCCCCACAGCTGGAAGGGCTGATGCTGCCTGGACAGGGCAGGGCATGGCAGCTCAGCCATATCCAGTGCTGGTCCTGGCAGCAAAGACCAAGCTGGGAAAGTGTCCTGGCCCCTGATTTACTGGAACGCCCAGCCCTGCCCCAGCAGCAAGGGGATGGGGAAGCAAAGATGTCCCCCCAGTATCTCTCCCACCACACCTCACTTGGCAACTTCCCTCTACCCTCACTTCCCCGGGGCTGACTTGCATCTCTAGGGAGGGACTCCCCGCACCCTGAGGGATCCCACACCACCCCCTCCAAGCCCATGCAGGAGTGGGAGGGAGATGGGTGGGAAGCGACCGGCTGGCAGGCAGGTGCTGCAAGGCAAGGCAAACACGGCGCCGGCTGCAACGCCAGAGACCTTGAGATAACACTGAGCTATAAAGGAAAAAAGGTCCAGGCAGGGTGAGTGCTGCTGCCTGGGCTGGCTCAGCCAAACCCTGCAGATGAGCTGAGAGGGACCCTTGAACCCTTCCTGACATTTCTGAGCAACATAAGGGGAGAAAGAGTTACTGCTTTTCACTGCTGAAGGAGATGCTCAGTACATGGTGCAAGGAGGGTGACCAAGGGGAGAACCACATGTAAGGACAGAAGGGTTACCTCATCTCAACTCTCCTCGTGATCTCAGCCAAGGAGGACATGGAGATGGATCCCCAGAGACAAACAGGTAAGCCAGCACACTTTCCCTGGGCACCTCTACCGGCAGTGCTGCTCCCCAGGGCAGTTGCATCCCTCCCTGCTCCACTACTTGTCCGTCTGCTCTCCCTGCCAAGTGCTGAGTCTCAGGAAAAACAGCCGCTTCGGGTTTCAGCGTGGCCTCCTTGGCAGCTCTCTCCTGGCTACAGGTTAATAGAAATACTCTGAATATTCCCCTTCTGGTTCATCCAGATGGTGGTGGGTTGGACCTGGGCACATCCTCCCTTGGGCAAAGCCAAAGGACAGGGCATGGCAGGGTGCAGGGTGAGGAAGCAGCTCCCTACCCTTCTTGCTGTTACAGGGATGGGAGCTTTCTGTACTCAACTGTAGAGTGGATGAAGCAGATGGAGAAAGGAGGGGTGGCAGTGCATTCACAGCCCAGGAAAAACCCTGACTGTAGTGTCACAAGGAGGAAAGGCAGGTTGTGGACCAAGGCTATGGAGTCATGAGGCAGGTCACAGGTACAACCACATGCATGATTTCATATGTATTGGCACATCAACCTCTAGCTCAGATTTCTGTTTGTGGCAAAAATCACAGGACTCCAGCCACCTGTCTGGGCTTTGCAGACCTTTGGCACATTGTCGGAGTAGCAGCATCTCTGCCCTGGCTCTAGACCGTGCAAGAAGCCAGGACAAGAGATCACCATGTGTTGCAAGGAGTGGGGAACAGCGAGGAGCCTGTGAGCAAGCACGAGCCAAGCCAGAGGGCTGTCCCATGTAGCAGGGCTGTGCACAGGAGGAGGCACACACAACACGTCCAGGCACACATGGCAGGGTGCAAGGCACTGATGCCACATGTGGTACCAGCTAATAGCACCTATTTCTGTGCTGGAAGCCTTGGCCGATGGTAGAGCGGCCCTAGACATGATGTTGCTGAGATTTACCCTCCTCACCCACCTCTCCATGCACCCTCCTTTGCTCTGCAGAGCTTTTCTTTGTGGAGACCTAACCAGGCAGTTTTGGGAGGCTGAAATTCAACACCCACATTAATGTTATTTGATGAAAGTGTTAAAAAACCCAATCAAAATATGGCCAGGAGTCCCAATCCTGAGTCCTTTTGCTTAGGACACCTGAGTTCTGCCAGGACAACAGCAGAAAGCAAGAAAGAGCATCCTCAAGCTGGAGGATGGGTACAAAAATTGACATGTCCTCAGCAGGACAGCAAGTCATCATCCTTCAGGTCCATGCCTGAGAGAAAGGCTGCCCAAAAATGCACATGGGACCAAGGGAGGAAGACTGATGTGTGTCTTGCCCCAGGGGACAATGAAGCAACCAGAGCTACCTGGAGAGATGCAGACAATTTACATCATCCTGGGGGCAGCTCTCAATGCCAGACTTTGCTGTAGAAATATGGATGAATTGCTGGCACATTGTCTGTGTATTTGCAAGATCTGCAGGCAGTGTGAAAGGATGAGGCCCAGGACAGCCCTGGATCTGGATCCACTCTCTCCAGGGTTGCCCAAAGGTTGGTTTCTCCCAATGGTTGGTTTCTCCCAGCATAATCCCCAGTCTCAATGTGCTTTCTGCCTGCATGTGCTCAGCTCTCAGTGCTACCTCTGCTGCCCACGAGCACTGAATCCACCCTCAGGACCATTTTACAGGCAGCATTGACCTTAAACTCGATCACAGCTCCAAAATCTCAATGCTCATCCCCTGCAGCAGCTGGGTGACAAGTGGAAAATCCCACCAGAGAAGACAGCAGTGCAGTTTTCAGAGCAAGGAAGAGCACAAGCACATCAATACCATGGAAATGGCATGAATTTCCAGCCCAAAAGGAATTCTTTTCCCCCTGCTTAAAGGATTGATGTGTCCTTGGTTTTTCCCAAACACATGTGGGAGAAGCAGAGCAGACTCTTTCCAGGACATCGCAGAGCTCTCCAGTTACAACACCACGGCAGCTTTACTGGGCCAAGTGCCACCTGGAAGGACACGTTGTTTGAAAAACAAGGCTGTATTTCTCGAACAGCACATCAAGGCTCCAAACCTAACAGGAGCAAATCAGCAGGAGTGCTGTAACAGGAAAACCTTGCTGGATGCAGAAGGAACTTCTCTTTCGCTCCACTTGCTCCCCACAAAAGTCTATTCCCTGTTTTATGGGACCTGATCCTGTATATTCACAGGGAGGGCAGGAGGAAGATGGGTTTCTTGACCAGGTCCATTTGCAGGCTGAGTAACAGATGTCTTTGACTCACAACTCATGGACTCATACAAGTCCTGACAGGTTCATACTGTGTGACATGACATTTGAAGTCCCCTTGGGAGAGAAATACTGGGTATAGCAATGGACAGAGCACCCCCTTCTAGATGTTATCCACAATAGCACATGGGGTCTTTCTCTGCCATCAATCTATCTGTAAAAGACCTCCCAGTGCTCTGCAACTCACCTGGCAGGGAAGCCTTTTGCCCAGACAGCCCTGCACTGAAATAGGCTGTACCTGGGCTGCTTCGGAAACAGCTGCCACGAATAAAAGCCACATTCACTTGCAAATTAAAATGTTAAAGGTCTAGCCAAGAGGAAAACACATCTGCCAAATCTCCTTGTTCAACTAACCATGCCAGAGATGACTCCTGTTTCAGGACTGCTGGTGCCATTTCTCTGTTCCTCTCTGTCCCACTCAAGACCTTTAGGCTATACTTGTCCCCTGAGCTGCACAACAGGCAAACTCTGCCCATCCCCTAACTGCTATTTTAAACAAAACTAACAAAACTGGAGAGATCTTGGAATACTTAGATTTTGATGAAGAGTGATCCACAGGGGACAGATCCACCTTACTGACACTCTTTAAAAAGCAAATGCTCTTCTGCAAACAGGTCCTTGGAGGACAGCTGAGCTGGGCCAAGAGACTTCAAACTTTGGAGAGGAGGATGTCTGGGCCATCCAGAAGCTGACGCAGCAATCCACTGCCCGAGTTCTTGTTTTGGGAGGAAGGTGTTAGAGAGCATTTTTTCCCCCAGAAATATGCATGTTCAACCGCAAAGGAAAAGATCAACAGCCCAGATCAGCTATTGGGCTGGTACAGACTTTGTCAGCTGAGCTCCTGATGTAGCAAAGCTGGTAAGAGATTGATAGTTACTAGCAGGACATCTGTCTCCCAAATCTGCTGGGACCACTATCCCCAGCTGACCTCCAGGAAGTTTACATGGCACAGACAACCACAGAGACTGCCTGCTATTCCAGCCCCACAATCATAGATTCATTGCCTGACCTCCTTCTCTAAATCTTTATATCATATTTCTCACTCCAGAGATGTGACTCAATGTGTTGGCATAAGAAAACACGCCAGGAGAATATTCTTGTGCCTCTCCCCTTTATCCTACCCATCCTGCTATGTGTTTAATTGAAATAGCAGAAAGTGAAGAGCGTTTGGCAGCTGCAGAAAGGCACGCGGGGACTTTTTGTCCCTCCTCAGAACAGAAAAGCAAGCTTTGTGTAGATACTTTTCACAGGGAGAACCTCAAAGGTAGCACAGGAAATGTCTCACACCTAACTTCACAGCTTCCACGTCCCTCTGGCAGCAGGAGAACTGCTTTCCTGGGACTGAGATGCTGTCACCCCTTAGGACATGCACCAGAGAAGAGCTTCACCCAGTGGGCTGGGACCTCCCTTCTGCCCACTCTGAAGAGTAGGTAACATTTTGGGGAAGCCATCCAAGTCCAGCTGCAGGAATAGGAGCTGTGAATTCTCAAAGGCATTTGCGGACCCTGCCCAGTTTTCCAGCCCAGACCCTTGTACAGTAGGTTACTTTTCAACAGATCTGCTCCCACTGGTTCCTGCCACAGACCACGGACTCCTCTGGGTCCACAGAATGCACTCAAAGACTCCCGAATTTACACATTGGCAAAGCAGCACAACCCAGCCCAGAGACAGAAAAGCTGAAGTTTGGAGTGGAACCAAATCACTGTCACCTCTCTACCAGGGATAATAGCTGAGCCTTATGGATTTCCCTGGTGGGCACCAGAGGGGCCAAGCTATTGGTGGATTCACATGTGCAACCAGGGGCTTGCAAGGTGAGAGAATCAGAAGAGTGCAGATAAAGAGACACAGGCAAAGGCAGAGTGTTGGTGGGGAAGATGGATCCAGTAAAAAACACCAGGAAGGACAAGCTGTGTGAGAGCCACAAAAGATTCAGACACAGAATAGGACATGGCAAGCTGAAGCATCCCACATGGAAACACTGCCATCGCTGTGAACCAGTCTGTGGAGTCTCCTGAGCACACACCTATACTCTCTCCTGCTTTAACACAGATGGTTTTAAACCCTTTATATTTAGCCAAGACAAGAGAGAACCAAAGCCTTCTAAGACCTAAAAACCTTACTTGGCACGTAAAGGTACATCTGTGCTGTGAGTACCTACAGAGGGGCGACACTCACCGGCCCACAGCAGGTAACAGAGAGCACTGAGTCGGGGGTCCCTGTACCCAGCAGCTCAGTGGACCCCTTATGGCAGCTGCATGAGCTCCCAATGGGGCCCAAGTGCTCAATTTGCTACTGTTTGGGCCCAAAGTGCAGAAAACACAACTACTGAGAAGTAATGACAAGTGTCAAGAGCCTCTCAGCCTCCTGGCTCGGCTGGAGGAGACATCTGGCATGAGAGGGCCCAACTGGTGCAGGGGGAGTAGCTGACTTTTAAAAGTTTCTTTATAAACACCACTCCATCTATTTTTTTTTCCTGTGTTTTTTTTATGTCCCATTTATTCCCTCATGGTAGGGCTTGTCTCTAAGTCCCCTGTGTGTGTAGGTACAAATACTACTTATCTCCCCTCCATGTTTCAGCCCTATTCATCAGGCATTTGTAAATGGCATTTTATGAGTGCTGAGTTTTTAACAAGGCAGGCACGCTGCTCCAGAGTGAACAAAGGGGCCCCTATTGGAAACTTTAAAGATGTTTAAACAAAGAGTTCTCTTGAAAACCTTTAACCCCTAATGCCAACCTCAAGGGAAACACTATGTTATGAGCAATCGGAGCACAAACATCTTCTGTGACCACAGATTGCCTACAACGGGCAGCCTTGTTGGCCACGGCTCCTCTGTTTGCTACAGCTGCCAACCAGGGCAGCTCCCGAGCCCATCTCGTACTGAGCACTTACGGTTTCTTTAATTCTTCAACAACAAATGCAAGCTACAACTTCCACAAAAATCAACAACAGCTTTTTCCAGTTGGATGCAGTAATACCCTGTCTGCTTCGATGCAAAGTGTTGCTTTACTGCAAACACCAAGATCTGTCGCATGGTTTCCAGATGGGAATTTGCATTTTGGATGAGGCCGAATTTATCCATATCCTGGTGGCAAATATCAGGGCTGAGATCTGAGAGCAGATTCCCCCCCCACACACCTTTCTGCTGATATCAACACCAGTCTAATGAATTCCTGCAGAGATCACAAGAATCTGCTTGTGAAATGCAGTTTCTACTTGTTATTGAGAACCTGCATGCTCACTGCCTGGGATTAATTGCTCCTGTCCTTGAAAAAAGAAAAAAAAAATCTTTACTATTAAGAGATGCTACAGAGGGTCCTGCAGCAAGGGATCTCAAAGGGAGAATTTCATAATAAATTTATAAATAATCTGGGATTAAGTGAAGCAAAAATCCTGTAAATTTAAGCAAAAGAGGCAAAGCCCTGTGCCTCCTGTCAGAGTTTGGGCTCAGAACAGGCCCTTCTCATGGACCGCTCTCCCTCAGTCTCACTGCACACATGTGGTGGCTTCCATTGACATAGGACAGTCCCGTTTCCCTGCCAGCCTCCTCAGTCACACCCGTTCCCATTCTGAAGCCTGCATCCTGAATGGATTCAGCAGCTCTCTGCACCACAGCAAAGGCTGTCCCTGCAGAAAGAGGGGCAAACCTCAACAAAGCACACACCACCACACCGTGTATCTGCTCAGCTCCGCTTATCTCACGTGAGTGCGTGTCCACACAAACACGGTGCATGCAGAATAATCTGACTTTTCCAAACAAGTTTTCCCATGTAATTGCTTGGAACAGAAGTGCCCAAAGCTAATTTTATCCAGTGAAACGGTTGGAATGATAAGCTGAAGGTGGGTGATTGCTTGTGCAAACGAGTATGCACAGACCCAATTTTCCAGTCGTGCAGAAACGGTGCATAACAAACTTAGGGTACACTTCTGAGCTTATCTTTCTGCAGGATCTCGATCTCCTGTTGCTCAGTACACCTTGGCCAGGTGTACCAGACCTCATGATTCCCTGCTAAGAGATCCTCAGTTTTATAAGCAGGGACCTGCCCAACAGGTAGGCAAAAGGTGAGCAGGGCAGGCAGGCTGAGCCACCCCGACAGCGCAGAGTTCCCATCCCTCGCACAGCACCGAGGGACCGAGCGGGTACCGTGCCCCGACTGCGCCACGGAACACACCCGGCATCGCCGCGGGGACAAGCCCGTACGGCCGGGGGTCGGGAAGGCTCTAGCCCACAGATGGGGAAAAAATCCTTTGGGGCAAAGGCTCTGCTCTTCCCCTCCTCCCGGCTTTGCTTTCTGCTCCTGACGCCCAGGATCGCCTCTCCCCTTCCTGCCAGCCCGTTCCAAGGAAAAGCCCCCTCGGAGGCTGCCAATCTCCGCGGCAGCGCTCGGCGCTGCGCGCAGCCCCGCCGGGCCGGGCTGCGATCGGGACCGGGCTGGCATCGGGACCGGGACGGGGACCGGATTCACCCGCACCCTCCTCACCCTCCTCCTCTCCTCTCTGTTCCCGCAGGGGCGGCGGTGCCCGCGGAGCCCCTCACTCACCCGTGCCGGTCGCGGAGCCGCTCCCCGCCGCGCTGCTGGCTCAGGTACGCGGTGCGGGCGGTGCGGGGCGCGGTGCGGGGCGGCAGCGGCGGCGGGAGGCGGCGGGGCCCCGCCGGCATTTAACGGGGCGGGGGGAGCGGGGGGGCGGCGGGGCGGGCACGGCCCGGCCGCGGGGCAGCGCTGGGAGCGGGGGGGTCCCGCCGCCTGTCCCGGCGTGGGGGAACCGGGGGCTCCCACCTGCCCCCGCCCCGCCGTGCCGCCCGGGCGGGTCCCCGCGGGAGCTGCGCGCAGGTGGAGCCGGCGGCGGCACCGGGGGCTGCGCGGCCCGGGACGGCCAGGAGCTCACCGGCGTGGCGGGCCCTGCTGCTTTTAGTCTTTTATTTCCCTTTTTGCCTTTATTTTTCTCTATTTTTCCTTTTTTCCCCCTTTAGTTATCTTCATTTAATTTTTTCATTTGTTTTATTTTCTTTTTCTTTATCTTTTTGTATTTTTATCTTTTTTTCTTCGTTTGCTTTTTTCTTTGTTTTGTATTTTTATTATTTTCTTCTTTCTTTTTTCTTTCTTTTTTAAGATTTTCTTTTCTTCTTTTTGGTTTTTTTCTTTTTTCTTTTATTGTCTCTTCCCCTGCTGAGAGAGTGCACCTGGGAGCCCCACAAACTCAAAAGTTCATGGCAAAAGGAGAGTCTAAGCTTAATATCCATTTGACCTACAGTGTCCTGGAAGTTTAGGAACCTCAGCAGGTAGTGGCTGCAGTGTGGGGAGGTGAGTTTGAACCAGGAAAGTGCAGAGCAGAGCTTGGAGGGCTGTAGAGCCTCGAGTTAAGCTTGCATCAAGAAGGTCAGCTGATGTGCAGAGATCATCTGCAGAGGCTTCTTAGAAACCCTGGAACAGATCTTCCCAGTCCTTCACCTCTTCCCAGCACTTAGGTCAATCTAGTGATGGCAGGAACCACCTTTAGTGCTTTATAGGACTGTTGTAGCACTTTAACAGCACTTCCCTTCCTCTTTGCACATGAGGAACAGAGAAAGGAGACTCCAATAAATCACCCCCACTGTCTGAATTTTCTAGCAGACGTGCGAAAACTCCATTATCAAACTTGGGCATTTTGGGGGTGTTGGTGCTGCTGGGGTGCCCACCCTGGCTGGCCCCCACTCCCTGCAGAGCTCACTGCTGCAGGCTTCTTGTGCTTCCTGCTCTCGGCCACTGTTTGCCCTTGGTGTGGTCGATAAATCCCCCAGGCCCAGAAAAGGCTGAATTTCCCTTGTGTGTGCAGTGAGGAAAATACAGGATTTATAAATACCCATGCATATACAGGGGCTGTGGGTTGGGTTGGTCTGGATTAAAGGAGGTATTGAAAAATGAGGGAAGCCAGAAACTGCAGGCTTCTCATTTCTGTGATTTCTAATGGCTTTTCCTTTTGCATAAACATTGCATTGACTCCATACCCAAGAGCACTGCAGGCGTTTTCTCCCCTGCTCTGCACAAAATATAACCCAGACCTCTAAAATGGATATTTTTTATTAGGATGTTTGGTTTCCCCAAGCTAAGGGAAGAACAATTGCCCTCTGTGGCAGCAAGTCCCCAGCAAGCTTCATGGCAGCCATGTCCTGAGTGAGGCAAGCGGCAGTTCTTTTTTGGGGGGAAAAGCAGCAAATTAAATCTCTGCACTTCAATTCAGTGCTACCTGCACTTGGGGACACTGTTACTGTGAGTTACAGTTCTTGTGTAAAGAGCTGATTTGAAGACCCAGTTTCTAAACAATAGCTGCCGGGATAGTATTTTGGTCTCCAGAGTCGGGTACTTTCATTCCCGGGGGACCAAATATATCAGATCCCTTCCTCAACAGACTGAGCTGGTGAAGCTCACTGAACTGAAAAGGAGCAGGGCAGAGGGCAGTTTGCTTCTCCCAGTGCTTGTAAAGTGCTTTTTCTGCTCCTGCGGTTGCCCAAGGGCGCGCACACAGAAGGTGATGTGAGGACCAGGATATGTCCCACCCAAGACGCAGCGTTTCCCAGCTGGAGGCAGGACAAAGCACCGAGTAATGCCCCCAAACACTTGCTGCTGGGAAGGAGAGGGATAATTTTCAGCTGTGGTGTTAAACATCAGCTCACCTAAAATCAGCGATGGGACTGTGGGGTCCAGCCCTACCAAAGCCTCGCGGCGCCTGCCTGGGTTCCCTGTGTGCCCACAGGAAACAGCCCTCTGCAAGGTGGTCCAGCTGTGTGTCTCCTGTGGAAAGCACACAGAGCACTCCTCCCTTTCTGCTTCATTTCCCATGGGAGAGAGCACAGCAACGCGGCCAGGGCTTGCAAACCCCCCAGGGTACCCTGGGTCTTTCCCATCTCAAGCAGCAGGGCAGAGCCACCCTAGAGATGCACCACAAATGCATTCACACCCTCTCCTGAGGCACATCCTGACCTAAAGCAAAGGAAAAGCCTCGGTAAGTGATGCCAGGCTGAGCAGGGATGGGGAAAGGCTTACAGAAATCAGTGTAGGAGAAAGGTGGTGGATCCCCCCTCACTCCCCCTCCTTCCTCCACATAATGCCCAACTGTGTGGAGAGCAGCCGAGCCCCGGCCAAGACCTCAGGCTCTGAAAAGGCGGCTTTTAGTGAGAGCTGTGAGAGCCCGGCCCGTGTGGTGCTGCTAACATGACACTGAACTAACACTGCACTACAACCAAAGCATTTTAATAATTTAATATAATAAATGTCAGAAGGAGTGAATAATTCTCTGTAACCCTGAGGAGGCTGTAGGTGCCAGAAGGAGCCAAGTGGGTATATTGAACTGCTTTAGCAATAGCCCTTTGACTCTCTGAAGATAAATTTAAACCAGATGATGGATGCTGGGTGGTCGCCTCTGTGGGCAGAATGGCAAGCACTGTTCATAAGTGCGTCACTGACACAATTTAGCCCCAAAATTTGGAAGGCAATGGCTGCAGAGGATGGACAAAGAAAAGAAAGCTAAGATTCTAGGTAGTTGATCCTCCAGCTGGACATCAAATCTGGAGAGCTACAGTCTGTTTACCTGTCTTTGACATGCACATTCCCGCTTTAGGCAGTAAGTATCATGTGGGTAATTGTTCCAGAAGGCTCTTTAATAAGCTCCAGGCAGTAATCCACGTGCCTCTGGAATTACGTACAGATGGCAGGGAGCAGTGATACCTGCACAAGCCTGGCCCTGCCCTGAGCCAGTGCTGCGGGAGGCTCTGCAGAGCAGGCGTTGCTGCTGGCCATGCTGTCAGCACACATCTTAATCCACAGCTTTTGGCAATTTGCTCCTGAACACTCCCTGCCACTGCCTGGCCTCGGTACCAGGCTGTTCGGTACTCAGCCAAGGGGTTAATGGCAGAGGGGCCCCACAAGAAAACCCCAAGCTGTATGGATGGGCACTGGTGACTGCGTTGGTGACACTAACAGGGAGGGAGCATGTGACTCTGCAGCTGAGACACAAGGACCCAAAGCTATACTCCTAATTTTACACAGCACAGTGAATGATGAGACTCACCAGGAAAAAATTCACACACCCAGCCTGGTTCTTCCCTGCTGTGTGCCTGTTGTCTCTGACAAACTGAGGGTGAAATGCTACTGAACGGAGCCAGCAAGTTTCAGTAGTCATTTAACACTGTGTTGCAGTAGTGTAAAAGATGATCCAGGGTCAGGCCAATTTCCTTGATACATTTCCACATTTATCCCAATCACGATCAGTTGTTCTGGGGAAAAAACAAAAACAAAAACAAAAACAAAAACAAAAACAAAAACAAAAACAAAAATGAACCCAAAACAAACCAACCAACCAAAAAAAAAATATAGAAAACCCCAAAACCAACCCAAAGTTCCAAAGTTTTGAAGAGAGATTCCCAAATAGTGCTTTTATATGAAGGGAAAAATAACAAAGGCGGATCAAAGCTGAACTCACACCATTGCTTGGCAGCAGAGGAGTGAAACAGCTGCAGATTGCCATTATGGAAAAAGATTAAATAACTTTCTTATGGGATCTCTTAGGCTGTGCAAAGATATAAACTATTCATTGGCTGGAAGGGCTGGAGTGAAGCTTTTCAGCAAGACTGAGTAACCCACCCTGGTGGGGAAAGCAGTGGGATACTGGTTGATAAAGCTCTGCTTCAGTGTACTGGAGCAGGAGCCTCCCAGCACCTTCATGGAGGATTGGAGGGAACAGGTACGGCCTTGGCAAAGGAGCTCCTCCTGCCTTGCCATGAGTGCTGTGGGGTGAGCCAGGGCTGAGCCCAGAGCCCTGTGCTGGCAGCACAGAGCAGATCTTGGTGGCAGCCTGTGCTCTGCAGTCAGGAATGGCCATAAAACATTCATTTTCCAGGCACAGAGTAGCTGTTAATGCTGTGGGTGACACTGACACTGGCACTGGCTGTAAATCTGATTCTGGCAGAGCTGTGTTGATTTATGTTTACTGGTGATCCAGCTAACACATCTAGGATAAAGAATTGGGAACAAGGAGGGCAGGAGATTATGTCACCCATCTAGTAACCAAACAGAGCACATCTGTGCGGTGCAATGTGTCAGGTCCCCATGGCACTGCTCAGAGAAGACACTGGGTAAATATTTGCTTGTATGGGACATGTTTGTTGTCCATGTAGAACAGGAGAGCATTAGCTCCATTCAAAGGTGGGAAAGCTGGAGCTGAAGTGTTTAAAGTGAATTATGATGTGGGTGCTAAAAACTGTAAGGGGCACAGCCTTTTTGAAATAAGCGTTGCACTGAGAAGAACTGAGTTGGCAGGCAAACTCTTCTAGAAGGCTGCTTGGGATGACTGCTTGCAGCTTCTCTGCCCAGAGGAGCTCACCAGCAGGAGCCTGTCTCAGAGTGATGGCAGGACCAGAATCACCTCTCTTCACACATCTGATTGTTTATGCCCTCAGCTTTTCTCTGTTTCTAGCCCATTTAAGAAGAGAGACTGTGTTTAATGGGAATGCTCCCCTGCACAGCTCATTCAACTTTCTCCTTGCATGGCTGTGGCTGATGCTCCCCATCGTCACCCCTTCTCCTCCAAGTCATTCCCCAGTACTGCCCACAGCCCCCAGACACTCTCCCAGTTACTCTGCAATGTCTTTTCTGCTGTGGCTGGGGCTTCACAGCCTTCTCTGGCCACTGCTTTATGCCTGTCTCTGACAGGAGAGTCAAGACCTTCTCATAATCAGCCAGGCTGGGTCCCCTTGGTAGGAGCAATTTCTTGAGTGTTCCCAGTGGCCACATCCCAAAAATTGACAGATGTGCCAAGTAGAGACTCCCGCACAGGCATCTCCCCTTCCTTCTCCTCTGGTTTTATCTTATCCAGTCAACACCCAACCTACTGAGTTATAAGAGTTAAATGCCAGGTGCATGGGATCTCCTTCCAGTTAATAGAGCAGAAACAATCAGCAGAACCACCTACTTCTTAGGTCTCAGAGAAAAATGCAGCTATTTTCACCCAACACCCCTTGCAGAAGCTGACAAGCAGCCCCACCTCACGTGACAGCTCCCCAGCTGCACTTGCAGCTCGGGAGCATCGCTTCCCAACTCACCAAAAAGCCATACAGCAACAAGGACATCAGGTGGAGAAACAAATTAATAATCAATTAGAGCACTGCCACAGTCGCACAGCGCTGGAAGTCTTAGAAATGCCCTGTGTGTGTTCGCTGGCAAACTCATGAAGTGGTTGTTCCGTTACCAAAGCTTTGTACATTTTTCACTAGCAGCGCCAGGAGCAGCTGATGGGAAAGCCTGTGCTTTCTGATGGGAAAGCCTTTCCACCTTCCCCACCCCATCAGGTTGGACATGGCAGGAGCTCCTGGCTCCCTGCAGGGCTGGGCAGGAGCTCTCTGGTGCCACAGTGCCGGGGAATTTCTGTCTTGCAGATCCAACCCCTACCAAGCCAACCTGCTCCGGGACGGCGTGCGGCGCTACCTGCAGCTGCCAGCAGACCAGACGGTGCTGATCTTGCATGCCAAAGTGGCACAGAAGTCCTATGGCAATGAAAAAAGGTGGGAGATTGTTCCAGTTTTTCCAATAGCCACTTCCAAACCTGGCTACCTAAAGCTCCGTTTCAGCCTTGTTGGATTTAGCTGACAAGAATGGTATTAGCCCTGACCTGCATCCTTCCCAGCTGGACATTGCCAGTGGTTAGGTTCCTTCCATGAAGTGGTAAAGAAAGATAAAGCAAAAGTATAGATTCTGTTCAAACCTTACCCTCCAAAAATCAAAGGTTAATGTTTTAACTGCCCTATAACTCTTGTCTTAAAATCTGCATGGCCACAGCAGGGACTGGGGCATTTCCATCAATGCCAGTGGTCTCCAAAAAGCTGCTATTTTTGAAAATCCTTCCCACACTGCAAAAACACCTTGAGGTTCTGGCTTGAATCTCCAAAATTACTACTCCTGGGCAGTGACGTCAGACTGCGGCACTGCAATATAATTAATCCTCCATTAATCCTTGTGATATAAATACTCCTCCGTTTTTACCGAGTATGGAATAGCTATGAGGCGACAAGCTCAGCCTCTAAGGCGTAACCACCCAGACCCCTGTGACCCCAGGAGACAGCTCTGGGATGGGCTGGCTGTGCCTACAAAGTCCTCACCACATCCAGTCTCCTGCCAGGGGCTGCTGGTCTACAGGTAAAAATGTTATTTCAGGACTGAATCTTCCAGCTAGGAGGGAGCCCTCTCATCACAGCCTCTTTGCTCCTGACTCCGTGCAAGGGATGAGCATGAAAATCAGATGCCAGGTCTGGAAAGGGAGAAAAAGCCTGCACAGAGCTCCCAGGTTAAAGTTTAAAGGTGCTGGTGCCATGTTGCTTCACAGTGGGAGTCAGGGGCCCATGCTGTGGATGAGTTGTTTAAATAAATCTGTAGCCAGAACTTCTGGGCTCCAAAATATCCAACCCCTTGCAGTGGTGTTTTCTCTGCTAGAGCTTTACTCAGTATCAATAGAGGATGAATTTACACCATTCACACAAGTGCAAAGACAGTGGAAACCCAAATAAAACACAGGAAAATGGGTTTCCAAACTCCTGGCTGTAGATTTATTTGCATTGGGCTCCAAAACTGATTGTGAATGCAAACTCTGTTCCCAACCTGCTGAAACTCCCACATGGCAGTCAGGCAGAGGCAGAGGTCTGATCCCTCCCTGTCTTTGGGAGGGGTGGAGGTGTGGGTGCCAGGGTCCCTGTCCTCCCATCCCAGGGTGATCCAGTCACTAGTGGGATCATGGCCACCAGTGGCACCACCAGATGTGGCAGCTGTCGAGGCTGGAACCAGGCGCTGGAGAGCAGAGGGTCCCCAGCCCCTCACTGAGGACCACGTGCCTCCTGGGGTGCAGGGTTGCTCCTGGTGATCCCCAGTGAAGGTCTCCGCTCTCAGCACAGCCCTCCTGCACTCCCGAGCACCTTCTCAGGGTGCTGAATGGCAGTGAGAAAATGCCCTCTTGTCTCTGCAGGTTTTTCTGCCCCCCACCTTGTGTTTACCTGAGCGGGCCAGGATGGAAGTTAAAGCAGGAGCAGATAAAAGGTAAGCACTGGGCTGCAGCCCTGGACCTCTCCTCCCTCCCTTCCTGCGCCACGGAGAGCTGCCCTCTGTCTCTGCAAAGGGGACAGTGACCCAGTTTATGTTGCTTTTGGCCCCCCAAACTCCTTTGCTGCTCTAGCCTGAGCTCTCTGCAGTGCAGACCCAGGGAGGACCAGAGTTTGGCCATGCTCCACACCTGGTGAAGCTGAGCCTGTGCAGAGGCTGGAAGGTGCTTCTTGTCTCTTCCAGCCAGGGACCTGGGAGAGGCTGGATTTCGGGTGTGTGGGTACATGGGGCTGGACAGCATGGGCAGCAGCCTGATGGAGACCCAGAAGCTCAGCTTTGAGGAGCAGCCAGATGCAAAGGTAAAGCCCGTGGCTCTCTGGGGCTGTGGGGTTCCCTGTCATACAGGGGACTGGGCTTTCACCAGCATCGCCCCACACCCTGGGATGTCACACTCTCCTCATCCTCAGGATGTCACAGTTGTTTCTTCCTAGCCGTAACTCCCCACTCCCACTCTGCCAGCCTGTTGTGGCATGTGCAGCAGTGCAGGCAGCCCAAAGACCCCTGTCTTTCTCCGGAACCATCTTTTCAGGTCGACAGCCCTGTGATGGCCAAAATCTGCTCCCTCAGCCCTGGTTCCTTCTCCCGACAAGCAGCACTGCTGCTTGTCACAAAATTAAAGCCTGGTCCTTCATTTGCTGATAAACAGCTAAAAATTGCCCCAGTTGATCCCAGAGTTCAAAAGCTTCAGCAGAGCTCTGGTATCTTTTGATTCGAGGGGTAAAAAAGGAGAAAAAGCATTGTCTGGGGTCCCCAAAGAGCACAGGGTCTGAGCCCAGCCAGGAGCCTCACAGAAAGAGCCTTTGTCCGCAGTGCTTGCCTTGCTGCTAAGGCACAGCATATCGGCCAGCAAGGGGGAAACCATAAACCCAGGGTGATTTCTCATGTTATGTGGGATAAATCACATGTGAACATTCATTTCCATATGGAGTACTCTGCCCCCAGTGTAAATAAAGCCTCTGCCGATCCCCAGCTCTTCATTCCACCTGTAATAACATCTCTGGTCGTTTCTCCCTTTAAATGAACCCGGGGCTCATTGAAAGGGCCTTATTATGTCCTTGTGGGGCGGTGAGGAGGGTGAGGACAGCTGGTGGGGCTGGGCTGGAGCTGCTGGCAGCCCGTCTGTGCCCTTGGCAGGGGTTCAGCTGTGCCAAGGCCCTGTACATCTCGGACACGGACAAGCGCAAGCATTTCCGCCTGGTCCTGAAGCTCTTCTTCAGCAATGGGCAGGAGATTGGCACCTTCCACAGCAAACTCATCAAGGTCATCTCCAAGCCCTCACAGAAGAAGCAGTCGCTGAAGAACACAGACCGTGCGTACGGGAATGGCACTGTGGGAGGAAAGAGGGTGCCAGCCCAGGATGGGATGCTCTCTGCTCACAGCTCTGGAGTGGTCCAGTCTGGACCCAAAGCCCATGGGAACTCCCAAAAAGAATGTATCTGGACATAGTGATGTCTCATTTCCAAAAGGTTCCCCCATCACGAGGTGCAGTGCCCTGATGCCAGTGCACTCCCCACACCATGAGCCTCACCTGCACTCACACAGAGAGGAAGGCAGTGGGGAGAGCACTGCCTTCTGCCAGGCTGGGCACCCCAGGAACCAGAGCTTGTCCTCCCTGGGCTTGACAGAGCCATCATTCAGTCCTGACAAGCACTAACCCAGCCACCTCTCCCCACAGTCTGCATCTCCTCAGGCTCCAAAGTGTCCCTGTTCAACCGCCTGCGCTCCCAGACCGTCAGCACGCGGTACCTGTCTGTGGAGGGGGGAGCCTTCATCGCCAGCGCCAGGCAGTGGGCAGCCTTCACCCTCCACCTCGGTAAGGACCCCTGCGGGACACTGATGCCACCATGCCCAGGGCTGCCTGCCTCCAGCCCTGGCTCTCCCCTCCTGCAAAGCCAGGTCTTGCAGGCAAAAGGGGTGGGAATTAGCCTGGGAAGGCAGGAACCTGGCTCAGTCTCACCTCTCGGCATGGTGACACCAGCATTCCTGGTGTGTCTCTGGATGTTTCCCACTGGCTTTGAGGGCACAGGGGCTGTGACCAGGGCAGCAAGAGTTGTACTGGTCTGGAGGTTCACAAACCCAAGCCAGTAACTTGCCTAGAAGAGGCCAGAGCCCAGCAGTATTCCTGCCCACACTGCTTCCAGCGGTGTCCCTGCAAGGTCCTGCATCCCCGTCCTGCTTGCCAGCGCTGGGCTCCCAGGGAATGGAGGTCTTTCCAAGCAGTGAGCCCATGCAGAGCAGAGAAAGCAGTAAGAAAACAGAGGGAGCACGGCCAGACACGTGCCTAGCAAGGTTAAACTGCTCAGAGCCGTGACTCTGCCTCTCCTTCCCGGCCAGCCGACGAGCGCTGCTCCCGGAGCGAGTTCCCCCTGCGGGAAGGCTACATCCGCTACGGCTCCGTGGTCCAGCTGGTCTGCACAGCCACCGGCGTCACCCTGCCGCCCCTGGTAAGCTCCCTCCCTGCAGGTGTCCGGCACACGGACCTGGCTGCTCCACGGCCCTGAGCGGCGGTGCCAGCCCGGGATGCTGCCGCCCGCAGATCATCCGCAAGGTGATGAAGCAGTATGCCATGCTGGACGTGGACGAGCCCATCTCCCAGCTCCACAAGTGTGCCTTCCAGTTCCAAGGCAGTGACCGCATGTACCTGTGTCTCTCCACAGAGAAAGTGATCCAGTTCCAGGTATGGCAGTGCAGGAGCGGGTGAGGACCCCCACCGTGCTCCCTTGTCACCTCTCCAAGCTCCCCTGTGTTGCGTCAGGCTGGGGAGTGTGTCACCAGGAGGGATCTTGCATCCAAATTAAGGCCAGAATCATGGCAAAGCCGTCTGCCAGCTTTGGTGGGGACATTGTCACTGAGGTCCTTGAAAAGGAATCATTTCCTTTTCCCATTTCCCAGTGAGTGAAGCAGTCGCTTGCTGGAACCGAGATGCTGGGGGCAGAAGCCAGGCATCCCAGCTCTGTTCTCCACCATCTCCACTGCAGTTTGTTTGGAGCTGTGACACTCTCCGCAGGCATCTCCCTGCCCGAAGGAAGCCAACCGGGAGCTGCTGAACGACGGCTCCTGCTGGACCATCATCAGCACGGAGACGGTGGAATACACCTTCAGCGAGAGCCTGGCCTGCGTCCGTGAGCCTGTCAGCCCTGTGCCGCTCATTGCTGCCCTGCAGGTAGGCACCGCCACGGCCTGTCCCCCTCTCTGTCACCTGCCTGCCTCGTGCCGCCGGCTCCTGAGCCCCTGCACCCCTGTGTGGCATCTCCCAGTTCTGGGGTGCTGTGGGAATGAGATGCATGGGCAGAGCATCCTGTGGGAGGAGGAGTCTGGCTCACTTCACCACTTATCACTGCCACACGCTCTGCCCATCACAGCTCACGGGCGGCGGGGACGTGGCCATGCTGGAGGTGCAGGGGGAGTATTTCCATGCACACCTCAAGGTCTGGTTCGGAGATGTGGAAGCAGAGACAATGTACAGGTAACACTGATAGGTTGGGCAGCAAGGGGGCTGGGCAGCAGGCAGGGAACAGCAGTCAGGTCTGGGAAGGAGGTGGCTGCAGACTTTGGGGACAGGGCACTTGCACTGCCCATCCTGCAGGACCAAGCACAGGCATTGCAAGGAGAGGCAGGGATGGGTGTGGTGTCTGCTCTCTCCCCTGGCTACAATCTTGGGAT
The DNA here is from genome assembly GCA_036630365.1 of Acanthiza pusilla. Classification (NCBI taxonomy): domain Eukaryota; kingdom Metazoa; phylum Chordata; class Aves; order Passeriformes; family Acanthizidae; genus Acanthiza; species Acanthiza pusilla. The sequence continues at coordinate 7,640,718 of JAXCHO010000050.1, read as the reverse complement.
AGCCATGGGTGGGGGACAACAGAGACTTCAGGGAGCTGCAAACAACCAAGCAGCCTGGGCAGAGAGAAATGAAAGATGGGGGAGGAGAGAATAAACTGGCTGGAAGCTTCACACTGAGCTCCAGGAGAGAGGAGAAGTGCTATCACTCACTGCTGGCTGCTCCTGCATAGGGCCCTCCTCCGTTAATGCACATTTTCCTCTCCTGCACTGTTGCCAGGAGCCCCAAGTCCCTTGTGTGTGTCGTCCCTGATGTCTCTGCCTTTGGCAGTGACTGGAGGTGGCTACGCTATCCCATCACGGTCCCGCTCCTGCTGATCAGGGACGATGGCCTCATCTACTCCAGCTCGTTCACGTTTACCTACACGCCAGAGCAGAGCTGCATCCCAGGGCAGCAGGTCCTCTCAGATGTCCCCCAGGACTCAGACAAATTACTTGACAGCATCCATCAGGAGTTTACCAGGACCAACTTCCACCTCTTCATGCAGACATAGCAGGCTGGGTGGGCAGAGACTTGTTCTCGCTGCTGGCCCAGGAAGGGGAACAGCCCCAAGCCCTGCTGGGGGGGCCCACCCAGGGCTTGGGGTCGCCCTGCCAAAGGGTCCTCACCACTCACCGAACACCCACCATGCTCCTGTGATTTACTGATTTATCTCTTTCTCACAGCAGCATCTCACACTGCTGAGATCTCACATGAGAGCATCAATAAATCAGGCTTGAAGGACTCTTTACTGATTCAATTGCCTCTTTACTAACTTGCATGATTTACCTGCCTGCTGGCACAGAGCACCACAGCTCCCTCAGTGTCCTCAGTCCATATATTCAAAGGCCAGGAGGGACAAGGGATAACACACGAATGCGACCTTAAGTGTTACTGATCCATCCTAGGAATCCCTGCATCGCTGCTGTGCTTTTCATAATGAGGAGCTGCTTCCCAGCAGCCAAATACCCAGCACCAGATGTTTTGGTTTTTTATTGGAGGCCCAAATGGGGTTATTTAAGAAGGAAAAGGGAAAAAGAGAGAAAAAACTTCAGTGTGAAACCCAGCTCCTCCCTAGCTGGTGTGGCTCTGCCAAGATCTGTTGTTTTACACAATTAGACACACGCAGAAATGCAGTGCTGGCATCAGCAGGAAACTGCTGATTTAGATGCCATAAAAAGCAGCCAGGTTTCCTGGAGCTGGACACAAGCATTTTGCAGAGCAGGTCTTAAAGGCTTTATTTAGATCTCCCTGGCATCCAAAGGCCCATGGTGTACCTGGAAACCTTCTGGTCTGGCAGTCCTGAGCTGGGGTTTGAAACAACCCAACAGCCAGACTACAGTGGTAGTCAACTCACCCCAACCTCGGGGCAGTGGGCAGGAGAGCAGGGGAAGCACAGCCCCCCATGACCTGCAGCACCCCAGGATGTGCACACGGCCATCCCTGGGCCATCACCCAGATCACCTCCCGTGTTCTCTGTGATCCAGCACATTTCAGATGTCAGCACTGCCCTGCACGCAGCTCATCCTCAGCCTCATCAGGTGGACCCCCTGCCACACTGTGGCTCTAGGTGCAGTGTTTGGGGCTGCAGGGGACCGACAGCCTCACACCACCCAGGAGATGCTCAGGCATGCCTGGAGTCTTGGCCTCCCCCCTCTGCAGCTTCTACATGTCCCTGGCTACCACAGGAACACAAGAGCTTGGGTCCCCAGGATCCTAACCCAGAGCTTCCCAGGGAACAGTACCTCCCTAAACTTCATTGGGAAATGGGGTTCCTTCTTCCCCAAAACAGGAACCTTACTGAGGGTAAAAAGCTGTTGGCAGACTCATCTCTGCATCTGGAGCTGCTGTGGAAAGAAAAACTGGGAGAATATTACAGCACATTCCAACAGCCAAGGAATGGTGGAGGAAAGGGCTGGAAGACAGAGGAAGGGACATTGACATGAAGAGCCACAAGAGATGCAAAAAGAAGCAAGTCCCTCAAGCAGGTGGCAAGGTCCCAGTGTGCTTAATTGCTGGAAGCAGTGGTACAAGACCATACTACTCCCATTCCTGGCAAATACAAGAAAATACTTTAATCAGCCCAAACAGAGGATCCCCCATATTTCCCCCAAAAGCATTTCCTTCCCCATCTACTCAGTGAAGAGCTGGAGGCCTGGGAAAGGATGGGGCCAAACCTTTTGGTTGCTGCCTGCATCAAGAGTGTCTGGAGCCCACAGGCTCCTCAGCCCTCTCCCCTTCCCTCAGAGGCCGGGGTATAATTCACATTTTATGAATGGAAAGCACCCTGGGTTATATTTAGCACCAACCCAGACCCAAAGGGCAGGAGGAGCAGTGCTTATTGACTTCAAGGGCTTGGAACAAGCCTGCCTTGTTATGTTTACAGCGCTTTGCTGGATGGAGAGGCCAAGAAAGCACCGAGTGGCTCATTCTCGAAGCCTGATGGATTAAGCAAACAGCCGCAGTAATTCAAGCCACATGGGGAAAGGGGAGAGGCGGCGGTGGGCTGGGGGGGCCTCGAGGGGCTCCTGCCTTCTCCCACCGGCCACAGGCTGCCTTTAATCTGCTTTTCACAGCAGGTCCCACCCTGGGAACAAGGAGTTTGCAGCTCCGGGAGGAGGCACTTGCCTGCCACGAGGAACATATGCTCCACGTCGCGCAGCGGAGCTGGGAGCGTGGCAGGGCTGTTTATTTGCATAATCACTGATTAACACAAATGTCTCGGACAGGCGCCAGCCAGCCAGTTGCATGTTCTCGCTCCGGAGTCAGCAGCGCCTGTCTCTGCCGGATCCTACAATCATCCAGCATGTGTCCGGGAAACACAGCCCGTCCCACCGAGCTGGGCTGCCCGCAAAGCCCATCTGGCAGCTCTGTTCTGTGCTCCTGAGCTCTGCGAGGAGCTTTTCCCTGTCCCCACGGCAGCCAGAAACACGGGTATAAAACTGAGCATGAAGAAACCTTCACATCGCTCTAGGAGCTGGGGATTTAGGAAAAGCATCAAATGCTTTAAGGATGTGGGGGGTAACTCATGTGCAAGGTGTGATGCACGAGCATCTCGGGATGATGGTGAGGCTTGAAGGCAATGGGGATCCCCTGCTCCCAGCATCCAGGGTGCAGCTGGGGCTGCCGGGAGCCCCACCACACCAAGCAGCCACTTCAGGTGCCAGAGGGGCGCATTACCTTTAAAAACATCCAGAAGAAAGCTTTCCCACCATGACACGATATCCCAGAGGAGCACTAAGCTCGTTTTGGGTCTGTCTCCCTCCCTGCCTGGGCTGTGTGTCACTGCTGCCCGTTGGAAAGAAGCTGCTGCCATCTAGTGAACCCAGCCCAGTCCAGCCCCAGCCCTCTCATCACACCCTGTGATAGCTCAGGCCAGCCCGGGAGACACACCGGGCACCTCTGGCCATCTCCGGGCAACATCTTCTGTCCGAATCAAAGAGTCTGGCTGCTTTTTAAACAGCCACTGCACTGTATTTTGCCCCAAATCACACAGCAAGTTTCCCAGTGGACAGATTGAGTGTTCTTCAGAGAAGGGAGGGCAGCTGTGGAACATGTGGAGGGTGGGCAATGTCCCTCTCCTGCTCACTCAGCCCGCATGCAGCTGGTGACACCACTCTTGGCACTGAGGTGGCAGGTGGGCTGGCTTGCTTGTAGGGCAATTTGTGACAACACCTGCAGGAAGACCAGAAAACCCTGGTTAAGTGGGGTTTTTGCAACCCCTGAGTGGAAGGGGTGGGCAAGGGGAGAGCTGGCCAGGGCAAGTAAGGAGTGGGGCTGTTCTGAGCCAGTGAGGTGTTTGTCCTGTCCCTGCCCCACACCCCTGGGCAGAGTCTCCAGTCAGGCCAGTGGGCCCATGGCCTGCACTGCTCACATAAATGTCTGTCTCCCAGGCCCTCAAGAACAGGGGCTGTGGGGATGATGCTCTGCCCATCAGCCAGGGACAAGGATCAGAGAAAAACCTTTTCTTGAAAACTGCCCCCAGGTGTTGATGACCAGGGCTGCTGCAGTGCACAAAGGAGACTCAGCCAACAAGACTGAACCAAGGGGCCAGTGAGCATCATGAGCCATAAAATGCCCCTCTCCACCAAACTTGGTCCCAGCACTACCCACAGACCCCAATGTGGTCCCATTACCCTGTGCATCCCTCCAAGGGCACTCCTGGCCCCAGCAGACAGGGCCATAGATTTGTGCAGTGCCCAAAACCCTGTGCTGATTTTATCCTTTCTCTGACAGAGCTATAAATTACCCAGCTGGGCCTCAGGATGCAAAACTATGCTGGGGCCAAAATAAGCCAAGCAGGGTTGCTGAGGAATTACAATTACCTGCTCAAGAGGCTTCAAGAGCATCGGGAACTGCTCAGGCATGTGGCCCTGCTGGCCAGACTCTGAAATAAACCCAAATAGCATTAGGGACAGAATGAGCCCGAGGCACCCCTAGGTGCCCATGTCACCAGCAGTGCCAGGAGGGGCTGCTATTAGTCCTGGCCCGAGATGGGCGGCTCAGGGGCGGAGACTGCCACGCTTCTGTGCCCAAGTCCTGGGCACTCAGCCCTGCCCATGCAGCCAAAAAGCCTGTGGAAAATTAGGCTTCCTTTTTGTCAGTGTTTTTTTTCCCTAAAAACAAGTTGAAAACAAGCTCATTCCTGTCAAGCTCCGGACTCCCTGCAGCTCAGGGAAGGACTAAACCCAGGGGCCAGCAGTATCCCACTGCCCCAAGGCTGAAGTTGGGCTTGATGGCCTGATTGAGGGAGCAGGGTCAGTGCTGGACACAGCTTCTGGGGTCAGCCCTGTGCTGGGGGGTTTGGGGAGGCAGCAAGCAGGGGCCGGATGGAGGGCACTGGCAATCTCCTTTCATCCTGCTCTCAAAAGAAACACATGGTTAGTTTTCTCAGGATTCACTAGGGAAGGAAAGTAGTTTTTTAAACAGCTTAAATAAACAACTGGGCTTGAAAAACACGGGCCTGATTTCCATGCACTGCTGCAGTCATTAGGGTGCAGACCAGGCAGGCAGTAACAGATCAGCACTGAGAAGGAAAGGGCTGGACGCAGCTCCCTCCCCATGAGGCCAGGGAGGAATTGGCATCGGTGGAGCTGCCAGTGGAGGAGCTGAGCAGCACCGCTGGGTGCTCATCCACAGCCCCAGGGCTGCGGGGCTGGCATGGCTTTGCACAGAGCGCTGTGGGGAGCAGGAAGGACCGTGCAGCGCCATGCATGGAGCACACGGGCACCCCAGCTGCACGCAAGCACCCTATATCCTGTTAAATCCAGCCTCCTGCCCTGGCTGGTTTGGGCTGGAACAGCTTAGGGGTGAAACCCCAACCCTCTCACTGGTGCCCCTCATCTCCGCAGCAGACTTAGCCCGAGGCAGAAGAAAAGGCACTTCATCAAACCCACTCCAGCGAGTGTCGAAATGAACAGCAGGCACAGGATGGGTGCCAAGGGGCAGGGTGAGATCTGCTCTTTGCTTTCTGCCTTGGGGTGCTCACCAGGAGCGTGGCGCTGAGAGAGGAGCCTCCCCACCCCAGGGAAGCTGGGGACACACCCAGGGTTTGTCGCCATGTCCCTGCCCAGTGTCACCAGCCCCGTTGGGCTGCTTTTGGGGTGTGCACGGTCACCGTCCCCTCGCACCCCGCCGAGAGCCCGCACGTGTGTGTGCCCGCAGCCCCGGGCTGTGCTGGGGGACCGGGTGGGTTTGAAGGGCTCTTTGTTCCCCCGTGTAATTATACCTGAGCAGCGGAATAGAAACGTGCTGAAAACCCCTCGCTGGACCTTTCTGACAGGAGCCGGGGCGTTTGGCTGCACAGTGGCTCCATTGTTCCCTTCCGTGCGCCTGGAGCAGCCAGACCACCTCCTGCACCCCCCGCTTCCCCAAAATAACCAGCCTGTGATTACAAAACGGGTCTTTTCCCTCCAGTACTGGGCAAAATGCCCCAAGCCTCCCCGCTGCCCAGGGCTGGCACGGCGACGCTGGGGCAGCAAGGGCCTTTGGCACTGGGGACACCCCCAGCACCCCGGACCTTCCAGAGCCATGGGGACATTCGCACTCGTGTCCATCCCTGCCCATGCCAAACCCCGCGGGGGGAACAGGGCAGGGGGGAAGGCACGGGGAGAAGGAGGGTGGAGGAAAAAAAAGGGGAAAGAGGGTGGGAAAGAGGGAGGGAAGAGAGGGGGGAAAGAGGGGGGGAAAGACGGGGGGAAAGAAGGGGGGAAAGAAGGGGGGAAGAGGGGGGGAAAGAGTTGGGGAAAGAAGGGGGAAGAGGGGGGCAAAGGGGTAAAAAGAACAGGAAAAAAGACAAACTCTCGGCATCCAGCGGGTTCACCACCATTACTGAGGTCGCAGAGCGCAGTCCTGTGGCAGAACCCGCTGCCGCCGAGGAATTCCCACCCGCAGCGGGGCGGTCGGGCAGCCTGTGACCAGCGGGGACGCCCCTGAAAAATGCCGTTCCCGGTGGGAGCCGCGGGGAGCGGGGACAGAGCGGGGGCAGAGCGGGGGGAGCGGGGGGTCCCGGCCGCCGTGCCGGCTGTGCCCAGGAGGGGGCAGCAGACACGCGGAGAGGGAGCCGGGGTAGGGGACCGGCGATGTCCGGGGGGTGTCCGGGGGATGTCCGGTGTCCGCTGCCCGGGGGGTGTCCGGGGGGTGTCCGGGGTCTGGGGGATGTCCGGTGTCCGGCGATGTCCGAGGTCCGCGGATGGCCGGTGTCCGGGGGATGGCCGGGGTCCGGGCGATGTCCGGGGTCCGGGCGATGTCCGGGGTCCGGGGGGTGTCCGGGGTCCGGGGGGTGTCCGGTGTCCGGCAAAGGAGTTACGGCTATCCCATCCGTCCCAGTGTTCGAGACCGGGCTGGAGCATCCTGGTCTAGTGGGAGTTGTCCCTGCCCCTGGCAGGGCTGGAAGGTGGAAGTCACCCTTTGGGGCCCATTTCAAAGCAAATCACACTCTGATTCTATGAAACACAGCCCTTCGAGACACCAGAGCTTTGGGCATCACCACCTGCACCGTGACTGGCACCAAGCAGGATGGGACAGAGGATGGGGAAGGAGCTGAAAGGTTTTACCCCCAAGTATCAAAACATGCCTGCAGTGAAGGGTCACCAGCACCTAGTGATATTAGGGGAAGGGAGGTTTTGACCTGGCAGACCCCAGCCCCAAGGAGAGCCTGCTGGCTTACCTCGCACACAGTCCCAGCTTACCCAGTTGACTGGGAGCCAAGTGATGCCCCACTCGAGCCCCAGTGGGCTGTGCCAGGACCCCAATCCCCTGGGCTCACCCTGACCATGCCAGCAGCCACATGGAGCCCAGCTGTGCACCTGGCTCAGCACCCATGGGCGGGGGGATGCTTGTGGGATGCTCACAAAAAACACCACATCTGCGGAATGCAGGAATTGTGCCCTCCCAGGCTCTGTGGGCTCGGGGACAGGCACCGCAATCACCAACATTATTGCACATCATTGCTGTGACCGATTTTGGCACCTCTGGCACATAGCACAGCACACACTCCAGTGCCTCATTTCACACTGCAGAACAAGGGAACCAAACACCCACAAACATCGCCTCAAAACCCTCTGGAAGCCATAAAGCAAAGGGATCAGCAAGGTTACACTTAATTTTCCAGCTCCTCCATGTCTCTCATTTTTGGGAAGGACAGACCTGCTCCGGCCACTCAATCACATCAGTACCTGCGAGGGTTCCAGCTATTTTCAAGATAAAGCAGATAAAGCAGATCCTCAACGTTTTGGTTTTAAAACCAGAGCAGCACTAAGAAGAAAAACAACAAGTGCCATCTATGAGGTCGGAGATGAAGACCAGGAATGCTCAAGGCATTAGTACCTCTCAGCACACACCAGGTACAGGCAGGCTAGCTAGAAGGGCAGAAAGGCAGATGGAGGGAATGGTGACAAATCCATCTCAGGAACTGGGGCCCTGCAAGGACAGGCAGGCAGCCAGGCTTGTGCTCTGGGGATTTGCAGACTACCCGTCCAGATTGCTTTGCAAAAACAAGGCACTTTTACGCTGAGGGCAGTTTTGGAAAGTACACAGGATTTTTGCAACCAAGAGACAAAACCCAGGAGAGAAAGAAAGGAAAAAAAAAAAAAAAAAAAAAAAAACCAAAACACCAAAAAAACAACATAGGTTGTTCCAAGCAGCACATCCAAGAACCTGTCACAGCCACAAGAACATGGAGATCGCAGGAATACGTCACCGATGCACTGACAAACAGCAGCTCCCACGGAGCACAGGAGGGCCCTGGGAGCACATGGCTCTGCTTTTCTTAGTGCTGGGTGAGATTCTCAGAAGACCTTTGAGAGCACACCTGGCACAGAGCAGGCAACAAGGCGCAGAAGAGCATGTGCTACTCCCTCACCCCGAGGGAGCCTGTGTGCTAGTCCCAGTTGTCCCAATTTGTTTCTTCCGTCCGTGCTAATCCAAACCACCTGGAGCAGGAATTCCCACCAGGGAGAAGGGAATTAGATTTTCTCAAGGATGATAATCCATTTAAATACAGCACTTCTGAGGAACCTCAGCACTGTTCCCAGCAAGCTGCCCTGCTCCCCACACCTGTCTGGGGAGAGAGGTGGGTCCTGTCCCTTGAGAGCACCATGCTGGCAGAGCAGAGGGGCTTGGACAAAGAGCAGCTTCCTTCCTCCAGGGCTTGCCTAAAAGAGCAGCTGTTTTCATCCCTAACAGCATGAAGTCACCTGTGGACATGGTCCCAGAGCAGCTGATCAGCTCTGCACCCAGTGGAACGCCTACATTGGTTAAACAGGGTTGGCTTGAAACTTGATCAAGGAAGACACCCAGCATCTTGCCCTTGTTTGAGGGGACAGGCATGAGCTGCTGCCATCAGGGGACAGGCACAGGCCCCTTTTAACCTCCCTCTGTCCCTTCTGATCGCAAGGGGACAGCGCTCTCAATGTGCCATTACAAAACTGATCACAAGACAGGACAGACTCACCCCAAGGCACTGTGCTGTCTCTGCTTTATTTGTCTGGAGAAGCTGAGCAGCTCCAGAGAGGCAGGGATGCTTGTCCTATGGGAATCACTCGTGGGTCAGGCACTGGAGGCAGCTCGGGAGTGCTGACAAAGCCTCTTTGAGCTGCAGGCCACCGAGCCAGGTCCCAGCGTGCCTCCCCCTTCAGTAAACCAAGAAGTTACACAAACATGAGCTCCTGCTTATCCAGCTCCCAAAAGTAATTTCAGATCAGAAACACTCCAAAAGGCCAGTTTTAGAAAGTACCATTTATTTGAGAAAAAAAATATATAAACCAGTAACAGTGGAAAATCCCCAAGAGCAATTACACAAGAGAATCTAAATATCCCGAGAAGCAGTCGCAGCCCCTGCTGTCCACAGGCAGCAGAGTCTTCCCTCTCCTTCCCAGCCTCCAATGAACTCTGTGCAGCTTTGAGAGCCTCCCAGAGCCCACAGTTTCCCTGAACACACTTGTCCTGGGACCAAGTGAGTCACCCGGAGGAGGACCTCTCCTCTCCCACCGATGTCTCAACACTTGTTCCTACCTCATCCCGAGAAGGGGACAAATTATTTTTTTTAATTGCCTCTCTGGATTTGGCCTCAAAGCCTCAGTAAGGAGGCTTCAGGAGCCATGAAATTTCCAAACAGCCTGCACTGCTGTTGTGCTGCCTGCTCAGGTGCTCAGTTTTGGGACCCACACTCAGATTTTTGTGTCAAAACCACACCAGACTCAGAGCCATAGGAGGACCCGACTTGCTGATGGTTCTGTAACACCTTCCTGACACAGAGGCCCTGGACACACTTTGCTCTGGGACACAGGGGCTTGGTCCCACTCTCAGTGGAGGCAGGAGCCACATCCAGGGATGTTAAAGATCCACAGCCAGGGGTTCAGAGCCTGCCCCTGTGACAGCTCAGTGTTCCCGGTGGGAGATGCCACCCAGGCAGACCTCAGATCCAGCCTCTCCCAGGAGGCAGGACCCAGCACAGCACCACAGGGGACTCTGCACCCCAAACACAGTTACCACCTCCACCCTGCAAGCTCTCAACACTGCTTCCAAGAGCAGCTCCAGGTGGGGAGCTGTGCTCCAGCTCTGCAGAGCAAACCCTGCTCATCCTGAGCGCAGCTGCTCCAGGAGCCAGGACACAGCCACGGAGCCCCCGGGTGCCCTCCCGAGCACAAGCCCCGGTGCTCCACACAAACCCCTGGACAAACAGCAGCACAAACAAGATCAAAACCTCTTACACACCATAAGGCTGCTGAAGAACTAACTCCAGCCTTTTCATTCTCATCCATATATATCTTAGTAAAATATATAATATATAGCTCTATAGGACTGATTGGAATATATTACAGCCTGGAATTACTCTTGTCTTTTCCCTACTTCAATCATATTTATGCATCCAACTTTGCATACAGAAGTTATTGCCTTGAATTTATAACTGAAATTCACAGAATAAAGCTTAAATAGTTTTCACAGAGATTCATTATATTAGTGTTTTACATAAAAAGGATAAAAGTTACCAAATGAGAAAGCAGCCATTTCAGAAACTATAAATAATTCTATTTTTAAAAAAATCCTAGAAAAGTTATGAGAAAACCATAAATATCTTTACCCTCTATAGTAGCTGCTATAGAACTAGAAGAAACCTGTAACACTCTGTAGCTAACTCTGCTTCAGTTCAGAATATGAATCATATAAAACAGCATCTCTAGAGAAATGCCCGGCCAAAGGAAACACAAAGGGATTGAAAAAATAAATCTGAGGAAATTAAAAAAGTAGATTTTTTTATTATTTCAAAACAATTTCTACAAACTTTTATATAAACATCAGGCTATTTTCTTTAAAATTTTGTTATAAAAAAATCCTACAAGCAATCCTTTAAAAAAGGTAAGAGACTGAAGGCAAGGAAAGGGTGTCGCCATAGCCAAACACAACTGGCTGTCCTGATTTCAAGGACTAATGACCCTTGCCTGGGGCCAACAGGAAGAGACAGAAATCTCCTGGGGAAGACATTCCCATAGGCCCTTTATGGCATTCAGGGATATTGAGCCCTTCTGGGCCTTTTACTCCCTGATAAGGCAACATTATCTGTAGTGTAAGAGATTCATAAATAGTTCTCCACAAAAATGCTTCACATCAACAGCCTGTTGCAAGACATCTAGTAGCAAGATTTATAAAAAAAGCCATCTTCTATAGAAGCAGCCAATCCCAGCACAGCTCGCTGGATGCAAACACATGGTGTTTGCTTCCATACAGTCTGGTTTGTGTTTATATACCCTCTATAAAACCAAGCAGAAAATTTGGCATCTTTATTCTTTTTACACTAACTTAGAAAAAAAATACACTGAGGTTTTTTTTCAGACTCTTTGTATTTCATTGGGCCCTTGTTAGCTGAGTGGGATGGGAAGGGTCACGAAGGAAGTTTGTTTTTTCTCAAAGTCACTTTGAAATTCAATCAGAAAAAAAAAAAAAAAAAAAAAAAAAAGCATTTGTTCAGCACATCTCATCTGAGGGCACAGTGTTTCCGTACAGTCTGTTTGTCCCCTGATGGGCACAAGGTGCTGCTGAGCTTTAGGCATAGAACTCGTTTGTGGGAGCTTTCTTGTAGATGGGTTTCTTCCCCAGGTCGTAACTGCCCTCATCCTTTTTCTTCATGCGATAGACCAAGAGGAGGATCAGGAAGATGGCGAACAGGAGACCCACTGCTCCTCCTGCGATGAGAGCTGGGGAGGAAAGAGAGAAGGGAGTAAGTCTTGGACAACTCCAAACCACGAGTGACATCTCAAAATCTGCTTCAAGAGTACCAGCCCCCAGAGTCAGTGTCCATGTGCCTGTCACCATATGTGCTGGCACTTAGAGAGACAGCAGATGTTACTGGGAAAGGCCAGGATTGCTTCCAATCCAACCAAAGAATAATCACATGTTCCACATTAACCAGTTTGAGCTAATCTTCCAGTTTAGTCCAAGAAAGAAATGTTGAGAAGAAGATGTTCTCCCTGTGTGGAGACAAAGCTAAAAAAAAACCACCCAAAAAAGCCCCACCACAACCCACAGGAAAATGGTACAGCTCCAATCTGAATGCTTTTTTAACTACCTGTGTGAGCACACCCTGGGGACTCTGTGTTTCAATTCATCAACATCCAATTATCAACACTACTTCCCTCAAAGAAAACCCAAAATAACCAACCAAGCGACAAACCACCCCAACCACCAAAACCCACTAAAAGCTACCAAGATTTCCTCTCTCCTCACACCAAGGGTGGACAGAAGACTCCAGTGACATTTATCCCTTGTTCTACCACCTACTCTTTGCACTAAATCAGCTTCTTTGCTCGATGGCTTTGCAATCCACTGTTTCAATCTCTTTTCCAACTGGGAGGATGGCTGCAGGTCAGCACAAAGGGCTTAGAGCATCAGGCCAAGTGCTGAAGTAGCAATGTATGGGGACAGACCTGTCCCACATGCTGAGGGGAAGCCATTTGCCTGGTTTTGCCCTAGACATTGGTACTCAGATTCCTACAGCTGACCACGTGCTGGAATCCCTTAGAGGGGTTGCTTAGCTCCTGGCAAAGCTCAGAAAAGGCAGGACCTGGGCAGAGGTTGGAAGGAAAATGCCTGTATTCGATATGAAAGTCTGTGATGTCACTGGTTTATGGCCAGATATGCCTCTTGTTGAGGCAGGATCTGGGCGCAGAGCAGCTGCCACGTGACTTAAGCCACCAGGCAGCTGGCAGGCTCAAAAACAAGCTGTTTATCCCAGCCAGGACAGCAGCAGGCTCTGTCCTTGTTTAAGGACTGGGAGGCAGAAGCCACCCTGCTACAGGTAACCACAGAGGTAAAGCAACTCATTGCCCTGTCAGCAGGGACCTGCTCCCCGGAGAAACAGGGAACAACAGAAGCCATTTTGATTTTCAGTATTAATGATTTACCAGGACAAGGTGGAGTATTACCTGTAAGGACTTCTGTTCTTTCAAAGATGCTGCTGTTGGCTGTGCTTGCCATGGAGATCTTGTTGGACAGGTTCTCTTCGACAGGTACAGCTTTGTCTGGAATGATTTCATTGTCCACCATTGTGTTTTTCTTCTCACCTTCTATCTCCCTCCCAGTATCTCCAGGGATATAGTTGTCAGATATCTACAGAACACAGACAAACCACACCCGTCAGCAAGCAGCACCCAGCCTAGCCACAGCTGAAACCAGGAGGGTGTGCAGGGCACAGAAAGTTTGCTCAGTGCGTTACGAGTCACTGCTCCTGCTCATGCCCCTGGATTCGTCTCGATGCCACGTCTCGCAGGGGTGGGGAGGGTATTCAGAAAGTTTCACAGACAGACCAGAGGAGCTCGAGATTGCTTAAAAACACACAGGGGCAATACTTACCACAGGGGTATCCATGGTGGTCAGATAGATGCCATCTTCAGAGTCTGAGTAGTCTGCAGAGGGGGCAAAAAAAAAAAGGAGTCTCAAGTTTTTGAACCATTACATGCTGTTTTTACAGAATTCCGACACTTCCTGTAATACCAGCAACTGCACACAAACTAAGCCTCTTGTCCTCTACAATTCCCTCTTATCTGCTGGTACTATTTATCATTTAATGACTTGGATTGCACAAGACCACGAGATGTAATCTTGAAACCAACACCTCCCCGCTGGGAGGGAGCTTCAGCTGGATCCATTGGCCCTGCAGAGCAGGTCTGCCACAGCTTATAAGGTAATGCCAACGGAGGGCACTGCTCCCACCGCCCATCCCTAAAGGATCCTTCACCAACCCTCCAGATCTGCCCAAACATGTCAGGCACCGATTTCAGCACTTGTTCTTTTACTTTTAGAGAACAAATGTTCACATAAAGGGACACAGAGCTACAGAAACTGGTCTGGGCAGGGAGCTTTGCATGTCACAGAGAGTTCACTTGAACACCAGTTAGTCCTTTACCTTGTTTGGCCTCAGCTAAGACATTAACTTTAAGCCTTTTAACGCTGCCTCAACAATAGATTATTTTTTTTTAAAGTTTCTCAGCAGTTCTTTGGAGTTCAACAGGAAAGAGATCCAGCCAGCACAAGGCCTTTTTATTTGCAGCAAGACAGGCTTGGCTGGACTCCATCTGTCCTCCCTGAGTGATTCAACATCACAGCACCACTACTTTCACTGTTCTCATCTGAGTGACTACAAGTCACAGTTTTCATCTCCACCTGACACTGTGGTTCCTCTGGAGCTCTGGCTGTGATTCAGCCCATCACTCAAAGGCTGGTGCTGAAAGAAATTTCACAGCAACAGCTGAGGGAGATCCATTTTCCCACTTACCTCCTGACCCAGATGTCTCATCTATATCTAGCCCATCAGAGGTTAAGTAAGGCCTGAATTCACCAATATCTTCATCATCTGGCAAGTCTCCAGAAGCAGGGTAGTCAAGCCATCCAGCATCCATGGTTTCGGTTTCTCTCACCTGTAAATGGGGATAGAAACACGTTAAATATCAGACAACACCTCAGAAGCATTTCACAGAATGTTCAGAGCCTATGCTGAGCACATCACTTCCACCAGAAAAACATTAAAAGCTGAACTTCCTCTCCACCAAAAGCATTATCTTTATCAGCTGAATTCCCCTAGAATTTCTCAGAACAGAAGTGACAGCCAGTCTGGGAGGGGAATTTCCTGAGGGCTACAGATTCAAGAGGTTCACCTGAACACACAGGGTGAAAATACCACAGCAGAATCTCAGTCAGGAGTTTGTAACAAAAGCATTTGGAAAAGCAATACCTTCAGTTTGTGATAAGGGAGAGTTTGGAAGGACCTGCTATTCCCAGGCAAAAAGCCTGGCATGTATAGGTCAGTTTTTTTGCATAGCATCAAAGCTTCATACCAAAGCAGTTCCTCACTTCTTATGCTGAACACAAACCTATTTTATCACCCAAGGGTTAAAAACTGGTCTGTCAGTTCAGCTGAACTGCAGTGCTACACAGGCTGATGTTCAAGAGCACTCACTATCAACAATGACTTGCCTGAAGGAAGAGCTTCCCCTGCCTCACCTTTTTAAAAAGCATGTAAACAAACAAACCTATAAAATATCTCCAGGATCCAAAGGCCCAGGGAGTGCAGTTACAGCACAAAAGCTGGAGAGCCTCCCAGATATCAGCTGTCTGGCCACAATGGCAATTTGCACACCAGAGCTCATTTGTGCTTGGACCTTCGAGGAGCCACAAGCCCCAATCTCCTGCCCTCACCAAAGTTATGCAATTCCCAGAACTATTTCTGCTCACCCCACAGCCCTGGGGCCAGCCCCGGTGAGGGTACCACAGGTATGAGCTCTGGGGTTGCTCAACACCAGTCACAGATTGCAGATGCTGCCCCAGCCATGAAATCATCACCAGGGAGGGGAACTCAGCCCCTTCCCCTAAGGCAAGGGGCACAGTGCAGATGGATGGGTCCCACTGATGGGGCTAAGCTGGCAACATTCTTCTGTGCTGCTGTCACAGGACAACTGGGAAGTCTTGACAAAGGTTTTGTCTGCCCAGGAGAACATTTCCACAGTCCTGCACATCCAAGGGCGTGTTTTTCTCAATGTCCAAGTTTACCAGGCTACAGCCTCACTGGGGTGAAGAGCATCAGGGACTCGAGGGGACACTGAGAGCTGGGTGGCAGCACCGCTGAGCCCCAAGCAGCTGGGATCAGCCCTCCTGCTCACCTGGCCAGGTGTGGCCCATCCCACAGCCCAGAGGTGATGAATTACATCCGCTATCGATCCCATACCGAGGCCAACAACCAGCCTCCTCTGCCCACAGCCCCAGCCCTGCTTCCAGCCCCACTCCCCTGCCCACCAGCACACTGGGCTTGCCACAAACAAGCACAAGATGTTTCTCATTTTGCACCAGGAGCAGCGGCACTGGATGTGCTTTTCCTTGCTTATTGAGGCATTTTTTGTTTCCCCAGCAACCCCCACTACAGGATAACCAGACAAACAGCCCAGAGGGCATGAAATGCTGAGGCCAGTTCTCCTCCCAGACCCCCTCTCTCTGCTATGCCAAGCCTGGCACTAGATGCTGGGAAGGGGGCTGGGAGGAAGGTCAGCTTGGAAGAAATCCTCTCCCAGCCTGGAATCAGGCATTCCTAGCGTTACGGATCACTCGCTCCAAGGCAAATTCATTTCAAGATATGTGAAACCCAGCCAAAGCCAGCCCTGCAATGGAAACTGCTGCCAGCATGCAGTAGCTGTTCCCAGGGCAGCTTCTGGCCATTTCATGGAGGGGCAGGAAGAACCCAATTCCCTTGCTGGGGAGCACATTTGCTGCAGATCTGTATAACCCTGCACCCTGCACGGGGCAGACTGATGTTGGCAAGCGCTGTGCCGAGCCACACCCCAGTGCCAGCTCACCCTGCACTTCACCGTGAGTCACAGCCTGTAATGTCCAAGCAAGGGCGGCTCAAGAAAACCCAAGGTTTAAGCCCGGGGATGGCCGGAGAGCCCACTGGCCTTATCAGATCAGCCCAGCCACGAGCAGAGCGGTGGCACACGGCCACAGTGATTAGTGAGTGCTGTGGAACGCACCAGGTCTGGCTATCAGAAAATCCTATTTAAATCAGGACAGACAGTGTTTACCAGCAGAGCACATAACAAGGAAATTACTGACTCACAAGCATAAATAAGATTATATGGGAGCGTTCCCTGAACTCATTCTTCATCATCCTCTTGAGCAAGGACAGGGAAGTTCCTGGAAGCCTCAAGAGCTTCTCAAACCATACAGGAAATTTTTCCTGTGGGCAGTGGCCTCACATTAGAGGTTCATCTGACAGGGAAGTCAGAGGGCTGCTGGGCACCTCCATAATTACTCTCCAGGTTTCAAGGCATGTACTTCTAGGAAGCAGGTCCTGGCTGGGAGCTGGGGCATGGGCAGGCTGGGAAGAGTTAACACTGGAGTTCCGTGCTCACAGGGCAGGTCTGGAGCAGGCACATTCCTTGCATACACACCTGTGAGAGGGCACACAGGCACTTTCACAGGACTTAAAAGCAAGATCTTCGGGCTTCCCAAGTGCTACATAAAGAGCTCCCTGGAGTATTGTTTAAAAAAAGCACATCCCTTTCCAAGAGCGCACAGTCCTGCCTGCAGCTCTGCTGCTTGGTGAAGAGGCACCACGGAAGGTGCCCCTACTTCCTCTGGGCTTGTAAGCTGTGGCCAAGAGGAAAAAGCTCCAAGATAGCCACAGGAGGATGGTCAGCCCTTGCCAAGTCATCCCTGGCCACATTCAGCTTTACACCTTCTGCAAATGCCAGCTGGAGAAGGGCACCAACGCTGCTCCGAGTCTCCCTTCCAGCACCTGTTATCCCAGCGCTGGAGCCAGGCCAGGGACTTGCTGGGAGAGTTGGACTGGGCGGCTGCACAGCCTCACCTCACCCTGGCAGCTGAAGCAGAGTCCTACTATTAATATGCTCCTCTCTAGGAGGGGTCTGTACAGGAATCAACCTTTCCCGCAGGAGTCTAGTTCCAGGATTTCTTCCTCATGTTAAGCAGCTTTATCCCCAGTAAGCACCAAGGGAGATTAAACAGCATGCTGAGGAGCAGAAGCTTTTTCTGCCTGCCAGTGGCAGAAAAAAAAAAAAAAAGAGTTTATTCCCTGCCAGACAACCAGCACGTCAGGCACGTGAACTGTGAGCACTGTGAGCGTCATTCCTGGAAAAGCTGGGCACGGAGGCCTCATGTTTTGAGACAGGCTGCACTACTGGATGAAGCCAGACACTCTTTGCTCAGTGGAGGCACAGGAATATTACCCCTGGGACCCAAGGCAGCCCTGCTGTGCTCCATCCCTGGCCCATCCCACTCCATTTCATGCTCCTGGGGCCTTCTCTTACAGCCCCAGAACACTATCACATCTTCTCAAAGCAAGATCAGCAATGTATTGAGGCACGAAGCAAAGTTTCTGTGCGATGTGTGAATTTCCCCAGTCACTGGCAAGTTCTGGGAAATAACAAAACCAGGCAGCTCACCTGCCCCAGCCCACACGTTCTCACCACAGCCTTTGTAAACCTTTTCAAAAAAACCCAAATGATGTTTTGAGGAAGAGACAAAGTTTTCCAGACATGGAACTGGCTTTTACAGCTGTCCCTTGTCTCTGATCAAACAGAGAGTTCATTAAAAGCTCCTTTGAAGGGTCACAGCCAGCAAGCTGCAAAGGGAGTCAGACCTGCAGGGACTGGGGCATTCACAGTGTACAGAGCCCTTTATCAAGTTTATAATTTTGGCATGGAGACCCAGCGCTCGCTCCTGGTCTCCCTCCCCAGCACTGTGTACATAAACCTAGGAGTAAACAGGAGCAAGGTGAAAGTCAACCTTTCCTAGACAAAAGCACGTGGAGCTGGGCCAGCCTGGGAGGTGGCAGAAGGGGACAGAGGCACAGACCTGTTAACTCTTTGTAGCCTGCAGGGACAGGCAGGTGTAGACTGCTCCCAGAGCTGCTCAGGTGCTCTGCACTGAGAGTCAGCTGTGCAGATCGCCTCATTTCACTGCAGCAAGCAGCGTTACACAAAATATCCTCGCCAGAGCCTGTGCTGGCACAGAAAAATGTCACCTCACACCCCCACAACACAGAGCACATCAGCCGAACCGGGAAGGGCTCCTGGACAAGAGCAGCTGCAAGGATGCAAAGCTCTGAAAACCACCGAGCCCAAGAGGGGATTTCCATACAGTTCACTTCCACCAAGCTCTTGCAGGAGCCCACAAACCAGGAAAGTTCTAAAGCTCACGCCAAGCTTGAGAAAGAGTTCACCCCCTCAAAGCAGAGGAACCACATAGCACTGGAAACAGGGCAGCTCAAATCAGTGTGAAACAGCCCAAACAGAGCTGATCTCCACACAAGGGAGGTGTGCAGTGGCAACAGGCAAAGACAGCTCTATCTTCCCATTTGAATAAGCACTAAAAAACATTATCAGAAGTGACATGAGCTTCCAGCAGAGGCAGCTCCTGCCAGACTAATAAGGGAAGGGCCTATATTTCCCCCCAAAATACCCTTTGCTCCCTTCCCTCACTCCACACTCTAGCTCTGAGTAGTGAAAAAGAAAATAAATACAAAAAAGTCATTTTAGTCCCGAGAGCAAAGCAAATATCAACATTTCAATCTAAGTCAACCTAACTCCCTTAACACATCAGCCACAGCAAAACAATTTTTAAAATCTACTCGTGCCAGCTCCTTGTGACCATGCCTGGAGGTACCATTTTACCACCCATTCCTGGTCAGTCTGTCCCACATAACTTGCAGCACACAGAGCCTGCACCGGCCTTTGTGCCAAGGGACAAAAGTTAAACAGCCCCCATGCAGGCACATGTTTGCATTTAGTTGCATGACAGGATCACCTGAGGCTTCCAGACATAGTTAAATACTACCTTTGCTCAACACGTTCCAAGCAGTGCTAGAGCAGGGCCACAGCCAGCCTTGCCCATCTCCTCTGACAGCCACTGCCCAGTGCTCCCACCACAGTGAGCCATAAAGGCAATCCCACCACACCTCTGAGGACCAAGGGGACCTCAGGGACCGAAATACAGACCAGGGCTTGCAGGCAGCTCCAGCACCCACAGCAACTAGTGAACAGTCTGTGCCTCTTACCAAAGAGGGGACCAAAATAATTTTTTTAAATTGTGCTCAGTAACACAGCCAGGGAGCAGGGTATTGCTTGATGAGACAGCAGGAGCAGCATGCAGGCTGGGGAAGCGTTCAGCTGGTAGAGCATCACTTGCTCAGGCGATTAAAGGGCAGCCTGCCCTGTCCACGCAGGTGTCCATCTCCCGCAGTCCGGGGTGCCCACGTGCAGAAGGCACGTCCAGCACCATCCCGGTGCCAGCCTGGCCCACTCCCCCCTCGCCCCCATTCCCTGGGTGATTCTTTAAGCCGTGTCGCCACAAGCAGCTCTCCTGGGGGCTCATGCGGCAGCGCAGCCATAATCCCCGTGACAATTACACTGTAATCCCAGCTCTGCAGAGCCACTCGCTGTCACGGGTGCCTCCCCTGCAGCAGGGATGAATCCTCCCAGGCTCTGCTTGCTCAAAATAGGCTTCCTTGTGCTTACAAAGTCAAGCCTCGGTTCTCTTTGAGCTGCGGTGCTCTTGCACCGGCCACGCTGCAGGAGCAGGACGGAGAGATTACGAAGGAATGAACTCTTGTTTAACTGCTTTTGCCTGGTTATCAGCCAAGAGCAAAGCCATAAAGATAGAGTCCTTTGCCAGACAGGCACATGCTGGGATCTGTTTACTGCAATGGTGGCAAAATAGTTTTTCTAAACACTCAAATCCCAGCTCCAGAGCCCGAGTGGGAAGGAGATGACCGCTGCCCACTCTAGCCAGGGGAGATAAAGCTCAGCAGGCTCTTGCAGATGGTTGTGTGTCCTTCACTTGCCCTGAAGCAAATAAAGAAAGTTCAGAGGAAAACTACAGGAGGAAAAAGCAGGAGCTCTCATGTGACTCAAGAGGAAAACAACTGTGACAGATATTTCACACCCCGGAAGGGTTCTCGCAGTCACAGGCCATGATACACACCTAGTCCATAAAGAGATTGTAAATACCATAAAAAATATATTAACCTAATCATAAATAGTTCATATGCTTCACTGTCCAGAGCTCAGCTCAGAAGCTGGAAAAATTCTATTCAGGGTTAAAAAAATGAATTCACAGTTTTTCCAGCTCACAACTCAGAGTGAGTTGCCCTACTCTATAATAGAAGCTTCCATTGCATCCTCGTCTGTGGAAGGAATAAAAGGATATAAAAGCCCCAGCAAAACAGCTTTTCCACCAAGGATGACTTTTCATGCTGACACTTCAGACTTGGGATATTTCACATGTCACACTTCCCACTCACACCGGGAAGAGGCCTGCCCTCACTGCCCTTTCCTAGAATACAGCTACACCCCAATGCTTCCCCGAACACGCACACAAGCAGAATTTCCACTTGGCATGAAATGCGTGACGTGCATTTTTGGGATCTTTATGCTCCCTCATGCCAGAGCGTTAGCAAAATTAAGCCAGGCAGACACCCAACTTCAAAGAGTGCCTTTCCTATCTGGCTCACCATGCGGCTAATCTCAGCTTGTTTGTACAGTCAAGATTCCCAATGCTGCGCCCTGCAAATGCTTCCCCTCCCACGATCCATTTTAATCTAATCAGAAGTAGTAGCCCAAAGATTTAGGCTTAGGCCAGGCAGTTGAGCTCTGCCAGCACAGTTATGCTATTTCAAGCCTCGCTCTGCTGGCAAAGGTGCCAGCAAAGAACAGCAGCAGAGGAAGTCATCGGCACAAAAGCACTCGAGACAGTGGAGTGCTGCTGCTACGCTATCAGCCATACCCGTGTGAGCATTTATACAAACAAACATTTCAACAGCAGGGATTTTCCTGGCTAGCTGCAGCAGCAGAGGCTGGGTTTTCAGTGCGTGGGGTTTGATGGGGTGTTTTTGGTTTGTTTTTTAACAAAGATATTCCCTACTTATGCCTTGGCTTGGGCCCAGAAAGCAGCAGACACAGCGTGTGCTGTTCGGGATAACGCAGCTGTACTTCGGGAAACCTGTCACTTCCAGAAGCATTTTCCTCTCCCAGAGGGCTCTGATCTCCCAGTCAGGCTTCTTCCCCTCTCTGAGAGGAGGGTGAGCAGCCAGCAGCAATTTTCCAGCCCTCCCTGAGCACATCTCTGCACCCTCACTGTCACAGCCAGAGCAGAGGGACCCAGCCACTGTTTTGGTCACTCCTTCCCTGGCGCTGCAGAGCCCACGCTCGGCTGGACGAGCAAGTCTGAGTAACCAACACGCAGGACCAGCTCCTCATATTCAGCCTCAGGAAATTTGGAATTAGCGCCAAGAACAGCCTGCGCATAAACAGTCTCCTGCAAGATCCTGGCTCCAGACTCTGCTCCACTGCACACTGTGGATTTGCAATAAATATTTACCTCGCTGGGGAACAGAATCTTCCAAGCATAAGCTCCTGACATCAGTAAGGGCTGTATTTCCATTTGGAGGAGAGTAGGAGCTTCTCTGTTTTTAAAGGGGGACACTAACCCACTAAAGCTGCTTCTGCCACCTTCCTAGCACCACACCAGTCAGGATCTGTCCCTCCTCCTATGGGTCTCACTCCTCTCCAGCCCAGCACAGCATCACACCAGGTGCCCTCCTTCCAGCCGTACTCCTCTCAGTCCCTTCTGCACAGATTTCTGGGTCCCATGCTGTGCAGGCCACTCCAGTGCAAGTGCAAGGCACTTTCACAGCCATTAATGCACGTTAGCATTGCTTTTTATTGCTCCAGTTTGGATGTAACAGCAGCTAAAGGGCAGGAGAGGCAGGGTTAGCTTTGCAGCAAGGGAAGTGGGGCAAGGCCACATCTCTTTGTGTTCACGTTTGACAGCAGCACAGTTTTAGAGGAACCATGAAGACACTTTTTCCCCTTCAGCAGCTAAGGCAGAGCAACATCAATAAAGAAATTCTTCCCATGGAAGGCTTTGCTTTTGCTGACAGAACACGATTTGTTAAGCAAGAAGCAGCGGTGGTTTTGGTTGACATAACACCAACTGCTTGGGTAACAGTACTATGGGTCTTCAAGTCTCCTTCCTGCCCCAAGGAGTGTCTCCTTGAGATTTTAATTAACTGCTTTGATTTTTAAGTTATCCCAATAATTTGTCTAACAACAGCCTCTTGGCATTTCATAAGCAGAATCTCAGCCTCAAAGGATTTAAGGATAAAATTGACAAGAGTGCCTATTTCCAGAAAAAATAAAGACTTTTACAAGAAGCATACTTTTCAAGTCAGCCAGCCTTCAGAAATTGAGAGGGACGTAGCTACATCTTGCGTGCTTTCCCCTCCTACGCTGACATTTTCTCCAGATTCAGGATTAAGTATTTAACCCCCTCTTTTGAGACTTTATGCTCCTTTAGCTTGCTTTGAATGCTTTCAGTCATTTCGGATAATACTGCTGCTTTCCTCTGTCCCATGCAACTCTCATTTCCAACAGAATCTGCCTGAAAATGAAGGAACCACAGAGCTGCCAGAGCAAGTTACGGCTGCTCAAGACAGGGCCATTTTCTGATCTGCCCTTGCCAACACCAACTCGGCTGCTGGCAGCAGTCACATGTCGGAACCCGACAGCTTTTCTGCCCACCAAAGCCACCACCAGATTAAACAGGAGGCAGCAGCAAAGGCGCTCGGTGCCAAGGGCAGCACGGACCGGGTGCCAAGCAGCAGCAACCCCTTTTGTAGCCCCAGAAGAAGAGATCCACCTCTGTGCTGCAGTGCCTCGGAAGTCTGAGTCACTGCTTCGGGGAAGGGGCCAGGGCCGTTACTCAGAGGGTGACAGCAGTGTCCCCGCGAGCTGCGATGCCAAGCCAAGTGCCAGAAACCTGAGTCAGAGCATGACTGCTGCAAGTCAGGGCGACACACAGCAGAGCTGCTCCTCTGACCAGCAGCGTTTACTGGACAAACATTCAGGCACACGCTTATAAACAAAAAAAAATAAGTCTGAACTAACCTAGGAGCACAGCCCCAACTGCTCATTAGCGTAGGATCTTTTACAGCCCCTCAGAGCAGTAGCTTATTACAAGTGAAACTCTTTAACTAGGCTGCCCTGTCTATTCAGAGCCACCAAGCCCGGTCTCATCACAAGAGTCTCATTCTAGTGCAAATCATTTGAATCCTTAATCTCAAGCATTTGCATTCCAGCGAGTCTCAAACAAACAGCCACACATGCTCCCCAACAGCAGCCCGGAGGTCAGGCATGTGCAGGGCTTGTCCCCTCGGTTTTGTACTGCTCCGACTGCATCAGCTTCTCCTTTGAGGCTGCAAAAGCAGCACAACCCGGCTGTTGTTACAGGGCATAAAGGAACAGGATGTACTGAGGAGAGAGGGAGAATGCAGCTGCAAGAAGGAAGAGCAGGCTCAAGAGGATAAATGTTAACTCAAGAGCTAGGAAGTGTTTTGAAGGATGGATGCTGAGTTCAGTCTGGCCGAAGTGATGGCTGGGGAGTTCTGCGGGATCAGAGAGCTGTGATAACTTAATCAAGTCATTTACAAGTCAGCCCAAGTCATTTACATTGCAGACCATAGAACCACAGTTACCATGCCACCCTTACAGGTACAGATACCATCACTAACTAAAAAAAGTCTTGAAACCTAAATTCATCAATCCGTTCATTTGGGGAAGAACAACTTACACACAAAATACAACACAGCCTAGTGGCAACTTATAGCCAAGGAGATTCAACCAGCCAGGATGTTTCCAACAGAGCGCTTACCAGTACCAGGAGTCAAAAGAGAAGGAAAAGTAGCTGCAGGAGCTGTGCTGAAGCTGTGCTGAAGCCTGCAGTCAGCCAGCATCCTCCCCCTCCACCACCACTCGGAAAGTCAGGTTAGCAGCTTCCAGCTTGTGGTTGGAAGTGGGACGCAAGCATTTCGAAAAGACAGTGACACCACAGGAAAATCCTGGCAAGGTCACATTAGGCTCTACTTCAGGCATTTAAGAGCAGCAAATGGCCTCCCCATGCCATTGAAACAGCCTTGAGCTGTTTCAATGCAAAGCCATTAACAGAGGCTTGGAGGGGAAGGAAGGAAGAGGGGAAGACACATAGGAAAAATATTCTCCCTTTTGCTGGACTGAATGCAGACTTTTGCAGGACCTCAAAGTGCCAAGATCTTGGGAGAGAACAACAGGAGGAACAGGAAAGAGCAATCAGGTTGGCTAACAGCCTTTACTTCCCAGGGTGAATGAACCTCTGGTATCACAAATCTGAAAAGTACCAAGTTCAGCCCCCATTTGCCTCTTGCGTAAGATGTTCGGCAAAGCTCTGAAGCACAGGAGAACACTCTCCAGCATGGGAGCTGGCAGCACTTGGGATAGATGAGAGCTGGGCAGCAGAGCTGTTTCCCTGACTGTGCCCCAAGTGCTGCAGGGTCACTGTTCCTACCCATGGGAATCTCCACATCTAGTGGAGACAAGGCGCTGAGGTGTGGAGGGACTGTGCACCCCTGAACTCCCACCCCAGCAGCTGTGCATGCTGTTCAAGAAAGCACAAGGGGCTAAAGAGGTTATTTTTTCCCTACACATTACAGGCATTTCATCCCAACAAACTAGGTTTGACTACCAGAAGTTATGAACTCTTTCCCCTTCAGGGCAAAGGGACATAATTTTAGACACTGTCATTTTGCTGCTCTGTGTTTTAGGGAGACTGAAGCAAAGCAGGGATTTGCCCTAAACGCGAGCATGGCAAGTCAAGGTAAAATAAAGTAAAACGTGCAGATAGCGATGTCTTGAGTTGATTGGGAGGGACAGATGAGAAACTGGGCAAAGAGCAGAAAGAACAGGCCTCGGGGATCAATGGCAGCAGGACAAGCCAAACCGGTTTTAACATTAATAATGCTGCACTACTTTCCAAACACAGCTATCATCAACAAGACACCAGCTTTGCCAATCAGGAGGCCTCTGAGCATGATTGCTTTAAACCAGCAAACAGAGCCCACAAACAGCACGAAGCCTCCCCCCTCTCCCTGAGCAATCCTCTGCCAGCAGCTTCTGGGTTGGATTTGTGCTTCTCTCTAGTGCAGAGGACACACAAACACGATGTGGTGCTGCATGAAGACTTTTTCTGCGTACTTCAAGGCACAAAAGTAGGACAGCTGCAACAAACCTGCAGCCCACTAGCACTGCTAGGGCCCTGCTGAGCTCTGGGCACTCAGCCCTTTTGCAGCCCGGACAAACTGAGCAGAGCCCAAGCCTGCAGCAGATGGAATACCCTCTGCCATGGGGGAATACCCCTTGCTTCCCTCCTGTGCTGCCAGGGGCACTTCTGGATGTTGAAAGCACAGGGAGAGCTCAGCGATGTCACTCTGCCCAAGCAAGGCAGACCTCACGTCCTTTGTTAACTCCACCGATCCCACATCTTGGATGCATTGCTGACTTTGTGTCCATCCCCCCTCAAGCATCTTCTGCAGGAAGCCCATCCTTGCACAGCACAGAGGGGAGCATCCTGCCCACACAGCCTTTGCTTTCCAAAGCACTCAACCGGAGAGGGCTGGGGACCACCTGGTGACATCAGGCATCAGCTCCAGCCTCCCTTGGCACCACGGGAGGAAGGCAATGTTCTCACACAAAGCTGCGGGGCTGTTGTAACACAACCCACCCACCCACAGCCTGAGCACCAACGTCACACTTAGGCACTTCAGTAATATTCCCCACCCTCTTACACATCCAGGATTGCTTCACATGGAGAAATCCCATTTACACCAGAAAGCTGCTCAAGGGGAAAAGAGCCAAGGCTTTTTTGTTTGTACAGGCTTGGGGAAATATTCAAGCACCGAATCACTCTCAACATCCACGCTCTTACATAAGCACAAGAAATACAATCCCCATCTTGTTAAGAAACAGCTACCTGTCTTCACCCTGCCCGCACAGAAAAACCAAGAGCCACATGCTGTGCAGCCCTGCACGTTTTGGCAGTGCTATTAAAAAAAGTAATATGGGAGGAGTGCCAGCAGAACTCTCCCAAACCGTGTGTCATCCTCGTCTCCTCCCCGGCAGCCTGTAACCCAAACAATTTGTTTGGATAAGGCTTTATAGTAGGCCAGTGTTACTTCTGAAGCATTCACTCAATCTTAGGTAGCTTAAAAGACACGGATAAATATTCCATATAAGTTCTATATAAGGATTTACAGACCACATCTGTGCAAAATTTGTTGTCTTTGCAGAAATCTGATGCTTGCAGACCAGTCCAGTCCCCAGGGACACCAAGTTGCATTTCATACCAAACATGGTCAGTGCAATTTCCAGATGCTGTCTGCCCCAAAGGTTTGCCCTACTAGTTTGGGCCAGTTCCCAAACGACCGATTCACGTGCTTAATGGCAGGGATAAAGACACCAGATTAGAGTAAAGTGGATTTGGGCTGGTTGGTTTTAGCAGAGTAGCTGACAATTACTACAGATGCTCTCTGTGGGAGTTTCCTGCTCCACAATCAGCAAGCCCCCAGCACTGTGCCCCTATTAGAAAGCAGCAGAGCCTTATCAGTTCTGATCTGCCCACCCAGCCTTCAGTCCAAAACAAACCAATGTGGATGATTAAACTTACTTTGGGGAGCCCTGATCTCCTGCAGTTACCTTAATCTCAGCAGCTCTTTCACACTAACAGAGGAATCTGCCCTGATTGCACTATCAGCAAGATGGTCACACACAAAAACAAACAAACAGCAGGGAAGCCAGAATCCCCAGATCTCTGCTTCGCCACGAAGACCCCACATGTGCCGGCTTGAAGCATCCAAAATGTTTCACCTCATTCTATATTTAACAGATTATTAAACCCTCCACGGTAATGCATCATTATTTCACTCCCACGTGGAAGCAAGGAGGGACTGATACACACAGGAAGACACCAGGTACCACCAAAACTAAACCCAGGAAAGGCTGGAAAGCCTATCCAGGTGCTGTAACCCATCGCACACATCCAACCCACCATACAAGAACAAGAAAAGAACTAAAGGACTTTCACGGCTAGCAGCTGGAGATCAAAGCCGTAATGGAGGGCAGCTCATTCCCAGCAGGTAGCCAGGTCCCCTGCCCCGAGCCCCGCAGCCCGGGCACGGCAGCGCACGGGCAGAGCGCGGTACGTGAGGAGCGGCACAGCCCCGCAGCCAGCCCTGCGCGGGGCACGGCCCGCCCGGGACGGCGCTGCCCTGGCATTGCCGGAGGAAGCCGCGTCCGAGCCAAGAGAACCGCAGGAAGAACGGGAACTGCCCGATCGCCGTCACCCCATTCCGCCCACCCTTCCCCTCCCCGGAGCAGGGCACACAGCGGGGGCGGACCCCCGGGGCGCAGCGGTGGCACCGGCTCTCGGGCTAGTGGCGAGCGGGGCCCGGGACCCGCGGGTCACCCACCCCCTCGGGCACCGGGAGCCCTTCTCTGCCGGGGCAGAGCCTCCCCTGTTCCCTGTCCCCTGTCCCGCGGGGCGCGGCGGCACTCACCGACTCGGCGGCGGCGGCTCGCAGGAGGAGGCCGAGCAGCAGCGCGGCGCGCAGCGGGACGCGGGGCAGCGGCATGGCTGGGCTCTGCCGGGACACACGACGCGACACAACCACCGATCCGACCGAAGCGGGCTGTGGCCGTGCCCCGCCGCCGCCTCCGCTCTTATAGAGCCGGCGCGGCCCGCGGGGGCGGAGCGGCGCTGCCCCCGCCCCGCCGGGAATGCCCCGGCCCCGCTCCGCAGCCGCGGGGAGCTGGGGGCTGCGATCTGCCCCGCAGGTCTGACACCGACACCGGCGCTGGCCGCTGCGGGGACACCGCGGGGCTGGCGGCGGAGCCACCGCGGGGGGACGCGGAGCGGGCCGGGTCCGGGTCCGGGTCCGGGTCCGGGTCCGGCTGCGCGGGAGCGGAACCCGCTGGGCACGGGTGGGACCCCCGCGCTGCCGGCGGCCACCGCCACTGAGTTATGGGCAGTGCGGGGACAGGAGAGAGAGGGGAGAAAGGGGATAAAGGAAAAGAGAGAGGGGGAGAAAAGGGGACAGGGGAGGAAAAGGGACGGAAGGGGGAGGAAAGGCGGGGAGAAAGGGGTCAGGAGAAAAGGAAGGGAGGAAAAGGATGGGAAAAGCGAGAGAAAAGTGAAAATGGGGGGAAGGGGAAAGCGACAGGGCGGGGGGAGAAGTGAAAGGAGGGGGAAAAGGAAAAGGGGGAAGGGAAAGCGGGGGGAAGAAGGAGGGAAAGGGAAAGTGGTGCGAGCGGGCACGCAGCATCCGCTTTCGCAGCATTCCACAAGTGACAGTCTCACATTTACAGAAAACCGAGAGCGAGTCCCTGTCCCTGGCAGCGTGTCGCCGCTGCGGGTATCCGGAGGGGTGTTGCATCACTCGGGGCGCGTCGGAGATGGAACACGAAACCGCTCCCTCAATCTGTGTAAGTGGCAAGCGCAAAAACCCCACACTGATAAAGAGGGGGGAAAATCCAACAGCATAGTTTGGCTATTTCCGTTTCTCTTCTCACATTAATAACTTTGTCTGGCCATAACAATTTGCTTGGCAGTACCTATTTCGGCCCCTTAACCCGAGGGGTGTAGCGTTGGTTCAAGCCCAGAGAGTTCCTTCCCCCCTGAGGAATCTCTGGAGGCCTAGAGAATAAGACCCCCCTGGAGCAGAGTAGAAAGTGGACGGCCCCAGAGAGGGGTCAAGGTTCCCCCCCTGTCCCTCAGTTCATAATGGTATTCGTATCTCCCTCTCTCCTCCCTTCCTCGTTCCCGAGTGGTCCGAGTCCCTTGTCCCTCCCTGGTCCTCCTCTGCGCGGTTCTATTATTGGTTGTTACCCTCTGAATAAAAGTCTGATGCCCGGCAGGGTCGAGGTCTTTCGCCCTAGACGGAAGCTGCCTACCACCAAAGGACTCCGTGTCTGCTTCTAGTCCGGGCGGGAGAACCCTCTCTCTCTCTACAGCACTCCGGCTCACGCGGCGTGGCTGCATTCTGGGACGGTACAGCCCCCGGCCAGGAGATCCGTCTCTAACTGCAGCGAACCTAGACATTAGGGACGCTGGCAGACACAGCTGCCGGGCTGTGACCTATTCCCAGGTGGCCAGCGAGACCAGCGCGCCCTCGCTGCGTCAGAGGGGCACCTGAAATACCATAACAGTATGGCTCCGTGCTCACACTTCAGCCACATAGATTTGTGCTTGGGTTCTAGTTTGCAGAGAAAAAAGTATTTTCTTAACAGGGAAGCAATGCTCAGGAAAGCATGTGTGCCATGATCCCACCTGCCAGGTACGGATACCAGCTCCACTTGATCTGGTTCTCAGCCTGCTCCAGCACTACGAAGTTATCCCGAGAGAACTTGCTGCTTTCCCCCTGTCTCACCTCAAATCAAAAAGGTCCCTAAGGTGGAGCAGCTTTTCCAACTGCCTGTGCCTCTGGGAACAAACAGCTACAGAGGGTGTGAGCTGAGATCCAGACACGTCCTCAGTGTTTGCTTGGGCCATTCCTACACACATGATCACTGGCAGGAGGATCTCCCGGCAGCACCGTGCTGAGCTGCCTGTGGATGGAGCCTCTTGGCATAATATGAAGTGACAAGGAACACTGCTCAGGGCTTAAAAAATAGGTAAGATCTGAAGACAGCACACATGCAGGTAATGGTAGGAACCAACCTGGAGCAGGCTGTGGGGCAGTTTCCTGTAGGACATGACCCCCTGTGCTGGGGACAGCTATGTGTCACTAACCTTTTAGTTCACCTCAGCATCCAAGGCCATGAGGGAGGGATCTGCACTGAAGGCTGGGTTACTACCCTTCCTTATTACCCTCACTTCATCACACAGAGGAACTGATAAAAATCACTTGTGGTGCAGCCAGGAAGCCCAGCTCCCATAAATCTCCAGCTCTGGACGCTCAGCAGAGGTGGGGAGCAGTAGATGGTGAGGAATGAGAGCATGCAGATTGGGTTAAATGCGCAGAGTGATCCACACCAAAACATCTGCCAGACAGGAGACAGCCTCAGCAGCACGAGGTGGCCAGAAGTACTCCATGTCCCCTAAATGCCACCTGTATTTGTGTGCATGTAGCCATGACCTCTCTACACCTCCTTCCAGGCAAAGCAGCCACCACAAAGACGCTTTCAAAACCAGCTTTCTGTATTGTGGCTACAAACACTGCTCACTCACCTGTTAACTTCCTCTCCAAGCAAGCACCATACACCGAGCTGCTGGTTATCATACCACTCAACACACACCCCCTCCACCAGAAAATCCCTTTGCATGGCACAGGATGGTGTTTTCCCTCTCAGGGAACTTCTGTTGTGATAGGATGGAGAAGAATCAGTCTGCCTGGCCCAGGGACCACACACATTCTCCATCCAAGTCACACCCGCATGCACAATCCTTCAAGCAAACTAATCTTGGGCATCTGGAAAGAGAAGAGAAAATTAAACTCAACCCTAACGTACCTTTCAACCTTGAGAATGAATTTATGTAACTTTACTGATGGCATTTTCAAAGTGCATTGTGTAGATCCACCTCCCTTCCTCACACACACGGAAATTTTTTGTGACTGTATCTCAAGAGAATGAGAGGAAATGCAGCCATAAAAATCATAATATGGTTCTGTGAACTCATGGCCATAAAACAGCTGCCTTCATTTTGCCCGTCAAGTGCTCCCTTTCAAAATACTGACAACCTCCTGTCTCTGGAATAATGCAGAAAATCTGTGGGTAGATGACACTCACAGAGAGCAACAGGACAAATGGGTCCAGAGAGCAAAAATGCACCACTGAAATGTTCTTTCCTGAAACCTCATTACAAGGGAGAGAAGCAGAAGGAAAATAAATTGCCTATTGAGAAACACATTTGTTCTGGGCTATGAATTCTCACATTCAAGGTGCGTCAGTTGCTTTCTCGATATAAAAGTTACAGTTGGCAGAGAAATAACACAAGCTGGCCACCATTGTTCCTAACCTAGTGCTCAGCAGTGAAGGGTTGCTTAACCCTCATGTTGAAAATAAAAATAAACAGCTGTCACTTACCAACACAATATAAACATGCTGTAAGTGGAATGGAGTGTCAAAATACCACACATTTGGAGGGTGAGGGGAATCACACTTTTACGTGGCACATCAGGAAATGTCTAGATAATCTTGAGAAGGCCATGTGCCCTTTGGACAGCTCTTGATCATAAATTCCACTGTACTAATCATGAAAAGAGATTCTCCAGCCAAGCTCAGCACAGTTCCTACAGGCAGATTTTAAAGCAAGTTCAGAGAGGGATTTTCAAGCACAAAGCAACCTTAAGCAGAGTTTTAAAAAATCCCAACTCCCAAAGTCCATTCAGTGCCCTGAACTCTGGAAAAAACACACCTGCACACCACGTGGGTGGATGAAGAGGAGTGACTGAAAACTCTCATCCCATGGTTTGAGCCACTTAATGCCGAGTTATTCTGGAAATGTGTGCTCTTAGCCTTAACTGTCCCTTTAGCAAAGGTGACCTTAGCACAAGTCCTACCTTCCTGTCAAGAGGGAAATGAACTCAAGCAAAGATCATTCAGACAGCACCGCCCTTTGTACACCAGCTGGTAAAATACGGATCACCTAAATAAACTGCTTCCTGTTTTAGGCGATGATTCCTGGGGAGGAAAAACAATACCCTCCTAGACAGCTATTTCTTATGGAAAGAATCTCTGGCTAAATAGGGCATTCTTTTCCTAGGCTCCTGATAAAGAAGTGACCACAATAGTTTCATGTGATCTGGCTACGCCCTCAAGTCATCTGCTGTGTCCTGGGCATATCGCCACTTCTCTGTCCACCTGCTGCCCTTCACAACATGCAGGTGTCACACACAGAACAGTCCCTGCTTAAAAAGGACACTCTAACCAGAAGTCAGGCGAGCAGCACCCACTGCGGCACCCTATTAATCATGGTCTCTGTGTTTCGACATCCTTTTCCCCTTTAACACATGTTCGCTTCACAGCTGTCTCCAACTTTTTGTTTAAACTGAAGAGGAAGAAAAAGGGAATTAAGAATGTCATTTAATTCCCCAGTACTGTTTGCTTTCCAGGTCTGCTTTAAACCTTATTCCACAGAGCAGGGGTGGGACAAGGCACCCCATAGGGAGAACAGCCTCTTTTCCAGGAGAAGGACACAGTGCCCTATGCTGGAACAGCCTGGAGAGGAGAGACAGACAGACCAGGAGCACAGACAAACAGACATGACCATGCAAGATGCCATCACAAAGTCAGGCAGGAAACAAGTTCCCAAACTGGACTGCAGCTGAGGCACAGCACAAATGTCTTTGTGCCACAGCACTTCATGGTGTCCATATGGGTACTCTGCCCACCCATAACAGGAGGGAGACTCAAATCACACCTCAGCCTCGGCTGCTGCCGTGTGCATGCAATGCCTTCAGTCACAGGGCAGCAACCAAGCAGGGAGGAGCCTCAAATTCCAAAGAAATTTGAGTCAACACCTCCCAAAACACCAGCTTGCATCTTGTGATACCCTGGACTTCTGGGTGATTCAGATGTTTGACTGTGCAAAGACACCCAGTAAAGAACCAACAGTCCTACCTTACACTAGCTGGGAGTTTTAGTCGGCTTTGTCTAAACTGCCAAAATTTTTGCTGGCAAAGGAAAGTTAATCCTATAAGGGACTATAAAAGAAAGCGGTAAGTCAGAATTAATATCAAAGCGATGGCTTGCATGTCTCTGAGAGCCAAACACAGCAGATTTCAGGAAAGGAAACCAATGTCTACCAAGAATTAACAGAGGAAGTGTCGAGTGTCACAACTTATGCTCAGCAATGTGTTGGCAGCAGACAGCCCTACAGGGCTGGGATTTTCCCCTGTTCACTTCTGCACTGGCTAAGGCTGGAGCTTCTGCAAAAATAAGTTCTCCAAAGGCCTAAGTGAGAACTCAGCAGCAGTGGCCCACGTCCACCACACACGTGCCTCTGCCTTGCACAATCCTTCCTAGGAGATAGTCCGGGAACAGGGAACAAAATGTGTCAAACCTGGCTCAGCATAGTGAAATTCACAGAATGAGGAAAGGAAAGCAAAGCTGCATAGGGAACTTCCCATAAGAGGCATGGAAAAAATGTCATGAGCGCCTGTCAGCGATCATAATCTGAGTTCCCATAGCCAGCATATTCCACACCCACGACTGATGTGAGCCTACCACCTCCCAGAGAAGCTGGATTCCCCCTTTTTTTACTCCTCCTCTCCTTTCCAGGTGAAAACAGTTCTTGTGGCAACTCCCCCATCCACCGAAACAGCCCGGGGGTGCCTCCTCTCCTTTTTCCAGCCAAGAGCTTGTCTCCAAAATGCTCCGTTGTCCCACACAGCCTTGGGGATTTTGCTGTTACGTCAGTGACAATTCTTATACCTGAAGCCAAACAAGCAGGACAGCTCAAAATGAGCCCCAGCAGCCAAGAGCTGATGATAGAAGGAGTACAGTGGAGCATGAGGGACTTTGGCCATTTCATGAGGCCAAACAGAAGAAACCACGTACCAGAAGAAACCTCCCAAAAGAAGCCAACCCAGCCCTGTAACGGAAAGGTGCTGCCAGGGCATACCAGGACTCAGAACAATATCCTGGTGCTTGATGGCCTGAAGCTAAAATGAGCACAGCTGGGCAGCAGCTGCCAAGAGCCTCAGTGCCTACAGGAACTGGCTTAGAAATGAAAGGAAATTCCCAAGGACAATAATTTCTTGTATGGTTGGTATTTGTGTCTTTAGCAAGGGCTGCTCAGCCAAGGTATTGAGCACACTGACACCAGCACAGATGGGCAGGGACAGGGGCTGGGGAAGCCTTATCTCCAAAATCCTCTGTTGTCCCACACAGCCTTGGGAATTTCACTGTTCAGGCAGTGACAATTCTCATACCTGAAGCCAAGCAAACACAGCGGCTCACTGAGGCCACCAAAACGAGCCCCCGCAGGGAAGAGCTGATCACAGAAGGGGTAGGGCGGAGTATGGGGGACTCTGTCTTTTTAAGCAACTTTTACCGAAGTTACTGAAGGCACTGACCCAGGGCAGGGAACAGGGCTGCGGATACCCTGGGCAGGCAGACGTGAGAGAGCTGGTGCTGGTCACAGAGCGGGCGGGGTCAGGGGTCTGGGGTCGGGATCGAGCGGGGTCGGGATGGAGAGGGGTCGGGATGGAGCAGGATCGGGATGGAGTGGGATAGGGATCGAGCGAGGTCGGGATAGAGCAGGATTGGGATGGAGCGGGACCGGGATGGAGCGGGATCGGGATGGAGAGCGGTCGGGATGGAGTAGGATCGGGATGGAGAGGGGTTGGGATGGAGCGGGGTCGGGATCGACTAGGGGTCGGGATGGAGCGGGGTCGGGATCGACTAGGGGTCGGGATGGAGCGGGGTCGGGATCGACTAGGGGTCGGGATCGACTAGGGGTCGGGATGGAAAGGGGTCGGGATCGGGGGTAGCGGGCGGGGCCCGGGGCAGCACCAGGTCCTCCCCCGCGCCAGGGGGCGCTGTCGCGCGGCGGCGGCGGCACTTCCGTCGCGGGCGGCGGGCAGGCGATGGCGGCGCAGTTCCGCAGCTACGTGTGGGACCCCGCGCTGATCGTGGCGCAGATGGTGCTGCTGCAGGCGGGATACTACAGCTCCCTCGGGCTCTGGCTCGCCCTCCTCGGCACCCTGGGCAGCACCGGGCCCTCCCTCCAACAGGTGTTCAGCGACGAGGTGAGGGCGCGCCCCGGGAAGTCGCCGTGGGCACAGGCCCCTGGAGCGGGGGGGACTTGCTGGGGCTCTTCTGCGGGGGACAGACCCCTCTCCCGTGTCAGCATTCCCGGTGTTGGGGACAGCCCCCTGCCCAGGGAGCACCCGGTGTGGGCGCTGAGCTTCCCTAGCCCTTGTAGCAGCCCCCAGGACATAGACCGCTGCCTTGTGTTAGGTGCCCCGCTATGGAGGTGGAGTTGTCCCTTTAAATAGGCTGTACCCCGGGGTAGAGAGCACTCGGATGTGCGTGGGCGGTAGCCTCCCTACAGAGACAGACCCCGTGTACAGGTGGTACCCCCGTACAGAGAGAGCACCTCGCTGTGTAGGTGATGCCCCCGTATAGAGACACCCTGTATAGGTACCCTCCGCATAAAGACAACTCCCCTCCTCTAGAGGTAGCCCCAGTATGGACACACACACTCCACCCCAGCTTAGGTCGTTCCCCTCAGCACAGAGCCAGACCTTTCCCTTTCCCATAGGTTCCCCCAGACAGACAGACAGGCATGCCCCCAGACATGCCCAGCTCCTCGTGTAGATCCTGATCCATGCAGGGCTGCGCCACGGGAGATTTCGGGCTGCGATTTGTGCCGCGGGTACCTACTAATAGTCCCATGTAGATTTTAGGCTTCTCAACCCCGCCGGGGAGGCTCTCCATGATGGCTTTCATCCTCAATGCACTCACCTGGTAAGTCTGCAGCTAGCTGGAGCACCTGCATCTTGTCCTTTCGTACCATTAAGCTGTAAAATAATTCAGTGTGATGTACTGCTTCTCTCCAAACATCTCCCATATCTGCTGAGGGCAGTGGGAAACTGCTGACTCTTGGCTTTCTAGAACCTGGAAAAGTCATTTCACTTTGCTGCCTCAGTTTCCCAGCTGGGAATGAGATTTGATTCTGTGAGAGATTGTACTAAAAGTTAGAATTAATGAATCTCAGCAAAGACTGATCTATAAACACTAATGTATTTTGCCACTGGGCAGAGATTACTAGGGGAGATAGTTTAAAAATTCCCACCCATTCTCTGCACTGAAATCTCATTTCCCTGCCATCATTTAATTAAAAAGCTGTAAGCCTGTAAGTCTTGCTGCAGCAGCCAGGAGAGAGGTCAGAAACAACCTATTCTTAAAAGATTTGAAGAAGTTCTAAACCTGCTACATATTCAGCTGCTGATAGCTTTTGCTGCACCCCCTTTTCCATGGGTCTGGTGGAGTTCATTAATCTCTTGTCTTTATGTTGCAGTGCCCTGGGCTTGCTGTACTTCATCCGCCGAGGGAAGCAGTGCCTGGATTTCACCGTCACCGTTCACTTCTTCCACCTCCTGGGCTGCTGGATCTACAACTCACGCTTCCCCTCAACGCTGACGTGGTGGCTGGTGCACATCGTGTGCACGGCGCTGATGGCAGCCATTGGGGAGTACCTGTGCATGAGGATAGAGCTCCGGGAAATCCCCCTCAACTCTGCCCCCAAATCCAACGTATAGACTGGCTCTGGCAACAACATGCTGCGTTATGTCATTGTTTCCAGCACAAGTACATCCAATGCCTCAGAATCATCCCTGAAGAAGCACAGCAGGTCTGTTTAGACTTTATGATTAATTTTTTTTTTTTGGACCTCGGTGACTGCATGAGTGTGAGCATCTCCTCTGGCATCAGCTGACAACGGGGGAGGAGCAGATGTTTATTTTGTTAACACAAAGTATTAATATGACTGTGTGGAGAGTGTGCCCTTAAACTCTTCACTCATGAGACTGTTAAAAGCCAGGTAGCAAAACCTGGTGCGTGAGGAGCATTTGGAATTAAACGGTGTGGGAGTGCCCTGTGTGGATAACACAATGGTCAGCTCTTCTTGCAGGAGGTGGCACGGTGAACAGTGAGACTGGGAGCTGCTGCTCCCAATCTGTGATTTGTTTGGGCTTTGGTTGGGAAAAGAGTCGTGGAAATGGATGGATGGGGAGAAAGAAAATAGTTGTACTTACCTGAATCACCAGCTGAGACACTAAATAACCTGTAATGTTAGATGGGTTTGTTTGCTGTTTCCATGTTTGATACATAGAGGTGACAGACAGCAGTTTGCTGAGAAAAATCTTTTGTAATAATAAAAATATTATGTTGCTGTGAGTGTTAAGGCTCTCCTGGGAAGCTGAGCACTTCAAGGAATACCACGAGTGTCTGTACCATGGCAACAGAAGGATGCAGCCAGAGAACACAAGGCTGTGAGATGCCCACTGTCTGGGGCACATAAAATTTCCTACAATAAACATTTCATACCTCTGCTCTGAAACGAAGGCATCATTGAGTGCTATCTTGGGAAGTAAGCTGGCATAGTCCCACTTCAGAGGGAGTGTCAGCAGTCTGGGATCTCCACATGTCCAGCCTGAGCCTGGAGCTGTCCTGGGGAAGCCTGCAAAAGTGTCCTGGAGCCATTATGTTCTTCCTCCTTGTCTGGGTCTTCCCATCAGGCTTCAGCAGTGTAGCAACAGATCTGGCCTGGTAGAGGTGATTTTAAGTAAGAGACTGCTGATATTTCTCAAAATAACAGATGTGCCTTTATTTAGAGGCACTTCAAATAAACCTCACCAGGCAGGGACACCCCCTTACTGCTGGGGCCAGAGCTGCATGGTTCTTCCAGATCCAACAGCCCAAGCAAGCAGCTGCACACACTGCTTGGCTTCCACTGAGAGATGGCCAGCTCATGCAATCCCAAAGCCAGGTCTAGAGACAGATTTTTCTCCTGTGCAGCACCTTGCTGCAGTAACTTCCCTTTGCGTGTTAATATTTGTAAATGTTAATTTGCGTAAGTTATTTGTTAATTCAGCTTGTTGAAAAGTGGTGGGATGACATGAGACCGAAGTTGATAAACTCTTTGAAGCTGCTTTTTTGACTTATTACTGCGGAGCTGAGCTGTATTTCAATCCTTTCTCTCACACTCAGACACTGTAAATTGGGGCAGGATGACATCCTGCTGCTTTACATACACAGCAGGTCTCCTTCAGAGGAGGATTTCTGTCTACACAAATAGTAACCAGCACTTTTTATACGGGGGATTTCACCAGGAGCCCTTCCTGACCGAAGGCCCTGTAAGCAGAGTTTCAAACAGCAGCAGCGTTTCCGAGGGCAGAGTTTACACAGGTGTTTCTCTGGGCTGGAGCCAGCCTGGAGGGCCAGCCTGAGGGCTGCCCCTGCAGCAAGGCAGTCCATCCCTTTTCAAAATGTGCTCATTTCTCACACACAAGGATACTTGCCTTTCTCCCAGTCACCTCACCCTGGATATAGCTGGTCTCCAGTAGGTGCCAGTATCTCCCTCAGAAAGGAGCAGGAAGCATGCATGTGGTTGGGATCAGGGCGTGGAGCAGAGGGCAGCTCTGCCTCGGGGTGACAAGCACTGGCGTGCTGTTTGTCATGTTTTAAAACTCCTTCAGGGTCATTTTGTCCTCTGCTGCTCTTTTTGGTGCTATTCCTGAGAAAGAACATCCCAGTCCTGCAGGGACAAGGAAAGTTTGCAGGTTTACTTCAAGGCTTAATACTACACCAAAGTGTGATGTGAACTCCTGTGTTCTTCAGGGCTGTTCTTAAGGTAAG
This sequence comes from Acanthiza pusilla, assembly GCA_036630365.1. Classification (NCBI taxonomy): domain Eukaryota; kingdom Metazoa; phylum Chordata; class Aves; order Passeriformes; family Acanthizidae; genus Acanthiza; species Acanthiza pusilla. The sequence continues at coordinate 7,602,012 of JAXCHO010000050.1, read as the reverse complement.
TGGGAGCTGAAGATTAATTACAGTGAATTTGAAAGCGAGACAAAGCCACGTTCCTCAGCTGCTCCCAGAGTTGCTGTGGGCCTCTATTAACAGAGCTGCCACCTTTGTTCCCCTGCAAGAACAAAGGTGAAGACTTTGGACTAAGGAACACTTAACCCATTTCATTTTGAATACACAAGATATGCTGTAACTGCTTCAGCAGCTTCCCTGGGGGGTTAAATCTGGGTACAGCTTTGTATCTGGAGAAACTCAGAGCAAGGCCATGAGAAGAATCCTTGACAAATGGGGCTTTAACACTGAGGCTGCAGGACATCCCAGGAGCTGACTGCATCAGCATGAAGTGTGCTGTAGGATCAGAAATCTTTCTGAAAGGCTGCTGTCTGCCTAGGAGAACTGAATGCGAGTATTACTTTTTTTTTAAAGGACTTCTGTTGTAATTGTCCTAGCCATGGAGGAAGTTCTGCTAAAAATGAAATACTGATTGAGGAAACTCATCACTCCCATACTGTGAGACCTAGTTTTCTGTCACATGCTTTCAGTCAGATTTAGAAGCACCTTTGGCTTTAAAAAAATCTGCTGCTCCATACCAGAGCAGTGGCAGATGGTCTTTGTTTCTTAATGAATCTTTGGGGGGGTTTTGTGTGCAATAGTTGAGGGATCTGCTTCCAGGGAAGATATGTCCCAACACCTGCTCTTCTCAGAGACAGTGGCAGTGGCAGTCAGCCATTTGCATCTATGGTTTTGCAAAAAGAAGATTTCTTGCAGATCTGATACTTTTACCTTCCCTTTCCCCAAAGATGTTTCAACGTAGAAAATTTTGACAGAGAGGAATTGGCAAATTCAAAGAGAAGGCAAGGGTTGTGGGACTTCAGGGGGCTGTGCTTATTTCTTTTCCTAAAGGCATTAAAGAACTGTTTTAAGCAAAGAGCAGGTACAGGAGCTGGATCCAAAATACTCCAGTCTTGGTTGTATATGACATTCTCCTGGTTCAGCTTTCCCCAGCCACAAGAGATAACAGGGGACGGGGGAACAGGATCAAACAGCAAACAGTGCTGTTGGAGTGGAGTGAGAAGAAATAAAATGAAGTGTCTTAGTGGTTCACCCCAGGTTTTACCATGCTCTGATTTACTCTTTCTCCACTACTCACCCTAAGGCTTTGTGCCCCAGATGCTGAGTGCTGAATACATAAGTAACAACTCTGCTGTCTGTAGAAAGCCAAGGTTCACTGAAGTGCTGTCTGAACACCAGCTGCTCCTCCCTGGCTTATTTCTCGGAATTTGCCTCAATTTCTTCATTCTCTCCTGCTGCTGCAGGAGCAGAGCGTTGAGTGAAGGTAAGAGGAAGAACACTAATTCCAAAGGAAAGCAGAATCACCGTTAGCAAAAGGATCCTTTTCTCTAGAAGCTTTCCCACCCACTGCCTGGAATGCATCTGATGGGATCTGTGGTGTTAGCAGGGCTCTGGATCCCCTGCTCACACTGTAGAGCACATACCCCACGGCCCTGTGCAGCCAGGCAGGGCACAGAGATCCATCAGCATCCTTGAAACACAGACTGACTGCCTTGGGCTAACCAGTGATACTGCTGTGTTCCTCTAACATACTCAGAAATCACTTGCAAACACCTCTCTGTTCTAAATATTTCCATGCTTGTACTGAAGCTGCAAAACTGACAACACTCTGAGCCACAAAGGAGACAAGAGGAGACTGTGCTGTTGAGCAAGTGCCAGGACAAATAACTTCTGCCATGCTGTTGGCTCTACAACAAACTTTAATACTCTGGAATTACACACTTCTACCCACAGAGCTACTTACAGAGGTACCTTGGGGAAAGCTTTAAAGCAGAAGTGTTAACATAAATCCCTTTTGTCCTCCTAGCTTAATACTCCCTCTCCCCCCTAATATTTTGGACTTCTATGTCCTCAGAAAAGGGATTTACACATAACACAGAAGTTACTCAGGAATTCAGATGTGTGCAAGAGAAGTCATGCAACTGTGATTATTGTTCAGCAGGGGTTTTACCATGTCCTCAAAGAAAAAAGGCCAGTACAGGGCAGTAAAGGTCTCCCTTCAGCTTGTGAGAGGATGCATACCATCCCCCGCACCTCACAGAGCAGTGGTAAAAATACCCATCTTGTTTTGAGTGCCCAAATCAAAAACCTGGAGAGTTGATCTGGTGGAAAGAGTCAGCAAAGTAAACAGGTTTCCTTCCAGTAGCCTTCAGTGGGAGCTGAAGACTGCAAAAATGTCCAGCATTCACCCTTTTTTCCAGAATCCATCATTTTTCCCCAAATCCTCTTCCCCCTTATCTACAAGTTCCCAAATTCTCCAGACAGCCAGATCTGTGCCTGTGCCTTGAGGCAGAAAAGGACAGGAGTTATTCCAAATTACAGAGGAATTTCAATACCCTGGAGATGCTGCTGAGGTCTTCCATGTCTCACAGGCACAGGATGGAGCCAGGCTCCTGAGCTCCACAAAATCCATTCCTCAAAGGTTTGGAAAAAAGATCTGAAAGATGCCACGCCACACACTGCCACCACCTTTGCTGGGATACTCACAGAACCATAGTTTATAAGTTCAGCCAAGTGACGATGAGGGGGATGCTGAGGATGGAAATGTCAGGAACGTGGGTCCAGGCAAAGCTTTGGGCCATGCTGGGGCTGCAGAGGTCAAACAAACTGCCTTGAAATCTGGTTTTTCGGGACTCCCTTCTCAGCATCTCCCAGACGGCTGCTGCTTCCTTCTGGCACTCCCAGAGCACCGTCAGGGCACAGGTGTGGAATTCATCCCAATACCTGCAGGCAGATAGACACCACACTGTCAGTCCCCTTGCACTCCCAAAGTGCTGGATGCCAGGCAGAGCCTTGCTCCCTGAGCCTGCCCTCCAAGCAGCAACAACCCTCGTGTTTTATACAAGTTGCCCAGACTATTCATCCCCTCCATCATCTGCCAGAGCATCTTGGCTAAAACTCCAAATCTCAAAACACTGAAATTATTTATTCCTCCTTCCCCCCCGTTTTCTCTGGAAGTCAATAAAATCCATTATTTTCCATCAACAAATGTTTCCCTGAGTATCTCACACAGGCTGCAAACAAAGGCCCAGCACATCTCATTCATCACTTTCTCCAAGCTTTCTCCAAGCAGAGTCAAGGGCAAATGGGAGTACAAAGCATGGAGAAGGACAAGAGCTCCCAGAGACTGTCTCAGCATTACTGAGGTAAGGGCAGGGACAGGAGGAGTTATTCACTTTGTTCTCATTAGAATCGTCTCCATTTATCTGCTGGGTATTACTTGCACAAGTAGAAGCTGTTCAGTGGAAAGAGCTTGGGGAGTACCAGAGGGAAAAGACAAAACAGGCAAAGATAACCCATGGTCCTGCAGGAATAAACCAGGAGTTGCTCTGCTGTCCTGTCCCACATGGGCCGGGCACCACCTCCAGCCCCCTGCAAGCTGGGGACTGCCTAGAGGACAGGAGCACTTGCTCTGACACTGTCCCTGTGTCTGCCAACACGCCAGGCACACATGCCACCCCTCAGGAAGGGGATGCAGCCCAGCTGGCTGTGTGGGGACACTGCACACCCGGAAAGGACAGCACGGTGCTGTCTGAGTGCGCTGAGCTGGAGATGACACCTTGGGCAGACAGGCAAACCTGAGCACTCTGCTTGCCTAGACCCGGGGCTTACGTCAGAACACCAGCTGTGAGGGAGTTCATTAAACTGAGCCACTGTGGCAGAATAAACGTCCCCAGATAATGAGAAAAGCTGGTGCCAACCCTGGCAACCTCCGGCGCTCCCTCCCGATCTGCAGCAGAAGGCAGCTCTGACAGGTAAGAGTTAAACCTGACCCATGTCTTCAGGCAAAACAAGCTGGGGGAAGGTGAAGGGGAATGGCAGCTCCTGCCTGGATCTGCTCTCAGCTGGGATGGCAATTCCCAGCGTTTCACCCTTCACAGCCCCCATCTGCTCACTCAGGCAGGCTGCTGGCAAGCACCTCGCCCTGCCTGCACTGGGGCAGCGCTGCACACAGAGCTGGGACACCACCAGCCCCCACAGCAGCTCCTGGCTCCCTGTCCATCCCTCACCCACGCTCCTGGAAAGGGGACCACGGCACCAGGAATGCAAGCCGCAGTGGATAAGGCTGAGCGTCAAAGGCAAATAATTCAGAAATATTTCCTGGCAGGAAGCTGGGACATCATCAGCTTCCTGCCGGGGAAGATCCCAGGACCTGTTCTGTGATGGTCTGTGCCTCTGAGCTGTAAGAAAACCTCAGCTTGCACATTTCAAATGAGCTTCAGCAAAGGAATCACTCTACCAGCAGCCAGCAGCAGCATGGGCTGGGCTGACTGCTTGGGTGTTTTCTTACACCAAGAAGCGTCCTTTAGAAAAAAAAAAATCAAAAACCAAAAAACCCCAAAAATAGAATCAATTCTGTCCAAACCTGAGGAGTTCTCATTTCAACCCAGCCTTAGGCAGGTCCCAGAGAGGTTGTTCATCCTGAGCCAGTCTGTCTCCTGGCAAAGGGGGAATACAGAGCAGGTCACAGCCTGCAGGGTGGTTTCCAGCAGCTCAGAAAGCCTGACCCCAGGGCCCTCAGCCCTCCACCTTGCTCTGCCAGGTTTCCACCACCCCCAGGCACGTGGGTTTTCCCTTCATTGCTGTCTGCATCTCCTTGTAACTCCTGTTCACTCCTCACAACTCACTCTGGAGACACAAAGCTGCCTCCACTTGCCTCTGCGAACATTTTACATCCACCTTGTCGCTTCTGCTCATCTGCTTTTTAAGCAGACCTTTCCCCAGACCTGCCCAACACCACCCCTCATTACCCAGCTCTTCTTCAGTTCTACTAAAGTTAACATCCTCCCAATATTGTCATCTCAGGGCATTGCTACAAACTCAGGCAAAGTAGAGCTGGGACAAATCCAAGCCTGAAGGGTCTGAGCAGGGAGGGAGAAGGCTTGTTTTGGGCAGCAGGACCCATCTGGTGCCCGGCACAGGCTGCTTCTGGCAGCACTGAGCCCTGGGGCAGAGCAACCACTTGTACATCACTGTCTGAAACCTGGGGTCCAGGGGAGATTTTCCTGGGGTGCAGAGTGGGTTGGGTCCTGCCAGCCCTGCTCCTCCTGGCTGCAGGTATGCAGGGTCTGATGGGACCAGTCCTGGGGGCTGGAAATACGGCCAAGGACCAGGGATACAAACTCTGGTGAGAGATGGATGGGTGGATGGATAGATGGGTGGATGGATGGATGGATGGATGGATGGATCTCACTGGGTCTATCTGAAACCAGAGTAAGGTGGGGAGCACACACGTGTGTGCAGACACGTCCGGACCCAGGAATGCAGGGGAATTCAGTCAGGGGCAATGCCAAAAGCCAGGCTGGCCAAGCACCGTACTCACCTGCAGACTCGGCGCAGCCCCTGCAGCTCGATGCCCTCCTCCTCCTCGTACGTGGCCATGCTGTCCCCCAGCTTGAGGACGCAGTCCGAGAGGCCCCGGTAAGCGTCGGTACAGGAGGGTCCCGCCGCCAGCAGCCCGGCCAGGTGCCCTGCCAGCACCGGGGGGCGAAGTGAGCACCGGCCCCTTTGGAGAGAGAGCCCACCCCTGCCCCGGGGTGCCCCGGCTCGGCGAATGGTCCCTTCCACGCGGGATGCCCACGAGCCCCGCTGTCCCCCGGCTGTGCCCGGCGCTGCCGGCGTTTGCCCAGAGCCCGGAGGGCACGGGGCAACCCGAGCCCAGTCAGCCCGGGCTGCCATCCCGCACCGGCACCGCCGGCCCGGGGCGGCGGGCAGGGACCGGCGGTGGGACGGCCAGCGGCTCCGGCAGCGGGACCCGCCGGGAGACCCCGCCCGGGCGGAAGGGGAGACGGAGGGAAGAAGGGGACACCTCATCGCATCGCCCCCCGCCCGGACACCCTAGACACCGCCCGGTCCCCCGCCCCGCCCCGACCCTCGCCCGGGCATCCCCTCACCCAGAGCGAGGAGCAGCACGGCCGGGCCCCGCCGCTGCCCCATCCCGCCGGGCTCGGGCTCCAGCCCCGCTGCCGCTGCCGGTGCCGGTGCCCGCACCACCGGGGCCGGCAGCGCTCCCCTCCCTCCCGCCTCCGCGGGGAGGGCCCCCGTCCCCGGTTGCCGCTAATGAGAGCCTTCGGCCGTGGCTAATTAAGGAGGGGCCTGGGCCTAGGCTAACGAGCGTCCGGGGGCACCCCGGCCCCGCACCCCGCAGCCCCGGGATCTCGCAGCTCCCCGCATCGCATCCCGTCGGGACTCTCTGCCAGCACCCACCGCTCCCCACACTCTGCATCCACCTCCAGGCACCAGAGCCCACGGCCCCCGGCACCAGCATCCTCACCCCAAGGCCCCGCGCCCCCTGCCCACCACAGCCTCTGCTGCCCACTCCAGCGGTCACCTGGGCGGGGGACACGGGACAGTGGCCGCTGCCAGCAGCAGGAACCTGGGCAGGGCGAGGATCTCTTCACTTGGCTTGAGTCTCTTGAACAGCACAGGAGAACACAATGAAAGGTAGGAAGCAAAGCCCAGAGCGTTTGAAGGGTGAAAGCCTTAAACATCAGTACCTACAGCTGCAAAACCTTCTACCCAGACCCTGGCTCCAGCAATTCCCGAGGCTGCATGGCCTTTGTGGCACCAGTTGGGATTTTGCATCTCAGCAGTGTGATCCTAGCCCTCACTCCAGGAGTCTCTGGCTCCAGCAGGAAGGGGAGCAGAGAGCTTCCTGCCTGCTTTGGTGGGATTACTGTGGAGGCTGGTCATGTCAGACCCTGTTCTTTGCTGGTGACAGCTTTGCTCTTGGGGACACTGCTCTGCATGAGCCCATGAACACGACTAGGAACAGGACCTTCATATGTGGGACCCCTCTGTGCACAGGTACCCCCACCCATGGGGCAACTGTGCCAGCACCCCCAGACACCTCCAGCCCCAGGAACCTGGAGCAGTTGGAAACCAAAACTCTGCAAACACTGCATACACCCAAATCTAATGCAAAGAAAGCTGGGGTGTGAAAAACAAAGACTATTTCTTTTCTAAAGAGCAGCAAAACCAATGAAATACAAAATTTATTTACAGATGAGCGCCATGTGCTGCATCACCATCACCTCGCCCCTCCTGGAAGAAAAGCAAGCAGCACAGTTATTTCAGCCAGGCCACTGATGCATGTTTCATTTGCCACCAGCCTGGAACACGCAGGGGAGAGCCTGACCCAGAGATGTCACCGCTTGGCCACAGCTGCCTGCAGTGACAAGTCAGCCCCAAGGGCACTTCCCCTGAACCTGCACAATGCCCCAGGACACAGGGCTGCTCCACAGCACTAAAAGCAGAATCTGCAGAATTGCTCATCCACCCCTAAAGAAGTGGGATATGATGGAGAAGAAATCCCTCTGGGCTGTGGGCAGCCCCTGCCAGGCACCTTCTACCAGCCCTGTGTGCTCCTTCTTCGGTCAAGGCTGGTGTCCTGCTGCCCGCACATGAACTCCAGCTCTACCAGCTCTCGTGCCAGCAGCTGGCATCCAGGGATGTCTACATGGCGTGGGGCCCGAGGACATGGGGACATGACACCCCAGGGGCTTGGCAGGAGCCTCCTCCAGCACCACACAGGGACTGTTAGCACCAGGACTGGGATCCTTCCCTCGGGACAGGGCATGGCCAAGGAGCTGGCTGCTTCCAGGCACGGAGTGGTGCTGCAAACCCCATGCAGGCTCCCCCCACCTCGCCTCGCCTGCGGAGATTCTCGTTTCTCAGCAGCCACATTCCTTTGAGGGTGTTTATGGCTTTTCTGTCTCCCCGCTGTCCCAGGCTAAAATCACCCCTTTTAAGGGAGCCACAGGACCACGGGTTGCTGGAGCCTTGCCGCCTGCAGGCTGCTCCTTTGCAATGTATCGCCTCATTTACTGGAAAAGCAGCCTTGCCTTGCCTTGTTTTTCTCTTGACTCCACAATTTTCTGAGGGAGTCAAGCTGCAGCTCACTCCCAGCCCTATCCACGCACGCCTCCCAGAGAATAAGATGTATTTTCACCAGCAAGTGATTCACCTGTGCCTGGAACTGGTTTGCCTTTCACTTAGCTGCCGATTCCTCCCCAGCTTCATCCTCACCCCGCAGCTCCCTGACTCACCTCCCAAACCTCTAATAAACGGAAAAAAACCTGAGCAGGAAGAGCAGGAGGAACAAGTCACCTTACATTTTCTCCCAGTGAGAGGGGCACTTTGATGCTGGTTCCCCTGGGGTCTTTTGGCAGGAGCTGCACTCTGTGTCGTGGAGAGAAGAGGTGACATTCCGACCTGGGCTCGTGACCTGGGCATTTGCGGTTAGGGTGAGGTCTGTTGACACAAGACAGTGCTGTGAGCCTGCACTGGAGGCACAAGGGAAGCAGGGATGCTGCGGCAGCCGAGACAGACCCTGCAGGTTTCTAGCAAGGCTTATGCTTAGGGCTCTGTACCAGAAGTGGAGACTCTCCACTGACTCCAGTGTCACTTCTATCCCCTCTCACCTTTTGGCCCGGGGCAGGCACGCTTTGCTATGAGTAAAAAAAAAATCATTATGTAGAGCTGGCTTGCCTGCAATGGTTTAATTGGAATAAAATGTGTGCCCCGCTGAGCGGCACGGCTTGTGCTGAAGAGCCAGGATGAGTCAGGCTCGGTGCCGATGATATCAGTGCTTTTCCAACGCCCTCCCAGGAAGGCAGGATGGAGGGGCCACGACAATGAGGGGCCTGGGAACGTGTCACTCTGCACGGGCAGCACCCACATGTGCCGTCCCCGCAGCGGGGATTCGGGATGCAGTGAGCCCTGGGGACCTCGGGGTGCTCCGGAAACTCGTGTGCACACAAACAGCCTCCACGCCTCGCAGTAGTGAGTGGTGCCAAAAGACACAGACGTGTCACATAGCAGAGACCTGAGCTAATTCCCCGGCCCTGCCTCCTCGCCCCTCCACTGGCAGGGCAGGGCAGGGCAGGGGGGCAGTATAGATGGTGCCGACCGGCTGGTGCTGCCCGGAGGCCATAAGGAGCCGTGAACAAGGCAGCGCCGGCAGGTACTCGGCAGAGATTTGCTCCTGCACCTCCACATAAAAAACCATAAGCCCCCACTTGTGCTACACCAGCCTGGTCCCCCCCAAACCGCATCCCACACTGCGGTGCAAATCATCAGACAGGACTGAGGGTGCTTATGGATCGGGATAAATATTTACGTGGACAAAATTCAAAACCACTGTGAAAGCTGAAGTCAGTCCCAGGGTGCAGACTCCGGGTCCCCAGCACAAAGAAGGTTTTCGGCAGCAGGAGGTCCCAGGGGACACAGGGGGGACAGCAAAGCAACAGTAGCCAAAATAGAGCTGGGACACAAACAATACTCAGTTATCTTTTGTTATGCAGACAGTGAGAGGAACACACTGAGAACGGGACAGGCGGGACACGCCACAGATATTGGAAACTCCCTTCCATCCACAGTAAAGGGCACAGTGGATGTCCCCCGTCCCGGCTTGGCAGTGACTAGGCTCCGGGCAGAGCTGGCGCTGGGCACGGCGAGGCACTGACTCACCCTGCTGAGACACAGGAAGGAGGCGGCGGCCAAGCCCTTGGCTCTGCCAAGGAGCAGCCCTGATGTGCAGGGCTGAACGTGGGAGAAAACACCCCAGAGTGGGGTCTGCTGGGGATAAGGGTCTCACAAGGCCAGGAGAGAGATGGGGAGGGAGCCCCTGGCCCGTCAATACATCATGATGTCCTCTCTCCCGCGGGAATGCGTGAGCTGAGCATTTCGAGACGATAAGCAAAGGCAAGCATGAGTGGTAACTGCTCTCCCTGCCCAGGCAGAGTCCCTACCTCCCCCGCCTCTCCCTGCCCACCGCCTGCCACGCGGGGCACAGCTCCCGCCGGAGCAGGGCACCTGCAGCCCACCACTGCGGGCACTGATCTCTGCCTGGGGCAGCTGTGGTGGGGAGGGATCTTCTGCAGGGACCCTTCTTCGGGGCCAGGAACCCTGTCTGGGGAACCTCCGTGGGTCCCGGGAACTAGAGGACCGCGCACGGGGACCCTGCTCTCCACGGGGGCCAGGGACCCTTCACAGGGACCCTCTGATTCTCCCTGTGGACCGGAGACCCCATCCCCGCCGCACAACTCCCGGAGACCCCGGCAGCGGCGGTGCGGGACCCCGGCGGAGCAGCAGGGGGGAGGCGCGGCCGCGGTGCCGCGGTGATGGGCGCGCCGGTACCGCCCCGCGCCGCGCCGAGCCGAGCCGAGCGCCGCCCCGCAGCGCGGCTTGGGAGAGCGGCGGAGCGGGGGGGCCGCACTGAGCCCCGTCCCCCCACCCGGCCCGGCCCGGTCCGGTCGCAGCAGCCGCATGTCGGGGCCCGGGGCGCAGAGCCGCAGCCGGCGGCTGCCCGGTAAGTGCCGGCCGCGGGGTGGGCTCGGCGGGATGGGAACGCGGCACCGCACCGGGCGGGCGGGCAGGGTTCGGGTGCCACATCCCCTCCATCCTCCCCGCAGCGCCCACCTGAAGCCCCTGGCAAAGCGGCTGTGCCCCACCTGCCGCCCCCGGAGCCTCCAGCCCCGGCCATCCCGGAGCCCCCCGCTGCACCAACCTGCTGCCGGCCCCGCTGCCCGGCTGCGTTAGGGCAGGGGCTGCCCGGCGAGCGCCGTGCCTGGGACGGGGATGCTCGGAGAGCGGGGCGGTTTGAGGGACACCTGCTTGGGAAGAGCTCGGGAACCTGTTGGGTCACGGGCTCGTTTTGGAGTGGCATCGGCAGCCCCCGGAGCCCCGTGGCTCCCGGAAGGAGCGGATCCCCCCGTACCCGCGGGGCTGAGGATGCTGAGCAGAGCAAACTCACTGGCGAGTGGCGGGGCGAGAGGCTGCCGGGGGACCGGGGCTTGTGGAGGAGCAGCCTGCCAGGGACCGTGCCCGGGTCGTGCCTGCCGTGCCTCGGGCACCGCGCTGCCCCGTTCTCATGCTTCTCCTCGCGTGAAAGGAAGCAGGGCCCCGCAAATAGCAGGGTCTTATGACACAGCCTCTGCCGGGGAAGGAGCTCCGGGCGGCAGGGAGGGATATTTTTAGTGCTGAGACGCAGGGGATTTGGAGATCGCTCGGAGGAGTGCAGGCGATGAAACCACGGCACACACAGGGGTTACGAGGTGCCATGTCCTCTCTCTCAATCCCCCCCCCCCGCCCCCCTGCTTTTCCCAGCAAGCAGCCCTGCCAAAACCACTGCCTCCCTCGCACTCGCCTGGTGCATTTCCTCTCATCAGGAGTACGGTTATTTTTGCTGTGCTGCAACACGAGGTCAGACGTGCCGATGGAGAACTGTGCAGGGCATTAGCACTCAGGCAGCGGCGTCTGAGCATCCCATCCCTGCATGGCCTGACCCTGCGTGATTCTCTGGGGCATTCCCAGCTCTCCCCACCAGCTGCTTCTCCCAAGGCTGAAGGAGCTGAAAGCCCTTGGGAGTTATCCTTGTTCCGCAGGGGTTGTGCTGGGGTAGGGTGACAGGGAAAGGCTTGCCATCTCTGCAGAGCTTCCCAGAAGATGCCGCGGCAGCTGAGGAGCGGCATCACCCCCCACCCATCTCCTCACAGACCTGGCGGGGGGGAAAGGTGCATTCTGGCAAGTTGGGGGCAGTGGGGCGTATTGGGCTTCTCTGGAGGATCAGAGTCGGGGGTTTGGGCTCCAGCAAGACTCAGGGAGAGGGAAAAAGCCAGCCTATTCCAGCTATTTTATTCATCAGGGAACTGGTGAATAAAATATTCACCATGCTCAGAGCAACCTTCCACTTAAACTCTGCTCACCCTCCCAACACCTGCTGCTCCTGTCCACAGCCCAGATTATTTTTCAGGACCTTCTTTAAATCCCTCGAAATCTCTGCAAGATATTGCAGAGCCGTGGCCTCAAGAAAAGGCCAACCCCATCCTCTCTTGGCCTTGTGCCTTCAGTAACAATCCTTCTCCCAACCCAAACACACCCCTCCTATTTACCAGCACAGAGGGGGGTGTGCCGGGATCCCGTTGGCCACGAGGAATGAAAAGTGCATCCCCTGCCAAGAAGAAAGGCAATGGGTCCGAGTACACCCTGAGCTGATGCCCCCAGCACCCTCCAGCCCTGTCTGGCCCCTGCCCCATCCAAACTGTGTCCCAGGAGTAGCTCCTCTCCCAGCCTGCTTTGGCGAAGGTGCGGATGGGAGAGCTCACAGAGCTTTGCCTCTCAGGCAACTCTCCCACGCCTTTCCCCACCACAGCGTGGCCACGAGCCCACACCACGCGAGGGGTGGCTCCTCGGTGTGCCCTGGCAGGGCAGAGGGACCGGTGGGGCCATCGTCCCTGCCCACAGCCCACCCTGTGGGCATCTGCCTAGGAGCAGGTGAGAAGGAAATCCCTGCCTGCCCCTCCTAGGGGGGATCCTGCCGTGCCCTGCCCGCCCAAACTTTGCACCAGTGTTTGGCCCCAGTTCCTCTCCATGCTGCGCTGGCGAATAAGCCGTGAGAGCCGGAAGGATCTGAAGGCAGCGGGGCGCTCGGAGCCGCCGCAGCCGCGCTGGGCGGTTCAGCCAGCGGGGCAGAGCCTGGCTCTGAATGCTGATCAGCCTCCAGCCCCTTGGCTGAGCGGGCTGTAGTAATAACCATGACAATAGTAATAAAAGCCAGGCCACCAGCAGGTACCGACAGATCCCCCACGGTGCACAGGGGCCGCATTGTGTGTGCGAACGTGTCCCGCGGTGGGAACATGCCAGCCGGATGAGACAATCCCCGCGACTCACAGCCACGGAGTGTGACCGGCCGTCACATGGGGAAGGGCCGCGGCAGGGAACGCCGCGCTCCTTTCTTTCCCCGGCCAGGGTTGCTGAGGGGCAGCCACACTGGAAGGGCTGTTCGCTCCCCCTGGGCCCGGAAGAGCCCTGCGAGGGGGGAAGGCTCCATCCCCGACTCTCACCGCGGTCACGGGTCAGGCAGGGCCAAGCACGGCCCCAGCTGCTGTCTCCCGCTGCCGGCGTTCCTTACATAATGGGATCTCAGTGCTCGTGCCCAACTCCCCGACGAGAGCTCGAAAACAAGTTCATAAACAGGTCCTGCTAATTTCTCCCTCAAGAGAAACCCTGGCGCCCACAGGAATGCTGCCACCAGCAGCCGTCATCACTCTCCCCAAGCACACTTACTCCGAGTATCGGTCACGTGCTGGAGAGAGCATTAACAGCCCACATCAGCCACATTTATGGCACTCAGGACATCACTCAAGAGCATTTTGGTTCATTTTGTATTTGGACTACAGGAGGATTTGGACACTCTGCTCTTTACCTCGACACTGAGGTCCCTTTGGCAAGGCATCCCGTGGAGAGCTGGTTTGTCATCCTGAATCTGGGAGCCAGCACAGCCTCTGCCCTGAGCCCAGCCTCCCTACAGCTGGAGCCCGATGGGCTGTCCTCGGTGTGGTGAACTGCGGCAGTTTGCCATGGATTCAGCACAGCTGGGCTGGGGAGCACAGCTCTGCCTGGGACAGCCAGCTGCTAAAGGGAGACGGCTCCATAATTGGTGCCTTGATCACCCCCTCCATGTCCCTGGCTTCATTCTGTGCTGCAGATAGCGCAGGGAGGCTGAAGGTTTTTGCTGTACCCCTGCAGCACCAGGCTGCAGCCCCCCAGTGAGGCAGCTTTCCCGGGAGGAAAGGTTCATTGGTACCACCATCCTGGACCCTGCACAGCACACTGAGCCTTGGCACCAGAGCAGGCACCAGTGCTTTGGTCAGACATACCAAGGCAAAGACCCTGTCAGGCATCCTGGACTGCTGCCCCAGGCAGTGCAGGAAGACGCTGAGCAGCCAGAACAGAACCAGAGCCTCTTCCAAAGAGTGCATGGTGAGTCGCCCTGAGTCACGGTGCATTCCCACGCGGTGCTGCCAGCACAACCCAGCCCGCCGGGGCAGGCACCTGCAGATGATGGGGTTTCACTGAAGGATGCCCTAGAAACAGGATGCAGAGAAGCCCTGGAACAGCTCTCAGGAAGATGTGACATTGATATACACGACATCTCACCAGGCTCACCACCTCTCTCCCATTTGGGTCCTGTGCTGCTCCATGCTGCTGACAGCCAGCTCCCCTGCTGTCCTTGCCCTTGCCCCCGTCCCTGGCAGACAGGGTGGGGATGCTGCTCCCTCTGTTCTCTCCTCCCCACCCTGGAGAAGCAGAGGGTTTGGGCCGAGCTCAGGCAGAGCACAGGATGTTTGTTTGGTTTCCTTGGTTATTACACCGCCTGCTCCAATAATCACATTTTCCTTGTGCTGGTTGGGCCAAGTGCAGCAGAAAGGAAATGTGGAATGGCTGAGGTCAAACACCAGCCTGGGAACAGCTGGGGCCACCAGCCACAGTCTCTCTGTGCCACTTGGGTCCTTGCTATTTTGGGTACCCAGCGCAACAGGGAGTTACCAAGACCAGGGATGCAGCAACCAGCTCCTTCAACAACAGCCCGAGGGCTCCCATCACTCCCTCCCGTGAGCTGGGGACACAGTCACGGGCGGTGAACTGTGTGAGGAATTACAGGAATGAAAATGTTTGTGCAGGCAGAGGCCAAGCTGGCTGTGAGCAGGGCTGTGAGCAGGAGCCTGCGAGCGTGGGTGCGGCTGCATTTATAGCGACTGTGGTGGCGGGGGTGCACAGGCAGGGCTGTGCACGGACAGCGGTGACAGGGTTGCCGGTTCCTTTTATTCCTTATGCATCCTTAGCCCAGAGCACTAAGGCCAGCTCTTGACCCCGGGGGTTCCCCTGCTCGTTAGCATTCACAGACAGCCCTCTGTTTGGTAGCAGGGAAACTGAAACTTGAACGTGTGCAAACCGCAGCTGATCTCTCACCAGCTCCCTTTCCCCTTGATAAATCCCTTCAGCAGTCCTGAGCACAGCGTATGAACTCCCCATTCCTGGCTGCCCTGCACCTCATGGGCGGGATCTGAGGCTCCAGCACAGCAAGTGCTGGTGACGCTGCTGTTCTGGTGTATAATATCTATCCATGGGGACTAAATCAATGTGTGCTGGGAAAGCAGAGTAGAAGGGAATCACCAACCATCCAGCACAGTCACCCAGCATGAACTGGGACAGGCAGAAGAGCTCACACAGCCCTGCTTTGTCCAACTGTCCTCACCTTTTCTCCCCAGCTGACATGGAGCAGGCCCAGCGGAACCTGGATGCAGAGCAAATGCAGCAGCAGCAGCTGAAACTACGGGACCGGCAGAAGTTCTTTGAGGAGGTTTTCCAGCATGATGTGGATTTCTTCTTCCCAATGTCTCACCTGCAGATAGAGCACCGGAGACGTAAGTGCTGTGGGCACCAGCATGGGGCTGGGGGTGTTTCAGGGGACAACGACACAGGGGTTAGGGATTGGTGGGACACCCCCAGTCAAAACAGGACATGCATGTCCTGCACTGAGATGGGACCGCACAGGCTGTGTGTGGGTGTGCTGTGGATTACTCACACCACTTAACTGAAGGCACATGGGTACCCAGGCTGGTGCCCTGTAGATTAGCTGGCTTCAGGCAGGCTGCTCCAGACAGCAGTTTGGAGCAAGGACAAGGACTGCAGTGAGACAGCAGGGGCTTCCAGAGGAATGTTTTAAGGAAACTTGATTTTCCTGGGGACCTCTTACCAGCAAGTAGAATTCAGTTCTTTGTGGCAAGGCTCCCTCCTCAGAGTGCTGCCTGCACAGGGCTGATGGTGCCCTTTGCCTGACACTGTCACTCACCTTTTCACTGGCCTCTGTCTCTGCAGCCCCCTTAGGCAGCATTTCCTCCATGGAGGTGAATGTGGACATGCTGGAGCAGATGGACGTGCTGGACCTGTCAGACCAGGACACTGTGGATGTGTTTTTGGGCTGTGGGACAGAGGAGAGCGGCATTGTTGGGTCCCTGCCAGGTATGTGCAGTGCCAAGCCCTTTGTGGGCCAGGCTGGAAGCCCTTCCTGCCCGCAGTGCCCACATTGGCTCATCCCTCAGTCCAGGCCACCCTGTGGGCAGATCCACACCCACCCAAAGGCAGACATCGGTGCTGGGTCTGTGAGGTTGGAGAGACTGGGCTGTACCACATCAGTATCCACCTCCACAGCCCAGACATACAGACCCCTGTAAATACATTATCCTGCAGGAGACAGGAGAACTCAGGCACCTTCCAGAGTCTGTGGGTCAAAATCCCTTGTCCTGAGGCTTCTCTGGAGCAGCCAGTGCCTTGTCACAATGCCCAAGGTTTCCATCGTGCTGCAGAGCTCATTGTGCTGAGCAGGACAGCTGCAGAACCTCTCCACCTCCCAGCCAGACCCCAGCGAGCTGAGCTGGGGTCTGCAGGGAAAGCCCAGGGGGCAAGAATATTCCTCCTCACTCACACACTGTAGTGAGGTCAAACCGAATGTCTCCTTGCCTGCTGCACCCAATGGCCACACACAACTTGGCTCTGAGCCGTGTTTCAGGCAAAATGAAAAAGGCTGCACTGCCAAAATCAGGGAAGGAATGTGCAGCAACTGCTCTGAGCCAAGCCGGGGGTGTGAGGTGGGGAATGGCCGCAGCAGCCACATAGGGAGCTGTCAGAAATGCATAGCCCACTAAGGAACGAGTCTTGGAGGGGCTATCCATGAAGCTTAGGCAGCAATAAACCTCCGAAAGCCTTTTTCTTTCTCATACTGCTCTGTTGTCCAGGGGCAGATGCCAGCCAGTGCCCAGAGGAGATCACCCTGCAAGTGCCCAACGCTGCTGAGAGCAAGTCTCGCATTTCTTCCACGTCCTCTGCCTCCACGGATTTGAACAGCCTGGACACCAGCGAGGAGGGGGCCGAGACCCCCGTGGTGCAGTCGGATGAGGAGGACCTGCAGGAGGACAGTCCCAAAGAGCAGGTGGTGAGAAGCTAGCAGCCACCTTTGCCCTGCTCCCAGCCTCCTCCGTACGGACTTGCCAGCCCCGAAGAAGGAAAGCTGCTGGTACTCAGTAAACCCCATCCTGGACTGCTGCCCTGCCAGAGGGGAGAGATGGTTTTCCCCTCCTCTCCCTCCACATGTTCTCCTGGCAGCCAAAGGAGAAGGAAAGGGGTATTGTAAGCTCCCAAAATTAACTCTTCAGGCTTTGCTGCTAACACTCCCTGCTTCACTCCCCCAATACGCTCAGCATCCCACAGGCCCACCATTCCCAGAAAATCATCCCTTAGGATCCCATTTCCCCCTGCCCTACTGACAAAGTTCTGTCCAGACAAGCACTTAACGACAGCACAGAGAGAAATAACACTGATCTAACCCAGCAGTGGTTGTGTGTGTCATTGGGAGAAAACAGCACGGGGGATGAGGGTTCAGAGCGGATTGCAGGATGGAGAGCAGTGCAAAGCCAGTGTGCTAATTGTGCCATGCAGGAGCAAATAAAGCCTCCTGTTGGACAGCCCAGGGATGGCTCCTGCACCCAGGGCAAGAGCAGACAGCACAGACCGTGGCAGAGAAGGGCTGTTGGTGCAGCAGGTCACCATGCTGAGCAACTCAGGCTCTGCCTCCTGGAGGGAGAGAGCCAGCACAGGCACAGCTGGCCTGAGCAGGGCTGGGGCGCTCGTGACCTGGAACCACCAGCCACGAGCACACTGGGGACTTCCCACGCAAATGGGCTGAGCAGAGAACACCAGCAGCTGCTCCCCCAGGCTGCTCCACAGGAATGCAGGAAGTACCACCAACATGAAGCCACTTTACAGCCCACTGTGCTTGTCCTTGCCAACTCCAAGAGGAGTTGGGCACAAAGCTGGTCACAGGCCCCTTGCTACTATCAGCACTTCCAAGCCAGGAAAGCGCTGTCCCTGCTCCTGCATCAGCACAACCGTGGTCACCACAAGGAAATGAGCCTGGGGGATAAGCAATAGAAGCCAGGGAATGCTCCTCATCCTGGCTGCTTCCCAGGGGGTGTTGAGACATTACTGCACTCCTCCCGTGTCTGAAGCCTTTCTGAGACTGGCTGGAGTGCCCCATATCTAAGAGTGGAGCACAAATATGTTGCATTTGCTACCTTAAGCTGGGAAATTCATCAAGAAGAGAAAAAAGAGCCAGGCTTCATGAATTTTCAGGCTGTAGCACAGTGACTCCCCAAACTAGGAACAGGGTAATTAATAGCTCTGGATAAATGTTTTCACCTTTAATTTGGCTGATCACTTCAGAAATGCATCTAAAACTTTATTACCTACTAGTATCTTGTTGCAAGGTGTGAAAAAAACCAAACCCACCCAACAACATTTTGCAAATATGACCTCTTTTTTTTTTCCTGGGCATACTGACCATCCAGCTTTATGTGATGCCCTTAATAAGCAAGAAGGGGAAAAAGGAATTCTAAAGTAACACCCTTTACAAATACTTAAGCACATCATCATTTCAATTGGATTTGATTCCAAGTCAATGTTGCATGAAGACCTTAGACCTGAACAAGTAAGTGGGTAATCAGCAAGGTACAGAAGCTGGTAAGTGACAACCACACGTTGTTATAATTTTTATGCTTGTTTCCTACTGAAGCAAATAATCTGTATTTTCAAATCATCACCGGGAGAACAGGCGATGGTGTGAGCTCCATCGGAGCATCACCGCCGGCGCTGCCCTGCAGCGGCTGCCGTTCCCTTCCTCCCGGGGCGGCCCCGGGCTGGCAGATGCTGAAGCAGGGCGCTCCCGGATGGCTCTGCACCCGGAGATAGACGCTGCCCTCCGGAAAGGAGACAAGGAGCGAGGGAGAGCCGTCAGCCGCGGGAAGAGCTGCGAAGTGGAAGTCACCCGGGGACGGGCACAGTCCTCGCAGCGCCCCTGGGCACAGAAAAGCCCTGCAGGGAACCACCCAAGCTGAGGCCGCGCCAGGGCTTCCCCTGCAGCACCAATTTCAAAGCCGGTGGAAGGGAGCCCTTGGGGAGCTCCTTAACCCCTCTCAAACCACCAGAGCTGGCCCCGATGATCCCTGGGAGTCCTTTCCAACGCAGAGCATTCTGCGGCTCTGTGAAGGCGGTGGCGCTCGCTCCTGGGCTGGGGGCAGGCGCAGGCACAGCCAGGCTGGCGCTTCCCCCCGCGGAGGCTCCAGGCTCGCTCCGCTCAGCAGCTCCCGATCCCAGACCAGGACAGCACCAGCCGGGGCAGAGAGAGCGTCTCCATGGCACCCCCGGAAGCGGCGCCATTGGCGGAGCGGGCGGAAGCGGAAGCGGCGCGGGGCGGGGCGGTGCGGGGCAGGCGGCGGGATGGCGGCGGCGGCGCTGCTGCTGCTGCTGCTGGTGGCGGCGGGGCCCGGGCCCGGGCGGGCGGGCGCGGGGCGGGAGCGGCTGGACGCGCTGCGGGAGGAGCTGTTGCTGAGCCCGCTGCCCACCGGAGACGTGGCTGCCACCTTCCAGTTCCGCACGCGATGGGACGCGGACCTGCAGCGGGGCGCAGGTAGGGCGGGCCCGACCGGGGCGGATCGCGCCGCTATTGGCTGGCATGGGGGCGGACCGGGCTGCTATTGGCTGGGACTCGGCGCAGGGGCGGGGCTATCGCGGCGGGACCACGCGACGTGATGGTTTGCATGGAGTGATGGCGTCAGCGGAGCGAGTGACGTCAGAGGCGGGGTGAGGTGGGCAGGGACAGGGCAGAGCGAGGCTTTGGGGACTGAGGGTTCGGTGACGTCACACGAGGGGGCTCGCGGCCGTGATGCAAGTGGGCTGCGTGTGACGGTGCAAGCAGAGGCAGTGTCGGGGTGACGTCATGTTTGGGCAGGCCCTGGTGTGATGTCAGGGAAGGCATCAGGATGAGATGGGCAGGGACTAACGCTGCCCCATAGTCTCTCACTACAGGCTCTTCCCGAAGGCGCTGGGGCGGCTGGTGGCGGCGCTGGGCGTGCGGGAGCTCCACCTCGCCCTCACCCAGGGCTTCTGGCGCACCCGGTACTGGGGACAGCCACCCCTCCAGGCACCCGCTGGCGCCGAGCTCTGGGTCTGGTTCCAGCCCACGGTCACCGAGTAGGTACCCCAGCCGTGGGTCTGTCCCTCTGGGTCCCCTCTGTGGCCACTGCTCCCAGGAGCTGTTGCTTGTCTCTGATGAGGCAGCCACAGTGTGTGAGCAGGCCTCCTTGGCTGGAAGAGGTCTGCTGGAATAAAGAGCCTGGAATCCCAGGAGTAGCTCTAAAGAAGCCACAGAGCATATCCCCACCTGTGCGCAGCACAGGATGTGGTGCTGAGGGCAAACCCTTGTTCACTAAAGGACCAAGTAATTGCCTTGTGGGCTCTGTGATGACCCTTGCTACACTAATACAGTGGGGCTGTATCTTGACCTCTCATCCGTGACTCGCTTCTTTTGACTCCCATCCAATACCTGTCACCATCTCCCTTAGCCCACCACCCCTGTTCAAGCTGCAGCAGCCCTTTGGGGGCTCACAGAGCTCTCTCCTCCCTACAAATGTCCCATTCCGTGTCTACTGCTTAGGTCAGCCTGAGCACAGCCCCTTTGCCATTCATACATATCACCTCCTGCATGCTCCCTGCTCCCCTGGCCTTTCTCCTCACATACCAGCTGTGCCCATGCCATGTCCCTTAGTTGCGTGATGCCTGTGTGTCCCTGCTATCCCCCAGATCTGAAGTGTCAGAATCAAATACCAAGAGAGCTGGGGAGTGCATGCCCAGAAGCCTCTGGTACACTCCATGCAGCTTCTGTAATCCAATGTGGTCACCCCAATGTATTTATTGAATGCTACTGGCTTAATGCTTGTTGTTCCAAGGATTTGAGCTGCTGAGTATTCTCTGATTTCTGTTCTCACACAGTGTTGACAAAGCCTGGAAAGAACTGAGTAACATCCTCTCAGGAATATTCTGTGCTTCTCTCAACTTCATTGACTCGACCAACACAGTTATTCCAACAGCATCCTTCAAACCTCTGGGCTTAGCCAACGGTGAGCCTGGCTCTTCCCTCTCACTCTTGCCTCTTCCTTTAGTTCTGTGCTGTGCCACTGCCAGGATTCCAAGTGCAGCTCCTGCAACGGCTCTGGGTCTGGGTGTGTACAACAGGGTCTGTTAACGTCCTCCTGGTATTTCCCAATGAACAAGGCTTGAATTTGAACAGAGGAAACCCACAAGTAATTCATGGGAAATGCTCTCAGGCCCTTATCTGTCTGTCTGAAAAGTGTTTTACAAAACAGTGAGAACTACAGGATTTAAGGCATTCATGAAAAAAATCTGCTAGGATATATCCTTACCTATTCTTTCCAATCACTCTGAATAGAGTGGGATTTACTTCTGATGGAGCTCATGTCGTTTCAGTCATACTGAGAGGTTGATGGGCTGGGGGGTGGAACAGAGCTGTTGCTGTCCTCATGCCTGAAGCAGTACCAGCCTGCTGACCCTTTCCCTCTCTGCCCAGGGACAGATCACCATCTCCTGAGATATGCCGTCCTGCCCCGAGAAGTCGTCTGTACAGAGAACCTCACCCCTTGGAAGAAGCTGCTCCCATGTGGCTCAAAGGTAATAGCAAGTTCTGCTGCCTAATTGGGCCACCCCCAATGGGCCTGGGCTCCCCACAGCAATCTGGGAGTGTGCACTGGGAAGTTCCAGTGGGGCTTTTCTCTTGGTGGGAGCAGAGGGCAGGGCAGGGTCTGAGCTGCTCCTTTGCTCCCTGCAGGCCGGGCTTGCTGTGCTGCTGAAGGCTGAGCGTTTGTTCCACAGCAGCTACCACTCACAGGCAGTGCACATCCGCCCCGTCTGCAGGGTGAGTGCTGGGCTCAGCTCCCTCCATGAACACCCCAAGAGAAAATCCAAAGCCGTCCTTGTGGAGTTCCAGCTCCATCCTGGTGTCCTGCCCCTCCAGAAGGTGTGATCAGAGCCACTTGTCTCTTGTCCAGGATGCCTCCTGCCTGGCTGTGTCTTGGGAGCTCAGACAGACCCTCACTGTGGTCTTTGACTTCTTTTCCAGTGGCCAGGGAAAGAAAGGTAAGCTCGATAGCTGTGCTCGAGTGCTCCCAGTCTGCAGCACTTGATCTGCTGCCTGACCTTGCTTCCCACAGACTGGTCCCTCTTTAAGATGTTCTCTCGCACGCTGACTGACACGTGCCCTCTGGCATCGCAGAGCAAAGTCTACGTTGACATCTCCCCTAAGAACAAGGTAAGCTCATGGGCCAGAGAGCATGCCCTGCTCCCTCAGTTTGGCCACTTCATGTGGCTCTGAAACATACTCACCTCCATACCCTGCATGGCCTGTCCCCTAGAAACCCTCCAGGGCTAAAGAAGGGAGGTGATTTCCTTGCTCTGAGCAGGGCTGAGGGGATGATCCTGGTGGTGTTAGTGAGAGCACAGAGCTGGCTGCTAGTTGGAAAGTTCAGGGCCACCTGGAGGGATTTTGCCCAGTGCTGCCAGTTTCTTCAAGGGGCACTTTTTCCTTTCACGGTCCATTTGCTTTCCGCAGGAGAAGGAGCTACTGGAAGTGTCCCCCCCTCCAACATCTGTACATGAAGCTATTGTCCAGGGAGACAAGAAAACCTATGCTGTCTATGACCTGCTAAGCCCCTCACTCTTCAACACATCTCGCAGCCTCAATGTGCAGCTGAAGTGGAAACGGCCCCAAGACAGCTGTGAGTGAGCAGAACTTCATTTCATCTGTCCCACTGGCCAGGGCTCGAGGCCTGAAAATCACCCCACTCCTGTCCTTTGTGTTCCTCAGCGGAAATGCCCATTCCCATCCTTCATGCTCAGCGGTACGTGGGGGGGTATGGGCTGCAGACCGGGGAGATCTGCACCCTCATCTACAACACTCACCCCTACCGGGCCTTCCCCGTGATCCTGCTGGAGACTGTGCCCTGGTACCTGCGGCTCTATGTGCACACGCTGACTATCATCACCAAGGGGAAGGAAAACAAGCCAAGTAAGTAAACCCTCCGAGGAGCACATGCCACCCGATTCCCT
The DNA here is from genome assembly GCA_036630365.1 of Acanthiza pusilla. Lineage (NCBI taxonomy): Eukaryota > Metazoa > Chordata > Aves > Passeriformes > Acanthizidae > Acanthiza > Acanthiza pusilla. The sequence continues at coordinate 7,579,146 of JAXCHO010000050.1, read as the reverse complement.
TGGCATGACCAGCTCATTCCAAAGATAGTTTAGTCCCTCCCTCAGGCCCCAGTGATCACTGGGAAACTGGACTGTGAAACAAAACATCTTAGGATGTTTTCCTAGCCTTGAGTTCAGTGCTCACAGCAGATGAGACCAATAAGTCTGTTTTATAAGAGGCACATGGATGGTGTTTCATAATCCAACAAGAGTCTAAACCAATGTGAATTAATTTTTGTAGTACAGGAGGCTCAATTTAAAACTGATGACTGGGTTTTATTTTGCATTTGTACCTTTCCTTACGAACAGCTGACTTTCATGGGTCAATAGCTTTAAAGACAAACTAAATTTAGCTTTAACACATGCTTTTTGCTATGGATACATCTTCACTTGCCCAGAAAACCTCTCTCAGGATAGTGGAAGCAGGAGCATCCACCTCATGGGAGATGTCTAGGCAATGTGAGATTGGACAAGGTCCCCCTGGTGCCATTGCTGACCTCTCTTTGGGGTTAGGTTATATCCACTACCAGCCAGCCCAGGACCGGAGACGGCCTCACCTCTTGGAAATGCTGATCCAGCTGCCAGCCAGCTCTGTCACCAAGATCACAATCCAGTTTGAGAGGGCCTTATTGAAGTGGACAGAGTACCCGCCCGACCCAAATCACGGCTTTTATGTTGGGTAACGACATTCCTCATCTCCTTATCTCCTTCTGGGCCTTGCGTAGGACTTGCTGTCCAGGTCTCTGAGGATGTCTGTCTGGCAGGACTGACACTGGCATGTTCTTTGTCCCCTTAGTTCATCTGTGCTCAGTGCCCTGGTGCCCAGTGTCATTGCGATGAAGGACATGGATGTGGAGCAGAGCCCTCTCTTCACCTCGCTGTGAGTGTGCCTCAGCTGGAGACTGGGGCTGGGCTGCTCTCATCCTGTGTGGGGAGCACGAAGCAGTGGTCCTGTGCAGGCTGACCCTCCCTTTCCTTCTTCCACTCTCCAGGTTTCCTTCCTCTGATGGCTCCAGCTATTTTGTGCGCCTGTACACGGAGCCACTGCTGGTGAACCTGCCAACACCAGACTTCAGCATGCCGTACAATGTCATCTGCCTCACCTGCACCGTGGTGGCTGTGTGCTATGGCTCCTTCTACAACTTGCTGACCAGAACGTTCCACGTGGAGGAGCCGAGCCGGGGCGGGCTGGCCAAACGGCTGGCCAATGTCATCCGAAAATTCAGGGGGGTGCCCCCCCTCTGAGAGAAACCAGGGCAGCCAGCACTGACTGCAGGGCTCTGTGGGGAGACTGAGGGAGCAGAGCGCTGCTGCCTCTTGTCTTGCTGGAAGCAGCTTTCTCTGTTTTGCTGCCTGGATCTCTCTTTGGGATCCAACAAGCTGAGAGATCACTTCCATTGCTAAGATGGGAAATGGCTCTCAGCCCATTGACTACTGAACTGCACTGCTACGGGATTGGGAAAAGCAAAAGACTTCTGTTTGGGAGAGGTGTAACTTACATGCTGAGAATGGTGCTGGAAGTAAACTTGAGTGTTTTGTATGTTTGTGCTGCTCCTGGTTGATTTTGCTTTCTCAGCCCCACAGGCAGAGGTGACCCTCTAAGACTGTGAGCTGCCAAGTCTGTAGCACAGCGCTTGGATCAGCTGGGATTTGATGAAGGCAGGACCAGGCAAGGGGGTTTAATCTGCAGCAAAGAGAGGGATTCATCTGCACTAACATCTCACCTTCCACAATTGCCATGTTTCACAGATGTGTCCTGTCACACTTGTCCACATTTGAGCCAGTTTGCAAATTAATTGTTGGCCACAGTGTATATCTGTCCCCTCAGCAATGTCAAGGGTTTATTTTCTTTTGCAAGAAAAAGCTACTCTCATTCCCAACTTCTGTTTGCAGCATTTTGAACCCTCTCCACCTGCTCACCCCTGTGCAGCAGCACAAGATCCTCCTCTGCACCCACGGTGTCCGCAGAGTTTTTGGGAGCCTTGGCTCAGCAGACCCTGAGTGCTGAGCTGCAACCAGCCCTGGGCTGGGAATGCAGGAACACTGGCACCACTGTGCTGCTCGGTTATGTTCTCAAAATACAAATTACCACCTTGTTGTGGTTCACACAGGACAGCGGGAGGACAGTGGTGGTGCTGCTTGGCCTCTGACAGTGCTGCCTTCAGGGGTAACACCCTTTTTCCGTCTTATGTGGCTTTTGTGATTGGAACAGACTCTGCTTACAACCAGCTAAACAAAGCACAGGGAAATCATTGGAAGAAATATTCCCCAGAATCAAAGCAGAGCAGAGCCAGAGGTCCTTTAAAAGCTTCTACTTGAACAGAAAGACCATAAACACCCCATCGCCTCCTGTCCTACGCGGAACGATCTGTTCCCACTGGCCTGGGATTACCTTTCGCTTCCATGCCAGAGATGCTCTTTACTCTGCAGCTCCTTACAGATCCACTCCACTGGATGGCTCCATGCAGCCTGCAGAGCCTGCTGAAATACGAGTTTTGGACGATCCCTCTCTGTTCCTGCTTGCTGAAAAAGATGCCACGGGGCTGGGAACTTACAACTGCTTCCAGCTGCAGCTCTACCAGCCAGGCTTCAAGTGCAAAATGGAATTTCTTTATAGACAGCTGTAACTATAACCAAAACCTGAGTGAGCACACAGCTCCCATAGCAGGGCAGGAGTCTTAGGCATCCGAGTCCACATTGCAGTTTGCAAGTGGATTTGGAAACCTCAAGTTGTTTCAGGTTGGATCCAGTATAAATCCTGCAGACTGCAAGCAACAGCATGTGCTGGAGCAGTTTGGAGCAGCGCAGTTCCCTGGTGAAGTCTGCTTGCTGCTGGTGTTAGGTGGGATCCTGAAAGTCCCCTGAGTGGTCATGGAGTGCCATGGGAATCATCAGCCAGCATCTACCATCAGAGCTGGGATCCCCCGAAGGCTTTAGGGGCTGTTCCCATGCAGTGCCATAAACCAGGAATTTAAATACCCCATAAAGAGGTCAGTCCAGCATAATGGCAGAGGGAAACTATCCCAGGCTGGATACACACCTGCCAGGCCGTTGGGAGAACAGGTCTTATCACATCCATCAAAGGCACGGGCCAGCCAAGTGGAAAACTGTGGAAGTGTGGGTGGCCCTGCAACTGTGGCTGGGTGGATTTTAATGGTTTTAAAAATGACAAATCTTGGTCTTTGGGTTTTTGTTTTTTTTTTTTTCCCTGGGCTATTTTTCTTCTTTCCCTTGGGCTACTCAGTACAGGAGAGACATGGAGTTCCCAGAGGCAAGTCCAGGGGAGGGCTGTGAAGATGGTAAGGGACTGGGGCATCTCTCTTATGAGGAGAAGCTGAGGGAGATGGGGCTGTTTAGGCTGGAGGAGAGATGACTGAGAGGGGGGACCTTATCAGTGTCTGTGAGCAGCTGCAGGGAGGGTGTTCTGAGGATGGAGCCAGGCTCTCCCGGGTGGTGCTGAACAATGAGATGAGGTAATAGGAACTGGAGCACTGGAAGCTCCACCTGAACAGGAAGAACTTTACCGCGTGGGTGACTGGAACAGGCTGCCCACTGAGGATACGGAGATATTCCCATGCTCCCTGGACACGATCCAGAGCACTGTGCTCAAGGGGACCCAGCAGAGCAGGGGGGCAGCTGATGGCCTGCAGTGTCCCTGCCAGCCCCTGTCCTGTGTGGCTCTGTGAAGCAGCACAGCACAAGGTGCAATGGAGAGTGCAAACACAATTGAATAATAACCACAGAATATTCGGAGTTGGCAGGGAGGATCCTCGAGTCCAGCTCCTGGCTCTGCCCAGGACACCCCAAGAACCCTACCCTCTGCCTGAGGGTCTTGTCCAAACACTTCCTGAACCCAAACAGGCTTGGTGCCGTGACCACTGCTCAGGGAAGCCTGTCGCAGTGCCCGACCACCTTCTGGGTGAAGAACCTTTTCCTAATATCGAGCCTAACCCTCCCCTGACACAACTTCAGGCCATTTCCTCGGGTCCTGTCACTGGTCATTGAGTGAGGAGTGAGGAGCTGCCCCTCGTGAGGAAGCTGTAGGCAGCGATGAGGTCTCCCCCTCAGTCTCCTCTTCTCCAGGCTGAACAGACCAAGCGTGGCTCGTTACAAGAACACACAAACACAAAACTCCTTTGATAAAACAAGCAAAGAGCCAAAGCGCGCTCCCACAGCCGCCCGCGGAAGCGCGACCCGCCCCGTGCGCAGGCGCAGCGCTCCCCGCGCAGGCGCAGCACGCGCCCCGCTCCGCTCCTGCGCTCCCCGCCGCGCGGGGCTGCCCGGACCCGCCTGACGGAGCCGCCGCTCCCCGCGCCCCCGGGCCCGCCGCCGGAGCAGCAGCGTACCGGGGCCGGCAGGGTCCCGGGGACAGCTGGGCGGCCGCGTGGGCCTGCGGGCCGGCCGGGGCGCGTCCCCCGGCTGCCGGGCGGCCTCTCCCTCCCTCCTCAGGGCGGCCCCGGGATGGCGGCGTGAGGCGGCGGCACGGCGCGGTGAGTACGGGCCGGGGAGCGGCGGGGGGCGGCCGGGGCCCAGCTGGTGAAGCGGGGGGAGCCTGCGAACTTGGGGGTTGTGGGGGAAAAGGGGGAAGGTTTCCCCGGTGCGGGGGAGCCGCGCGCTCGGAGCCCTGCGTGCGCCGGGGTGGAGGAGGCTCCAACCGACCTGAGCTCGGCGAGGCTGGTGCCAGCATGGAAATAATAGCACCGTGTGTGCCCTCCCCTCCTTCTCCTCTGCTCTCGGGCACGGACCTCTCGTAGCTCTCTTCAGCGCCTTCTGAAAGGAGACCCAGGCCCGTTTCTCCGCAGAGCAGCTCTGACAGGCTTTTGTCCGGCCAGTTGGACTGGGATGGGCCTTGTGAGTCCTTTCCAGCCCGGGATATTCTGTGATAGTATACGAGTACAGCGCTCTGCAGTGCTGTTGTGCCCAGCCAGGCACCCTTCCCGAGCCCCCACTCATGCTTTGAGCCAGCTGCAAAGTGAGTTTACAAGCTGTTCTGTCATACGAACATTGCTTGTGATATCCCAAACATGCAAGTGCAGGAGGAGAGGGAAAAAAAAGCTCATACATGCAGTCCACAATATGCTGAACTGTCTTCGTTGCTACTGAAACATTTCAGTGCACCTTGCAAGTATTGTCGTAGTGCAGTAACCTTTGTCTTTCCAAACTATAGGTCATAACTCCTCATAGTTGCCCAAACAGCATTTTTGCCTCTCTTAACCTGAGATATAGAAAACTCACCCTTATCAGACTGTATTTGGACCTCTGAAACCTGCTGAAGGCACAAAAGGTAGAGAAGCAGTCCAAATTAAAACTGCTTTTTTCAGGGAACTTGGAATGGGCCTGGAAGTGGTGATCTTTGGCAGTTAAACAAAGGAAGAAGGTGGGAATGAGGACCACTGACAATTAATAAATTAGTACAAATGAAAGTAGTAATACTTCAGATGACAATTGTGAATACTGACATTTCTTCCCTCCACCGAGCTTGCTGACCTAAGCTTCTGCTGCTCTAATTCCTGATGATTTCCAGGCCCATTCCAAGTTCTCTGAAAAAAAAAAAAAAATTTGTTTTAGTTTGGATGTCTCCTCCCCTTCTTGTAGAGAGTAACACAGAACACTACTACCTTCCTGCTCACAGGTGGAGGAGGATTCACCTTGGTGCTGTGAGGGTACTGCAGTCCAGATGGACTGGGCACTGCCTCTGGACAAAGGCTAATCTATCCTCCATCAATAAGGAAGCTCAGAGGGTAACTTTGGAAGTGATGAAAAGAGTGGCTCACCAGAGAGCCTCCACTTTTCACCAAGCGAGTTGCTTTGGCTTGCGTCTAGCTTGAGAAATCAGAACACTAACCCTGAGGCTTGGTTAGTCAAGGATTTGTTGCTCTTTTTGGAAACTGTTTGTGATTACATTGCACCATTTCTGAGTCTACATCAAGTGTCTAAGGCATGAACTTGGATCCAAGACTAGGATAAGGCCTTTGCCAGAAATTGTAGACTCACTCTTTCCAGCTGAGTCATACCAGCAGATAAAGCTTTTAAAAAAATTGAAATACTAGTGGCAAGGCTGAAAAAAAAAAACCCTGGAGAAGTTAATCCCTGCTGCAAATAGGTCTTAAAGTTTGAACAGTTATGGTTCTTGGGTTTAGGACAGAGGGTTGGCATCTGGGAAGCTGGTCTGCTGTTGCTTTTCTTAGCTGAACTCTTCAAACTTGTCACTTGATATTTCTTCGCCTCTCTTTTTGTCCCAGTGCTTTAGGTGTTGTGTATTTTTTAGCAGCTGTTTTGGGTGCTCTGTGATATTTGAGTTGGTTTTGAGCACACACCGGCAGTGTGAAGCACTGCCCACACACATCAATAAATAGTTGTGACAGGGTTTTTGATTAAAACAATTTTAAGCAAACAGGTGAGCATTGTAGGTAAGAAACATCCCTGAGGCTTACTCTTCAGTTTGTGTGCACTGTATAACTTGAGGGACTTTTATCTAACCAGTGTGGCTTTTCATCATAAGCAGAGACTTCAGCTTTTGAGAAGGGGGAAGAATGGCACCAGCACGCCCCAATAAAGAGGTTGCTCAGTGTTTTATTGCAGAACTCTCAGCCTGGGAGACTCTTTCTGTAGCATCTGCTGGGGATGTTCCATGCGGACAGCTCTGGCTTAAAGGCTGCCATAGTAAGGTCTGAACAAGCTTACCCTTGAAGTGCTTAGGGAAAGCTGGCTGATTATTCTCCCCTCTCAGGGCAAATGGACTGGTAAGGAATTCAAATGTTCTTGAGAAAGGTACAGACTTGGTATTGGCATACTGATGTGTCAAACCTAAGGTGTAGGAACACCTCTCAGTATGTTAATTGCTGAATTAGTTTGTAGAATATGAAGGAACAGCTTGCTAGTTCCTTAAATGGATTTATTCCAAAACGTGACTGATCCATTGCAAAGCAGTGCAGCGTGCTACTCATTATAGACCTGTCATAATTGAAGTTTTGTTTCTGCCTGGGAAAGGTGTACTGCTGTCTTCACACTGGAATTCCAAAATCCTCCCCACAAGCATATCCTGGTAGAACCTGAATGTTTTTGGAAGGGAAGATGACAGTAGGGAGGGCTGGGAATGCAATGAAAGCCAGCTAATAAGCATGTGGAAGAATACTGGTGTTTGCTTACTAACGTGGTGCACAGGGAGCCTCCCTGGCTGCTCCTCTGCCTGCAGGAACTGGCTGGGAGGAGGCTTTGGCATCATATGGAGATCAGACTGAGCCACAGTGGGAGCATCACCAGCTCTGCTGCTGGGGGGCCTGAGTGGGTTTAAGTGGCTCCAAGGCCGGCAGAGGGATGAGAGGAGGCAGGGGAAAGGAGCCATTGGGTAGACGTGAGTGACCACTGAGTAAGATGACATGAGGAGCAGCACAGGAGCAGGTTTGAGGATAGCAGGACACTGGGCTGGCTGAGGCAAGAGGTGAGTCAGGCAGGGGAGAACAAGAGCAACTGGTTGAGGGAAAGCAGGATGTTGTTGTGAAACCAGTCCTGTTGGGTGACAGGTTATTATTTGCTCTGGAACATGGTAATCTTTGGCTTGGATCATGAGGAGGGGATAAAGACAAGGTAGGAATCTTTAATATGCAAGTTTCACCTTGCTTGAGAATCCAGGCAAAACTGAATATTGTTGTGGCTTCCAGGACGATCTTCCTGTCCTGTACACAAAGGATGATGTTCCCTGCTCAGTAAAGAGTTGATAGCAGGAGGTGCTGTTTCTCTTTGATCAATAGAGTGGAAAGAAAACTCAGTCTCATTGCCAGCTGTACAAAGAATCTTTAGTGAAGAGCACGTATCTTACTAGTGGGAAGTCCCTTGAGGAAGACAGAGCTGTAGAAGCCTCCAGTAGTAAGTACTTTATGCAGGATCAGCTATGGGATACAGCAAAGGCTCCTCAGCCTTTAACTGGTGGATAGCGAAGGGGCATATGGAAATACAAGCAAACTGACTACACATACAAAGGGCAACTGTTTGAATGTCTGCATTTGTCAGAAATCCAAGAGGTTTGCAGGTTGAAGGGCATTGGCATTGAAACTTCATAGTAAAAATAACTACTATTAAATGGTTCTTTATTCTGTGGAGTGGTTGCATTGATTGCTACAGGCAACTGGCTCTTGCAGGAAATACTAATATTTAAAAATGAGTAACTTGTTCTGAGTTGGCTTTGTGTTTGTAGGAAGTGCTCAAGTAAAGCTTAGATGCTTAAAATCAGCTCAGTGTTTTAAAGTGTTACTGTTAAAAGCATTGTAGGAGTGAGGAGGCCAGACCATGAAGTACAAAGTGTAGGTACAACACAAATTATAATTATTTTCTAACTGTAGTCAGTTGTAAAGTTTGGGGTGAAAAGCTCAATAGTGATACATGACCCTATTAAAGCGGAGAGATTTGTGACATTAGTTCTGAAAAATTCTAGTGCTTTATTTCAGCCTTATGCTGCTTAACAGGGACATGCTTTACCTGTTTCTTTGCTCTAGGGACAGAAAGCCCAAAGCAAAGTAGGCACTTTAAACTTAAGTTTCAAGAACAGGTGACACATACTGCCACAGAAGTCAAACTGATGCAGCTGAGGGGTGGATCTAGCAAAAACATGACAGGATATTTATGCAGTGATTTTTAATGCTTGATGTTTGGAGCACTTGCGAAGAGAAAAAAATTGCAGGAAACTTCAAAAAAGAAACATTTCAGGAGGATTAAGGCAGCTGCAGATCCTTGATTTAGTGCAACTTTGCTGCATTCAATGTAATCGGAACTAAAAAGTTGGGTGATGAGATTTACTTTCCAGTTCAAATATTTGTTGTTAGATCTTTTTCTCTCCATTCTTTCCCTTGGAAAAAAGTTCTCCAGTACTTCTGTGGTATTGCTTACTCCAGAAACATCTGAGCAATTCACAAAGGCAGCAGACAGCATGTTTTGTTATGAAATGAGTAATAGCTAATTCCAGTTTATAGATGTGGAAAAAGGCTTGGGTCTAGACTTGCTGTTAAAGATGCGAGTGACCTGCCTGAAACAGGACTAGCATTGGTATCTTTATTCCTGTGCCTTGGCTTTATCTGTATTGCAGCATAAAAACTTTTTCCTTACTCTTTGGCTGCCGAGCTGCAGCTTAGCTTTACTAATTGAACTGCAGCTGCCCTCTCTGCTGGAGAGCACTCCCTTGCAGGAGCACCAGCACGATGTTCTTTCCCCAAATAATGTTTGTGCTGGTGGAGGCGTTTGCCTGCGTGTTCTTACTAACATTTAAGTAAAATAGATCCTGCTGCTCAGGATGGCAGCATTTTCTGCTGCTGACAGCAGAACCCATAGGTACCTGCGAGACATGTCTGACCTCAGTGTTCTTTTGGAAGAGAACCATGTGTGGTTTTCTCTTGGCATTTCTATTCAATCCCTCATTCTCCCTCCCTTTGCCAGGAAATCCCTTCTCCTGCCAACAGGAGCCAGTGGAATGTGCTGTTTGTTTACATTCTCACTCCTTCATCCTACTAACCTTCCCACCCCCCAGCTGTAATCCTAACAGGCTCCGCTGAGCCCTTCATCCTTCTGAGGAAGCACTGCTTTGTTGAGTAATTGCAGATATAAGGATTGCTGCAAGGAGCTGTCCCCACCAGACTCTTCTTAGTGGGAGTGAGGCATTTATTATTTTTAAAGCCATTTGAAATTCTTGAAAGTGTTTGTAGTGCTTCAAAGGAAGAAAACAAAAGCACACACTTAGTGTCATTGAGGTGGTTGCTGATGGTAGAAGCAGGTTTTCTGGACTTGTCGTGTGCTTCCATCCCTGCTTAGGAAAGCCCTTAAAGCTCAGTTTCCACAGGGTTTTATAATAATCCAAGTGAGGAAATCCTGTGTTTACAGCACTTATGGAAATTGCCATTTTGAGCCTGTCCCCCCCTTTGATCTATTCACATACTTTGTCTTATCTGACTTTAGCTGTTTGGCAAGGATTGTAAATCCTTAAGCAGGGACTGTCCTCCCCTTTGTTTTGCAGCCTGGACACTGCCAGGGCTTTCCTGGGTAGCTACATGTGTAGCTGGACTGTTGTGTTGTCCTGCTGGAAGACTTTATTGTCTGTGCCTAGGAGGAAGGAGTTTGTGTGCTGAACAATTCCCAGACACTTCTTACACTAATGCTCCCTTAAAACATCTCTGTAGCACCAAATAATTATTACCATTCAATTGCATTTCTTTATATTATCACTCAGACCTTTGGACTGTCTTGGATAAGGACAGGCTGTGAGCAGGGAAGGCTGTGGCAGCTTGTTTTCCTGCCTATTTCCCCTCTTCCCTTTCTGTTCCTGCACTATGCTAAAAGGGTCTCACTTGTTAGTCTGGATAAAGGCCTGAAGAACAGAGGACACAGGATACACTTCTATATCAGCATTAGCTGATCTGTCCCGTGCTGAGTTGTTCAGAAAGGAGGAAGCTTTCCACCAGCTCCAAGACACACCAGAATTTAATATTGGGAGTTCAACCATCAGCATATGATGCTTGGGAGTAAATAAAGCTTTAGAAGAATGTCAGTTAATTTTTCCCTGCATTTCTCTGACAGTCTGACATTTTCCCCTCCCTACAGAGCAGCCTGCCTGCCGGAGGAGTTGCTGGAGCCTGTTCTGGAGCACATCTGACTGCAACTGCCACGAGGCCCCAGCCAGCCAGCCACGATGTACTGCCTTCAGTGGTTGCTACCTGTCCTGCTCATACCCAAACCCCTCAACCCAGCATTATGGTTCAGTCACTCAATGTTCATGGGATTCTACCTGCTCAGTTTTCTCCTGGAACGGAAACCTTGCACAATTTGTGCCTTGGTCTTCCTGGCAGCTCTGTTCCTCATCTGCTACAGCTGCTGGGGGAACTGCTTCTTGTATCACTGCACAGGATCCCAGTTGCCAGAATCAGCTCATGATCCCAGCATAGTGGGCACCTAGAAAATCATAATCTTCCAGTCTGTTGAGGGCTCTTGTTTTGCTTTTAAAAAGGGGGTGGGGCTGGGGAGGAGGGGGGTGTTGGGTATGGGACTGGAGTAAGGACAGCCTGTTTCCTGTAACTGTGTGTGGACTAGAGTGGCAAATTCTTCCCACTCCGCCTGTGAAATTCGACTCGTTTACTGTGTGAACTCTGGCAGCACCACCTGCTTTTTTAGAAGCAGAAGTCTGGTTTTTTTTTCTTTCCCGTATCACCGGGAACAGACACCAGCCCTCTCAACTGAGAACTGCTGGAAGCCTGAGCCGCTGGCCCCTGCCCAGCTGGGAGTGCTGGAGTTGTGTGTCACTTGTCTGCATTAGGCCATGACGGTCTAACTCAGGACTCTTGGCCCACTGATCCTGCTCAAATAGCTACAAGATTCTCTCAGTCTCTCTTTGTGGGGAGCCAGCCTTCCCACCTTGCTGATCAAGGGCAAGTGCAACAGCTCACGAATGGACTTGGCCAAAAGCTGCTGGAGCCAGAGGCAGTTGAGTCATCTCCTCCTGCTCAGCCTGCCAAAGGGATGCGTGCACTGCTGAAGTGCTTTCTGAACTCTATGCTCCGAGATCCCAGCCTGAAAGCCTCAGTTATGCTGCTGCTTTTATAAAGCCTCACAGGCAGTAGAGACTGTCTCTTCCCCTCCTCCTCCAGGTTTACCAAGGTATTGACTGTTGGGATAAAGAACTCGCATGCTGCAAGACACAGAGTTTTGGAGGCCACTGTGAACTTCACCCTACAAAACTCATGCTAGCCTGAAAGGCTGAGCGTGGGCAGGGCAGGAGAGAATCCTAAGGTGGAGGCATGGCTTGAAACAGTAAATAGTTAAGCCATTTTCAGAGATAATGGTTTTGGGCCAGAGGTGACAGAAGGTGCTGGTGCTACTGACTAGAGAAGGGCAGAGGCTGGAAAAATGCCTGGTGTCTCCAGCTTCCCTGGCAGAAGGATGTCAAGAATCCAGGGTGGTGGTGGGTCAGGCCTACAGCCTGGGGCAGAGGTTGGTTTGTGAGAAGCCTTAGAGGTGGACACAAAACACTTATCTCTAAACTTTGAAGGTTTCCCTCCCCTCTGCCATCTGTTTGTCCTTCCTTCAGTCTTCTAGTGGAGAGCGGCAGAAGTGGCTGTTGCTGTCCTGAGGCAGTTCAAGCTACGAGGTTGTGAAACTTCCAGAGTATTGTTTGTTCATTGCACAGCTGTTCAAAATGTTTAATAAAGCTTTATAAACTTTGGTCTATGGCCTCCTGCCCAGCATGATGCATTGGCTGCTCATTGTGGATGCCTTAGCCCAGCAATCACGTGTCTCTGCATTGTTCTGTTCCCAGCACAGCAACCCTGAACAGTCTACAATGAGAAGCAGAGCGTGTTTGCCCTGTAGTTCCCAGTACTGACTCTGCTTGACTCTTTAACCTGACTGTGGCTCCCACTCTGCCCAGACTGGCAATTCCTAAACAGCCTCACCTCACAACCAGAAGCACCTCTGTCATGTGTGTCTCTGCACTTACGTGACAGATTCCCCTTTTTCTTGCTGCTTACGAAATTAAACCCCCGAGCTGTGTCCTGGAAGCTGCTAATCCCCAGCGCCGACAGTAAAAGTGTCTGCTGGGTGCCCACGTGGTGTAAAGCTCATCCCATGACACCACATCACCCCAGCCTGTCCCTCTACTCAGGGCAGCCCAGCTGCCACGAGCCATCCAGGGGGATGTGGTGCTGTGAGCCGTTCCCCAGCCTTGGCCATGCCCCTGTGTAGAACAGAGAAACAGACTGTTGGATCCAACAGTGCCCAGGAGCACCTGAGAGTGTTAAAGGGTATTGGGGCTGTGGTGCTGGAGCTGAAACAGGCTTGCTTTGTCCCTTGCTCTGAAGACCAGGTCCAAGTTGGAAAGAGCTCAGGGCATGTTAGTGTTTACATGATTAAAAAACCCCGTGTACCACGCCAAAAATAGATGTGACAGCTCTGTCACCTGTCAAGCAAGGGAAATCCCAGTAGCTGTCACATCAACTCAGGCATAAATAACAAATGGAAAGGAGAGGGGAGGGCACTCTCTTTGAGCCGTGGCACAACTGTGCTCTGAGCAATTTTTAAGTTTCAATGTATTTAAGCTAATGTACTTAGTTCTGTCAAGAGTACACTTTTGTTGCTCACTAGCCAAGTTGCACTTTACAGCAATTTAAATAAATCCTAGCCACGAAGCCAGACAACTCTTTGGATGAGAGCAAACCCTGGCTTTGTACATGGGGTTCAAGACAAGGTGCAGCTGTGGGCTCTTGCCTTCTGTGAGACTCAGCTCGAAAAAAGCACTTCAAAAGAGGAAGGCTGCAGGACAGCTCTCAGTGGGGCAAGAAATCTCCCGCCCCTAATGAAGAGAAGGAGCAGTCTTTGATATGCACACAGCCCTTCCCAGCACATTCTATTACTCTCTTTAGAGCCCTGAGATACCATCTTTATTTTAAAGATAGAAAATTAAAGCAGCTTCGTCATGGTCAGACAGAAAGCCTCGGGCAGAATGAGGAACCCAACCAAGTCTCACAGCCTATGCTAATGCCTGGCTCATCCTTCTCTATAAAGAGACCATGAAAAACCAGCCTGTGACTGCAGAACAGGTCAAACCCGATGGCTTTTGAAAAGCAGCATCACAGCTTCCCTGCCTGTGCACCACAGATGGGCTGAGCCTGGACAGCCAGCCAGCTGAGTGCTCAGCCAGGCGTTTGCCAGCTACATGGAAAAATGCTCACACGAGGTGTTTTACCCTGGTCTTGAGGAGCTTCTCTGCCAGAAGAGCAGTGGGGTGGCTCTGTCCCTGGGTATCCTGGGGGCACCACGGGGTGTCTGTGTGGGGACTGCACTGGTGGACAGCTACACCAGTGACTCAAACAGTGGGATTTAAAACACAACCACTGTTGTGCCAGGCCCCACTGAGCCTGGACACTGCCCACAAGTGTCACTTGACACTTTGGCACAGAGTGAGTCTCATCACTTTGCTGAATTACAGAGTGTCCATCTGCCTGATGCTCCCTAGATACAGGGAGCTGGAGCCTTAAGCTGTTCCTTTGTCTTTCCATATGAAGGAGAGATCGTTTTCTTTTCTAGGTCACATAACAGATCAGTGACACAGCAGGGTCAATAAAGGAAAAAAAAACAAAACAAAAACCAGACCAGGCTCCAGTCCCTAGAAACAGAGATGCAGCTTGGCTCAGGCCGTCCTTGGACTCCTCACTGCAGCCTCAGGGCCCAGGGGCTTTTCATACTCCTCCTTGGCCCTTTTTAGGGAGAGGGAGCATCCCCAGGATGAGAGCAGCTGGAATACCACAAGGCTTGCCATGGTGTGGCTTTTTGAACCTTAGATCTGCCTGACATCCATGATAGTGCATCACCTTAGGATCTGATACTTGGTGGTTGAGCTCCCCAGCACTGCTCAGGGTGCAGGTAGGAGCCAGCCTGCTCTCCCAGCATCTGCCTCTCATCCAGGGATCTTGCTGGGTGATTAGTGTCTCCTGCCTGGATTCTCTTCCTGCTCGCCCTGAGACAAGCCCACAATGTGGCCTTACAAACAGCAGCAGTCAGAGGAAAGAGGTCAATCCCATGGAGGAGCCATTTGGGCTGGAAGCACCCACCAGTGGGCTCAGGGAGGCAGCCAAGTCCAGAGGCAGTCCCACTGACAATAGCACCAGCCTTGTCCCCTCGTGCTGTCACCCAGGCTGGCCCAGCCAAATCCCCAAAGCCAGGGAAACCACAAACACTGCTCAGGGTCGCAGGTAGCCCTGTCCTGCAGCTTTTCTCTGGCACCAGGTGGTTTCCCAGCTGTGGGAGGTAAGCTGCAGTCAGGTAAGGACTTTAGCCCTTCCCTCCAGAGCCTGGAGATTAACCCTTGGCAAGAGGGTTTTGCTACTCTTCCAGCAAAGGCAAATCCTCTGGTAGCAGGGCAAGGGAGGACAGATGGCTCAGGTGCCACCCATGCCTGCTGCTGGAGGGGATGAAATCCAAGTGACAACAGGCTGTGCCCTCTGAGTCAATGCATGGTGGCAGCCTCCTGTCCGCCCCTTGTTACCAGTGAGTAACAGGCACTGTGGGAGCTGTGGTGGCACTGCCAGCAAAACCCGAGAGCCTGACACAGGGGCACAGTCCTGCTGTGAGGCAACCCTCAAAACACCACCCTGCTCCTGCCCCAGGAGACATTCTGTGGGAGAGACCCCAGACCCTCAGTACAACTCAGGATTTGCAGTTCAGGGCTGCCCCCGTGTACTCAAAAGCATTTATCTTGTGGGAGCCAGGACTCTGTGTTCTTGGGGAGTGCTACCACTGAGCTTTGGGAAAGTGAAGGCAATGCTCAAATCAAACAGCAACTCATCCTCCTCATTTTAGAGCCCATTGCCAGCACTAACTGCGCGGCACAGGACCCCTGCCTCCTCCCTAGCGCTGCTCTAGGGGCAGCCACAGCCCTTAATACCCTCTTAAGATGCTTCAGCTGCCACTGAGGCTGAGCACAAGAAAGGGAGAGAAGGAAGCAAAGGGTGCCATAGGCAGGACTTAGAAGTACTGAATCCAGTCCCCTCATCCCCTGTACACAAACCACCTCAGTCCCCCCATGCTGCTCCAGAGCTCAGGCTGGACAGCAGCACCTCAGCTTCCCACAGCACCCATCTCCTCTGCCATTTGCCCTCCCCATGGCCATCCCATTCTCAAACAGCACTGCCAAATGTGCAGATCCAAGGGCTAGAGGAGCCACAGCTTCAGCTTCCCTCCTGGCGTGACCTCACCTGCCCACCCCCAGCCCACGCACTGCACGTGGACCGAGGGACCTGCACACAAGAGATAATCCCTCAATCGCTTAATTGTTTTAAAGACAAACAAAACATAAAGCATTAAACATTTAAGGTGATAAGACTGAGTCACTTACCAGTCTGAGGAGGCAGCCAGACTGGGGGCTTGGGGCACTAAAGCCACCCCAGACAATGGTAGCAGAGATGAAGGAGCAGCAGCAGCACCCACCCTGCATTTAGCAAAAGCCTCATACCCCCAGCACTGTGCTGTGTATCAATTACTTAACCACCGAGTGAGGGATCCCAATCAGCACCCACTAATTACCTGAACAGAGCAGGCCTGTTTCTTGGAGCTGCTGATGAAGCAGATTCTGCTGGAGGGAGGCTGTCCCTGTCCTGTCCCCCCAGCCCAGCCTGGGCAGCTTCACTCAGGGCCACTGCACCCCATGCCCTGGATTCTGGCGGCACAGCCACCATCCCTGTCCTGCCCTGTGCTGGCTTTGGGCCATGCAAGGTCAGTCCCACTGTGCCAGGACGTCCCGGGCTGGGGGCAGATGGAACACCCCTCCGTGCCTGACTGCAATGACTGTGCCGCTTGCTGTTCTTCCAGGACTGCTGGAGATGCTGGACATGGCCACGATCCTGTGCTGAACCATGAGCCTGCGTGGGGAATGGCTCCAGCGGCACAGAAGCAGCACCAGATCCCAGAAGCATCTTCCAGAAAAAGTGTCTGAAGCACCAGGAGTGTCACAGGGGCACTGCACATGCTCCAGGTACCATCAGCTCCTCTAACAGGGGTGCTAAGGAGCTAAAAAGTCCTCTCATACACAAGCTACACTTTTGTTTTGTGAGGTCTGTTTGTATTTAATTATCAAATAGCAAAGTATTTACATCAACGTTAGAGTTCCAAAGCATCTCCATCCCCCCCACCACCCACAAAGCTGGACCTTTTCAGGTTTTTTCCAAAGTTTTATTATTATCCAAAAAAAAAAAAAAAAGGAAAAAAAAAAAAAGAAAAAAAAAGCTAAATATTTTACTTAGACACTGAAAAAGGCAGGTGAGGGGAGCCGGGGAGAGAGACACAGATCCACATGTTCTCTGCATAGTCAGTTGGAGATCTTACAAAAGACTGTGTAAAAAAATTATAACAGCAGAGGAGAATGACTTGTAGGGTTTTATGGACCCCAGGACACCAAAGAGCATCCTTAGGTGGGGGCTCCCCTCTGGAGTTTATTGGCTTAAAAACAAAATTGGCAGACAGAATGATGATGGAGGGGAGGATCTGAATTCCCAGGGCCTCCAGGTCATGCTGGCTGCGATGGCGAGGCCAGCGATGCTGGGCCCCACCACAGGCGCTGCACAGAAGCATGGATGGACACACGGACATGTGGACACACAGCCCCATGCAGGAGGGCCTCTCTGGGATTGCCTTACTGCCTTCTGCCCTGAAGCGTCCCCAGCACGTCTCCTTTGCCAGATCTTGCTGAAAGCCTTGGGGAATTAAGCCATCCTGGGGTGCTCCTTGCGCCTGCTGCCTTCCAGAAAGAGACAGAGGCTGCACCCACTGGGTGACGCCCATTCCTGTCCTGCTGCACCCAAGACCCTGCATGTGCCACAGACAACCAAAGGCCAAACCGTAACATGTGTGCTTGCCTTCTCTCTCCCCAGCTTCCAGACCAAATCTGGCTTCTGCATGTTACAGCTGTGAAAGGTTTCTCCCAAGGGTAGGGATTTTGTATAATCCAGGCAGAGCTATGGCACAAGCCACCCCTCGGAACATCTACCAAGGGACAGGGTGTCTGTGGCAGCTGCCCATCCCAAAAGGCTGCAAACATGGGAATACCCAGAACATTGAGGTTTGGGGAGTCCCTGCCCAAATGCAGAAATGCTGACACAGCAAACCTGCTAAAAAGGGAGGGGGGAAAGAAAAGTCTCCAGCTCCCAAAACCATTGAAAAAAAAATTCCATTAAACCAGTTGCTGCTCTTCAAGCCAGCAGGATCTCTCCGTACTGCAGAAGAGCCCATTCAAACTGATTTTAAAATTTTACTCACTAAAAAAGGAGCCACAGACTAACCAACCACATACTTGTTTCATACATAAGTGGCCAGGGAGCTGTGGGAGTGAGTGAGAGGCAGTGGTGTGCCTGGGCCCTGCTCTGGTGGAGATCTAGGGTGGGGGTTTTGGCCAGCCCCTGCCCACGCTTGGCTCCCACCCAGCTTTCTAGGACACTGGAACCATGGCAGGGGCTAGGAGAGGAGGATTGGATGTTGGATCTGCTGCCTGTGAGGAGGCTGTGCCAGAGGGAAACACCATCCCAAAGGTGATGGGCAAAACAAAGCCCACTGCCTGAGGACCAAGGGGAGGGAACAGCCACTGGCTCCCCTCTCTGGGTCCCTCCCTCCAGCACCCCTGCCCCACAGCATCCCCCGAGTCCCCAACCCACCGTGCTCCAGGAGAACATCCAAAGACCCCCAAGTCTCTCTAAGCAAGGGTCTCTGGGACCCAGGAGGTGAAGGAGTGAAACTTTGTGAGCCACCATGGTGAAGGATTTCCAGCTGGGTACAGCCACAGGAGGGGGAAAAACAACACATGCAATGAAGTCAAGGTCTGGGACGGTGCAGGGGGCACTCGAGGGTTATGTACAAGCAGGTGCTGGTGGGAGAGGGCAGGGAATGAGTGTTGCCTTGCCAACACCAGGGATCAGCCCCAAAGGATGTGTGTGGGACAAAGCTGGGCAGGAATAGCCACCCAGTGCTGAGACATGCCTGAGGCCCTCGGGAGCGAGCAGGGGGGAGATGAGAATGCAAATGTGGCACAGCACTTCCCAGCACTCCTTCCATCCTTCCAGATGGTGGTGTGTGGCTGGGGCTGCTGCATGGGGGCTGCCGCCTGGAAGCTGAGACACAATGGGTAGAGGGAAGGCAGCTAAAAACATAGCAGGGGACAAAAGCATCTGTGAAGGTTGAGTACTTCCTCCAAAACATTCCCACACCCAGAACAGCTACATGGGCTGTGCACCCAAGCCCGACAGTGGCACTGGATTTGGTGGCAGGGCCAGCCCAGGGGACTCTGCTGGTGGGAAAGCTGGTGGCAGAGCTGGGGAGGGTGGCTGGGGGGTACTTCCCAAGGGTCTGGCTGGAAGACCTGGAGCATGTGGTGGGACAAAGCGCAGCAGGGTGAGGGCTCTGCTGGCATCCCCAGTCCTGCTCCTGGGAGAGGCGAGATGTGTCCTCTGGGGGGCCAGACACAGCTGGAAGATTTGATCGTGTGTGCCCGGTTGCTCCTATGGGACAGTGCCAGTCACCAGAGCCACGAGCAGTCACATTTCAGGGTCCCAGGACCCACCAGCCGTTAAGGTCATGGTGAGGGCAGAGGGACCACCAGCGTTCTGCTGTCCTCCCATGCCGCCACCACCACCCTGGCACATCACCCCATTCAAGCCAGCCAGGGATTGTGTCATCCTTGTAGCAAAACATCTCTGCCAGCATCCTCAGGAGAACCGGAGCCAAGGGGGAGATGGTGGGGAGGGTGAAGGCGCAGGGAAATTTGTGCTGATTTAGAAAGGGGGTGCAGGAGACTGGGTCTGTGTGTCTGAGGTGGGGTGATGCTGTCCCCCAATTCGTCCCGGCTCACCCCAGAGCTGTGGGGGGAAAAAGTCTCCCAAAACCCAAGTCTCTTGGCAGGAGATGCTCTGCTTGCCCTCCTGAGCTGGCTCTGTTGGTGCCCACAGGCTCCTCTTGCCAGCAGCACAGCGCCGCTTCGTTAAACACGGGCCAGAAGTCTTAATGAGCGATGGGGGAACCCAGCACCTCCCCTGGCTGCATCTGGAGATAATGCCCTGTCCTGCTGCTGGGCTGCTCCACAAACACAGCCCCTCGGTGGGGAGGCCAGCCCTCGGCGCCCCGCGGTGAGGACAGCAGTGTCCCTGGTGCCAGGAGGAGCCCCGTGTCTATAGGTTCTCTCCAGGCTGGTACTGGGGCTCTGTCGAGGTGAAGTAGTCCTCCAGGAAAGCCTGCAGGTACTCGAAGGTGGGCCTCTCCTCCGGGTCCTTCCGCCAGCACTGGCACATGAGGTCGTGCAGGGACTCGGGGCACTCGGGCGGGCAGGGCATGCGGTACCCCCGCTCCACCTGGTCCAGCACCTCCCGGTTCACCATCCCTGCGTGCAGCCAGAGGAGACACAGCCTTGATCAGATCCTGCACTGTGCCTGTCCCAGGGGGCACACCAAGAGTGTTGTGCTGGGACACGCCTTAGGGGCAATCTCAGTGACCCAGGGAGAGAGGGACCCCCAGCCCAGCAGCACTTGTCCTGTCACCTTGCTCAGGGACTAGAGCAGGACAGGGTGGTTGGGTGCTGCATCCTGGCCAACATCTGCTCATCCCAGGGAAGGGGCAACCGAGGGGCAAGTACTGGGCATGGACAGCTGGTGTACGGCACCGCAGTGGGGATATGGCCTCTGCCAGCAAGTGCCAGCCCTCACCTGGGTATGGCACTCTGCCCTTGGTGGTCAGCTCGGTCAAGAGGATGCCAAAGGACCAGACGTCTGACTTGATGGTAAACCTGCCGTACAAAGCCGCTTCGGGGGCTGTCCACTTGATGGGGAACTTTGCACCTGGAGGGAGAGGCAGGGTGAGGGGGTGCCTCCAGGACCCCTGTGCAACCAGAGCCACATGCTGGCTCCAGGCAGGCACAGCACACACCGTGGGGACCAGTGGCCATTGCTCTGGTGCCACCTGCCCGTGCGCGGTGGTGGCAGCCCCAGGCACACACCTTGCCGAGCCGTGTACTCGTTGTCCTCGATGAGTCGTGCCAGGCCAAAATCAGCCACTTTGCACACCAGGTTTTCCCCCACCAGGATGTTGGCTGCCCGCAGGTCCCGGTGGACGTAGTTCATCCTTTCCACGTAGGCCATGCCGGATGCAATCTGTGGGGACCAGCACGTGGGGCACTGCAGCTGACAGGGTGACATAAGGGTCCCCGGGGAGAGCCCAGCACCACTGAGGGGAGCAGCTCTGCAGTGGGACCGAGCCGCGGGAAACACCAGTTGCTCAAGAAATACCATGCAGATTTGGATTTGCTGGCAAATCCAATGGGCAAAATGATGGTCCTGGAGTGCAACCAGAGTGTTTGGTCTCTGGGCTGAGACCAAACAGTGGCACCTGCCTGGGACAGGCTGCAGAGTACCCCACTGCCTGACCAGTGACAGCCACCACAGCCCAGTGAGGGGCTCAGGGAGCCAGTGCCCTCACAAGGAATGTGGGAAGCCCAGGGATGTGCAAACCCACCTGAGCAGCCATATCCACCAGCTGGGGCAGCCGCAGGTACTTGCCCATCTCACCCTTCAGGAAGTCCAGGAGGCTCCCTGTGAGGAAGACCGCGGTCAGAGCAATCCAGAGGAGCAGAGCCCCTCAGCTGCCCCCTCAGTGTCCCTCCCGTGCTCACCCTTGCTCATGTACTCGGTGACGATGTAAATGGGCTCCTCTGACACCACAGCGTAGAGCTGAACCAGCTTCTCATGCCGGAGCTTCTTCATGACCTGCGCTTCCTGCAGGAAGGCCTCCGGGGACATGGTGCCAGGCTTCAGTGTCTTGATGGCCACCCGGGTGGTGCCATTCCAGGTCCCTGTGGCACAGGACATGCTGCTCAGGACATGGCAGGGGGCCACGACCCTCCCCGGCTCCCCCACCCCAGCACAGGCTCCAAGCGTCTGCAGGTGGCTGGGGACAGGATGCAGTTGGTGACACAGAGGGGACAGCAGGGTGGGAACGGTCCTTACCCATCCACACCTCTCCGAAGCAGCCCTGTCCCAGCTTGACCTCCAGCCGCAGCGATTCCCGGGGGATTTCCCAGGCGTCCTTGGCAAGGCCTTGGGTCTGGGGCTTGGACGTGGGGCAGACATTGGTGAGACGGTGGCACAAGCCATCAGCATGTTCTGGCACAGCAAGGGACAACAGCAGGGTGACACAGGGACATTTAGGCACATGATGTCTTTACCCCCCATCTTCCCCACAAACACCTCAGGGACCCAAACCCAAACCCTCACCCTTCAGGGGTGAGCTTTTCACCAGGGTCCCACACAATGGTTTGGTGTCCCCCAGCCCAGCAGTGACTTCCCAGCAGCACCTGTCCTGCAGTGAGGATGAGCACAACACCCAGGGTGCCACCCTGACCCCAAGGGGACCCTGTGTGGCTACCCACTGGAGTAGTAGGCCACCAGCTGCTGCAGGCTGTTGAACTGGGTGCGGGAGGTGATGTAGAAGCCGCCGCTGTCCAGCTTGCGGATCTTGTAGTGCTTCACGTTGAGCCCCTTGGCGTTGTCAAAGTCGGACACGGAGAGGCAATAGGCACCTGTGGGCAGGACACAGGGGATGGGGAAGATGTGCCATGGATGGGCGCTCCCCATGGGGCCCCACTGTGAGTGGGCATGGGGGAGGCAGGACTGGTATGGAGGTGCTGCTTTCACCCAAAAGCAGAGGATGGGCAGCAGCTCCAGGCACGTACCCCTGGCTACAGCCGTGCCACACCATCGCAGCCTGCAGCTGCCCCCTGCTTGCACAGCAGCTCTGCCACCATGGGATGTGCTAGCAAGGGGAGAGGAGCAGGCAGAGCCAGCCTGGGGGGAGCTGCTGACCAACAACCCCTCAGCGTCTCAGAGAGGAGCCAAGGGGCTGGTGGGCCCAGTTCCCTCCTCCACAAATCCCACCATGGGTATCGCTTCAGGAGCTTGGGTCTGCTCTGCCCACATGAGAAAAATGTGGTATTGCTGGGGCCACGGATAGCAGAGGGGAAGATTTATGCTGCTGCCACCAGAATAAAGTAAATAGTGGTAAGTCCAAGGCATAAAACCAGAAAGGAGTATCAAGGGGCTTTTCCCAAAGGTGCATTTGGAGCCAAACTAAACCAGGTAAGAAACATCATCCTCGGGCAGTCAAACCTCAAAGATCACAACTTGCACTTTCAGGAGACACAAAACAAGTATAAGGAGTCCTCAGACTTGAAAGAAGGAGCAAAATTCATCAGCCTGGCTGCCCAGGAAGCACAAGTTCAACATTTTGCCACTATAGAGGGACCAGGGGAAAAATCAAAAATACATCTAGTTGGGAGTGTACAAAAACCCAACCAAACAAACCAATTTAAAAAATATAGGAAAAGAGACCATCCTGCCTGGTGGTCTTGCCAGAGTTGGAGAGCTCTGGCTTCCACCCTGCCATGAGCTGAACCACCTTTGTAAAGGGCGCTCGCTGGGCAAGCAGCGCTGGGACAGAAGTGGCCACATCCCTCCAGCCCACAGGCTCAGGGAGGGCACAGACATGGCACTGGTGACATGATGGCCACATCAACATCGGCTCCCTGAGGCCAGCACCAGCAGGAGAGACTGAGGGGACTCAGAGTAGCCCCACACCCCCCAGAGAGGCTCTCCTCCAGGCCAGCCCCCCCAGCCCTGCTCACCTTTCGTGGTCTCGCTCTCCCGGACCAGGAAGGTCCCTCGGGGGTTTTCAGGGTTGAGCAGTAGCCGCTCGGACTCCCGACGAGTGATCTTCCCAAAATACCACCTGTAGGAGCAAGGCAGTGGCTCAGCACCTGGCACTATCCCCTCCACTGCCTGCCCAAGCAGGGGGCTCAGCCCTGGCCCACTCATGCAGGTTTGGGAGGCCAGGGGCCGTGGCTCTGGCACCTCGGGGTGTGCCATGGCACTGTACAGCCTGAGCTGGGCACTGCTCCCCAGCCACACCTTCAGCTAGACCAAGTTGCTTGAAGCCCCATCCAAACTTGAACACTTCCACAGCTTCTCTGGGCAATCTGTGCCAGGGTCTCACCACCCACTGAGTAAAGAATTTTTTCCTAATACCTAATCTAAATCTCTCCTCTTTCAGTTTAAAAACATGCCCCCTTGTCCTTTCACAGGCCTCTCTGCCAGTGTAAAAAGTCTCTCTTTTTTAGAACCCCCTTAAATTTCTGGAAGGCTGCAATGAGATCTCCCTGGAGCCTTCTCTTCTCCAGGAAAACAGAACAGACCAAAAGCATCCACAGCCCTGCTATGCCACCGCTCACCCCTCCACCATGCAAGCACGCTGCAGCACTGCACTTATGGCCTTAAAGAAAGGCCCTTTGCACCTTCAAAGGGGAAAAATAACAAAAAGGAAAAACCCAGAGGGCTTGGAAGCTTCGCCCAGGAGTGGGGCAGGGGTGGAGGGGGAACGCTTGGGGTGCATTTGCTATCGCTCGTATTTAAACTGTCTAAAAGATGGCAATTACTCTTCAGCCTGGATGGAGTCTGAGGGCGCGACATAGTTACTGGGGATGTAGCCCGTCTGTCCTGTAGTGAGGGAATGAGCCAGCCACCAGTCACCTTCCCTGCAAGAGAACCAAAACACACTCAGTGTGGAGCCAGGAGCCCCCCGGCCAGCCCCTCACCCGCCCACAGGCACCGGGGAGGATGAGCCAGCACAGAGCCCCACCAGGAAAGGGTGCAGCCACACAGCCCCACAGCCAGACCCCAACCAGGAGTGCTCCTGCTGCCAGCCATGCCTCCGTTGGGTGAGCTCTCAGGACTGGTGCTGCCCATCCACATATGGAATGCTTTAAACCTAAATCAGGCAGGGCAGCACAAGTCAAAGTGTCTTTGGAGTCACCTGAATGGGAAGGGGATCTGGCTGGAGGCTGTGAGGCACTGGGGGTCCCAGCAGCAGGGAGCAGCAGGCAAGGGGAAGGACAGGAAAGGGGGAGAAGCGACAGAATGATGGCAGTGATTAAAAAAGGCACCAGGAAAACCCAAGGGAGTTAGTTAAACACAGGCTGCAGAAAAGCAGAAGGACAGGGCTGAGGTTTGGGCAGGGGCTGAGCCCTGCCCAGCTGTGGTGTCCAGCCTGGATGCAGAGGGATCTGTCCAGCCTGGGTGTCCCATCCACAGCCCTGGGACGGGCACCCTGCAAGGCCCTGCCCGTGGGCCTCCTGCTGCCCCAGCAAGGGCTGTGCCTGCACGGCCACGAGTGTGGCTCCTTGTCCCTAAAAACAGGGGGCTGAGCCACCATCCATCCCTCCTGCCCCAGGCATGTCCCCAGGAGCTGGAGGGTGCTCTGCCCTCCTTCCCGCTGGCTTCTGCTCCGGACGACAGGGCTGGAAAGGACAACAAATAGAGAAGAACAAGAGGACGGCAGGAGGTGGTTTCCCCTTCCTGCAGACAGCAGGGCTTTTCCTCCCACCACCTGCATCTTCTTGCCCATCAAAGACAGTCACTGAATTCATCCTGACCACAAGGGAGACGAGGCTACAGGAAAACTGCAGATTCGTGGGAACAGCATCGTGAGGACACAAGAACTTGGCAACACAGCGTCCTCAAACATGTTACAGAAAAACACCAATAACCTCAGTCACCACTACAAGGCTCATCAGACCACATCCAGACCCATCCCTGACCCTGCAGACGTGTAAACCTCCATCCTTGCTGCACGCTCACCAGTTGCTTGTGACCTCTGCTTTTCCCAGCTAAACCAGGGATGCTTCAAAGCACCAGGATAATCCAGACAGAGCCCCCAGCTCCCCACAATGGTGTCAGTGGGGCTGGGGATAGTGGGGACCTTCCAGGCATCTCCTTCCGCCCATAGAGCTGGGCTCTGTCCCTGGGCCAGCCTCACAGCAGCCCTGGATGACATTTTAGGTTCTTCCAGCCCTTGCACATCTCATGGCAGGCAGCTTGTGGTCCTCAGCCAGGGCTGTTGCCCCAGTCACCTTTGCTGAGGTGGCTCTGAAGGGGACAGGAGGCTGGTTGGGCTCCTTTCCCACAGGACCAGAGTAAACATCTGCTTGAAAAATGCCCAGCTTTTGACTTGTGGCTTTATTCCAGCTTGGGCTGCAAGGCTACGAGCTGGGAATTCAGCAAAACAAACTATTCCAAAAATGTCTCAGAGGGGAAAAAAAAATAATAATCATCATCATCAAAACAAAGCATTTCAACAATTCCCTGCACAATCTTACCCAAAATATCCCACCACATCCCAGCTGGCTGCCTGCTGGCTGGGAGGAGACTTCTTCCCACTGCAAATAGTACCACAAGAGCCTTTCTGCACTGGGAGGATAACCCAGAGCAGGGAGGTGAGTGATGTGGAAGCTTCTCCTCTCACCCTGAGCAACCCCAGACCCATCAGAGCAGCCCAAACCTGCCACCACCCTGCAAATCCACCCTGACCATGGGCTCCTGCTGTGCCCAGCACCTGCCAGCCCTTCCTGGACTGAGCCCAAGTCCCCTCCCCAGAGCTCCAGGGCACTGACTGTCCTGCCAGGGAGCCCAGAGGAAGGGGACATCGCACATCTGCCTGTTGATGTCCCTGAAGTGCAGCAGCCTGAGCTGGTCCCAGACTGTGTGAGCATCCCTGGGAAGTCAATGAGAAGAGTGATTCACCCCCTGAGCACTGCACAAACTGCCCAGCTTCCTCCACCACCTCTCTCCCTGTGGACATCCCACCCACACAGACACTGGGAAGGTCGGCAGCTCATCCTGCACCCTTCACCAAAGGACTGCGTCACCAAAAAAAGTTCTTTTTCACCCCAGGATGCTGCAGAGCCTGTCACAGACCAACCCTTCCCTCTGCCCAAGCCTTTGACAAATAGCAGTAGAGGGAAAAGAGTGTGGAAACCCCAGAATGGACACAGGGTGTAAAGAAAAACCCCTCATATATGGGCCTGGTCTGGACCCCCACGGGCAGAGCTAATTTTGCCCAAACCAGAACCCAAGCGTGGAGCTCACACACTGCTGAGATTGAAAAGTAAAAACCCCCAAATTCAGGCTCTCCCTGCAGCATTGAAGCCCTGCACATCCTGGCCTTCATGGATGAAACAAATCACCGTTAATAAACAGCATCGGAACAATGAGAACAAGGATCAGATTGAAAACATGTTTGTGCAACACTGCCCGAGCATTGCAGGGCAGTTCTCACTCCTGGGATGTTCCCTCATCTTTCCACCCTTTGACTTTGCAAAGCTGTTTTGGGTGCCCACATTGGAAGGCAGCAGTGGAGGGGGAGCAGGAGCTGCAGGGTTCATATTTCCCTCAGGACCCTGTGGCAGCTCCATGGCTGAGGACACTGGGGACATTGGCTTTGCCAGCAAGGCTCAGGACTGTGTGTGCCTCATGTCAGGACAGATCACACTTGGGTTTAATACAGGATCACTTTGGGAGCATCTTCCAGCTGGCCATGCTGCCCTGCACACAATGGATGTGCTGTGGTGACCAGGAGGGGGAGAAAAGCAGGGGTCAGACCCGTAAGGAAACACTTGAATCACCACAGCCACTCATGAAATATAAAAGTTGAATTAAAAATATGCAAAAGAAAAATGCAAATGCCAGGGGGGAGTGGAGAGCCAGCTGGAAAGAGTGTGCAGAGGGGAGATAGGCATGGACAAGGAAAGGGGATGGGTTCAGAGCTCCCAGGTGCAGACACAGCTCTGGATGGAACAGTTCCCCAGCATGGGAAGGGACTCCCTGCTCTGCTCCGGTCACTCAGGGAGGAAAAATGCAACCAACCACAAAACCTTCTGGAAACCATCTCCTCCCAGCCCCGCTGCATCCAACCTGCCCTCATGTGGGCAGCAGACAGGCTTTGATCATTTAGGTCATTTATAATAACAGTAAGTATGTGCAATACACACCTGACATCCACTTTTCTCCTAAATGACAGCATGGAGGGAGAGAAAGAAGAGTCAAGAGAGAAGCTGAGACCAGAAGCAGCATACAAGCAGAGGGGAAAGCACCCACGAAGCTAAGGGATATGTCTAGGCAAATGAGAGGGTGCTGAGCACGGATGGGGACGGGACTGGTGGGGACGTGGCTCTGCATTGGAGGGCACAGAACAGCCAGCAAGCAGAGGACATGGCTTGATGACAAGGCTGTGAGGCCACAGTGACCAGCAGCAGGGCCTGGAGGATGAGGAAAGCAGGCAAATGACCGCTTCCAGTGTCAGTGTCCTTGCACAGGTCACTGTGTCCATGTGCATTTTGGCACATCTCTCTGAGCACCCATCCCTGGGAGAGCAGGTCCTGCCGGGCTGGGCTGGGGGTTCTGCAGGAGGACAGAGGTGACAGCTCACACGCGGGCTTGGCTGCAGGGACAGGGACACTCACGTGTTGTTGACGATTTGCAGGCGCTCTCCTTTCTTGAAGGACAAGTCTGTTTCGGTCCGGGACTCGTAGTCGTAGAGGGCTACGAAGGTGGTGACTCCGCCTGTGACAAAGAGCACTCAGGAGGGGCACAGCCATGGGTGCGGCTGCGGAACAGCGCTGGGTGCCCCTCACTGGGGACTCTCCCCTCCCACCATCCTCCCACCAGCCCATAACACACAGATCTGCTTCTCCCCCAAGCCCAGAGCCCCTCAAAACCCCGAGACCGCAAGAAGCTGGACCCGAACCCACAAAGACCCGAGTGAGACCCTCCCCACCCCGCCGAGCCCCAGCCCACACGGACCTGCCAGCGCCCCGGCACGCTGCGGCGAGGTGACCGTGTCAGAGGTGTTGAAGCCTCCAAAGAGCTTGGGCTCAGCAGCCATGGTCCCGAAGGAGCGGCTGGGGGTGCGGTGGGCATCGGGAGCAGCCGCCTTGCTGGGTGTCTGCGAGGCCTGGTAGCCCCCATGGTGGGTGTTCTCGGTGGGCTCCAGGCTGCGCCGGCGCTGGCTGGGGTCTTTGGGTTTGCTCTTGCTGCTCCCCATGGTCCCGGGCTGGAGGAGACACAGACATACAGAGGGCTTCTGTTATTATTATTATCATAATTATTATTGTTAATAAGAAGTTGTTTCCCAGGGCTCGAGTGACAGATGCCTGCCCACCAGGAAATGAAACAACCTCTGGAGGCTGTTCAAGCAGCAGCTGCTGGGCAGGCTGGCCATCCTGCCCTTGCCCTGGGGTACCATTGCCCCTCATTAACACAGAGACACCTCCTGTGGGGCCACAGCAGCCAGAGAAACTTCCAGGACATGCTCTGGGAGCAAAGGGAAGCACGCTGAGCCGTGGGAGTAAAGAGCAATGATGCCAAGTGTGGAACCTGGATCTGTGCTGAGACTGGCAGCTCTGGGGCCAGGCATCTGCCACGGGACATAGCTCAGTCACATCCAGACATCTCCTCCCACGTGCGAGTTTCTACCAGGATGAGGATTTAAGTGCTGAAGACGGACCTTTGAAGTCCAAAACATGCAGCAAAAGGGATAAAAGTTTAAATCAGGAGCAGTTTCAGGCAGTTTGCAGCTAAGGACCAAGGGATCTCGCCTTTATATATAGTCAAATAGTTTATATATAGCCTTCCTTTCCACTCAAGACCACACTCTATAAATACCTTCAAGGTAATGACATAAATGAAGGCAGGGAATTATTTGCAGTCTCCAAAGATGGCAGGATACCCAGCAGTGTCCTGAAGCTATGGAAGGAAATATTTAGGCTAGCTCATGCATGGCAGGAGGGAAAAGGGAGGTGGAGACAACCCGGGAGGAGAGTATCTCTGATCAGAGAGCACAAGCAGGGAAGCAGCAGAGGAGGCAGCTGCTGCCCACAGGGTGCAGACCTGGACACAGCCACCCGTGAGGCTTTGGGAGGGCCCAGCCTCATCCAGCAGAGGATTTTTCTAGCCCAGCTTTGGAGAGAAGCTCAGGCCAAGTCCCCAAGAGCCATGGGCAGCCCCAGCAGCCTGCACAGCCCCAGTGCCAGTGGGGCAGAGCCCTCGGCTCCTGCTGTGGGAAAGCTGAGGGGTGCCAGGCACAAGTTCTGCTCCCTGTCCCCCTCAGCTCCCCTCCCACAGTGAGGGCTTTGCCTGACGATCAGGGCTTATTTCCCAAAAGACACAATTTCCATCTACTGTTTTCCAGCTCCCACACTGCACAGAGGACCAGCAGTGTCCTTGCATGACCCAAGCCGGCAGGCTAAGATCCTGCCAGGGTTTGGGAAATGTAATAAACCAATTTTTTTTTGGGCTGGATATGACTCCAGCAGCCACTCCAGTGGGCAGAAGAGTGGTCCTTCCTCCTGTGGATGCAGGTGATGAGGAGGGACTATGCCTCTATCTGCCACAGGACTCAGCCCACCCATATCTGTGCCAGGCTTTGGGGGTCTCAAAGCAAATAAAAGCTATGGACTTGCAAATGGCCACTGCTGGCAATCCAGAGGCAGATCCTGCAGACAGGGGGAAGGAGTCTGTCCCATAAATAAATGCACTTTTAAAGCTTGTTGCAGAAGAAGCAGAGCTGCAGGGGAGAGCAGGACCTTAGGAGTGATGACAAGGAGCCCCCACCTCCCTGTCCCTGTCCCCAGCCAGCCCCTTGCTCACCTCTGCCTGGGGCTCTGCACTCACTGGTGCTCCCGGAATGCCAGCAGCAGTGCAGGGAGAAAAGTGGGGGCATGGTGGGGCTGTGACCGTGTGGCTTGTGACTCCCCACGGGACTGTGAGCAAGAGTAGAGCTGCTCAGAGTTTCCCCTGGAAGCAGCACTTCCCCAGGCAGGAAAACACCCCAGCCAGGATGGTGGATTTAGCAGCACTTCTGGGACACAAGTGTCCCCCGAGCACATTTTCTGAGCCTGGGTCAGAAAATTATTTATCAGTGTGCTGAGAAAATCCGGGTATAAAATCGTTAATATGCCCAGAGATTAGCCAGGAACAGAGCACAAAGAAGGGAGAGTGGATCCCCGAGGCACTTCCCTAAAACAGGGGGGTCCTTGCCTTCACACCTGTGAGCCTGTGGGCACAGAAAGTGCAACTTCCAGGCACATCCTGGCCAGGGACACCAGGAACTGTGAGTTCACCCCTCCTCATGCAGTGGTTTGGGCAGGGAGAGCTCCCACCCTGCACCGCAGTGCTGACCCTCCCAGGCAAGGGCTTTGCTGGGTGTGCTGGTCATTGGGACATGACGCTCCAACAGGACCCAATCCAGCTGTCAGGACTTTGGCTGCAGGAGCCAAAGATGGAGGAAGAGGAGGAGGAGGAAGAGGCATGAGCCCACAGCCCTCTGGAGAAGGGGCTGCAGAGCAGTGAGCCCAACCCCAAACCATCCTGTTGCTTTGCATCTAAATACCTGCACACTCTGACTTCAATCTGGCCAGTGCAAAACGCAGGCCGGCAGCCCCAAACTGTGTCCAGAGGCACTGGCAGCCTCACGCCATCCCCACGCTGAGGCCCAGGTAACTCAGCCAACACAACCATGTGGCTTTAGCCCTGTGGCTCTCCACCTGTCCCCAGGGAGGAGAGGGGCCTGAGAAATCCCTTGGCAGCCGGCAAGGAAAGGGTGTAGATTCCCCTGGGAGAATGCAGGGTTGTGCAAGAGCCTGGCAAAGGAGTGATTAATGACAGCAGGAATGTGCTGTGCACTCAGGTCCTCGGGAGGCACCAGGGAGAGACCCCCCCTGCCTCTGGCAGAGTCGTCAGTGAAACCCCCCCGGAGTCAAGGGGCAGAGAGAAGGAGGCAGGTGAACCCACCCACCCGTGTGGTGGCACCCAGCACAGCCCAGCACTGTCACTGGGAGCTGTGGGACAGCATCAGAGCAGCCAGACTGCAAAAAATACCCATTGCCAGCAGCTATGCTGTGTATACATCTAATAAATTTATGTCTAATAAATACAGCATTTCTACATGCAGCAGGCTGCAGGGATGCTCAGCACCACCAACACCAAGCCAGGGCAGCCTGGCTGATGCCCAGTGGGATATTTCCCTGCTCCCATGCTTTTCACAGCTGACAGCGCTGGGATGGGGGGCTCAGCATCGCTCCCCATCCCGGCCACAGCCTCGGTGTTCAGCAGGACCGCCCCTGTCCCCCTCGCCAGGCTTGTGCGCAGGGCTGGAGCTCGGCCAGCACCGCCTGTGCCCGGCTCGGAGCGATGCGAGGCGATGCGATGCGAGGCGAGGTGGCGGACAGGCAGCTTTCCTGCGGCGGGGATTAGCACCCCGGGCACGTCGCAGCCTGCAGGAACTCCCTGCCTTCCGCTCCGGGGGCAGCGCCAGCGGCACATCTCCAGCCACCCCCGGCACGAGTTGCGAGGCCTCAGCTCGGCCGTGGGGAGCACACAGGGGCCGTGGGGAGCCGCAGCCAGCCCCCAGCCCGGCCGGGGATGCTCCAGGGCTGGGGCAGAGCGCCGCTGCTACAGCTCCGAGCCCCCAGAAGGTAAAGCAGCCCGGTCCCCCCTCCCCGGGCCACGGGCGATGTCTTACCGGTGCTTTCGGCTACAGCCTGGCCGCGGGCTGGGGAGGGGCTGCCGGCGAACTCAGCTCAGCTCCCGCTGCAGCCTGCGAGAGAGGGAGCGTCAGCAGCCGCGGCACCCCCGCGCCCCGACACGGCACCCCCAAGCCACGGCCCGGTGCCCAGGGCTGCCTTCCTCCTCCTCCTCCTCCTCGCCATCGCTCCGGCGCGGGGCCGGCAGCTCGCACCCGCTCGCTCTGATCTCTCATGTGTGAAGAGGGGATGATTCTCTGCTCCACTTCATCAAACCCACTGGGGATGGGAGAGGAGGCGGCTGGAGCCGCCCCGAGCGATGTCCCAGAGTGGAAGGGGAGCACAGACACCCCCAGCCCACCAAGGGATTTTTCAGGGGAAAAGCAAAGCCAGTTCCTCCAGGCACACCAGCATTTCCAGCCCTGTTGCTCCATCTCCGGACAGCCACGACCTGTGGCAGGGATGGTCAGCCACCAACTAGAGACCTTGTCCCCCAGGACGAATCATCTGCTCCATCCCCAAGAGCAGAGATAAACTCTATGCCACAAACCATGCACAAGGTATGTGAGCAACCTGTGCTGCTCAAGCCCTGACTCATCTAGAAAAGCATATTTTAGCTACATTATTTTTAAAAGGACGGTTTTCTGTCACAAGTGTGTGTGACGGGGGGACACTTAGCAGCAGTGGCTTGGGACAGAGCGTCAGGTGGAAAGCAGAGCAGGACATGGCCCTGCAGAGCCAGGGCAGCCCCTCACCTGGCTTTACCACCCCTTTCCAGCCCCAGATCCTGCAGGAACTGCTCCCTCTTCTCTTACAGAAAGGAAATTCTCTCTCTAACCAGCCCTGCTCGCTCAGTCCTGGGCAGACATTTCAGCCACCCCCGAGGGGTTCCTACATAAAGGTGATTCAGACCCCACTTCACCGCCCCAAACAGTACCCCAAGAAGTTCCTGTCCCAGCTGGAGCCCAGGTTTCACACCTCATCCAAGGCGAACATCCCGGATTTCACACCTCATATAAGGGGAACTTCCCAGTGTCTGCATGCAGGGGCCGTGCCCCACCAAAGGTTTATTTTCATGGCCTCCCCTTCCCCCTACTAATAAGTTTTGTCACTATTTTTAGTGCATTTGATTAGGATAATGAGTGGGAGCTGACTGACAGCTCTTTAAGACGTTGAATAGTTTGTAATTTGTACTTGACAAATACTGGCTGGTAATGATTGCACAGCGGGATGGAGGGGGGAAGCTGCAGCCCCAACTCCAGGCTGCAGCACATACAAATAAAGCTGCGCCGCGTACACACGTGGTGCCTGTGTCCCTGCCACCCGGGCATGCTGTGACACGGGCTCATGCTGTGAGGCCACAATCATGATTAGACCAAAAAGGGTGAAAAAAGCCACGAGGAAAACTTAGAAATGCCTCAGCGTGGGGTCAACCACACACCGGAGCAGCTCTGATGTGGAAGGGGCAGGGGTCCCTGGGGGGATGGATGCACTAGCAACCTCACGGTGACAGATTTGGCTGTTTGGTGGCTGAAGGTGGCTGCTGTGGCAGCAGCCTGGCACTCCCTGGCACATCTGGCACAGCCTGGTATGGTCCTGCTGCTTGCTCGGCAGTGGGGCTGCCATCCTCACCAGCATATCACTGGCACAGCCGTAGCCAGGCT
Source organism: Acanthiza pusilla (assembly GCA_036630365.1). NCBI lineage: Eukaryota > Metazoa > Chordata > Aves > Passeriformes > Acanthizidae > Acanthiza > Acanthiza pusilla. The sequence goes on along the minus strand of JAXCHO010000050.1, from coordinate 7,545,597 downwards.
CACAACTGGCCAGCACTGCCACCCTCACCTACCTCCGCGTGCTGCTGGCTCTGCATTTGGGGTCTTTCTGGCCCCCCATTCCTCCCTAGCCAGAGGGGAGGGTGCCAGGGCTGAGCTCAGCCATGCAACCTGCCCGGGGCAGAGGCCGCAGCAAGGAGAGGCCAACCCCGCCCTCCCCTCTCCAAAAGCAATTAAAAATGAAGCACACTCGGCTGCACAACTCAGCTCGGATCAGATCACGGCACGCGAGAGAGCGGCATCCCCGTCCTCCGCTGCCGGCGCTGGAAATGCCACCTGGACTTCCCAGCATCCCCACGCCTCCAACACCCGCGCTCCAGGCTGTCTCCCCCCAGAAATTAATTGGCAAGTTGGGTGGCAGAAAAAGGCTCCATCCTCTGCCCTACCTCCCTGCGGAGAGATGCTCTCGCAAAGGCGACAGCGAGGGGAGCCGGCAGCTCCCGGCGAGTCCCGCTCCGGCTGCTCTCCGCTGCGCCTGGATCGCTCAAGGATACAATGGCCGTGGTACGGGCAGGCTGACAGTGAGGGGGAGCGATCTTATCGGCTTTGCAAAGACACTAACAAAAGACACTGATTGGGAGCAGACAAAACACAGCGGAGGCAGAAACCTTGGGAAATGCCGCGACAGGCTGGGGCCCAGCACCAGACACCGAGCCTTGGCGAGGGAAACATCTCCGGCAAAACAAGCGCTGCCCTTGGGGCTGCTCCGGAGCTGGGGGTGCTGGCAGGCAGACGGGGGGTCCTGGGGAGAGGTGGGCGAGGGGCTGGGAGCACCAGCACGCACCCACTGATGGAAGAAGGCGAGCTGAGCCGTGCCCTCGGCTCGCAGAGCCCCGGTGAGATTAATCACGGCAACTGTCTCACACCAGACTGAAAAATGAAGCGTGCGGGACGGCGGGCGAGACAAAGCAGCCTGGCGGCACCCAGCCCATGGCAGCCGGCGCCGGGGACAGCGAGAGGCACAGACCAGCGGTCCCAAACACACCCGGCCCCTCCATCCCCTTGGCACACAACCAGCCCCCTCCCAGCAGGACCAGGGCCGGCCGGGGCAGATCCGTGCAGGACCAATGAAAGCTGCCTACAAGGGGTGCCATCAAACCAGAGGTCCGAGGTTGGAGGCAGCCAAAGGGCACTCTGCCATCCCCCGTGTCCCCCAGAGAGCAGGGTCAGGGCTGCGGGTGAAGTCCCAGCTTGGTCAGTGCAGCTGTAACCACATCGAGGTGGTCTTTTAATCACCTTAAGGTGGCACCCTGTCCCCTTCCCCGCATCGCTCTCTGCTCCCTCCCCACATTTTAGTAGGACACACAGCCCCGGATATGCTCACACAACAGTTTCCCCCTCAGTCCCACGAGACGCTCCTGGTTTTGCCCTTTCCCACGGCAAGCATCACAGCTGGGGATCAGTGAGCAGCAGCACAGCCCCTGGTGCTTTGGGGACAGCCCTGCTGCCCCAGCTCAGCCCACCATCCCCTCTGCCACCCGAGTACAGCCAGTCACTGTGTCCCCTACGGAAAAAGCAATTCCTGCCCCGTGTCCCATGCCATCAGGCTTTGCTCAGTACAAGACAAGGAGCACAGGCTTGTCTCTGCCAGGCTGGGACCAGCCTCACTGCAATGAGTTCCAGGAGCTGGGAAAAGGGGGAGCTGCTCCCCCAGCCCCAAAAGTGGGATGTGATGCTGCAGACCCTCTCCCTGCCCAGCTGACGTGCCTGGGTTGTGCCTCCAGCCCTTCTCCTCCACAAGGACACTCATTTCTCACCTGCACTGATTCCTAAACTGGGAGGGGCAATGCAGAGATGCTCACTTCATCTCTCAGCTCTGATCTGGGGACAGAAGAAGTCACAGGCAGGTGTCCCCAGTGCCTGTCTGGGATCTCTGCTTCACCCAGGAACCGCATGTCGAAGGCACCTCAGCCCAGGCACTCCAGACATCCCCTGGCTCCCCCCAGCTGATGGAGAGCTCTTCCACATGAAGGAATGGCTGCAGTAGGGAGGGCAGTGCAGCTGCTGTGCGGGGGCCCAGCTGCACACTCCCCACAGATATAAGTCCCAACCCCTCCTATCTGACCCTGTCAACTCCCGTTAAAATGAAAACCATCTTAATTAAAGCTCCACAGCCCAAGACAGCAGAGGCCAGTGCGTCACAAAAAGGGGAAAGGGTAATTAGATCAACCACCCAAATTCACTCCCTTTAAGCACGGGGGAGAGTCACGGTCAGGAGCGATGCAAAACGCCTCCGAAAAGACATGTCAAAACAGGGAGTTTAAAAGACCAAAACAAACCTCTGAGAAGCACACAAGCACATTCTGGATGTTCATTTGGCCAAGAAACTGGGAAACTCCAAACATGCACACTGGGAGCATGCAGGCAGCTTGAGCTCTCCCTGCCATTGCAGGGTCAATCCCTCCACAGGCAGATTTTGGCTTGCTGGGGTGATGGGCAGCAGCTCTGCCCACACCAGTGGCCACCCAGAGCTGCAGGCTATGCCACCCATACCCCCTACAGCACCCCAAAACCAGAAAAGGGCAGGGGCGTCCTGACACTGGGCACCCCCAAGCACCATCTTGTGTAAGGCTGGCAGGAGAAAGCCACAAGTCTTATCTCCCTGAAACAATGCAAGCAGCTGAACGGAGGAAGCGGAATGTGCTGCAAGTTGTGCTTGCTGGAGCTGAGCTGAGCACTCAGTTTTAAGCCTTTTCTCCACTGAGAGATGTGAGAAGGGAAGGTGGCCATTGCCACACCTTGTCACATCCCCATCACTGCACTGCAGCAGGCCTGGGGACTGACAGGGCCATGTCTTAGGGTCTGTCAGCATGTGCGTGCATCCTTTCTGCACTGTAAGGGCATCTGACAATTAGATAAGGGGAAACAAAGCTTTCTCAGCCTGAGGGTGGTCCAGCACAGGGACAGAGCCTGGAATGGTGGTGGGATCCCCAGCAGGAGATGCTCAAAGCTGGCTGGGTGCTGTGCAGCCTAACTGCTGATGCTGCTCTGGATCGGAGCAGGGATGCCTCCCGGTGCCTCCCAGCCTGACTCAAGCCTGCACTTCCAGCATCAGGACACCAGCCAAAGCCAGGAATTGCCCAACCAGCTCCAGCAAATGCTTTCCAAGGCACACAAAGCCTTTGGCCTGTGTTAACCTGAAGCTGGCTTCTCCCAGACAGGTGATGAGGGCACTGCTCTCCTCCTGCCAAGTCCAGGAGAAGGAAACTGAAAGGAAATGCTTCCAAGGGCAGGAGTGCCCGTGGGGCTGGGAAGAGACAATGCTGGGCAGGGAAACTCTGATGCTGAGCTGGAATGGCACTAGGAGCTGGAGCTCTTGGCCACCAGGACTACCTGGAGCCACAGGGCAATGCTTCCCCAAAAAAGCCTTCTGGCTCAGCACTCCTCAAAATGTGCCCTTTTAACACTAGCCCCTGGGAATGTTGGCACCTCTGAGCTCCCACTGCCTGCCACCTAATTCTCCAGCTTCCCATGGCCCAACAGCACTGTTCCCATCCTCCTTCAGGCAAAGCACCAGCACAGGGGACCAGCCCTGCTGGAGGGGGTGATGGAGACCTGGTGACACGAGCTGGCCCCTGGAGGAGGAGGGGTGATTTCTGTTCCCCATTTCTGCAGTGCCTCTCCCAGCACAGGCAGCCCCAGGAAATGTGGTTTCCTTCTGCTTTCTGGAAGTGAACATCAACCCCGGGTGCACTCCAGGGATGGCTGTGGCAGCACCGAGCCCACTCTGTGCCCTGCCCGGCTCCTGGGGAAGGGGCAGGTGGCAGCAGGAGGCTGATGTGACTCACAGGTGGCTCAGATCTGGACAAAAGCGGTGCCACCTGCGTCTGCCGTGGCTCCGGAGCTGCCACACCCATTCTGACCCGGGCGAGACGGCAGTGCAGGCAGGCGGCAAATCTCCAGGGCAGGGGGAGGAAGGGGGCAAGGAACGCAGGAGGCAGAAAAGCTCCAGATCTGAGCAAGTTACAACCACCCCTGGCCATGCTGGCGTCACTGCTAAAACATTTCCACTCTCAGAGAAACCAGCCCATCCAGTCCAGCCAGGCAAGGAGCTCCTGGGGCTGCATCGGCCCTCCAGGACCAGAGCCACAGCCCCACGAGCCCTGCTGAGGGGTCCTGCAGGACCCCCGTGGCAGGAAACTTCCCAACAGCCCTGACATGGAACAGGAACCGAAACACTCACAGGGAAAGAAAGGGAAAATGCAGGGAGGGTATGTGGGTATGTGCACCCCCGACATGGGTTCGTGGAGCTGGGAATGGCCCCTCTCCCAGCTGGAGCCACGGGGACTTGGCTGGACACATGCTGGGGCTCACTGCAATGGGAGGGGAGGAAGGACAAGCCAAGCAGAGGCCAAGGCTCTTCTGTCACAGATTTCAAACACTTCCCACTTCGCAGACCCCTGAACATTTTCAAATAAATAAGCAGGATCCCACAGTGCAAATTTATGCTGATTATTTTCCTGGGTTACTTTGGGACTCCGGGGCGTATGCCCAACACAAGCCTCATGCTCTGTGGAACCGTGGGGCCAGCAGACCTAATGCACACATGCTATGTGTGGCTGCAGGTCAGGGCTGCATGATTGGGATCAGCCTCCAGCAATACACACCTGACTCCTGTTTTCACCTCTGTGGGCATGGATGGGACCGGGAACAGGTCCTGTACCAGTGATCACAGCATGGGACTGTGCCTCTGGCCTTGGAACACCGAGGAGAGCCTGGACACCATCGGCAACAGAGCCCTGAGAGATGCTGGTCCCCACAGCCACTCCCATCTGCACCACCAAAACAAAGCATCGCTCAGAAAGCGTCAGAGGAAGCAACCAGGGAGGGTCTTGAGGGGCAAACGGAGATCAGCCAGCCCCAAAAAGCATTTCCAAACCCAAAAAGCTGAGTTGGATTGCCAGCTGCTCCTGTGGTGAGCGCGATGCTCATGCCAGAGAGGATCCAGCTGGGAGGTACAGCCCCAGACGGTGCTCACTATCAACAGCCCGAGCAGATGAAAAACAAAGAAAAATGCTGAGCTGGTGTCTTTTATCCCTGTCACTCCTGGAGTGGAGAGACAGGCTCTGCACACCTCTGGCACCGCTCACTGCAGTGGTGGTGGGGAACTCAGATGGGCTAGGGGCGAGGTGGATGTGACCAGTGACATGAGGACCTTGCAGCCTCCCATGGAGTCTCTCCAGCCCTCGCTCGTGCTGCTCATCCTACGGGGACAGGATGAAGGGATGCAGGGACAAAGGGATGAAGGGCGTCTCCTCTCTTCCCATCACCTGTGGCTCACAGCACCTGCAGCACAGCCCACCCGGACCATGGCACAAGGGAACGAGAGCTGCGCCCGTCCCCAAAGCATGCAGAGGGCTCAGATGAGTGTGCACACACCTCCACACACCTGCACTGTGCAGGCAGCCAGGTGGGCAGGCAGCTGCCTCCTTGCCCAGCCCCAGCCACACACACTGCTCCCAGCACCCTGAGCCTTCCCACCCCAAACACTTCCAAACTGAACTGCTCACGGCGTTGGAGCTCAGAACTCATCCTGCTCGCAGTGACTTCTGCAGCTACGTCTGCACCCTTCCTGATCCGATGCCACCCTCCCTGCCTGCTGCATCAGGTGCTCACTGGAAGCTCCCCTCAGCTGTGCCAAGGATTCCCAATCCCTTTCCCAAGCACAGCAGGGCCCCACCAGTGCTTGCCCGATGGGCAGGGGAAGGAAAGGGCCAGGCTGAGCAGGGAGTGACTCCAACAGCCTTTTCGTGTCCATTTTTTTGCATAAGTCAGCAAGCACATGCTTCCACCAGGAACACCCGAAGCCCAGGACAGCACTGCCCAACCCCACTGCTGCTGGGAGTGGATGCAGCTGCAGCTGAGGATGAGGAAGGTGGTTGTGCTTCCCAGAGATCAGATTCTATTCGCCCTGCCTAAGGGGAGGCTTTACCTCATTCATGGGATAGGGCAGTGCAACTGGGGCTGGGAGAGGGGGAAACTGAGGCACATATTCCATGTGAAACCTCACCAACCTCTGACAGCAGCTTTTCAGGTGCTCCTGGGGGAAACCGAGGAACAGAGTGGGAAAGCAAGGTGGAGAAGCGAAACCCTGGCACAGCGCTACACCTCCAACCCCAAACTACTGCTAAAGGGTGCCCCAAGGTGAGACATTTTTAGAATCAATTTAGCTCTGACCTGACCCTGCCATGCTGCCCCCAAACTGGTGTGTGGCATGGGAAGGGGGACACATTGCTCAGGACAAACTGGACTTGTTAACCTTGCCCATGGTGGAGGGGGCAATGCAGCAATGGGCCTTTACCCTCATTGCCCAGGTTTTTGGTGGCCAAGGTTGCCAAGCATGGTTGGGAAGGATGGGAGCAGCCACGCTGGGTGGAAGCTAAGCATGCAGTCAGGTTTTCATCCATCCATCCATCCATCCTCAGCACAGGGGGCTCAGGGCCAGCCAAAACCTCATGGTCACAGGAGTGAGACCACAACAGGTCAAGCATGGGCTGGGAAGTTCAGGGCTGGCCTCTGAGTCTTGCAGCACAGGGAAAGAACCACAGCACAGCCTAGGTCACAAATGTCCCTGTGCCACACATCCCCCTTGGCTGCAGACCCCAAAGCCATCCCAGTGCCCTCCTGGCATGGGGCCCATGGCTGTGAGGTGAGGGCAGGCTCGCTACACAAGGGCCCCATTTCTTATTTTTCTGCCTTAAATGCCCAGGCATTTCTGTTCCCCACATTCCTCCAGACAAGCCCACCAACCCAACCCACCAGCCTATGGATATTTCAGCTGCTGCATTGCCACTGAGATGACCGGGAGTCAAGGGGCTTGGGTAGACTTTTTTAAGGGCTGAGCTAAAATCAATGAGCAGCCCCGCCTTGCCCAGCGGCCGATGCCCCCAGCAGCCGGGCCAGCCCCCAGCCCTCGAAAACCCCTCCCTGCTATTCAGCGAGAGCAGCCAGCAGATCCATAGCCTGAAGGGAAGTCAGCGCAACACGCAGATTTGCAGGTCCTGGTTCCTGGCCCAGGTTCAAACCACATTTGTTCCTGAAATCTGTTTCAGGGTTTTCTTTGCACAGCGCGCGTGTGCAGGGCCATGTGCCCGGCAGCGCCGGCTCCCAGCGCAGCCAGCGCCGAGGTCACTGTCCAGCCTGGGACTGAGCTGGGGGCCTGGGTGCCCCTCCTAAGCACACTCTAGGCAAGTGTGGAACGAGATGATCAGGGGAGCTGGAACTAAATGAGCTTTAAGGTCTCTTCCAACCCAAACCCCCCATGATTCTATGACATTCCGGACCGTCTCCCGGTTTGCTGCCCGTTTAAGCGATGAGGAACCAAAGGCTTTAAAACAGCCCCGTGACACATGGCATGTTTTTTGCTGATGGGTGGAAACTTCAGCAAGACATGAGCCCCAGGGAGCTGGACTGCACCACCCACAGCTACGGGCGGTCGGGAAGAGGAGCTCGGACTGGAAACAGTGACAGCCTGCTCTCCTGTCCCAGGAACAGCTATGCATGGATGGTTATTTCCATCCAGAGATCCGAGCTGCTCTCCGGGCATGGGATTAAAGGGCTCCCTTCTGCAGGGAGCAGTGCAGGGATGTGCTGCTGGGTGACAAGGCCATTTCCGATGGGATGCACGCTGGACACATCTCCAGGCAGGCCTCAGAGCGAGATGTGGAGCACTGCGGAAGTGAGCGCGGATGGGAAATTGCTCCAAGAGATAAAGAAACAAGTTGGAAACCGAGCTGCAAAATAGACAGTACAGGAAACAATAGTGCTTCAGATAGGCTTTCCAATTTCCCACAGCCATGCCAGGAGTCCAGTGCTTTGTCCCAGGGATGCTCGTGGGTTCCCTCCCCCCTCAGACACACTGGGAGGAGGCACAGGCTCTTTGCTTGCTCCTACCTCCTCTCTTTTAAGAACTTACAGGCATTTGCTGGTTGTTTAAATGAGAGGTTGTGGACCAAGTCCTTCAGGTCTCATTAGATAAGAGTTTAGCTCTGTGATGACTTCAAAGGCCAGGCGGGATCCCATACCAGTAGCAGGGAAAGGCAGATGGGATTTTGGAGGCACAGGAGCCCCATGGTCCATCCCCTCCTTGCCTCAGTGAGTCCAATGAAATGATGCTGCTTCACAGGAGCTGCCCATGCTGCTAAAGGCCATACCTGCCTCAGGATCGCTGATGTCCCCTCTGTGCCACCAAGGCAGAAAAGGATCCTCCTGTCTCTGCAGCAGAGCCTCCAGACTGGTCAGTCACCACAGCGTTCTCCCTGTCTCATCCCCCAGCTCCCCAGCCAGGGGCTGGGATGGCCCTTTCTGCCTCCCCGCGGAACCTCCATGATTTTCCATCACTCTGGCACAAAGTCATTAAAGGGCAGAGCTATCATTAGGGCATCTCCATCACACAGGGAGCACTGCAAGGCCACTAACGATCGAGACAGGGAACATTGGACTTCCCTTCACTGCTGCTGCGCAGACCATAAATAACCCTGTCTTGGGTTGTTTTGGCAGAGCTAGGAGGTGTTTGGAGGAGCCCCTGCCCTGCTGCTCCCAGGTCAAAGCTTGGAAGTGAGAATTGACCCTCGATCTCCCAAGCAAAGGTGTTCTTTCCTGATAAATAAGCATTAACTGGCTAATGATTACAGAGACACAGCTCCCCAGGGAGCCAGCACACGAGCCTCGGCTCAGACACTGAGTGCCAAGGTTTTGCTCTGGCTGGATCCAGAGCCAGCTGAAGCTGATGGCTGAGCACAGGTAAGCCAGGATCAAACTCTATGGCAAAGGTGTCAGGAGCAGCCCCACAGCGGAAATGGCAGAAAGGATATTGCTTTAAAGTGCAAGATTGCTGACATCTTCCTGCACAATTCCCTTCCCCTTCCTCACGCCTTCCTGGACAGCCCTGCGACTGTCTGACCAACACCTGCTGCATGGGGGGCCTGAGCACATTGAGTCACTGCATTCTGAGGGGGTCTCCAAGCCTGGCAGGGACAAATGGGTTCCTGACATTAATGGCTGGGTCTTGGGAAGATTTGTCATGACTCGGCTCTTGCACCGGTCACTGCTGGCAGTGGGTATCTCCTCGGCTGAGAGGAGAGCAACAAAGACCCCCAGTGCCTCCTCCTCTGGGAGCACCAGCTGGGCAGGAGAAGGAAAAAACAAATCTTTTGTTGCCACCTTCATGCAGTTTCATAGAGTGCTGTTGGATATGGGCTGTCCTGTCCCCGTCCCTGCTGCACAGGCAGGAGCTCACCTCAGGGACCCCTGTGCTCTGCACCCTCCACCGTGCCCAGCTCCTCATGCCACAAGGCGGTGGAGCCTGTCTTGAGGGACCCCCGGCTGCATGGAGGAGTCACATCATGTCCCTTCCATTGCATCACTTCTGGGGAGCCAGGAGGATGGGCCATGGCACACACAGGACAGCACAACCTGCTCCCTGCCACCTACAATTTTATTGCTGCTCAACATCTTTGGGACCAGGACCAGGACCACAGTCACCTCCTGGCACCAAGTCCAGGGCTGAGCCCTGGCATACCACAGCAGCCACCAGGGCGAGGAAGGGCTGGGGAAGAGTGCACTGTGCAGGGCCAGGAAGACACAGGGAGATGCAGCAGATCCACACGCAGTCCAGCAGTTCCCACAGGAAGCGGCACAGCTCCCTGAGATGATGTCCAGCACCAGAGAGGACCATGCCAGGATCAGTGACACAAGATGCCAGCCCCCTACCACACCTGTCCCCATGCACACAGCCCTGTGCAGTGGCCTCATCCCTGCACATTGCCTCCTGTGTCCATCCTAAGTAGCACCAGGATGCAGCACAGCCTGTCTGGGCAGTGAGCAGGATAAAACCTCATCCTGACCCCAGTGTGGCTCAGGGCAAAAGCAACGATGCTCTTCCATGGCTCTGGGACTGTGACAGTGGGGACACACCACTGCCACCACTTGCAGCCACACATGGGGGTTGGATCGCCCAGGCTTCGAGGGGGAACTTTCCGACTGAATGAAATTTTAAACAGGAAAAGCCGGGGCTCTGCAGCCCCCCAGCAGCTGAGCCAGCCAGGCACAGCAAGGGGCACAGCGAGGGGCACAGCGAGGGGCACGACTTGCCAGGTCCACCAGGGCTGGACACTGGCCCCAGAATCACCGGTGAACAAACACGACAAGGGAAGCGGATCACGAGACATCAAAGCAGGGGGGCGATGAATATTTCATGTCCTGGCCTACATACAGCCCGCCTGTCCCCGCCCTGCGCTCCCGGGGGTCCCCCACAGCCCCTGAGCACAACAAAGGGGAGTTGCAGGCAGGCGGGGCCGCCCCGCCGGACCCCCGCGTCCCCAGCTCTGTCCCGCAAGGCAGTGACACCCCCAGCCGGACCCACGGCTGACCCACCAGACCATGTGCGTCCCGCCGGACCCACGGCCGCCCCACCGACACCCGGCGCCAGACCGCCAGCATCCTTGTGGGGACCCGCAGCCAGCTCTCCGGGCTGCGGCTATCCCACGCTGCTGGACCCACAGCTGCCCCACGGCAGCCCGGGCATCCCCGGCCGGACCCACCGCCACCTTTGCAAAGTGCCAGCATCCCCGATCGGACCCACAGCCAGCTCGCGGCACCGCGGGCATGTCCCCGCCGACCCGCCGGACTCCTCTGCGGGCATCCCACTGCGGGCATGCCCCCGCCGCCCCGCCGGTCCCACTGCGGACATCCCCCGCCGGAGCCCACGGCCGGACCCTGGGCATCCCCCGCCGGATCCAGTGCCGGACCCCGGGCACCCCCCGCCGGACCCCACTGCCGGACCGTGGGACGCCCCGCCTGCCCCACGGCGGGGCACCCCCGCCGCCGCCGCCACTCACCTCCCGCCTGTCCGCGCAGCGGGGCCGCCCCCGCCGCTCGCCTCCAGCGCTCGGCCCCGGCTTTGTCTCCGCGCCGGGGGCGCGGCCGCCGCCCCCCGCCGCCGCCGCGCTCGGTGCCCGCACCGCCCCGCACCGGGCCGGGCTCAGGGCTGCGCCGCCGGCAGCAGCATCGCGCAGCGCCGCGGCCCCGGCGCGCTGGTGCCTCGCCCGCCCCCGCTCACCCCTTCTGCGGGGCGGGGGGGGGGCACCACGGGGAGGGGAAATTTAAAAAAAAAAAAAAAAAAAAAAAGAGAGTAATATGGCAGCAAACCGGAAACGGAGGATGGGGGAAAAGGCAGCAGCAGCCCCTCCCCTCCCTCCGTGGCTTTTTTTTTTTCCAGGGAGAAGGCTCCGGGCAGCCGGGCTCCGCGGGGCGCGCACGGGCCAGGGGCCGCCCCCGCCGCCGGCGCTGCCGGCGCGTCCCGGCCCGCGGCGGGGGAACCGCCTGGTCGCGCCGGGGACACGCGTGGGAGCGGCGGCCGCGCTCCTCGGGGCGCGTCGTCCCGCGGGTGAGGGGCTGGGGGTGCTCCCACCCGAGCCCAGCGCTGCTCGCCCTGGCGGGCTGGCTTGGCGTGTTACCTGGAAGCCGGAGCTGGTAACGCAAAAGTGATTTTCAGGAGGCTGAAACCCGGATGGGTTGCGGTTCGCTTTATTCAACAGCTTTAACACACGGCGAATTGCAGTGGAAATGCTGTTTTGTACCTCCCCATCCCCAGGAGGGACACCTCGCCTTCCCAGAGGGCTGCAACCCACGTTCCCCCTTCTCTGAAGTCAGAAGGAGGCAAAACTTCAGATAGAAAAGCAGGCAAAGATAAACCACGTCCTGGGCCTCCCTGGGATCCCGGGGAACTTTGTGGGGCCCTTTGGAGGCAGCATAGGCACGCAGCGGTGTCTGTGCTCCGCTGGGGCATCTCTCCCGTTTGTGGGTTAACACCCCCCGCCCCGGTCGCCCCTGCAGCCGGTGCCGGCCTCCAAAACAAGCCCGAGTGGAGCTCTGGGTGCTCCTGGCGGACCCCGTTCCCAGCTGGCGGCATCACCCCCTCAGGTGTGCGTGTCCCCGAGTTCACTCGGGCAGGTGGGCACAGGGGAACAGTTCCAGCCATCCCTCCCCTTGCTCCTCAGCACCTTCCCCTTCCAGCGGCAGTAGGAGGTGGGAAATGCCCAGCTTTCCCCGGCGCAGAGCAGTGCCGGGGCACACACGGGCTCAGGGCTCCGCCGGGTGCCCCATGCCTGCACCCAGCCCGTCGGGGCTGCCCGACCAGCTCAGCGGCGCTGGCAGCCCTCCCACCTCCCCCACTGGCGATCCACTGAAGTGTTCCCTGTCACGTTATCCTCCAGGAAGCAAGGGGGTGAAGCAGTCCACTCCTTAAACCCCCATTTGGCTGTTTTATCCGGCGCGCTCGGCTGCTGGCCAGCTCCAGTGACCCGCGCGTTTCCACAGCCGGCACCACCTCTGCCATCCCTGCCCACCCCTCCGACCGACCCCGCAGCCACTCCGCGGGGGTTTTCCTAAAACCCTCCTTACTCTGAGCGAGATCCGACACTTCAGAAGCAATTTGGGAACTTAACAAGTTTTCGAGAACTATGTGATGGAGTTTTTCTTTCTGTTTCCCACTCCCCTCCGCCTTTTGAGTTATTAAAAAATATTTCCCATGACACTGGCGAAGGCCAGCGAATCCATGAGTCACCAGGAACAAGGAGTCATGCACGCGCCGATCCATCAGCCGTGGCCAGCACATTGTGAGGGGCCCTTCCCTGGGAGGAGCTGACGCTGATAAGGTCCCTCCAGCCGGGCAGGAGACGCTTTCCCTCTCGGCTCCCTCCCAGGGCTGGGCGAGGCCGCCCGGGCTCCCCGAACACCCGCGGAGTGTGTGCCGGAGCATCCAGCCGCAGCCTGCCTTGTTCTGAGGCTTGGGGGGTGCTCATCCTTAGCCCACTCCCTCTGCTGCTCAGCTCGCGTGGGGATGTGTTGGGGAGGATTCTCCATCCCGTGTGGGATGAATGAATTAACGCGGGGGTGTGGGGCACTCCCGGTACTGCTGTGCTCACCCATATGGACATACTGTAGGAAAGAGTCCCACCAATGCCCGGGGAGCCCCACAGCTTCTCACAGGGACACTCCCCTGTCCCTCCCTGTCCCGGGAGCACCCACTCGGCAGGCCTGGAGCGCTGCCGGAGGGGAGAACACCCTGGGGGAGCAGGGACCTGGCTCCAGCCCCGGGTGAGCTGCTGAGGATGACTCAGCCTCGACTGGATCCAGACCCAAATCTAAGATGCAATTATGACTTATAAATATTTGTATTTTGTTTTTCTCTTTTGCAATCAACTTCTTTTCTCCAGGCTGTCCTCCCAATCGGAGTTTCCATCTCTGGCGGTGCCGGCCCATTGCTGGAAGGCAAACACCCACAGCACTGAGCCTTTCAACACGCCAGACCAAGTCCACGGCACAACCTCTTCTCCTTCTTCTAAGATGATGCCAATGTGCAAATCTAAAATTACAAACAGACACTCTCTAAACCCAGACTCTTATCTTTTGGGCTCAGATGCTGGAATGTGCCCTCACAGGACAGACATTAAACATGCACCATTTAAGCAACCCAGCACACCTTAGACATGAGGTCCTGAGGCTGACAGACACCCCATGGCCACCCACTTCCCTTTGCCTCCTGCCTTGCTCCAAATATTTGTCTTAAAACAGTCTAATGCACAATTACTACTTTTTAAACCCAACCAGGGATTTCAGTCTCTCATCTGAAACTTATTTTCTGGGTATGATTCTTCACTTTTAAATAGCACTTAAAAAACCCGCCCCAGAGAGAGGAAGAGGGTTACAGAAACTGAAAACCAGGTACTTTCAATTTGAACAAAAGTAGCACTGAGTGGCTCGGTTATTACAGGACGTCTTTAAATCATACTTTAAAAAGAAATGAAGACATGCTCAGGTATTTCTGTGTTTTCTTGCTGACCTTTACGCAAGTTTCATCAGGAACAAGAAGAATGAGGGTTACTGTGGGCAGATGCTGTCATGCTCATGAGTAAGTACCTACGTGGCTCCTTCCCCCTCCAGGTGTGCAGATCAAACTGCTCCACAGTGCTCCTGAAATCCTCCTGCGAGGTAAGAGGCTGTTTGTTGGGTCCAGTATTTGATCCAAGCCCTGACCTCCCCAAAGTAACCGTGGATTTACAACAAAACATCTATTCATCTCCAGCCAGCTTTATTTTTAAGCATCCCCTTGGCATGCCTGAATAAGTTTTGTCTATTGGACTCTGTTCCTGAGGCTGCACTTTGTTCACTGCAAATTCCAAATATAGTTGCAGGAATTATTACTATTAATAATATAATGGTTGTGTTTGAGATGCTGGACAGGGAGAGAGGCAGCCACGGCTCTTGCCCTGAGATTTTACGATCATTGAGCTTTACAGCCCTGCAAATAGTGAGTGTGAGATGGGAAATGATCAGCACCATCAGCCCCGTTATGGAAGCTGCAGTTCCAAGCTCAGGAGCTGATTTACTAAGGGGGATTGACCAGAATAACCCCTGCAGCACGAGCCATTTGGCAATATTTCATGCTAGAAATGCTCATTCTGGCCATTCTCTCCCACACTGAGCATCAGGGCTGCAGGAACCGAGCAGTGATCGCCAGCATCCTGCAGGTTATGGGATAAAGAGAGGCAGCTGAGAAGAAATTACCAGGAGGGCGCAGGACCTGTTGTGTCTCTCAGTGTCGTGACAATCTGTTGTGCAAAAGGGGCCTTTAGCCTCAGCCAGGAAGTGTCATTGCAAAATTCCCTGGGGGAAAGGGCTGCGGGGAAACCACTGACTCGGTGACATGCAAATATTTAATAAGGAGGCACTGAGTTCAACAGCTGTGGGCTGAAATTATCTGCATGGTCAATAAAGATATAACATTTCCTGTCAGGTTTCTGACTGATAAAATATGCTTTGATACAATCTGAATGAAGTATCTTGGAATAGCTCATTTGGGCAAAAATCCGACATGTTTTGCTTTTTGCCTCAGCGCAGCGTGAAAGCCACACACAAGATGTTGGCATCTCCCAGCATGGAAATTCTGCTTTTTGGCCAGTCTTAGTATCCATAGAAAAGAGCGATTCAGAAAAACTCAAGGAAGCTCATCCAGATGAGATTTACAGCCGTGGTTCTGGCTCGGTTTGGTAGCAGAGCAGGAGAGGATGGCTGGCTGGTGCAGAGCACATCCAGGTGACCCTGCCCCAGGGCTGTGACGTTCCCTCCTGCCGGCACCCAGCTGCTTGCTGGCTCGCCTGCAGCCTGAGCAAGCAGAGCCGGAGCAGACACGAGGGTGTTTCCCCTTAATCATCCAGTCTTGGTCCTTCGAGCGAGGGATGGGCAAAGGAGGCCAAAGTCTGATTCTGAAAAACTTAAACCATATGACGTTTGGATCCGTGCTCAGTTTAAAGCGAGTTAAGTGAGGGGGAGGTAGGGATGGGGACTGCTTGCAGCTTCTCTCAAAATCTGCTCCTCCTGCCCAGGCCTGACACTGGGGACATCTGCTTCAGCCACCAAAGGAGCCACTGCAGCACCACAAGCAGCTGCTCCGAGGGAGCCACAGCCATGAGGACCCTCTCCTGCACAGACCCCAGCAGCCACAGTTCAGCCCTTTGGCTACAGCGTGGGGCCACCCAGAGATGGACAAGAGAGGGATGTTACCCCACAAGCTCCACAGCAGTGCACAGCTCCAGCATGGCTCTTGCCTGTGCTCCTGACAGGGTTGAGGCACAAATAACAGCAGGAAACGTCTGGAGCTGATTCCTGGAGCCGCAAGAGCTCAACGGTGCCTGTCGTACTCTGGACTTTGGCTCATGGCAAGGTGAATTTATAAGCCTGGGATGGCTTTTGCAGAAGCAGCAGCCAAAGGGAAAGCAGCAGGAACAAGCCTTGGAGCCAGGGACACCTAGGTTGTAGCTTGGGCAAAATATGAGATGTCTCAGGCCATTGCTGATGCCTTCCATGGCCCCGGTCCATGCACTGGGATTGGTTGAAGTTGACACAGCGGTGGCAGCTCAGAGGCTGGGACAGCCTCTGGCAGGAAACATGGAGATGTCCAGAGTGCAGGTTGCACAAAAAAGGAATGCTCTGCAAACAGGGCTTCCTGTAGAGCACAGTGCTAAGGACACAGCTCCTTGCCTGGAGCTGGCGACAGGGAGAAGTGAGAGCCCTTCAACCCTTCCACCCACAGCTCCCCCACTGGGGACCTGAGCTCTTCAGGTGCCACAGAGACATTAACCAGGCAACAGAGGTTTTTAAAAGCAGAGCAGGTGTGACCCCAAAGCACGTTTACCTTGTAGCCACAGCCAGAAAGGCTGGACTGAAAGCACGGAGGAGCCTGTCAGCCTCTGTGCTCCAAGCCCTGCTCTGCATCGCTGAGTCCTCACCTGTACTGCGGGTTCCCAGGGGTGGCAAGCAGGGTGCAAGGGCCATCAAAGCCACACCGGGGCCTCCAGGCAGTAAATGAAAGCAGGGAAGCTGCGAGGAGAGAAGCGAGCACTGCGAGAGGTTTGGGATTGCACAAGACAAGTCTTGCATGTGCTGGTGAGGAGCAGGATCTGGGCAGGTGGTGGGGAGCACACGCAGCAGCACAGCACTCACTCGTCACAAGCTCGGAAGTGTGGTGTGTGATGGTTTGGCTCCTCATAGCTCAGGGGGATCATGTGCTTGGCACAGCTGCCTGGGTGTACCTGGGGCTCCCAAGGCAGGGAAAACTCCTTCCCCAGCAGTTACATCTGCTGGCTCAAAAAATCGTTACCGAAGATTAGAAGGGGACACCTTTCTCCATCCTGGATGCTCCTCCACCTGTTCCTTCTTTGGATCAGTCCTCGAAAACAGCAGGTGATGCCCACAGGTACTGTCTACAAGGACAGAACAACTGCAGTGGACATGAGTCTACAGGCTGGAAGAAACAAGAGGGGGCATGGAAGTGATTTATGGTGACAGAAAAGCCACAAATTGGGAAGAATCATAATGGAATGGGAAAATCAGCTGAATTTCAAGGCAGAGGCAGGAAGCCAATTTCATCGCCCTGCAATTGCCAGCCCCAAGCAAGAGACATTTGGAACAGCTACTGCGCACTGACCTGGTACCAAAAGCCGGAACACACCCCCACAAACCACTGCTCAAAAGCCACAAACTGCCAGAGAAGAGCTGGACCTTGGACCTGCAGTGACTGTCAACTGCAGAAGGAATGCAAACACTGATTACAGCCCATGTCTGTGGCCAGCAAAAAGGGAATGCTTCCCAGCCAAATCATCCCTCATGGTTGCATGAGGAAGAGGAGGGTCAGATCCCTTCCCAGTGCCAAGGCCAGTAATCAAGATAATCATCAAACACACAGCAGTGCTCTGTACTCCAGCACTCTCCATTCATCATCTCATTTTCTCACTGCAGTCAGTCTCTGATGCCTCATGAGATTAATAAACAAACAACTAAATCAATACGGTCTTCTCAATCCCTGCAGGCCACAGGCTGTGAACAACACAACTTCTGCCTGAAAGAAGTATCAGTGTGGAAGAGATGGTCCCAGGAGAGAAGTCCAGCAGCCCAGCTCCCAGCTGTCCAAAAATTAACACACATGCACAGGAGAATGGTTGAGCAGAACCCTGGGAAACAGAGATACCGAGCAGGTCCTCCCCTTGTACATCTTCCTCATCATCTCCTCAAGCATTGCCCGATAGCCTAACCCTCCCTAAACCCATGCACTGAAGGAGTATTTTCATTCTTCATGACAGGCTGGGAAATAATCTGAGCTTATTGACTCGACAAGGGGGCTGCTCTGCAAACATCAGTGTCTGATGGGGCTGATGGCCTCGGGCTCTTCAGTCCTGTCAGCAGGGAACCTCACCAGAATCTCTCTGAAGCAGAGAGAGGCGTGTGTATGAGAATGAAAGTAAATTAGGTCTGAACAAGATTAACAGGGATTTAATTGAACTATGTGAACTGGAACTCCAGTCACGAGCTACTTATTAGCCCGTCTCAAGGGATTGTGCTGCTGGCACTGGGGGAGCACAAGGATGCATTGTGAGCGTGGGACAGCTCCAGGGGACGGCCAGGCCACAGGAGATGAGTGTGGCCAGAGAGGCAGAGCTGCTTAAACGTGATCTAAAACAGAGAAAAGAACCCCCAACTCCCAGCCATGTTTCTTCAGAGCTGAGGCATGTCCTGCTGAGGGACAGGAACCTCGTGACACACATTGGCAGAGGAAATCCAGCCCTCAGCCAGCTCCTGGCTGTGGGTGGCAGAGCAAGGTGTGGCTGCAGAGGTGCTGCCTACTGGCAGGTACCTGGAGACAGACCTTTGAAAACTTCCCCTTCAATAAAATTGACTTTATGAGGTCTTCAGCTCCCTTTGGGATGTTAATTACAAAACAGCCTGGAGAAAAGTGCTTGGGAATTAAAGGAGTCGCCACACTAGTCCTTCTCTCTGTTTTGGTTTTCTGGTGAGAGAACCAGCAGATACTTGCCAGAGCTTGGCTACCAAGAACCAACAGACACTTGCCAGAGCTTGGCTACCATGGCAGTGTCACTGCAGCCAAGAAGAGCCACCAGACCGCCCCATGCTCCAGCCATGCAAACCTGAGCTCCAGCCACACATGGGGAGCTCCTGAAAATCCCTACTACCAGCCTACTGAATCCCCATCTAATCCCCTGCTTGCATTATTAACAAATGATGCCTTTATTATGGCTACCTTCATGGGGGCTCTTGGAGCCAAAAACCTCTCATGGGAGGCAAACTGATTCAGTCACTGGATGGTTTCCTCCTTCCTTCCAGGAAGGTGAAGCTGTGTTGGGAGATAGTTTGCCACTTCCAAGTCAAACACAGATACAGACGCACACATGCCTGACAGTATTAACAAACCAATTTCTCACAGATTAACGGATCTGAAAGGATTTCCCTTAATGGATCATTTTAATGAATAGGTTATTTATGTCCCTGTGTTCCTATAGTCTGGGAGTTCTGGCAGCTTTTATAGTGTGTGTGAGGGAATAGGCAGCACGACTTTAAACACAGATTTCTTTTTAAACAAAGGTTCTGATAGCATTTATTACACATTTCAAGAGAAAGTAATATACATGGGTTATTGGTAATCTTTACATACTCTAAGTTCAGCAAACGAGAGCATTCAAATCCCTATAAAGCTGTCAGGAACAGACTGGGGAATTTATCTTCATCCCTCTTCCCCCCAACAAAACCAAACCCCAACATCCATGATTTCTACTGAGCAATGAGTGAGCCAGCCTGCAAATAGCTGGAAGTAGACATTGATGTAGTAGCTGCTATTTCAGGTAACAGCCACACAGTGCCCACTGCTAACTGGTTCTGAGCTGTAGAAGTGACTCTGTATTTTGGATGAAGTGTGTGCTGTGATTCCATTAAAGCATTAACCCCCTGCTTTAGGTAACCTGTAGAAAGCCAGAATTTGCATAAAACCATCCTCATGTATTGAAATGGAAAGAGTGATCTGCAGTACCTACTCAGGGCTTTTCTTTGCCCTGCGGATCAGAGACAGAGCACAGGTCCATCATGGAAACCCACGGCACAACACTGTTCTTTGTTATTTGTGTGGGAACTTTTGGTAGTATTTCTTTGTACTGAAGAACTTAAAGCGATTTTAGAGTGCTTGCGTCTCCTATGCTTTGTTCTGTCCTCCTGGTATTGCCTTCATGTAGCTGAAAAAAAAAACCAACACCTTAAAAAAAGAATTCGAAGCAGAACTCCAAGCTGGATTTTAAGAAGTGCACCTTGGTGTCAGCATTCTGGCTAAGGGAGGCAGAGAGCCTGGAGTAGGCAAGTCAGTCACACTGGTACTGGGATCCATCTGTCACCCCCACCAAAAGCAAGAGTGAGCTGAGAACGTGGCTGTTCTCAGCACTGATGGTTTCCGTAAAAGTGTTGTTCACCTCCTGTTAAAGAACACACACCTGGGCTCACAAGGCATTTGTGACTCGAGGATGGGACTCTGTGTATGCAAAGAGGATCACAGACTTGCAGCCCTGCCAGAGAGAACCCTTCCTTCAAAGCCACTCTGAGCCCTGGGTGCGCCTCAGAGAGCAGGTTCTCCTCCCATTGACTCATTCCTGATCAAACAAACCAAGATCTGAGCTGGCATCAGGAAGCTCAAGCTGCCCTGCAGAGACTCCATGGCTACGTCACCACCTATCTCCTTCCAGTCCTGTCTAGCCATATTTAAATCCAATACTGGATTGTCCCTGGGCCTGGAGAGCCAGAGCCTGAAGGAACAGTGTCTGTGTCTCCTGCCATACAGTCAGGATACACAGCCGGCCTGCCACCCCTTGGATCTTAAAATACCACATCTCCTCAGGCTGAGAACGTATTTACCCTCAGGAAGAATTCAGCCAGAGGAGATGGAGCAGACTGTGGCAGGGAAGGCTGGGAGGGAATTTGCAAGTGCAATGAACCCCAGCTGTGTTGAAAGAGCCCATGGTCAGGGATCAGCCAGCTGGCAGGAGGGTTTATCCATGGCACTGCGAGGCAGTGCTGCCTGATACACCACCAACGCACCATTCCCTGACTCCCACCTCACCAGCTCTTCTCCAAATGCAGTGCTTGGTCTTCCCAAGTTTCCAAGGACAGCTCCACTAGCATAGGCATTCTGCACCTTCCTGATTCTTGCAGTCATCCCAATCCCCACCACAGCCTCAGTTCCCTAAAATGTACCTGCTTTCAAAGGTGGGAATAGAAAGGAAGAGTGCATGGGTGGGGAACAAGAGGCCGCGACGCTGAGGAAATGAAAGCTTTCATCTCCAGTAGTCTGGAATCTGGTGAGTTATTACCTAAAGAATTAAAGAATATGACAAAGGCATTATGATTAAGCCATAAAATGCAGCTATGTATTTCAGACTAGATGACAACAGAGATGAATACAAAGCTGAGTAGTGTGGTATTCTTGATCCATTTGATCCCTCTGCCTTCAAAAAACACAACACAAACCGGTATCCAAAGTAGCAAATCCATGCTCCACTTTCCACAAGGACTTTACTACAAATCCCAGGCAGCATGGAGGAGCCAGGACAACAGCCCACTCTACCCATCAGAACTGGAAGAAGTAATTTTAATGGTGACTGACACATTAATCATGTCAATGAAGTCCTGGATATGTGAAGTTCTCTTTGCTTGTAAGAAATCTATGGCAGAACCCCAACCCTTCCACTCTTCTCATTTTCTGAAAAGTAAAACATGGCAATGCCGGAAAACCATTAACAGAGTTAGTTGCCTTTGATGTTGTCTCTGAGGAAGCATGATTATATGGTTATTTGGCCTTTGGAGGCTCATCAGTCACACCTCTATCGTTTCTTTTTGGTTTCCTTCTTGGGTTTCTTGCTTATCTGTGGAGCAGTTGCCTTTGGCTTCTTCAGCGTCTCTGAATTCTTAGGCTCAAAACTGTCCGAGTCCTACAAGAATCAATTAAGAAACAGTCAGTCACTATTTTTTTTACCATTTGCTGACAGGTTGCTTTGGGGATTTGAGTGTAAGCCAGAGGAAACAAGTGCTGGATATCTCTGCTAGAACACATTGATGTCAAACTGAGGCCACATTTAATGAGACTTGAGCAGCATCATCTCTGCTCCTTCTGCATGTGCTTTTTGATGAGCGTGAGTTTCTGCACAGAAACAGCTTGTTACCAGAGATGCCATTAAAAGCTTAAGTATCTAAAACAGGCTTTGGAGAAGAAAAACTTTGAAGGCAAGAAGAAAATCAACACTAAATGAAAACTATTTGAATTAGGAAAAGATAACATATAATCACCAGGGTGCATGGAAACAGTCAGCAGGCCTTTCTGCCAAACATTAATCACTATCATGCGCAAGACAAAAAATATTCCCCAAAGCAGTAGTAACAATATAAAGTTCAGAGCTGCTAAACCAAGCCCAAAATCCAGGGAAGAAATTGCAGGCAAAGCTTTCTTCACCTGGACAAACAAAACACTTAGCTAGGTTGCTTGTTTCCCTCAGAGAAGATGAGAGATAATATTGCAGCCATGGGAAATAAAGTCTAGTTATCCTGTGAAAACACAAGGGAACAGCGCCAGTCTCCTCTGAGAAAGCACACACATGCAGATTGCCTCCTTTCATTAAATGCATTTGAGTATAAATATTGCTTTAGCATCTTGGGTTCTCTCAGCCTGAGTGTGCCAACTGGAAAAGGACACACAAAAAATGGCTGAGCAAGACGTGCGAGTTTCGAGCTTCCAAGCCAGCGCTCCAGATAATGGAGGGGGAGGCAGCATCTGACAGTATCCTTTTAATCAAAGAGCTTGGTTCAAACGTCTCTCAAGTTACTGGGCTATTACATCTCACATCTGTGTGGCTTTGCGAGGAAGGAGACTTGGCTGGCTTTCCAAAGGCTGTGATCAGTGCACAGGGAGCTGGCAGGCTCCAGGGAGCTGGTTATTACTCAGGGATGCAGAGCGCTGCTGCCATAACGTGAACACTGCTGCCTTCTAATGTCCAAACCAAGGCAGACTTCAAAGCCTGAGGCCTCCAAGACAGAGAAGTTCCTCAGTATCTTACCCAGACTCAAGCATCATTCCCAAGATTTGGAGGGGTAGACCATGGTGTTTATGGCCCTGTAAACCAGTCATATGGACAGCACATCAAGAGGACAGTTTATATATGGAGAAAATAAAAACTAGAGTATGCAAACATCAAGGCTCCATATATAAAAAGGGGGAGGTCCTTGAGCTTCATCATTTTAATTGGAGGTTGGTCTCCAGTTTCCCTCTCCAAACCAAAGCTCTCACTCTCTTCAGCTTTCAGGAATGCTTGGTTACTTGGTATTTCTCAAAAATTTATTGGGTGACAGATGGACTCTGACGGATGGGTGCAGGTAGCAACAGAACAACAGTGCAAATGTTGGACTCGACGGTCTTGGAGGTCTTTTCCAACCTTAATAGGTCTAAGATTCTAAGACTTGCAATGCCACCATATTGTGTCCAGCAACTCCTGTTCACTTCCTTGCTGGGAGCTGCAGCTCCTGTGGCAGGACGAACAGGAGGGAGCATGACCCATGGCAGGACAGCATCACATCACACCAGCAGTTAAAGGTGGAAAAATTGGGTCATGAACTTTATCCTTCACTCTGTACCTCATCCTGAGACATTCCCTTCCCCCAATAGGCTGAAAATTTCCATGGCCTGGGATGCTTCCTCTGCACAGGAGGGAGCAAACACAGCAATAAAGAGTCTGAAAACAAAACTTTCCATGCTGAGTTGTTACTGAAAATATACCATATGCCTTCAAACAACATCTGTGTCAAAGCACCAATCAGCCTGATCACCAGCATTGAAATACCTGTCCCCAGCACCAAGGACACTTTTCTCTTTTATGAGAAAAGCCAGGCAGGACATCTCTCAATCTAGAGGAGCAAGCAGCTCACATCAACCATTCCTTTTCACCTTCTCCTATGCCAACTGCATGAAAGAACCCTTGGAATCCAGACGGAATGTCCGTCCTGAAAACGGCTTTCCTCACCTTTAGGATATAGCAGAAATTTCACCTGCATCTTGCTTCCAAAATGCCACAAACTAGAGCCCAGAGCCTGCCTTTCAGGAAGGTCCTGCAGGTCCTTCAACAGGGCTGCCCTGCCTGACAAATAATGAAGCAAATCAACAGCAGGATGACAATATGGGTTGGGACAAAGCCTTCTCTTGCAGCCAGGAACAGCACATGCATTTAGCACCTTGTCAGTGCTTCTGGTTGCTCTTTTCACTTATATTCAGGGAGACCCTGGCTCAGATATTTGTTCCTGACTTTCCTATCTGGTGCTAAATTACAAGACAAATGCTGGAGGTGGGAAAGTCAAAGGGAAGAAAAGAGAACGAACAATGAAACTGTCATCAATCTCTCAGGAGCAGCTGTGTCTCCATTAGCTACTCAACATTCCCTCCCATCCTGTTTTTTCTGACTCTGCCCATCTGTATCAATATTAAAGAGCACTACTCACTGTCTTGTGGGACTTTGACACAGGCAGGATTATGGCGAGCACACAGATCAGCTGGAAAATGGCTCCAAAGAAGAGTCCGTAGCGTAGCACATTCTCCATGAACGTGGGCTCAGGGATTTCGGGTGGGGAGAAATCCAACTCTGCAGCCATTGTCAGTGCACCCTTCTCCTCTGCAGCTCTCAAGAAGACTGGTTACTGCAAGAGGGAAAATACAGTGCAATTTCTTGTATCATCCTTTCTGGCATTCACTTTCTGTTATCCAAAAATGACAGACTCCCAGCAATAACAAAAGGGAAAAGGAAAACTGTGTTTAATTTGGATGTTTATCTTTTGTCACCTGCCTACAAAAATAGTCCTCAACTGCTGGTATTAGGCTATTTGTGGGTGAGGAGCAGACAAATAAAATATGAACCATGTTCATGAAACACTAAGGGGAAAGCTTAATAAGCAAGGATACATTTATTCCTGAAGTTGATCATGCATGCAAGGTGATTACTATTTATTTTTACTTATATTGTCTATGTGGTCACAGCCTTGTTGTTTCAGATGCTGTACAAACCCAACTACTTAAACTACACAGAAGTAGAGCTGTTGAAGACAGAGGAACGAGTTATGTATATAAATTTAAGTGTGGCTTTAGTGGCTGGTTACACTAAGCCCCATGAACCTTAAAACAGTCACACAGGTAGTTTGTGGCAGAGTTAAATATTGATCTCCTGGGTCCCAAGACTCTCAGCCATGAGACCATCCTTTCTTCCTGCCTTCATCTTTTGCTAATGGAGTTGTCAATTCATTCTATGAATGACTAATGGCTTTTTACAACGAGGGAGAACTCTCCTGCCAGAATTGCTGGAGTATGCCTCAGGAAGTCCCCAAAGGGAAATCCAATTAGTCTGAGATGCCATCACACTCAGCTGTGATTACTGCCCTACTCGGTTTTCCTGACCTGGATGATCCCGGTGTGCATTCCCTGGATCAGCACTGCTCACTGATAGTTTCAGTTCTCTGTATCAGTAAAGCTTGTGTGTCACCTGACTTTGTATGCTGAGTTTGCCTCCTAGAAATGATCTCCAAAGCAGGCTCTGCATTTCTCAGGTGGGGAGGGGATTGTTACAATCTGCAGATGTGTTCCAGCCCTGAAGGATGGTAAACTTGGCATATAATTCCAGCAAAGTTATAGCTGATAAATTTGAGAATCAACAACTGAATGCCATTGCATATGAGGCAAATATCACTTGGTGACAAACAAAGAGAGTGGTATATAAATTACAAGAAATAATTATTTTGTTTTCATTCAGCTGAAGTATAGAATGTTATTTTGAATTTTAAGACAGGAAAACATTCCCAACAGCACAGGCTGCCAGCCACTGGAATAGAGAGACTGTGGAATCCCTGCTAGTGGTGGTTCAGAAGAGCAGACCAGATAAGCACTGGTCTGGGATGGGGTGTGGGTATAAATAATTCTGCCTTTGAACCAGGAGATAAGAACAGGTGACCTTTTGAGGTCCTGTCCAGGTCTGTACTTCAGTGAAAGAAAATTAAAACTCAGTCAGCAAGGGCTGTGTGGGACCTGTACATGAAGCCAGAACACATGTTGGCCCACACAGGCTCAGCCAGTCCCAAAGGCTGCACAACGTTGTGAACAAAACCTGCATGCATGTGGCTCATCCCCAATTGCTTTTGCCTTTTAAAACCACCTCTCTCCCAACCCACTAAGGCAGCAGTTCCTAGGCAAGAAACAGAATCACCTCTGAGTTGCATTTATCTCATCTGGGTATTTTTTGAAAACATTATTGTTGCCCATTCCTGTCCTCAAACACAGCAGGAAGGGATGTTCCTTCATTCCTCACCTGGAGTTTTCTCAGGACAAACTCCTGCTGATAATTCCGACTCACACACCTGAAACACAACACACAGATAAACCAGAAAAGGAAACAGACACAATGAAAACAAAAAATCTCCATCCTCATCTTCTACAACTCTCCCCTCCTTTCCCCTTTTCTAGCTCACCTCCCTTGAGAACATTATAATTATCTAACAAATCCAGGTGAGATGACCAGCACCAAGAGCTGGCAGCAGCTGCCACCACCATTTGAAGCACTATCCCCTGAAATATGCTCAGAGGAGACCTGGCATTGCGCTCCAACTAACTGCAGCGGTGTCCTTGAGTGTACAGGCAACCCACACTCAGACCATTGGTTTTCCTGCCATCAGTGGAGCCAAACTCTCAGCAAAATTCCTCTGTTTTAAAAACTCCAGGGGCTCACACAATGCCCAAAGCCTCTGCCTCACCAGCAGGCCCTGGATGATGGAGCCTTCCTCCCTGTTCCCAAGAAACTCAGTTTCACCACCTATTCCTTGGTTAACATCTCTTCTCCACAGGTTGTCAACTGCCTTCTTCCTCAGACCACCTTACCACGGCCATACTTAAAGCAGTTCTTCTTAAACTGCATTTAAAGATCAATATTCCTATGTCAGACCCTGAGAGGAAGCTGCCCTTGACCTCTCCAGCTTATTCACGTGGTCGAATACCAATGAATAAGCTGGAGGAGTGGGAAGATTCCTCCTCTCCCCACAGAACCCGCCAGGGGCTCCTCGGGGCTGCAGCTCCTGCTTCGCTCAGTGACAACTGAGGAAGAAGTGACAACACTGACAACACTTCAGTGACAACACTGAAGAAGATGTGGCTGTTCCCCACGGCTCAAGACCAGGCCCTGTGATAAATAATCAATGCATTTCCAGGATCAGGGCCATGCACCAGCCAGGACAGACTCCAACCTTTCTTGCTGTGCTGTGTTTCCCAGCTGACATCTTCAACACCTGGCACTATACAAATAATTAGCATTGGACAAAGCCATGGGAACAAGTCAAGTAATATATATTATCTTCTTCTTGGGGTAAAAATAAAGCACAATGAAAGATTCCGTCAAAGAACGAGGCAAAAAAGCTCAAGTTGGAATTTTTAAATGGCTTAGTAGGTGTGGGGATGGAGCCTGCGCAATTCCTGCTGGCTGTTCCTATCCGCACGGCCGAATCCATGGCCACCAGCGCGGCCGAGGAGCCCAGCCGTGGCATAAGGGGCTGTCCAGCCGTGCCCGGGCTGTGGGAGAAGCACACAGCGTGTCCCCAGGGTGGGGACACCGCCGTCCTCCTCCCTCCATCCCTCCCATCCCAGCTCCCGCGGTGCCGCCCGGCCGCGGCAGGACCAGCGAGGCCCCCGGGCTCTGCACCCGCCTCCCGGGGCGATGCTGAAGCCCCCGCTGCCCCTCGCCAGCGGCCCTTGCCGCAGAGCCCCGCACAGCCCCGGCGGCCGCGCCCGCCCCGCTCACCGCTCGCTCCGCTCCGCCCCGCTCCGCTCCGCGGGCCGCACCGCCCCGGAAGTGCTTCCCGCCCGCTGGAAGTGCTTCCGGCCTGACCCTAGCAACCGACCGCTCCTAGCAACCGCCTCGGCACCCGTCCCTAGCAACCGCCCCCGCAACAGCCGCAGCAACCATCCGTGGTAACCATCCCTAGCAACCGCCCTAGCAACCATCCCTAGCAACCATCCCTAGCAACCGCCCTAGCAACCATCCCTAGCAACCATCCCTGGCAACCATCCCTGGCAACCATCCCTGGCAACCGCCCTGGCAACCGCCCCAGCATCCCCCAGTGGCGCCGTGTTGCTAAGGGGGGCCTAGGGGCGGTGCAGGGCCAGGGATGCCTGGGGGTGTGGGGGGATTGGGGCCTCCCCTGCCGTGTGCCTTCCCAAAACCCCCGGGGTTGCTCAGCTTCAGGCACCGTGGGCGGTGGGAGCCTGTGGGTGCTGACCCCCGGTGGGTCACAGAATCACAGCATCAATGAGGCTGGAAATACCTCTGAGTCCAACCCAACACCACCATTATCAACCAGACCAGAGCACTAAGTGCCATATCCAGTCTTTCCTTAAACACCTCCAGGGACGGTGACTCCAGCCCCTCCCTAGGCAGCCCAATCCAATGTCTAATCACTCCTTCTGTGAAGAAATCCCTCCTAATGTCCAACCTAAATGTCTCCTGGTGCAGCTTAAGGCTGTGCCCTCTCATCCTGGCTGGGTGCCCTGGCAGAAGCACCCCAAGTCTTTATGCCTCAGGGTTAATGTACTCACCCCCTAAATCCATGTGAGTGTTTTAATCCCACCATCAATAATGTGGCCTTTCAGTCCTGGTGGGTTTCTCTTTATCCACAAGGTTTTCATCGGCTCCCTTGATGTACTCTGGCAGCAACAATTAAGATGTGCCTCTGGCTTTGCTCTTGATGGGGACTTTATTTTATTTTTAATGTTCCGTCCAGTTTTCAGCTCTGAACTGGGGATGTCTTGATAAGATGACCTACAAAGGGAAAAACAGCTTGGGCTCTTTTGCTCATTTGTGGTATTTAAAGAATCTGATTTGTTTTGCCCTTTTCCTAACCCTAAACTATCAGAAGTGCCAGGCTGGTTTTGCTGCAGAGCTTTATTACCAGAGAGCCTAAATACTTTGGGGGAGATCTAATCAGTTACTTATCTACTGAGGAAGTAAGGTATGGCATTTGTAATAAAAGGATTTTCTAGGCTGTTATCAAGCATTTGAATTAAATGGATATTAACGATAACAATTTCAAAGATTTTCAGCAATTGGATTAGAAATCTTCCATGTTTTTTTAGTGCAGAATACTTTACAGACAAGTGGAGAACACTGCTGAATGAGTGGCAGAAGCCAGAGACACCTGCACACAGAAAGTCTCCTAGCATAAAAATCCTAAGAGAAAAATTACTCTTAAATAGAGCTTTCCCTGCCCCTGGTGAGTGTCTAAGGGATAATGCCAGAGCTCAGGAAAGCAGTAAATTCTGCCCTTTCACCCTTTCAGCTCCCAAACACTGACTATCTAGGATGAAAAAACATGGAGGAGGAAGAAATAATTCTTGAAAATGTCAGGAGGGATCTTATCAGAATGAATTAACAGACAGATTAAATTCTTCCCAGTACTACCAGTACTCTGAATGTGCTGGTGCTGCTGTTCCACACACCTTCTCAGAGGCTCCAGTCCTTGCAGATGGAGTTTGCAGGCAAAGAGGAAAACAGACTCATGGATTGTAACCATTACTGTAGATTTTATTCCTTTTCTTCTCTCCCCAACAGAAAGGGCACTACACACTCCAAGTGGAAGCAGACAGGTGAAACGTGCAGCTTTTAGGGAATGTGCCCCTTCTCTCCCCCTCTATTGCACCCCAAGGCTGCCAAACCCTCTGGACCAGGTCACGAGTGCCACAAGCAGGTGGTGCCATCAGCCTGCTGTGGCTCCCCACCTTCCACCAGCATCACACTGACCCACTCCTTGCACCTGACTGTGAAATGACAAAAAGGAAACAACTTATTTTTTAAAAAGGAAGGTTTTTCCAAAGCCTACCAGACGCAATTTGGTTTCAAAGCTAAAATTGATTCAACAAGTGGATGTGACAATTTTGTCAGCACTCAGTTCTAAGTAGAGACAATGCTCGAGCAAGAAGTCTTTCTCCAAATCCAAATAATCTTTGGCTTTTTTAGTCCTTTCTACATTTCTTCTTTGGTTTGCATTGCGGTATTTCCCGCATGTCTTTGCAGTGAGGCCTCTCTATTACCACTCACTGAATGTGTGATCCTTGTGCTCCAAGGTCTTGTCATCCTCAGGTTGCACATTTACATTCAGCCAAGAAAAAATTCACTCACAACTGCATTCATTTCTCATCCCTTACTTGAAACACAGCCTTCCTCATTCCCTCTCCATAAACCACATTTTGCCTTCTCAATGTCAATAACATCTCACTCATATTCTGGTTTTTATCAGAGACTTTTCAAAGGATTGAAGCTGCCTCTCCATATTCACTGATTCTGGCTGTAACATGCTATGTAACCTTCTAGCCAAGGCTCCTTTCCAAACTGAAATGAGAGTGGTAAGACCAAAGATGAGCTCCTTAATTACTGACATTCACTGCTGGCATCTCAGCTGTGCCTGCCAGGGTTGGAAGAGGACGGAGATGGTATTTAGCGAGCCAGAAATTCAGGAATCAGTAACTCTCAAGCCCACAGCTGAGCGTAACGTGCTGACGCCTGGCTGAAACTCTTGGCAGTTCACTTGGGCGTTGCTGAAATGCTCCAGAGCTCTGCTAGGAAATTAACAGAGCCAGACAGGTAGAGGCTCTATAAATGGATCCCACCTGCAGAGCCCATCGGGCCTCCTGACAGATGCACATCTCACAGGCTGCTGCCATTTGCTCTATTGTACAGGCTCAGGGATAGTTAATGTTTGAAGATTAAGTAGGCTTTTCAAGCAGGCTCTTAACACCATGAGACAGTCCTTTCTGACTGCACTTCTTGCACATTTTGAATTTCTGATTTATTTGTCTATTTTTAATCTGATCCCCTGCTTCAGACTCATTCTCAGAGTGCAAACAGTGCTCTCATCCAGAGTGTCTCCTTCCTTGAGATTATTTTGATAAATGTTTGTATTTGGCTTCCTACCAGTTTGGATTCCTCAAGTGAAAAATCTCCCCAGGAAATCTATTGATGTTCAAAGGGTTTTGAGGGGATCTGAAGATCCAAGTCTCAGCACTTAATCCTTCCAAGAAGGAGAAACCAAGTCTGGTATGACTTTCTAATGACAAATCTCACCACACCTGCTGCGTTGAAGTTTTGGTTTTTTCGCTTCTTCCTTAGAAGGAACTGGCAGCACAGGCTAAATCTTGTCTTTCTCATCTCATTTTAGTTTGCTTGCCTTCCACAGAAATGACTGGATTTTAACAAAGAACTTAGGAATGAAAGTTACTGTGAACACAGCAGCAATGAACGCTGCAATTAAATGATTATGAACTTATTATAATGTGCCTGAGTTCTGCCACTTAGACAAGACACTTAAACACAAATGGGGTCCATCCTAGCTCTGTGATGGCAAACCCAGGCAAAATCCCATAACTTTTAGTCTTAGGCGGTTCTGTTTAATTTATCATTAGGGCACTTGCCCCAAGTTAGTCACCACCCCACCTCTCAAGTAAAAGCAAACCAGAGGAAAGAGCTGTGTGGGGTTCTCTCAGGAGTGGTGGAGGCTGGAGAAGCTGGGGACCAACAGCCACCCTGTGTGACATTTCGGAGAAGTGCAGAAAAGCTTTTGATAGCTGAGAGCACAGAATGGCTTTTTTCCATTTGATGAGTTACTCCTGACTGTCATTAGTTTCAACCCCACAGGGTGAGCAGGACCATTTCACACACTGAAATGGTCTGAAGCTGTTATGTTTTGCTCCTGGAATGGACAGGGGTGATTTTTAAAGCATGGCATGGAGACTGGGGGAGCTATAGCTAAGAAGAAATCAATATCTGGGAAATTGCTTCGGGATCCTAACTCTGTGTCCTTTGTCAGCAAAGGATTGGCACTGAAACAAGAGTAGCTAGCATGTGCTTCACCCAAGGACTGTGGGGAGGGTAGGTCTGCTTGGATGTGACTGAAATCTGGCTGTTCCAGATGCTGAGGATAGCTGTGGCAGCTCGTACCTGGCTGTAAATTCCATCAAGCTTGCACTGGTGTAGGCGTGGGTTTAGAGGGCAGAGTTACCCACTGCTCGTTGCTAACATGAACATCTGTGGGAGGTAATGAATGTTACAAACCTCTGGCTTGGGAGCCAGGGGATGCTGACAGCACTCGCTGTGGTAGGGAGGAGAGATGGGGAGAAACTGGGAAGGTTCTAGGGACAAACCAAGAGATACTCTAAAGAGAAAAAGCTGTTCATTTTGCAAATCAAGTTTGTCATCTGTTGTGCCAAATTATTATCGATACTAACCCTAAAGTGAAGTTCCTGTGAGGAATGTTGCCACACAGCCAGTACGGTTCGACTTTGAATGCCACTGACAGTGCTGGGGGCAGCTCTGGGGCTGTGGGGAGCACAGAACTGTAGCCAGAGCCCCCTTGGCATGTGCAGGGGCCACCAGCTCTAAATGTGTGACTGCCCTGCTGAAAAAAAGCCCATGAGAACAGAGCCCGCAGCTGCCAGCTCAAACCACACGCTGCAACACCAACAGGAATGGATGCAAAACTGGCTCCAAACAGCTCTGGATCCTATCACAGTCTGTAGCATCTTCATCCAGGCAGCAGTGGGGATCACAGACATTTCTGCTGCAGAAGCAGCTTCACAAGCCAGAGGGAGAACCCACGGCACCTGGTGGAGGAGCTCCACAAATGACCCCTCTGGGTCTTGGGAAGACAGGAAGGTTTTGATTGAAGCTGGGACAGGAAATCCCAGTGACAGAAAAGCTGCTCTATTTATGCTATTGCAGAACTCCTAAGCTGGATATACCCGACAGAACCTGGAGGGTTTTTAGACTTTTCTGCTCTTCCCTGCAATTAAACTGAGGTCACGGAAAGGGCTTGAGGTTGTGGGTCTTGCTGGGTGCAGCTGTGCACAACAGGAACCCAACCCAGGCAGCACAAGGAAACCCCTGGGATGATGGAGCCTTATAGAGCCTTCTGTGAAAGCAGCTCATTGAGATACGAACACAGATCACAGCCCTCCTAACCCAAGCTGGGCAGCAGGCAGCTAAAAACAAGTCAGTTATAGACTGATTCTCCCTGATCTACTGATTCTCCTTCATCTGAGAAATATTGCCTGGTATCATACGGCAGCTCTGTGTAAGGCACAGGGCCAAGAGGATGGAGAATCAGCTCAAGACCAGGCTATAAGATAATACCCTGCAATAGCATTGGCTCTCGACTGGTTTAACAACATGGTCTGATTCATCTGCTCAGCCAGTGCAGCACCAAGACAGTGGAAGAAAAATAAGTCATGCTGAAAAATCAGTGCAACCGGCCTCACACATGAGAGAACATGAACGGATTCAAAAAAAGCTAACAAAAATCCCTTTCCAGTTTGCAGGGACCGCATGCAGCTGTGTGCACCAGGACAAGGATTTTGGAAAACCTGCTCTGTGCTACCCAGAAATCCCCTTCTCCAGTGGGTGACACAGATGATATACGTGCCTGATTTGCAAGAAGCAATGAGAGGCAATAGCAGAGTTAGACCACTACTGGATGCTTCTGACCCCCTGCACAAAGAGGCACCACCAGATGCACCATCCTCCCTACCATCCCTCTCTGCCACCAATAGCTGTGATGCCACTGTGGTGCCAGGGGAAGGTATTTGGCAGCAGGCAGACATGAGTCAGCTCACCTGCTGAAACTTCTTCCCATCATCGAGTCGTGCAAGTCCTGGGACAGGACAGTCTGGGTCCCCATCAATTCTGGGCATTGTAAAGTCAACTTGAAAAATCTGCCAGGTGGAGCTCATGCTGGCACCTCATTTTGAACTCCTCTGAACTGTCCCAGTCTTCTTGGCACTAAGGCTCTGTGCTGGTTTTAATGGGGCTTTCATAAACCTTGTTCCAGGAATGAACATAGCTGCCAGCACACACAGAACCCCAGGGAAGACCCCTGCTTTTTTCCAGAGCACACGAACAGAGCAGGGCTCTCCATCTGCTTTGTGTGCTTGGTGTGAAGCTGTGATGTTTGTGAGGGACTGAAGCATGAACTGCCCCCCTAATGCAGGTGTGAGTAACAAAGGAGAAGGAGGAAAAGGCTGATAATCAAAGAAAAATAAAATAGCAAAAAGATCAACCCTCCTGTTCAGGCAGTGTGAGAAAGTACTAACGGTTAACTCGCTCTCATTGTGGAGTAGAAGGAAAAAAAGCAATTGCAGAGGAAAAGAGAAGTTTACCTTGCAAAGTGAATTTGTCATTCACTCTGCCAGGTTATTGCTGTTATTATGTGCTCTTCACTCTTTGAGGGATAAAGAGAAGGCGTGCAAATGACCCCTGACTACAGGCATAACCCCCTCCCCGCCACCTCCCTGCACACACACGCACACAGAAAGAGGATGCAAACACAGCCTTTGAAATTCAGGAGGATAATTGATTCTCTGACGCGTGGAAACCCACAGGACTCCTGAGGGAGCTCAGGTATAAAAGGCAGAGATGCACCTCCCTGGCAGCCAGAGGACACTGGGGGAGATCCGGGAGTGTCCTCCCTGCTCAGCACGAGTCCGGGTCCTGCCCGGCACTGCGCGGGGCACGGACCCAGCGGGCTCACGGAGAGAGCTCCAGAGGAGAACTTGGATTTGCAACAGGGGAAGGAACACCTGAGCAGGAGCTGATCTGGGAAGCTGATCTACAGGAACGGTAAGTGGGAGCCTCTCTCTGTGCATTTAACAAGATAATGCCTGTTTGGAAGTTGGAGAAAATTAAATACCACAGAAATGCAATCAAAGCTGGCATCGGGAATTAGCTTTGCCAGGTACAACAACCTTTCTACCACACCAAGATTTGTACCAATATGTTTCTGTACTAAGTTGTAGAAGAAAACAATAATTGAACTACATCACAAATGCAAACCAATGGAATTATACTATAGATGAGTTTTATAAAACAGATTTGATGTTTACCAGCTGTAGTACAGTTTTCTAATTTGTTATGTTGATGTGAGTTCCTTTTACCCTGGCAAACGAACAGTGTTTTACTCACCCAGCAATGAAACTGTGTTTGAGCCAAACCAAAGTGTGAGGAGAAACACAACGGTGTGTTACAGGTAATGCAAAGCCAGCCACAACGAGGCACAGGGAGGCACTTAAAAGGATTTCTGCTTTTCTAATGCAGAATTTTTGAGTATAAATGTTTCAGCTTTATAAAACAGCAGGCATGGCAAAAGCTCCATTTCATCTACACAGAGGTATTTTTAAGACTGCTCAGGTTGAGGTTTCAGAAATGGCAAGAGGTAGTTACCCAGCTCTCCAACATCTCTGTCACAATGCTGCTGCTCCCACTGCACAGGATGGAACGAAGCTATAACGCTTCATCTTCTGGAATGGTGCTAAAAGCTCTTCATCTTAAGGGGAATTTATTTATTAATCATTTTTTCACATGCTGCCAGAATGGACAGTGAAGGTGTCACTCACCTCGGGAGAATTTTGAAGGTGACAATGTTTTGCAGAGCTGTCAAGCTGCTTGCATGCAGGGTGACACTTCAATTTCCCAGCTTCTCCTCTGAAATAACAGACACATCTGGGAAGAGATTTAGGACTTTTATTTCTGATTTATTCCCAAGGGAAAAAGGGAGACAGGCATACCCAAAAATCTGGAAGCAGGCTGTAGCTAAGGAAGAGAAGACAAAGCAGGACAGGGGAAGAAGGACAAAGCAAGAAACAAACAAACAAAAAAAAATAATTGCAAAGAAACTAATAGTAGAGAATTTTAAAAAAGGATCTCAAATGTTCAGAAAGCAGTTTTAGAGAAAAAACCATCATTCAAAGAAGAGAAACCAGGGACAGAAAGAAAGTGGTAACAGGGCTGTATCCTAGGAATAGGAAAGGGAAGCAGACGATGTTGGGCTAGGTTTTCATTTACACTGGCACTTAACTTCTCAGCTCACATAGAAGCTTCTCTAGTAGATTAAATCTCCTGGTTGGCACTTTCTGCAGAGGCTGGAGCCACAGTCTGCTGGTACCCACTGATAGATGCCTTACATCATTTCCTCTATCTAGAAAGATCTGACTTGGGATTTTCTTGAAGAGATTTAGTGAAGAGGCACAGAAGAAGCATGTTTTTCCAAGTTCAAATGAAAAAGGAAAAAAGAAAGGGAAGCAGGGGATTTGTTCTAAAGGCGGAAGTCCTGTACGTCTATCAAAATCCCTTTTTTCCTTCTTCTAAGCATTCCTTGGCTCTCTGAGGGGCCAAAGTGATTCTGTAATAGAGCAGGAGGTAAGAGATGCTACCCATTAGCACAAGAAGCTCTGCAGGAGCCAGGAGCTACTCTGCTCCTCCCAGGGGAAATGCTGGGGAAGCTGCTGATCCCCTGGCCGGGAGCACAAGCAGCTGAAAACAGGGACTAGGCTGAAAATGAGTTTGAATGATAAGAAACCCCATTCCTTAGTGCGACACCTCTGCCCATGTCTCCCCGTGCACTTCTGACACTGCCACTAATTCTGTTACTGACTTCCCTGGTGTCAACATCAGACCCTCATGCAAGACCACAAGCCCTTAATCAGCCTCCTCTTCCCCTCTGTCCAAGCAGAAAAGAGAGCTCACTGATGATGTTTTCCATCAGAAAGCCCCCCCCCCCATCAGTAAAACCCACTGCTTGAAAGTTCACTTGAGCAATCAGAAGTCCAACCAAACCCTTTCCATCTGGAAGCTGCTCCTTTTGCAAAGAAGTATTGTTATACATTTGGAAGAGGGGTTTTTTTCCCTCTTAGAGAGATCAAACATCTTTCTGCTCTTTTCTCGTGTAAAATAAGACAGGGAACAAGGAAACTTGGTATTTTAAAGGTTTCTATCCACATTCTTAAAGAATCTCCTTTGAGCAAAATATCAGTCGCTTTCAATGGAAACTCAGGAAGAGCAGCATTCACTGAAATACCTTCCTACGGCTGCTCGCTTCCAAGGACAAAAGCACAGCGTTCAGCTCCGAGGGTGTGTGACCTCGGGCGACTCTGTCCTGAGTCATTCTAGCTCTTCAGCCAAGCCCAGCACACGAAGCTTGGCAGCCAGGGCTGCACACAGGGCTCAGCCCAGCTCACCTTCCCCCAGCGCAGGGGCTCAGGGCTGTGGAGGTGCCTCGGGAGTGGCACCAGGGGTCTCCTCTCCACAGAGCAGCAGTTCAGCCCTTCCAAAGGCACATATTTCAGTCCAGCCCCCTCTCCACCCCCGCATGACTGATGGAACACTCTGTGTTTTGTTTGGCAAACCGAGCTCAGCACTTGCCTTCGCTAAATGGCTTTGCCAGGGTTACCTCTGTGCCAGTGTATTACCCCTCTGCCCAGGAATTCTGTTTGGATTTCCCTGTTTCTCCCCAGTCCCTGGACAGCCAGCGAGGCAGCCCAGTCAGTTGTCAGGCACAGACCTGTGCCATGCAGGTACAGCCATGTGAGCAGACATGTCCCTGGGGCAGGAGAGGTCTCAGGGCTGGGTGCAGATGATCCTGTGCAGGCAGTGAGGTTCCTGTCACATCCCTGCCACTGCTGTCCCCCATCCAGGTGCTTTTATAGCCTGTGCAGAGCTCCCTGGGGCTCACACCAGCCTGAGAGAGAGCTCTCCTCCAACCACAGCAGCGGGACAGGTCAGTGAGGGTGCTCCACAGCATCAAATCCTGATGGGCCCTGCCTCCTGCCCCAAGGCATCACACAGAGCCACTGCCTCCAGGAGCTGCACCCCCTGGGGAAGACTGCCACAGCGAGACATCTCTGCATTGGGAAACACCACAACCACAGAGGCACATTTCCAGTCTTTTTGTGCTGAGAAATGAGCAGGGGGACTGAAAACACAAAGGTGGGACTTGGTCTCCCCTCCAGCCTGGAGCACCTCACTGCCCTAACTCAGACTGCTCTGCATTTTAGGTGACTCCAAGGGGTGGAAGATGCTGGATAAGGCCACCCTGCTCCTGTTCCTGCATTTAGTCACATGCTCCATCTCCTCTCCTCTCTACCCAGCTCTCAGGTAAGTGCTGAGTGCTTTATGCACACTCTTACTCTGCCTCATCTCTGACCTTGTGCAAAACAAGCAGGCACCAAGTTAAAGTTTACAGAACTTCTGAAAGCCAGATGAACACTAAAGGTGTTGCTAGGCCTATTTCTTTGCCCTGTCTTAATTTTTTGGGTACACTGCTGGCCTAGGGGTGATTTCCAAAGAAGGCAGGCACCTGATGGAATATTTCAGCCCAAACAGCTGGGTTTAGAATTGAATGCTGGGTTCTATAAAGGGAAATCTGGCAATCTCCAGGGCAGGCAGCACCTCCAGCTCAAACACTGATTAAAATTTGTGGCTGCAGGGCACCTGCACTGAAGTCAGAACTACAAATATTCTAGTACATGAACTCTACAGATACCTATTAATATTTCAAGTATTTCCTTGTTGGATCTTAAAAGTTGGAATATTTCTTTCTGCCACTACAAATTGTCAGAAGCACAAAATCGAGCACTGGCTTCTCTAATGTGGATTTACAATGTCCATAGAAAATGCTTTAGCCTTGTGCTAAAGCTATGGCACAATGATAGCAGAATCATTGGAATTTTGCTCAAAGATGCTGGGAGTTTAGCGAGGTGGATGTGTGTTTGAGGCAGCTCTATCAACCATCTTCTCACTGCTGGAAGAGCTTCAGGGCAGTTTCTAGCTGGGAAGAGTGATACTCTCTCTGTCATCCCATTGTGCTACTGCTACAATGGGATGACAAATGGAGAAAGAAAAAGCAGAAAACAGGGAATAGTGGTTAAGAAGACTGAGCCCCAGCTGGCATCTGAACACATCTCACAGGGTGCCTGGGGTTTGTCTTGCAGGTACAGTCCAGGGCCGGCTGCTGGCAAGGCCATGAACTTCCAGCTGCAGCACAGCAGCTCATTGCAGAGCCATAACCCCTTGGCAGAGGAACAGGAGGAGGAGGGTTTGTTAACAGACCCCACTGAGAAAAGGTTTGTACCTCACCTGCCAGCCCTGCTGCTGCTCTGCCTGGAGATAGAGGGTGATTATTTCTGTCTGAAGCACAGAGGATTTGTCCTTACAATAGCAGGACCAGCTGAGTGGCTTGTGCTTCCCTTACCTGTGGTTTTTGCAGGGCCTGGGTCTAACCACAGGCTAGAGACCTGCTGGAGTCTTCTGTCACCCTGTCCCAGATACAGCCCTCCCAGGAGGTGATGGGGCTGCTGCAGAGCACAGGAATGTCCCAGCCCAGCTCTGCCCTAGACTTTTTATTTTGTCTGCTGTCTCCATGCCAGGACTGAGCTCCCTCAAATCCTTTTACCCTCCAACACTAATGCAGTCCAATACTACACGGTGTTTGCTGTGGTTACCTGTCCTCATATCAGCACCTGATATCAGCTGGGGTGTTTTTTTATTTCTCACCTGGAGGGTTCACTGATAGCTCACTGTGCTTCCTTTCCCCCCAGGATGCAGCGCCATGCTGATGCCATATTCACTGACAACTACCGGAAATTCCTGGGGCAGATTTCCGCCCGAAAATTCCTACAGACCATCATTGGCAAGAGGCTCGGGTAAGCCCCAGCATCCTGCTGTCCTAGGGCTGAGTTTTGCTGATTACCCTGGGCAGTGTCTTTCATGCACGTAGCAGAAATAACTGCCTTTCACTACAGAAGAAGAAGTCTCTCCTGCTGTTCCACATCCCAAAGGATCCTGCATCCCTACGCTCTTGGATCCCCCTAATCACAGCTATCATTAGCCAGCCTAATTAATCCTTTCCTCCAAGGCTGTAAGCATCCCATCAGCTGAGAGTTCTACCGCAATACCAACAAGCAATAATATTTGCAAATAATATTTGCAGTGATCATCCACTGGTAGGGAACAGTTATCCCTGGCCTGGGTTGAACACAGAAAGCTGCCTCTCCATTGCCCTTGGCTACTTAGATCACTGACTGCCACAAAGACCAACCAACCGGTCAGATGCAAGCCTGCCCAAATCGATCTTCTAACAAAGGAGCAAATACAGTGACCAATTCCTCACCCAAATTAAGCAGAATGGCCATAGGCTCAGTCCCAGCAGGTTCCCTTGCTGTACTGCTCAGCCTGAGCCAAACTTTGAGTGAGGGACAAAAAGGCATCTCAGAAACAAAGATGTTTCTCATCTTCCCCCAACAGAAGCAGCAAGAGCAGCCCAGGGGAAGGGGTGCAGGAGTTCCTGACCAGGCGCCAGTCTGACAGCATCCTGATGGACAGCCAATACCACCAGCAGATGGTACTGAGGGACTTCCTGGGAGCCATCCTGCAGAACCAAAGGTGGGTGGCAATCAGGTCATTCTCAGCTCACCACAGGAACACACCCAGGTCCTTATTGCTGGCTGGCTTCCAGATGTGAAGCTCCTGGATTGTATCATTTCAGGGACAGGCAGGAAAAGAGTAAGGCTGACCCTAAGCAGGGTGCAGATACAAACAGCCTGTCCTGAGCCAGCCTGCACCACACACAGCCACACATCACCCTGCTGTCTTATCAGTCTCCTAATTCAGCAAAAGAGTAGCAGAAAAGAGAATTTCTTTTTTGATCTCAGTTACCCCATCCCTGTCCTCTTCCTTGATAGGCCTCAGGACATCGACAGCAGTCGGTTAGAAGGCTTTCCCAGCACCCTGGCTAAGCTCATGTAAATACTACTCCTTTTTCCATCTCCCCATGCTCTGGTGAGTACCACTCCCTGCCCAATCCTGTATATAACACACTGCTGCTGCACTGCTCAAGGTTTGAAGGCTCTCCTTAATGCCAGCTCCCACTGCTGCCCATGAAAAAGGTGCTTGCTGCAATTTAAGGGGGAAAAAGCTCCAAATAAATTTTGTCAAGTACCTAAAATCCTGTTAGTTTGGACAGACAGACCACAAATGTTGTGAAGCTGCATGTGGATGTCAGGAACCCAAAGTAGCCTTGCAAAGCTATCTGAGATAGTGTGCCTGAGGGTTTAGGCCAGGCTAAAGGCAGACAAAAGTCTTCCTCCAGCAGTAGAACCTGTGTCTAGATCCCTGGGACATGTCAGGTTTTCCCTGCACTGGACAACATAGGAAGTTTTACTGTTTTCTGCACTCCTGAAAACAGTCAGCTGGAATTTGAATTATGCTTGAAATCTTGCCAGCCCTGGGGGGCTGTGAGCCAGCAAACTGTCTTGGGGATACCTTCACCTGTACAATGAGCAGTTGTCCTATGTGAAGCAGCCTCATCTTACAGCCCTGTCCCACAGCAATTTAGCCTTTCCAATCCTGCCAGAACGATACAAAGGGGTGTGGAGAGATCAGTGTGCACACTGAACAAAAGAGAGGCTGGGGAAGAGGGGGAAGATTAGAACTCTACATAAATCATGCCTATGCATTCAGCAGGGAGAGCATGGCATTCCAGCTTCTCTTGCCATGCTTGACTTGGCTACATTTCCACAAATAAGGTCAGTCAGGAAAAGCCTCCTAAGGATAAAAAAATTTCTGTGTGTGCTTATGAAGTTTCCTGGTAATTCTCTTTTGCTCCTCTTTCTGTCTAGAATAATTCAGAGCTCATGGACCAAACTGTACAGTGAGCCCTTCACGGCAGTGAAGACACTCCCAGATGTGAGCAGCTGGAAACTGATGCATACACTCCTTAGATCTGATCAAAGGAATGCAGTGCTGAAGCACTACTTAATTTACTCCAGTCTTCACAATTTTACTCCCCTCTTGAAATATTGCTCTGTACTGAATCAGAAAAAAAAACCCCAAAAAACTCTCTGTGGTTTAACCTCAGGCTGCTTTACACACAGAAACTAAAACAACTGATACACTTGTAATCCTGGGGACATTCTGTCTACTAATTAAGGTTTCAAATCACAAAGTGTAGCAAAATTTCTGCCAAGTCATCATTCTGTCTGAGGGCCTGATTAATAAATATGAGGCCACCAAAAGGCACCTTTAGGCAACTTAATAAACTGATTACAGCCTCCTCTAAACTGATGCTGATGGCACATCCACACACAGCAAGGATCAGGGCGAGGTGAGACACGAATCCACATTTCTCCCATTCACTGGCAGCACTGCCCTGGGCTGCTGCTGCCTGGCTCCCTGACACAGAGCCCTGGCAGCAGAATGAACACTACAAAGCTCAGCTATGGTTACTGCTCAGCCTTGAGGAGCTCAAACTGAAGTTAGAGCTCTTCCAGAGCTAAACTGGATCCCTGTGCATCAGATTGGGCTGTCCCTGTTTCAACTCAACATCCTGTTGAGTGCCATCCCATGGCTCTGAACTCCACCGCGGCTAGTTACAACTGTAAATGTTTTTAAAGGAGTAAGTTATTAGCCCAGTGATCTCATACAGCCACTTCCTCCCTCTCACCCCTATCCCCCTATTGTTTGTGTAATAATTATGTCTTCAGAAATGTAAATATAACACCAGGATGGGGTCTGCTTTCCCATCAGCAGCAGGAAATAAGAGTTGTTCTAAATAAACCTGTCCAACAGCAGGTCAAGATGGCTCTTTTGTTGAGACCTTATTTTCTTGATTCTGGGCCCAGAATGGAAGATGCTCCTCAAAGACAGTGGCCAAGTGCACCAAGGATGACCCAGAGCTGGGCTAATGAAAGCACCAGCTCCAGTAACACCAGGCTGGAAATACAATGACATATAAATGTATATTAAGGCTTCTGAAATCTTCCCTCCTTGCACTCCAACAATTCCTTGATAGTCTGCGGTAGTTACCATCTCATTTTTCCTGGCCATGTTTTAGGACAGGAGGTTCCAGCGTGCGTGGATATTAGCTCATACTTGCACCACATCCCTACCCTTTACATCCTCCCTGTTCAGGTTTTACACTTCCAGCACTAGGGAAGCATTACAAAATCCCCAGCAGGATGGGAAACATAGAGGGCATGTTGACGGAGATCAGTGAAGCTGTGACAATTATCCATTAGTGCACTGCTACCCTTCCATGGGCAGGCAGCTGTCAGAGACATCAGCC
This sequence comes from Acanthiza pusilla, assembly GCA_036630365.1. Lineage (NCBI taxonomy): Eukaryota > Metazoa > Chordata > Aves > Passeriformes > Acanthizidae > Acanthiza > Acanthiza pusilla. The sequence continues at coordinate 7,503,243 of JAXCHO010000050.1, read as the reverse complement.
ATCCCTGTGCTTCAGAAACACAACAAAGAATCACCTGAGTAGCCTGGTTCAAAATGGGTTTGTAAACCTTTTGTGTAACAACACACTCATAGCCATTGGGACTGACACACTTTAAGGAAAGGAATTACAAAAAATGAAACAGCTTCCTAAAGTAGTAAGTTAACATAGTAGCAAAAAAATTTAAACTCTGTTAAGTGGAATAAAAGGCATATGCAAGCACTGGAATGGATGCTCCAAATAAAATCAAAGACCTATCAAAAATATTTTGGAAAGTGTTTGGGTGATTAAGTCTGTGTGATTGAATGGGTGGGTGAATGCAGCTATTTGGAATAAAAGAGACTCCTTTGGAAGTTCAGTTTGCTTCAAAATGAGGAAACAGATGCTCAAACTCTGCGAGATTAAATATAAAAGAAACCACAGCAAATCAGAAAATATCTGAGGAATAGAAGGCCAAAATAATAAAAACAATCTTTCCTAATGAATACCCAAGGTAGTACAAAAATCAATAGCAACATGCACAGCTTGGAGAAGATACATCAGAGGGGCACTCCATGGCTTTCCTTTTGCATCTGTGCTCTCCCTGGATAACATGGCACAGCTCTGCAGGCACAGGGAAAGTTTTGTCTTGGCATGAAGCATCAGCAGAAAGAATTAGCTATAAAACAAAGCTGCTAAGTGAGCAGTAACCAAATATGAATCTAAAAAAAATATTCCAGGGTAAATTACTATGAATGGTAGCTTAGTTATTTCTAGTCTAAAACTCCTTTGGTCCCAGAGGACTTGAATGCAGCCCGAGATCTGATATTTGAAGGAGTGCAGAGGAGGTCAAAGGAGTTCATTAAATCTCTGTGGGTCCATCCCAATATTTACACTGAACAAGCAGGTAGGAACTGCTACAAAGAGCAGGAACAGTGAGCTAAGTGTGAGTAACAGCATGGGGGATAGACAAGGTGGATTTAATAAAGTGGGGTCACGTCTCACACACATGAAATGCTTTGGAGGATTCGGCTCCACACCCTTTATCCACATGCTTGCTTGCTGATGTAATTTTCCTGGATTTCCAGAAGACATTGGATAAGGTTCCTTTGCCAAAAGGCCTTTAAAGCAACTACTCTCGACATGGGATGAACAGGAGCCAACACATGGATGCAGAGGAGGGGGCAACTGTTAAGTTTCCCACATGGAAGTTGCTCATCAGGAGCAGATTTTGGTCTTTGGTTATCACTGTCTGTGAGTCCTACAATAATGCCCAAGTCTGCTGCCTCAGCACTGCTTGGTGGTCCTGAAGAGAGTAATTAGGTGGGAAATTAGAGTTTGAGTAACTCAAATGTGGCCACACAGCAACCAGCAGAGTCCTGGCTTTTGGTTTCACAGAAGACCAGAGGCAACAACCTCCATCAAACTCACAGCTGGAGTGAGGCTACTTCCAGAGGCAGGAGGGAAAGCAAAGCCCTCACAGGACCCCCACAGCTGCCAGGTCAGACACACCCAGGCACACCAGCACCACAGCTGGCTCCCTGCAAGGGCCTGACCCTGTGGGCCCAGAGCAGCTCAGCACAGCCTGCATGGAGAGAAGAGCCCTTAGTGCAGAAACACAGCCACAGCCTCACCCAAGGGACAGGCAGGAGGGAAGTCCCCCCCAATAAACACAGCCCCCTGGGAAAGGACATGAAAGAACAGGAAGCTTCACACTCAGCAATGACTCACACACAAAATTACCCACCAGAAAAAGCTCTTTTCATTCTCATGTGAGCCCAGCTTCCAATCACTGCCTCTGAGACAGCCAAGACACAACATTCAGGACCATTCTTTCTTCTTTATTCACAAATCTTTAGGATGAGGGAAGGGCATCTGGGGAAAAGCAGATTTGTATTTTCTTCTTCCTTTTTCTCGAAAGGAAATTCAAACGTCCTGGGAGAAGGGGGAAGGATCCAGGAAAAAAAGGATTTTCCAGGTTCATATGAAAAGCACTCCAGTAGCATGAACACAATGATGAAAATAAAGATTTTAAAAAAAGTTTAACTGGCACCCTTTTGACTTAATATATAAAAAAGAATCATCTTCTGTCTTCCTTCTTCTGGCCATTCAGTTATGTATTTGCTTCTGTACTGAAGGCATTTGCTTTGTTTTTCCACATTTCTTCCATTCTTCTGGTACTAGTGTGTCCTGGAAAGAAAGATCAAAAAAATTAACTCTTCCAGGCAAGAAAGCACTTCCTTGCACAGTACCAGAGTCCCCAGACCCTCATTCTCTGTGAAAGGATGCTCATTGCACAAGCTTCCCAAAAGCAGCTTGAGTGATAAAATCAGTACTGCTCTGGAATGGGGGATGGAATTCAAAGAGGATGGAAATAGTCAGACAAAACGAAGATTAACTTCTGGTGCAAAAGGGATGAATATGCCTATTAACTTACAGAACTGAACAAAAAACCCCAGGCCGAATGCAAAGCCTGCAAGTACCTTAACTTCTCCCTTTAACAGGGCTGATCCAGCTGCTGGGAATCATTGGTCCATGTAAACACACAGATCTTCAAGCTCCCAAGCAGAGCAAGCAGAGCAAGCAGCCTAATGTCAGGACAGCAGACCCAACTTTTTGGGGTCCTTTTGCTTCCCATGATGCTGGACACAGGCACAGCCACGGAGGCTGAGCACCTGACAGTCCTGCCCTAGGAGCTGGTAGGAAGACACCCTTAGCTGACATAGCTGGGGCATCAGAAAACTCAGCAAAGAGGAAAAATGCTTGTGACCACACATGACAGTAAAATATAACATAGGGTTTGTGGATATTAAGTTATTCACAAGATCTTAGGGCCATGGAGATGCCCTGAGGGCTGGAGCCCCTCTGCTCTGAGGAAAGGCTGAGGGAGTTGGGGATGCTCAGCCTGGTGAAGAGAAGGTCCCGGGGAGGCCTCACTGTGGCAGTGCAGGACTTGCACTTGTGGCAGGGTTTATAAAAAGAGGTGAGTGGGATGTTTTATACATGCAGATGGGGCAGTGGTTTTAAACTGAAAGAGGGCAGGTTTAGATTACAAGTTAGGAAGAAATTTTTTACTCAGAGGGTGGTGAGGCACTGGCACAGGTTGCCCAGAGAGGTTGTTGATGCCCCATCTCTGGAATTTATTCAAGGCCAGGGTGGATATGGCCCTAAGCAACCTGGTCTGTGGTGGGGTTGGAACTACATGAGCTTAAGGTCCCTTCCAACCCAAACCAGTTTGTGATTCCATGATCCTCTAGGATTACTTACAGCCCATAAGGAATGAAGGAGTTAAAATACCAGGCTGAGAAACAGGAAAACATGCAGGCTGTGGAGAACACACTCATGAGGCACTTTGTAACAGGCCACTAAAAGCTGCAAACCATGGGCCCAAAGTGATGTTAAAGAAAAGCATTCAGGAGCCTGAACAGCAAACACAGCAGTCATCTACAAGGACAAGTGACAGCCATCTCCAGTTCCCCTCCAGTAACTTGCAGCTTTTTCTGTGCTCAAATACCTCAAAACACTCCAGGGAGAGAAGGGACAGTACCAAGGTGTTTTTCGGAGGGACACGATGCAAAGTTCTCCACTGGTAATTTCCATGAAACCATCCTGCACACTCCCTGGCCTGCAGACAGGAGCTCTCATCACAGTGCACACCATTTGTGTGGCACAGCCTCCCAGTGCTGGGTTTGATTTGCACCACAAAACCTGGGCTCCATTTAGCTCCCCAGGAGCACTGACTATGGATGTGAGAGGAAGCAGACCTCAGGAGATGTACGTGTGCAGCACATTGAACAGTCATTTGTCTTACCACAGGACCCACCTCAGATGCTCTCCCCCCTCTCCATGACAAACCAGCACACTGAAAGAGGAGTGCAGCCCCCACCATGCACACACATTCAGAACTGGGCAATCCTGCCTCCTACACCACTGTGCATAGAGCAAACTGGGACCTTACCTCTTGGAACAAAAGGAAATGAAAGGCTTTCTGCTGGGAAATGGCAATGGAGATCTATCACACGACTGTATGGAATGGAGGGGGCTGGGAGCTGCTGCTGCCTGAGCCATCATGACCAGTTCAGTCTAATGGGAGGGGGAACCCAGGAGTGTGTCGTGTTCTCAGCGAAGAGAGGTGGTGCTGACCTGGCTGTGCTGCACAGAGCTCTCACCACCCCAAATGAGGATGTAATTCAGTAGGCAGAGTGCCTGGCAGCTAAATAGCTAGAATACTGCAGGTGGGGATAGGGAGCACCAGCAGCAGGATGGGAACAGCCCCAGTATCAGCCACTTTCATCATGGTCTCCTCCAAATGACATTACTAATAATTTATTTATAGGAGCAATAATATTGTTTAAACTAGGTTTATTTCATCACCTGAGAGCTGCTTGGTGCCCACAACAGGATATTTACATGTGCACATATCACCACACAGACTTCAGACAATTAAGGAAATCACACAAATGCAGTTTAGTCTCAGAGAACATGTACTACTAATATGCCAACCCAGCTGCAGCCAGGGGCACCCAAAAACTGATTCAAAGCCCAATAAGCAATGTTGGGGGAAGCAGCTTCAGCTCATGTATTTTTTGTAAAAGAAGTGAGTAATGAGGTGAAATGAAACAGGCAGCATGCCCAGGGAAAGGCAAAATCCAAAAAGGCCCTTACTTCCTGAAGAGCTGGTCACTAGCAAACCCCCTTTTACCGCAGCGTTCTATACTTTGCCAACCTACTGCTCTGCTCTGCAGCGATCCTGCCAAAAGGAGAGAGGGAGAAAGGTTCAGAGAAGACAGGAAGGAAGAAAGCAGCCTTGTTCCAGGAACCAGACCCAGTGACAGAAACGCACAAAGCAAAACCAGGCCTTCTGGTAACTTTTGTAACAAGATGGTTTATACAGACAGTCCCCTTCCCTTCTCACGCCTGCTGTTGGCCTCCACAGCTTTGCCTCAAAGTGCAATCTGGTTAATTGTCACTGCACTTCAGCATCTGAGACAGGCAGGCAGCGCCTTCACAAGAAGATGTCTTTTTGAACTTTAAAGTCATGTACAAAAGGTTTAACTTTAGCCTCAGAGAGAAGTTTTACTTTCAAATTTGCCATTGTAGTTGTAGCTTCGTGTCATTTACAGTGAAAAAGCACATGGACACCTCCTGCAGTGGTTTGAAGCAGGAACCAACCACCTGCATTTATGTGCTAACAGAAGCCCTGGTTGAGCCAAGACACTTAGAAATTTGCTTCATTGTATTATTTTCCCCCAAATCTGACTTCTATGCAATCTGCACTTAGTAACAATATCTCATTACTCTTTATGTGAAAAAGGAAACATTATTAAATGATGTAACATAGCCCCAGGGGCAACAAAATTCCTGCAGGAAGTTATACTAACAAGATAAAGTGCCACAGTGGAGAGGCCTGGACATCTGAGAGAGCAAGGCTGAGAAAGCTGGGAGGACAGTATGGAAATGGTTAATTACACTAATCATCCTCCCTGACACAGCCACAAAAGTAAAGATGTTTTAAAGAAAACAAATCAATGCAAATCTCCTGAAAACTATATTCTTACGGTTTTTTGCAGCTCTTGTCCTGGTTTTAATAGAGTGCAATCAAAAAAGTGAGAACCCAGGGGTATCTATGCAGATAGGTATGCAGGGATAAGCTCCCAGTGGCTCAAAAGGGGAAAAGTAAGGAAAGCACAGGTCTGATGGCAAAGCAGGTCAGTAAGATCATCTTCAAAGTCAAATGCTACATTAGTGCCAAAGGGCTAAAGCTTAAGTCTCGCATGGAAACTGTGTGGGGCAGAAGTGAAGGAGAAGGAATGGCGTGACCTCTAATCCATGCGCTGCACTGGGAGTTTGGGTCAGCAAACTGCTGGCGGCCCACGCCAGGGCAGTCACGAGACACTGCATGGCAGAAGACTCAAGTGTGCAGAATGAGCCCAATGCCAGTACAGAAATGAATGCTGTATCCCTAGTACCCAGGAGAATTTTCCCTGGGTTTGCTTGTGTTTGTTGCCTCTTGCCTGCTGCTGCACAGCTGATAAACAGCTGCTTCCCTTTTCTCTACAATCTCCCCTCAACTAGAGGAACACAGCAGTAATATACTCCTGCCCTACCTTCCTCCTCGTAAAACCTTTATCACATGCACAGCTCCCAAGGAGTTTGGCCTCTCCTGCATTTATAGTGCCTTTCACAATCTAACATCTAATCTAAATCTAAGAGCTTGCTTCAGCACATGCCACATGGCCAATTCTCTCTGCAGGAGCTGCACCCTGGGGACAGCCCCTCACTGCCCTGCTCAGTTCAAGAAAGAGGGAGGGAAGTAGGGCTGAGCAGCCCAGCCCCACACACAAAATCCAAAAGCTCAAAGAGGTGCTCACTGACACACAGCAGCACCCTGTGATGTCCTCCCCACGGATGTTACAGCTCTGTGCCCCCTTACCGCTTCACAGCTTTCTGAGCCAGCATCCTGTTGCCTGCCAGGAATGTGATGCCACCCAAAATGGCCAAGTACTTCAGAGTCTGGAACATGTTGAGCTGAGTCCAGTAGACATACATGAGTCCCAGCATCGCTGGGGAAAAAAAAAGACAGAACCCATGGCTGAAACTGCGTTTCAAAGACCAACCATCTGTTATACTCAGAACAACTGTACTGCCAGGCCTAAGCATTTGGTTTCTATCTCATCTCTGAAGCTCTGAATGGCAGATCACATTATTGCCAAGAATGAAAGCATCTGGGTCTCCATTCTGGAAAGAAAATGTGACACTGACAGCTTGCAACCAACCCTCCCCTGTGGCAGAATTACAGACATATTATAGACATTATGGGCTATTAAAAAGAGGAGGATACTCTGGATTTCAATAGGGGATATTAACTTCACACATCTGTAAGGGCTTACAGCTTTATAAAGCTTCCAAGGAAACTGACTTGGACTGAGAAACACAGTGACATTTGGAAATCAATAGATCCAATGTTCTCCCAATCTGCTATGTTTTCGAAATTCTACCAAGACAGTAAATAACTGTGTGACCAAGGGCACAATAAAATTGATGAAAAAAATTGGTTCTGCCAAAGAACCACAAGTGCTTTCCTGGGAAGAGCTTTAAAGAAAAGACGTAACCTTTCACTGTTAACAGAGTCCTGCAGGTTTCAATCCCCAAAGAACCTCTCTGCTCTCAGAGGATAAACATACAATAAAGAAAGTGTGACCTCTGGAAATAAGAAGTTCTATTAAGTACAGATAAATGGTGTGAGAGAGGGGCCCAGATAATGATGGCTGTTATAAGCTGATGGCCAAAACAGGTTTATCACCATATTAACAATTATGAAAAGCAGGAAGGCAGATGGAAACAAGAGAACAAATGTTATGCTGTTATGTCATTAGAGTTAATAGACCACGAGCCCATTAACCACAGGCTCTCATCTGTAACTCCCAGGTGAGGAGGTCAAACACAGCAGAAAGCCTCTGACACTTACCAGCATGTCCCATGTGAAAAACAATGGTGCTGGGAGCAAAGCTGAAGTTGGAGATGTTGGCACCTATCTTGATCCACTAAAAGGAAAAGAAACAAAATCAGAGTTACAGCCTCGTAAACACACACTTTTATTTTAAGCTTCAATACCTTTCAAGCCTGTTTACTTTAAGATCTTCAGTGAATTCAGTGTACTCTCTACAGAAGCACTTGTTTACTAGTGCAAGAGGAGAAAGTAGTAATTTTGCTAAAGGCAGCATTGTCAAGCTCCTTCAGTGAAAATTTCTCCTGCTACTTCAGACTGCCCTAATGCAGTTCCTCAAATATCTTAAACTGATGAGAGAGAACTGCTCCAAATTTAAATAGTGAAAAAAAAAAAATAGACATTGCTATTTCTATCCAGTTGAATTAATTTCCATTAAAAAAAAAAAAAAAGTTAGGTTCTCATTTTGGACTCAGCCAAAGAACAGCTACAATTTTAATTTTTGACTACAAAAGACAAAGGCATGAAGAGTAGGAAACAGGATCAGCAACAATGAGTTTTTTCATAAAAGTGTCATCAACTTGTACATTGTGAACTCCACAGAGAGGAGGACATGACTGCCTAAATGCCAGCTTTCAGTGAGACTGGCTAATGGGAAATTACTCTTGGGATCAGTTTCATCTTCCAAATAAGGAGTAATTCAACTTGTCTCAATGAGATTCTGTACTGCATTAAGTTCAAAGCACTGACCTGATGATACAGTGAGTAGCAGTGGATGTTTCAACTACAGACACTCAAATGTCCATAAATGGGAATTCAATCTGATAGGATTAAGTAACAGATTTTGTGATGGATTTATTACATTTGAGGCAGACTAACTGCTTTTTTCCTGTGGAAGTCTAATGTTATTATAACTTAATCTGCCCACTGTTATTCACCATCCCCAGCTGAAGCACACTGAAGAAACTCATCCACCTACTTCAGCTTGGCAGCAGTGTTATTCTGCTTTGACTATAACCTCAAAAAACCAAACCAGACCAATGCTCTGCACTGACATCTGGCAGCTGTGACCCCAGCATTGCTGTGCCAGTCACGATTAATCAAGAGCTTTAGCAAGAAGTTGAGCTGTCCAACCTCCTAAGTGACTCTGGACTGGATGGGAAAGTGTTGTTCTTCTGTGACCCAGTTCACTCACCAGGATGAGCAGCAAAAGCAGCGGGGAGAGAACCAATGCTGTGAAAGTGTTGGAGACCACTGTGGGAGGCCTCTTCTCAGGTTCCCTGAAGAGGTGCTGCAAACAAACAAAATTGACTCTGAGCAGGAGTGTTCCAACAGAGCAGCTTCTCTGCTCCCCAGACAACTGGCTGCAGCCCTGGGGCTGTTCTCAGAGGCTCCTCTGGATGAGAGGCATTCATCTTAAGGCAAAGACTGACTCTTTAAAGCAGGGTCTATTCCAGTCTCTGCATATTTGATTTCTTGCACAGTCAACTTTTCCCCACACTCACAGAAGCACTTATTAGCTTGACACCAGCACAAATAGCTGGAATGAAACAAGAGACCTTACTTGGTCAAATTTTCATGTTTGAGTCTTCTCACTGACACCAGTTGCTCTGTCACAGGTAGAACACACACCTTATTTATTCATACACCAGAGAACTGCAACAAATTTCTCTCCATTAAGCAGTAACTCTGGTCTTCCTTTAATTACATTACTTACAAAGAAATTATGATGAGAACAAATAACACTAGGCCCTCATCTCCACATCTCCAATTTTGACTGTACCTGGATTTCAGGTTTGGGAACAAAGAGGTTCTTGGACTGGACTGTGGACGGTGCATCCTCTTCTGGGAATGTGATCACAACATCAGCCTGAAATGAAATCATGCAGCTTCATGCATTTAGATCTAAATGCATTAACAAAATCTATTCCATTACTGTGCTCTATTTCCTTATTTGCCAACCTATGATTTACAAGATTTTTAAAGGAAATAGAGAAAAAGCCACCAGATACTTTAAGAAACAGCCTCTCCTAAACAGAGGCAGTAATGCCATTCACCTAGCATTAAAAATTGGACTTATTTCCAGCAGAGAAAGAACAGAGGTTACACCTTGAGAGCTTGCTGTGAAATTGCAATCAAACCCATAAATGTTCTGAAGTTTCTGCACCACCACATGATGAAATGCTCATTTCTGTCTTGCTTTGATGTTTACTTAAAGCTTGCAATGAACAGCAAACCTTAGAGCCCATAAATGGCCAAAAGGATCTGCTTCACTACAAAGAACAAAACACTTGAATTTTTTGCTTCCAAGCTTTTACCATGCTTTCCTATTAGACTGTCAGTAATGTCAAAACCACATCACTCCACTTCCAGCTACATACCACATTCCACAGGATTGGATTTTCCAGAGTGGCATCTCCAATGATCAAGTAAAGAGTGTAGGTCCCAGAGGCAGAGTCAAATTCAGTCTTTCTTTCAGAGGTATCCAATTCAAATTTGTACACATTCTTGCTGTCTGGTTCAGCAACAAACACCACCTCCTGGCCAGTCTTTTGGTTGTGAAGTCGGACAAAAGTCTGAAAGGAAGATTGTAGCATTCAAGGACTTTTTCAGCCAACAATCTACATTGAACAATCAGAAGTGTGCTTTTACAGTGCAGGCTATGTGCACTTTGTGGAGTTTAATACAACACAATACCAGAGCCAGGAGAGGTTTCATTTAACAAACAGATGAAATGAATCTCCCATCTACTGAGATCAGTGATCTTCACAGTACATGTCAGAAACATAAGGCTTCTCAAAACCTATCAAATCTTTTCAAGAGCAACTGTCACCTCGGATGCTTCATGATGGAACATCTTAGTGACACAGCAATGACAAAAATAGCCCTAACCTGGTGAGGGATGAGTTCAGCTCCACTGTTCACATCTATCAGCTGGAAGGATAAAGCAAAGTTCTGATGGCTGTCAGCAGTGAATGAGCCCTTGGCTTTGGCCGGGTAGGCTACCCTAGAAGGAAAAAAAACCACACAGAACTGAGGTGATCTACCAAGAGAAGGTCTGGTGCTCAGAGGAATCAAGGCTCTAATCCAGAGTCAGGGCTGTCCTTAAAGAATCACACACCTCATGTTGTTTTACCTGGTAGTTTTTGGCGCAATGCTCTGATCTTTATCCACGGTAGAAAGATCTACGTTAGTAATCCCCACTTCTGTGGAAACTTTTACTTTCAGCTGCAACAGAACACAATAGAAAATTCCTCAGTGCATTCTACATACACCAATTATGGTCAAGTTCACTGCAGATGCTTTAGCTCTTCCCCCAAGAGGGTCTTACAGCTAAACTCAAGTCAGAGCCTAATCCAACCAGAAGGATCTACAGCAATTTACATTCTGGAAAAGTTCCTGCACCAGTCACTAACCCTAAGCCATCCCCTTCCTCCCTGCACAAGCAGCCAGCTCTGCAGACACCAACTTCTCAGGCATGCCAGAATGAGCTGCTCTTGAGAGAGCTGTTTTTAATGAAACAGTCCAACTACCCAGATGCAACTAGTTTTCCTTTTGTACTAGCAAAACCCAGCTATTAAATGTTACATCACATATGATACAACTTAACACTCCCTGTGCAGGTGTCCTTCTGCTTTCTGGACAGTAACTGGGAGAGTCTCCGGACAGCAACCAGTTCTGCCTCTGGTGGCTCCTAAAGCCCAACAGATTTCTGTTGATTTTATTACCAGCAGGCAAATGCCAAAGCATTCCTGCAGACCTGCACTTTGTCCAGCAAGCTTTCCTTCAGAGTCACAGCATTTATCACTTAGTGCAAGGCAGCCAATAAGGCCCTGCCATTTATCACACTCCTCTGTGCTAAGTGCAGTATAAACCCCAAGTGGAGAAATTATTTCCTGCCCTTTCCCCAGTCCCAAACCACAGCCCATCCAGGCACTGAGCCGAGTGGGTTTGACTGATTTCAGTTCTTCTCTCAAACATAAGCAGTTACTGCAGTCTGTAGTTTTTAATTAGCACATTTGTTCTCACAGCTTACAAATGCTCCCCTAGAGAATTAAAGTTTCATTGCCAAGATATTTTTCATCTTATACTACAATTTGTTATTACAGGTTTGCTCATGTGAACCAGCCCCACACCCCCAGCCCAAAAAATAATTCACAGGGAACCTGTGGGAAAAATATGTAAAAACATTAACTAAACTATTCAGGTCAGACTTCAAACACAATCATCTTGGCAGTTCCTTTACAACAAAAAGTGTAATTTAAGAGAGAGGCTACCCCTGAAAATGGATCCATTAACATGCAAATGATTCAGGCTAACTTTAGCAAAGCCTTAATTTGTTCCAAGACAGGAGTAAAGAAAGATGAACTAATGAAATATTAATTTAAAAAAAAGTTGTGTGAAGGCAACTCAGAGCTGGTGCACACAGCCCCTCCAACTGCACAGTACACAAACATCTCTCAAATATTTTAATGCCAGGAAATGTAGTCTCTGCCTGAGTAATAACCCACTGGTTTAGCTCATTACTGTCAAAACGATGGTGCATTAAGGACAATTAATGCTAATAACAGTAAGGAAAAAAGCAGCTCCCCAGCAGTCCTCCCCCGTAACAATGTGTCTTATTAGCAGCGGTTCCCACAAAGCTGCCAGCGCTAATACATTCCTGCCGGTGCCTCCCTGTGCCAGCCCCAGCTTAAGCAGGACAATCCAGCCCCTTCTGACACCCCTGAGTGCCATTACTGCTCCACTGACAGAGTCAATTTGATACTCAGAGTAAAGGTCAGCTGTTGCGTCTTCCTCCGCTACAAGCTAAATATGTTGGAAGACTTGAAAAGCTAATTGTTTCCTTAAATAAGTGATTGAGGGCAAAAATTAACCCTGAGAACAGACCTCTTTGGAGAAGAGCATTCTCAGCTGTTGACACTGGGGTGACTACATGAACAGTCACAGAGGTCACATTCCTCTCACTGTAACAAACTTGAGGAAAGAAAAACTCCAAATGTTTATCTAAAGCTGCTCTTCAGGAAGGTGTGGCCTAACAGCTTTTGCCACCAAAAAATGTCTGCGTATGCATGAAAGGAAGGCTTCATTAGCTTTGGTCACTGCTTCTCCACTACAAAATCCACCATACACATGGTTTGGAGATGCCAAAAGGTGCCTTGACTCTTTTCTAGGGCTCTAGAGCTTATACAGACAACAACAAATGCTCAGTTTCCACACATCAGGCAATCCCAGACAACTGAGAGCCAAGCCTTGAGATTTGCAGCTCAAATCTGGAATGCTCTGAAGAACTAACACTTGGTAATTTTGCATATCAACTTAGGGCTGCCATATAAAGACTTCCACTGTTACCCTTTGTTCATATGTTGTCAGATCAGCATCTAAGTGGTAAGTCGGGTTTGAAACTTACACAAATCTCTTTTGATCATATATTAATCTGGTTACTGGCCATAATCCTGAGTCAAAATCCAATGCATTACAGAAAAACATGTGATAAAAATTCCATACAACTGGCAACATCCTTCACAAGCATAAATAAAAAGCTGTTTCAGTGAACAGGCACAGAATTAAAATACATCAAAGAGCACACCCACCTCCACTTTGTTAGCAATAAATCGCTTATCTCCATCTACACTGACAGAGAAATCGTAATATCCACTTGCAGGCTTCACATTCATGAAGTTCAGCTCAAAGAAATCTCTGTAACAGAAAACCCCAAGTTATTAAGAAGCTTCCAAATATGCTACATTACACAGGTAAACAAACACAACACAAAACTAGCACTGCTAAATGCAGCAGGAAAAGAATTCTTCAAAGCTGACCAAAGTCAAAAGAACAGTGGAATTTCCCACTCCCCATCAAAAGAAAAAGCAACAGATATTCACAGTCACCACCAAATGTGCTCAGTCACTCATCACCAACAAAACACAACCACAGCATTTTCAGTTTTCTATCACAGAAATATTTCTCTGGTGGAAAAACACTTCTGAAAAGTAAGTCCGACATTGTTTAAATAACACCTGTTTGCCCTACTATAAAAATATTCTTATTTTCTTACCCAGAGAGCGTAAATGGTAGCTGTTGAAGGACAGTGGCTTTGCTAGACACAGACTTGGCTTGGTCAAGCTTTACAGAAACTTGAGTCAGTAGCTGGGACATAACATTGGTCACTTGCAGCTAGGAGAGAAAAACCAGCATTTCTGTGAAACTTATCCCAGAAGGAATGCAGGAGCACAGACAACTCCATACCCCTCTGTGTTACACACCCAGAGCTCTCCCATGCTCAGCATCCCAGATCTCCTTGCTCTGTCTAACACAATAGGGAAGGTGAAGGCCTGACTTCCACACCATGCCTTCTTGAGGCAGTGCCTGGTAAAGCCCGGGTAAGCTGAGGTTCTGAACAATCACTTCACAAAAGCACCAAAATCTCAGATCTACTGGAACCTGAGTTGCAGAGCAAAAAATGAAAGTCATCACCTTGCACCTTCAGCCAGCCCAGAGCTACAATACCACAGACTGAGCCAAGATTTGGGGCTAAGGCCTTACCTTGAGTACAGGCTGATGATGGGACACAGCCGCAGGCCCCTCAGGAACAACGATGATGGGCAAGTGGAAGCGGTTCTGGGATAAGGAACCTGCAGCACGAGCAACGCTGAAGGCCTCTGAGAGTGTCTCAAAGTTTTTCTTGCTAAAAATTGCATTCATCAATTGGATAACTTGATCCTGAAAGAGGAAAAGCCAATCACACATAAGCACCAGCAGCTTACCACAACATTGCAAACTGGCTCAGTATAATGTTATTAATGAAAACATCATTCATAAAAGACTGTTTAATTTTCCACTTGCTTTAAAAATAGTTCAAGTTATGAGGCAACCCAAAATGATCTACCTTTGGAATTTCACATGTGCATTCTTATTCTTGGCTGGGAGGTTCCAACCACAATGGTTGGAACCGTGCTAAGAATTTGGATCCACCTCTGCAAATGATGTGTTTTGGAGTGGAAGATGTTGTCAGCTTAACTACCCAGACTGCATGTGGCTGCAAAAAGACAATTTGGCTGCAAGAGCTGCACAATTGTCTTCACAGAGTGGAGCAGGACCAGGCTTGATGTCCTGGCTACCTGCCAGGCTGGGAAGGCCATGGAGCAAAGCATCCCAATGGCTCTGGAAGAAACCAGTCCAGACCCATGCAGGCTTATCCCCTCAGGTTCAGCAGTGTCCTCAAGTTAAGAGGATTAGCTTTAAGGCAGTACCACCAGGAGCACGGAGCCAGCTCTGGCTTTGGGATGTGCCAAAGCCAATTTGCCCTTTCCGAAGTAGGAGTGGGACTGCATCCCCCCAGCTGGCTTTGCAGTCTGACTCAGTAGGGTTAGGGTATCTGCACCACCCTTTGCAGATTATTCATTATCCCTCATTATTCAACTCCTTCCATCCCTCCCTGCTAGTCTGGAAAACAGAGCAACTGGCTACCTGTACTTTGATCCAAACAAAGGATTTTGGGCTAAATTCTAATGAGAATGAGTACAATCAAAGATAATCCCAACTAAAGCAACAGGGATACAACTTAGTGACCTACAAAGAACACTTTTAAATTAAATCCACTGTATCTCAAATTTTTACCCTCCTGCTTGCACCAGTGAGCAAACAACATCACTAGAGAAAGCATCCAGACAAATGAAGCAAAGCTCCTGCATAGTGCAAATCCTGCTGTGTTTTTCATGTCTGTGGAGGGCATGGCACTGCTCCAGACCCTAATCAGTAACTGACACTCTCATTGAAGTTGTGGGGGGGGAAAAAAAAGGGAGCTATTTTTTCAAATACTACATGTTATTTTTTAAAGACAGTTTTGTGGCATTCCAAAGGCACTCTCACCATTCACCAGAGACAAAGCCTTAAGCCCCAGCAGCAGAACTTCTGACAGCACAACTCTGAAATAACACTAAACAATTTTCCTTAATTGGTCTTTTTTTTAAGCATCATTTGGACGCTGACAGTTCGAATTGTGCGCGGCAGAATCACCACCTCAAAAATGACATCAAAATTACTTTGCATTAGCCTGTTTGGCAGCAGTGTGGAAAGGAGCCAAGAATGAACTCAGCTGTCTTACACTGGCTTCATTCTTAACTCTGCCACTTCCGCTCATGCTTTAGGGAGCTGCCACTCCAAAGTACATCTAACTCCATTAACTTGTGGAAGAAAAAATATCAAGTGGATAGCTTGCAGTAATGATTTCTAGCTTAACCAAGATCAAAAGAAATTTCCAACAGTCTTTCATCTTAGACAACAAGTTTTTGCATCTGGATTCCTGCAGGTACATGGTGATGTTGTCTCTCTTTTGGGCACCCCAAACCTGGGTGCCTGCATTTCCTCACAGATAAATAACATTTGCAAAACACTTTGAAATGCTGGAAAGTGCTACATGAGTGCCAAATACTAGAACAAACTCTGAAACAAGCAGTTTTTTTCAATACCTTGTCTCAACAAACAAAAACTAAGCCTCACTTGCAATTTCCTTCTATGTATTTGAAAAAGAAAAAAACCCCAACAAATCCAACCTGTGATCTTTAAGTTGGAATTTCCTCTTAGATTCTGTTTCTTAGCATTCCCTCCACAATGTCCCTTTTCACTGAGTGTGCTCAATACTTTTTCCAGTAGAAATTCTACCCAGTTACACTGGCCTCTTTCACTGCACCACAGGGACTCAGCAGATCCTTTTTGGGAGCTGAAGTGTGCAACGGAGGAAAAGGCAGGTACAGACCTCCTTTATTGCTGGCTCTGTACCCACGTGGTCTGACAGCTTATAGGCAGCAGCAACAAACAGGGCAGTAGTCTCAATTCCTTCTTCAAACTGCAGGTAAATTCCACCCAAGTCATCCAGACGAGCGACAAGATCCTGACAGAAAGAGTTACTAAAATTTAAATTGCATTCTAATAGATCCACAGAAGTTAACTCTTCAGTAATCAAGAATTATCTGTATGGAATCAATGATATTTTGTAATAGTTATTTAGAAACAGGAAGAAAGAGAAACCTCCAGCCTTTAGTGGATTTAATTTTATGTAAATATGAGGATTTTCTATGTTTCAGTCCACAGAAACAAATAAAAGTCCAAGGAATTATCTGCTTGAAAGCCAAACCACATCATGCAGGCAGACAATCAGCCAGGCTGGTTTTTCATTTTGTTTTTCATATTAATATATCTTACAGTTCTAAAGAGATCTAGCAAATTTCTGAATAATTAGAGAGCACAGTGTGTTCCTACCTCAATCTCCTCAACAATGCTACTTAGATCTGCCTGCTGGGACAGGTAAGAAGCCGTCTCCAAAGCCTGGATGGTTCTTAAACAAGAACAAACAAAACCAAACAAATGTATGATTATTCCTTCCTTAAAAGCCAAACATCATTTAAATCAAAGCAACTGAATTTTCTATTCTGAATGAAGTGTAAAACAGCTGTTCCTGTCTTCAGTTCACTCAAAAGAATGAATCTGAAGTGATTTAGTGTGAACTTAGCATTCATTACAGAATGTCACTTTAGCTGCAGCAGCGCTGCAAGAAACTCAGACTCAAAGGCAGAGAACAAACTGATCCCTGCAGAGCACAGATCCCAGATTTGCTACTAAGGCTTCCAGGAATCCATTTTTTTTAGTCAAAAGCAAGTTTTAAAGTTTCCCTTTCTCCCCCAGCTTTTAAGGGACATTCTGTTCTCTTGTTTCACAATGAAATGAAATTCTCTGGTGATAAATGCCAAGATTCCTTCAGCTTACTGGCATGTATTTTCCATCTCACAATACAGACACCCCAAACTACAAACAACAGGGTTGAGAAAGAGCATCAAGTCTGCTACAACCATAAATGACACAGAATCATGGTAGGGTATTACGCAAAAAATTTGTTGTTAATCCTTTCAAGAGGAGGCTTTTTGGGATACCATCCCTTTACTGACCATTATATTTGAACTAAACTGAATATATAAGTTATTTTACAAAATCATATAAAAATAGCCACAAACATACAATTCATTCCCCCCGAGGAACAATAATGAACTGGACAAATGCATCAAATGAAAACACAGCACCTACTGTACTACACCTGTATTACAAACATAAAGCATTAAAATACACTTTGATTCAAAACCCAGTTGCCTGGAGGATACGTATGTGAATCAATCCTGCCTGAGACTTACGCCAGCACATTCTCTTCCTTGCTGAGACGAGCAGTGAGGGCACTCAGAGCTTCCTGAGATGCCAAAGGAAGGCCAAAGCCACTCAGGGCACCAACAGCGTGGAAGATCTGGGTGACTGAGGAATCCTCACTGACAGCTGCCAGCAGCAGCTCCCTGGTCTCATTCGAAATGGTGACCTGAGGAAGAACACAGGGAACATAGTAATTCACACTCGAAAAAACATGGCCTTCTAATCAGCACTGATTCCTTCCTGGAACAACACACTTGACTGGTGAACTACAACAAACTTTTGGGAAAAATCCCTTTATCATTCATTACCTTTTCATTTAATTAATTAAATCCCTAAGTTTTGCTGTCAACCATCAATCAGTCAGGATAATCCATGATTCAGATTTATCCTGGTAACCTGCTCCTGCTTTTCACATGGCATCACATCATTGTGTAGCAGCCAGGGGTACTGATGACAAACAGGGCTTGGATAACCCACCCCAGTTCAGCAAGGGTGGTCTGCATCTGTAGCCAGCAGTGTTCCACTATCCAAACAGTGTGTCATCCACCCAAGTAGTTCCTAATTGACACAGTCCTGAGAATTCTAATAAAATGTGCTGCCTTTTTTCTTAGCCAACAGTGTTTAATTAAAAAACATCCCCTCTGAATTACTCTAGACCAAATACTTGTGTTACATGTTTATACTTTGCCTTGTGTAGAGCACACCCAAACATTTGTTTACCTAAGGCACAAGAGAAAACAATCCACTAAAAGAAAGTAAAAGTTATGCATAAACAAACCCAAGAAAAATATCAAGGCAAGTATTTCCTTGGTAGTATCTGTCTGCAGAACTCAGGGCTCCACACTCACCTCACAGCCTGACAGGACCTGGATGGACTGGGCAGCATAAAAGAGGGATTCAACACTGCTGGAGTCCACATGAGATTTGATGAACTTGCATGCAGCCTGTGGAGAAACAGAAGTTAACTTAAACCACTGAGGGGAGATTTAAATGATACTCTAAGACAATTCCATGGACACTGTGCATTTTTATACCCTCCAGATCTTACTCTGCCAAGTGCAGGACAGGATTGCATTATCTAGGAATATTCCTAGACTTTCCCTTGATTGAGGAGGATGAGGTCAGAGACCACTTAGTCAAATCTGACACCCACAAATCCATGGGCCCCAATGGGATGCAGCCACAAGTGCTGTGGGAACTGGCAGATGTTCTTGCTGAGCCACTCTCCACCATCTCTGGATGCGGCTCATGGAAAACAGGAGAGGTGCCTGACAACTGGAGGAAAGCCAATGTCACTCCAGTCTTCAAAAAGGGCAAGGAGGGTACTACAGGCCAGTCAGCCTCACATCCAGCCCTGGAAAGGTGCTGGAACACTTTATCCTGGCTGTCATCTCAAAACATGGAGAGGAAAACATGGTTATGAGGAGTAGCCAATGTGGATTCACCAAGGGGAAACCATGCCTGACCAATGGGATAGCCTTCCAGGAGATGACCTTCTCTCTGGAGAAGGACCAAGGGGTCCTGGCAGACAACAAGCTTCCATGAGCCAGCAGAGTGTCCTGGGGACCAAGAAAGCCAGTGGTACCCTGGGGTGCATTGGGAAAAGCATTGCCAGCAGGTCAGGGATGTGATCCTGCCCCTCTACTCAGCCCTGCTGAGGCACACCTGGAGTGCTGTGTTCAGTGCTGGGCTCCCCTGTTCAAGACAGACGAGAAACTACTGGAGAGCTGTGAAGATGGCAAGGGCCTGGGGCATCTCTCAGGAGGGACGGCTGAGGGAACTGGGACTGCTCACCCTTGAGAACAATCAACTGAGAGGGGAGCTGATCAGTGCATACAAACATCTCAAGGGTGGGTCATTCCATGACACATGTTCAAGTGTTATACCTTTTATTTTTGCTACCTCTACCCTGTAAAGGCAGAACTTTTTAAAATGAACTGTTTCTGCACTGTGCAGAAGAAAAAAACTCATCACAAACTTCAAGGAATGAATAAATAATTGCTGTTTACCTGCAGAAGCAAAAGCTGTGCTGTCACTGCCAGAACTAGGAACTAATAAAAACGCCAACCACAAAGGAAAGCAGCAATTCCCAGTGTAGCCCACAAATGACCAGTAAGTGGCCACACCAAGGAGAGCACTGAGATGAACCACATTCTCAGGAGCCTCAGAGTTAAGAGCTTACGTGCAGCACCCAAAGAGAAACCAAGACCAAATGGTTTAAAACCCCTGTACTGGATGAATCTATGTGAATAGAACAATCTCCTGTTTATAGTTCACATGCACAGGTAAACATCCACATGCATGTGAGCAGGTGTGCCTGTGTGAGGAGGCTGTTACAAGGACAACCTGCAATATTTAAACTAGAAATGCTTAGAGACACAGCACAGTAAGCATTATGCTGATACCACCAGCCTTAGAATTATACAATTAATTATATACAAAAGTAACACAATCATATGGCCTGGCTGAATTCAGTACCTGGAGTGAAACAAACTAATGAGAACTCTATTTAACAGTACAGTGCAGCAAACATATCACAGACAGGGAACTTATTCATACGACAGTTAAATTAAAATTATATCCACGGTGACATCATAACAGGCCGTGGACGAGAGAGCCCTGAAGCCACCATTTACAGGCAGCGAGTGTAAGCGAGACAGGGGCACCCCACTGCCCAGAATAACACATGAGAGTCGACAATTACCAGTGATACTCCGGTACTTATAAAGATATAAAGTCACGACCCCGTCCAAGCAAAACTCTCTATAGAAACTCATGTTATATTTATAATTCGTTTTTCGCTGCTGTGCAGCAGCCCCTCAGCACAGTAAAGCGCCCCCGGGCAGCGGCAGCCAGGCCCTCCCCCGCTCACCTTTTCGTCCGCCACCCGCACCCCGAGGCTGCTGAGCCCCACGATGGAGTAGTAGGCAGCCCGCACGTCGGTGAAGGGCCGCTCCAGCACCGCCCGCAGCCGCGCCAGGTCGCGGGCAGTGAGACGATGACTGGGGACGAGGGCCTGGGCACTGGCGAAGAGAAGCAGAAAGCTCAGCGCCGCCTCCAGACGCAGCCGCGGGCCTGCGGAGAGACAAGCGCGTTATCCCGGCTCTCCCCATCCCCCCGGTACCGACACCGGCCCCAACCCTGCCGCCCTCAGCTCACCCGGCGCCGCCATGATGCCTCCCCCTCCCGCGCCACGGCGCCGCTTCCGCCCCGCGCCCCGCCCCGCCCCGGCACGCGCCATCACGCCATGGGGGGGTGAGAGGGACGGCGTATTATGCAAGAGACCCTCAGCCCCACTGCTGCCCGCTACGACAACCGAGAAACTGTAAACGAGAACGAACGGAGCGGGGCGGGCGAGGGAGCTGGCGAGGAGCGGGCAGCGGCGGGGCTGCCATGCCAAGGGCAGAACTGACCCCCCCGGGTAGCGGGAGTGGTACGGGCCTCCCGGCGGGCCTCGGGGGCGGCCCCTGGCGAGGATGTGGGCTGCGCTGATTGGCCAGGGCGCCTTAAAGGAGCCGCGGCGGGAAAGGGCTCGGAGGCTGTGGTCGTGTCGTGCCGTGCCGCGCCGCGCCGCGCCGCGCCGCGCCGCGCCGCGCCGCGCCGCGCCGCGCCACGCCACCGTATTTTCAGGCCGTGTGCGGCTGGGGAGAGCCGTGCCACGCCGTGGCCTGCTGTGTCCCACGCTGTGTCCCACGCTGTGTCCCACGCTGTGTGACGCTGTGCCATGCCCTGTGCCTGCTGTGTCACACTGGCACCGAGCCCCTCGAGATCTGAGCCCCTCGAGATCTGAATGGGGGTTTGAGTCAAACTTTTCCAGTTTTCAGTTGTTAATGAGTAGCTGATATGATACGCAACCTGATCGTGCGGATGTGATTAAACAATTGCGTTGTGCGCTCCGTTCGCTTGGCTGCTGTGCTGAATCAGTCGAGGTTCAGGTTGGATTCCAGGAAAAGGTTCTTCACCCAGAGGGTGGGCGAGCACTGCCCAGGTGTAGTTGCACTGTTTCAGAATCTTTCTGTTCTTTCTCAGAGAGAATAGAGATAAGTTGCATTGTTTTACTTTCTTAATCTCTGTGTTTTGTATTAGGTGTTATTTGGCTGTGACCAATGGTTTTAGGAGGTGGATTCTTTGCTGACCAATAGTTGCTAGGTTATTAATGGATATATAAAGAGGCTTCTTGTGAATAAAGTTCCCTTTTCGCCGTCTTGGTTCGTCTGCCTGAATTCTCTCAGCCAGCTTCTGCAATCCTCGGGAAATTTAAAGCCACACCCAGGCTCCCCAGGGAATGGTCACAGCCCCAGCCTGACAGAGCTCAAGGAATGTCTGGACAGCGCTCTCGGTCACAGGGTGGGATTGCTGTGGTGACCTGTGCAGAGCCAGGAGTTGGACCCCATGATCCTGATGGGTCACTTCCAACTCACGGTGTTTTGATCTAGATTCTATTGTAATTCCGTGATTCTAGGCTGTCTGGCTGAGTGCCCCCAGGAGTGAAGTCAGGACTGAGCTGAGGGGGAACGGTAATTCTGGGAGTGGGAGATCACAACCACCAATTCATTGATCACCTATTCCAAATGGAGCCCAGACTCAAATGGAGGGAAGAACTCTGCCTGTGGACTAATTAGCATAAGACATGAGAGAGATTACTAGCAAGTAGGGCCTGAGTACTAATTAACAAAAAAGTTCTGTAATTTGCAACCAATGATTGCTAATACCTTTTTCAAAATGTATAAATAGTGTAAAGTCTTGATGATCAGGGATCCAGCCTTTTGTGGGTTGTCACCCAGCTTCCTACTTCGTGCAAATTAGAAAAAAAATAGGAATACCTCTCCTTGGTGTGTGACTTGGTGCTGCACTGGGGAATGAGCCCATGCTTGGGACAGCAATTCCGTGCCATGGGCCATGCAATGCTGAGTCTTGTTTTCCATCTGTTTGCTTCTTCCCCCTGTTTTTCCTTAAGTACCAAATAAAAAGTTACAAAAAAGCAAGTGTAATGTTAAGCCCCAGCTCTGCTGTGCAAACCCCAAACCTCTTGATTAACCAAGCTGTTTTTCCTGTGGGAATAAATAGCATTGATTATTTCAGGTGGCTCTTGAGAATGGTCATGGTCCAACTATCGAGGTCCCCAAGTTCCTTCAGTACAGCAATGTACAAGTCTATGTGCAAAATGGCTTTTTTCCATGAGCCCCTGGGGATGGGTGGATGGGCCTCTGTGTCCCTGTCCCCACAGGGGACACAGCAAGCGATGGGTGACAGACACCCATCCCACTGCTCACTGCCCTCCTGGAAGGTCCAAAATTTGGGGAAAAGGGCTGTGCTTCCTCCTGCAGAGGGCACTGGGAACTTGTGCTTTTTACATTCTGGGAAAGATCCCCTGGAGCCGGTGCAGCTCCCACGTCCACCCCCATCCCGCTGCCTCTGCTCACCCTGGCCTTGGGGGCACTTGGTGTGACATGGGCAGGGCTCTTGGCCTCGCTGGAGGAAAGCAAGGAGCCATGGAGCTGCCTAACATGGAAAAGCCACTGCTGAGAAATCAGCCTGCCCTGCTCTGTCCCTGCTTCTCCCTCTGCGCCTGAGTGGTAATGAGATGTCGGCCCTGGAAGGGTTCCCTGGTGGTCTGTAAACCCCTGCCAAGACGTGCTGTCCACAGGTTGGATTCCACAGTGCTGAACCACCAATCTCATCTAAATCCCCCAATTATTGAGCCTGAACAGGTTTGACCACCTCAGCACAGGAGATGCTCACAGCTTTGTGTATCTGCCATGCTGAGGATGCTGCCTTACACTGAGTTACTCCTCTTCCATTCTCCCTTGGGAAATGTAGCTCCTCTGAAGTGCAAAATCCTGTCACTGTAGCTTCCCTGGGGGAAGGAAAAAATGTCCTGCATCAGTGTGCCTGATTTTACTGTTCTGTCTGAGAAAGGGCTTTTGCTTTGCCAGGTTGGGTTTGCATCGCCTCACATTTTGCAGTAACTAAATGACACATTTTGGCATTGCCCATTCCATTGCCCTTCTGCTGAGGGGAGGATGATTTGCCCAGAACTGGAGCTAAGTCAATCTAAAATGACCTCAAAGTCCTTTGTGAGATGGCATTTCTCTTCTGTTCAAGCTATCCTGTGATCCTGTGACCTCACCCTTCTCTAATCCATATCGGGGGTGACCACACAATCCCCAGGGACGCTGGGACCTCCCCGGGATGCTGCAGGGTGGCTGACCCCACTGCCCTGGGGGAAGGATCTTCAGGGGCCATGGGGAGGCTGGCTGGCTCCAGTGCCTTCTCTCAGGGCTGAAACACCCCACATGCATGAGCCCAGCCTCAAGAGGCAGCTGGAGACCTACAGCCAAGTTCTTCTGCTATGACAGATGGAAATGGGAAGACTTTTTCCCTTTTTTTTTTGGGATGAGAGAAAAAAAGCTGAAGGCCACTTGTGCAATTAAGAGCCTTAAATGTGGATTTTATTTCAATGTAATGGGATGGTTATTGCATATAAAAGGAGAGCCAGATGGCTGTTAAAACCACATTTACTAAGTCCTAATAACTGTGAATTTGACCTGCAGCCCGTCAAGAGCTCCAATCCCTCATTATAAAATAGCTCAGGAATGTCACCCCCACATCCCCTGACTGGGGCCTTTGGATGCAGCAGCACTCGCTGATCAGGGCAGGATTTGGCCTCGTGGCACAGCCCTGCAGCCACAGGGTGTCTTGCCTGGCTCTGTTTGAGCTTCAGTTGGTTGGTGATGGTGACAAGGACAGAGGGAAGAGAAGGTGTGTGATACATCTGCCAGCTTGTGAAGAAGGGCCAGGGCCCCTCCATGGGGTGCAGGGCAGTGCAAAGTGTCTGCACACCCAGGGCAGAGCTCTCCTGTGCTGTTCCACCTGGTGCCAGGGGGCTTGGAGGAGAGAGCAGGAGGAGTGAAGGATGGAGAGTGGAGAATGGTGGGTGGAATGTGGAGGGCAGAAGATGGAGGATGGCAGGTGGATGCTGCAGGATGGAGGGTGTAGGATAGGTGAAAGGTGGAGGATAGAGGACTGGGAAGGAGCTGGGGCATGGCTCCTTCACCCCCCATGGGAGCTGTGTTTAAACTGGTGCAGGCAGGGAAGGAATGGGGTGAATTTGTGGAGGGCAGTGCAGGTCTCAGGCCCCACTGTCTCCCAACACCTGCTGCACACAGCGCACAGGATCCAAGCAGCTCCATCCCTGCAGCAGCCCCGGGGAGGGCCATGCACTGCACAGATTCTGCTGCACCTCTGGGCTGGGTCTGGCCCCTGTGCATTCAAGGGGAGCCCAGGACAAGCAGGGGAGTGAGCCCCCAGACCTGTGGCTGGGCTGTGGCATCCCTTCCCCCAGCTCTGCCTGCCAGCAGCGCAGCCGGCCTTCCTTCTTTGGTAAAGACTCCAACAATTCCCTTTTTAGGCTTAATCCCACCAGTCCTGGGAAGCAGGAGCCTGTTCCCCAGCCCCCAGCCCAGCTTTGGGCGGAGGGGCTGTCTGCAGGGAAACAGCCCCTGCTCCAAATGCCTGCAAAGGTCTTTCCAAGACAGCCCTTCTTCAAAACTCTCTGTGCCTGGCAGCTCCTGCCCCACTGCAGAGGCACCCTGGCCCCACTCTGCTGATCAGCTGCACAACCTGCCTTCCCAGGACCACACCTCACCCAGCCAGCATGAAGGTATTGTTGCTCGAGCAGGAGTCTGCTTTCCTTATTATTACTCCTGGAAAGCTCTCCCTGATGAATCCCAGCTGGGAGACTTTTTTTTTTAGGTCTTATTAAATAGTTGATATGTATTTCTCTGCAGAGCCATTTGTCCTCCCTTTCTCATCCCACTCTGTGCCCCACCAAGACCCCCTGCCAGTTTGCCTGGGCCCAAACCCATCCCATCCCCTGGCTGTCAAAGCCAGTGGCTCCCCAGGCACCCCATCCCTGCTGTGGGGCCCTCCCAGCTTGCCCAGTCCCTCCAGGAGCAGGCAGCTGGCAGGGCTGGGGTTGACAGTGCCCCCAGCATTCCATGCCATCCTGACAGCATTCCCAGGGCACAGCCCCCACGTGAGCTGCTCCAGCATCATCTCTTATGAGCAAAGGGATTTATTGACCTCCCTCTGCTCTGTGCCACCCCAGTGATGAGATCTGTACCCCAGCACTGCCCAGCCCTGGGCAGAAGGATGGATGGGAGCTGGGAGCAGGATGGGGACTCATGGAAGGCTCCTGCAGGTGGCTCATTTGCATCATTCCCATGGAACATGTTGAAACTCTCCTGTTTTCATGGGAGGATGTCAGATCTGGGCTCCTTAGCCAGATTCCCTCTGCAGCAGGGAATACCCACATCTCCTGGTGTTGCCTGCTTTGGGGATGTGCAAGCAGCCCAAAGTTGTGCCCCTGATGTGGGGAAGATTTGTTCACCTTCCCTCACATCCCGTGGGAGCAGTGGCTGGGCAGGCTCATGGGTGTAATTGGAAACTCATCCCAGCAAACCACTCCCTAGATGTGCTGGAAATCCAGAGGTTTTGGAGCTGGAAATCCTCCAAGAGGTGATGCTGGGGTTTGTGCTGGATCCACTGAAACTCTGGGAACAGCAGCTGCCAAGATACAGCACAGCACTGAGTTCCTGCCAGGGCTGCGGGTACCGCTGCTGAGCAGCCCCAGGGTTCCCTCCATCCTCCACACTGCTAAAGACAAGGAGTGTTAAGAGATACTCCTTGCTCCTAGAGCACTTTTAAGTAATGAAATCTCTGAGGGTAAGACACTCTGGCACATATGTCTTTGGAAGCCTTTTAGAAAGTCCTGCTTGGCAAGCAAGGAAGGTGAACAGTGATGGTTCAGGGTAGGCTCTGTGTCCAAAGTGCTGCTGTATCACTGGGGGTGAGGCTTGTCAGCCTTGAGAATAGCAGGGCCTCACCAGGATGGGTCTGAAAACATCAGCGTGGAGAAGCCTGGAAATGTGAGATATTTGAGCTTGAGGTCCTCTCTCTGTTGTAGAGGAGAATAAAGTTACCACCACCCCTTGCACTGCCTCCTGCAATGGGTGGGCAGGTTCTTCCCAGTGTCCTCCTGATGGCCCCCGAGCAGGGACACTGGCAAGTCATCAGCAAAGCTTTGGTGGTGACACAGAGGTAGCAGCCAGCTAGGGAAAGGATGGGATGCTGTGCTCCCAGGGCTGAGTGACTGGAGAAGACCCTTTCCTTGGCTTTGTCAGTGTGTGAGTGTGGGTGGATGGCCCTGGCAGGCACAAGGAGGACCTGCCACAAAACCCCTCCTTGTGGTAGAAATCCCAGCTTCTGGCTGATAATATTTCTCTTCTGCTCCAGCCTTGCTCAAGCCCCTAACTAAGAAAAAAAAGCCCCAGGGAGCACTCAGAAAAAACTTTTAAAATCATTTAAAATAAACCAAACCAAATAAGTGCAGAGATATTGAGGAAATATATCCTGGCTGCACAAGTCCCAGCCTCCAGTGCTGCCTGTGCTGATGGTGCTGGCATGGCAGCCAAGGCTGCGGCACAGAGATCCCAATGTTTCTGAGCCCATGTGGGAGCAGTCACCCAGAGGTTTCTTCCTCTCCTGTCTGGATGAGGCTCTCCCTGCCTCCCAGCTGTCTGCAGGCAGGGAAGCAACAGGGACTTCTTTGCACCAGACCCATGCAGGGACAGCATTAAATTTCCCAAAAAGACTTTAGGACTGGGATCCTGCTGAAGGAGATGGATATTTTGGGGCTGGAGCAGCAGCAGGGGTGTAAGTCAGCGTGGCTGTCATGCAGCTGCTCCCAGTTTCACCAGTCTGACTTGGCCCTGCTGGACTGGAGCTGGCTGATGGGCTCTTCTGCTCCCTCCCACCCCACTGTGCTGGGGGACACGCTGCTCCTGCCCTGCAGCCGGCAGGAAGAAACTGGTTCCTGACTGTTTTAGTAACTGCAAGTATCAGGTTCAGTTCCCTTTGATTCCCGGTGTTTGGTTTGCTCTCCTACTTCATAAATATTCAACCACCAGATGCTTGAAAAAGCGCCTGCGAATTCCCCGGCCGCCGGTGGGAGCGGCGCCCGCGGTCCCTGGCCCCATCCTGCCGGGATCCATCCCCGTGGATAAGGCACAGGACATGGCCAGGGCCAAAGCCGACAGCTCATAAACAAGAGCGGTGCCGAAACGCGCTCCCGCAGCCTGCGGGTACCCGGCAAGGGATGTGAAACAGCTTCAGGGGGCGCAGGCTGCCAACTTGATGCCCTAAACCGCAGGGATGGCTCTGGAGGGACATTCCCAGAGAGCCAGGGGATGCAGCTGCGCCCTGGGGATCCAGGGTTTGTGTGCACTTGCTTCCCCGAGCGCTCTGCCTGCTCCCTCTCAGTCTGCTGTCAAAGGGTGAGATCCGAGGGGCTCCTCGGGGTCTGGGGGTGATGGAGTTAGAGGGAGACATCTTGCAGGGGAGTCTGATGTTTCCCTGTTCCCTTTCCACCATTACCCACCTCCTGTGCCCACTCAACCTGTCCCCAACTGGGGACACACCTGCACCACCAGCACCAAGTCTGCAAAGCTCAGCAGTGCTGGGCACCCTCCCTGGTGGCTTAGCTGGAGCTGAAGGGGCCATAGTGAGAGAAAAACAGGGGAAAAATAAAACCCCAAACCCCAATGTTAGAAAGAGTTCAGCAGGGCAGTGCCCTGGTGACAGCAGCACCAAGGTTGGGTGGCAGCTTCAGAGCAAGAGGTGGCAGGAGGGTGCAGGGCTGGGGAGGGGAGCACAGCAGCCCCCCAAGCTCCCCCAGTGTCTGCGCAATCCTGCAAACCTCAGCTCCTGCTTAGCATTCCCCTTTCTTGCCAAAATCACTCCAGAGCATGTCAGCATGCTGTCATGTACGGAATCTCATTTCGGAGAGGCTTTTTCTCTCTCGTTTTGCCTTCGATACAAACCAGATACAGCTTCACTTTATTGGGTGTGAGGGCAGGGCTGCCCGCATCCGGCCTTCCTCCACTCCCTCCCCAAACGCTGGAGTGGAGCTGGAGGACTCGCTCTGTTTGTCTGGGATGCTTTTTGCTGTGAGTGCAGGGACCTTCCGCGCAGACATGATTGAGTGCAGGACCCCCTTGCTGTGCTGCTGAAGCCCTGCATGGAAGCCATGGGAGAGAGACAAACTGCTCCATAAGGTGGCTTTGGGGCTGGTCAGGTGCTGCCTGCTGAGCCCTGGGGTCAGGCAAACCTTGGATGTGTGGGATGATCTCCCCTCTGCAGCATTGTTAATTTGAAGACTGACACCCAATTCCCAGAAGAGCAGTGCTCCCCACAAAGCCCCAGGAGATATTTGTTCCCTCTGCTTCTAACCCCCGTCACCCCAAGCCCCTCAGTGAGGCCACAGCCTCCGCGCATTCCTTCCCCTGTTATTCCAGGTGACTGCACAGACCCCCAGAGCCCTTACCTGCCTGACCCCAGGGCTCAGCTCCGGTGCTTGGGGGATGGATAGTGATGGACAAGTCCTGGCTTGGATTCCCCATGCCCCTCTCAGCCCCCTGATCAAAACAGGGATTTCCCTTCTCTGAACAGCTCACTGTGCCTCTGGATGCCTGGGGAGGCAGGGAGCAGCTCTCCTTGGTCCCGCAGTGGTGATCAGTGAGATAATTAATTGGTTTGGGTGGCATTTATGCCTGCTTTGCACACCTGATGTCATCCTTCCTTTCCAAGATGTTTGGCCTGGGAAACAAGAATAATCTGCTTAGGTAAGTGAAGGATGAAATCCCTCTGTCCACCTGCAGTCCCACACAGGGAATTTTGGAGCCGGGGACTCCAGCCAGATGTGCAGAATTTGCCTTAAAAGGGCTGTGAGAGCCAACGAGCTGTGATGTCCCTGCAAGAGTGGCAGAGCTGAGGGGCTCCAGTCCAATCAATGTTTCCATGCAGGGAGAGCTGCCCTGCTGGTGTGAGGGAGCTGAGGCTTCCCAAGAGAGCTCAGCCCCATGGCTGCGTCAAGGGTGCTGGGTTCAAATGGGGGCTTTGAAAGGCTGCTGATGCTCTCAGAAGTGCTCCAAATCCCACCTGAGTCCTCTTCCAGTCCTTCTGCAGTGACCAGTGGCAGGTGGGACAGGGACCTCTGTCCCCATCACTGTGTGGGACCAGAGAGGTGGTGGGTGGTGAGTCCACAAAGACCTAAAACATGGTTCAAGAAGCATTTGGACAACGCTCTCAGGTGCATGGTGTGATGTTTGGGGTTTTTCTGTGCAGGGCCAGGAGTTGGACTCTATGATCCTTGTGGGTCTGCTCCAATTCAGGATATTCCATGATTCTGAGATGGTTTTTGTCTCCAATTTCACCTGCAGTAACCTGAGACAAGCTTTTGCCCTTTCTTCTAGGATTAAAACTCATTTTTGCAATATATTGCAGTCTTCATCGTGCAAGACAGATGTGTTGGAGAACATTTTGGATGCAAAGACGGTTGCACCCAGTGAAGCCTCCAGCCAGCAATGCCAAGCCTGGACCTGACCCCTGCTAGGTCTGGTCCTGAATGCCCCCTGGATGAACAGGGAGCTGATAGATAAGCTGATCATATTCTCCCTGCACAGCACCCAGCACCTCTGCCCCCTCCTGTGCTCCTGCACCAGCCCAGCCACCCCTGACCTCACCTTCCCCATCTGCAGCACTGGCCAAAGGTGTCCTGAGCAGGTTCTGCATCCCAGGGAGGGAACAGCTCCCTTTCCAAGGATTCCTGGCCCATATGGAGCACAGCTTTGCAAAGGCACAAGAATTTGTTCAAGAGTTCACTGAAGTTTAAAGTGAGTGTGTCTCAGACGCACCCTGTGATGCTTTTCCATCCTAACTCACATCAAATCATCGCTGGACATTTATTGTTTCTGGGCATGCTCCAGTTCCTCCAGGAGCAGCAATAAGAGGGCCCCTCGCCTCCTTTTTCTCCTGCCATCCCCAGGCTCAGTCCCAGCCCCCCTAAGTTTCCATCCCAGAAAGCCTCCAGACTCAACACCCCCAAAGTGAGGAGCTGGGCTGGATCACATCCCAGAAGGGTGAGGGCTCTCCATGCAGCCAGGGCAGCCAGTCCAGACTGTGGGGCTCAGCCTGGGCGATAGCAACAAGAGGGTGAGCAGCATGGAAGGGCTGGCTGGGAGCAGAGCATTGCAGTGTGGGGAGACAGAGGAGGTGAGGAAGTGCAGGAGGATGCCAGGATCCCTGCTGACCGGTGCTTGATGCTCCCTGCTGCAATTCGAAAGCTGCTGCAGCCTCAGGATAGGGTTTCCAGTACAAACACTTGGAGGTTTTCTCTCCAAGTTTATGTTCCAAGACTAATTTCTCAATATTCGTTTAGGGAGTCTGCCTTTCTGTGGGTGTAAATCTGTGTACCTCCACCACCTCGGAGAGGCCCACGCTGATTGATATCAGCTGAGATGCTGACCCCAAATTTGCAGTTTGCACAAATGTTCCTGCCAATAAAACTGTTATTTAAAGTATTCAGAGAAAGTGAACCCAGGAGGCATGTGAACATGGTCCAAACAAATCTAATTAAAGCTTTCATCCAGAAAATTCTTCCTTACTATAGAACAAAAATCCACACATTAATACTTGTCCTCACTTCACTGGGGCTAAAAAACTCAGTTTGGAAGCCCAGGATAAATGAAATTTATGCTGGGCTGAGCACTCACAAACCCTGCTGGCTCCAGGACACCTCAGAACTCCCTTTTGGTCTCCTCCTGCATCCCCATCCTTACGGTACCTTTCTGGATGGCTCTTAGCATTGTGGAGAAGCTCACTGCTTAATCAGACAGTCCAGCTGGGCTGCAGCAGAGCAGCCACATGCTGCTGGCTGTGCTGGGCGAGCAGCTAGGGAAACATCCTGGCAGGGGCTAATGGAAGCCAGGGAGGACAGAGGTACCAGCGTCAGAGGAACCAGCAGCTTGCAGAAACATCGTGGAGCTGATCCAGAGGCTGCATCCCAGCTGTGCCAGTGGCCAGGGTGCTGGCTTTGGGCAGGTCATATTTAAATCTGTACAAACTATCACAGAAAACCCACCCAGGAGCAGCAGCTAATCCAGCCCTTGCAGCAGTATTTTGCAGGGCTCCATGTTACCCACATACTCCTCGGGAAAATGATGGTGTACATGGGTATCCAATGGGGTATAGGCAGATCCAGGTCCCAGGCAGGACTCTTTTCTGAGGGCATCACTCCCAGGAATTCCTCATGTCACATCCTATGGGAACACTGCACTGGTGCCTCTGATGAGTGGGAGCCAAGGACCAGCTCTGCAGGAGACACGTCTGACCCTCTCAAGTTCAAAGGCTGGGGGCACATAATCCATTGCTGGTCTGGCCTCTTCCCATTTTCTCTACTCCCGTCTTTCTCTCCCTTGTTTCAACTGACGTTAAGTGGAAATCACGCCATCACTCACCTTTTTCTTCCTCACTGCCTCTCCAAGAAGCTAAACAAACAAATCTACCCCCCTGAATCACCTTCATTTCATCTGCCCTCTCAAAGCCCTGTGTTTTTCTCTGGACTTCCAGCAAGACAGCCCTGCAGGCATTTTCCAAGACAGGAGAAACTTCAGACAGCAACAAAAATGTGTAGAATTTGGCCTATTTCTCTTCCCTTACCTTTTGGTGACCTTCAGGGAGCTTTAGGCAGCATCTTCCTTGCTCCCTGTCATGCCCCAGGACAGCTCCTGCCAGCCAAGCCCAGGCTGCCTGCTGGGGAATGAGCCACAGAAATGGAAAAAGAGAAAGAATGAGACAGGTGGTGAGAAGGTGACTTGACTGCTAATGTAAGACTTATTTCCATGCACATTCCTCATGCAACCAAATGGCTGGAAGAAGAACTTTCAAATCCAGATGTGCTCCTCATCCCCACTGAGCGAGTCTGGCTGCTCAAGGGGGCTGCTAAGTTTTAGATTTGCATTCATCACATTCTCCTAGATGGTTTTGGCCTCTGCACAGCCAGAGAAATCCAAGATTAGGTTTGAAACAGAAAGTTTTGACCTCAGTGGTACCTCTTTATCCCACCCCTTTCCTTTCCAAGGAATTGCCCAAGGGCACAGACATCCTTCTCCCCTGCAGGGAGCCAGGCCTGGGTATCACAGGACAAAAATAACAGTAATCTCCTGTCCCTGAGCTGGAGATCAGTGCTGCAGAGGGACTGCTTCTTCCTCAGCACCAGGGCTGATGGACAAACCCAGTGCTTCGGCTCTCTGGGAAAATCCCCAACTTGGAGAAGAGGATGAAAAAGGTCAAAGGATATCTCATGTTAGAGGGTGGCTGGGACAAGAGAAACTGCCCCGACACGAAGGACGTTCTTCCTCCAACTCCCTAGACCAGGAAGCAGCTCTCTCTGCCTGGACATCAGGGGTTCATGAAGTGCACAAGAGGAGCAGCAAGCATCCCTCAGGATGGTGCACGGAGCCGTGGCTGGTCCCGCTGGGGATGAGATCTCTGAGAGGGGCAGAGCCCAGGGATGAATTGGTCTGAGGGATGAATTCTTCCAGAGCATATTTCATTGCATGCCTACCCTGGCCATGACTTTAACCTTGGCCTGGAGAGCCAATTCATTCCCCGTGCCTGAGGGACAGGGTGCATACAAAAGTGCCACTCTGGGAGCTGCTGGGGACACCTGCATTACCTCATGTGTCACAGCTGCCAACACTGCAGGCATCTCGCTGGGCTCCCCAGAGGAGCAGGGAGCACAGCAGGACATACACACTGCCATCTCCTCCATGAGAGTGTTTTACAGGCATGGCAGATGAAATAAAGGAGCAGGAGAGCTATAAACAAGCTCATTTGAGTGTCTCCTTGCGCCTTGTCAAGTCAACTTCAGCTCCAGTCAACACCTCCCACATCAGCCAGAGCCTGGCCCAGCCTGGCTGCCTGCAGGGACCCATCTCATAATGGATTTCAGGTGCTCCAGCATGCAGGATGAGCACAGGGAATGCTCCCTCTCCTTCCCACCCTTATCCCTCATGGCATCCCCTCAGCTGGCTCCTGGCTCTGCTCTCAGACACACATTTCACAGCATGGTGCCAATTTTGACCCTACCCAGCATGAAACTCTGAGGAATGGCTCTCACCACAGTGGAAAAATATTCTTACACCCTAAAATTAAAGTTAGATCAGGGCCAAACACGAACAAAAGAGCATGAATAGCGCTTGTCAAAGTCAAGTGAGCTTTTTAATAGATTTCCAGAGATCATTTCCTGCCCAGATCTCATCTCTTGTCGACTCCCCTTCTTTCCCTCCCCTTCCCCTGCTCTAGAGGAAGCCTCCCTGTGAGCCAACATCCCACCTGCTTCTAACCCAAACACTTCTGTGCCACATTTCCCAGCAGAAACGATGAGGAATTCAATGGAAAAGGTAAAAGGTCAGATTGGAGCCATGCCAGGGCTACAGAACACAGCTCCGACTGGGAATGGACTTCCAGAAAATGTCCATCCTTCCCAGCGACAATCCTCAGATGTCCTAGAGATGACACACTGAATGCAGCTGGTCAAGGAGGAGGAGTCCTCACTTGGGAGCCCAAGGATGATGGAAGAGGCAATGGAAACCCCAAATGGCAACGGGGAAAAGCAAGAACTTGGTTTGCAAGTTCAAAGGAGCAGGAAATTAGGAGGGCAATTAGGTAGGCAAGCGTCCGATCCGTGACAAACTGGGCCACCAACACATCAGAGAGGCAACAAAACAAAGAGCCAGTGATGAACCCAGCAAGCCACCGTACAGCCAGCAGCAGATGTGTTCAATTAGCCCAAGAGCCAACATCCAACCAAACACCAACCTAGCCAGCAAAAAAACAGACAATAGACTACTTGTTCCATCAAACAGCTGAGTTAATAGCAAAAACGTGCAGGGAGTGAGCGAGCAGCCAAAAACCCACGCCAGCCACTCAATAAGTCAATTAACCAAAGACCCACATAATCAACCACTTAAGTAGAGCCGAGCAAATAACTCACAATGAGTTATTTATCCATTGAATTTCGCCTCTAGTTTTGCTTGGGCCATCTCTGTGAGCACATGTCAAGTCCCTTCAACTGATTTTCAATTAATCTCATTTTGGCTTGTTTGCTCTGTGCATGGCTGGCCAAAAGTTAACATGTGAGCTGCACTCATTAGCTGTGATTGCCTAGGAAGATTGCATGTTGCTCTCTAGTCTCAGATTGGGTAAGCACAGCTTTGCCAGGGAATCTCAGTCCCTAAAACACTCCAGTGAGACTGCTCTTAAGCCACCAGGATGTGGCAATCCCTTATATTCAAGGGAAAAAACTCAACAAATGTAAGTGAGTGTTTTTCTGGCCATCCAAGCGGTCCAGCTAAATGTCCTGCAGCAAGAAGGTTCATGATGCTGCTCAAACAGGACTGGGGTATTGGAGGGTTTGTGTTTAGTGCCCTTAGCTTGGGTTCCATTTTTGGGGATCTTCTTCATGCCTGAGGCCATAGTTCCATGAGCTCTACAGCTACAGCTCCTTGTCTGGGGCTCCTCAGACCCTGCCTGGGTCATCTGCAGGACCTCCCAGCAGACCTCAGCTCCTGATTTACAATAGAAATGTTTAGGTTGAAAAAGAGCTCTAAGATCCAGCTGTCACCCCATCATGGCCATGGTCACCACCCCAGGTGCCACATCCAGATGTTTTTTGAACACTTCCAGGGATGGTGGTTCCACCACTTCCACTGACCACCCTTTCAATGAAGGATTTTTTCCTAATACCCAGTAAGTTTGAAAAACACCTCTGTGGTGACAAGCTCAGTGACACAACAAAGCCAGCACTTCCCAGCAAGGGCTGGGACATGCAGGGTTCTCATTGCAGCTGGGTGCTCCAGGCATGGCCAGAGCATTAAAACAACAACAACAGCACTCTGAAAAATTCAACTCCCAGGCACCCAGCTGGGAGCTTCTTGGAGGAGATGCTGTGTTCCTCATCCCACCAGCCTTCAAGGAGGGGGCTGCATGGTGCTGTGGAGTCCAGGGCTGCTGCTGTCCTCCTCCTGGGACAGAAATGCTTCCTTCCTTTGGCCCACACCAGGCTAACCTTCACCTGCTGCCAAGAGACCGTAGCTCTTCTCGTGCAGGTGGTCAAACACAAGTCCAGCTGTCCACAGCAGGATTTGGCCCATGCCGTGGGTTATCTTGCTCTTATTGGACCCTGGAACCACCAAGCCATGGCCATTTTCACATTAGCTCTAGGAGCAAGGTCCATTCCTGGCCTCCTTCACCCCAAAATGGCCACGAAGAGAAGCAAGCTGAGCTGGCTGGGCTCTGAACATGGCCCCACACAGCTCAGGGAGGTTTCCATCCCTCTCCTCCGGGGCTGCCGTGAGCGCTGTGCTCTTGGCTCTGGCTGGGGAGGAGGCCTGTGCTGCCAAACCACACTGTCAACTGCTTCCCTGCTGCCTGCAGATCCTAATCCCGCAGGCAATATATAACCAGCGGGAGCTGCACCATCCCTGAAGTGTGAAGTGGAGTATCAGAGGAGCACTGCTATCTCCTGCCTCTCCAAGAGGCAGTCACAGGGACTGTCAGAGATTAGGACTAATAGTACTTAGCTCACTTCAGCAGCCAGCTGAATCAAATGATCCTTACATGCCCTTATGTCCTAATGAATTGCATTTGATTCCTTGCCCAGCTCTGAGCATGGAGCAGCAGCACAGCTCTTTCATACTCGAAGGGCTGTGGAGGAATCACCCTTCTCATTACCCTTGCAAATCCAGCCCGTGTTTGTAATCCCAACAGCATCTCCTGCAGCTCCCACTGCAGATTCAGGTTTGAGTTCATCTTTCAAAGAGAATTGACCTCTCAAAAGCCAAGTTCAGCTGCAAGCTTTGAGCTTCAGCTTAGAGACCAAACAAAACCCATTGATTTCACATTATTTCCATGCAAAGCTATAAATCAGCTTGGGCTCGGTTTGACTCTGGGCCAAGGCTTGACTGAAAGGTTCACGAACCTTAAGGAATTTTTTGACAAGCTCGGTCTGAGATTCAAATTTGTAATGAAACCCCAATAGTGAAGCTCTGCTAGTTCCATGTAATTTCAGGTTTTGCTGTGAATATTTCATGCAGCTCTGGGGACAAACTTACACCAGCATAAACCCAGTTACTCCTTAAAAATCAATAGAGCTGACCTGGATTTCTGCCGGTGTAAGAGCAATCAACACAGCCCAGAAAAAGTTATTTTTATTCCTTGCCTTCTGTTTTGCTAGAATCCACCCAATAAAAGTTCCCAGCCTGAGTGCAGACTATAGAAATGGAAATGCCAGTAGAGCATAAACCCCAGCATGTGTCTGGAGAGGTTTGTGTAAATCAACAGGGTCATTCCTGCTGTGAGGACAATGAAAACCCAACAAGAACCCCAGGACCCCCTTCCCCATCCAAATCTGCTGGTGCCCTGAGGGGCTTCTGTGAGAAGAGACATTTTGTGGGGTCTTGCCTGAGGTGACTGTTTCTGTAGGGCAGAAAAATCACTGTGCCACATCAGACTAAACTCAGGACAGGGACTTCTGCAGCCCTAGAAGGGTTGGCTCCAGCTCCCCCAGCACAGTGCTGGGCTGCAGTGGGTCAGACAGGCTTATTCCCACTCCTTTTTCACAGATCCCCAACACTAATAAGGCAAACCAAATTTGTGCTCTGGAAGGAAAGTGCTGTGGGGCTCAGGGGACGCTGTCCTCCACCCTCATTCTAATTTTATGGCATATCTGCAGTGGTGTGTCAACATCAAATTGCTCCAAATGGGGGAACTGATGTGAGGTGCTGTGCCAAAGCCCACTGAGCTCCTTCTATCCCAGCACAGGAACCCATCTGCACAGGTCCAGCTGGATGGCTGCTGGGGTAAGGTATTCTGCTCCCCTGCTCCCTGGCCTCCTGCTTGCAGGACAGAGAAATCCTGGGTGCTGAGCAGAGCAGAGCATGGCAGCCAGGCAGGGAGCTCCACTGCCCTGCAGCAGCATTCGCCCTCTCTGCAGAGCTGCTCCAGGCTGTGCTGCAGCAGTGCTTGGCCTGCCACCAGCTCCTGCTCCTTCCTGTGCCTTCCTGTGCCAAGCACTTCCCGCTGTAAGACAGCAGGATTTCCCTGTATTTGCTTATTTAAAAAACGTTTCTTACTGCAAAGGTTTAAGACCTGGCAGGAAGCTGGAGCTTTATTCACCCAGGGGCTCTCAGCAGCCCCAGAGATGTAGAGCAAGGAAGTGCTCTTGCCTGCTCCCCATCTGCACCCCAGCCCCCTCCAAAGACTGACAGGCTCCCCTTTCACAGCTCATTTTAGTGCCCAGAAAGCCATTATTCCCAGCCTGCCAGATCCCCCTGCCCTTGTTTGAATCCCACTCCCACTCCCAAGGGCTAAGGTACTCCAATGCCTTGGGAAGGGAGGTCCTGAAAGGCAGCTGTACTGCTGAGATGCTGGCTTGGCCCTCTGCATTCCCTGCTGGGCTCTTTGGAGGTGTTAAGAGGGAATTCCTCACTCCCTGGCAGCATCTTGCTGACCTTTCAGTGCAGACACACTGAGATTTTAGTGTTTGCCCACATTGTAAAATCCATAATTGATTTGCTGCCCCCTGATCTGAATAAATAAGTGCAGCCATCTCAGAGGGGTTTCAGGTGTGATCAGAGGGAACTGGGGACCAGTTGTGCCAGCCTGGCTCCTTCCACATGCCTGTGGCAGGCTTGGAACAAGGTTTTGGAAGAGGGTAAAGCTCCCTCATGTCAGTGGTATCACTCCAACACACATTCCCAACCAGCGTGGTACCTGTCTGCTGTCTGTTTTGGAGCTTCCCTTTGGAAATCAGCCAAAAATCTGCTCTAACAGATCAGATTCCAAACCTTGGATGCCCACTTCATCTTTAAAGGAGCTTGGCTCCTCTCCCTATCAACAGCACAGATGAAAATTAGAATTTCCAGCACTCACCTGCCTTCTTCCCAGGGCTGTGAGCTGCTGTTGGGAAGGTGCTCTGCTGTTGGCAGGGAGTGAGGGCAGCCTCTCCTCCCAGAAGCAGCTCTGAGCATCCGCTGCAATAGGGTTCCCCCAGCAGCGATTCTGGCAGGAGCATGGACCAATAATCCCCAAATTCCAGGCAGGGATGGTGGTGGGCTGGAAGCCTTGCAGCAGACACCAGGTTTTGGCTCCTGAGCGCTGTGCACGAGAGGAGAGAGCCCACTGGGGAGTGCGGAGTTATCCAAATTGGACTCAAGCTACATTTTATCTTATTGGAGTGGGTTGGGGGGTGATGTAATCACTCAGTGTGCTCGTACATTTGGGATCGGGACGAGATGCTGTTTATCATGAGCTGACAAGTCGAGGAAGGATGCGAGAAAATGATCTGGGACTTCCCATGCAGGACTGGCTGGAGCTGTGAACTGGGGCAGACGTGACTGGAAGCTGTAAGGATTAATGGCCCCTCTGCTGCTGTACGAGGTGCAAATGAATGAAATTCTGTTCCTCTTACAAAGGAATGCCATTAACTCAAGGGGAGATTGTCCAGATTTTTGTCCAGTGCGATGAAAGCAGAATTTGGCCCTTGATCTCACACAAAAAACGGCGTCTAGCAAGTTTTAAGGCACTCCTTTCCATTTCTGTTTTGATTTGATCGCATTTTCTTATGTAGAAATCTTTTTTCCAGCAAATGCAGAAAGAAAGGGATAGAGAAAGATACACAGGCAGGAGAGGAGAGGGACTGGCAGACAGGACCAAAGGGGAAATGACTGAGCAGGGGGAAACTGCTTGTGGGACACAGGGAGCTGCTCCTGGGGGCAGTGGGAGGAGATGCTGGCGTGTGAGGGGTGAAAAGCCTGGTGGGTGGGAGGTCTCCAGCACCTTTGTCGCCTCTTTGGCTGGAATTCATAAGTAAATAGGGAGCTGACTGAAACTGCTCCTGCTCACCAGTGGCCTCTCTTTGGCACTCACTGGAATTTGGGATGGGAGGGGGCTGGGGGGGTCCGTGTTTACTCACATTCCTCTCCATCTGCTGGTTTCGGGATGCCAAACAGGGGATGGCAGCAGGGTGGTGCGTGTGGCCAGGAGGGGTGACAGGCTCCCTTGGCTCCTGGTGGCTTCATGCCCCCGTAGCTGGTCTGGGAGGGGGAGGAGATGAGGAATAGAGCACGGGGACAGGGGTTTGTAGTGCAGAGGATAAGGCAGGTGAGCTGGGAGAGGTGGGGCTGGTACTGGAAGCTGGGTGGGGATGGGAGCCCCAGCAGATGAGGCTGTGCCATCTCCCAGCAAGGCACCCGGTCCCCGGGACAGCTTGCTGAAATCCTGTGGGCACACTGATGCAGCAGTTCCTCCACCCCACGCATGCCTGGCTCCACGCAGGTGAGCATCCAGGAGGGACAACGCAGCACAGGACCACCTGCCAGCCCAGCCCCTCTCCTCTGAGCTGTGATTCCACCAACTTTCCAGCCATGGGGTACTCTGGGACCCTACCAAAATGCACTTCCAGAACTATTTTTCCTCAAGCTTTCTGTCCTGTGGCTTTGCTATCCATCAGAGCAGGAAGCTTTACCTCATTCCCTGTCTGAAGGCAGCAGTGCCTTTTCCTGTGGAACAGCTGAGATGGAGTTGGTTTGTTTTGTGTCACCCAGAACAGTGGCGGGCTGAGCTCTCTGCTGAGCTCCTCTGCCTGCCATGGAGCATCATTTTTGCCACCCACATCCGACTTGGAGCTTCTCTGCGCTGGCAGGATCCAGTTGTACGATGAGCTACAAGCAGAAGCAGCAGATGTTTGTTAAAAAAAAAGAAAAAGGCAATAATCCAGAATTTTGCTGATATAAACACAATACCAGCACTGAATACAACTGAAGGAAGACAAAAACATCCCAAAGACATAAAACATCAGGCTACTTGGAGAACCTCCAGGCTACATGCGCTGAACTCTGTCAGCCTCGGAGAGATGAGTGCTTAACCCCTTTTCAATCTCTTTGGCAGTCCAACCCTTGAAGATTTACAGTGGACTGTGTTTGAACGAGGGATCTTCCCTGACACGTCGTGCTCCTTTAATTCTGGGTGAGAAAACAAACAGCCGCCCTGCAGACACCCGTCTGACCGTCCTGTTCCCCTCCCCGGGGGACACTCAGCTCCTTCCTCGCCGTCATTCCCCACCGCCTCCTCAGCCCCACCAACACCTCGGGGCCCTCCGTGGCTCTGGGGGTGTCCGTCTGCCAAACACCTGGTGCTCAGGTACCCTCTGCTCCCCGTGGGTCGTGCTGGCAGTCCAGCATCCCTGGGATGCTCCTTTGGGAGGTGTGTGCCCTGCTGCCACCCTCCCCTGCTGCACCGGGATGCGACAGGCAATGGGACTGAGCGCTGCTGCAAATTCCTCTCTGCTGGTGCTGCTGATTGCCAAGCCCTAATTACAGCGTTGCTGCAGGGACCAGCCTGGCGCGGCTGGATCCCGGGGTCAGGCCAGGCTCCGAGGGCCAGCCGTGCTCCAGAGACAGCGCTGATGGATTTTGACAGGACTTAAGGACACCTGCTACTTTCGGAGATTTTTCTCTTTTGCAAGCAAGCTTTCGAACGAGCGTGTGTGTGTTGACAGGGGCAGATATCACTGGAGGGTGTTGAGGAGGGAGCAGGAGGGAAATCTCTGGAGAAGGTGTCAGGAAGGATTTTTCTCGTCTGCTCACCCTGCGGTGAGCGATGGGCAGTGAGGAACCGGCCTCTCTTGGACCCAGATCGTGTGGACTCACCTTGGTTCTGGGGCCTGACCATGGTCCTTGTAATGTCCTTTAAAGCCAATTAGTAGCATTAATTTATGGGGGCCACACACATGCCCAACCCTTATATTTATGCTGGATGGCTTCCATCTTGGAAACTTGCTTGGCCTTCAGTCCATCCCCAGGATGTTTCCAGGACTCCACCTTTCCCTTCCCAGCCCTGTGGCCACAAGGGAGCCGAGAAGAT
This sequence comes from Acanthiza pusilla, assembly GCA_036630365.1. Lineage (NCBI taxonomy): Eukaryota > Metazoa > Chordata > Aves > Passeriformes > Acanthizidae > Acanthiza > Acanthiza pusilla. The sequence goes on along the minus strand of JAXCHO010000050.1, from coordinate 7,461,800 downwards.
TCATGGCCAAACAGCAAGAGGGAAACTGAGCTACCAACCTCTCCCATCCATTGGAAATTCTCAGGCTGGGCAAAGCATGTGCTTCAGGCATGGGAGGGGGCTGTGCTAACTCAGGAAATAAAGAATGTGTTCTGCTCTGTGAGTGCAGTGCACAGAGGGACAAACTTCTTTCATGCCAGTGCCAGGTCTCAGGGTCTGCACCCTGATAGATTTGGTGGTCTTGAGGGATTTGCTCCAAACAGACATCACAAAGCAAACTGGCTCTGGATGTTTGTTTCCTCAGCTCTGTTAGGGTCCCATAATGGCTTGGGTTGGAAGGGACATTCAAAGACCTTCTATTCCAACCTCCTTGTCATGGACAGCGACATCTTCAACCTGATCAGGTGGCTTAGAACCCCATTCAACTTGATCTTGAATGTTCCCATGAATCAGGGATCCACCACCTCTCTGGACAGCCTGTACCAGTGTCTCACCACCCTCCATGGAAAATATTTCTTCCTTGAAAATCACCTCTTGTTCTCTCCTCACCTTTTGTCCTGGTTTCCCTCATCTCCCCATCTAAATCAGGAGAGCAGCAGGCAGGGAAGGCAGGTCTGAGCTTCACCTGCCTGTGCAGGAGCTGGGCTTGGGAGACCATCTGCTCGCTTAGGCATGGGTGCTCCTTGCAGGGAGTGTCTGGCAGCCTGGTGAGTCCAAAAAGTGTTTTTCAGCCTGAGAGCCCCATCCCATCCCATCCCATCCCATCCCATCCCATCCCATCCCATCCCATCCCATCCCGTCCCGTCCCGTCCCGTCCCGTCCCGTCCCGTCCCGTCCCGTCCCACACAGTTTTACAGTGCAGCTCCCTCTGTAAAGTGTCTGGTGCAGTGATGTGGAGCCATGTTGGCCAGATCTCCCTGTGAGTTTCCAGACACATTATAGATGAATGTACACATATTTATATCCGTAGCTGCTGTTTCGCAGCCGGTGGGAAATGAAGGCTGTTCTCAGCCTTGTTCCCTTTCCGCACATTACCCGCGCTCCCCCTTGCTGACATCCACTGGACCCAGTCTTCTGCCAGAGGAAAAGCCAGGAATTTATTAGGCAATGAAGGTGCTTGATGTCTTCTTGAACTGCTCCTTCTCCTCTCCAGGCTTTTTTTGCTGGGTTGGACTGGTGGGATTGTGTGAGGGAGGCTGGAAGGAGCATGGCTGCTCATCTCCCCTGGAGCCTCTCCGTCTGACTGCTTTCATGTGCAAAAGGCAAAACAGAAACACAGCCGACCTCTGAGCTCTGGATGGGCCCTTTCACCACCTCAAAGCTGCTGCATTATCTCTCTTTTACCTCCTTCCTCTCGATCCTCCCAAGCCTGGACACCAACGCCAAGTCTGGTTCTCAGCACATCTGCTCTTTCAAAGAATTGGGAGGTCCCAAGACCACTCAGTCCCAGAGTCAGGATTCTGACATCTGGCTTGGCCTTGCCTATGAGTCACTTGGGGAGCTTGGGAAAGTCACGTAACTCTTCCTCGCCGGTGCAGCGCCTGCTGGGGAGGCACAAGACCTAGCCCGGGGGGCCCCAGTTGGCTTCTCTTCTCCAAGGCTTCACCTCCCAGCACACATCAAGCACCTCGAGCTGTTCTGATGGAAAGAGCCCTGCAAATGCCCCATGGTCTGATGTCTCATGATGGGAGTAGAGGTGTCCTGTGCCAGTGTTTCTCTGCCAGCCCATCTGGAGAAGTGGAAGGTGCAGAGATGCCCTGTGTAGTCTTGCATCCAAACTTCAACAGGCCCTTTCATGTAATGCCATTCTGTGGGATTGAACTGCTTCTCTCTGCCCTGTTGTCCATTCCAACCCACTATTTTAGAGAGATTTCAACCATTTGATTGCCTTTGCTTCTCCAGACCAAAGCCTGCTTGAAGCCTCCCTGGAGAAACACCGCCAGTCACAGCTTTGTACTGGGTGAACTGAGCAGAGCCTGGCCCCAAGTGTGTTAATTGTTGGCAGACTTATTATTGCCCTTTCCCGCTCTTTGTTGTTTCCCTGGAGGAGCTGGGAGCCGCGGACCTCCGGCGCTGGGTCCCAAGCAGAAGCATGCTGCAGGAATGGGAGCTGGCAGCTCCCAGCCAGGGGTTGTTGCAGGAGATTTTGTTCCTCCGCCTCTGCTGGGGCTCTGTTTTTCCATCTCCATCCAATGAAATAAACACTTTCATATGTCGCGAAGCCCTGCGGACAGAGCTTGGGAGTTTTGCTTTTCCTCATGGAGTGCCTGTCCCCACTGGTCTCCCCACCAGCCCCACTTGCTCCATTGCCACTTCCAATCCCCTTAGCTGAGAGGAACCTCAGTGCTCCCCTCCCCGGGCCCCCAGTGACACTTTTCCCCAAAGACAGGGTTTCCGTGGAGATACAAACCTGGTGGCTCTGGGACATGGTGCAGGAGTGTCCCCACCATGCGTGGCTGGGAGCAGAGATGCCCGGCTGGAGTGCTGTTCAGGGGCAAGGAGACAGAGAGCAGCAGGAGGGGCACATATTTTCAGACGCCCCCAGGACTCCCCACTCCTCTCACTGTGGGATCCCAACTGTCCACCACAGCTCCTTGGCTGGGCTTGAGCCTTTGCACCCCTGAGATTCATCCAGAATATTCCCCAAGACCCCCTCCTCTGTACAGGGAAGGATGGGGGGGCAAGGGGGAGAGAGCATATTTAGTCCCTGTTGTTTCTACTCACAGACGTGGCAGTCCCCAGCCACTGCAGCTCCAGCCCTGGCAAGCACAGCCCAGCCTGTTTTTATGTTTCCTGCCTCGGCTCCCAGGCAGCCCAGGACAGCCCAGCTCTGAGGCACCGCGTTGGCCATGACCCCGCTGGGCTGGCTGAGATGGGGGATCTGATCTCTGGGGAACTGCAAGTCCCTCTGAGCACCTTGGGAAGCAGGGAGTGCAAAGAAAGGGCGAGCCAGCCCCTGGAAGAGGAAAACCCGATGCAGTTTCCTGGTGTCCCCTCTCCTGGCTTGGGTCAGGACACGTGCACCACCCATGGGGATGCCATGTCCTGCATTAACCCTTCCAAGGGGACAGCTCAGGAGGAGGGCTGGGGCTTGCAGAGCCAGCCAGCCCTGATCCCATGGGAAAGGTTCTGGCCCTCCTGCCTTCCCTGTGCATGCCTGAGGGAGGTGGGGATTCCTGGGGAAGGCTCTGGAGTCCAGCAGGGACGCAAGGGCTGTGACCAAGGCTGTGTGAGGAATCACACCCACAGGAGCATTCCATGGATCCCCAGAGCAGTTAGCTACCCTCTGAGGCCAGGCAAGGGTTTGGCTCTCCTGGGACATCCAAATTGGTGTCACCATCCACAGCGGGTCACAAACCAGGTGGCCCTCTCTGCCCTCCATTGCTGTCACCAGAGAGGTCAAGGTCTGATCCACACCATAGAGAGAGGGTCAAATTCTACTCAAAGCTGGGTCTTTTGTTACCTGGCTCTTTCTGGGTCCTTCGCTGCATCCCGGGAAGAAGAGCTGCACTTGTGTTTTGGGGAGATGGCTGCAGAATCAGGAGATCCCTAGAAATAGGATCTGGGTGGTGCCTGGAGCAGGGAGAAGGCAGCACCTCAGCAAGAAAACTTCAGGACTGGGAAACCTTAGAGCTGGTGGCAAAGGGGGTCAGTAGTCCAATGTCCCCAGTCAGAGGCAGACCAGTCCTTTTTTGAGCACTCAGCCTTGAGCCCCATTTCTTGGAAAGCTGCAGTTTCTGCAGCATCTGGAACCAGGCTGTGCCCAGGGGGAAACCTGCCGGCTCCTCTCCTCCCCTCTGCATCCCTGGATCTAGCAAGTGCCACTGGCAAGATACAAAGAACAGACATTTCATGGCAGAGGCACTCATGTCCCCACCGTGTTTGCAGCCTGGCTGCTTTTGCTCCCCCAAACAGGCAAGTCCAAAGCTCCCCCTCTGCGTCCACTGTGTTTCAGTTCTGCTTCTTTGATGCCATGAATAAAAGTCAGGACATAATAAACAATAACAACAATAAAAAACCCATGCACAAACATGTAACAAATCAAAATGACCCTGTCTGTGAATGAAGGGAAAAAAAGGCGGTTCCGTCCCTGGAAGTCTCAAGAGCTTCCAAAAATAGGCTGCGGCCCCAGCCAAGGCGAGCACAGCCAGGGTTTTCTCGGTCAGCGCCAGCACTGGGAGGGAGCTGCAGTTTCCCAGTCACTGCTGCCCTGCTCCAGTGTCCGTGGGCGCCTGCACCATGTCCTCCCAGCATGGACAGAGCAGCCAAGGGCCCTGTGGGGCAGGGAAGGGCAGCATGGCTTGGGTGGTGTGAAATCCCTCTAAAACTTGGGGTAATAATTTATTTTGCTGTTTACAGCTGAGCAACCCAAGGGCCACAAAACATCTCCCCCTACACATACACTGAAGGTGGGCATGGCTGGTGCTCTAGCTGGAAGGGTAGGAGGGTCCCAAACTTCAGCACCTACCTGACTTCCAGCTCTCGTGATGGCTGTTAAGCAAGGCTAGAGTATTTTCCCCATTTTCCCAGGTGCTTGGTACATGCAATCGGAAATTTTCCACCTCTGAACACCCTGCCAGCAGCAGCCACTCTCCCCACTGTGCTTTTCCCTGGGATTTGGGCTTCTCCCAAACCTTGCTGCAGGAACACTCTTCATGCTGGCCACTGCCTCCCACATCTGGGAACCATGAGTGGAGCAATGGGGCCGGAGATGGAAATTTGGGCTTGGCCCCGTTGGCTCACCTGCCTCAGCCCTGCACCCGGCCTGGGGACTGCACCAAACCCCCAGCAGACCTTGGCACCCTTCCTCTTGTCAAAGGCGACTCCGGGCAGCACCTGCCAGGCAGGAGAAGGAGAGCTGGAGCTGGAGCTGAGCCGGTGCTGTCTCCACTCTGCTCTGGCCAGAGCCACATTCCTCCCTTCACCCGGCGTGCCGCAGTTCAGAGTGTGCACGAGCGCACACGTCCTCCAAGAGCCCCAGCCGGTGGCCAAGAGACTCCAGATGCTGGAGGAGCTGTGCACAGCTGCTGGCCAGCAGCAGCAGAGGGGAAAATATAAATAAAGACTTGAAACCCTCTCCTCTCCTCTCCTCTCCTCTCCTCTCCTCTCCTCTCCTCTCCTCTCCTCTCCTCTCCTCTCCTCTCCTCTCCTCTCCTCTCCTCTCCTCTCCTCTCCTCTCCTCTCCTCTCCTCTCCTCTCCTCTCCTCTCCTCTCCTCTCCTCTCCTCTCCTCTCCTCTCCTCTCCTCTCCTCTCCTCTCCTCTCCTCTCCTCTCCTCTCCTCTCCTCTCCTCTCCTCTCCTCTCCTCTCCTCTCCTCTCCTCTCCTCTCCTCTCCTCTCCTCTCCTCTCCTCTCCTCTCCTCTCCTCTCCTCTCCTCTCCTCTCCTCTCCTCTCCTCTCCTCTCCTCTCCTCTCTTCCAACTCAGGGCAGAAAGGAAAAGCAGCCCCCAAGCCCAGCTCCCCTGCCAGCACTGTCCCCCTCTCCCAGCTCTCCTTCCAGCAGTGCTGCCTGACCCCAGCACAGCAGCAGGACATTCCCGTGTCCCCTGCATCCCCCTCGGTCCATCCTGCGAGGTCACCTCGGGCAGAACCACCTGCCTGGCTCGACAGGCGGAACAGGCAGAGTCCGTGGTGTGTCTGGAAAGACAAAATCTTCCTGAAGAATCTAACGGGAGCACAGCGAGCTGGCCTGTGCGGGGTCTGCCTGAGAAATGAGAGCATGGAGAAGGAATGTCAGGTATTTCCTTCTGCTCCCCAGTGCTAGAGCAGCCCCAGGTAACTGACGGGGGCAAAGGAAGGGACCAGCGCTGTTTCCCTGCATCCCTTTGCTGCTGGGGAGCGCTGGGGTAACCTCCAGATCACAAGCAAAGCTACGGAGGCGGAAGGGAGACGGTGTCTTACTGGCGAGATACGGATCTGATTCTGTTTGCTCAGACGGGAAAGGAAACCGAGAAAAAACCGAAAAGACTTGCAGGAGGTTTTATTGGAAGATTAAATCGATCGAAGCCTTTCTGCAGTGTGGGAGCTGGGGAGGAAATGCCTCAGAGAGGGCCTTGCTCTGTTTAAAATGAAAGCATTTCCTGGGCCATCAGCCCAGGAATCATCATGGGGATGATGATCCCATGGGGAGGGTTTTGCATCGGCACCAAACCACGGAGTCCCACAGACCCTCCCGCACCGCGTCCTCCTCACGGGGCCGAGCGGGGAACGGGCAGGATCGAGGAGGGGATGCAGGACTGGAGAGACACCAGCCCCAAAGTTGAACTCAGGTCACGCTCTCGCTGCCCCTCGGTTTTGTTCCTTCCTTCGCGTGGCTTGCGGTTGAAACCCGACACCGGCCCATCTGGCCGGGCGGCGGCCGGGGAGCGCTGCGCCTTGGCAGTCCCCGCTCGGCTCCGCGCTACCCGCGGCCATCCGCGCACCGTGGAAAAGCACAGTAAAGCTTTCGCTTCCTCCTTTGCATGAGCGCCGCTGTCATGTCCAGGGAGGATGGGCAGGGTGACAGGGAGGGTTCAAGGATGGAGAGGGGCTGGCACGGCGCGGGGAGGGGGCTCACCCCGAGCGGGGAGCTCCGCACATGCGGGCGCTGCCAACGCGGAGCTCTGCTGAGGTACCCCGAGCACCAGCAAGGTCCTTGTCCCTGTCTAGGGTTCCCTGCTGAAGGACACGAGCAGGGTGCAAATGGCCCCGGTCCCCCCCAGCTTTCCTGGCCGGTTTTCCAAGCATTAGGTGTGCGGACTCGGCGCTTCCCCGCAGCTGCTCGGCAGATGAGCGCTTCTCTCGCCGCTCTGGCAATGCTCCGCTCTGCCTGCGGACCCTGCCCCACTGCACGCGGTCTGCCCGAATGCAACCGAGCAGCAAAAAAAAACTGGGCACCTCTGTCCTTTCCTTAACTCAGAGGCTGAAACATCATCACCTCTACGCTGGTATCCAATGATGGGGACAGGTCGCAGCTTCACCAGCTCCGAGGAGATTGTGAAATGGAAAGCAATGGGAATAGAGCAAAACAAGATGACCTCAAGCTTAAAATCTGTTATTTTGCTTTTACCTTGTTCTTCCTCCTTATTCTTGTTTCTGAGCATCAGTAGGGAGACCAGTTGTGCCAGCTATCCCACATGTGAGGTTTGGCTTAAATCAACAGAAATCCAGCTGCTTTTCATGAAGAATATTAAGTTTGTTTTTTTTTAAATAGCAGCTGAAGCTTTTGAGTTTGGAACAATCCCCAAATCCATCCTGGTGGCCCTTGCAGGCCAGGACACCCTCACCTCTTCCTAGTGAGGTCTCACTGGATGGGTTCTGCTCTGCCACCTCTTCCTGAGTCACTTGGAAAGGGGGGGCCCAGGCTAAGTGGCACTGTTGTGGTCATCGAGGGCTGTGACACTGCAAAACCTCACAGCAACGGTGACAGAGCTCTTTGCCTTTACTGCTCTGCCCAGGACACATTTCCCACCTTCAGCCCTCTCTAACCTTGTGCTTTAAGACTCAATAATTCCTATGTTTCACCCTTTTCCAAAGCTACTCTTTCCTGGGTGTTGATCCTACCCATTGCAGGATGCACCCATGCCCTCTGTGCTTTTATCAGGCTCCTCCCCACAGGCAGATGCTGGTGGGGCTGGTCCAACCTCGAACCTGGGGTCTGCTGCCTCTCCCTTCCCGGCCCCTCCCGCTTGGCTGATATCCAGTATTGCTGTCTCCACCCTGGCTCCTCGAAGGCCATTTTCCACCCCTTGTCTATTCTAGTTTGGGTCTTTGGCAGGACAAGTCTGTCTCCTCTCTAGGTGCAGGTCCAGCCTGTGCTTGTGGTCATGGCTCAGACCCCTCTGTGTGTGGCCAGGCAGTGGCCCTGGCTGGGGATGCTCTTGGTCCTTGCCAGGGAGAGCATCAAACCCCATGGCAAGCATAGCTTTTGCTCTCTCTTTTTTTTTTTTTTTAACTTGGCTGAAGGTATGCAGGGGTTTTATCCTCCTGAGAGTTCTGCTCCACTCCTGAGCTGTGCTGGGACTGGGTGTCATAATGCTGACACCTTGTCTGCTCCCATCGGAGAGACAGAATGAAATAAAATTAATTATTATTTAAAAAAAATTAATAAAGTAATGCAATTAATTCAGTAATAGTTATTAATTATCAATTAATTGATCTGTTTAAAGAGAGGAAGGTAGAGGAAAACAAGGCAGAAGCAGTAATTCTGGCCGGGAGCTCCCTCTCTACCTACCAGGTCCTGCCATCTCCCTCAAGAAACAAGGAGCTCCCCTTCTGTTCTACAGACCCCAGCTCTCACCCAGCCTTGGGCTCTTGGAGGAGCTGTGGGGTGCTGGGGGAAAGAGATGGTGCCTTTAAAAAAAAATAAAAAACAGAACTCAGATACCTGCCAGGAAAAAAAATCAAACATATTTTCCGTTGTGTCTTGGCTGTGGAAGGGGGATGTGACAGCCATGGAAAATGGACAGATTCTGCGAGCAATAAAAAATGGCTTTGCTTTTTCCCCCTCCTCTCCCCCTGTCTCTTTTCATGTGCTGCATTTCCTACAATCTGATTTTCTTCTCTCCAGCAAATACAGGTTTCAGGTTCCCGAGCATGGGGCTGCGGTTTGAGAGGAGCAATGGAAACTCCCTGCGGTGGGAAGGGGCCAAAGGCACAGGGGGTGCAGGAGGGGAAGGGAAACGGGGCTGTTCTCACTGGGGTGTGCAGGCTCACAGGGACATGGAGCTAAAACCCTGCGCTCTGCTCCACACTGGGCACGTTTCTCATTCAGTGCCTCCTGTCTGAGGCTGAAGGTGATGATGCATCAGGAGCTAGTGTGTGCTCCCATGCTGGAAGAGGGGACCCAGGAGGGTCCTATCACCCCAAGGCCACCCCAGACCCAGGGGTGACCCACAGGAGGGTCAGAGGGTTTGTTGGTGACCCCTGCCCACTGTCACCTCCATCCCTTTCCCGTGCATGTCCCATGGGGCACTCCCCTCCCTGGCTGCTGGCCAGCGTGCTCGCCTTCCCCAGACCTCTGGGGTAGCAGCGAAAGTGCTTCTCCTCATTCCCGAGTGAGATCTTTGTTTACAGGCACTTCAAATATTTATCTAAAGTGCAGGGCTCTGGCAGGGACATCGGGTCCCCCTGCACTGGGCTCTGCAGCTCATCCTTCCTCACCTTTGGGCCATCCCCTTCTTTTTTATTTATTTCCTTGAGGATCTTCCCTGCAGCAAATCACTGCTGGCAGTGTCGGTCTGGGGGCGATGGGATTCAGCTGCCCATTGGGATTTTGGTGTGACCTGCAGGAGCACCTCTCCTCCTTACAGGGGGGGATTCATCCTACAAAAAGGAGGATGGGCTCTCTGCAGGCTCTTTCCCTGGATCAGGGAGCTTTGAGGCAGCTGGGACAATTGAGAGGCATCCTCTTTCTTCCCCACCACCCATGCAGGCACCTCCAGTGGGCAGGCACTCCCAGTGTGGCTCAGCTGGGTGAATGAAGGCTGAGCTCTGCCTGCTCATCACTGTCCGTGCTCTCATCAGATAAAACATACTCTGAGAAAGAAAAATGAGTTTCTGGATTAGGTTCTGGCATGAATAAACACTCATGCTAGAATCTGCCAGTCTTTCAGGAACTGCAAGTATTTTCCCAGTGTCAAATGTTCATGCAGATACTGTATAAATAATGACCTCGATTATGTCAGTTATTACAATGAGCAGAGCTCTGGGCTTTGGTTCATAACAGTATCTGCAAATCAGTGTCTTGACTTTTTGCTCTTCTTGGGAGATTGCTCATGCTCCAGCACTCTGAGGCCAAACGTCTGTGTTTTTGGACAGGGCTGGGGCAGCCTGCCAGCCCCTTCCCTGCAGTGGGGCCAAGCGCTGCGTCCCCATGACATGGCAGAGCTGTTTTGGGAGAAATGTGGGGTATGTGACTTCCTGGGGAGTCTGGCCATGCACCATGGAGCAGGCAGCCCCTGCAGCAATCCCAGATGGAAAGCCCGGACTGATCTGCAGCAGAGGATGTGGGAGCACCCCAAAGGGAGCTGGGTGTGAGAGGGTCCCACTGCAATAGGAGCAGGAGTGTTTCCCTGAGGGGTTGCCAAGCAGAGCAGGGGGGACGTGGCAGTGGTTGTACCTTGGAGAGAGAAATGCTGTCCCTGGGGCTGGGGGTCCTGGGGGCTCCTCCTGCCCCTCCCCTGCCTTGGTGCCTCTTGGGGGTGGGATGGAAGAGTGGAAGAACCATCTTCCTTCCACTGTCCCATCTCTGAGATGGGAGGGTGGAAGAACCTGGGGTAGCTGAACACACTCCTGGGTGGATGAGCAATTAATGATCCCTGATTGCCCTTGGAGCACATCTGGGATCAGCCTCTGCCCCTTACCCCAGTCTTGGCCCTTGCAGAAATCTCCCATTTTCTCTCACCCTGTCCCAGGAGCTGCTCCCAGAGACACGAGTGAACCATCTGCCAAAAGCACAGAAAAGCACCAGACCATCATCTTCGCTGCTTCTCCAGTGGGAGAAATGACATCCACAAGCTGTGGGTGAGGAGAGCACCAGTGGGAAATGGCCAGGCAAAAGCAAACTGAAGCTAATCTGAGTCTGTTTTTCCTCCAGATTGCTCTGTTTATTCACAATCTTTCTTTGATAAAATTGTAGAAAATCAGAGGCAACACGCACTGCCTTCCAAATTTAAAGGGAGGGATGGAAAAAGAGCCAGGAAGAGAAGGCAGCTCCAGCACAGAGAGCAATGCAGAGGGGCCATCTGAGAGGCACGAACAGAGGAACTGCAGTCAGTCTTTCAGCAGCCTTCATTTGCTTCTCCTTCATGCAGGAATTTCCCATTAATAGCCAGTGTATGAATCTGCAAATTAAATAAAAAAACCAATAATAATAAAAAAATATGGAAAATAAAGACTTTTTGTTTTCCAGGCTTGAAGCAGCTGCACAGCATCTCCCAAGACAACGGCTGCAAAGATGAAACCAAAATCAGGCACTAGCTTCACATCAGCCTGGAGCACTGTTTGGGAACCATGTCCTTGCCTCATCTCCCACTGTCCCTGCTTCCTCCTGCCCACAGCTTGTCAGAAGCTGACTGCACGTTGCCCATTTGGGATGCTTACAGGGGACATGGGGGAAATAAGGCTGAGGGTAGGACTGCTTTGATTTTAGCCAGAGACTGCAGAATGGGTGAGAGTCTCCAAAAGAAAGGGGAAAAAAATAAAAGAACAAGCAAAAGAAAAAAAGGAAAGAAAAAAGAGCCTTCTCACAAATTTCCAACAGTTTTTATTGTAGGTGGAACTGGTAATGGATGTAGCCTGACACTTCTCGCTACAAGGCTCTGATTTCATTTGCCTTTAACTTTGTCTGACTCAAACCTCTTGGCCTGAACTTCTCTAGGCTGGCTCCACATCAGCCAAAATAGCACCTCCATTTGCAAGGACAGGGTTCAGGAAAAAGAAAAGCATTTTCTGCATGAGAGCTCCAGCAACTGTCTGCTCCGGCAGGGAGATGCACTTCACCCAAGGGTGCATTAGCTGGCAATGGGATGAAAAGCTACCCAGATTATAACCTCTGGAAAACTGAGCTCTGGCTGGTACAAAGGGCAGAAAAACTGAAAGTTTGAATTTGTGTCTTTTATGGCCTGATGTGGAAGGAGATAGTGCAGCCTTGCTCTGAGGCATGAAAGGTGTTAATATTGAGCTCCAGCCTTGTACAGAAAGCAGAGCTTCCACTGCACTGTGCCAACACAGCTCCTAAAATCCAGACTGAAATTTACCCTTCCAGTCCAAAGGGGAGATCCACTTTCTTTCTCCTTGCCCTCCTGCTTTGGGAAATGACCCAGAGAGAAGTTTGGGAGGGTGGGGAGCATTCCGTTGGTGGGCCAGACATCTCATTTCTCCTCATACATGGACTTTTCCAGCCATGCTCTGGAGAGAGGAGCACACAACACCCTCTACGTGCTCCCTGGGGGTCCTCAGGACTCGCACATCAATGCAGGAACAAAACACCCTGTCCTGTGTGTGTGTCCTGACTCCAGCAACCAGGATCGATCCCGAGCCAGCTCCACCCTTCCCTTAAAAATCTCACTTTCTTGCAGATAGATCAACAGCAAGGAAGAGAGTTTCCACTATTTGTGTGCTGGTCCAACTCTGCACTGCAAAGCAGCCTGATGGTGTCTGGGCAGCCAAACCCCTCGTTGCTGCTGCCTGGGATCTGACAGCATCAGGCAAAACCTTCCTGGCTGCAGGGCCAGCTCTGGGTGGTTGGCATGGCCTGGACCAGCTGAGGAGCTCTGGGGGAGCCAGGAATTGCACCATCAAAAACCTTCGGAAGGAACAATTGGTGAATGCTCAGACCGGATCTTGGCTGTGGCACCTGAATTAGCCCCTAGGCCTGGCTGGAAGCACTGAGGTCTCCTTAGCAACAACATTTCAATATTTAACACCAAATGCATGTGCCCAAATGACCTTCCAGGTCCTTTCCATAGCGCGGCTGCTGAGCTGACTCCAGGAGCATGGCAGCTGCCAACTGAGCCACTGCCAGCTCAAGATTTCCTCTGCTTCTCCCAGATGAGCACTGGCTGGGTTTGCCATGATCTGGTGCTCAGCACTGATGAGCTCATGGCCAGGGTGGAGCCTTCAGGAGAGATGTCTGACCAGGGGAGTTAGAGAAAGCCAAAGTCCCGAGGGTCCGTGGGTAGAGACTATCCTATTGTAGCCATCAGATGAAGAGGCAGATGTGTTTGGAGGTGCAGTCTGCAAAGAGGTAGAAAAATAACAACTGGCAGGGAAGCCCTGATCCCATAATTGTCCTGGCTTGGGGAAGGACAGGGGAGTTGGTCCCAAACTGACCAACAGAGCTGATAGGAACCAGGAGCAGAGAGGAAGCTGGGAGAGGTCCATGGACAGACAGCTCCATACCCACGAAGGCAATAAGGAGCTAATAGAAGCTGAGGGAGACAAAGACATGGCCTTGAGACTGACTGCTCAGCCAGGATAATGGGCAGTGTCTGTGCTTGAAAGGGCAGAGACTCAGCAAAGGAAAGATGCGGAGGCTGCAGGAGCTCAGCACTTCTCACTCCAGTGAGTGGCTGTTTATTCCAGTTGTTATGAAATGCAGGTCTGACACTGTTGTCTGTAAACCATGGATCGCCCTCCTTCCCTCCATCCATCCACTCACCCATCCCTGGAGTACCTAAGTACCTCCAAAGCAAATTGTGTTTATTTTCTGTAGATTCATCCAGGAATCTCTCTGCTCTAGCACCACACCTGCCTTCACCCTGAAATCTTCCTCTGTGCCTCCGAGCATCAGTGTGGAGTCACGGTGTGTGCATGGAGAGGGAACAGGCCTGCCCCAAGCAGGAGGTGGGGGATGCTTTATGAAAAGCAGTTACAGCCATTCTTGGAAGGCTTTGGCTCCGAGCCCCTCTGCCACATTCTTAGGAGAGATCATATCAAAAAAACTATTTTTGCTAAAATTGTAGTGGTAACAGGCTCCAGATGTCTGTTGTTATGTAATAGGGTTTGTTTTTATGGACCTGACTTCCAGATGTGCAGCGTGGGCTCAGGGCGTCTGCTTGGTCCTCTGTGGAGCAGGGGGGAGCAGCCAGCTCTCCGTGCTGTGCCTCCATGGTGGACACCATCACTCCTGGTTCATCAGCACTGCCCTTCCTTGTCCTTTCTGGTGCAGCTTTAGTCATCCTGGGCACCTGTCTCAGGTTCCACATCTCATTTTGGGGCAAAAGCAAGAAGGGTCAGTGAGCCCTGGTTTGTTCAGGTCTACACGGAAAAGGAAGGAACTCACTGGCAAGGCTGGGATGAGGAATAGTCCCTGGCAGCACTGTGGTCCTCCCTCAGGACTCACTGGAACTATCTGTAGGTATCACCATCACAGAAGTGAAAAGTATTGTTTGGGGATTCTGATAAACCAGGGACTGAAGATTGGAAGCCAAAGGCAATTAAGGGACTGACCATGTCTTGATTTCCCAGGGCCCATTTTGTGCTTTCCCTGCTGCGAGAAAAACTTGAGCAGGATGACTGCTAGGAGGAATGAGCCAGATCAAGGTTTTCTCAGGCAGAGACATTTTGGACTTGGAAGTGAAGAGGCAAAACATCTGAGGGAAGAGACTGTCACCTTCCCATTGAGCCTGCTGGAATAGCTCAGTAAATACCAACAGGACCAGCCCACACATCCTTCTGGACCAATTTCTGTCACTGATGCTTTCCAGCTGAGCTCTTGCTTTGGTTCATCTTGCTTGGTGAGGTTCTCTTCCCTGCTGGAAGCTGAAGGGTTTTGAAGGCATTTTGGGCCTGGTATTTTCCCCTTCCCTCACTGCAGCTCTTGGTGGCACAGGATCAGTGTCCCTCTCCTCCAGAACCACAATTAGCTGGAAACATTGGCTGCTCACCCATTTGGTAGGAAGAGCTCCAAGCAGGGATGCAGCAGACGTCTGGATCCTAGCTGTTAGGTGGACAGGGGGATGAGTGGTGCATGCTAAGCCAAGGAGGATTTGAATTCAAAATATGTGGCTCTGTGCCATTGCTATTAGCATCTGCTAATGAAATGCTAAGACTTATTAAGTGTCCAGATCCAGGAGGGAGATTTAAAGGGATGTACTTGGACTGAAAGCAAGAGGCTTAGGTGCTCTCTGGAGAGCAGAGAGAAGTGAATGTCCAGGGCTGGCTCCCCTGAGGAGAAAATGGAACTGCTACCTGATGACAGAAGGAAAGAGCTGGAGAGTCAATACCAACCCTGTAACACCCCATGGGACACTGAGCAGCAGCTCCAAGGAGGAGGGAAGGTCAGGGGGCAGTGACAGATCTGCACCTGTGGAGGGACACTGACCCTGCCCCGACATCGCTGACCAGCCAGGCTGGGATCTCTGGGCCAGATCAGAAAAATGTGCGGTGAGAGAAGCTTCCTCTGGGTTTGCCATGTCTCAGTTTGAACCTCCCTAGTGCCAAAAAAATAAACAGAGACCAGTGGGACAAAATCAGCACTCAGCTGGAGCCTGGGAAGTCCAAGGGGGAAAAGAGCTGCTCTGGGTTCTCGAGTTCACATCCACTCTTGTGTTTGATTTTATCTGCGGTGAGGCTTTCGCGGAGCTGGTTTTGCTTTGCATTGCAGTCACGTGCTTGTCTCAGGGATTTGGTTTTCTCTCTCCTCTTTGCAAAGCAGCACAAGGCAGGCTCCAGGGCTCTGCTGTGCACATGAAGTAGTCCTCGGCCATGGAGCTAATTGGAAAGCCATCTGCTCCCACGAATGAGGACGTTTCCATGGTTTTATGAAAGAAAGGGACTCCTCTCTTTTTCATTTTTCTTTTCCCTTTCTTCCAATGATGAGCCATCAGTGTGCACAGAGAGCCATTCCAGAAACGTGGTGTTTATCAGAGGTGTATTGCCCCACTGCCATGGGACAGAGCCTGGTGCAGGGGGTGAGAGGGGAGGGGAGAGTGGATACAAAGGCATCCCCAGCCCAGGAGACAGCCTGTGGAAGGTGTGGAAACAAAGCTGGGCAGGGGAAATGAATGAACACTTCATCCTGGGCCCTCCCCCCAGCGCGTCCATGTAAAATGTGGAGATTAGGTGGAAAATCCATATAGAAGGGAAATGTATGCCTTTAGCAGAGCGGGGCTCCCCACAGGCCAGCTAATTGTTCTGAATGGATGTCCTGGCACACAGACAGTCTTCTCTTAGTTTGTTTTCCTGCTTTGGCCAATGTTTCTGCTGTTAACTCTTCTTCCATGGGAGCAGAGTGGGTGGGGAAGAGGGAACTGTCCCTACCCTGTTTAACCAGGGCAGCAACACCTGACCCCTCCAAGGGCTTCCAAAAGTCACAAGGGGGGAAAACATTTCGAGATGAGGTGTGAGAGGTGAACACACGGGTCTGACAACAAACAGCCAAGGGAGGAGGGAAGCACTCTTGCTTGTTTTCTCGCCAGCTCCTGGACTGGCAGGGATGGGACATGTGGGAGACTGAATTAACTTCCAGGCTTAAGCATTTGTCGTTTTTACAGTGCAGAAGGGTTTCCCCAATACTTTCAAGTGTCAAGACCCTTGGGGGAATGAAGCCTCAAGTGGCATTCAGAGCGGGTGAGTAAATGTGGAAAGATGAGTGTGGAAGAGGCATCTGGGCACTTTGCAAGCAGGAGATCACATCTGCAAGCTGTGCTGGGCACTGCCTCCGAGGCCCTGCCTTGAGCCACTCCAGCCCCAGGTGTGGCCCTCACACAAGGTCCCTTGCATGGTAGAGAGGTGATTCCCAAGGGAAAGAGTAGGCAGGGTTGCTAGACGTGGGCTTAGACCAAGGTGGGGAAAGCTGATGTCCTGGAGGATGTTCTGGGTCACACCAAGCATCCAGCTCATCCAAGTGCCAGATCCTCTGGGCTCACCACTACTTAGGGCCTGGATTGCTCCAAGCAGCTTGGGAAGGGAGAAGGAAGCGTCCCCATGATGGGAGAGTGGGGAGCCAGAGCAGGAAGCACCCCGGCAAGGTTCAGCATTGCCTCTTGCAGGCAAAGTGGGGAGGGTGGGACAGCCAGAGCCAGTCCAGGTCTAAATGGATAGATCAGGTCTCCCATGAGGGACCATGGGGATTTCTTCCAGCCAGCCTTGGTGAGAGTTGGGGATCAGGGTATGGGCAGGCAGGAGGGCACAGAGTAGGACTTGCAGCTCAGCTCTGGCTTGGCTTCACTCCCTTCCTGCAGCCTTCGGGACATGATTTCTGCTGCTCTGCTGAGCTCCCAGTGAGGATATCCCCTGGCTGGGGAGATCCTGATGATGTCTGACAACTGTGGGCAGGCAACAATGGTTCTGAGCTGGATCCTCCAACTCAGAACCTCACCCAGTCCCCAGGTCTTCTCCTGGCCACCAGAAGGATTATGGCCAGGCACATCCCCACACTGGCCCGCTCCAAACTGGAGGCTAGAGGGATGAAGGAGCAGGCAATTCCTTGTCCTGATTTGCCATAACCATCCTCCACACTTCTGTGACAGACACATAACTCCCCCACTTGCTCACACCCCCAGCCTGGGGGTCCCAAGAGGTGCAGTAGCTCAGGAGAGGAGGGCAGAGCATGGCCAAGGCAGCGTGTTGAAAATACTACTGCTAATTACACAATGGGTTCCTTATGTTCCCTGGAAACGCAATATGTGGGAGGACTCCCAGCCAATTCATGTTTTAGGGCAAATCAAGGCGATATATTACTCGACTCAGCTCCTAAATTTGGTCATACTTTAGCTGGTGTTTTCAAAGGTTTGTGACTTAGGTTGGCCAATGCCACAGAGAGAAGCGATGGGGCAATTATCCTAATGAGGAACAAATGCATTACTTCTGCAAGTTATTTGGTGCTTGGAACGAGCCCTCCCCATTGCGTGACTACTTTGTACAGAGTTAACCCCTGCGGAGACCTCTGGGAGGTCATTTTTCTGGAGGACGAGAAGGAAATTCAGTGCCCATCAGATTGCTGGGGTTAAAAACTGTGCAACACATGAAGCTTTCACAGCAGCTGGCAGCAGCCTCACTGGCTTCACTGGCACTGAGCAGTTTTTGCCCTTCACAGGGCTGCTGGGCAGGCTGTGTGTCCTTCAGAGGTGCAAAGGACCAGCCTAGGAAAGCCCAGGTGCCTTTGAGCCCAGAGCAGCACAGCAGAGATCAGACTGGGCAGTGTGTCTTGGACAAGGCAGCATCCTCACCCTGTGGATGAGCAAGGCTTCTCTTGTCCCACTCCTGAATCGCAGCCTGCAGGTGCTGGTGATGCCATGTGCTGTCTCCTTGTTTTTAGGACCCTGGAGAGGAGCAGGATGAGCTCAGCCAAAGACCTGGCCCTTCCCAGCTCTCCACTGGCTCTGTAGATTTATCCCAGCATCGCACCCCAGCAGCCAGGGGGGCTCTGCAGGAGCCAGCAGAAATTCCTGACCCTCTTTGCCCACACACAATGTCTCATTTTTCCCATTTTTAGCAGTGTTCCCCAGGTGATTTAGAGGCAGTGAGGACCATCCTGCCCCTGACCACAGGCAGCCATCCCTGTGTGCACAGACCAAGCAGGATTCAGAGCCGCTCACAGCAGCTCTTCACTCAGCCCTGTCACAGAGCCCATGGGCCAGTAGTGCTCAGGCTCCTGTGTGGCCTCAGTTATTGAGGAGACAGAACCTCATCCATCCTCCAGACCCAATTTCAGAGCTCTTAAATGGGCTGCCGTCACCTGCCCCAGTCCCACAGGGAATGCTGAGGGGGTGACAAAGGCACATGGGGGGATTGCTGAGAGAGGCACTGCCTGGCAAACCCCTGACTGTGCAGGACTCCCTGGTCCCATCCACAGCGGGCACAGGGGCACAGGCTGGAGGAGCTGCTTGTCTCCAATTCCTTTTTGCTTTTGTATTTTTCTTTCTTCTCTTCCTGCCTTCTCCAGAAGGGCCCAGATGCCTTTACTTTGGCTGGGCTCCCTTGGCCAGCAGCCCGCGGAGGCACCAGAAACGCCGTGTGTGAGTGCGTGAGCCTGTGTGTGCAATATTAATACACAGAAATGGAAGACGACCAGCACATAAACATTCTTTACTGTTTGGGTCACAGCCCGGGGAGCTGTAAGGGCTTTTGTGCTGTTTTGAACACACAGACTAAATAGAGAGGGAGCAAGCAGAGCAGAGAGGATGAGAAGCTGGGAGGATGAGCAAGAAGGAGAAGCGAAGAGGACCCCCTGCACACCATGGGGTCTGACAGGGGCAGGCAGAGAAGGTGTTGGTGCAAGGCTGGGAGCTCCCAAGGACACCCACATCTGCTCCACATGGAGGGTTTGGCTGGAGGTGGGGGAGACACCAGCTTGGGGCTGCTCATCACACATATTTTTCTGCATTAAAGCAAAAGGTAAAGTAATAATAATGATAGGAGATGGCTGAAGGCTGAAATAACCAGGATTCCTGTGCAGATCTCGTTAGAGTGGCTTAAGTGTCAGTTTGGGAATAAGGAGGAGGGGGCTATGCTGGAAGTATTTCTGCAGCAGGCGAGGGGAAGGACGGTCTCTCCGGAGCTAACAAGACCCAGCTGCAGCCGAGAGTGTTAAATCAGAAACTATTCCGTCAACAGCCAGTTTGGCCAAATATGAAACATTTCCAGGGAATCAATGGCCGGTGCTGGTGACGCAGAAGCCAATAGTCTTGACTTCTTTTCCAGAGCCTCCAGAAATACACCCGTCATTTCGGACTTAAAGGGACAGGCCGCAATTTTTCCTCTCCTCTCGCCGGCGTTGGGCTGAGAAATCCACATCCCAGCAGTGAGAGCGGCGGCTGTGCTGGTTTAACCCACTGGTTAATGCTTGCAAAGGGCCCCAGGGGGGTTGGACCTGCCAAGCTGCTCCACATGACGAATCTGAACTGGACGCGTCCTCCCCGAATGTTTTCCGTGGAGATGAGCTCAGATGGAGACCTTGAGCTCTGCACAGCCAAGCTCCAGCCACTGCTGCCCTCATCCTGTGCTGGTGTCCGAGCCTTTGACCCTCACCTGTGCAGAGCACTATGGAAAACAAACGTTCCAGCTTTGCCCCTGGGGCTCCAGGAGAGCCAGGAGTCACCAAACCCTCAGGCAGGGCTGGCTGGTGTCTGCCTTTGCACTTGGTGACACATTTAGTGTCTCACTCTGCTCGAGGGCAAGGCCAGCAGCAGGGCTGCAGCCAGCATGTCTTCAGCACATTTAGATCTTTTAGGAATAAAACAGGGTGAATGGTGTAACTTTTTGTCTAGGTCCTCAGCCTCTCAGGTCTTCTCCCACTTTCCAAGGCACTGGGACATCCCAATGGCTTGCCCCAGTCTTCCTTCCAGCACAGGTCACACTCGTCCCATCCCAGCAGAGAAACAGCACCCGTGGCATCTGCCAAGGCACAGCTAAGCAAGACAGGTAAATCGTTTCAGTGTAAAATAATGATCCCTGGGGATAACATCTTGAGGAATACATTGAGTGCAGGTAGCCTGGTGTGCAAGATACAGGAGTTTTCTTAACAGACAGAAGGGGGGAAAAGTTGAAAAAAGGAGTGTAAAATAGTTGTGAATTGCTTGGACAATGCAGCAGTAAGGTTCATAGAGCTGTGTTTGCAAAACCTGTCCAGCTCTGAGCTTTGCAGTGCGCAATGCATCCATGACCTTAAGCATCCTCCCCGTCTCAGAGAGATCCTTCCCCATTCCTGTCCTGGATGGGTCGTGTCCTCCATCAGGGATTTGGTTGTGTTCTTCCCACAAATGGCTGCATTTAGCTGAGGACATGCCCACACCTGCAGCTTTGCACTGTAAAAAAGGTCTGAAAACCAATCTCCCACCATGGTTAAGCAGGACTTTCTTCCACATAACCAAAAGCTGCTGATCAGGGCTCACTGGAGCAAAGCCGTCCAGCTGCTGGGACACTGGTGATGTGGTCTGGCTTTGCCCAGGCTGTGCTTAAGCACACGTGGCTCTTTTTGCTCTGCACACCTCCCAGCTTGAGCAGGTGAAGGGCACTCTGCATCCACAGCATTGTCAGCCAAAAGTGAATTCCCAGTTGTGCCTGGACTTTAAACGCTGGGTTGGTGGTCTCCTCTGGTGATCACAGCTTTTATCAGGGGCCAGGGAGCTGGAAAAAGGAGTCAAGCATCCTGTTTCTCTTTTTCTGCTGTAAGCAGCCCGCATTCCCACCAGCTGCTCCGGCCACAAAAATAATCTTGGGAATTCTCCTGTAGAGCAGGCTCGGGGAAAGAGCAAAGTAGATGGAGAGGTTAACTTGGGGTGGGCTCGGTGGCAGCCAGGAGCTGGGCAGAATTAGAAGCTTTTGGAGCTCCCTGGAGAAAAGGGCTCTGCTGGGGCATGGCAAGCATCTCCCATTGCTTTAGGGGGGATAATGGAGCAACTTGTGTCCGGAGGGCACTGGGGTGGCACATGCCCTCGACATGGCAAGGAATCAGCAGGGCCCCCAGGCTCCTGGGATGGCTCTGGGCAGGGCAGGAGCTCTGGATTCGGTCTTGCCAGTTGAGGGCAGAGCATGGCAGGGAGAGTGAGAGACGAAGAGTGGAGGAGATAATGGTTGTGCCACAAGGAAAATGGAGGATGTGCCACGAATCCATGAGCTATGTCCTGTTCCCCATCCCTTGCACCCCGCTCTGCCTGCACCTATCATTCATGCTGATATCTCCTCCTCCACTGTGTTTCCAGAGGTACTTCCAGCATGGAAAGTTCTATTTAAAGGGTATTTTTCCTTTCTCTCTCCTTTTTTTTTTCGCTTTTCAATGGGAAGCCAAGGGGCTGTAAAATGCAGAGTTTCCCACCTAGCTGAACCAGAGGAAATGATGCTGACGAAGAGTTTAATTTACCCCATTGTAGCAGTAACAAGCACCAGTTTTTGGAGATGGACAGAAAAGCTGGAGTGGACGAGGTGGACCTTGGCTTGGGAGAAGAGGGGGTTTGCTCTCCCACTGCTTCCTAAGCAGCACACAAGGCACAGCTGGGAAGATCCAAGGGGGTCAGAGCAAAGCTGTCCCCGCAGCTCTTGTGCTCCTGGCAGTGAAACACCTCACGGCGCCAGGCATGGAGCAGGAGACCTCCCGTTTGAGCTGAGCAGAGCATGCTGGAGCTCTCGCACCTCCCATGGATCTAGGTCACCTCTCCCTGACTGTTTTCTCCTCCTGGGATGTGCCTGTGGAAGGGCTGTCGGTGCCGGACACGGCGCTCCCGGGGCCGGGGCTGCTCCATCCCGGCGCGCTCCCGGTGCGCTCCCGGTGCGCTCTCGGCGCGCTCCCGGCGGGCTGGGTACCGCAGCAGCCCCAGCACGGCCGATCAAACCCGCTCTGACTCTCCCTGGCGTTTGGCAGGGAGGTTAATCAGCTCCTGGGAAACCTCTGCAGAGCAGGCGGGGGGCAGGTCTGCCCAAGGCGCCGAGGAGGAGGGAAAGGGAAGAGCGCACGTCAGAGGTCACTGCTCTCGGGGGCGACACCGGGAAGTCACCAGGGTCCCCTCGGCCAGGGGCTGCCCGGGACCCGCCAGCTTGTCTGGGATGCAGCACACCCTGTGCCACACATAGGGGCGATTCCCCTGGGGGATTAGGCTTGATTAATGCTAATTCGTCTGCTCTGCCGCATTTTTCCAGCCCTGCCGGCATGCCTGGCTCTAACACATGCCGTGGGAGCCGTCTGTAATGAATGGGCAGCTTTCCTGGTGGGGCTGGTGATTGCCCCTCACAGTTCCTTGCTGTTGGGACAGTTATTTCAATGAATACTTGGGTGTCAAAGTCACCAAGCCGCTGGTGGAACATGAGCAGGGACCAGAGAGTGACAGTGAGACCCCAGACCCATCTGCTGCTGCTCCAAGCAGGCAGGGAGCATCAGGAAGGCAAGAAACACTTCTGTGTCCCTGCAGGCACCAGGAAGGTGATGTGCATAGGTGCAAAGGAGGTCAGGGACAAATCTGTGCTCCCAACAGAAGGGCAGCTGGGCAGTTGAGATATTTGGGGGACTTGGGCACTCCTGAAAGCCTTTCCCAGACTCCAGACTGCCAGCTTTGGGGTTGCAGTGGAAAATGAGCTTTGGGACCATCCCATGTAGCAGGAGGGGCAAGCTGAGGACTGCCAATGCAAATACCTGGGGCAAGAGGCCAGCCAAATCCATCTCCAGCTGAAGGTTTGGCTATGCTGGCACTGCCAAGGGACACAAATCCTGGCCCTGGATGCACTGGCCAGTGGGTAGATAAGGGGCAGCCCCTCCTCCCGGAGCTGTCGCTGCTCCGCAGCTTTCGCAGGCAATGGGGTCTGACCAAATGCTGGAGGTCAGGACCTCCTGGAGTCACTCGTTCCCAATTAACAAGTCAGCTGCACACCAAGATCTGCCAGGTTTTGCAAGAAAGCGTCCAGGGACAGACATGGGCTGGCTGTGTGAGCACTGTACACCTCCACTGGGGGACACTGCCTCTGGCCACAGCCACAGAGCCCTTTCTGGGCCAGGGCCAAGCTCCCCAGGGTGCTCCAAAGAGCAGCTGAAGATCCTGGACTTGTTTGCACCCTTCAAGCCAAGCACTCCAGGATCTTCCTCCTGCGTGTGAGCAGATGGGTATTTCCCTCTGCACTGCTTCCATTCTCTGGCCTGGGTGGATTTTGGGATGGCACTGTCTGTCCTTGGGTGCTCAGCTGTTGTATGTCACTGCTGGACTCGTGGCTGGGACATACTCCCCTGCAAATGTTGGCCTCAGCCTCTGAGACTGCCCAAATTCAATGATTCTTCAAGGCAGCCTCAGTTTTGGGAAAATTCTGGCACTTGCTACTTGTGTCACCCTCATGTTGTGCTCTTCCCATGCTGAACCCAGCAATGGTCCAGTCACACATCCAGATCCCCCTTTTATTCAGAAAAAAGCAAACAAATAATGTTTTTCACGTGTTTTAGCTATTGGTACAACCTTGTTTGCAGTCCTCTTGGATAGGAGGAATTCTGCCTCAGCTGTGTGCCATCCTCTCTGGATGATGCCTTAGGTGAACCTCTAACAGCAGTGGTAGTCAAACCAAGACCTCTCTTGGAGTAATGTCCTTCCTGAAGGCTGCAAACTGCCTTGGGGTTATCATTTTGCACACCAGACTCTTGTGATGGGGACTTTTAAATTCAGACCCTCCATGGTGAAACCCCAACATGCTGCAGCTCTGCCCCAGCAATGCCTCTAAGTGCTGTGCTCTTCCAAACTGTAAAATGTTCAGGATCTAAGTGTGAGTTTACCTTCCCCCCCCAGATTCGGGAGCCACACCAGTCAGCCCAGTCAGCTCTGCATGCTGCAACATTGGGAGAAAACAGAGATAAAAACATCCTGTAGGGCAGGAGCAGGATGGTGATTAATCCTTGGAAAAGGCTAACTGACATGACCATCAATAACTACAGTAACTTGTTATGGCTGCCTCATTCCAGGAGGATTACATGCCTGAACACTCCTTAAAACATCTAATGAATGTCATTTTGTTTTTACTCTCGGTGCTCATGCAAGTGAAGCACTTGGCAGCGCTGGCCAGAACCATGGGGAGAGCCTGTAGGGCTGCTCCAGCTTCCCACACGCTGATCCTCCCGCACCTCCCTGCTGACCTGAAATATCCTTGCTGGGTGCTCCTGCTGTCCTGCTGCCAGCTCTGTCCCACCAGGATCTTTGCTGTGGCCAAGGGCTGGCTGTCCCTGCCTTCAGCTGGCTTGGGTGACATCTGCCTGCAGGCACAGGCACCGTGGCTCACACCTTGCTCTTGATCTGAAAGCAGAGTTTTCATCAAGCAGAACATGGGTCAGGTTTTCCTGCATTGCCCTCATTTTGGGGCTTTCTGTGGCAACATTCACAGAGGAAGATGGCAAAGACACAAGGGCTGACACAAGTTGTATTTCATAGAATCACAGTATCACAGAAGGGTTTGGGTTGGGAGGGATGTTAAAGACCATCTATTCCAGCCCCCCTGCCACAGGCAGTGACACCTTCCACTAGAACCAGTTGCTCAAATCCCATTGGACCTGAACTTGAACATTTCCAGGGATGGGATTTGTCTGCTCCACCCTCAGATTTCTCCTCCTCATCCCTACTGAGAAAACAAACCAAACCAGCCATGAACCTGCCATTGAAGGCCAGCAGCCACGAGCCCTGCAGGCATCAGCAAGCCAAGGTGAGGTGTGGAGTGTCCAGAGAGGGTTTCCCAGCCCCAGGTTTGTCTTGGTATGCACCACCCCAGCCGTGCAAGTCACTTGCATCTGCGAGATCCATTTCCTCCTAATTTTGCCAAGGAATGTTCTTTGAAAAGGAAGAATAGCGAAAGCAAAGCTGTGAAAGTTGTGTTTTGCACTGCGGGACCACGTCATTTTGCCTCTCCTGAGCAGGCAAGCAGTGATGAACCTCAACCCAGCAGGCTGGGGCTGGGAATCACTGTGGAGATGCTCACCTCCCTGACACTTTTTTGGGGGGGAGAGGGAGTTTTGGCAAAGGTTGTGTACAGCTCCACAACCCGAGGGTTAATTCTCTGCCTTGTTCATGCTGTACAGGGGCATTATCAGTGAAATACAGAGGCCACTCTTTTTCTCCAAAACCCCACCATGAATTCGTCATGGCTGCAAGGAAGGCTTTTATATTTTTTACTGGCAAGGCTGTCTGGGTTCATTCCAGACTCGCCCCTCACCCCCATACCAGGGGCAGCCAGGACTCCTGCCTCACCCTGCTGTGGATTCATTTTTTCAAGGTGTTGACAGTTTCTTGCCTGCTGATGCTGTGGGAGACTTTCTGGATCCTGAACAAAGGTTTCTGAAAAGGTCTGGAGATGCTCTCTGGAGTCACACTGTCTGACCCCACCGATGGTCTGCAGCCATGCAAAGAGACCTCAGTGCTGACGGGGACATCAAAGCCCATCCAGACACCAGGATCCCACCCCGCTCCTCCCCACATCCTGCCAGGATAATCAGCCTCACCAGTTACTTACTGGAATTCCTTAAACATGAGGCTGTCGGCAGAGATGCAGCCGAGCCCCGTGCACAGCTCACACCTGACCTTCCCTGATTTCCGCAGCCCCGGACGACTTGGCTTTTCCTATTAGCAGAGGACCTTTTTGCCGCTTCTTGTACTCTCAGCCTCATATTTCAAATTCCTTCGCAGCTGTATCTGGTTTTCATTTCAACATATTACATTTAGATACATATATATATATATATAATACAATGAGAAAGGATTTTCAAGGTATTAAATGGAACATGCGAGCCTAATTATTCAGGATGACCCAATGCGATTCAGTAAGTCCAGCCAGTTGTTTATATTGGCAAGATGAGAACAAAATATCATTGGATATGGTCATTACTCTTATAAGATTTCAATATATATACATTGTCAGGAGTCCCTGAGTTATGAAGTCCTCCTCACAGGAGGAATAAACATGCTGGGTAGTAATCCTGGAAGCAATCAAAATGCCTTCGGCTCAGTGCCTGCAGAGCCCCTCTCTCTACAGCCAGCCCTGAGCCCATGGGCCTTGCTCACAGCCCAGACTCACCCACAGATGGTTTATCTCGCTCTGAGGCCATGGGCAGAGCTTGGAGAGCGAGCAGAAAGGCAGAAATAGGATTCTTGGCATTTCAGGTTGAATTACTGGAGCTGTCTATGACTGGCCCCACTGGTCAAATAGGAAAAAATAACATGAGGGAGTTGGCTTCGCTCTCAATATGGCTGGAGGAGCCTGACAGGCGTCTGCTCCTGCCTGCTGGCCTGGGAACGGCCTCAGGTGTTCTGGGATGGGGGAGGCAGGGCTGGCTGCTGCGTGGTTTGTCCAGAACATCCCACCTGGGGATGCTGCCCCTGCTCCCCACCCAGCTGAGCATGCCTGGGCAGCAGCTGCTCCAGCTGTGGATGCAGGAGTGAGCTCTGCTGGGAAGGATACATGGAAAAGGGCTGGTCTCCACTCCTACCCCTTGTGCACACCTGAGGAAAGCTTTCAGAGCTTCCTTGCTGCCATTTTTTGCCTGTGACCTGGGGAAGTGGGACACTGTGGGGATGCAGGCCAGGGCAGCAGTGAGACAGATGTGCCAGAAATGCCACATCAGCCTTTCAGCTTCCACCGGAGACCTCCAGCTGCATGGAAACCTCTCTGTGATGGTGATATACAAGCTCCTCCTAGAAACAGGGAGAATGGCACCCTCCCAGCTCCTGTGTGCAGCCCTGGGTTTGCCTCTCCTGGGACCCCAGGGACTGTCACAGGGTGCAGGGACACTGGGCTGAAAATACTCAAGTCTCAGCAGTGGCTGCTGTCTATGCAGTGACACACTGCTACCCCCTCCACAGCTCAACTCCTGCTTGCTACCTACAGGGCACCCAGGAAACCCCTGGCAAGGCTCTCTGATGGGTAAAGGACTTGCCCTTCAGCTGGGCCTGTGTCTGGGGGGTATAAATCAGCCCAAAAGACAGCGTTTCTCTTTCAGGGAGAAGTTAACTTTCCGCTGAATGCACTGAGCTGACAAGCGGTGAAGCCTTGGCTGTTTACTCCAGAGCCCAGGCGTCATGGTCCACATGGCTGGAAGTCTCAGCAGGGCTCTATTCACTTTGATTTTACACCAGGGTTAACTAGACCCCGGTAATTATCCCCTTTTAACAAGGCAGTGTTTACACCTATGAGAAAGGGTCAGCTCCTGACTTGCTCACTTCGGCTGGAAGGAGAGTATTGCTCATGGCAGCTGGAGAGGTGATGTGACCGTAGGGGGGAAAGAAAAGATGGGAAGAAAGAAAGAAGTGGAAATAGGAAAGGTGATCTTAAAGCTCAAATGAAAAATATCCCCCATGATCCTTGACTCCACAGCTTGCTCCCTCCCCGTCCCTCCTTCCCCCACCATGCTGCGATGCAGCCTCCGAGTGCACATGGAGATAGTTGGAAGCTGGGATAGGTTGATGGATTTCTTAGCTCCTGGGCTATTAAATGTCTGGACCAGCTAATTTTAAAGCAAATAAGCAAAGGCCAAATGACAAATTGTTTGGGAGGCCCTTCAGGAGGAGGATGGAGTTTTACGACCACCAAGGGCACTGTTGCTGCCATTAAATCCGTGGACATAGGGGAAAAATAAGATCTGATTTATTTGGTGACGGTGGAAAATATTATCCAAGCTATAATTTATTGATCACTGCATCCTCCCAGTTTTCAAGGCCTCCTTCTTGTGCATATGGAACGTATAGATATTTTTCCGCACATATGAGGCTAAACACATCGTGGCTCCTGCACTTGAGGAATTTTTGCATGCTCTGCTGGCCGTGGGGCAGGAGCCAGCAGAGCAGGACTGTGGAGCAGCTCTGTGAGGTGAGGGACAGGTCACCTTGGGGCTGGGGCTGCTCTTCAGTCAGGCAAGGAGCTGTGGGATTACTGGGAATGACTTGACGCTGGCAGGTCTCTTCCTTCCTGCTGGACACTGATCACTGCCATAGGATCCTTCCTCTCCCATCCTGCCCCCCTCGACCCTGTGCCTTCCCTGCCTGCTGCTCCCCGGAGCATCATGGAGACACAGAATCATTCAGGCTGGAAAAACCTGCAAGGTCACCAAGTTCTACCATTAACCCAGCCCTGCCAAGGCCACTACTAAGCTGTGTCCCCAACCTACGTGTCCCCAGTGCCACATCTACACATGTTTTAAATCCCTCCAGGGATGGTGAGTCCACCACTGCCCTGGGGCAGCCTGTGCCAGGGTTGGACAACCCTTTACATGGAGAAGATTTTCCTAATCTCCAATTCAAACCTCCCCTGGCATAACCCAAGGTCATTTTCTCTTGTCCTATTGCTTCTGACTTAGGAGAGACCGATTCCTGCCTCAAATCCACAAGGAGAAATAGTGTCCCTGGGGAAGGATAAACTGGCCCAAACACCCCTGCACACCCATGGTGAGGGGAAGGCAGACCCCGAGGAGGTTTGGTCTTTGCAAAGGAGAGCAGGGACACACACCAAAGCACTGTCAGCAGCGTTTCCCAGTGCTCCCAACCAGGCTCAGGAGCCCGTGGAGCACAGCTGCCTCTGTTACCTGGCTCAGGGAGCAGGATTGCTTCCCACTGCCAGCACGGGTAGTGGGAGCAAAATTCAAGATGGCAAATGAAAAGAGGGCAGCTTTGGGCCCCCAAGAGCTTCGCTGGAGCTGGAGGATTTCTAAGCCAGTCCATCTGGAGAGGAGAGAGCCAGGCTCTGCAGGGATAGCCGGAAATAACAGCAATTTATGCAGTTATGTTTCCAGATTTTTTTTCCTCTAACCATCAAATAATACCGTAAGGAAAAAATAAAAAAAAAAGAAAAAAAAGGAGAAAGGAAATAGAAAAAGCAATATAGGGACCAGAGCTTTTAATCCTCTCTGCGTTCCCAGAGAAATCCAGGGCCTCTTTCCACCCTTTAACTCACTCCTGCTCTCCATTAAAACCTCCTCCAGTAGACCCAGGGAGAGGAGCCTGACTGCTCCACACACAGTCTGGGACACCTTTCCCCTGTGCAAGCAATCAGATGCAAAACCAGATCCCTGCAGCTTTTGGGGCTGGCCCTTCTGTGGCAGGTGACATTTGCAGAGCTCCTCCAGGCTGGCAGCCCAGGGAAAGCACGAGCTGGTGCTGGGGATCTGTGTGAGCTCAGCGCTGCTCCCAGAGCAGCACAGAGACCTTGGCCTTCCCCCGGCAGGACGATGCTCGCTCCCAGTCAGACACAGCGTTTCCCCAGTCCCGATATCGGCACGGCCCTGCTGTGCTGCTGATCCGTCGGTAGCTGCAGCTCTGTACCACTGGGGAATGACAGGAAAACAATATATAGAGGCAGCAAAGCCTCCCAGCCCCTGCTCCAGAGCCGTGTGCTCACCTCCTGCGCAGCCTGGGAATGCTACAGGATCTCCAAGAGCTCAGGATGTGTTTTGGCTCCGAGCAGAGCCCTGTTCTCCCTGCTCTCTGCAGCTCAGCGCAGCCCAAGGGATGTGCCCAGGTGCCAGGTGTGATGGCATGGAGATGTCTGGACCTCCAGCATCCTCCTCTGAAGGAGAGCACAGGAGAAGAGCAGGCGGGCAGGCAGTGAGGCGGAGAGCCCTGTGAGCGCTGAGCCCCTGCGGTGCCACACATTTGTTTTCCTTGATTTGGGGAGCAAAGGCCGGGGCAAAGGTGGGCTGCCCAGACCACCCACAGCCCTTGGTGGTGACAGGGACTGATGAGCCGAGAGGGACCTGCTATCCCCTTCACAGCAGAGCTGCAGCCAGGCGGGGGGTGCGGACGGGATGAGCACAAGCTGCAGCACGGGTGGGTTCCTGTGGTGGTGCCTGGCTGCTCCCAACAGCCTGAGTGAGGGTGGGTGAGGGCCTGGATTGCCTGGAGAGCAGGGTTAAATCCAATAAACAGCACTGTCTGCTTTTCCTCTAGCATAGCATCTGGAAATGAGGTGAAGAAAACATTTTTGGGTGGGTTGAGTGCTCCCATTGCATCGATCAGGTCGGGAATCCGGGAGAAGATGGATAACTGCTTCCTCCCACTTGTCAGGCAGAAAATACACAGTGCTCAGAAAGCTGCTGGGGCTCTTGCCTGTGACACAGAGGGACCAGGGTACAGGTCCCCATGCCCAAATCTCCTCTTAGGAGACCTGTGAGAGTATTTGAGTGAATGAAGTATCCCAATTAATGCCTCTTCTTAAGGCTTCTCTCTTGCTGGGGTAAGAGGATGCGGTACCCAACCAGACTGTCCCGATCAGCGAGGAGAGGGGGCCCTGGGAATGATGATTTCCTGCCTCAGCCCTGAATTAAACAGCAAATATTTTCTCCTTTTCTTGGAACAAACTGGGAAGAGAGCTGTGCTGCTTCCAGGAGAGAGCAGAGCCTTTCAGCGTGCTCATGCATCAGTTGGACTCGATGCCCAAAGCACAGTACAGGATTTCTGGCATCACCCAGGCTTGCTGGACGAGCTTCCCAAGGGACAGACAGAGCTTGGGGTGAGCCAGCCCCTGTCAGCACAGACCCCCCTCGATGGGTGCAGGCAGAGGACATGCAGCCCTCACACTGAGCAAACAGAAGAAGATCTCTCTTGGCACTGGAGCTGTTTTCCCTTCCCAGAGTAAAATGCCCAAGTACTTGCTATATTTAGACACCGGGGTTTTTCAGGAAACACAAAGAGGCTTGTGTGAAGCTCCATATTCACCTCTGGAGATGGCTCCTGGCCTCCTGACTAGGGCTGGCTCCAAAGCCCATCGTTGCATCAGTGCCAACTCCACATGTCCTTCCTGCCCCACCAGGCCTCCCACAGGCATCGGGGGTCCCTGACATGCCCTTGGCCCATGGCAAGCTCTGACCAGCCCCCTTTTCACATGGGGAAAGGCTTAGGAAAGCTGGCGGAAGGCCAGCACGGCAATGGGAAAGAGCAGCAGTGCCTGACTCCAGCTGCCACCCAGCCCTGGAAGTGAGGGCTGCTGGTGCTGCATGGCAGAGGGCACTGAGGGTGGCAAAGCCATCCCATGATAAAAGCTTCTTCAGCTTTCAATGTTTTTACCTTGAGAGAAAAAGAAAAAGGTTGCATTTTTGACCAAGTTAAGGACTTGCCACCACTCCTCGGGGTGCCCAGGCTGGGGTCCCCATCCCCATCACCCACCCGCAGCTGCAGGGCAGCCTTCCCTCCACGGCTCCTTTTCCAACTGGAAGCCTTCCCAGCAAGGAGCAGCAGGAGAAATCTTGGCTTCTGGCGGGGAAAGGCAGCCAGCGGCAGGGAAGGGCGGGGAGGGAAGGAGATGCATTTCCAATGCTCGAGCGCACCATCCTCGCAAGCATCCCCGTAATTGCAGCCACATGCTGGCTCCCACAGCCCTCGCCTCCGAGCCCCAGATCCCCTTGTCCGCTCCCGGGGCTGCTGCACAGCCCTCCCCGACCCAGACATGCCTTTCATCTCCTGCTTTAGGCCAAGAGAGAGCTGCACCCGTTCTGCATCACGGACCTGTAAACCCAGCGGGGGCAGCGGGGAATTTCCAGCACACCCTTAAGCCACACAGAAAAATGATGGACCCTGGATTATAGCGGTCCCCAGGCCCTTCTTTCTCTTTCTTTCCTCCCTGTCTCCTCCAACATGAATATTTATCCCCTCGTCTGGGCTGTCTTCTCGCCGGCCGTCGCCATCGGCATTCCTGCAGGAATTCCTCCTTCTCCCGCCACCGAGTGCAGCCCGGGGCCGGGGCGAGGGGGAGGCAGCCCTTTTCATTTCCAATCCCCCCATCCTCGATGGAGAGTAAACATTGTTCCTCTCACAAAGGCGGGTATTGTGGCAGGACGGGGGGAAGGCGAGCGGGAGGAGGAGCGGGGGAGATGAAGTGCGAGCTGCAGGGAGGGAGGGCACGGGAGAGCCCCCTGAGAAGAGGGCGAACGGGATGTGAATATAAATTCTGTAAATATTTTCTTTAAGGTGCTGCATGTAATCCCAGGAAATAGATCCAGTTTCACCGGGGAGTGGGGGCAGCGGGACTGACTTTGCCAGGGGTTTCTCCGCATTGATTGAAACCCTGATGGAGAGACTGGGGGAGCACCCCAGCAGCTTGGGAGAACACCAGAACCTCCCTCTGCCACCGTCCTGCCTCCCCTCCAGGCCCAGCCAGCAGCCAGCAGTGCCTTGCCCCTGGTGCTGTCCCCACTTGCACTCTTCAGGCTCTTCTCGCTCAGGATAACACCTGGCTGGGCTGGTAAAGAGAAGAAAAATGAGGTTTCAGTCCTGCAGCAAAGGGTTTAGACCCTGCCAGCCACATCACCCTGAGCAGGGACAAGATTCTGAGTTGAGGTGGGGGCATGTGGCACCCAAGGGAGGTGTAGGGACACCTCAGCCTGGCCACGACCCAATAAATCAAGCACAAGGCTTGAGATTTGTCTAAAGGGGCAACCCTGGTGACGGTGTTCCGTGGGCAGCAGCAGCCATGGGGCAGCCCCACCATCCTCTTTCCAGCCTGGGAGCGGCTGTGTCCATCCTTCACCTGCCTGGACCAGCTGCCCTTGGCCAGGGAGAGGACAGGAGGCGGGGTGCCCCAGACTGGCACTGCTGCCTGCCCCCCGCTCCACGGCCTGGGGCTTTCCCAGCCCTCCCGCAGAGCTGCTCCAGGAGGATGAGCCCTTACCCCGTTCCGGTCGGACGAGCCATTGAGTCTCCTTCAGAAAAGGATTACCAAAACATCCAATTATGCTTTCCTTTCTGCCTGTCTCCCGTCCTTTTGATGATCTTTGTCATTGTATGAAACAACTGTGTCCTGAAGTCAGGCTTTCCATGGACCCTTGCTTTACTGGTGATTCTTCACTTGCCCAGGTCCATCCCAGAGCCCCATGTACCCTCCTGCAGGCACAGATGCTCTCCCCACCCCACAACCTGCTTGCTTTAGGGCTCTGAGCGAAGCACCCACTGCTGGACAGGAGCCAGTACCATCTCTGTGTCCCATCACTCATGTGGAGCTCATCCTCATCCTCAGTTCAGGCCTCTGGGGCAGGTGACCTCCCAATGCCTTTGGCCATGCCACATCATCCCCCCACAAAGGGCAGAGGCCACCATGGTCCCACTTGCTCCCCGAGCTGTGTGTGAGCACAGGAATCCCTGATTCTAAGGCATTTCTAGGAATTCAACAGTTACTCTCTGAATTATTGTTATCCCTCTTGCTCACAGGGGATCCCTGTCACCACCAGCTGTCCCCCCACAGCCCCAGGGGAATGCATGCCATGGTCACAGTCCCCTTTCACCAGGGGCACCATGAAATGTGACATTGGTGGTGGGGCAGTGGGGAGGTCAGGAGAATAACCGCATTGCAAAAGAGATTAGAGCGGTTCAGAGAGGTCCCGGGGGGCTGCAGGGGCTGACCCGGAGGTGTGCCTCACCCTTTCACTGCCAGGAGCATCCCTGCATACTTACTTCATTCCTCCTTTCACAGTTCCTGTCGCTGGCTCCTATTTGAGAGGCGACGTGGGGCTCCCCAGGCCTTTGATCTGCTCCAGCACAGCTGTTCCCAGACCTTTATGTAAGGGACGAGAAATGTGACTGAAATAACCAACAGAGGGAACAGAAGCAAGTGTAAAAAGCTATAAATAAATATGACACAATAGCTGTGGTCACTGCTAAATAAGTTTTAAATTGAATTGATGGTATAAATAGAGTTGAAAGCAAAGATGCCACCAGCAGGTGACATGGGTTTGAGGTGGGGAGTGACCAGGGTGATGCAAGTGCAAACACATGGAGGCCCCACGTGTTCTCATTGCCCTGCTCCATTCTCACTCTCTGTCACCCATGGAAGTGGTTGTCTTGTCCTCTCCTGCTTTGGAGGGGTTGTTGAGTCCTCCCAAGGCTAACAGTGCTCGTGAGAGGGGAGCTGGGTACAGAGGGATGGGGAAAAGCCCATGGGACCCAGAGGGTCCTCCTTCCTTCCCTCCCCTTGGCCACACTGGACCTGAACGATCCAGACAGGGTGGGCTGTGCCAGCTCCGCCCTGGAGGTACATGAAGAAGGCTGAGCCCTTTGAGGGATATAGCAGCTCAGGCCCCTCTTGCCACCCTCCCAGAGCCCCCCTGGACAGCTGACAGCCTCACATGTGGCCTCCATGCAGCCATTAAATGGAGTTTACATTTCACTTTCAGTGTTTAAAATCTTTTCTCCCTTTCCTTTCCCTTGTTTCCCCAGCAGATGTGTTATCCCTCGCTCCAGCAGGTCCTGGCCCTTCACAGGGCTGTGACACTTGGCAACAAGAGCTGTGCATGCATTGACTCCCTCTCTGGCTGATGCAGGAGCCTTGTGAGCTCCTTAAATCAGTCATTTTGCATCTGTCCCTCAAATTCCAGAGGCATTTGGACCCCTCAATCCCAAACCCACATGAGAGCGCAAGGGCTGCACTTGGTACAAGCGCTGTAGCTCCCACGTAACCAGGGCATCATCCTGTGTGCTTGGCCATAAAAAACAGACCAAGGAACAGGGCCAGGGACCTGCCTCCCCCTGGCTGAACTTGCTCCTCTGGGCACAGCAATCCAGCAATACCCCAGAGATGCTCAGCAAATAGCACTGAGATCAGCCATGGGAGATCCTGGTGGGGACAGTGATGTGCTGCCGTCACAGCTGTGCCACAAAGGGGCTCACACTGCCAACCTCCATCAGAGCCAGCTCAGGATGCTGCCAGCTCCACAATGCTCAGCAGCACGTGGGAGAGGACATCCCACCCGTGGCTGATGGGCAGAGACCTCTTCTGATTTCATCCATGGATGGTTTGCCCAGCTCAGATTCACAGCAATCCTGGCAGGCTGGAAAACTTCCCCACCCTTTTTTCCCTCTTTTCTACCTTCCTTGCTGTGGGTCCAAACCAATTTCTCTCCCAATTAATATTTGGGCAAACACCCGCCTTGGTAGAGAGCTCTGGGCTGGGTTCAGCTCCATGCACGGGCGTAGTGGGGAACAGGGGAGAATGTGTGGGAAGGGGCGAGGGGCTGCAGATCAGGGCTGATATGGCCTGGCATTTTGGCAGAATTTTCTAGGACAGTTTGTACAGTGTCTTCCCCATACAATGGTTATGTCTAGCCGCCGCGCTGCAGCTCTCATTTCCATGAGCAAGGAATTCAACCGAAAAGTAAACAGGAAAAAACGTTACATCTCACAGTTTATAAATATATACAGTATTATTTAGGCAGTCAGGCCAATTTGCACAGATGCCGCATATATGCTGTGACAGATCTCTGTGTTGTTTTGGAGGCACCCCTTGTGAATGGGAAACAGGGCTGGTTTCTCGCCATGTCTGCATGAAATATCGGTATCCTCCTGCAAGCTGGCTGCCAGCAGCGAGTGCTCCGGCTCTTGGGAACAGCTCTGTGAGCTGATGTGAGCTATTTGCACGTAGAGCTCACAGACTTGAGCCCCCACGTTTCCAACTCGGGCTGCACGAGGCCTTGGGAAGAGGCAGGGGAGCTTTTCCTGGGGATTGCATTGGGGATTTCAGCCTGGGATCCGATGGGACAAGCCGTGCCCCGGTGGGATGGGGCAGGACTGGCACACACATCTCCATCAGGGTGAGTCAGCACTCTGCAGTCCCTGTTCCCTTGTCTGACAGGCTGGAGCTGCAGGTTCCCAGGGCCTGGGGGCATAGATGGGCACAGGGAGGGCAGACTCGCCTCCAGCTCCACACTGAACACGGGACCTTAGCCCTCATCCCATCAATCTCCTCCACAAGGAGCGTCCCACCATGCCCCAAACCTGGAGCCACAGTTCAGATCAAAATGACAGGACTGGGCTTTTTCCCTTCCTCCCCCTCGCACACCCAGCCTGAGCCCAGAGGTTTATTCAACCTGACAGCCGAGTGACTTGATCGTTCGAAGCGATGTCTTAATTACAGGACATCCTCCATGGCATTTTCTGGCTATGGCCGGTAAAAGAAACTTCTTTTCGCCGTCCTCCCTCTGCCCCCCCAGCACCACCGAGCCGTGCCGAGCCACGAGAGCTGCTCAGACAGTGGGGATATTGTTTTGGCCATTGCCTGAATGGCCCAGCCTCCTCAGCTGTAAAATTACCTAGAGGATAACTAAACAAACCCCAGACAAACACTTCTTTAAAGGCACTGCTTACTTTGCAGCAGCCATTTCCCCCTGCCTGCCACATGTGCTCATGCTGGGTTTTCTTTTCCTCCCTCTCTCAAGGGTGACGTTTGCAATGCCCTTGCGAGGCATTGCATGGGGAAGGAGGGACAGCGAGGCATGGGGGCCATGGGGGATGCCATGGGCTCTTCTGGACCAGGCTCTGCTCAACCTAAGCCCCGGGGTTGGAGACCTTACAATGCTGAGGCATCCAGAGCAAGCAGGGAGGCAGAGAGCAGCTCCTTGCGCTGGTATGTGTTGGAGCTGGGAGGAGGATGGTGCTTCAAAGGGTTCAGCCCTGACCCATTGCCTGCAGGGTCTGGGTTTTTTTCCCAAAATAGCACTGCTGGCTCACAGGAATACTGGCCCAAAGTCCACTGGAGCCAGTGGAAAAGCTGTCCCAGACTCCGGCACTGTGCGTTACCCAAGGGGGCTGCTGAGCTCCTGGGGACAAAACCAAACGTTAGGGATGATAAAAACCCTCTCGACTGTGCTGGTTAAATGGGGAGGTCAGGACAGGTCCCCTCTGGGAGGTTTTGCTGTTTTCCAGCTATCCTTTATAAATAGGAGAAAAGTTCTGGCCAAATCCTCCTTCAGAGTCAATCTAAGCATTTCCTGAGTCGGTGTTGATTTCACAGATTAAAGCTGGTCAAAAAACAACCTGGTTGCAATCCAGACAGCATTAATTTTTGGAAAAAGACCTTGAGGAATTTCATTTGAGTTTATTCCGAGGGTAGGGGCTGCGCTCTTCCCACCCAGAACCTTGTTTGATTTTGGAATACGTGCAATAAACACATGAATGCCGAGAACCAGATACAAGCAAGAAGGCTGCCTTCTGCTGCAAAGGCTTTTTTTTTTTTTTTTTTTTTTGTAAAAATATGGGTTACTAATCAAGCTGAGGTTGTGCCTTTAATTCCAGGTCTGCCAGTGAGCCACTAACTCAAAATATTACAACTGCACCCAAGTTTCTGTGTTCACAAGGGCTGCAGTAAAAGCCTGGGTTTTGGCATGGGAAAGGAAGACAGGAGTTTAGGATGAAAAATCCCATTGATCCCAAAATAAAAGCATGTTAAATAAATCCCTCTGTATTCCTGCAGCCTGTCAGAGGGAGAATTTCCTTTCTGGTGCAGTTGACCCATCCAGAGAGAGCGTGCCCTCGCTAAGACAGGGGTGGAAACCTAAAACACAACACCACAGTGTGTGCTCTGGAAATGCGCGCAGCCCAACCAAGGCAGATCCCAAATTTTGGCAGATTCCTAAGATCAGGAAATTCCTTGAGAGTTCGGGAAATTCTCCAAGACTGAACCCAAGCTATTTCACTTGCAGAAGATATCAAGTTCTCCTCCTCCTCTTTTTTTTTTTTTTTTCTTGTTGATGATGGGTCAGCGGGACCTTGGCGAGCGCACGTTGCTGTACAGTGAGAAAGAGGATTAGCAAACACTGCCGAAGGCCAAGCGCAGATGCAGGGCCTGCAGGAACAGCTGCTTGCAAAGGGAAGCGGGTGAAGCCAAGTATCAGCCATGAGGTCCCAGTTCCAAGCAGGTCTGGAGGGAGCCCAAGCTGGTATCAGTTACACTTTCTTCCCTGAGCATAAATAACCACCTGTTATTTACGGCCATTCTCGTTGCGTGCCTGCGGGGTCACCTCCGAGGATGGGGCAGAGCTGGCTTCAGCAACAGGACATGGAGGGCCCCTCTTTGAACCCAAAAATAACTGCCACTCATCCCCTTGCCTCAAGTGACGTGGATAATGGCAGGGTTTCAGCCCAGCTGTTCCCACATTTGGTATATCCAGAGTCACCCAGAGCTTGGGGACATGTGGGAGCCGTGCTGTCCATGGCTTGGAACAAGCAGGTCATGACCTCAGCCAAGGAAAAGCAGGCCTGAGGTATGGGGAAACTTCCTGCTGTCCCAGAACCCCATCTCCAGGCAAAATGCCCATGGCTAGGCAAAAATAGGCACAAATTCGAGATTCAGATGTGCAGGTTAACTTACCCCAGGTGGGCTGCTCTCCACCATTCACCACAGAAACACTCATTTTCCACTGGGACAATCCTCATCCAAGCAGGCTGTTGGCACATCCAGGGAAGTTCTACGTGGCTTGTGCCTCCAAAATGCAGGAGATGACGGAGAGAGGACAGCCCTCAGGCTGCTCCTTCACAGAGCCCTGCAGCAGCCTCTGCACTTGGCCATCGCCCCTGTGGGCCCACCATGTACAGGGAATCCTGTACCCATGGCTGCCCCTCCTGCCCCTCTCTCTTGCTCAAGCCACCTCAGCAGATCTCTCTCCCTGTCCTCCCTTTGCTTGCAGAAACCAGGTGCCCGTGGTTGACTTTAAAAAAATAAATCACCTAGGAAGTCTGTTTGTATAATTGCCCTTCAATATTCCTCACATCCCAAAGGAGAAGTACTTCCTTTCCGCTCCTGTGGTGCTTTTCTTCCACTGTGTGCAGCAGTGAGGTCACTGAGCAGAGGTTTTGTGGCTCAGCTGCTGGGCTGCTGCCATCATCCTGTTCCAGAAAAGGCAGAAGGTGACTCAGCTGGACATACAGCTAAGGACGAATGTGGATCTTCCTAAAATTCGAAGGCACAGCTCTGCAAAGGACCAGGCTGAGTGCTGGACAAGCAATCAAACATTCCAGCTGGTTTGGGTTGGAAGGCACCTTAAAGAAGATCTAATTAGTTCTGGGGAATTTCTTTAAACCAAAAGCAACAAAACTCTTTTCCCCACCAGGGACAGTCCCTAGAGAAGAACATTGCAGCCCTGAAGCCATGCAATCCCTCAAAATCAGGGCTCCTCAGGCCCTGCAGACAGCAGAGTCTGGAGGAGAATATGTTGCTGTTGGAGATGAGCTGGCACCAAGCTCCTCTCCTGGGTCCACGGATGGGCAGCTCAGACACCTCATCTCAGGGCTGATCCCCTGTGAGCGGTTGAACCAGGGACTCCCACGGTCTCAGCCAGGCTGAACAAGCCCATGATTTGCTGCCAGAGCCCTTCCCAGCAAAGCCAGGATGGACAGGAACCTCCTGGCAAGGACCTCTCCTGCCAAAGCCCCCCAGCTGCACCAGTGCCTTCCCTCAGGGCACATGGCTTCAGTCCTGCCCTGCCAGCACAGCTCTGTGCCTGACACAGCCTCAAGCCCTCACTCGGAAGGCATTTTCCTCTCCTACAATCTTCCTTTAGCTTCAGGGATATCCTTTCAGGTAGGCAGGAGCTGACTAAGCTTTTTCTTGCCCTAGGGAGCCCTCCCAGATCTTTACCTGCGCACAGAGCAGCCTTTCCCCTCATACCCTGGACACGGGAAACAAAACCCCAGCTCCTCCCTAGCCCCAGACACCAGGCTTTAATAGCATTCCCAGACTTCTGCTCAGCTGAGCCCAATCTGATGGGAACCAGCTGAGATCAGGTCTGCTCCTCGGGGCTCACATGGCCACCCCACTACCACAGGTCGCCAGTGCCCCACCATCAGCACGCTGGGGTTTCCTGGGAGGGTGACATCTCCTCCTTTCCTCATTCTTCATGCTCTTCATTCTGACCCGTGTGCTGCTGAATCCTGGGGCTGCTCCTGCTCCATCTCCATGGCTGTTTTCTGTTAATGCTGTCATCCCTGGAGTCCTGGCATAGCTGGGAAAAGATTTTTAAGCACATCACCTCCTGCCTGCCCTTCATCCTTCCAAAATCTCCCACTGCCAGTCTCCCTGCACATTTTCCTGGAGGAAAGACGCTAATGGATAGATAAATAAAGCAACCTGTGTATTCTTTTCCCCGCTCAGCGCTTGTATAACCTGTGGTTGACCCCTCCTAGTCCTCCCCAAACCACAACCCCAGTATGTGCTGCCGCCGCTGCTGCTGCTCTGGCATTTTTATGAATGGCTGTGAGCCCAGGGAAGAGATGTGAGCATGGATTTGGAAAAGCTCCATCCCTTCTACCGCACGCGCTAATCTTGACAAATGATCAGCGTGTGGCTTTCGAAACCAGAGATAAGGCTGTCTGACCACTTCAAGTCACTACACTTTCCCATGAAGAAAGAGATTTTGTTCTCAGCCCCTGGCCACAGCTTCTTCCAGAGCCTGGGCAAGCTCAGGTGCCCCCCCCCCCCCATAGTTTGAGGGACACACACTGCAATCACACCCTGGGACTGGGGCCAGGGGCTGGTTCGGAACAAAACCCCACTAATCTCCAAACACAGCAGATGTTGTGACCTTGCCTGAGGTTTTGGTGGACCAGGGATGCCTCCTGCCTGCACAACTGCATCCTCTTCCCATCGAGGGATAAGTGGTCCATGCCCAGCAAGGAGCAGGGATGTGGCAAAAGTGTGTGCTGGGAGCCAAAAAGAGCTTCCAGTCCTGTAGCTGAATCATGAGCATGGTGGACTTCCCTGAGCTCAGTTTTAGCTGGGAACTGGAGCACCCAGAGAGCTGCCCCAGCTATCACTGTTCTCCTTGAGCTGGTGTCCCACTGCACTGCTGCGGCATTTGGGACACGCATCTTGCCTGCCAGTTTGGGCAACACAGTGTCCCCATTCCTCCCGGGGGCTGGGGACGCAGCGTGGGATAGCTGTGGGATCTTCCCAGGGATTATGACATGGGAGAATGAGCCCTGAGTGGGTCCTGATGGATGTGCACCTGGGAAATCCAGGCTGTCCAGAAGGCTCTCTCTCTCACACAGACACAGACCCGCTGCCAAGAGAAAAAGCCTCTGTGAGTGCCAATTCAAGGAATGCTTTGATCCAGTGGGAATCACTAGGGAGAAACTCTGCCTCTAAATAGAGCTGCTCTCTTGCCTTGCCACTTTGGGAAATGAATTTGTACTTGGAAAAACTCAGGCTGGGAGAGCTCTTGGGAAACCATCCAATCCATTTCCCTACCCCAAATTGGTCCTGACAGGTTTTTTTTTATCTAACCTTTCCTTTAAAATCTCCAGATGGCTCAATACAGTCTCCTCCAGGGCTACAGTCTCTTTGCTAGCAGTTATTTTTTTATTATTAATATTCAGCTTAGATCTCCCTTGCTGCAATCTGCTCCTATCCCATGGCAACAGAGAGAGCAACTGCCCTCCTATTGCCCAACGCCATGGCAGGGGGTTTTCTGCCAGTGGTACCTATTTAAAGCTCAGCATTAGGGTGGGCAAGGCTGGTCCTGGCTGAGATCAAACTGAGTTTCAGAGCTCCTGGACTGTGCTCTCACTTTTGCTGTCACTGTGCTGCCTGCTGAAGGGTCTGGTGGTACAAGAGCACACACCCCCTGCGCCCAGTGCCGGCACCAAACCTCGTACCCATATGGGAACAGGAGGTCAGGGGCTGCTGGCTTGTTGACCCATGAAGGGAGGCAATTATTCAGCTGATGAGGCCATGCAAGTGTTAATTAAAAAGCATGGGAAGCAGAACAGGTCACTGTTTGGTGTCATCCGCTCGTGAAATTAGCCTCGTGGTGGTTCCCCCAGCCCTCCCCAGGAGTCGGAGCAGGGGAGTAGCTGTCTGCAGTGCCTCTGCTCTTACTGTCATCTCCTCCTGCTCAGCTCCTTTTTCTGGGTGCTTGCTGTGTCCTGCATAATGTCCTCTGCTGGATCCTTCATAGGGAAAAACTTCTACCTGGTCATTTCTGGACTGGCTGGAACATAGCTGTGCAGGGGTGAGAGGTGGACCCAAAACAATCAGCTCCTGACTGTCCAGCTCCTGGCAGTCCACGCAGAGAAAGAATCTCCCTAGGCACATGCTGAGCCATTGCAGGAGGTGCTCGTGTGCAATTACTGATGAACACAGCCCTCCAGGTGAGGCACCCTTGTGAGTAGGGTTTGCCCAGCTCACAGATTTGAGCAGCAGCTCTGATCTGATCCTCTTTTTTCTCCAGGCAAAACCAGGAAAAAAGCAGAGCTTCCACCCAGGGCTGGTGCTCCCTGACCAGCGAGCAGCTCTGCAGAGCCTTTTGGCAGCAGTTCGGTGTGGCAAAGCCCTTCACTCTGCTGGAGAGCTCAGTGCTCAGCATGTGCTTCACAGCTCTGGGAGATGGGGCTCGGCACCTCCACTGTCTCCCATGTCAGGAGGATGCCCTGGCAGGAAGGAGTCTCCTGTTTGTTCTCCACATGAGCACCTCTCCAAAGCCAGGTTGCCATGCCAGGCTCACCACGGGTACCCTCCTGTGCCCGGCCAGGGCTGGCAGTGTGGTGGGGGCTGGCAGCAGCACAGCTGAGCACCAAAGAGTCCAATATGAGCTGCTCCCTGAGAAGGGCAACTGAAAGGATCCCAGTTTCCCACAGCTCTGTGTCTCATGGCTGGAATAGCTCATGACTAATAAGGCACATGAGACTTTTTCCCATCATTTGGGGCTCTCATAATGGCTCTCTCCTGTGTGGGTTATTTGATGTCTTATAAAAGAGTTGATGATTAATCCATTTCCTCAGTTGGGACCTAAGTTTGGCGTTCTCTTGTCCACTCAGGTGTCTTTTTTCATAAACAATTAGACAATAGAACAAGAAAATGGGATTCAGTCTCTCTGAGGATCCTGCCTCACTCTGAAATCTGGCAGAAAGTGATCTGGTGCTTCAAAGGTGGGTTTGGACAGCAGTGACAGGCAGACAGACAGACACACCCACCCAAGAGCAATGGCTCCCACCTCCTTCCCTTTCCCAGCCAAGCTGGTGAGAATGAACGAGCACTTTTAACTC
This sequence comes from Acanthiza pusilla, assembly GCA_036630365.1. Lineage (NCBI taxonomy): Eukaryota > Metazoa > Chordata > Aves > Passeriformes > Acanthizidae > Acanthiza > Acanthiza pusilla. Next base: position 7,419,160 of record JAXCHO010000050.1, on the reverse strand, counting down.
TGCCCTGTTGTACCCATTCAGTGCAGCACAAACTCAAAGGCCGCGGCCAAGGGCTCTTTCTGAAACTGTGCAATGCCAGATGTTTTTTTCCGGAGGCCTCAGACGCACACGTGCAGCATGCTGTTATTAGAACTGGCTCACACTCTCTGCGCACAGGGAAAAAAAATTAAGGCTGTGCTCAAGCTTCATACTGCACTTTGGCATCCAGCATTAAACCAGGCAGGCTCAGTCGTCTTTTGTTTGTTTTTATAGAGTTGCTTCTGGACCGTCCCTCCTGCAGCATCCCAGCGGAGCGGAACAATTCGATGCACCGGCTGGATGAGGATTGCTTCATGTGCTGCCAAATATACCACGTACAAACCACGCTGCAGCACCTCTGGGGTGCAGCCTGACAGGCACATGGCAGCTCAGCAACACCCTGCAGCAGCTTGAACCGAGAGGATGCACTGCTTCATTGCTCAGGCTTCCTCCCCTTGGTTTTCCGCCTGGTCTGTCCAGCCTGAATCTCCCAGCACGGCCTTCTGATGGATTTTTCTTCTCTTGATAATGTTTCTGTACTCAGCTCAGATCGAGCCAAAGACTCATTTTAACTGAAAAAGGCCGTTTGTCTCAGTATCTTATCATCTCTGTTTCATTGTCAGCCCAAGCTTCAATGCCTCCTTCCCCTAGCAGCAGGTTTCACTCTTTTATCTGGAATTTCACCCAGCCACCTTTTCTCAGCCACTTCTTGTTTTCCTCCAAGAGTTTTGGAGAAGCATGGCACCTCATCATGGTGCTTCCCTGACTTAGAGCTGGCTTCTGCCAGCCAAGACAGGAGCCTCATCAAACCCCTGGTGAAGTTTTGGTGGGATGCTCAAGGGGTGTGTTTGCATATATGGCAAAATTTCCTGCTCCCTGGCATGGCTTCACCTCTGCGGGGCTTCCAGACAACCTCCACTGGGTAGCACCAGGGATGTTACCCCCTCCCAAAATGCCCAGTGCCCCAGGTGGGGATCCTTTCTCCCCTACCCCACTGCTGTGGCTCACTCAAAGGGGCTTGCACTGCTGTGGTTAATGATGTGGAACCCGGGGAGTGCTATCAGGGCAGGGCTCAGCACCCTTTGGTGTGTCACCTCTGGGTGGGGGCATTGGCGTGCAGGGTAACAGAGATCTCTGCAGGGCAGGATGGGGAGGAGACATGGACATGCCTTCCAGAGCCACGAAAGATGAAATGTGCTTGGCTATGGGAAATCCAGGGGTCTGCAGGGAAACACAAGGCATTCCCCCCTCTCTCTTGGAGCCTGCATCCAAAGCCAAAATCTGGGGAGGGCTCCAAAATAGCACCGCTTCGCTCTCCCCCTTACTGCAGGTGCTGGGTTCGCTAGGCGATGCTCGATGCACCAGGCTGGTGCCAGCCAGATGATTGACAGCTGCCAATCTCCAGCAGCACAGATGTCCTCGGGGGCAGAGTTAGGATCGCTTCAGTCTTTCTCTCGCCTGCGCTCCGGGATGAAGCAGAGCAGAGCTGTGGACTGGGGGGGAACCAGAAGCCAGGGGACTCCAGACCCCGCTGCACCTGCTACCCCGTGGGGACAAACGCCCAGGGCGCAGGGAGCGGGCATCGGGAGAAGGGGAGAAGAGGGGTCCGGGGCCGGGAAGGGGGGCAAGCCCCCTCCAGCCCCCGCCGGGCTCGGCAGTACGCTCCGCCCGGGCTGCTCCGGGAGCTGCAGCACCGCTCGCGGGGGCTGGACGGGGGGAGAAAGGGGATCGGGGGGCTTCGCTTTGTCTCCCCGCCCGCGGGGCCGGGGTCGGTGGCCGTGGGAGGGCTGGAGGAGGAGCGCGGCCCGCCCCCGTCGCCGCCGTACAAAAGGGGACGGGCGGGCGGCGGAGCGGCGTGTGCCGCCGGGCAGGGCCGGGCAGGGGTAGGGACAAGGACCGGGACAGGCAGGGCAGGGGCCGGGCAGGGCGCAGCGGGCGGCGCTCCGGTCCCCTCCGCAGCGCTGTCCCGGCGGGGCCCCGCGGCCGTCCCGTCCCGCCCCGTCCTGTTCCATCCCATCCCATCCCATCCCGTCCCGTCCCGTCCCGTCCTGTTCCATCCCATTCCGTCCCGTCCCGTCCCGTCCCGTCCCATCCCATCCCACCCCGCTCCGCCGCCGCCGGGCCGGGACCATGCGGCGGGCGCGGGCGCTGCGCCGCCGCGGAGCGCTGCTCGCCTGCCTCTCCCTGGGGACGCTGCTGGCCCTCGCCGACGCCAAGGGAGCCTTCTACCCCCCCGCCGCCCCCCTGCCCTACGGCGGCAGGTACAGCCTCTACACGGCCGGCTCCAGCCCGCAGCTCGGCCCCGGCAAGCCCGTGGGCAAGCACAAGTAAGCGACCCCCGGCCGCGGCCGCGCAACCCATCCGGGGGCACCAGGAGCCGCTGCTCTCGGGCACCGCGCCGGGACTCCGTCGGGCATCTCTTACCGGGAACAGACCGCGGCCACCGGGCAGCGGCCACGCGTCTGGGCTCTATGGGCAGCATCCCCGGGGGACGGGCTGCCGCGGGTACCCAGCCCGCGGTGCCGACCGTGGGTACCTTCCCTGCGGGCATCCCTGGCTGGGTAGGAGTCCCTGGGTACCGGACCGGGTATCCCTTGCTCCGTATCATTGGCCAGGTACCGAGCAAGGGCTGGCGGCAGCGCAGCAGCGTCCGTATGTCTCGGTGCCCCCCTCCATCTAGAGGAGGGTCTGGAGTTGTGCTTCCAAGAGGGAAAGGACTGCGTGCGTTGGGGACGTGTGCTACGGTCCCGTGAGGAACGGGGCTGGAGGAGGTGGGGATGGGGATGCCCTTGTGTGGTTTGGGGGTAGGTGCGTGTACCTGCTCTGCGTGACATGGGCGGCGGGGGGGCGTGATGTGCGAGAGGGGAGGATGGCAGTGCACAGACCTACGTGTGAAAACACAGGCTGGTTTGGAGGGACTTTGCTCATTTGCTTGCAAGATATATACGTACTGGAGTTTATATATGTTTTCAAGAATCCTGGAAAGCCCAGGCAGTGAGGAATGTGGGTTTTACACATACTGTAGACTTTTTCCATTCAGTTGCATAAGAGCTGTTGCATTGGGGCGGAGAGAGGGGTGTCTCTTCCCTCTCTGCTTGTTTGCTAGAGTGGTTTCTGTCGGACTCCTTTGAAAGAGAGAGGATGTGGGGTTGTGAAGAAGCTGAAATGAATAAAGTAACACTCAGGCTGAACAATACTGGCAGTGCCAGTGAGAACTTTCAAAAACCCGTAACATTTTCCAGCTGCTTACTCTGAAAACATCAGGCTGGTGCTATAAAACTGCTTGCCACAGGTGTGTGAGAAGGGAAGGGGGTTCTGAGAGGGAGAGTGAGTCAGAACCACACTAACCCAAGCAGTCACAGGTAGGCAGTGTTTATTAGTAGTGGCTAATAGATCTGCCTGCATTGGCTTCTAGCTAACTTCGAGGCAGTTGGTGGTGTGTTTGTTAGCAGCTCCTGGATTTATGGATAGACAGTGATCCTAAGTTTCCACATGCACACATGAACTCCCTTGCCTCCAGCTAAGAGAAGTGGCTGGCCTTCCTCCTCCTGTGGTCCTGAGCACGGATGAATGACTCAATTCTGGAGGAGCAGGGAGCAGCACAGGTCCCTGCTCATGCTCTCAGCCTGGCAGTGCCTCGCCAGGGCAGAGCTGCTCAGGTCTGGGGAGGCTGGAAATGCCAGTCACGGCTGGGAGTTGTGTGTCCCTCCCAGGGGATCAAAGGGAGCCCTCGGTGAGGGGCTGGGGTGGATGTGCTGGTGCAGCTCCTGGGGGGAGCAAGTGGGATGTGCTAGGGGTGTGGGATCAGGCGATCCCTGCTGGAAGGGAGCAGAGAGAGATTTGGAGGGAGGATGATCCTGCTCACACCTTGCTGCTTCATGGAGTGAAACCCCGTGTGGGCTGTTGGAGATGCAGTAGCCTGCTCGGGGCCTCCGAACAGGGGCACTGGGAGGCAGCTGGGGTTGCTGCAGCTCGGCTGCCTGGCCACAGGCTGGGATGCACTCGGAGTTCCCTAGCATGGCCATCACATGGCCTGAGGAGAGCAGCCTTGGGGCTGGGTGCAGAAACGAGCTGCAGGGCCTCAGCCCAGCTCTCGTGGGCTTGTCAGGATGATGGTGTTGAGACACCTCTGGCAGGTGGAGGCAAAAGGAAAGGGACTGTGACAGTGAGGATGGAGCAGAAGGGTTTGGGAAGAAGGGCTGTGGTGACTCCTGTTTGTGGGGGTATGTGTGTGCATGCACAGGGGTGGGAGTGCACAGCCCTTCCCAGCCCCCCCACGTCACACTCAGGGGACAGAGCAGCAGGACTTTGGCTGGCCTTGAGTGGGAAAAGATCGATGAAGGAGGGACAAGCACTGATGGCAAACAGGTGAAGACAAAGTCCATTCCCTGCCCATCCATACCAAGCCCCCCAGCTGGCACAGGGGGAGCCATGTCCTCCCGCCTCACTGAACACCTCCCTGCACCTGCAGCTTGCGCTGGCCCATCTGCTCCATCCCGCTGACCTCCCGCCTCAGCTCTGCTCTGCACCGTGGGCCTGTGTCCTCCTCTCCTCCCGCTCTGCCGTCTGCCACATCCCCCTGTCCTTAATCCCTGCCTCACCACACATCCCTGCTGTCTCTGCCCCTGTGGACCAAGTCCATCTGCTCCTGCCGGCAGCCCTGCCTTCAGCTGGAACAGCCTTGGCCTCCATCTGTCCTACCAGCAGTCCCACATCCTTCTCACACACTGCCTTTCTCCCAGGCAACTTATCCTCAGTGCCTGCATTTGCTGCTTGGCTCAGGAAAGGGTCTGGAGCTGACTGGTACCTGTAGCACCCAGCTGCAGGTGGATGGCAGGAGGCAAGTGGCTCTGTCCTAACTACCCCAGAGATCTGAAGGACTTTCCGGCCTCCACCACAGATCTGCTCCATGTCCCTGCCTCCATGGTGGGGGGAGCCACGGTGCTGCAGCCCTACAGAGCGGCATCTCCTTTCTGCGCCTGGTCTGTGGCAGGACCCACAGCAAAAGCTGAAGGTTTTTGGGTTGGCCCCTGCCCTGGCAGCACTCCAGGAGCTGCAGCAGGACAGACCACCCCCGCCAGGCACTGCTGGAGCTATTTCTGGGATGCTATTCCCAGAACTGCTGCCACTGCTGAGATTCTGCTTGGACTCACAGGCTGTCTCACCACACAGTCCATGCTGTGCCAAGCACAGTCCAGCTCTGGTGACACCACCAGCTGGTGACAATGTGGCTGAGACTGTGACAGGAACCATGCTCCTGCAGCATGGTGGTGCTGCCCCTCCCCAGCAGCTGCCCAAGCTGGAGAGCTCCTTCCATCTCCTGCCCCCCAGACCTTGCTGGCAGTGTCCAGCAGTGCTGTCTGCAGGGCAGGGGGTGACAGTGTCTCGCTGTGTTTCTCCCCAGGAGCTACTGTGCCTACGTGGTGCAGCGCAACGTGACGTGCACGCTGCAGGATGGGGCCGAGAGCTACGTCAAGGCTGAGTACCACAAGTGCAGCTGGGGACCCAAGTGCCCAGGGAAAGTGCTGTGAGTATGGGGGACACTGGGACGTGGCTCCCTTCCCCTCCCAGAGTCAGGTCACAGCTCTCCTGAGATTCCCGAGACCCCAGTGCCACCTTTGAACTTGACAATGAACCCCCACTCTGCAGAGGGCAGTGAAGGGGCTGAAGGACTTTTCCTGGACATGGCAGTCAGTGGCAGGACAGTGGTGTTGGGAGGAGGGAGGGTGGGATCTGTCAGGAGGGAGAGGGAGCTCTATTCCACGTCAGAAGCTGTCAGGGGAGGTTTAGGTTGGATATCAGGAAAAGGTTTTTACCCAGAGGGAGGCTGAGCACTGGGAAAGACTCCCCAGGGAAACTGATCACAGCACCAAGCCTGCCAGAATTAAAGAACCATTTAGACTCTCAGGCACAGGGTGTGATTTTTGGGGGTATCCTGTGCAGTTATTGGGCACAATGATCCTTGTAAGTCACTTCCAGCTCAGGATATTCTATGATTCAAAAATAAATCAGGAAATCATGGAAAGTAGAGAGGTCCCTGTGCATGTGTGTAGGAAAGCATTTTGTCACAGACCTGCAATGTGGCGGAATGATGGCAGCTCGGTGAGAACCTGACCGAGAGGACGAGGAAATGGAGCCCGTGGCTGGGTGCTTCCTGCTCCAGGAAAATATTTGCACAGCTCTTTGCCACCTCATCAGTGCTGCAGGGAATCACTGCACTGTGCTGCAGACACTGGGGCTTTGTGCTCTGCCACCTCCAGGGATGCTGCTCCTGTGGAAAAGCCATTCTCCTGCATCCTCCCCAGGCCTGAGGAGTGGAGCAGGGCTGAGCACGGAGGAAAACTGGGATGAGAGAAGTTTTTGTCACAGCCTTGTACTCATCCTGTGGCAGCTGGCTGGGACTCTCCGTGCCATGGATCCACGCACACATCTGCTGGCAGAGACAGGCAGTCGGACCCACTCGCTGACGTTTCTTTCCATCACAAATGTTTTAGCAGCATTGGGGGACTTCAGGAAATCCTACAGCTGCTGGTACCTGTGGAGGAGCTCCCCAAAGCCTCTCCCATCTCAACGGTGTCCTCTGCTTGTCTCCTTCAGACAAAACTGTGGTGAAACCATGGTGTTTTCTAAAGGCAACTGGACCTGCAGATGAACTTTCTGCACAGCCTCCGACGCTGCATCCATGGACAAGAGGGAAACATGATTTTTCCATGTGCTGGGGCCATCAGCTAATGTTTGTGCAGCTGCCTGCAAATACTTGCCTTGCTGCTGTTTGGAGCAGGGGGAGAATGATTTAGAGGTGCACAAGGACTTTGAGCTCCTCTGCAGGGGCTGGGATGACACCGAGAAGGTGCCCTGCCTTTTGGATGCCATGCTCATCCTTTCTTCACCCCCTGATGGTGGCTAGGAGCTGCAGCCTCCTGTGGTACATCGGGCAGGTTTCTACACACTACAACAGAACGAAAAATCATTGAAAATCAGCAGCATCTTTGAAGAGGGGTAAAAAGAAGAGCTTCTTTTGAAACTGTCTCTCTGGAAAACTGATGTTGATAAATTTTGAAGAGATTCAGAGAGCAGAGGATTTGGGTTTGCTTTATCCCCCTGCCCCGTGGTGTGTACAGAGGTGGCTGTTTCTCACTGGGAGTCGTGAAGAAGTGGCATTGCAGTGCTGCAGCGTGGACTGGTGACACTGGGATTCACACAAGGACATGGATGGCAGAGAATCAGCCCTGAGTGCTGCCCTGACTGATGGATAAGTACCCTATGCAGCCCCTCTGCAGCATGGATGGCCGTGCTGCCTCCTCCAAGACCTGCTGCTGGACATGCTGAGAAGAACAAGAGGCTGATGGTGTGTTGTTGCAAAATCACAAACTTCAGGATTTACAGGCCCTGGTAAATTCAAATTGGAAATTTCCAAAAGGCAGGCTTAAAGCATTGGTATTTAGAGGTGGTGAGAAAAGCACCTTCTTCAGCCCTGTGCAGCACACCTGGGCTGGTGGGGGAACACAGGTGCCAGCAGGGTGCTTTCCCATCCCTGCCACCTCACAGGGAAGTACCACGGAGGAGCAGGGAGCAGCTGAATCCTCCCCCATGGCTGGTGGGACCCCAAGAGGAGCGCGAGTGGAAAGGGAAGGTGTGAGGTGGGCTTGTGCCTTGTGTGGTGTATGGAAGGGTCAATGCTGTAGTGCCCAAATCCATGCTGGACATAGCTCCCAGGGCATCCCAGCTGGGGCAGGAGACAGTGTGAGGAGCCATCCCTCTGTGTGATCACAGCATCACCCTGGGGACCCTCACCAGGCCAGCCCAAGCCCCTTTAGGCTTCAGCAATCTGAAGCCCTCCACACAGAGAGAAAACACATTTCCCAATGTATTTCAAACCTTGTGGGGGCTTTGAGCCAGGATTACAGTTGAGAAGAGAATTTTTTTATTTCCACTAGGAAATTCTGTTGGTCCATTCAAAGTGCAAAACAATTCTACAAGCAGTCCACTTTCCTCATGGAAGTGATAGGAGCTTGCAGGGCTTTTGGAATCAGTTCCATCATTTCATCTTGTGCTCTGCTGGGCCAGAAGTTGCCAAACAATGTGGCACCTGTCACAGTGGTCACCTTTCAGGCCAGGCACCATAGCAATACACTCAGAGCTGCAATTCTAATCAACAGCAGTGTTCCCAAGGTTAAAAAATCTCACCCCACGGTAATGCTACACTGAGCTGTGGTGCAGCAAGAGCTCTTGGAGAAGGTGGCAATGGCCTCAAGGTGCAGCACAAGGCTCTCAGCCAGGCTTTCCCATGTGCCCAGACCTCCCACACCCAGCAGGACCCGTGACCGTGCTCTATTGCTTGGTGTTGAGGTTGCTTATCTAATTTGTCTTTTCTCTCCCTCTCCTCTCCTGAAAAGGTACCGCACCTTCTTCAGGCCCAAATACAAGATTGGCTACAAGACAGTGACCGAGCTCTCCTGGAGGTGCTGCCCAGGCTTCATGGGAGAAGGCTGCCATGACAGCCCGACTGACCAGCCTGGCCTCCTGCCCCAGCATCCCAGCCCTAAAATGCCTCCTGGGCAAAAGATGTTCCCAATGCCCAGACTTCCTCCCTACCCCAAAAGCCATCCTGACCTGTTTCCAGGACCAAAGAAGAATCAATATGGTGAGAGCTCACTCCTGCTTCATGTTCCCAGCTCACCACACTATTGTCATGCACTCAGACCTCCTGGTCCTCTCTGTTCCTGCACAGAGCGTGAATTTGGCAAAAATTCAGTGGGTGACTTGTTTTCTATCAGAGACCTGATATTTGATTGATTTGAGGATCCCTTGCTTATTTAATCTTGTTTCTTTCAAAACATGCAGCTTCAAAATTGTCTGTCTTCATTACTTTAGAGCATTTTTCCAGCATTTTAATGCTGGGGTTGTGTGGGTGTGTCTCAAGTCAAGCTCTCCCAGGCTGTTAACATCACCTGTGTTGAACTTGGGAGCAGAGGGCTGGATCCCAAGAGGAAAGAGGGTTTCCTGGTGGCTTAAGGAGAGTTGTAGAGGGCAAGTGGGTTGAGATTTTGCTGAAATTACGATAACGGGGCAGGACGCAGGGTTGTTATGGAAAGGGGCTTGAAGGAGGAAAGTTAAAGGAGCAGCAGCCCTCACTGTGCCCTCTCTGTTTCTTTCCCTGTGCAGGCAGGAAGCTGCCTGGCCTCTTTGGGGACCGCCTGGATCGGCTGGAGGAGGAGGTGAGGCGCCTTTCCCAGTCCTACGACAGCCTGCACACCATGGTGAGTGGCCTGGGGGAGCGCCTGCGCTTGGCCATCCAGGAGGACACCACCAAGATGATCGGCTCCCTGATGAACAGCCCGGGCACGCCAGACTCCTCAGTGGGCTTCGGCATCATTCCCGATGGCCTGGTGGATGTGGCGGACAAAGCCGACATGGCCACGTACCCTCCCGTGGGGGACATCCTGACCAAAGTGACGGAGGTGAGCGATGTGCTGAAAACCAAGGCAGATCTGCTGCACGAGGTTCGGGGCATGGTCCTGGACCACGACGGGCAGATCAAGCACCTGCTGGAGTCCGCGCGGCCCTCGCCCCTCACCTCCATCGACCTGCTGGAGGAGTACGTGGACACGAGGCTGAGCAACCTGCGTGGAGAGCTGCTCGATGGCTTCGAGAAGAAGCTGGGCAAGATCCAGACCACGTGCGATTTCCGCATCCAGGAGGTGCGGCAGCAGTGCGAGGAGGAGAAGGCTGCCAACCTGCGGCTGCAGCAGACACTGGACGGGAAGGAGCTGGAGATCAAGAAGGAGATCTCCCAGCTGGAGACCCAGATCCAAGGGCTGACGGTGGTGGAAAGCTGCTGCAGCAACCTGGACTACCTCACCGATCGCATGAACATCCTTGAGAAAGGCCTTCACAGCATCTCCGAGTCCCAGAAGAACCTGCACTCGCGGCTGGATGGAGAAATCTCCACTGTCACCCTTGGGAACCTCTTTGAAGGGCGCTTTGAGGACCTGGAAGCCAGGCTCAATGCCACAGAGAGGGAAACGGGGAGCTGCTGTTCTGCTATAGAGGACAGCATGAGAGGCACGGTGGTGGCAGAGGTGGACGGCATGAGGACTGCCTTTGAAGACAAAATGCAGACCCTGGAGGACAGGTTCATGACCATCGTGGGGGAGCTGAACAATGCCAGTTCTCCCATGGGAATGGACGGAGCAGTGGTGCCTGTGCTGGAGGGGGAGCTTGCCAGCATGAGGAAACGGACAGACGAGACACTGGAGGTGCTGCAGAATCGTCTGGTCACGCTGGAGAGCACTTGCTCCCTGGGCTGCACCTCCGCCTCCAAAGATGTGGAGACCTTCCGGACAGAGATCGAAGACTGCCAGAACAAGAACCAGGACCTGCTCCTCCGCATGGACAGCAATTCTGACCTCCTGCGCAAGCTGAACGCCACCATCCTTGAGATCCAGCGGCGGATCGAGGAGGAGGCGTCAGGGGCTTTGCAAGGGGAGATCACCTTGCTAAAGATCAACCTGAACACCATGAGCAAGTCTCTGACGGGGCTCAAGGACTCTGTCTCCCAGTACTCGGACACCGTGACGCATGTCAACTCCTCTCTGGATGAGCACGAGCGGAAGATTGAGGATGAGGTGCACTCCATCCAGGAGAAAGTCAATGACCAAGGCTCCCAGCTTTTCTTCAGCAACCGCCGCGTCCTGAATCTGAAGGGAGACCTGGAGCGACTCAAAGCCAGGATTGTCAGCGACCTGAGCTCCTGCAAGAACGTGGCCCACGAGCTGCAGCAGGAGGTGTCCCACTTCGACGAGCGGGTGGCGCGGGTGGAGAGCGCCTGCGGCAGGCTGGGTGCCATCACCGGCAGCCTGGATGACATCAGGGAGGAACTGGAGAAACACACGGGCAGTCTGTGGGACTACATGGACCACATGAACGGGACACTGGCTGCCCACTCTCAGGAAATAACAGGACTGAAGGACAACCTGCTGGACTGCCAAGCCAAGGTGTCCGAGCTGGCAGAGCAGGTTGGGCACTTGGAGGAGAAGGCAGAGAGGAGGCAGCATTAGCCACACTGCTGTGCCTTGTGCCTTCCTTCTCCCACTGTGAAGGACAGGATTAACTTATATGACACAGAATCACTCCAATGTGACAACAGTTCTTGGGATAATTTTTTTTTATGAAAAGCTGCTACATTTTTTTTTTCCTTAATCTTGTAGGCCCCCACTTCTCCTTACCTCTGCCGTGCTGGTACTCCCCTCCAGATGCTCAGCAGCTGCCCTAACCCTGGTGCACCAGTGTCACTGCCTCCTGGATGGGGGCATTGCTTTGGCTCCTGGGCTGATGACCCCAGACTTACAATTTGGGAGTAAGCTGAAGGTGGGAACATTTTTTAAAATTTATTTCTGTGGATTTATCTATTCTTGAAGAAAAAAACCCTGTAGTTATCAGTTGAGGAATAGTTTCTCTGACCTAAAGACCACCTGCATCTTAATCCAGGGACTGAGCAGAGCCAGGGCTCCTTGTGGGCAACAAAACACACCACAGGAATTGCAGATTTCAGGAACACACGAATTCACACATCCCTCCGGGTACTGGCTTCCCTTCTCTGAGATGGCAGCCCTCCTGGTGCATGGCAAACCCATTTCTAATGCTCCCTCCGCCATGCAGATGCACAAGCCTTATGGAGCAGAGGAGGCTGTGCATTAAGAAAACACACATATGCATAGATATCTATGGTAGGTGTATGTATATTTTTGAACAATCCTGTGTCATGGTGCTCATCTGATTCATTTCCTAATGCTGCCCCATGCCCTTTGCCATTCTAAAGAGCCACACTCAGTAGCTAAACCCTGTGGCAGCAGTGTTTGGGGAGAGCCTGGTGGTTCCTGGGGCTGCTGTGATTTGCAGTCCCACTTTTCTGGGCTCTCTGGGCACACCTGCGACTGACACGATAGCTCATGGAAAATGTGTCCTCTCCAAGGAGATGTGTGCCCAAAGGTGTCTGCAGAGACCAAGCTGGGCACAGAGCAGTGCTGCCCTCCAGCTCTGCCTCTCTCCTCTTTCATTGCTTCAACTGTCAACGTGCTTTCCCTGCTCTCATGCCAGGCCAGGAGAGTTCCAGCTGCTCCAGGCTGTGAGTGCAGCACTGGGGGAGCAGGAGCCTGCATCCTCCTTGTTCTCTTCTCATCCCATTGCCATGCCAGCAGCCCTGGCAGCACCAGCCATGTGCAACAAGGCAGGACATGTGGGAGAAGACATCTGGAGACCCCTCCTCAGCTCAGAATGAAAATCCCACATCATTTACCCAGCTTGACTCTGCTTTCCCATCAATAGGCACGCTGGAAAAGGTTGTCCACGTTCCTGAGCAGCTCCAGCCTTGTCCTACAGAGCTGCTGCGCACAGAATCTGCCTCTCCCTAGGAGCCCACCACGGGCACCCTCCTCTGATCAGCCAATCGGCACTTCATTATCAGCATGAGGAGGAAATTCAAGAGCCTCCATGCAAGCAACTCTGGCCCTTTAGAGCAGACGAACATCTTTTTCTATCACCTCAGCATTGTAGCTCATGAAGCGTTCCACACCAGCCAGCCTTCGGCTCCCACACGGTGCCTGTCACCCTGCCCAGGCTCTCCCTGCTCTTCTGCACCACCATGCCCTCCCTGATCCCCCCAGACCCAGAAAGGAGCACCTCTGGCCTCCAACCAGCACAAAGCAGCAGCAGCAGCAGCAGCTCCCAGCACAGATGCATCTGGGCACCTTTTCTGCCCCACAAAGACTGCGGGAGCTCCCACAAACATCCACCCAGCCTGGGCAGGACCACAGGGATCACTGAGTGCAGCTGGCCACATCACCTTCCTGTGGGGCAGCAAAAGCTCGCTCCCCTGCCACAGGAGCATGGCCCATCAGCTGTGGGAGCATGGAGAGCACCCCTGGCCCCCCAGCACTCGCCCAGCCCCGGCACATGCTCACAGCACCACACTCCACTCTCACTGCTCTGCCCTTTGCTCATTTGGAGCTATCCTCCAGCTGCTCAGACACTTCTCCAGCTGAGCAATCACCTCCAGCTGCCATTGCACGTCCTCAAAATCCTCACCTTACACATCCAAACCTATTTTCTTTTTTTCTCCAGCCCAAGGAAGGAGTCTCAAGCCAGCCCTCAGTACTCGGGGATGGGCCAGGGGAGCCCTCAGCCCAACAGGAGGAGCATCCTGCCTAAGCCTCCTTTCCATCCCCTCCCACCAGGGAGAAAACCAAAGAGAAAACCAAGCCAAGGGCCACGCTCCCTGTGCCCCGTCCAGGGCTGGCTTAGAGTGGCTGAACAGGAACAGCTTCCCCAGAAAAGAGGGAGCCACGACTGGCCATAAGAAAACCAGGACAGGACTGGCCATAAGAAAACCAGGACAAGGAAGAAGTCTGACCTTCCGGAAAATGGTGCTATCTTTGGACTATTCCTGACTAGTCACTTGAAGCTATGGACAGTTTCTTTCAGTTCTCAGCTATTCATGTTTAAACAGTGAAATGAACATGGTACAAAACTGGGCATTTTTAAAAAATTGCTTGCAGAGGAAAGAAATGGTGCCCACGGGGTTGTCCTTGCATGGGCAGCTTCCCGAGGCACTTGATAATCGATCCTGCTAAAAGACTGTGCTCTATTCTTTTTCAAACCTTGTCTGTTTGTTCAGATTTTAAAAGCTGAAAAAGCGTTTGTACTGGAAAGGAAAAAAATAAAAGTATTTCTTGCTGAGGTTTCCAGGACCAAAATGACTAGTGTGGCTTGCGGAAGTGGCAGAGTGGGAGATGACTTCCACTCACACCCAGGGCTCAGGGAAGGAGAAGGCAGATGCCAGACTGGAGCAAGGAGCCCAGCAGTGCTTCTGCCTCTTTGCTTTTCCTTTATAACCTGCCAGGAAGGCAGTGGGGGATGCTGAGGCTGGAGAAGAAGAGGCCATGGGAAGGCTTCAGTGCGGCCACGCAGGACTTGGAGGGACCCATCAGAAAGATGTGGGGAGAGGAGAAGGGGGGATGGCTTTCAACTGCAAGGGGCTCAGTTGAGGTTGTATTTGAGGAAGCTGTTTTTTCACACTGAGGGTGGTGAGGCCCTGGCCCAGGCTGTGCACAGAGGCTGTGGATGTCCCATCCCTGGAACATACAAGGCCAGGTGGGACAGGACTCTGAGCAGCCTGCTCTGGTGGGAGCTTGCTCAGCTTGGCACAAGATGATCTTCAGGGTCCATTCCAAGGCAAACCCTTCAGGGATTCCATCATTCTATGGTCCCCATTGCCCACAGAGGAGTGGTCCTGGAGCTCCTGTGAGTTGTGATGTCACAGTCGGTGTCCCAGCTGGGACTGCCATCACCCAGCGAAGGGCACAACACAAGCATTCGCCCTTGTGTGAGGACGCAGCTCACCCTGCTCTGAGCGCGCCCTGGTGACCCTGCTTGTCACCCATTCCCCAGGTGACACTCACTCTGCCGTCAGTCCTGAACACTCCCTGCTGCCTGGATTTTCCCATCCATCCCTCCAGGATGCTCCCATTTCTCCCGATGAAGGTACAGTGCCATTCCATGGAGGTGGACACCCCGCCACAGCCCAGGCAGGCTGGAGCTCTGAGGGGATGGTGTGGGACAGGCAAAACTCTGAGGTTTTGCTCCCTATGCAGGCTGTCAGAGACACCGTGGAAGACATGGAAGTCGATATGAAGGTCGACGTGGAGGAGAGCATGGATATCGACATGGAAAACAGTGGAGAGGAGGAGATGGAGGTTGACGCGCAGGAGACAGACGAAGAGATGGAGGTAGACATCGAGGAGCGTGAGGAAGAGATGGAGGTGGACGAGGAAGACTATGCGGAACCCATGGAGGTCGATGAAGAGGAGGAGGAGGCCATGGTGTTGGGATGAAGACCAACACCAGCAGCAGGACAGGCACGTGCTCCCCATGCCCTGCTCACAGGCAGAGTGGCTCCCCTGCCGCCAGGCTGGGGCTGGGCTGGGTGGCCCCGCTCAGGGACACGGTGCCTGGGGGGCCCTGCATTCTGGTGGCACAAGCACCATCCCCGGCCTGCCCTGCGCTTGCTTTGGGCCACACCAGCCCCGTCCCAGCGGCCCCAGCCCCAGCAGGGCTCAGGGCTGGTGGCAGAGTGCCGCTCTGCCAGCGTGGGACAGCCTGGGGACACAGGGCACAGCCCTCAGGGCCGCACTGCAATGACCGCGTCGCTTGCTCTTCTTCCAGGACTGACGGAGATGCGAGGCATGGATGCCAGCCTTCTGTATATATGTTCTTGAGAGTTTTCTTCACTTTTCTTCTGTAGATACGTTTGAGACATTGTTGTTCTCTTCTGTAAATACGTTTGATACATTGTTGTTAGATAGGTTCTTATGTAAATACGTTCTATAGATTGTTGTTGTTATAAACAACAAAAAGATTAAACATTAAAAAGATTCTTACAATGCACATACGTCCTATTGATTGTTGTTGTTGTAAAGATTCTTACCTTGTAAATACATCATGGAGTTCCTTTTTATTGCTTCAGCAGAGTAAGTCCAATCACATTTTCAAAGCACTTGCAGCCTGGCTCCCATTTCTATGCACAGGCTTAGAGCAGACAAGAGGCAGCCTGGATTAAGGCACTATTTAGGATTGCTTTTAGCCCACAACACTCAAAACCCCAACATCTTCCACTGACCTTTCCAAGTTGGGCAGTTGCAGCTACCAAACTGCAGGCAGCTGGACTGTCTGCAACACTGCTCATACTGGAGGGAGCAATAGCTATGCCAGAGCCTCATCAAGAAATACAACAGTGAACAACCACCACCTTGAAAAAAGAGCCAGGCTTTAGAGGAGCTCCAAACACTAGGAGAGACACAGCTTTCATGAATTTGTGGTTAGCAACTGGAGTTTGTGTAGAGTCAGAGCTCCCTCTTACCCCCTTTGGCCACATGCTAAGGGGTGTCATGACCTCTACTCCAAGTGCAAAATGCCCCAGCAGCAAACAGGGAGGACGAGGTGCATGTGGAGCATTCAGGCCTGGCAAAGGAGATGCAGGAGAGCCCTGGCTCAGGTCTGCACAGGGACAGGCTTAGGGCAAGCCCTCCAAGTCAGCATCAGGCACTGGAGGTCTCTAGTAGGCATAGGGGCTGTACTCTGGCAACACCAGACCAGCGCTCCCGCTCTGCTCCACAGGAGGGAACACAACCTCCACCAGCTCCGAGAGCTGCTCGTACCTGGGGGGGCAAGAAAGAAGTGACATTGGGGTTGTTGGGTGTGTGTTTGCTTTTCTACCCCACAAGATGCTTCTCTGCACCAAAGCCAGGTTATGCCAAAGATGGCAAGGAATAAAGACGTTGCTTACGTTGACTTGTAGCTCTTTGCCAGCTCCTGGATCAGCTCTCCCTTGGGGTTTCCCGTAAATCTGTGGCTCTCTGGCAGAGGTACCGCACCTTCTTCAGGCCCAAATACAGGACTGGCTACAAGACAGTGACCGAGCTGTCCTGGAGGTGCTGCCCAGGCTTCATGGGAGAAGGCTGCCACGACAGCCCGACTGACCAGCCTGGCCTCCTGCCCCAGCATCCCAGCCCTAAAATGCCTCCTGGGCAAAAGGTGTTCCCAATGCCCAGACTTCCTCCCTACCCCAAAAGCCATCCTGACCTGTTTCCAGGACCAAAGGAGAATCAATATGCTGAGATCTCACTCCTGTCCCCAGCTCACCACGCTATTGTCATGCACTCAGACATCCTGGTCCTCTCTGTTCCTGCACGGAGCATGAATTTGGCAAAAATTCATCTGGGCTCATTCATCTGGGCTGACGACCCCAGAAGTACAATTTGGGAGTAAGCTGAAGGTGGGAACATTTTCTTTCAATTTTATTTTTGTGGATTTATCTATTTTTGAAGAATAAAATGCTTTAGTTATCAGTTGAGGAATAGTTTCTCTGACCTAAAGACCACCTGCATCTTAATCCAGGGACTGAGCAGAGCCAGGGCTCCTTGTGGGCAACAAAACACACCACAGGAATTGCAGATTTCAGGAACACACGAATTCACACGTCCCTCCAGGAACTGGCTTCCCTTCTCTGAGATGGCAGCCCTCCTGGTGCATGGCAAACCCATTTCTAATGCTCCCTCCGACATGCAGGTGCACAAGCCTTATGGAGCAGATGAGGCTGTGTATTAGGAAAACACACATATGCATAGATATCTATGGTAGGTGTATGTATATTTTTGAACAATCCTGTGTCATGGTGCTCATCTGATTCATTTCCTAATGCTGCCCCATGCCCTTTGCCATTCTAAAGAGCCACACTCAGTAGCTAAACCCTGTGGCAGCAGTGTTTGGGGAGAGCCTGGTGGTTCCTGGGGCTGCTGTGATTTGCAGTCCCACTTTTCTGGGCTCTCTGGGCACACCTGCGACTGACACGATAGCTCATGGAAAATGTGTCCTCTCCAAGGAGATGTGTGCCCAAAGGTGTCTGCAGAGACCAAGCTGGGCACAGAGCAGTGCTGTCCTCCAGCTCTGCCTCTCTCCTCTTTCATTGCATCAGCTGTCAACGTGCTTTCCCTGCTCTCATGCCAGGCCAGGAGAGTTCCAGCTGCTCCAGGTTGTGAGTGCAGCACTGGGGGAGCAGGAGCCTGCATCCTCCTCGTGCTCTTCTCATCCCATTGCCATGCCAGCAGCCCTGGCAGCACCAGCCATGTGCAACAAGGCAGGACATGTGGGAGAAGACATCGGGAGACCCCTCCTCAGCTCAGAATGAAAATCCCAAATCACTTACCCACCTTGACTCTGCTTTCCCACCAATAGGCACGCTGGAAAAGGTTGTCCACGTTCCTGAGCAGCTCCAGCCTTGTCCTACAGAGCTGCTGCGCACAGAATCTGCCTCTCCCTAGGAGCCCACCACGGGCACCCTCCTCTGATCAGCCAATCGGCACTTCATTACCAGCATGAGGAGGAAATTCAAGAGCCTCCATGCAAGCAACTCTGGCACTTTAGAGCAGACGAACATCTTTTTCTATCACCTCAGCATTGTAGCTCATGAAGCGTTCCACACCAGCCAGCCTTCGGCTCCCACACGGTGCCTGTCACCCTGCCCAGGCTCTCCCTGCTCTTCTGCACCACCATGCCCTCCCTGAACCCCCCAGACCCAGAAAGGAGCACCTCTGGCCTCCAACCAGCACAAAGCAGCAGCAGCAGCAGCAGCTCCCAGCACAGATGCATCTGGGCACCTTTTCTGCCCCACAAAGACTGCGGGAGCTCCCACAAACATCCACCCAGCCTGCGCAGGACCACAGGGATCACTGAGTGCAGCTGCCCACATCACCTTCCTGTGGGGCAGCAAAAGCTCGCTCCCCTGCCACAGGAGCATGGCCCATCAGCTGTGGGAGCATGGAGAGCACCCCTGGCCCCCCAGCACTCGCCCAGCCCCGGCACATGCTCACAGCACCACACTCCACTCTCACTGCTCTGCCCTTTGCTCATTTGGAGCTATCCTCCAGCTGCTCAGACACTTCTCCAGCTGAGCAATCACCTCCAGCTGCCATTGCACGTCCTCAAAATCCTCACCTTACACATCCAAACCCATTTTTAATTTTTTTCTCCAGCCCAAGGAAGGAGTCTCAAGCCAACCCTCACTACTTTGGGATGGGCCAGGGGAGCTCTCAGCCCAACAGGAGGAGCATCCTGCCTAAGCCTCCTTTCCATCCCCTCCCACCAGGGAGAAAACCAAAGAGAAAACCAAGCCAAGGGCCACGCTCCCTGTGCCCCGTCCAGGGCTGGCTTAGAGTGGCTGAACAGGAACAGCTTCCCCAGAAAAGAGGGAGCCACGACTGGCCATAAGAAAACCAGGACAAGGAAGAAGTCTGACCTTCCGGAAAATGGTGCTATCTTTGGACTATTCCTGACTAGTCACTTGAAGCTATGGACAGTTTCTTTCAGTTCTCAGCTATTCATGTTTAAACAGTGAAATGAACTTGGTACAAAACTGGGCATTTTTTAAAAACTGCTTGCAGAGTAAAGAAGTGGTGCCCACGGGGTTGTCCTTGCATGGGCAGCTTCCCGAGGCACTTGATTATCGATCCTGCTAAAAGACTGTGCTCTATTCTTTTTCAAACCTTGTCTGTTTGTTCAGATTTTAAAAGCTGAAAAAGCGTTTGTACTGGAAAGGAAAAAAATAAAAGTATTTCTTGCTGAGGTTTCCAGGACCAAAATGACTAGTGTGGCTTGCAGAAGTGGCAGAGTGGGAGATGACTTCCACTCACACCCAGGGCTCAGGGAAGGAGAAGGCAGATGCCAGACTGGAGCAAGGAGCCCAGCAGTGCTTCTGCCTCTTTGCTTTTCCTTTATAACCTGCCAGGAAGGCAGTGGGGGATGCTGAGGCTGGAGAAGAAGAGGCCATGGGAAGGCTTCAGTGCGGCCATGCAGGACTTGGAGGGACCCATCAGAAAGATGTGGGGAGAGGAGAAGGGGGGATGGCTTTCAACTGCAAGGGGCTCAGTTGAGGTTGTATTTGAGGAAGCTGTTTTTTCACACTGAGGGTGGTGAGGCCCTGGCCCAGGCTGTGCACAGAGGCTGTGGATGTCCCATCCCTGGAACATACAAGGCCAGGTGGGACAGGACTCTGAGCAGCCTGCTCTGGTGGGAGCTTGCTCAGCTTGGCACAAGATGATCTTCAGGGTCCATTCCAAGGCAAACCCTTCAGGGATTCCATCATTCTATGGTCCCCATTGCCCACAGAGGAGTGGTCCTGGAGCTCCTGTGAGTTGTGATGTCACAGTCGGTGTCCCAGCTGGGACTGCCATCACCCAGCGAAGGGCACAACACAAGCATTCGCCCTTGTGTGAGGACGCAGCTCACCCTGCTCTGAGCGCGCCCTGGTGACCCTGCTTGTCACCCATTCCCCAGGTGACACTCACTCTGCCGTCAGTCCTGAACACTCCCTGCTGCCTGGATTTTCCCATCCATCCCTCCAGGATGCTCCCATTTGCCGCAATGAAGGTACAGTGCCATTCCATGGAGGTGGACACCCCGCCACAGCCCAGGCAGGCTGGAGCTCTGAGGGGATGGTGTGGGACAGGCAAAACTCTGAGGTTTTGCTCCCTATGCAGGCTGTCAGAGACACCGTGGAAGACATGGAAGTCGATATGAAGGTCGACGTGGAGGAGAGCATGGATATCGACATGGAAGACAGTGGAGAGGAGGAGATGGAGGTTGACGTGCAGGAGACAGACGAAGAGATGGAGGTAGACATCGAGGAGAGTGAGGAAGAGATGGAGGTGGACGAGGAAGACTATGCGGAACCCATGGAGGTCGATGAAGAGGAGGAGGAGGCCATGGTGTTGGGATGAAGACCAACACCAGCAGCAGGACAGGCACGTGCTCCCCATGCCCTGCTCACAGGCAGAGTGGCTCCCCTGCCGCCAGGCTGGGGCTGGGCTGGGTGGCCCCGCTCAGGGACACGGTGCCTGGGGGGCCCTGCAGTCTGGTGGCACAAGCACCACCCCCGGCCTGCCCTGTGCTTGCTTTGGGCCACACCAGCCCCAGCAGGGCTCAGGGCTGGTGGCCGAGTGCCGCTCTGCCAGCGTGGGGCAGCCTGGGGGCACAGGGCACAGCCCTCAGGGCCGCACTGCAATGACCGCGTCGCTTGCTCTTCTTCCAGGACTGACGGAGATGCGAGGCATGGATGCCAGCCTTCTGTATATATGTTCTTGAGAGTTTTCTTCACTTTTCTTCTGTAGATACGTTTGAGACATTGTTGTTCTCTTCTGTAAATACGTTTGATACATTGTTGTTAGATAGGTTCTTATGTAAATACGTTCTATAGATTGTTGTTGTTATAAACAACAAAAAGATTAAACATTAAAAAGATTCTTACAATGCACATACGTCCTATTGATTGTTGTTGTTGTAAAGATTCTTACCTTGTAAATACATCATGGAGTTCCTTTTTATTGCTTCAGCAGAGTAAGTCCAATCACATTTTCAAAGCACTTGCAGCCTGGCTCCCATTTCTATGCACAGGCTTAGAGCAGACAAGAGGCAGCCTGGATTAAGGCACTATTTAGGATTGCTTTTAGCCCACAACACTCAAAACCCCAACATCTTCCACTGACCTTTCCAAGTTGGGCAGTTGCCGCTACCAAACTGCAGGCAGCTGGACTGTCTGCAACACTGCTCATACTGGAGGGAGCAATAGCTATGCCAGAGCCTCATCAAGAAATACAACAGTGAACAACCACCACCTTGAAAAAAGAGCCAGGCTTTAGAGGAGCTCCAAACACTAGGAGAGACACAGCTTTCATGAATTTGTGGTTAGCAACTGGAGTTTGTGTAGAGTCAGAGCTCCCTCTTACCCCCTTTGGCCACATGCTAAGGGGTGTCATGACCTCTACTCCAAGTGCAAAATGCCCCAGCAGCAAACAGGGAGGACGAGGTGCATGTGGAGCATTCAGGCCTGGCAAAGGAGATGCAGGAGAGCCCTGGCTCAGGTCTGCACAGGGACAGGCTTAGGGCAAGCCCTCCAAGTCAGCATCAGGCACTGGAGGTCTCTAGTAGGCATAGGGGCTGTACTCTGGCAACACCAGACCAGCGCTCCCGCTCTGCTCCACAGGAGGGAACACAACCTCCACCAGCTCCGAGAGCTGCTCGTACCTGGGGGGGCAAGAAAGAAGTGACATTGGGGTTGTTGGGTGTGTGTTTGCTTTTCTACCCCACAAGATGCTTCTCTGCACCAAAGCCAGGTTATGCCAAAGATGGCAAGGAATAAAGACGTTGCTTACGTTGACTTGTAGCTCTTTGCCAGCTCCTGGATCAGCTCTCCCTTGGGGTTTCCCGTAAATCTGTGGCTCTCTGGCAGAGGTACCGCACCTTCTTCAGGCCCAAATACAGGACTGGCTACAAGACAGTGACCGAGCTGTCCTGGAGGTGCTGCCCAGGCTTCATGGGAGAAGGCTGCCACGACAGCCCGACTGACCAGCCTGGCCTCCTGCCCCAGCATCCCAGCCCTAAAATGCCTCCTGGGCAAAAGGTGTTCCCAATGCCCAGACTTCCTCCCTACCCCAAAAGCCATCCTGACCTGTTTCCAGGACCAAAGGAGAATCAATATGCTGAGATCTCACTCCTGTCCCCAGCTCACCACGCTATTGTCATGCACTCAGACATCCTGGTCCTCTCTGTTCCTGCACGGAGCATGAATTTGGCAAAAATTCATCTGGGCTCATTCATCTGGGCTGACGACCCCAGAAGTACAATTTGGGAGTAAGCTGAAGGTGGGAACATTTTCTTTCAATTTTATTTTTGTGGATTTATCTATTTTTGAAGAATAAAATGCTGTAGTTATCAGTTGAGGAATAGTTTCTCTGACCTAAAGACCACCTGCATCTTAATCCAGGGACTGAGCAGAGCCAGGGCTCCTTGTGGGCAACAAAACACACCACAGGAATTGCAGATTTCAGGAACACACGAATTCACACGTCCCTCCAGGAACTGGCTTCCCTTCTCTGAGATGGCAGCCCTCCTGGTGCATGGCAAACCCATTTCTAATGCTCCCTCCGCCATGCAGGTGCACAAGCCTTATGGAGCAGATGAGGCTGTGTATTAGGAAAACACACATATGCATAGATATCTATGGTAGGTGTATGTATATTTTTGAACAATCCTGTGTCATGGTGCTCATCTGATTCATTTCCTAATGCTGCCCCATGCCCTTTGCCATTCTAAAGAGCCACACTCAGTAGCTAAACCCTGTGGCAGCAGTGTTTGGGGAGAGCCTGGTGGTTCCTGGGGCTGCTGTGATTTGCAGTCCCACTTTTCTGGGCTCTCTGGGCACACCTGCGACTGACACGATAGCTCATGGAAAATGTGTCCTCTCCAAGGAGATGTGTGCCCAAAGGTGTCTGCAGAGACCAAGCTGGGCACAGAGCAGTGCTGTCCTCCAGCTCTGCCTCTCTCCTCTTTCATTGCATCAGCTGTCAACGTGCTTTCCCTGCTCTCATGCCAGGCCAGGAGAGTTCCAGCTGCTCCAGGCTGTGAGTGCAGCACTGGGGGAGCAGGAGCCTGCATCCTCCTCGTGCTCTTCTCATCCCATTGCCATGCCAGCAGCCCTGGCAGCACCAGCCATGTGCAACAAGGCAGGACATGTGGGAGAAGACATCGGGAGACCCCTCCTCAGCTCAGAATGAAAATCCCAAATCACTTACCTACCTTGACTCTGCTTTCCCATCAATAGGCACGCTGGAAAAGGTTGTCCACGTTCCTGAGCAGCTCCAGCCTTGTCCTACAGAGCTGCTGCGCACAGAATCTGCCTCTCCCTAGGAGCCCACCACGGGCACCCTCCTCTGATCAGCCAATCGGCACTTCATCACCAGCATGAGGAGGAAATTCAAGAGCCTCCATGCAAGCAACTCTGGCACTTTAGAGCAGACGAACATCTTTTTCTATCACCTCAGCATTGTAGCTCATGAAGCGTTCCACACCAGCCAGCCTTCGGCTCCCACACGGTGCCTGTCACCCTGCCCAGGCTCTCCCTGCTCTTCTGCACCACCATGCCCTCCCTGAACCCCCCAGCCCCAGAAAGGAGCAGCTCTGGCCTCCAACCAGCACAAAGCAGCAGCAGCAGCAGCAGCTCCCAGCACAGATGCATCTGGGCACCTTTTCTGCCCCACAAAGACTGCGGGAGCTCCCACAAACATCCACCCAGCCTGCGCAGGACCACAGGGATCACTGAGTGCAGCTGCCCACATCACCTTCCTGTGGGGCAGCAAAAGCTCGCTCCCCTGCCACAGGAGCATGGCCCATCAGCTGTGGGAGCATGGAGAGCACCCCTGGCCCCCCAGCACTCGCCCAGCCCCGGCACATGCTCACAGCACCACACTCCACTCTCACTGCTCTGCCCTTTGCTCATTTGGAGCTATCCTCCAGCTGCTCAGACACTTCTCCAGCTGAGCAATCACCTCCAGCTGCCATTGCACGTCCTCAAAATCCTCACCTTACACATCCAAACCCATTTTTAATTTTTTTCTCCAGCCCAAGGAAGGAGTCTCAAGCCAACCCTCACTACTTTGGGATGGGCCAGGGGAGCTCTCAGCCCAACAGGAGGAGCATCCTGCCTAAGCCTCCTTTCCATCCCCTCCCACCAGGGAGAAAACCAAAGAGAAAACCAAGCCAAGGGCCACGCTCCCTGTGCCCCGTCCAGGGCTGGCTTAGAGTGGCTGAACAGGAACAGCTTCCCCAGAAAAGAGGGAGCCACGACTGGCCATAAGAAAACCAGGACAAGGAAGAAGTCTGACCTTCCGGAAAATGGTGCTATCTTTGGACTATTCCTGACTAGTCACTTGAAGCTATGGACAGTTTCTTTCAGTTCTCAGCTATTCATGTTTAAACAGTGAAATGAACTTGGTACAAAACTGGGCATTTTTTAAAAACTGCTTGCAGAGTAAAGAAGTGGTGCCCACGGGGTTGTCCTTGCATGGGCAGCTTCCCGAGGCACTTGATTATCGATCCTGCTAAAAGACTGTGCTCTATTCTTTTTCAAACCTTGTCTGTTTGTTCAGATTTTAAAAGCTGAAAAAGCGTTTGTACTGGAAAGGAAAAAAATAAAAGTATTTCTTGCTGAGGTTTCCAGGACCAAAATGACTAGTGTGGCTTGCAGAAGTGGCAGAGTGGGAGATGACTTCCACTCACACCCAGGGCTCAGGGAAGGAGAAGGCAGATGCCAGACTGGAGCAAGGAGCCCAGCAGTGCTTCTGCCTCTTTGCTTTTCCTTTATAACCTGCCAGGAAGGCAGTGGGGGATGCTGAGGCTGGAGAAGAAGAGGCCATGGGAAGGCTTCAGTGCGGCCATGCAGGACTTGGAGGGACCCATCAGAAAGATGTGGGGAGAGGAGAAGGGGGGATGGCTTTCAACTGCAAGGGGCTCAGTTGAGGTTGTATTTGAGGAAGCTGTTTTTTCACACTGAGGGTGGTGAGGCCCTGGCCCAGGCTGTGCACAGAGGCTGTGGATGTCCCATCCCTGGAACATACAAGGCCAGGTGGGACAGGACTCTGAGCAGCCTGCTCTGGTGGGAGCTTGCTCAGCTTGGCACAAGATGATCTTCAGGCTCCATTCCAAGGCAAACCCTTCAGGGATTCCATCATTCTATGGTCCCCATTGCCCACAGAGGAGTGGTCCTGGAGCTCCTGTGAGTTGTGATGTCACAGTCGGTGTCCCAGCTGGGACTGCCATCACCCAGCGAAGGGCACAACACAAGCATTCGCCCTTGTGTGAGGACGCAGCTCACCCTGCTCTGAGCGCGCCCTGGTGACCCTGCTTGTCACCCATTCCCCAGGTGACACTCACTCTGCCGTCAGTCCTGAACACTCCCTGCTGCCTGGATTTTCCCATCCATCCCTCCAGGATGCTCCCATTTGCCGCAATGAAGGTACAGTGCCATTCCATGGAGGTGGACACCCCGCCACAGCCCAGGCAGGCTGGAGCTCTGAGGGGATGGTGTGGGACAGGCAAAACTCTGAGGTTTTGCTCCCTATGCAGGCTGTCAGAGACACCGTGGAAGACATGGAAGTTGATATGAAGGTCGACGTGGAGGAGAGCATGGATATCGACATGGAAGACAGTGGAGAGGAGGAGATGGAGGTTGACGCGCAGGAGACAGACGAAGAGATGGAGGTAGACATCGAGGAGAGTGAGGAAGAGATGGAGGTGGACGAGGAAGACTATGCGGAACCCATGGAGGTCGATGAAGAGGAGGAGGAGGCCATGGTGTTGGGATGAAGACCAACACCAGCAGCAGGACAGGCACGTGCTCCCCATGCCCTGCTCACAGGCAGAGTGGCTCCCCTGCCGCCAGGCTGGGGCTGGGCTGGGTGGCCCCGCTCAGGGACACGGTGCCTGGGGGGCCCTGCAGTCTGGTGGCACAAGCACCACCCCCAGCCTGCCCTGTGCTTGCTTTGGGCCACACCAGCCCCAGCAGGGCTCAGGGCTGGTGGCAGAGTGCCGCTCTGCCAGCGTGGGGCAGCCTGGGGGCACAGGGCACAGCCCTCAGGGCCGCACTGCAATGACCGCGTCGCTTGCTCTTCTTCCAGGACTGACGGAGATGCGAGGCATGGATGCCAGCCTTCTGTATATATGTTCTTGAGAGTTTTCTTCACTTTTCTTCTGTAGATACGTTTGAGACATTGTTGTTCTCTTCTGTAAATACGTTTGATACATTGTTGTTAGATAGGTTCTTATGTAAATACGTTCTATAGATTGTTGTTGTTATAAACAACAAAAAGATTAAACATTAAAAAGATTCTTACAATGCACATACGTCCTATTGATTGTTGTTGTTGTAAAGATTCTTACCTTGTAAATACATCATGGAGTTCCTTTTTATTGCTTCAGCAGAGTAAGTCCAATCACATTTTCAAAGCACTTGCAGCCTGGCTCCCATTTCTATGCACAGGCTTAGAGCAGACAAGAGGCAGCCTGGATTAAGGCACTATTTAGGATTGCTTTTAGCCCACAACACTCAAAACCCCAACATCTTCCACTGACCTTTCCAAGTTGGGCAGTTGCAGCTACCAAACTGCAGGCAGCTGGACTGTCTGCAACACTGCTCATACTGGAGGGAGCAATAGCTATGCCAGAGCCTCATCAAGAAATACAACAGTGAACAACCACCACCTTGAAAAAAGAGCCAGGCTTTAGAGGAGCTCCAAACACTAGGAGAGACACAGCTTTCATGAATTTGTGGTTAGCAACTGGAGTTTGTGTAGAGTCAGAGCTCCCTCTTACCCCCTTTGGCCACATGCTAAGGGGTGTCATGACCTCTACTCCAAGTGCAAAATGCCCCAGCAGCAAACAGGGAGGACGAGGTGCATGTGGAGCATTCAGGCCTGGCAAAGGAGATGCAGGAGAGCCCTGGCTCAGGTCTGCACAGGGACAGGCTTAGGGCAAGCCCTCCAAGTCAGCATCAGGCACTGGAGGTCTCTAGTAGGCATAGGGGCTGTACTCTGGCAACACCAGACCAGCGCTCCCGCTCTGCTCCACAGGAGGGAACACAACCTCCACCAGCTCCGAGAGCTGCTCGTACCTGGGGGGGCAAGAAAGAAGTGACATTGGGGTTGTTGGGTGTGTGTTTGCTTTTCTACCCCACAAGATGCTTCTCTGCACCAAAGCCAGGTTATGCCAAAGATGGCAAGGAATAAAGACGTTGCTTACGTTGACTTGTAGCTCTTTGCCAGCTCCTGGATCAGCTCTCCCTTGGGGTTTCCCGTAAATCTGTGGCTCTCTGGCAGAGGTACCGCACCTTCTTCAGGCCCAAATACAGGACTGGCTACAAGACAGTGACCGAGCTGTCCTGGAGGTGCTGCCCAGGCTTCATGGGAGAAGGCTGCCACGACAGCCCCACTGACCAGCCTGGCCTCCTGCCCCAGCATCCCAGCCCTAAAATGCCTCCTGGGCAAAAGGTGTTCCCAATGCCCAGACTTCCTCCCTACCCCAAAAGCCATCCTGACCTGTTTCCAGGACCAAAGGAGAATCAATATGCTGAGATCTCACTCCTGTCCCCAGCTCACCACGCTATTGTCATGCACTCAGACATCCTGGTCCTCTCTGTTCCTGCACGGAGCATGAATTTGGCAAAAATTCATCTGGGCTCATTCATCTGGGCTGACGACCCCAGAAGTACAATTTGGGAGTAAGCTGAAGGTGGGAACATTTTCTTTCAATTTTATTTTTGTGGATTTATCTATTTTTGAAGAATAAAATGCTGTAGTTATCAGTTGAGGAATAGTTTCTCTGACCTAAAGACCACCTGCATCTTAATCCAGGGACTGAGCAGAGCCAGGGCTCCTTGTGGGCAACAAAACACACCACAGGAATTGCAGATTTCAGGAACACACGAATTCACACGTCCCTCCAGGAACTGGCTTCCCTTCTCTGAGATGGCAGCCCTCCTGGTGCATGGCAAACCCATTTCTAATGCTCCCTCCGACATGCAGGTGCACAAGCCTTATGGAGCAGATGAGGCTGTGTATTAGGAAAACACACATATGCATAGATATCTATGGTAGGTGTATGTATATTTTTGAACAATCCTGTGTCATGGTGCTCATCTGATTCATTTCCTAATGCTGCCCCATGCCCTTTGCCATTCTAAAGAGCCACACTCAGTAGCTAAACCCTGTGGCAGCAGTGTTTGGGGAGAGCCTGGTGGTTCCTGGGGCTGCTGTGATTTGCAGTCCCACTTTTCTGGGCTCTCTGGGCACACCTGCGACTGACACGATAGCTCATGGAAAATGTGTCCTCTCCAAGGAGATGTGTGCCCAAAGGTGTCTGCAGAGACCAAGCTGGGCACAGAGCAGTGCTGTCCTCCAGCTCTGCCTCTCTCCTGGTTCATTGCTTCAGCTGTCAACGTGCTTTCCCTGCTCTCATGCCAGGCCAGGAGAGTTCCAGCTGCTCCAGGCTGTGAGTGCAGCACTGGGGGAGCAGGAGCCTGCATCCTCCTCGTGCTCTTCTCATCCCATTGCCATGCCAGCAGCCCTGGCAGCACCAGCCATGTGCAACAAGGCAGGACATGTGGGAGAAGACATCTGGAGACCCCTCCTCAGCTCAGAATGAAAATCCCAAATCACTTACCCACCTTGACTCTGCTTTCCCATCAATAGGCACGCTGGAAAAGGTTGTCCACGTTCCTGAGCAGCTCCAGCCTTGTCCTACAGAGCTGCTGCGCACAGAATCTGCCTCTCCCTAGGAGCCCACCACGGGCACCCTCCTCTGATCAGCCAATCGGCACTTCATCACCAGCATGAGGAGGAAATTCAAGAGCCTCCATGCAAGCAACTCTGGCACTTTAGAGCAGACGAACATCTTTTTCTATCACCTCAGCATTGTAGCTCATGAAGCGTTCCACACCAGCCAGCCTTCGGCTCCCACACGGTGCCTGTCACCCTGCCCAGGCTCTCCCTGCTCTTCTGCACCACCATGCCCTCCCTGAACCCCCCAGCCCCAGAAAGGAGCAGCTCTGGCCTCCAACCAGCACAAAGCAGCAGCAGCAGCAGCAGCTCCCAGCACAGATGCATCTGGGCACCTTTTCTGCCCCACAAAGACTGCGGGAGCTCCCACAAACATCCACCCAGCCTGCGCAGGACCACAGGGATCACTGAGTGCAGCTGCCCACATCACCTTCCTGTGGGGCAGCAAAAGCTCGCTCCCCTGCCACAGGAGCATGGCCCATCAGCTGTGGGAGCATGGAGAGCACCCCTGGCCCCCCAGCACTCGCCCAGCCCCGGCACATGCTCACAGCACCACACTCCACTCTCACTGCTCTGCCCTTTGCTCATTTGGAGCTATCCTCCAGCTGCTCAGACACTTCTCCAGCTGAGCAATCACCTCCAGCTGCCATTGCACGTCCTCAAAATCCTCACCTTACACATCCAAACCCATTTTTAATTTTTTTCTCCAGCCCAAGGAAGGAGTCTCAAGCCAACCCTCACTACTTTGGGATGGGCCAGGGGAGCTCTCAGCCCAACAGGAGGAGCATCCTGCCTAAGCCTCCTTTCCATCCCCTCCCACCAGGGAGAAAACCAAAGAGAAAACCAAGCCAAGGGCCACGCTCCCTGTGCCCCGTCCAGGGCTGGCTTAGAGTGGCTGAACAGGAACAGCTTCCCCAGAAAAGAGGGAGCCACGACTGGCCATAAGAAAACCAGGACAAGGAAGAAGTCTGACCTTCCGGAAAATGGTGCTATCTTTGGACTATTCCTGACTAGTCACTTGAAGCTATGGACAGTTTCTTTCAGTTCTCAGCTATTCATGTTTAAACAGTGAAATGAACTTGGTACAAAACTGGGCATTTTTAAAAAACTGCTTGCAGAGTAAAGAAGTGGTGCCCACGGGGTTGTCCTTGCATGGGCAGCTTCCCGAGGCACTTGATTATCGATCCTGCTAAAAGACTGTGCTCTATTCTTTTTCAAACCTTGTCTGTTTGTTCAGATTTTAAAAGCTGAAAAAGCGTTTGTACTGGAAAGGAAAAAAATAAAAGTATTTCTTGCTGAGGTTTCCAGGACCAAAATGACTAGTGTGGCTTGCAGAAGTGGCAGAGTGGGAGATGACTTCCACTCACACCCAGGGCTCAGGGAAGGAGAAGGCAGATGCCAGACTGGAGCAAGGAGCCCAGCAGTGCTTCTGCCTCTTTGCTTTTCCTTTATAACCTGCCAGGAAGGCAGTGGGGGATGCTGAGGCTGGAGAAGAAGAGGCCATGGGAAGGCTTCAGTGCGGCCATGCAGGACTTGGAGGGACCCATCAGAAAGATGTGGGGAGAGGAGAAGGGGGGATGGCTTTCAACTGCAAGGGGCTCAGTTGAGGTTGTATTTGAGGAAGCTGTTTTTTCACACTGAGGGTGGTGAGGCCCTGGCCCAGGCTGTGCACAGAGGCTGTGGATGTCCCATCCCTGGAACATACAAGGCCAGGTGGGACAGGACTCTGAGCAGCCTGCTCTGGTGGGAGCTTGCTCAGCTTGGCACAAGATGATCTTCAGGCTCCATTCCAAGGCAAACCCTTCAGGGATTCCATCATTCTATGGTCCCCATTGCCCACAGAGGAGTGGTCCTGGAGCTCCTGTGAGTTGTGATGTCACAGTCGGTGTCCCAGCTGGGACTGCCATCACCCAGCGAAGGGCACAACACAAGCATTTTGCCCTTGTGTGAGGAAGCAGCTCACCCTGCTCTGAGCGCGCCCTGGTGACCCTGCTTGTCACCGATTCCCCAGGTGACACTCACTCTGCCGTCAGTCCTGACCACTCCCTGCTGCCTGGATTTTCCCATCCATCCCTCCAGGATGCTCCCATTTGCCGCAATGAAGGTACAGTGCCATTCCATGGAGGTGGACACCCCGCCACAGCCCAGGCAGGCTGGAGCTCTGAGGGGATGGTGTGGGACAGGCAAAACTCTGAGGTTTTGCTCCCTATGCAGGCTGTCAGAGACACCGTGGAAGACATGGAAGTTGATATGAAGGTCGACGTGGAGGAGAGCATGGATATCGACATGGAAGACAGTGGAGAGGAGGAGATGGAGGTTGACGCGCAGGAGACAGACGAAGAGATGGAGGTAGACATCGAGGAGAGTGAGGAAGAGATGGAGGTGGACGAGGAAGACTATGCGGAACCCATGGAGGTCGATGAAGAGGAGGAGGAGGCCATGGTGTTGGGATGAAGACCAACACCAGCAGCAGGACAGGCACGTGCTCCCCATGCCCTGCTCACAGGCAGAGTGGCTCCCCTGCCGCCAGGCTGGGGCTGGGCTGGGTGGCCCCGCTCAGGGACACGGTGCCTGGGGGGCCCTGCAGTCTGGTGGCACAAGCACCACCCCCGGCCTGCCCTGTGCTTGCTTTGGGCCACACCAGCCCCAGCAGGGCTCAGGGCTGGTGGCAGAGTGCCGCTCTGCCAGCGTGGGGCAGCCTGGGGGCACAGGGCACAGCCCTCAGGGCCGCACTGCAATGACCGCGTCGCTTGCTCTTCTTCCAGGACTGACGGAGATGCGAGGCATGGATGCCAGCCTTCTGTATATATGTTCTTGAGAGTTTTCTTCACTTTTCTTCTGTAGATACGTTTGAGACATTGTTGTTCTCTTCTGTAAATACGTTTGATACATTGTTGTTAGATAGGTTCTTATGTAAATACGTTCTATAGATTGTTGTTGTTATAAACAACAAAAAGATTAAACATTAAAAAGATTCTTACAATGCACATACGTCCTATTGATTGTTGTTGTTGTAAAGATTCTTACCTTGTAAATACATCATGGAGTTCCTTTTTATTGCTTCAGCAGAGTAAGTCCAATCACATTTTCAAAGCACTTGCAGCCTGGCTCCCATTTCTATGCACAGGCTTAGAGCAGACAAGAGGCAGCCTGGATTAAGGCACTATTTAGGATTGCTTTTAGCCCACAACACTCAAAACCCCAACATCTTCCACTGACCTTTCCAAGTTGGGCAGTTGCAGCTACCAAACTGCAGGCAGCTGGACTGTCTGCAACACTGCTCATACTGGAGGGAGCAATAGCTATGCCAGAGCCTCATCAAGAAATACAACAGTGAACAACCACCACCTTGAAAAAAGAGCCAGGCTTTAGAGGAGCTCCAAACACTAGGAGAGACACAGCTTTCATGAATTTGTGGTTAGCAACTGGAGTTTGTGTAGAGTCAGAGCTCCCTCTTACCCCCTTTGGCCACATGCTAAGGGGTGTCATGACCTCTACTCCAAGTGCAAAATGCCCCAGCAGCAAACAGGGAGGACGAGGTGCATGTGGAGCATTCAGGCCTGGCAAAGGAGATGCAGGAGAGCCCTGGCTCAGGTCTGCACAGGGACAGGCTTAGGGCAAGCCCTCCAAGTCAGCATCAGGCACTGGAGGTCTCTAGTAGGCATAGGGGCTGTACTCTGGCAACACCAGACCAGCGCTCCCGCTCTGCTCCACAGGAGGGAACACAACCTCCACCAGCTCCGAGAGCTGCTCGTACCTGGGGGGGCAAGAAAGAAGTGACATTGGGGTCATTGGGTGTGTGTTTGCTTTTCTACCCCACAAGATGCTTCTCTGCACCAAAGCCAGGTTATGCCAAAGATGGCAAGGAATAAAGACGTTGCTTACGTTGACTTGTAGCTCTTTGCCAGCTCCTGGATCAGCTCTCCCTTGGGGTTTCCCGTAAATCTGTGGCTCTCTGGCAGAGGTACCGCACCTTCTTCAGGCCCAAATACAGGACTGGCTACAAGACAGTGACCGAGCTGTCCTGGAGGTGCTGCCCAGGCTTCATGGGAGAAGGCTGCCACGACAGCGCGACTGACCAGCCTGGCCTCCTGCCCCAGCATCCCAGCCCTAAAATGCCTCCTGGGCAAAAGGTGTTCCCAATGCCCAGACTTCCTCCCTACCCCAAAAGCCATCCTGACCTGTTTCCAGGACCAAAGGAGAATCAATATGCTGAGATCTCACTCCTGTCCCCAGCTCACCACGCTATTGTCATGCACTCAGACATCCTGGTCCTCTCTGTTCCTGCACGGAGCATGAATTTGGCAAAAATTCATCTGGGCTCATTCATCTGGGCTGACGACCCCAGAAGTACAATTTGGGAGTAAGCTGAAGGTGGGAACATTTTCTTTCAATTTTATTTTTGTGGATTTATCTATTTTTGAAGAATAAAATGCTGTAGTTATCAGTTGAGGAATAGTTTCTCTGACCTAAAGACCACCTGCATCTTAATCCAGGGACTGAGCAGAGCCAGGGCTCCTTGTGGGCAACAAAACACACCACAGGAATTGCAGATTTCAGGAACACACGAATTCACACGTCCCTCCAGGAACTGGCTTCCCTTCTCTGAGATGGCAGCCCTCCTGGTGCATGGCAAACCCATTTCTAATGCTCCCTCCGACATGCAGGTGCACAAGCCTTATGGAGCAGATGAGGCTGTGTATTAGGAAAACACACATATGCATAGATATCTATGGTAGGTGTATGTATATTTTTGAACAATCCTGTGTCATGGTGCTCATCTGATTCATTTCCTAATGCTGCCCCATGCCCTTTGCCATTCTAAAGAGCCACACTCAGTAGCTAAACCCTGTGGCAGCAGTGTTTGGGGAGAGCCTGGTGGTTCCTGGGGCTGCTGTGATTTGCAGTCCCACTTTTCTGGGCTCTCTGGGCACACCTGCGACTGACACGATAGCTCATGGAAAATGTGTCCTCTCCAAGGAGATGTGTGCCCAAAGGTGTCTGCAGACACCAAGCTGGGCACAGAGCAGTGCTGTCCTCCAGCTCTGCCTCTCTCCTCTTTCATTGCATCAGCTGTCAACGTGCTTTCCCTGCTCTCATGCCAGGCCAGGAGAGTTCCAGCTGCTCCAGGCTGTGAGTGCAGCACTGGGGGAGCAGGAGCCTGCATCCTCCTCGTGCTCTTCTCATCCCATTGCCATGCCAGCAGCCCTGGCAGCACCAGCCATGTGCAACAAGGCAGGACATGTGGGAGAAGACATCTGGAGACCCCTCCTCAGCTCAGAATGAAAATCCCAAATCACTTACCCACCTTGACTCTGCTTTCCCATCAATAGGCACGCTGGAAAAGGTTGTCCACGTTCCTGAGCAGCTCCAGCCTTGTCCTACAGAGCTGCTGCGCACAGAATCTGCCTCTCCCTAGGAGCCCACCACGGGCACCCTCCTCTGATCAGCCAATCGGCACTTCATCACCAGCATGAGGAGGAAATTCAAGAGCCTCCATGCAAGCAACTCTGGCACTTTAGAGCAGACGAACATCTTTTTCTATCACCTCAGCATTGTAGCTCATGAAGCGTTCCACACCAGCCAGCCTTCGGCTCCCACACGGTGCCTGTCACCCTGCCCAGGCTCTCCCTGCTCTTCTGCACCACCATGCCCTCCCTGAACCCCCCAGCCCCAGAAAGGAGCAGCTCTGGCCTCCAACCAGCACAAAGCAGCAGCAGCAGCAGCAGCTCCCAGCACAGATGCATCTGGGCACCTTTTCTGCCCCACAAAGACTGCGGGAGCTCCCACAAACATCCACCCAGCCTGCGCAGGACCACAGGGATCACTGAGTGCAGCTGCCCACATCACCTTCCTGTGGGGCAGCAAAAGCTCGCTCCCCTGCCACAGGAGCATGGCCCATCAGCTGTGGGAGCATGGAGAGCACCCCTGGCCCCCCAGCACTCGCCCAGCCCCGGCACATGCTCACAGCACCACACTCCACTCTCACTGCTCTGCCCTTTGCTCATTTGGAGCTATCCTCCAGCTGCTCAGACACTTCTCCAGCTGAGCAATCACCTCCAGCTGCCATTGCACGTCCTCAAAATCCTCACCTTACACATCCAAACCCATTTTTAATTTTTTTCTCCAGCCCAAGGAAGGAGTCTCAAGCCAACCCTCACTACTTTGGGATGGGCCAGGGGAGCTCTCAGCCCAACAGGAGGAGCATCCTGCCTAAGCCTCCTTTCCATCCCCTCCCACCAGGGAGAAAACCAAAGAGAAAACCAAGCCAAGGGCCACGCTCCCTGTGCCCCGTCCAGGGCTGGCTTAGAGTGGCTGAACAGGAACAGCTTCCCCAGAAAAGAGGGAGCCACGACTGGCCATAAGAAAACCAGGACAAGGAAGAAGTCTGACCTTCCGGAAAATGGTGCTATCTTTGGACTATTCCTGACTAGTCACTTGAAGCTATGGACAGTTTCTTTCAGTTCTCAGCTATTCATGTTTAAACAGTGAAATGAACTTGGTACAAAACTGGGCATTTTTTAAAAACTGCTTGCAGAGTAAAGAAGTGGTGCCCACGGGGTTGTCCTTGCATGGGCAGCTTCCCGAGGCACTTGATTATCAATCCTGCTAAAAGACTGTGCTCTATTCTTTTTCAAACCTTGTCTGTTTGTTCAGATTTTAAAAGCTGAAAAAGCGTTTGTACTGGAAAGGAAAAAAATAAAAGTATTTCTTGCTGAGGTTTCCAGGACCAAAATGACTAGTGTGGCTTGCAGAAGTGGCAGAGTGGGAGATGACTTCCACTCACACCCAGGGCTCAGGGAAGGAGAAGGCAGATGCCAGACTGGAGCAAGGAGCCCAGCAGTGCTTCTGCCTCTTTGCTTTTCCTTTATAACCTGCCAGGAAGGCAGTGGGGGATGCTGAGGCTGGAGAAGAAGAGGCCATGGGAAGGCTTCAGTGCGGCCATGCAGGACTTGGAGGGACCCATCAGAAAGATGTGGGGAGAGGAGAAGGGGGGATGGCTTTCAACTGCAAGGGGCTCAGTTGAGGTTGTATTTGAGGAAGCTGTTTTTTCACACTGAGGGTGGTGAGGCCCTGGCCCAGGCTGTGCACAGAGGCTGTGGATGTCCCATCCCTGGAACATACAAGGCCAGGTGGGACAGGACTCTGAGCAGCCTGCTCTGGTGGGAGCTTGCTCAGCTTGGCACAAGATGATCTTCAGGGTCCATTCCAAGGCAAACCCTTCAGGGATTCCATCATTCTATGGTCCCCATTGCCCACAGAGGAGTGGTCCTGGAGCTCCTGTGAGTTGTGATGTCACAGTCGGTGTCCCAGCTGGGACTGCCATCACCCAGCGAAGGGCACAACACAAGCATTTTGCCCTTGTGTGAGGAAGCAGCTCACCCTGCTCTGAGCGCGCCCTGGTGACCCTGCTTGTCACCGATTCCCCAGGTGACACTCACTCTGCCGTCAGTCCTGACCACTCCCTGCTGCCTGGATTTTCCCATCCATCCCTCCAGGATGCTCCCATTTGCCGCAATGAAGGTACAGTGCCATTCCATGGAGGTGGACACCCCGCCACAGCCCAGGCAGGCTGGAGCTCTGAGGGGATGGTGTGGGACAGGCAAAACTCTGAGGTTTTGCTCCCTATGCAGGCTGTCAGAGACACCGTGGAAGACATGGAAGTTGATATGAAGGTCGACGTGGAGGAGAGCATGGATATCGACATGGAAGACAGTGGAGAGGAGGAGATGGAGGTTGACGCGCAGGAGACAGACGAAGAGATGGAGGTAGACATCGAGGAGAGTGAGGAAGAGATGGAGGTGGACGAGGAAGACTATGCGGAACCCATGGAGGTCGATGAAGAGGAGGAGGAGGCCATGGTGTTGGGATGAAGACCAACACCAGCAGCAGGACAGGCACGTGCTCCCCATGCCCTGCTCACAGGCAGAGTGGCTCCCCTGCCGCCAGGCTGGGGCTGGGCTGGGTGGCCCCGCTCAGGGACACGGTGCCTGGGGGGCCCTGCAGTCTGGTGGCACAAGCACCACCCCCGGCCTGCCCTGTGCTTGCTTTGGGCCACACCAGCCCCAGCAGGGCTCAGGGCTGGTGGCAGAGTGCCGCTCTGCCAGCGTGGGGCAGCCTGGGGGCACAGGGCACAGCCCTCAGGGCCGCACTGCAATGACCGCGTCGCTTGCTCTTCTTCCAGGACTGACGGAGATGCGAGGCATGGATGCCAGCCTTCTGTATATATGTTCTTGAGAGTTTTCTTCACTTTTCTTCTGTAGATACGTTTGAGACATTGTTGTTCTCTTCTGTAAATACGTTTGATACATTGTTGTTAGATAGGTTCTTATGTAAATACGTTCTATAGATTGTTGTTGTTATAAACAACAAAAAGATTAAACATTAAAAAGATTCTTACAATGCACATACGTCCTATTGATTGTTGTTGTTGTAAAGATTCTTACCTTGTAAATACATCATGGAGTTCCTTTTTATTGCTTCAGCAGAGTAAGTCCAATCACATTTTCAAAGCACTTGCAGCCTGGCTCCCATTTCTATGCACAGGCTTAGAGCAGACAAGAGGCAGCCTGGATTAAGGCACTATTTAGGATTGCTTTTAGCCCACAACACTCAAAACCCCAACATCTTCCACTGACCTTTCCAAGTTGGGCAGTTGCAGCTACCAAACTGCAGGCAGCTGGACTGTCTGCAACACTGCTCATACTGGAGGGAGCAATAGCTATGCCAGAGCCTCATCAAGAAATACAACAGTGAACAACCACCACCTTGAAAAAAGAGCCAGGCTTTAGAGGAGCTCCAAACACTAGGAGAGACACAGCTTTCATGAATTTGTGGTTAGCAACTGGAGTTTGTGTAGAGTCAGAGCTCCCTCTTACCCCCTTTGGCCACATGCTAAGGGGTGTCATGACCTCTACTCCAAGTGCAAAATGCCCCAGCAGCAAACAGGGAGGACGAGGTGCATGTGGAGCATTCAGGCCTGGCAAAGGAGATGCAGGAGAGCCCTGGCTCAGGTCTGCACAGGGACAGGCTTAGGGCAAGCCCTCCAAGTCAGCATCAGGCACTGGAGGTCTCTAGTAGGCATAGGGGCTGTACTCTGGCAACACCAGACCAGCGCTCCCGCTCTGCTCCACAGGAGGGAACACAACCTCCACCAGCTCCGAGAGCTGCTCGTACCTGGGGGGGCAAGAAAGAAGTGACATTGGGGTCATTGGGTGTGTGTTTGCTTTTCTACCCCACAAGATGCTTCTCTGCACCAAAGCCAGGTTATGCCAAAGATGGCAAGGAATAAAGACGTTGCTTACGTTGACTTGTAGCTCTTTGCCAGCTCCTGGATCAGCTCTCCCTTGGGGTTTCCCGTAAATCTGTGGCTCTCTGGCAGAGGTACCGCACCTTCTTCAGGCCCAAATACAGGACTGGCTACAAGACAGTGACCGAGCTGTCCTGGAGGTGCTGCCCAGGCTTCATGGGAGAAGGCTGCCACGACAGCCCGACTGACCAGCCTGGCCTCCTGCCCCAGCATCCCAGCCCTAAAATGCCTCCTGGGCAAAAGGTGTTCCCAATGCCCAGACTTCCTCCCTACCCCAAAAGCCATCCTGACCTGTTTCCAGGACCAAAGGAGAATCAATATGCTGAGATCTCACTCCTGTCCCCAGCTCACCACGCTATTGTCATGCACTCAGACATCCTGGTCCTCTCTGTTCCTGCACGGAGCATGAATTTGGCAAAAATTCATCTGGGCTCATTCATCTGGGCTGACGACCCCAGAAGTACAATTTGGGAGTAAGCTGAAGGTGGGAACATTTTCTTTCAATTTTATTTTTGTGGATTTATCTATTTTTGAAGAATAAAATGCTGTAGTTATCAGTTGAGGAATAGTTTCTCTGACCTAAAGACCACCTGCATCTTAATCCAGGGACTGAGCAGAGCCAGGGCTCCTTGTGGGCAACAAAACACACCACAGGAATTGCAGATTTCAGGAACACACGAATTCACACGTCCCTCCAGGAACTGGCTTCCCTTCTCTGAGATGGCAGCCCTCCTGGTGCATGGCAAATCCATTTCTAATGCTCCCTCCGCCATGCAGGTGCACAAGCCTTATGGAGCAGATGAGGCTGTGTATTAGGAAAACACACATATGCATAGATATCTATGGTAGGTGTATGTATATTTTTGAACAATCCTGTGTCATGGTGCTCATCTGATTCATTTCCTAATGCTGCCCCATGCCCTTTGCCATTCTAAAGAGCCACACTCAGTAGCTAAACCCTGTGGCAGCAGTGTTTGGGGAGAGCCTGGTGGTTCCTGGGGCTGCTGTGATTTGCAGTCCCACTTTTCTGGGCTCTCTGGGCACACCTGCGACTGACACGATAGCTCATGGAAAATGTGTCCTCTCCAAGGAGATGTGTGCCCAAAGGTGTCTGCAGAGACCAAGCTGGGCACAGAGCAGTGCTGTCCTCCAGCTCTGCCTCTCTCCTGGTTCATTGCTTCAGCTGTCAACGTGCTTTCCCTGCTCTCATGCCAGGCCAGGAGAGTTCCAGCTGCTCCAGGTTGTGAGTGCAGCACTGGGGGAGCAGGAGCCTGCATCCTCCTCGTGCTCTTCTCATCCCATTGCCATGCCAGCAGCCCTGGCAGCACCAGCCATGTGCAACAAGGCAGGACATGTGGGAGAAGACATCGGGAGACCCCTCCTCAGCTCAGAATGAAAATCCCAAATCACTTACCC
This sequence comes from Acanthiza pusilla, assembly GCA_036630365.1. Taxonomy (NCBI): domain Eukaryota; kingdom Metazoa; phylum Chordata; class Aves; order Passeriformes; family Acanthizidae; genus Acanthiza; species Acanthiza pusilla. Next base: position 7,379,701 of record JAXCHO010000050.1, on the reverse strand, counting down.
AGCTTGACTCTGCTTTCCCATCAATAGGCACGCTGGAAAAGGTTGTCCACGTTCCTGAGCAGCTCCAGCCTTGTCCTACAGAGCTGCTGCGCACAGAATCTGCCTCTCCCTAGGAGCCCACCACGGGCACCCTCCTCTGATCAGCCAATCGGCACTTCATTACCAGCATGAGGAGGAAATTCAAGAGCCTCCATGCAAGCAACTCTGGCACTTTAGAGCAGACGAACATCTTTTTCTATCACCTCAGCATTGTAGCTCATGAACCGTTCCACACCAGCCAGCCTTCGGCTCCCACACGGTGCCTGTCACCCTGCCCAGGCTCTCCCTGCTCTTCTGCACCACCATGCCCTCCCTGAACCCCCCAGACCCAGAAAGGAGCAGCTCTGGCCTCCAACCAGCACAAAGCAGCAGCAGCAGCAGCAGCTCCCAGCACAGATGCATCTGGGCACCTTTTCTGCCCCACAAAGACTGCGGGAGCTCCCACAAACATCCACCCAGCCTGCGCAGGACCACAGGGATCACTGAGTGCAGCTGCCCACATCACCTTCCTGTGGGGCAGCAAAAGCTCGCTCCCCTGCCACAGGAGCATGGCCCATCAGCTGTGGGAGCATGGAGAGCACCCCTGGCCCCCCAGCACTCGCCCAGCCCCGGCACATGCTCACAGCACCACACTCCACTCTCACTGCTCTGCCCTTTGCTCATTTGGAGCTATCCTCCAGCTGCTCAGACACTTCTCCAGCTGAGCAATCACCTCCAGCTGCCATTGCACGTCCTCAAAATCCTCACCTTACACATCCAAACCCATTTTTAATTTTTTTCTCCAGCCCAAGGAAGGAGTCTCAAGCCAACCCTCACTACTTTGGGATGGGCCAGGGGAGCTCTCAGCCCAACAGGAGGAGCATCCTGCCTAAGCCTCCTTTCCATCCCCTCCCACCAGGGAGAAAACCAAAGAGAAAACCAAGCCAAGGGCCACGCTCCCTGTGCCCCGTCCAGGGCTGGCTTAGAGTGGCTGAACAGGAACAGCTTCCCCAGAAAAGAGGGAGCCACGACTGGCCATAAGAAAACCAGGACAAGGAAGAAGTCTGACCTTCCGGAAAATGGTGCTATCTTTGGACTATTCCTGACTAGTCACTTGAAGCTATGGACAGTTTCTTTCAGTTCTCAGCTATTCATGTTTAAACAGTGAAATGAACTTGGTACAAAACTGGGCATTTTTAAAAAACTGCTTGCAGAGTAAAGAAGTGGTGCCCACGGGGTTGTCCTTGCATGGGCAGCTTCCCGAGGCACTTGATTATCGATCCTGCTAAAAGACTGTGCTCTATTCTTTTTCAAACCTTGTCTGTTTGTTCAGATTTTAAAAGCTGAAAAAGCGTTTGTACTGGAAAGGAAAAAAATAAAAGTATTTCTTGCTGAGGTTTCCAGGACCAAAATGACTAGTGTGGCTTGCAGAAGTGGCAGAGTGGGAGATGACTTCCACTCACACCCAGGGCTCAGGGAAGGAGAAGGCAGATGCCAGACTGGAGCAAGGAGCCCAGCAGTGCTTCTGCCTCTTTGCTTTTCCTTTATAACCTGCCAGGAAGGCAGTGGGGGATGCTGAGGCTGGAGAAGAAGAGGCCATGGGAAGGCTTCAGTGCGGCCATGCAGGACTTGGAGGGACCCATCAGAAAGATGTGGGGAGAGGAGAAGGGGGGATGGCTTTCAACTGCAAGGGGCTCAGTTGAGGTTGTATTTGAGGAAGCTGTTTTTTCACACTGAGGGTGGTGAGGCCCTGGCCCAGGCTGTGCACAGAGGCTGTGGATGTCCCATCCCTGGAACATACAAGGCCAGGTGGGACAGGACTCTGAGCAGCCTGCTCTGGTGGGAGCTTGCTCAGCTTGGCACAAGATGATCTTCAGGCTCCATTCCAAGGCAAACCCTTCAGGGATTCCATCATTCTATGGTCCCCATTGCCCACAGAGGAGTGGTCCTGGAGCTCCTGTGAGTTGTGATGTCACAGTCGGTGTCCCAGCTGGGACTGCCATCACCCAGCAAAGGGCACAACACAAGCATTCGCCCTTGTGTGAGGACGCAGCTCACCCTGCTCTGAGCGCGCCCTGGTGACCCTGCTTGTCACCCATTCCCCAGGTGATAGTCACTCTGCCGTCAGTCCTGAACACTCCCTGCTGCCTGGATTTTCCCATCCATCCCTCCAGGATGCTCCCATTTGCCGCAATGAAGGTACAGTGCCATTCCATGGAGGTGGACACCCCGCCACAGCCCAGGCAGGCTGGAGCTCTGAGGGGATGGTGTGGGACAGGCAAAACTCTGAGGTTTTGCTCCCTATGCAGGCTGTCAGAGACACCGTGGAAGACATGGAAGTCGATATGAAGGTCGACGTGGAGGAGAGCATGGATATCGACATGGAAGACAGTGGAGAGGAGGAGATGGAGGTTGACGCGCAGGAGACAGACGAAGAGATGGAGGTAGACATCGAGGAGAGTGAGGAAGAGATGGAGGTGGACGAGGAAGACTATGCGGAACCCATGGAGGTCGATGAAGAGGAGGAGGAGGCCATGGTGTTGGGATGAAGACCAACACCAGCAGCAGGACAGGCACGTGCTCCCCATGCCCTGCTCACAGGCAGAGTGGCTCCCCTGCCGCCAGGCTGGGGCTGGGCTGGGTGGCCCCGCTCAGGGACACGGTGCCTGGGGGGCCCTGCAGTCTGGTGGCACAAGCACCACCCCCGGCCTGCCCTGTGCTTGCTTTGGGCCACACCAGCCCCAGCAGGGCTCAGGGCTGGTGGCAGAGTGCCGCTCTGCCAGCGTGGGGCAGCCTGGGGGCACAGGGCACAGCCCTCAGGGCCGCACTGCAATGACCGCGTCGCTTGCTCTTCTTCCAGGACTGACGGAGATGCGAGGCATGGATGCCAGCCTTCTGTATATATGTTCTTGAGAGTTTTCTTCACTTTTCTTCTGTAGATACGTTTGAGACATTGTTGTTCTCTTCTGTAAATACGTTTGATACATTGTTGTTAGATAGGTTCTTATGTAAATACGTTCTATAGATTGTTGTTGTTATAAACAACAAAAAGATTAAACATTAAAAAGATTCTTACAATGCACATACGTCCTATTGATTGTTGTTGTTGTAAAGATTCTTACCTTGTAAATACATCATGGAGTTCCTTTTTATTGCTTCAGCAGAGTAAGTCCAATCACATTTTCAAAGCACTTGCAGCCTGGCTCCCATTTCTATGCACAGGCTTAGAGCAGACAAGAGGCAGCCTGGATTAAGGCACTATTTAGGATTGCTTTTAGCCCACAACACTCAAAACCCCAACATCTTCCACTGACCTTTCCAAGTTGGGCAGTTGCAGCTACCAAACTGCAGGCAGCTGGACTGTCTGCAACACTGCTCATACTGGAGGGAGCAATAGCTATGCCAGAGCCTCATCAAGAAATACAACAGTGAACAACCACCACCTTGAAAAAAGAGCCAGGCTTTAGAGGAGCTCCAAACACTAGGAGAGACCCAGCTCTCAGGAATTTGTGGTTAGCAACTGGAGTTTATGGAGAGTCAGAGCTCCCTCTTACCCCCTTTGGCCACATGCTAAGGGGTGTCATGACCTCTACTCCAAGTGCAAAATGCCCCAGCAGCAAACAGGGAGGACGAGGTGCATGTGGAGCATTCAGGCCTGGCAAAGGAGATGCAGGAGAGCCCTGGCTCAGGTCTGCACAGGGACAGGCTTAGGGCAAGCCCTCCAAGTCAGCATCAGGCACTGGAGGTCTCTAGTAGGCATAGGGGCTGTACTCTGGCAACACCAGACCAGCGCTCCCGCTCTGCTCCACAGGAGGGAACACAACCTCCACCAGCTCCGAGAGCTGCTCGTACCTGGGGGGGCAAGAAAGAAGTGACATTGGGGTCATTGGGTGTGTGTTTGCTTTTCTACCCCACAAGATGCTTCTCTGCACCAAAGCCAGGTTATGCCAAAGATGGCAAGGAATGAAGACGTTGCTTACGTTGACTTGTAGCTCTTTGCCAGCTCCTGGATCAGCTCTCCCTTGGGGTTTCCCGTAAATCTGTGGCTCTCTGGCAGAGGTACCGCACCTTCTTCAGGCCCAAATACAGGACTGGCTACAAGACAGTGACCGAGCTGTCCTGGAGGTGCTGCCCAGGCTTCATGGGAGAAGGCTGCCACGACAGCCCGACTGACCAGCCTGGCCTCCTGCCCCAGCATCCCAGCCCTAAAATGCCTCCTGGGCAAAAGGTGTTCCCAATGCCCAGACTTCCTCCCTACCCCAAAAGCCATCCTGACCTGTTTCCAGGACCAAAGGAGAATCAATATGCTGAGATCTCACTCCTGTCCCCAGCTCACCACGCTATTGTCATGCACTCAGACATCCTGGTCCTCTCTGTTCCTGCACGGAGCATGAATTTGGCAAAAATTCATCTGGGCTCATTCATCTGGGCTGACGACCCCAGAAGTACAATTTGGGAGTAAGCTGAAGGTGGGAACATTTTCTTTCAATTTTATTTTTGTGGATTTATCTATTTTTGAAGAATAAAATGCTGTAGTTATCAGTTGAGGAATAGTTTCTCTGACCTAAAGACCACCTGCATCTTAATCCAGGGACTGAGCAGAGCCAGGGCTCCTTGTGGGCAACAAAACACACCACAGGAATTGCAGATTTCAGGAACACACGAATTCACACGTCCCTCCAGGAACTGGCTTCCCTTCTCTGAGATGGCAGCCCTCCTGGTGCATGGCAAACCCATTTCTAATGCTCCCTCCGCCATGCAGGTGCACAAGCCTTATGGAGCAGATGAGGCTGTGTATTAGGAAAACACACATATGCATAGATATCTATGGTAGGTGTATGTATATTTTTGAACAATCCTGTGTCATGGTGCTCATCTGATTCATTTCCTAATGCTGCCCCATGCCCTTTGCCATTCTAAAGAGCCACACTCAGTAGCTAAACCCTGTGGCAGCAGTGTTTGGGGAGAGCCTGGTGGTTCCTGGGGCTGCTGTGATTTGCAGTCCCACTTTTCTGGGCTCTCTGGGCACACCTGCGACTGACACGATAGCTCATGGAAAATGTGTCCTCTCCAAGGAGATGTGTGCCCAAAGGTGTCTGCAGAGACCAAGCTGGGCACAGAGCAGTGCTGTCCTCCAGCTCTGCCTCTCTCCTGGTTCATTGCTTCAGCTGTCAACGTGCTTTCCCTGCTCTCATGCCAGGCCAGGAGAGTTCCAGCTGCTCCAGGCTGTGAGTGCAGCACTGGGGGAGCAGGAGCCTGCATCCTCCTCGTGCTCTTCTCATCCCATTGCCATGCCAGCAGCCCTGGCAGCACCAGCCATGTGCAACAAGGCAGGACATGTGGGAGAAGACATCTGGAGACCCCTCCTCAGCTCAGAATGAAAATCCCAAATCACTTACCCAGCTTGACTCTGCTTTCCCATCAATAGGCACGCTGGAAAAGGTTGTCCACGTTCCTGAGCAGCTCCAGCCTTGTCCTACAGAGCTGCTGCGCACAGAATCTGCCTCTCCCTAGGAGCCCACCACGGGCACCCTCCTCTGATCAGCCAATCGGCACTTCATTACCAGCATGAGGAGGAAATTCAAGAGCCTCCATGCAAGCAACTCTGGCACTTTAGAGCAGACGAACATCTTTTTCTATCACCTCAGCATTGTAGCTCATGAACCGTTCCACACCAGCCAGCCTTCGGCTCCCACACGGTGCCTGTCACCCTGCCCAGGCTCTCCCTGCTCTTCTGCACCACCATGCCCTCCCTGACCCCCCCAGCCCCAGAAAGGAGCAGCTCTGGCCTCCAACCAGCACAAAGCAGCAGCAGCAGCAGCAGCTCCCAGCACAGATGCATCTGGGCACCTTTTCTGCCCCACAAAGACTGCGGGAGCTCCCACAAACATCCACCCAGCCTGCGCAGGACCACAGGGATCACTGAGTGCAGCTGCCCACATCACCTTCCTGTGGGGCAGCAAAAGCTCGCTCCCCTGCCACAGGAGCATGGCCCATCAGCTGTGGGAGCATGGAGAGCACCCCTGGCCCCCCAGCACTCGCCCAGCCCCGGCACATGCTCACAGCACCACACTCCACTCTCACTGCTCTGCCCTTTGCTCATTTGGAGCTATCCTCCAGCTGCTCAGACACTTCTCCAGCTGAGCAATCACCTCCAGCTGCCATTGCACGTCCTCAAAATCCTCACCTTACACATCCAAACCCATTTTTAATTTTTTTCTCCAGCCCAAGGAAGGAGTCTCAAGCCAACCCTCACTACTTTGGGATGGGCCAGGGGAGCTCTCAGCCCAACAGGAGGAGCATCCTGCCTAAGCCTCCTTTCCATCCCCTCCCACCAGGGAGAAAACCAAAGAGAAAACCAAGCCAAGGGCCACGCTCCCTGTGCCCCATCCAGGGCTGGCTTAGAGTGGCTGAACAGGAACAGCTTCCCCAGAAAAGAGGGAGCCACGACTGGCCATAAGAAAACCAGGACAAGGAAGAAGTCTGACCTTCCGGAAAATGGTGCTATCTTTGGACTATTCCTGACTAGTCACTTGAAGCTATGGACAGTTTCTTTCAGTTCTCAGCTATTCATGTTTAAACAGTGAAATGAACTTGGTACAAAACTGGGCATTTTTTAAAAACTGCTTGCAGAGTAAAGAAGTGGTGCCCACGGGGTTGTCCTTGCATGGGCAGCTTCCCGAGGCACTTGATTATCGATCCTGCTAAAAGACTGTGCTCTATTCTTTTTCAAACCTTGTCTGTTTGTTCAGATTTTAAAAGCTGAAAAAGCGTTTGTACTGGAAAGGAAAAAAATAAAAGTATTTCTTGCTGAGGTTTCCAGGACCAAAATGACTAGTGTGGCTTGCAGAAGTGGCAGAGTGGGAGATGACTTCCACTCACACCCAGGGCTCAGGGAAGGAGAAGGCAGATGCCAGACTGGAGCAAGGAGCCCAGCAGTGCTTCTGCCTCTTTGCTTTTCCTTTATAACCTGCCAGGAAGGCAGTGGGGGATGCTGAGGCTGGAGAAGAAGAGGCCATGGGAAGGCTTCAGTGCGGCCATGCAGGACTTGGAGGGACCCATCAGAAAGATGTGGGGAGAGGAGAAGGGGGGATGGCTTTCAACTGCAAGGGGCTCAGTTGAGGTTGTATTTGAGGAAGCTGTTTTTTCACACTGAGGGTGGTGAGGCCCTGGCCCAGGCTGTGCACAGAGGCTGTGGATGTCCCATCCCTGGAACATACAAGGCCAGGTGGGACAGGACTCTGAGCAGCCTGCTCTGGTGGGAGCTTGCTCAGCTTGGCACAAGATGATCTTCAGGGTCCATTCCAAGGCAAACCCTTCAGGGATTCCATCATTCTATGGTCCCCATTGCCCACAGAGGAGTGGTCCTGGAGCTCCTGTGAGTTGTGATGTCACAGTCGGTGTCCCAGCTGGCACTGCCATCACCCAGCAAAGGGCACAACACAAGCATTCGCCCTTGTGTGAGGACGCAGCTCACCCTGCTCTGAGCGCGCCCTGGTGACCCTGCTTGTCACCCATTCCCCAGGTGACACTCACTCTGCCGTCAGTCCTGAACACTCCCTGCTGCCTGGATTTTCCCATCCATCCCTCCAGGATGCTCCCATTTGCCGCAATGAAGGTACAGTGCCATTCCATGGAGGTGGACACCCCGCCACAGCCCAGGCAGGCTGGAGCTCTGAGGGGATGGTGTGGGACAGGCAAAACTCTGAGGTTTTGCTCCCTATGCAGGCTGTCAGAGACACCGTGGAAGACATGGAAGTCGATATGAAGGTCGACGTGGAGGAGAGCATGGATATCGACATGGAAGACAGTGGAGAGGAGGAGATGGAGGTTGACGCGCAGGAGACAGACGAAGAGATGGAGGTAGACATCGAGGAGAGTGAGGAAGAGATGGAGGTGGACGAGGAAGACTATGCGGAACCCATGGAGGTCGATGAAGAGGAGGAGGAGGCCATGGTGTTGGGATGAAGACCAACACCAGCAGCAGGACAGGCACGTGCTCCCCATGCCCTGCTCACAGGCAGAGTGGCTCCCCTGCCGCCAGGCTGGGGCTGGGCTGGGTGGCCCCGCTCAGGGACACGGTGCCTGGGGGGCCCTGCAGTCTGGTGGCACAAGCACCACCCCCGGCCTGCCCTGTGCTTGCTTTGGGCCACACCAGCCCCAGCAGGGCTCAGGGCTGGTGGCAGAGTGCCGCTCTGCCAGCGTGGGGCAGCCTGGGGGCACAGGGCACAGCCCTCAGGGCCGCACTGCAATGACCGCGTCGCTTGCTCTTCTTCCAGGACTGACGGAGATGCGAGGCATGGATGCCAGCCTTCTGTATATATGTTCTTGAGAGTTTTCTTCACTTTTCTTCTGTAGATACGTTTGAGACATTGTTGTTCTCTTCTGTAAATACGTTTGATACATTGTTGTTAGATAGGTTCTTATGTAAATACGTTCTATAGATTGTTGTTGTTATAAACAACAAAAAGATTAAACATTAAAAAGATTCTTACAATGCACATACGTCCTATTGATTGTTGTTGTTGTAAAGATTCTTACCTTGTAAATACATCATGGAGTTCCTTTTTATTGCTTCAGCAGAGTAAGTCCAATCACATTTTCAAAGCACTTGCAGCCTGGCTCCCATTTCTATGCACAGGCTTAGAGCAGACAAGAGGCAGCCTGGATTAAGGCACTATTTAGGATTGCTTTTAGCCCACAACACTCAAAACCCCAACATCTTCCACTGACCTTTCCAAGTTGGGCAGTTGCAGCTACCAAACTGCAGGCAGCTGGACTGTCTGCAACACTGCTCATACTGGAGGGAGCAATAGCTATGCCAGAGCCTCATCAAGAAATACAACAGTGAACAACCACCACCTTGAAAAAAGAGCCAGGCTTTAGAGGAGCTCCAAACACTAGGAGAGACACAGCTTTCATGAATTTGTGGTTAGCAACTGGAGTTTGTGTAGAGTCAGAGCTCCCTCTTACCCCCTTTGGCCACATGCTAAGGGGTGTCATGACCTCTACTCCAAGTGCAAAATGCCCCAGCAGCAAACAGGGAGGACGAGGTGCATGTGGAGCATTCAGGCCTGGCAAAGGAGATGCAGGAGAGCCCTGGCTCAGGTCTGCACAGGGACAGGCTTAGGGCAAGCCCTCCAAGTCAGCATCAGGCACTGGAGGTCTCTAGTAGGCATAGGGGCTGTACTCTGGCAACACCAGACCAGCGCTCCCGCTCTGCTCCACAGGAGGGAACACAACCTCCACCAGCTCCGAGAGCTGCTCGTACCTGGGGGGGCAAGAAAGAAGTGACATTGGGGTTGTTGGGTGTGTGTTTGCTTTTCTACCCCACAAGATGCTTCTCTGCACCAAAGCCAGGTTATGCCAAAGATGGCAAGGAATGAAGACGTTGCTTACGTTGACTTGTAGCTCTTTGCCAGCTCCTGGATCAGCTCTCCCTTGGGGTTTCCCGTAAATCTGTGGCTCTCTGGCAGAGGTACCGCACCTTCTTCAGGCCCAAATACAGGACTGGCTACAAGACAGTGACCGAGCTGTCCTGGAGGTGCTGCCCAGGCTTCATGGGAGAAGGCTGCCACGACAGCCCCACTGACCAGCCTGGCCTCCTGCCCCAGCATCCCAGCCCTAAAATGCCTCCTGGGCAAAAGGTGTTCCCAATGCCCAGACTTCCTCCCTACCCCAAAAGCCATCCTGACCTGTTTCCAGGACCAAAGGAGAATCAATATGCTGAGATCTCACTCCTGTCCCCAGCTCACCACGCTATTGTCATGCACTCAGACATCCTGGTCCTCTCTGTTCCTGCACGGAGCATGAATTTGGCAAAAATTCATCTGGGCTCATTCATCTGGGCTGACGACCCCAGAAGTACAATTTGGGAGTAAGCTGAAGGTGGGAACATTTTCTTTCAATTTTATTTTTGTGGATTTATCTATTTTTGAAGAATAAAATGCTGTAGTTATCAGTTGAGGAATAGTTTCTCTGACCTAAAGACCACCTGCATCTTAATCCAGGGACTGAGCAGAGCCAGGGCTCCTTGTGGGCAACAAAACACACCACAGGAATTGCAGATTTCAGGAACACATGAATTCACACGTCCCTCCAGGAACTGGCTTCCCTTCTCTGAGATGGCAGCCCTCCTGGTGCATGGCAAACCCATTTCTAATGCTCCCTCCGCCATGCAGGTGCACAAGCCTTATGGAGCAGATGAGGCTGTGTATTAGGAAAACACACATATGCATAGATATCTATGGTAGGTGTATGTATATTTTTGAACAATCCTGTGTCATGGTGCTCATCTGATTCATTTCCTAATGCTGCCCCATGCCCTTTGCCATTCTAAAGAGCCACACTCAGTAGCTAAACCCTGTGGCAGCAGTGTTTGGGGAGAGCCTGGTGGTTCCTGGGGCTGCTGTGATTTGCAGTCCCACTTTTCTGGGCTCTCTGGGCACACCTGGGACTGACACGATAGCTCATGGAAAATGTGTCCTCTCCAAGGAGATGTGTGCCCAAAGGTGTCTGCAGAGACCAAGCTGGGCACAGAGCAGTGCTGTCCTCCAGCTCTGCCTCTCTCCTGGTTCATTGCTTCAGCTGTCAACGTGCTTTCCCTGCTCTCATGCCAGGCCAGGAGAGTTCCAGCTGCTCCAGGTTGTGAGTGCAGCACTGGGGGAGCAGGAGCCTGCATCCTCCTCGTGCTCTTCTCATCCCATTGCCATGCCAGCAGCCCTGGCAGCACCAGCCATGTGCAACAAGGCAGGACATGTGGGAGAAGACATCGGGAGACCCCTCCTCAGCTCAGAATGAAAATCCCAAATCACTTACCCAGCTTGACTCTGCTTTCCCATCAATAGGCACGCTGGAAAAGGTTGTCCACGTTCCTGAGCAGCTCCAGCCTTGTCCTACAGAGCTGCTGCGCACAGAATCTGCCTCTCCCTAGGAGCCCACCACGGGCACCCTCCTCTGATCAGCCAATCGGCACTTCATTACCAGCATGAGGAGGAAATTCAAGAGCCTCCATGCAAGCAGCTCTGGCACTTTAGAGCAGACGAACATCTTTTTCTATCACCTCAGCATTGTAGCTCATGAACCGTTCCACACCAGCCAGCCTTCGGCTCCCACACGGTGCCTGTCACCCTGCCCAGGCTCTCCCTGCTCTTCTGCACCACCATGCCCTCCCTGATCCCCCCAGACCCAGAAAGGAGCAGCTCTGGCCTCCAACCAGCACAAAGCAGCAGCAGCAGCAGCAGCTCCCAGCACAGATGCATCTGGGCACCTTTTCTGCCCCACAAAGACTGCGGGAGCTCCCACAAACATCCACCCAGCCTGCGCAGGACCACAGGGATCACTGAGTGCAGCTGCCCACATCACCTTCCTGTGGGGCAGCAAAAGCTCGCTCCCCTGCCACAGGAGCATGGCCCATCAGCTGTGGGAGCATGGAGAGCACCCCTGGCCCCCCAGCACTCGCCCAGCCCCGGCACATGCTCACAGCACCACACTCCACTCTCACTGCTCTGCCCTTTGCTCATTTGGAGCTATCCTCCAGCTGCTCAGACACTTCTCCAGCTGAGCAATCACCTCCAGCTGCCATTGCACGTCCTCAAAATCCTCACCTTACACATCCAAACCCATTTTTAATTTTTTTCTCCAGCCCAAGGAAGGAGTCTCAAGCCAACCCTCACTACTTTGGGATGGGCCAGGGGAGCTCTCAGCCCAACAGGAGGAGCATCCTGCCTAAGCCTCCTTTCCATCCCCTCCCACCAGGGAGAAAACCAAAGAGAAAACCAAGCCAAGGGCCACGCTCCCTGTGCCCCGTCCAGGGCTGGCTTAGAGTGGCTGAACAGGAACAGCTTCCCCAGAAAAGAGGGAGCCACGACTGGCCATAAGAAAACCAGGACAAGGAAGAAGTCTGACCTTCCGGAAAATGGTGCTATCTTTGGACTATTCCTGACTAGTCACTTGAAGCTATGGACAGTTTCTTTCAGTTCTCAGCTATTCATGTTTAAACAGTGAAATGAACTTGGTACAAAACTGGGCATTTTTTAAAAACTGCTTGCAGAGTAAAGAAGTGGTGCCCACGGGGTTGTCCTTGCATGGGCAGCTTCCCGAGGCACTTGATTATCGATCCTGCTAAAAGACTGTGCTCTATTCTTTTTCAAACCTTGTCTGTTTGTTCAGATTTTAAAAGCTGAAAAAGCGTTTGTACTGGAAAGGAAAAAAATAAAAGTATTTCTTGCTGAGGTTTCCAGGACCAAAATGACTAGTGTGGCTTGCAGAAGTGGCAGAGTGGGAGATGACTTCCACTCACACCCAGGGCTCAGGGAAGGAGAAGGCAGATGCCAGACTGGAGCAAGGAGCCCAGCAGTGCTTCTGCCTCTTTGCTTTTCCTTTATAACCTGCCAGGAAGGCAGTGGGGGATGCTGAGGCTGGAGAAGAAGAGGCCATGGGAAGGCTTCAGTGCGGCCATGCAGGACTTGGAGGGACCCATCAGAAAGATGTGGGGAGAGGAGAAGGGGGGATGGCTTTCAACTGCAAGGGGCTCAGTTGAGGTTGTATTTGAGGAAGCTGTTTTTTCACACTGAGGGTGGTGAGGCCCTGGCCCAGGCTGTGCACAGAGGCTGTGGATGTCCCATCCCTGGAACATACAAGGCCAGGTGGGACAGGACTCTGAGCAGCCTGCTCTGGTGGGAGCTTGCTCAGCTTGGCACAAGATGATCTTCAGGGTCCATTCCAAGGCAAACCCTTCAGGGATTCCATCATTCTATGGTCCCCATTGCCCACAGAGGAGTGGTCCTGGAGCTCCTGTGAGTTGTGATGTCACAGTCGGTGTCCCAGCTGGGACTGCCATCACCCAGCAAAGGGCACAACACAAGCATTCGCCCTTGTGTGAGGACGCAGCTCACCCTGCTCTGAGCGCGCCCTGGTGACCCTGCTTGTCACCGATTCCCCAGGTGACACTCACTCTGCCGTCAGTCCTGAACACTCCCTGCTGCCTGGATTTTCCCATCCATCCCTCCAGGATGCTCCCATTTCTCCCGATGAAGGTACAGTGCCATTCCATGGAGGTGGACACCCCGCCACAGCCCAGGCAGGCTGGAGCTCTGAGGGGATGGTGTGGGACAGGCAAAACTCTGAGGTTTTGCTCCCTATGCAGGCTGTCAGAGACACCGTGGAAGACATGGAAGTCGATATGAAGGTCGACGTGGAGGAGAGCATGGATATCGACATGGAAGACAGTGGAGAGGAGGAGATGGAGGTTGACGCGCAGGAGACAGACGAAGAGATGGAGGTAGACATCGAGGAGAGTGAGGAAGAGATGGAGGTGGACGAGGAAGACTATGCGGAACCCATGGAGGTCGATGAAGAGGAGGAGGAGGCCATGGTGTTGGGATGAAGACCAACACCAGCAGCAGGACAGGCACGTGCTCCCCATGCCCTGCTCACAGGCAGAGTGGCTCCCCTGCCGCCAGGCTGGGGCTGGGCTGGGTGGCCCCGCTCAGGGACACGGTGCCTGGGGGGCCCTGCAGTCTGGTGGCACAAGCACCACCCCCGGCCTGCCCTGTGCTTGCTTTGGGCCACACCAGCCCCAGCAGGGCTCAGGGCTGGTGGCAGAGTGCCGCTCTGCCAGCGTGGGGCAGCCTGGGGGCACAGGGCACAGCCCTCAGGGCCGCACTGCAATGACCGCGTCGCTTGCTCTTCTTCCAGGACTGACGGAGATGCGAGGCATGGATGCCAGCCTTCTGTATATATGTTCTTGAGAGTTTTCTTCACTTTTCTTCTGTAGATACGTTTGAGACATTGTTGTTCTCTTCTGTAAATACGTTTGATACATTGTTGTTAGATAGGTTCTTATGTAAATACGTTCTATAGATTGTTGTTGTTATAAACAACAAAAAGATTAAACATTAAAAAGATTCTTACAATGCACATACGTCCTATTGATTGTTGTTGTTGTAAAGATTCTTACCTTGTAAATACATCATGGAGTTCCTTTTTATTGCTTCAGCAGAGTAAGTCCAATCACATTTTCAAAGCACTTGCAGCCTGGCTCCCATTTCTATGCACAGGCTTAGAGCAGACAAGAGGCAGCCTGGATTAAGGCACTATTTAGGATTGCTTTTAGCCCACAACACTCAAAACCCCAACATCTTCCACTGACCTTTCCAAGTTGGGCAGTTGCAGCTACCAAACTGCAGGCAGCTGGACTGTCTGCAACACTGCTCATACTGGAGGGAGCAATAGCTATGCCAGAGCCTCATCAAGAAATACAACAGTGAACAACCACCACCTTGAAAAAAGAGCCAGGCTTTAGAGGAGCTCCAAACACTAGGAGAGACCCAGCTCTCAGGAATTTGTGGTTAGCAACTGGAGTTTATGGAGAGTCAGAGCTCCCTCTTACCCCCTTTGGCCACATGCTAAGGGGTGTCATGACCTCTACTCCAAGTGCAAAATGCCCCAGCAGCAAACAGGGAGGACGAGGTGCATGTGGAGCATTCAGGCCTGGCAAAGGAGATGCAGGAGAGCCCTGGCTCAGGTCTGCACAGGGACAGGCTTAGGGCAAGCCCTCCAAGTCAGCATCAGGCACTGGAGGTCTCTAGTAGGCATAGGGGCTGTACTCTGGCAACACCAGACCAGCGCTCCCGCTCTGCTCCACAGGAGGGAACACAACCTCCACCAGCTCCGAGAGCTGCTCGTACCGGGGGGGCAAGAAAGAAGTGACATTGGGGTCATTGGGTGTGTGTTTGCTTTTCTACCCCACAAGATGCTTCTCTGCACCAAAGCCAGGTTATGCCAAAGATGGCAAGGAATGAAGACGTTGCTTACGTTGACTTGTAGCTCTTTGCCAGCTCCTGGATCAGCTCTCCCTTGGGGTTTCCCATAAATCTGTGGCTCTCTGGCAGAGGTACCGCACCTTCTTCAGGCCCAAATACAGGACTGGCTACAAGACAGTGACCGAGCTGTCCTGGAGGTGCTGCCCAGGCTTCATGGGAGAAGGCTGCCACGACAGCCCGACTGACCAGCCTGGCCTCCTGCCCCAGCATCCCAGCCCTAAAATGCCTCCTGGGCAAAAGGTGTTCCCAATGCCCAGACTTCCTCCCTACCCCAAAAGCCATCCTGACCTGTTTCCAGGACCAAAGGAGAATCAATATGCTGAGATCTCACTCCTGTCCCCAGCTCACCACGCTATTGTCATGCACTCAGACATCCTGGTCCTCTCTGTTCCTGCACGGAGCATGAATTTGGCAAAAATTCATCTGGGCTCATTCATCTGGGCTGACGACCCCAGAAGTACAATTTGGGAGTAAGCTGAAGGTGGGAACATTTTCTTTCAATTTTATTTTTGTGGATTTATCTATTTTTGAAGAATAAAATGCTGTAGTTATCAGTTGAGGAATAGTTTCTCTGACCTAAAGACCACCTGCATCTTAATCCAGGGACTGAGCAGAGCCAGGGCTCCTTGTGGGCAACAAAACACACCACAGGAATTGCAGATTTCAGGAACACACGAATTCACACGTCCCTCCAGGAACTGGCTTCCCTTCTCTGAGATGGCAGCCCTCCTGGTGCATGGCAAACCCATTTCTAATGCTCCCTCCGCCATGCAGGTGCACAAGCCTTATGGAGCAGATGAGGCTGTGTATTAGGAAAACACACATATGCATAGATATCTATGGTAGGTGTATGTATATTTTTGAACAATCCTGTGTCATGGTGCTCATCTGATTCATTTCCTAATGCTGCCCCATGCCCTTTGCCATTCTAAAGAGCCACACTCAGTAGCTAAACCCTGTGGCAGCAGTGTTTGGGGAGAGCCTGGTGGTTCCTGGGGCTGCTGTGATTTGCAGTCCCACTTTTCTGGGCTCTCTGGGCACACCTGCGACTGACACGATAGCTCATGGAAAATGTGTCCTCTCCAAGGAGATGTGTGCCCAAAGGTGTCTGCAGAGACCAAGCTGGGCACAGAGCAGTGCTGTCCTCCAGCTCTGCCTCTCTCCTGGTTCATTGCTTCAGCTGTCAACGTGCTTTCCCTGCTCTCATGCCAGGCCAGGAGAGTTCCAGCTGCTCCAGGCTGTGAGTGCAGCACTGGGGGAGCAGGAGCCTGCATCCTCCTCGTGCTCTTCTCATCCCATTGCCATGCCAGCAGCCCTGGCAGCACCAGCCATGTGCAACAAGGCAGGACATGTGGGAGAAGACATCTGGAGACCCCTCCTCAGCTCAGAATGAAAATCCCAAATCACTTACCCACCTTGACTCTGCTTTCCCATCAATAGGCACGCTGGAAAAGGTTGTCCATGTTCCTGAGCAGCTCCAGCCTTGTCCTACAGAGCTGCTGCGCACAGAATCTGCCTCTCCCTAGGAGCCCACCACGGGCACCCTCCTCTGATCAGCCAATCGGCACTTCATTACCAGCATGAGGAGGAAATTCAAGAGCCTCCATGCAAGCAACTCTGGCACTTTAGAGCAGACGAACATCTTTTTCTATCACCTCAGCATTGTAGCTCATGAAGCGTTCCACACCAGCCAGCCTTCGGCTCCCACACGGTGCCTGTCACCCTGCCCAGGCTCTCCCTGCTCTTCTGCACCACCATGCCCTCCCTGAACCCCCCAGCCCCAGAAAGGAGCAGCTCTGGCCTCCAACCAGCACAAAGCAGCAGCAGCAGCAGCAGCTCCCAGCACAGATGCATCTGGGCACCTTTTCTGCCCCACAAAGACTGCGGGAGCTCCCACAAACATCCACCCAGCCTGCGCAGGACCACAGGGATCACTGAGTGCAGCTGCCCACATCACCTTCCTGTGGGGCAGCAAAAGCTCGCTCCCCTGCCACAGGAGCATGGCCCATCAGCTGTGGGAGCATGGAGAGCACCCCTGGCCCCCCAGCACTCGCCCAGCCCCGGCACATGCTCACAGCACCACACTCCACTCTCACTGCTCTGCCCTTTGCTCATTTGGAGCTATCCTCCAGCTGCTCAGACACTTCTCCAGCTGAGCAATCACCTCCAGCTGCCATTGCACGTCCTCAAAATCCTCACCTTACACATCCAAACCCATTTTTAATTTTTTTCTCCAGCCCAAGGAAGGAGTCTCAAGCCAACCCTCACTACTTTGGGATGGGCCAGGGGAGCTCTCAGCCCAACAGGAGGAGCATCCTGCCTAAGCCTCCTTTCCATCCCCTCCCACCAGGGAGAAAACCAAAGAGAAAACCAAGCCAAGGGCCACGCTCCCTGTGCCCCATCCAGGGCTGGCTTAGAGTGGCTGAACAGGAACAGCTTCCCCAGAAAAGAGGGAGCCAGGACTGGCCATAAGAAAACAAGGACAAGGAAGAAGTCTGACCTTCCGGAAAATGGTGCTATCTTTGGACTATTCCTGACTAGTCACTTGAAGCTATGGACAGTTTCTTTCAGTTCTCAGCTATTCATGTTTAAACAGTGAAATGAACTTGGTACAAAACTGGGCATTTTTTAAAAACTGCTTGCAGAGTAAAGAAGTGGTGCCCACGGGGTTGTCCTTGCATGGGCAGCTTCCCGAGGCACTTGATTATCGATCCTGCTAAAAGACTGTGCTCTATTCTTTTTCAAACCTTGTCTGTTTGTTCAGATTTTAAAAGCTGAAAAAGCGTTTGTACTGGAAAGGAAAAAAATAAAAGTATTTCTTGCTGAGGTTTCCAGGACCAAAATGACTAGTGTGGCTTGCAGAAGTGGCAGAGTGGGAGATGACTTCCACTCACACCCAGGGCTCAGGGAAGGAGAAGGCAGATGCCAGACTGGAGCAAGGAGCCCAGCAGTGCTTCTGCCTCTTTGCTTTTCCTTTATAACCTGCCAGGAAGGCAGTGGGGGATGCTGAGGCTGGAGAAGAAGAGGCCATGGGAAGGCTTCAGTGCGGCCATGCAGGACTTGGAGGGACCCATCAGAAAGATGTGGGGAGAGGAGAAGGGGGGATGGCTTTCAACTGCAAGGGGCTCAGTTGAGGTTGTATTTGAGGAAGCTGTTTTTTCACACTGAGGGTGGTGAGGCCCTGGCCCAGGCTGTGCACAGAGGCTGTGGATGTCCCATCCCTGGAACATACAAGGCCAGGTGGGACAGGACTCTGAGCAGCCTGCTCTGGTGGGAGCTTGCTCAGCTTGGCACAAGATGATCTTCAGGGTCCATTCCAAGGCAAACCCTTCAGGGATTCCATCATTCTATGGTCCCCATTGCCCACAGAGGAGTGGTCCTGGAGCTCCTGTGAGTTGTGATGTCACAGTCGGTGTCCCAGCTGGGACTGCCATCACCCAGCGAAGGGCACAACACAAGCATTCGCCCTTGTGTGAGGACGCAGCTCACCCTGCTCTGAGCGCGCCCTGGTGACCCTGCTTGTCACCCATTCCCCAGGTGACAGTCAGCCTGCCGTCAGTCCTGAACACTCCCTGCTGCCTGGATTTTCCCATCCATCCCTCCAGGATGCTCCCATTTGCCGCAATGAAGGTACAGTGCCATTCCATGGAGGTGGACACCCCGCCACAGCCCAGGCAGGCTGGAGCTCTGAGGGGATGGTGTGGGACAGGCAAAACTCTGAGGTTTTGCTCCCTATGCAGGCTGTCAGAGACACCGTGGAAGACATGGAAGTCGATATGAAGGTCGACGTGGAGGAGAGCATGGATATCGACATGGAAGACAGTGGAGAGGAGGAGATGGAGGTTGACGCGCAGGAGACAGACGAAGAGATGGAGGTAGACATCGAGGAGAGTGAGGAAGAGATGGAGGTGGACGAGGAAGACTATGCGGAACCCATGGAGGTCGATGAAGAGGAGGAGGAGGCCATGGTGTTGGGATGAAGACCAACACCAGCAGCAGGACAGGCACGTGCTCCCCATGCCCTGCTCACAGGCAGAGTGGCTCCCCTGCCGCCAGGCTGGGGCTGGGCTGGGTGGCCCCGCTCAGGGACACGGTGCCTGGGGGGCCCTGCAGTCTGGTGGCACAAGCACCACCCCCGGCCTGCCCTGTGCTTGCTTTGGGCCACACCAGCCCCAGCAGGGCTCAGGGCTGGTGGCAGAGTGCCGCTCTGCCAGCGTGGGGCAGCCTGGGGGCACAGGGCACAGCCCTCAGGGCCGCACTGCAATGACCGCGTCGCTTGCTCTTCTTCCAGGACTGACGGAGATGCGAGGCATGGATGCCAGCCTTCTGTATATATGTTCTTGAGAGTTTTCTTCACTTTTCTTCTGTAGATACGTTTGAGACATTGTTGTTCTCTTCTGTAAATACGTTTGATACATTGTTGTTAGATAGGTTCTTATGTAAATACGTTCTATAGATTGTTGTTGTTATAAACAACAAAAAGATTAAACATTAAAAAGATTCTTACAATGCACATACGTCCTATTGATTGTTGTTGTTGTAAAGATTCTTACCTTGTAAATACATCATGGAGTTCCTTTTTATTGCTTCAGCAGAGTAAGTCCAATCACATTTTCAAAGCACTTGCAGCCTGGCTCCCATTTCTATGCACAGGCTTAGAGCAGACAAGAGGCAGCCTGGATTAAGGCACTATTTAGGATTGCTTTTAGCCCACAACACTCAAAACCCCAACATCTTCCACTGACCTTTCCAAGTTGGGCAGTTGCAGCTACCAAACTGCAGGCAGCTGGACTGTCTGCAACACTGCTCATACTGGAGGGAGCAATAGCTATGCCAGAGCCTCATCAAGAAATACAACAGTGAACAACCACCACCTTGAAAAAAGAGCCAGGCTTTAGAGGAGCTCCAAACACTAGGAGAGACACAGCTTTCATGAATTTGTGGTTAGCAACTGGAGTTTGTGTAGAGTCAGAGCTCCCTCTTACCCCCTTTGGCCACATGCTAAGGGGTGTCATGACCTCTACTCCAAGTGCAAAATGCCCCAGCAGCAAACAGGGAGGACGAGGTGCATGTGGAGCATTCAGGCCTGGCAAAGGAGATGCAGGAGAGCCCTGGCTCAGGTCTGCACAGGGACAGGCTTAGGGCAAGCCCTCCAAGTCAGCATCAGGCACTGGAGGTCTCTAGTAGGCATAGGGGCTGTACTCTGGCAACACCAGACCAGCGCTCCCGCTCTGCTCCACAGGAGGGAACACAACCTCCACCAGCTCCGAGAGCTGCTCGTACCTGGGGGGGCAAGAAAGAAGTGACATTGGGGTTGTTGGGTGTGTGTTTGCTTTTCTACCCCACAAGATGCTTCTCTGCACCAAAGCCAGGTTATGCCAAAGATGGCAAGGAATAAAGACGTTGCTTACGTTGACTTGTAGCTCTTTGCCAGCTCCTGGATCAGCTCTCCCTTGGGGTTTCCCGTAAATCTGTGGCTCTCTGGCAGAGGTACCGCACCTTCTTCAGGCCCAAATACAGGACTGGCTACAAGACAGTGACCGAGCTGTCCTGGAGGTGCTGCCCAGGCTTCATGGGAGAAGGCTGCCACGACAGCCCCACTGACCAGCCTGGCCTCCTGCCCCAGCATCCCAGCCCTAAAATGCCTCCTGGGCAAAAGGTGTTCCCAATGCCCAGACTTCCTCCCTACCCCAAAAGCCATCCTGACCTGTTTCCAGGACCAAAGGAGAATCAATATGCTGAGATCTCACTCCTGTCCCCAGCTCACCACGCTATTGTCATGCACTCAGACATCCTGGTCCTCTCTGTTCCTGCACGGAGCATGAATTTGGCAAAAATTCATCTGGGCTCATTCATCTGGGCTGACGACCCCAGAAGTACAATTTGGGAGTAAGCTGAAGGTGGGAACATTTTCTTTCAATTTTATTTTTGTGGATTTATCTATTTTTGAAGAATAAAATGCTGTAGTTATCAGTTGAGGAATAGTTTCTCTGACCTAAAGACCACCTGCATCTTAATCCAGGGACTGAGCAGAGCCAGGGCTCCTTGTGGGCAACAAAACACACCACAGGAATTGCAGATTTCAGGAACACACGAATTCACACGTCCCTCCAGGAACTGGCTTCCCTTCTCTGAGATGGCAGCCCTCCTGGTGCATGGCAAACCCATTTCTAATGCTCCCTCCGCCATGCAGGTGCACAAGCCTTATGGAGCAGATGAGGCTGTGTATTAGGAAAACACACATATGCATAGATATCTATGGTAGGTGTATGTATATTTTTGAACAATCCTGTGTCATGGTGCTCATCTGATTCATTTCCTAATGCTGCCCCATGCCCTTTGCCATTCTAAAGAGCCACACTCAGTAGCTAAACCCTGTGGCAGCAGTGTTTGGGGAGAGCCTGGTGGTTCCTGGGGCTGCTGTGATTTGCAGTCCCACTTTTCTGGGCTCTCTGGGCACACCTGGGACTGACACGATAGCTCATGGAAAATGTGTCCTCTCCAAGGAGATGTGTGCCCAAAGGTGTCTGCAGAGACCAAGCTGGGCACAGAGCAGTGCTGTCCTCCAGCTCTGCCTCTCTCCTCTTTCATTGCATCAGCTGTCAACGTGCTTTCCCTGCTCTCATGCCAGGCCAGGAGAGTTCCAGCTGCTCCAGGTTGTGAGTGCAGCACTGGGGGAGCAGGAGCCTGCATCCTCCTCGTGCTCTTCTCATCCCATTGCCATGCCAGCAGCCCTGGCAGCACCAGCCATGTGCAACAAGGCAGGACATGTGGGAGAAGACATCGGGAGACCCCTCCTCAGCTCAGAATGAAAATCCCAAATCACTTACCCACCTTGACTCTGCTTTCCCATCAATAGGCACGCTGGAAAAGGTTGTCCACGTTCCTGAGCAGCTCCAGCCTTGTCCTACAGAGCTGCTGCGCACAGAATCTGCCTCTCCCTAGGAGCCCACCACGGGCACCCTCCTCTGATCAGCCAATCGGCACTTCATTACCAGCATGAGGAGGAAATTCAAGAGCCTCCATGCAAGCAGCTCTGGCACTTTAGAGCAGACGAACATCTTTTTCTATCACCTCAGCATTGTAGCTCATGAACCGTTCCACACCAGCCAGCCTTCGGCTCCCACACGGTGCCTGTCACCCTGCCCAGGCTCTCCCTGCTCTTCTGCACCACCATGCCCTCCCTGAACCCCCCAGACCCAGAAAGGAGCAGCTCTGGCCTCCAACCAGCACAAAGCAGCAGCAGCAGCAGCAGCTCCCAGCACAGATGCATCTGGGCACCTTTTCTGCCCCACAAAGACTGCGGGAGCTCCCACAAACATCCACCCAGCCTGCGCAGGACCACAGGGATCACTGAGTGCAGCTGCCCACATCACCTTCCTGTGGGGCAGCAAAAGCTCGCTCCCCTGCCACAGGAGCATGGCCCATCAGCTGTGGGAGCATGGAGAGCACCCCTGGCCCCCCAGCACTCGCCCAGCCCCGGCACATGCTCACAGCACCACACTCCACTCTCACTGCTCTGCCCTTTGCTCATTTGGAGCTATCCTCCAGCTGCTCAGACACTTCTCCAGCTGAGCAATCACCTCCAGCTGCCATTGCACGTCCTCAAAATCCTCACCTTACACATCCAAACCCATTTTTAATTTTTTTCTCCAGCCCAAGGAAGGAGTCTCAAGCCAACCCTCACTACTTTGGGATGGGCCAGGGGAGCTCTCAGCCCAACAGGAGGAGCATCCTGCCTAAGCCTCCTTTCCATCCCCTCCCACCAGGGAGAAAACCAAAGAGAAAACCAAGCCAAGGGCCACGCTCCCTGTGCCCCGTCCAGGGCTGGCTTAGAGTGGCTGAACAGGAACAGCTTCCCCAGAAAAGAGGGAGCCACGACTGGCCATAAGAAAACCAGGACAAGGAAGAAGTCTGACCTTCCGGAAAATGGTGCTATCTTTGGACTATTCCTGACTAGTCACTTGAAGCTATGGACAGTTTCTTTCAGTTCTCAGCTATTCATGTTTAAACAGTGAAATGAACTTGGTACAAAACTGGGCATTTTTTAAAAACTGCTTGCAGAGTAAAGAAGTGGTGCCCACGGGGTTGTCCTTGCATGGGCAGCTTCCCGAGGCACTTGATTATCGATCCTGCTAAAAGACTGTGCTCTATTCTTTTTCAAACCTTGTCTGTTTGTTCAGATTTTAAAAGCTGAAAAAGTGTTTGTACTGGAAAGGAAAAAAATAAAAGTATTTCTTGCTGAGGTTTCCAGGACCAAAATGACTAGTGTGGCTTGCAGAAGTGGCAGAGTGGGAGATGACTTCCACTCACACCCAGGGCTCAGGGAAGGAGAAGGCAGATGCCAGACTGGAGCAAGGAGCCCAGCAGTGCTTCTGCCTCTTTGCTTTTCCTTTATAACCTGCCAGGAAGGCAGTGGGGGATGCTGAGGCTGGAGAAGAAGAGGCCATGGGAAGGCTTCAGTGCGGCCATGCAGGACTTGGAGGGACCCATCAGAAAGATGTGGGGAGAGGAGAAGGGGGGATGGCTTTCAACTGCAAGGGGCTCAGTTGAGGTTGTATTTGAGGAAGCTGTTTTTTCACACTGAGGGTGGTGAGGCCCTGGCCCAGGCTGTGCACAGAGGCTGTGGATGTCCCATCCCTGGAACATACAAGGCCAGGTGGGACAGGACTCTGAGCAGCCTGCTCTGGTGGGAGCTTGCTCAGCTTGGCACAAGATGATCTTCAGGGTCCATTCCAAGGCAAACCCTTCAGGGATTCCA
Source organism: Acanthiza pusilla (assembly GCA_036630365.1). Classification (NCBI taxonomy): domain Eukaryota; kingdom Metazoa; phylum Chordata; class Aves; order Passeriformes; family Acanthizidae; genus Acanthiza; species Acanthiza pusilla. The sequence continues at coordinate 7,356,097 of JAXCHO010000050.1, read as the reverse complement.
TCATTCTATGGTCCCCATTGCCCACAGAGGAGTGGTCCTGGAGCTCCTGTGAGTTGTGATGTCACAGTCGGTGTCCCAGCTGGCACTGCCATCACCCAGCGAAGGGCACAACACAAGCATTCGCCCTTGTGTGAGGACGCAGCTCACCCTGCTCTGAGCGCGCCCTGGTGACCCTGCTTGTCACCGATTCCCCAGGTGACACTCACTCTGCCGTCAGTCCTGAACACTCCCTGCTGCCTGGATTTTCCCATCCATCCCTCCAGGATGCTCCCATTTGCCGCAATGAAGGTACAGTGCCATTCCATGGAGGTGGACACCCCGCCACAGCCCAGGCAGGCTGGAGCTCTGAGGGGATGGTGTGGGACAGGCAAAACTCTGAGGTTTTGCTCCCTATGCAGGCTGTCAGAGACACCGTGGAAGACATGGAAGTCGATATGAAGGTCGACGTGGAGGAGAGCATGGATATCGACATGGAAGACAGTGGAGAGGAGGAGATGGAGGTTGACGCGCAGGAGACAGACGAAGAGATGGAGGTAGACATCGAGGAGAGTGAGGAAGAGATGGAGGTGGACGAGGAAGACTATGCGGAACCCATGGAGGTCGATGAAGAGGAGGAGGAGGCCATGGTGTTGGGATGAAGACCAACACCAGCAGCAGGACAGGCACGTGCTCCCCATGCCCTGCTCACAGGCAGAGTGGCTCCCCTGCCGCCAGGCTGGGGCTGGGCTGGGTGGCCCCGCTCAGGGACACGGTGCCTGGGGGGCCCTGCAGTCTGGTGGCACAAGCACCACCCCCGGCCTGCCCTGTGCTTGCTTTGGGCCACACCAGCCCCAGCAGGGCTCAGGGCTGGTGGCAGAGTGCCGCTCTGCCAGCGTGGGGCAGCCTGGGGGCACAGGGCACAGCCCTCAGGGCCGCACTGCAATGACCGCGTCGCTTGCTCTTCTTCCAGGACTGACGGAGATGCGAGGCATGGATGCCAGCCTTCTGTATATATGTTCTTGAGAGTTTTCTTCACTTTTCTTCTGTAGATACGTTTGAGACATTGTTGTTCTCTTCTGTAAATACGTTTGATACATTGTTGTTAGATAGGTTCTTATGTAAATACGTTCTATAGATTGTTGTTGTTATAAACAACAAAAAGATTAAACATTAAAAAGATTCTTACAATGCACATACGTCCTATTGATTGTTGTTGTTGTAAAGATTCTTACCTTGTAAATACATCATGGAGTTCCTTTTTATTGCTTCAGCAGAGTAAGTCCAATCACATTTTCAAAGCACTTGCAGCCTGGCTCCCATTTCTATGCACAGGCTTAGAGCAGACAAGAGGCAGCCTGGATTAAGGCACTATTTAGGATTGCTTTTAGCCCACAACACTCAAAACCCCAACATCTTCCACTGACCTTTCCAAGTTGGGCAGTTGCAGCTACCAAACTGCAGGCAGCTGGACTGTCTGCAACACTGCTCATACTGGAGGGAGCAATAGCTATGCCAGAGCCTCATCAAGAAATACAACAGTGAACAACCACCACCTTGAAAAAAGAGCCAGGCTTTAGAGGAGCTCCAAACACTAGGAGAGACACAGCTTTCATGAATTTGTGGTTAGCAACTGGAGTTTGTGTAGAGTCAGAGCTCCCTCTTACCCCCTTTGGCCACATGCTAAGGGGTGTCATGACCTCTACTCCAAGTGCAAAATGCCCCAGCAGCAAACAGGGAGGACGAGGTGCATGTGGAGCATTCAGGCCTGGCAAAGGAGATGCAGGAGAGCCCTGGCTCAGGTCTGCACAGGGACAGGCTTAGGGCAAGCCCTCCAAGTCAGCATCAGGCACTGGAGGTCTCTAGTAGGCATAGGGGCTGTACTCTGGCAACACCAGACCAGCGCTCCCGCTCTGCTCCACAGGAGGGAACACAACCTCCACCAGCTCCGAGAGCTGCTCGTACCTGGGGGGGCAAGAAAGAAGTGACATTGGGGTTGTTGGGTGTGTGTTTGCTTTTCTACCCCACAAGATGCTTCTCTGCACCAAAGCCAGGTTATGCCAAAGATGGCAAGGAATAAAGACGTTGCTTACGTTGACTTGTAGCTCTTTGCCAGCTCCTGGATCAGCTCTCCCTTGGGGTTTCCCGTAAATCTGTGGCTCTCTGGCAGAGGTACCGCACCTTCTTCAGGCCCAAATACAGGACTGGCTACAAGACAGTGACCGAGCTGTCCTGGAGGTGCTGCCCAGGCTTCATGGGAGAAGGCTGCCACGACAGCCCCACTGACCAGCCTGGCCTCCTGCCCCAGCATCCCAGCCCTAAAATGCCTCCTGGGCAAAAGGTGTTCCCAATGCCCAGACTTCCTCCCTACCCCAAAAGCCATCCTGACCTGTTTCCAGGACCAAAGGAGAATCAATATGCTGAGATCTCACTCCTGTCCCCAGCTCACCACGCTATTGTCATGCACTCAGACATCCTGGTCCTCTCTGTTCCTGCACGGAGCATGAATTTGGCAAAAATTCATCTGGGCTCATTCATCTGGGCTGACGACCCCAGAAGTACAATTTGGGAGTAAGCTGAAGGTGGGAACATTTTCTTTCAATTTTATTTTTGTGGATTTATCTATTTTTGAAGAATAAAATGCTGTAGTTATCAGTTGAGGAATAGTTTCTCTGACCTAAAGACCACCTGCATCTTAATCCAGGGACTGAGCAGAGCCAGGGCTCCTTGTGGGCAACAAAACACACCACAGGAATTGCAGATTTCAGGAACACACGAATTCACACGTCCCTCCAGGAACTGGCTTCCCTTCTCTGAGATGGCAGCCCTCCTGGTGCATGGCAAACCCATTTCTAATGCTCCCTCCGCCATGCAGGTGCACAAGCCTTATGGAGCAGATGAGGCTGTGTATTAGGAAAACACACATATGCATAGATATCTATGGTAGGTGTATGTATATTTTTAAACAATCCTGTGTCATGGTGCTCATCTGATTCATTTCCTAATGCTGCCCCATGCCCTTTGCCATTCTAAAGAGCCACACTCAGTAGCTAAACCCTGTGGCAGCAGTGTTTGGGGAGAGCCTGGTGGTTCCTGGGGCTGCTGTGATTTGCAGTCCCACTTTTCTGGGCTCTCTGGGCACACCTGCGACTGACACGATAGCTCATGGAAAATGTGTCCTCTCCAAGGAGATGTGTGCCCAAAGGTGTCTGCAGAGACCAAGCTGGGCACAGAGCAGTGCTGTCCTCCAGCTCTGCCTCTCTCCTCTTTCATTGCATCAGCTGTCAACGTGCTTTCCCTGCTCTCATGCCAGGCCAGGAGAGTTCCAGCTGCTCCAGGTTGTGAGTGCAGCACTGGGGGAGCAGGAGCCTGCATCCTCCTCGTGCTCTTCTCATCCCATTGCCATGCCAGCAGCCCTGGCAGCACCAGCCATGTGCAACAAGGCAGGACATGTGGGAGAAGACATCGGGAGACCCCTCCTCAGCTCAGAATGAAAATCCCAAATCACTTACCCACCTTGACTCTGCTTTCCCATCAATAGGCACGCTGGAAAAGGTTGTCCACGTTCCTGAGCAGCTCCAGCCTTGTCCTACAGAGCTGCTGCGCACAGAATCTGCCTCTCCCTAGGAGCCCACCACGGGCACCCTCCTCTGATCAGCCAATCGGCACTTCATTACCAGCATGAGGAGGAAATTCAAGAGCCTCCATGCAAGCAACTCTGGCACTTTAGAGCAGACGAACATCTTTTTCTATCACCTCAGCATTGTAGCTCATGAACCGTTCCACACCAGCCAGCCTTCGGCTCCCACACGGTGCCTGTCACCCTGCCCAGGCTCTCCCTGCTCTTCTGCACCACCATGCCCTCCCTGAACCCCCCAGACCCAGAAAGGAGCAGCTCTGGCCTCCAACCAGCACAAAGCAGCAGCAGCAGCAGCAGCTCCCAGCACAGATGCATCTGGGCACCTTTTCTGCCCCACAAAGACTGCGGGAGCTCCCACAAACATCCACCCAGCCTGCGCAGGACCACAGGGATCACTGAGTGCAGCTGCCCACATCACCTTCCTGTGGGGCAGCAAAAGCTCGCTCCCCTGCCACAGGAGCATGGCCCATCAGCTGTGGGAGCATGGAGAGCACCCCTGGCCCCCCAGCACTCGCCCAGCCCCGGCACATGCTCACAGCACCACACTCCACTCTCACTGCTCTGCCCTTTGCTCATTTGGAGCTATCCTCCAGCTGCTCAGACACTTCTCCAGCTGAGCAATCACCTCCAGCTGCCATTGCACGTCCTCAAAATCCTCACCTTACACATCCAAACCCATTTTTAATTTTTTTCTCCAGCCCAAGGAAGGAGTCTCAAGCCAACCCTCACTACTTTGGGATGGGCCAGGGGAGCTCTCAGCCCAACAGGAGGAGCATCCTGCCTAAGCCTCCTTTCCATCCCCTCCCACCAGGGAGAAAACCAAAGAGAAAACCAAGCCAAGGGCCACGCTCCCTGTGCCCCGTCCAGGGCTGGCTTAGAGTGGCTGAACAGGAACAGCTTCCCCAGAAAAGAGGGAGCCACGACTGGCCATAAGAAAACCAGGACAAGGAAGAAGTCTGACCTTCCGGAAAATGGTGCTATCTTTGGACTATTCCTGACTAGTCACTTGAAGCTATGGACAGTTTCTTTCAGTTCTCAGCTATTCATGTTTAAACAGTGAAATGAACTTGGTACAAAACTGGGCATTTTTTTAAAACTGCTTGCAGAGTAAAGAAGTGGTGCCCACGGGGTTGTCCTTGCATGGGCAGCTTCCCGAGGCACTTGATTATCGATCCTGCTAAAAGACTGTGCTCTATTCTTTTTCAAACCTTGTCTGTTTGTTCAGATTTTAAAAGCTGAAAAAGCGTTTGTACTGGAAAGGAAAAAAATAAAAGTATTTCTTGCTGAGGTTTCCAGGACCAAAATGACTAGTGTGGCTTGCAGAAGTGGCAGAGTGGGAGATGACTTCCACTCACACCCAGGGCTCAGGGAAGGAGAAGGCAGATGCCAGACTGGAGCAAGGAGCCCAGCAGTGCTTCTGCCTCTTTGCTTTTCCTTTATAACCTGCCAGGAAGGCAGTGGGGGATGCTGAGGCTGGAGAAGAAGAGGCCATGGGAAGGCTTCAGTGCGGCCATGCAGGACTTGGAGGGACCCATCAGAAAGATGTGGGGAGAGGAGAAGGGGGGATGGCTTTCAACTGCAAGGGGCTCAGTTGAGGTTGTATTTGAGGAAGCTGTTTTTTCACACTGAGGGTGGTGAGGCCCTGGCCCAGGCTGTGCACAGAGGCTGTGGATGTCCCATCCCTGGAACATACAAGGCCAGGTGGGACAGGACTCTGAGCAGCCTGCTCTGGTGGGAGCTTGCTCAGCTTGGCACAAGATGATCTTCAGGGTCCATTCCAAGGCAAACCCTTCAGGGATTCCATCATTCTATGGTCCCCATTGCCCACAGAGGAGTGGTCCTGGAGCTCCTGTGAGTTGTGATGTCACAGTCGGTGTCCCAGCTGGGACTGCCATCACCCAGCGAAGGGCACAACACAAGCATTCGCCCTTGTGTGAGGACGCAGCTCACCCTGCTCTGAGCGCGCCCTGGTGACCCTGCTTGTCACCCATTCCCCAGGTGACAGTCAGCCTGCCGTCAGTCCTGAACACTCCCTGCTGCCTGGATTTTCCCATCCATCCCTCCAGGATGCTCCCATTTGCCGCAATGAAGGTACAGTGCCATTCCATGGAGGTGGACACCCCGCCACAGCCCAGGCAGGCTGGAGCTCTGAGGGGATGGTGTGGGACAGGCAAAACTCTGAGGTTTTGCTCCCTATGCAGGCTGTCAGAGACACCGTGGAAGACATGGAAGTTGATATGAAGGTCGACGTGGAGGAGAGCATGGATATCGACATGGAAGACAGTGGAGAGGAGGAGATGGAGGTTGACGCGCAGGAGACAGACGAAGAGATGGAGGTAGACATCGAGGAGAGTGAGGAAGAGATGGAGGTGGACGAGGAAGACTATGCGGAACCCATGGAGGTCGATGAAGAGGAGGAGGAGGCCATGGTGTTGGGATGAAGACCAACACCAGCAGCAGGACAGGCACGTGCTCCCCATGCCCTGCTCACAGGCAGAGTGGCTCCCCTGCCGCCAGGCTGGGGCTGGGCTGGGTGGCCCCGCTCAGGGACACGGTGCCTGGGGGGCCCTGCAGTCTGGTGGCACAAGCACCACCCCCGGCCTGCCCTGTGCTTGCTTTGGGCCACACCAGCCCCAGCAGGGCTCAGGGCTGGTGGCAGAGTGCCGCTCTGCCAGCGTGGGGCAGCCTGGGGGCACAGGGCACAGCCCTCAGGGCCGCACTGCAATGACCGCGTCGCTTGCTCTTCTTCCAGGACTGATGGAGATGCGAGGCATGGATGCCAGCCTTCTGTATATATGTTCTTGAGAGTTTTCTTCACTTTTCTTCTGTAGATACGTTTGAGACATTGTTGTTCTCTTCTGTAAATACGTTTGATACATTGTTGTTAGATAGGTTCTTATGTAAATACGTTCTATAGATTGTTGTTGTTATAAACAACAAAAAGATTAAACATTAAAAAGATTCTTACAATGCACATACGTCCTATTGATTGTTGTTGTTGTAAAGATTCTTACCTTGTAAATACATCATGGAGTTCCTTTTTATTGCTTCAGCAGAGTAAGTCCAATCACATTTTCAAAGCACTTGCAGCCTGGCTCCCATTTCTATGCACAGGCTTAGAGCAGACAAGAAGCAGCCTGGATTAAGGCACTATTTAGGATTGCTTTTAGCCCACAACACTCAAAACCCCAACATCTTCCACTGACCTTTCCAAGTTGGGCAGTTGCAGCTACCAAACTGCAGGCAGCTGGACTGTCTGCAACACTGCTCATACTGGAGGGAGCAATAGCTATGCCAGAGCCTCATCAAGAAATACAACAGTGAACAACCACCACCTTGAAAAAAGAGCCAGGCTTTAGAGGAGCTCCAAACACTAGGAGAGACACAGCTTTCATGAATTTGTGGTTAGCAACTGGAGTTTGTGTAGAGTCAGAGCTCCCTCTTACCCCCTTTGGCCACATGCTAAGGGGTGTCATGACCTCTACTCCAAGTGCAAAATGCCCCAGCAGCAAACAGGGAGGACGAGGTGCATGTGGAGCATTCAGGCCTGGCAAAGGAGATGCAGGAGAGCCCTGGCTCAGGTCTGCACAGGGACAGGCTTAGGGCAAGCCCTCCAAGTCAGCATCAGGCACTGGAGGTCTCTAGTAGGCATAGGGGCTGTACTCTGGCAACACCAGACCAGCGCTCCCGCTCTGCTCCACAGGAGGGAACACAACCTCCACCAGCTCCGAGAGCTGCTCGTACCTGGGGGGGCAAGAAAGAAGTGACATTGGGGTTGTTGGGTGTGTGTTTGCTTTTCTACCCCACAAGATGCTTCTCTGCACCAAAGCCAGGTTATGCCAAAGATGGCAAGGAATGAAGACGTTGCTTACGTTGACTTGTAGCTCTTTGCCAGCTCCTGGATCAGCTCTCCCTTGGGGTTTCCCGTAAATCTGTGGCTCTCTGGCAGAGGTACCGCACCTTCTTCAGGCCCAAATACAGGACTGGCTACAAGACAGTGACCGAGCTGTCCTGGAGGTGCTGCCCAGGCTTCATGGGAGAAGGCTGCCACGACAGCCCGACTGACCAGCCTGGCCTCCTGCCCCAGCATCCCAGCCCTAAAATGCCTCCTGGGCAAAAGGTGTTCCCAATGCCCAGACTTCCTCCCTACCCCAAAAGCCATCCTGACCTGTTTCCAGGACCAAAGGAGAATCAATATGCTGAGATCTCACTCCTGTCCCCAGCTCACCACGCTATTGTCATGCACTCAGACATCCTGGTCCTCTCTGTTCCTGCACGGAGCATGAATTTGGCAAAAATTCATCTGGGCTCATTCATCTGGGCTGACGACCCCAGAAGTACAATTTGGGAGTAAGCTGAAGGTGGGAACATTTTCTTTCAATTTTATTTTTGTGGATTTATCTATTTTTGAAGAATAAAATGCTGTAGTTATCAGTTGAGGAATAGTTTCTCTGACCTAAAGACCACCTGCATCTTAATCCAGGGACTGAGCAGAGCCAGGGCTCCTTGTGGGCAACAAAACACACCACAGGAATTGCAGATTTCAGGAACACACGAATTCACACGTCCCTCCAGGAACTGGCTTCCCTTCTCTGAGATGGCAGCCCTCCTGGTGCATGGCAAACCCATTTCTAATGCTCCCTCCGCCATGCAGGTGCACAAGCCTTATGGAGCAGATGAGGCTGTGTATTAGGAAAACACACATATGCATAGATATCTATGGTAGGTGTATGTATATTTTTGAACAATCCTGTGTCATGGTGCTCATCTGATTCATTTCCTAATGCTGCCCCATGCCCTTTGCCATTCTAAAGAGCCACACTCAGTAGCTAAACCCTGTGGCAGCAGTGTTTGGGGAGAGCCTGGTGGTTCCTGGGGCTGCTGTGATTTGCAGTCCCACTTTTCTGGGCTCTCTGGGCACACCTGGGACTGACACGATAGCTCATGGAAAATGTGTCCTCTCCAAGGAGATGTGTGCCCAAAGGTGTCTGCAGAGACCAAGCTGGGCACAGAGCAGTGCTGTCCTCCAGCTCTGCCTCTCTCCTCTTTCATTGCATCAGCTGTCAACGTGCTTTCCCTGCTCTCATGCCAGGCCAGGAGAGTTCCAGCTGCTCCAGGTTGTGAGTGCAGCACTGGGGGAGCAGGAGCCTGCATCCTCCTCGTGCTCTTCTCATCCCATTGCCATGCCAGCAGCCCTGGCAGCACCAGCCATGTGCAACAAGGCAGGACATGTGGGAGAAGACATCGGGAGACCCCTCCTCAGCTCAGAATGAAAATCCCAAATCACTTACCCACCTTGACTCTGCTTTCCCATCAATAGGCACGCTGGAAAAGGTTGTCCACGTTCCTGAGCAGCTCCAGCCTTGTCCTACAGAGCTGCTGCGCACAGAATCTGCCTCTCCCTAGGAGCCCACCACGGGCACCCTCCTCTGATCAGCCAATCGGCACTTCATTACCAGCATGAGGAGGAAATTCAAGAGCCTCCATGCAAGCAACTCTGGCACTTTAGAGCAGACGAACATCTTTTTCTATCACCTCAGCATTGTAGCTCATGAACCGTTCCACACCAGCCAGCCTTCGGCTCCCACACGGTGCCTGTCACCCTGCCCAGGCTCTCCCTGCTCTTCTGCACCACCATGCCCTCCCTGAACCCCCCAGACCCAGAAAGGAGCAGCTCTGGCCTCCAACCAGCACAAAGCAGCAGCAGCAGCAGCAGCTCCCAGCACAGATGCATCTGGGCACCTTTTCTGCCCCACAAAGACTGCGGGAGCTCCCACAAACATCCACCCAGCCTGCGCAGGACCACAGGGATCACTGAGTGCAGCTGCCCACATCACCTTCCTGTGGGGCAGCAAAAGCTCGCTCCCCTGCCACAGGAGCATGGCCCATCAGCTGTGGGAGCATGGAGAGCACCCCTGGCCCCCCAGCACTCGCCCAGCCCCGGCACATGCTCACAGCACCACACTCCACTCTCACTGCTCTGCCCTTTGCTCATTTGGAGCTATCCTCCAGCTGCTCAGACACTTCTCCAGCTGAGCAATCACCTCCAGCTGCCATTGCACGTCCTCAAAATCCTCACCTTACACATCCAAACCCATTTTTAATTTTTTTCTCCAGCCCAAGGAAGGAGTCTCAAGCCAACCCTCACTACTTTGGGATGGGCCAGGGGAGCTCTCAGCCCAACAGGAGGAGCATCCTGCCTAAGCCTCCTTTCCATCCCCTCCCACCAGGGAGAAAACCAAAGAGAAAACCAAGCCAAGGGCCACGCTCCCTGTGCCCCGTCCAGGGCTGGCTTAGAGTGGCTGAACAGGAACAGCTTCCCCAGAAAAGAGGGAGCCACGACTGGCCATAAGAAAACCAGGACAAGGAAGAAGTCTGACCTTCCGGAAAATGGTGCTATCTTTGGACTATTCCTGACTAGTCACTTGAAGCTATGGACAGTTTCTTTCAGTTCTCAGCTATTCATGTTTAAACAGTGAAATGAACTTGGTACAAAACTGGGCATTTTTTAAAAACTGCTTGCAGAGTAAAGAAGTGGTGCCCACGGGGTTGTCCTTGCATGGGCAGCTTCCCGAGGCACTTGATTATCGATCCTGCTAAAAGACTGTGCTCTATTCTTTTTCAAACCTTGTCTGTTTGTTCAGATTTTAAAAGCTGAAAAAGCGTTTGTACTGGAAAGGAAAAAAATAAAAGTATTTCTTGCTGAGGTTTCCAGGACCAAAATGACTAGTGTGGCTTGCAGAAGTGGCAGAGTGGGAGATGACTTCCACTCACACCCAGGGCTCAGGGAAGGAGAAGGCAGATGCCAGACTGGAGCAAGGAGCCCAGCAGTGCTTCTGCCTCTTTGCTTTTCCTTTATAACCTGCCAGGAAGGCAGTGGGGGATGCTGAGGCTGGAGAAGAAGAGGCCATGGGAAGGCTTCAGTGCGGCCATGCAGGACTTGGAGGGACCCATCAGAAAGATGTGGGGAGAGGAGAAGGGGGGATGGCTTTCAACTGCAAGGGGCTCAGTTGAGGTTGTATTTGAGGAAGCTGTTTTTTCACACTGAGGGTGGTGAGGCCCTGGCCCAGGCTGTGCACAGAGGCTGTGGATGTCCCATCCCTGGAACATACAAGGCCAGGTGGGACAGGACTCTGAGCAGCCTGCTCTGGTGGGAGCTTGCTCAGCTTGGCACAAGATGATCTTCAGGGTCCATTCCAAGGCAAACCCTTCAGGGATTCCATCATTCTATGGTCCCCATTGCCCACAGAGGAGTGGTCCTGGAGCTCCTGTGAGTTGTGATGTCACAGTCGGTGTCCCAGCTGGGACTCCCATCACCCAGCGAAGGGCACAACACAAGCATTCGCCCTTGTGTGAGGACGCAGCTCACCCTGCTCTGAGCGCGCCCTGGTGACCCTGCTTGTCACCCATTCCCCAGGTGACAGTCAGCCTGCCGTCAGTCCTGAACACTCCCTGCTGCCTGGATTTTCCCATCCATCCCTCCAGGATGCTCCCATTTGCCGCAATGAAGGTACAGTGCCATTCCATGGAGGTGGACACCCCGCCACAGCCCAGGCAGGCTGGAGCTCTGAGGGGATGGTGTGGGACAGGCAAAACTCTGAGGTTTTGCTCCCTATGCAGGCTGTCAGAGACACCGTGGAAGACATGGAAGTCGATATGAAGGTCGACGTGGAGGAGAGCATGGATATCGACATGGAAGACAGTGGAGAGGAGGAGATGGAGGTTGACGCGCAGGAGACAGACGAAGAGATGGAGGTAGACATCGAGGAGAGTGAGGAAGAGATGGAGGTGGACGAGGAAGACTATGCGGAACCCATGGAGGTCGATGAAGAGGAGGAGGAGGCCATGGTGTTGGGATGAAGACCAACACCAGCAGCAGGACAGGCACGTGCTCCCCATGCCCTGCTCACAGGCAGAGTGGCTCCCCTGCCGCCAGGCTGGGGCTGGGCTGGGTGGCCCCGCTCAGGGACACGGTGCCTGGGGGGCCCTGCAGTCTGGTGGCACAAGCACCACCCCCGGCCTGCCCTGTGCTTGCTTTGGGCCACACCAGCCCCAGCAGGGCTCAGGGCTGGTGGCAGAGTGCCGCTCTGCCAGCGTGGGGCAGCCTGGGGGCACAGGGCACAGCCCTCAGGGCCGCACTGCAATGACCGCGTCGCTTGCTCTTCTTCCAGGACTGATGGAGATGCGAGGCATGGATGCCAGCCTTCTGTATATATGTTCTTGAGAGTTTTCTTCACTTTTCTTCTGTAGATACGTTTGAGACATTGTTGTTCTCTTCTGTAAATACGTTTGATACATTGTTGTTAGATAGGTTCTTATGTAAATACGTTCTATAGATTGTTGTTGTTATAAACAACAAAAAGATTAAACATTAAAAAGATTCTTACAATGCACATACGTCCTATTGATTGTTGTTGTTGTAAAGATTCTTACCTTGTAAATACATCATGGAGTTCCTTTTTATTGCTTCAGCAGAGTAAGTCCAATCACATTTTCAAAGCACTTGCAGCCTGGCTCCCATTTCTATGCACAGGGTTAGAGCAGACAAGAAGCAGCCTGGATTAAGGCACTATTTAGGATTGCTTTTAGCCCACAACACTCAAAACCCCAACATCTTCCACTGACCTTTCCAAGTTGGGCAGTTGCAGCTACCAAACTGCAGGCAGCTGGACTGTCTGCAACACTGCTCATACTGGAGGGAGCAATAGCTATGCCAGAGCCTCATCAAGAAATACAACAGTGAACAACCACCACCTTGAAAAAAGAGCCAGGCTTTAGAGGAGCTCCAAACACTAGGAGAGACACAGCTTTCATGAATTTGTGGTTAGCAACTGGAGTTTGTGTAGAGTCAGAGCTCCCTCTTACCCCCTTTGGCCACATGCTAAGGGGTGTCATGACCTCTACTCCAAGTGCAAAATGCCCCAGCAGCAAACAGGGAGGACGAGGTGCATGTGGAGCATTCAGGCCTGGCAAAGGAGATGCAGGAGAGCCCTGGCTCAGGTCTGCACAGGGACAGGCTTAGGGCAAGCCCTCCAAGTCAGCATCAGGCACTGGAGGTCTCTAGTAGGCATAGGGGCTGTACTCTGGCAACACCAGACCAGCGCTCCCGCTCTGCTCCACAGGAGGGAACACAACCTCCACCAGCTCCGAGAGCTGCTCGTACCTGGGGGGGCAAGAAAGAAGTGACATTGGGGTTGTTGGGTGTGTGTTTGCTTTTCTACCCCACAAGATGCTTCTCTGCACCAAAGCCAGGTTATGCCAAAGATGGCAAGGAATAAAGACGTTGCTTACGTTGACTTGTAGCTCTTTGCCAGCTCCTGGATCAGCTCTCCCTTGGGGTTTCCCGTAAATCTGTGGCTCTCTGGCAGAGGTACCGCACCTTCTTCAGGCCCAAATACAGGACTGGCTACAAGACAGTGACCGAGCTGTCCTGGAGGTGCTGCCCAGGCTTCATGGGAGAAGGCTGCCACGACAGCCCGACTGACCAGCCTGGCCTCCTGCCCCAGCATCCCAGCCCTAAAATGCCTCCTGGGCAAAAGGTGTTCCCAATGCCCAGACTTCCTCCCTACCCCAAAAGCCATCCTGACCTGTTTCCAGGACCAAAGGAGAATCAATATGCTGAGATCTCACTCCTGTCCCCAGCTCACCACGCTATTGTCATGCACTCAGACATCCTGGTCCTCTCTGTTCCTGCACGGAGCATGAATTTGGCAAAAATTCATCTGGGCTCATTCATCTGGGCTGACGACCCCAGAAGTACAATTTGGGAGTAAGCTGAAGGTGGGAACATTTTCTTTCAATTTTATTTTTGTGGATTTATCTATTTTTGAAGAATAAAATGCTGTAGTTATCAGTTGAGGAATAGTTTCTCTGACCTAAAGACCACCTGCATCTTAATCCAGGGACTGAGCAGAGCCAGGGCTCCTTGTGGGCAACAAAACACACCACAGGAATTGCAGATTTCAGGAACACACGAATTCACACGTCCCTCCAGGAACTGGCTTCCCTTCTCTGAGATGGCAGCCCTCCTGGTGCATGGCAAATCCATTTCTAATGCTCCCTCCGCCATGCAGGTGCACAAGCCTTATGGAGCAGATGAGGCTGTGTATTAGGAAAACACACATATGCATAGATATCTATGGTAGGTGTATGTATATTTTTGAACAATCCTGTGTCATGGTGCTCATCTGATTCATTTCCTAATGCTGCCCCATGCCCTTTGCCATTCTAAAGAGCCACACTCAGTAGCTAAACCCTGTGGCAGCAGTGTTTGGGGAGAGCCTGGTGGTTCCTGGGGCTGCTGTGATTTGCAGTCCCACTTTTCTGGGCTCTCTGGGCACACCTGCGACTGACACGATAGCTCATGGAAAATGTGTCCTCTCCAAGGAGATGTGTGCCCAAAGGTGTCTGCAGAGACCAAGCTGGGCACAGAGCAGTGCTGTCCTCCAGCTCTGCCTCTCTCCTCTTTCATTGCATCAGCTGTCAACGTGCTTTCCCTGCTCTCATGCCAGGCCAGGAGAGTTCCAGCTGCTCCAGGCTGTGAGTGCAGCACTGGGGGAGCAGGAGCCTGCATCCTCCTCGTGCTCTTCTCATCCCATTGCCATGCCAGCAGCCCTGGCAGCACCAGCCATGTGCAACAAGGCAGGACATGTGGGAGAAGACATCGGGAGACCCCTCCTCAGCTCAGAATGAAAATCCCAAATCACTTACCCACCTTGACTCTGCTTTCCCATCAATAGGCACGCTGGAAAAGGTTGTCCACGTTCCTGAGCAGCTCCAGCCTTGTCCTACAGAGCTGCTGCGCACAGAATCTGCCTCTCCCTAGGAGCCCACCACGGGCACCCTCCTCTGATCAGCCAATCGGCACTTCATTACCAGCATGAGGAGGAAATTCAAGAGCCTCCATGCAAGCAACTCTGGCACTTTAGAGCAGACGAACATCTTTTTCTATCACCTCAGCATTGTAGCTCATGAACCGTTCCACACCAGCCAGCCTTCGGCTCCCACACGGTGCCTGTCACCCTGCCCAGGCTCTCCCTGCTCTTCTGCACCACCATGCCCTCCCTGATCCCCCCAGACCCAGAAAGGAGCAGCTCTGGCCTCCAACCAGCACAAAGCAGCAGCAGCAGCAGCAGCTCCCAGCACAGATGCATCTGGGCACCTTTTCTGCCCCACAAAGACTGCGGGAGCTCCCACAAACATCCACCCAGCCTGCGCAGGACCACAGGGATCACTGAGTGCAGCTGCCCACATCACCTTCCTGTGGGGCAGCAAAAGCTCGCTCCCCTGCCACAGGAGCATGGCCCATCAGCTGTGGGAGCATGGAGAGCACCCCTGGCCCCCCAGCACTCGCCCAGCCCCGGCACATGCTCACAGCACCACACTCCACTCTCACTGCTCTGCCCTTTGCTCATTTGGAGCTATCCTCCAGCTGCTCAGACACTTCTCCAGCTGAGCAATCACCTCCAGCTGCCATTGCACGTCCTCAAAATCCTCACCTTACACATCCAAACCCATTTTTAATTTTTTTCTCCAGCCCAAGGAAGGAGTCTCAAGCCAACCCTCACTACTTTGGGATGGGCCAGGGGAGCTCTCAGCCCAACAGGAGGAGCATCCTGCCTAAGCCTCCTTTCCATCCCCTCCCACCAGGGAGAAAACCAAAGAGAAAACCAAGCCAAGGGCCACGCTCCCTGTGCCCCGTCCAGGGCTGGCTTAGAGTGGCTGAACAGGAACAGCTTCCCCAGAAAAGAGGGAGCCAGGACTGGCCATAAGAAAACCAGGACAAGGAAGAAGTCTGACCTTCCGGAAAATGGTGCTATCTTTGGACTATTCCTGACTAGTCACTTGAAGCTATGGACAGTTTCTTTCAGTTCTCAGCTATTCATGTTTAAACAGTGAAATGAACTTGGTACAAAACTGGGCATTTTTAAAAAACTGCTTGCAGAGTAAAGAAGTGGTGCCCACGGGGTTGTCCTTGCATGGGCAGCTTCCCGAGGCACTTGATAATCGATCCTGCTAAAAGACTGTGCTCTATTCTTTTTCAAACCTTGTCTGTTTGTTCAGATTTTAAAAGCTGAAAAAGCGTTTGTACTGGAAAGGAAAAAAATAAAAGTATTTCTTGCTGAGGTTTCCAGGACCAAAATGACTAGTGTGGCTTGCAGAAGTGGCAGAGTGGGAGATGACTTCCACTCACACCCAGGGCTCAGGGAAGGAGAAGGCAGATGCCAGACTGGAGCAAGGAGCCCAGCAGTGCTTCTGCCTCTTTGCTTTTCCTTTATAACCTGCCAGGAAGGCAGTGGGGGATGCTGAGGCTGGAGAAGAAGAGGCCATGGGAAGGCTTCAGTGCGGCCATGCAGGACTTGGAGGGACCCATCAGAAAGATGTGGGGAGAGGAGAAGGGGGGATGGCTTTCAACTGCAAGGGGCTCAGTTGAGGTTGTATTTGAGGAAGCTGTTTTTTCACACTGAGGGTGGTGAGGCCCTGGCCCAGGCTGTGCACAGAGGCTGTGGATGTCCCATCCCTGGAACATACAAGGCCAGGTGGGACAGGACTCTGAGCAGCCTGCTCTGGTGGGAGCTTGCTCAGCTTGGCACAAGATGATCTTCAGGGTCCATTCCAAGGCAAACCCTTCAGGGATTCCATCATTCTATGGTCCCCATTGCCCACAGAGGAGTGGTCCTGGAGCTCCTGTGAGTTGTGATGTCACAGTCGGTGTCCCAGCTGGGACTGCCATCACCCAGCGAAGGGCACAACACAAGCATTCGCCCTTGTGTGAGGACGCAGCTCACCCTGCTCTGAGCGCGCCCTGGTGACCCTGCTTGTCACCCATTCCCCAGGTGACACTCACTCTGCCGTCAGTCCTGAACACTCCCTGCTGCCTGGATTTTCCCATCCATCCCTCCAGGATGCTCCCATTTGCCGCAATGAAGGTACAGTGCCATTCCATGGAGGTGGACACCCCGCCACAGCCCAGGCAGGCTGGAGCTCTGAGGGGATGGTGTGGGACAGGCAAAACTCTGAGGTTTTGCTCCCTATGCAGGCTGTCAGAGACACCGTGGAAGACATGGAAGTCGATATGAAGGTCGACGTGGAGGAGAGCATGGATATCGACATGGAAGACAGTGGAGAGGAGGAGATGGAGGTTGACGCGCAGGAGACAGACGAAGAGATGGAGGTAGACATCGAGGAGAGTGAGGAAGAGATGGAGGTGGACGAGGAAGACTATGCGGAACCCATGGAGGTCGATGAAGAGGAGGAGGAGGCCATGGTGTTGGGATGAAGACCAACACCAGCAGCAGGACAGGCACGTGCTCCCCATGCCCTGCTCACAGGCAGAGTGGCTCCCCTGCCGCCAGGCTGGGGCTGGGCTGGGTGGCCCCGCTCAGGGACACGGTGCCTGGGGGGCCCTGCAGTCTGGTGGCACAAGCACCACCCCCGGCCTGCCCTGTGCTTGGTTTGGGCCACACCAGCCCCAGCAGGGCTCAGGGCTGGTGGCAGAGTGCCGCTCTGCCAGCGTGGGGCAGCCTGGGGGCACAGGGCACAGCCCTCAGGGCCGCACTGCAATGACCGCGTCGCTTGCTCTTCTTCCAGGACTGACGGAGATGCGAGGCATGGATGCCAGCCTTCTGTATATATGTTCTTGAGAGTTTTCTTCACTTTTCTTCTGTAGATACGTTTGAGACATTGTTGTTCTCTTCTGTAAATACGTTTGATACATTGTTGTTAGATAGGTTCTTATGTAAATACGTTCTATAGATTGTTGTTGTTATAAACAACAAAAAGATTAAACATTAAAAAGATTCTTACAATGCACATACGTCCTATTGATTGTTGTTGTTGTAAAGATTCTTACCTTGTAAATACATCATGGAGTTCCTTTTTATTGCTTCAGCAGAGTAAGTCCAATCACATTTTCAAAGCACTTGCAGCCTGGCTCCCATTTCTATGCACAGGCTTAGAGCAGACAAGAGGCAGCCTGGATTAAGGCACTATTTAGGATTGCTTTTAGCCCACAACACTCAAAACCCCAACATCTTCCACTGACCTTTCCAAGTTGGGCAGTTGCAGCTACCAAACTGCAGGCAGCTGGACTGTCTGCAACACTGCTCATACTGGAGGGAGCAATAGCTATGCCAGAGCCTCATCAAGAAATACAACAGTGAACAACCACCACCTTGAAAAAAGAGCCAGGCTTTAGAGGAGCTCCAAACACTAGGAGAGACACAGCTTTCATGAATTTGTGGTTAGCAACTGGAGTTTGTGTAGAGTCAGAGCTCCCTCTTACCCCCTTTGGCCACATGCTAAGGGGTGTCATGACCTCTACTCCAAGTGCAAAATGCCCCAGCAGCAAACAGGGAGGACGAGGTGCATGTGGAGCATTCAGGCCTGGCAAAGGAGATGCAGGAGAGCCCTGGCTCAGGTCTGCACAGGGACAGGCTTAGGGCAAGCCCTCCAAGTCAGCATCAGGCACTGGAGGTCTCTAGTAGGCATAGGGGCTGTACTCTGGCAACACCAGACCAGCGCTCCCGCTCTGCTCCACAGGAGGGAACACAACCTCCACCAGCTCCGAGAGCTGCTCGTACCTGGGGGGGCAAGAAAGAAGTGACATTGGGGTTGTTGGGTGTGTGTTTGCTTTTCTACCCCACAAGATGCTTCTCTGCACCAAAGCCAGGTTATGCCAAAGATGGCAAGGAATGAAGACGTTGCTTACGTTGACTTGTAGCTCTTTGCCAGCTCCTGGATCAGCTCTCCCTTGGGGTTTCCCGTAAATCTGTGGCTCTCTGGCAGAGGTACCGCACCTTCTTCAGGCCCAAATACAGGACTGGCTACAAGACAGTGACCGAGCTGTCCTGGAGGTGCTGCCCAGGCTTCATGGGAGAAGGCTGCCACGACAGCCCGACTGACCAGCCTGGCCTCCTGCCCCAGCATCCCAGCCCTAAAATGCCTCCTGGGCAAAAGGTGTTCCCAATGCCCAGACTTCCTCCCTACCCCAAAAGCCATCCTGACCTGTTTCCAGGACCAAAGGAGAATCAATATGCTGAGATCTCACTCCTGTCCCCAGCTCACCACGCTATTGTCATGCACTCAGACATCCTGGTCCTCTCTGTTCCTGCACGGAGCATGAATTTGGCAAAAATTCATCTGGGCTCATTCATCTGGGCTGACGACCCCAGAAGTACAATTTGGGAGTAAGCTGAAGGTGGGAACATTTTCTTTCAATTTTATTTTTGTGGATTTATCTATTTTTGAAGAATAAAATGCTGTAGTTATCAGTTGAGGAATAGTTTCTCTGACCTAAAGACCACCTGCATCTTAATCCAGGGACTGAGCAGAGCCAGGGCTCCTTGTGGGCAACAAAACACACCACAGGAATTGCAGATTTCAGGAACACACGAATTCACACGTCCCTCCAGGAACTGGCTTCCCTTCTCTGAGATGGCAGCCCTCCTGGTGCATGGCAAACCCATTTCTAATGCTCCCTCCGCCATGCAGGTGCACAAGCCTTATGGAGCAGATGAGGCTGTGTATTAGGAAAACACACATATGCATAGATATCTATGGTAGGTGTATGTATATTTTTGAACAATCCTGTGTCATGGTGCTCATCTGATTCATTTCCTAATGCTGCCCCATGCCCTTTGCCATTCTAAAGAGCCACACTCAGTAGCTAAACCCTGTGGCAGCAGTGTTTGGGGAGAGCCTGGTGGTTCCTGGGGCTGCTGTGATTTGCAGTCCCACTTTTCTGGGCTCTCTGGGCACACCTGCGACTGACACGATAGCTCATGGAAAATGTGTCCTCTCCAAGGAGATGTGTGCCCAAAGGTGTCTGCAGAGACCAAGCTGGGCACAGAGCAGTGCTGTCCTCCAGCTCTGCCTCTCTCCTCTTTCATTGCATCAGCTGTCAACGTGCTTTCCCTGCTCTCATGCCAGGCCAGGAGAGTTCCAGCTGCTCCAGGTTGTGAGTGCAGCACTGGGGGAGCAGGAGCCTGCATCCTCCTCGTGCTCTTCTCATCCCATTGCCATGCCAGCAGCCCTGGCAGCACCAGCCATGTGCAACAAGGCAGGACATGTGGGAGAAGACATCGGGAGACCCCTCCTCAGCTCAGAATGAAAATCCCAAATCACTTACCCACCTTGACTCTGCTTTCCCATCAATAGGCACGCTGGAAAAGGTTGTCCACGTTCCTGAGCAGCTCCAGCCTTGTCCTACAGAGCTGCTGCGCACAGAATCTGCCTCTCCCTAGGAGCCCACCACGGGCACCCTCCTCTGATCAGCCAATCGGCACTTCATTACCAGCATGAGGAGGAAATTCAAGAGCCTCCATGCAAGCAACTCTGGCACTTTAGAGCAGACGAACATCTTTTTCTATCACCTCAGCATTGTAGCTCATGAACCGTTCCACACCAGCCAGCCTTCGGCTCCCACACGGTGCCTGTCACCCTGCCCAGGCTCTCCCTGCTCTTCTGCACCACCATGCCCTCCCTGAACCCCCCAGACCCAGAAAGGAGCAGCTCTGGCCTCCAACCAGCACAAAGCAGCAGCAGCAGCAGCAGCTCCCAGCACAGATGCATCTGGGCACCTTTTCTGCCCCACAAAGACTGCGGGAGCTCCCACAAACATCCACCCAGCCTGCGCAGGACCACAGGGATCACTGAGTGCAGCTGCCCACATCACCTTCCTGTGGGGCAGCAAAAGCTCGCTCCCCTGCCACAGGAGCATGGCCCATCAGCTGTGGGAGCATGGAGAGCACCCCTGGCCCCCCAGCACTCGCCCAGCCCCGGCACATGCTCACAGCACCACACTCCACTCTCACTGCTCTGCCCTTTGCTCATTTGGAGCTATCCTCCAGCTGCTCAGACACTTCTCCAGCTGAGCAATCACCTCCAGCTGCCATTGCACGTCCTCAAAATCCTCACCTTACACATCCAAACCCATTTTTAATTTTTTTCTCCAGCCCAAGGAAGGAGTCTCAAGCCAACCCTCACTACTTTGGGATGGGCCAGGGGAGCTCTCAGCCCAACAGGAGGAGCATCCTGCCTAAGCCTCCTTTCCATCCCCTCCCACCAGGGAGAAAACCAAAGAGAAAACCAAGCCAAGGGCCACGCTCCCTGTGCCCCGTCCAGGGCTGGCTTAGAGTGGCTGAACAGGAACAGCTTCCCCAGAAAAGAGGGAGCCAGGACTGGCCATAAGAAAACCAGGACAAGGAAGAAGTCTGACCTTCCGGAAAATGGTGCTATCTTTGGACTATTCCTGACTAGTCACTTGAAGCTATGGACAGTTTCTTTCAGTTCTCAGCTATTAATGTTTAAACAGTGAAATGAACTTGGTACAAAACTGGGCATTTTTAAAAAACTGCTTGCAGAGTAAAGAAGTGGTGCCCACGGGGTTGTCCTTGCATGGGCAGCTTCCCGAGGCACTTGATTATCGATCCTGCTAAAAGACTGTGCTCTATTCTTTTTCAAACCTTGTCTGTTTGTTCAGATTTTAAAAGCTGAAAAAGCGTTTGTACTGGAAAGGAAAAAAATAAAAGTATTTCTTGCTGAGGTTTCCAGGACCAAAATGACTAGTGTGGCTTGCAGAAGTGGCAGAGTGGGAGATGACTTCCACTCACACCCAGGGCTCAGGGAAGGAGAAGGCAGATGCCAGACTGGAGCAAGGAGCCCAGCAGTGCTTCTGCCTCTTTGCTTTTCCTTTATAACCTGCCAGGAAGGCAGTGGGGGATGCTGAGGCTGGAGAAGAAGAGGCCATGGGAAGGCTTCAGTGCGGCCATGCAGGACTTGGAGGGACCCATCAGAAAGATGTGGGGAGAGGAGAAGGGGGGATGGCTTTCAACTGCAAGGGGCTCAGTTGAGGTTGTATTTGAGGAAGCTGTTTTTTCACACTGAGGGTGGTGAGGCCCTGGCCCAGGCTGTGCACAGAGGCTGTGGATGTCCCATCCCTGGAACATACAAGGCCAGGTGGGACAGGACTCTGAGCAGCCTGCTCTGGTGGGAGCTTGCTCAGCTTGGCACAAGATGATCTTCAGGGTCCATTCCAAGGCAAACCCTTCAGGGATTCCATCATTCTATGGTCCCCATTGCCCACAGAGGAGTGGTCCTGGAGCTCCTGTGAGTTGTGATGTCACAGTCGGTGTCCCAGCTGGGACTGCCATCACCCAGCAAAGGGCACAACACAAGCATTCGCCCTTGTGTGAGGACGCAGCTCACCCTGCTCTGAGCGCGCCCTGGTGACCCTGCTTGTCACCCATTCCCCAGGTGACAGTCACTCTGCCGCCAGTCCTGAACACTCCCTGCTGCCTGGATTTTCCCATCCATCCCTCCAGGATGCTCCCATTTGCCGCAATGAAGGTACAGTGCCATTCCATGGAGGTGGACACCCCGCCACAGCCCAGGCAGGCTGGAGCTCTGAGGGGATGGTGTGGGACAGGCAAAACTCTGAGGTTTTGCTCCCTATGCAGGCTGTCAGAGACACCGTGGAAGACATGGAAGTCGATATGAAGGTCGACGTGGAGGAGAGCATGGATATCGACATGGAAGACAGTGGAGAGGAGGAGATGGAGGTTGACGCGCAGGAGACAGACGAAGAGATGGAGGTAGACATCGAGGAGAGTGAGGAAGAGATGGAGGTGGACGAGGAAGACTATGCGGAACCCATGGAGGTCGATGAAGAGGAGGAGGAGGCCATGGTGTTGGGATGAAGACCAACACCAGCAGCAGGACAGGCACGTGCTCCCCATGCCCTGCTCACAGGCAGAGTGGCTCCCCTGCCGCCAGGCTGGGGCTGGGCTGGGTGGCCCCGCTCAGGGACACGGTGCCTGGGGGGCCCTGCAGTCTGGTGGCACAAGCACCACCCCCGGCCTGCCCTGTGCTTGCTTTGGGCCACACCAGCCCCAGCAGGGCTCAGGGCTGGTGGCAGAGTGCCGCTCTGCCAGCGTGGGGCAGCCTGGGGGCACAGGGCACAGCCCTCAGGGCCGCACTGCAATGACCGCGTCGCTTGCTCTTCTTCCAGGACTGACGGAGATGCGAGGCATGGATGCCAGCCTTCTGTATATATGTTCTTGAGAGTTTTCTTCACTTTTCTTCTGTAGATACGTTTGAGACATTGTTGTTCTCTTCTGTAAATACGTTTGATACATTGTTGTTAGATAGGTTCTTATGTAAATACGTTCTATAGATTGTTGTTGTTATAAACAACAAAAAGATTAAACATTAAAAAGATTCTTACAATGCACATACGTCCTATTGATTGTTGTTGTTGTAAAGATTCTTACCTTGTAAATACATCATGGAGTTCCTTTTTATTGCTTCAGCAGAGTAAGTCCAATCACATTTTCAAAGCACTTGCAGCCTGGCTCCCATTTCTATGCACAGGCTTAGAGCAGACAAGAGGCAGCCTGGATTAAGGCACTATTTAGGATTGCTTTTAGCCCACAACACTCAAAACCCCAACATCTTCCACTGACCTTTCCAAGTTGGGCAGTTGCAGCTACCAAACTGCAGGCAGCTGGACTGTCTGCAACACTGCTCATACTGGAGGGAGCAATAGCTATGCCAGAGCCTCATCAAGAAATACAACAGTGAACAACCACCACCTTGAAAAAAGAGCCAGGCTTTAGAGGAGCTCCAAACACTAGGAGAGACCCAGCTTTCATGAATTTGTGGTTAGCAACTGGAGTTTATGGAGAGTCAGAGCTCCCTCTTACCCCCTTTGGCCACATG
This sequence comes from Acanthiza pusilla, assembly GCA_036630365.1. Classification (NCBI taxonomy): domain Eukaryota; kingdom Metazoa; phylum Chordata; class Aves; order Passeriformes; family Acanthizidae; genus Acanthiza; species Acanthiza pusilla. The sequence continues at coordinate 7,332,762 of JAXCHO010000050.1, read as the reverse complement.
CTAAGGGGTGTCATGACCTCTACTCCAAGTGCAAAATGCCCCAGCAGCAAACAGGGAGGACGAGGTGCATGTGGAGCATTCAGGCCTGGCAAAGGAGATGCAGGAGAGCCCTGGCTCAGGTCTGCACAGGGACAGGCTTAGGGCAAGCCCTCCAAGTCAGCATCAGGCACTGGAGGTCTCTAGTAGGCATAGGGGCTGTACTCTGGCAACACCAGACCAGCGCTCCCGCTCTGCTCCACAGGAGGGAACACAACCTCCACCAGCTCCGAGAGCTGCTCGTACCTGGGGGGGCAAGAAAGAAGTGACATTGGGGTTGTTGGGTGTGTGTTTGCTTTTCTACCCCACAAGATGCTTCTCTGCACCAAAGCCAGGTTATGCCAAAGATGGCAAGGAATGAAGACGTTGCTTACGTTGACTTGTAGCTCTTTGCCAGCTCCTGGATCAGCTCTCCCTTGGGGTTTCCCGTAAATCTGTGGCTCTCTGGCAGAGGTACCGCACCTTCTTCAGGCCCAAATACAGGACTGGCTACAAGACAGTGACCGAGCTGTCCTGGAGGTGCTGCCCAGGCTTCATGGGAGAAGGCTGCCACGACAGCCCGACTGACCAGCCTGGCCTCCTGCCCCAGCATCCCAGCCCTAAAATGCCTCCTGGGCAAAAGGTGTTCCCAATGCCCAGACTTCCTCCCTACCCCAAAAGCCATCCTGACCTGTTTCCAGGACCAAAGGAGAATCAATATGCTGAGATCTCACTCCTGTCCCCAGCTCACCACGCTATTGTCATGCACTCAGACATCCTGGTCCTCTCTGTTCCTGCACGGAGCATGAATTTGGCAAAAATTCATCTGGGCTCATTCATCTGGGCTGACGACCCCAGAAGTACAATTTGGGAGTAAGCTGAAGGTGGGAACATTTTCTTTCAATTTTATTTTTGTGGATTTATCTATTTTTGAAGAATAAAATGCTGTAGTTATCAGTTGAGGAATAGTTTCTCTGACCTAAAGACCACCTGCATCTTAATCCAGGGACTGAGCAGAGCCAGGGCTCCTTGTGGGCAACAAAACACACCACAGGAATTGCAGATTTCAGGAACACACGAATTCACACGTCCCTCCAGGAACTGGCTTCCCTTCTCTGAGATGGCAGCCCTCCTGGTGCATGGCAAACCCATTTCTAATGCTCCCTCCGCCATGCAGGTGCACAAGCCTTATGGAGCAGATGAGGCTGTGTATTAGGAAAACACACATATGCATAGATATCTATGGTAGGTGTATGTATATTTTTGAACAATCCTGTGTCATGGTGCTCATCTGATTCATTTCCTAATGCTGCCCCATGCCCTTTGCCATTCTAAAGAGCCACACTCAGTAGCTAAACCCTGTGGCAGCAGTGTTTGGGGAGAGCCTGGTGGTTCCTGGGGCTGCTGTGATTTGCAGTCCCACTTTTCTGGGCTCTCTGGGCACACCTGCGACTGACACGATAGCTCATGGAAAATGTGTCCTCTCCAAGGAGATGTGTGCCCAAAGGTGTCTGCAGAGACCAAGCTGGGCACAGAGCAGTGCTGTCCTCCAGCTCTGCCTCTCTCCTCTTTCATTGCATCAGCTGTCAACGTGCTTTCCCTGCTCTCATGCCAGGCCAGGAGAGTTCCAGCTGCTCCAGGCTGTGAGTGCAGCACTGGGGGAGCAGGAGCCTGCATCCTCCTCGTGCTCTTCTCATCCCATTGCCATGCCAGCAGCCCTGGCAGCACCAGCCATGTGCAACAAGGCAGGACATGTGGGAGAAGACATCGGGAGACCCCTCCTCAGCTCAGAATGAAAATCCCAAATCACTTACCCACCTTGACTCTGCTTTCCCATCAATAGGCACGCTGGAAAAGGTTGTCCACGTTCCTGAGCAGCTCCAGCCTTGTCCTACAGAGCTGCTGCGCACAGAATCTGCCTCTCCCTAGGAGCCCACCACGGGCACCCTCCTCTGATCAGCCAATCGGCACTTCATTACCAGCATGAGGAGGAAATTCAAGAGCCTCCATGCAAGCAACTCTGGCACTTTAGAGCAGACGAACATCTTTTTCTATCACCTCAGCATTGTAGCTCATGAACCGTTCCACACCAGCCAGCCTTCGGCTCCCACACGGTGCCTGTCACCCTGCCCAGGCTCTCCCTGCTCTTCTGCACCACCATGCCCTCCCTGAACCCCCCAGACCCAGAAAGGAGCAGCTCTGGCCTCCAACCAGCACAAAGCAGCAGCAGCAGCAGCAGCTCCCAGCACAGATGCATCTGGGCACCTTTTCTGCCCCACAAAGACTGCGGGAGCTCCCACAAACATCCACCCAGCCTGCGCAGGACCACAGGGATCACTGAGTGCAGCTGCCCACATCACCTTCCTGTGGGGCAGCAAAAGCTCGCTCCCCTGCCACAGGAGCATGGCCCATCAGCTGTGGGAGCATGGAGAGCACCCCTGGCCCCCCAGCACTCGCCCAGCCCCGGCACATGCTCACAGCACCACACTCCACTCTCACTGCTCTGCCCTTTGCTCATTTGGAGCTATCCTCCAGCTGCTCAGACACTTCTCCAGCTGAGCAATCACCTCCAGCTGCCATTGCACGTCCTCAAAATCCTCACCTTACACATCCAAACCCATTTTTAATTTTTTTCTCCAGCCCAAGGAAGGAGTCTCAAGCCAACCCTCACTACTTTGGGATGGGCCAGGGGAGCTCTCAGCCCAACAGGAGGAGCATCCTGCCTAAGCCTCCTTTCCATCCCCTCCCACCAGGGAGAAAACCAAAGAGAAAACCAAGCCAAGGGCCACGCTCCCTGTGCCCCGTCCAGGGCTGGCTTAGAGTGGCTGAACAGGAACAGCTTCCCCAGAAAAGAGGGAGCCACGACTGGCCATAAGAAAACCAGGACAAGGAAGAAGTCTGACCTTCCGGAAAATGGTGCTATCTTTGAACTATTCCTGACTAGTCACTTGAAGCTATGGACAGTTTCTTTCAGTTCTCAGCTATTCATGTTTAAACAGTGAAATGAACTTGGTACAAAACTGGGCATTTTTAAAAAACTGCTTGCAGAGTAAAGAAGTGGTGCCCACGGGGTTGTCCTTGCATGGGCAGCTTCCCGAGGCACTTGATTATCGATCCTGCTAAAAGACTGTGCTCTATTCTTTTTCAAACCTTGTCTGTTTGTTCAGATTTTAAAAGCTGAAAAAGCGTTTGTACTGGAAAGGAAAAAAATAAAAGTATTTCTTGCTGAGGTTTCCAGGACCAAAATGACTAGTGTGGCTTGCAGAAGTGGCAGAGTGGGAGATGACTTCCACTCACACCCAGGGCTCAGGGAAGGAGAAGGCAGATGCCAGACTGGAGCAAGGAGCCCAGCAGTGCTTCTGCCTCTTTGCTTTTCCTTTATAACCTGCCAGGAAGGCAGTGGGGGATGCTGAGGCTGGAGAAGAAGAGGCCATGGGAAGGCTTCAGTGCGGCCATGCAGGACTTGGAGGGACCCATCAGAAAGATGTGGGGAGAGGAGAAGGGGGGATGGCTTTCAACTGCAAGGGGCTCAGTTGAGGTTGTATTTGAGGAAGCTGTTTTTTCACACTGAGGGTGGTGAGGCCCTGGCCCAGGCTGTGCACAGAGGCTGTGGATGTCCCATCCCTGGAACATACAAGGCCAGGTGGGACAGGACTCTGAGCAGCCTGCTCTGGTGGGAGCTTGCTCAGCTTGGCACAAGATGATCTTCAGGGTCCATTCCAAGGCAAACCCTTCAGGGATTCCATCATTCTATGGTCCCCATTGCCCACAGAGGAGTGGTCCTGGAGCTCCTGTGAGTTGTGATGTCACAGTCGGTGTCCCAGCTGGGACTGCCATCACCCAGCAAAGGGCACAACACAAGCATTCGCCCTTGTGTGAGGACGCAGCTCACCCTGCTCTGAGCGCGCCCTGGTGACCCTGCTTGTCACCCATTCCCCAGGTGACACTCACTCTGCCGTCAGTCCTGAACACTCCCTGCTGCCTGGATTTTCCCATCCATCCCTCCAGGATGCTCCCATTTGCCGCAATGAAGGTACAGTGCCATTCCATGGAGGTGGACACCCCGCCACAGCCCAGGCAGGCTGGAGCTCTGAGGGGATGGTGTGGGACAGGCAAAACTCTGAGGTTTTGCTCCCTATGCAGGCTGTCAGAGACACCGTGGAAGACATGGAAGTCGATATGAAGGTCGACGTGGAGGAGAGCATGGATATCGACATGGAAGACAGTGGAGAGGAGGAGATGGAGGTTGACGCGCAGGAGACAGACGAAGAGATGGAGGTAGACATCGAGGAGAGTGAGGAAGAGATGGAGGTGGACGAGGAAGACTATGCGGAACCCATGGAGGTCGATGAAGAGGAGGAGGAGGCCATGGTGTTGGGATGAAGACCAACACCAGCAGCAGGACAGGCACGTGCTCCCCATGCCCTGCTCACAGGCAGAGTGGCTCCCCTGCCGCCAGGCTGGGGCTGGGCTGGGTGGCCCCGCTCAGGGACACGGTGCCTGGGGGGCCCTGCAGTCTGGTGGCACAAGCACCACCCCCGGCCTGCCCTGTGCTTGCTTTGGGCCACACCAGCCCCAGCAGGGCTCAGGGCTGGTGGCAGAGTGCCGCTCTGCCAGCGTGGGGCAGCCTGGGGGCACAGGGCACAGCCCTCAGGGCCGCACTGCAATGACCGCGTCGCTTGCTCTTCTTCCAGGACTGACGGAGATGCGAGGCATGGATGCCAGCCTTCTGTATATATGTTCTTGAGAGTTTTCTTCACTTTTCTTCTGTAGATACGTTTGAGACATTGTTGTTCTCTTCTGTAAATACGTTTGATACATTGTTGTTAGATAGGTTCTTATGTAAATACGTTCTATAGATTGTTGTTGTTATAAACAACAAAAAGATTAAACATTAAAAAGATTCTTACAATGCACATACGTCCTATTGATTGTTGTTGTTGTAAAGATTCTTACCTTGTAAATACATCATGGAGTTCCTTTTTATTGCTTCAGCAGAGTAAGTCCAATCACATTTTCAAAGCACTTGCAGCCTGGCTCCCATTTCTATGCACAGGCTTAGAGCAGACAAGAGGCAGCCTGGATTAAGGCACTATTTAGGATTGCTTTTAGCCCACAACACTCAAAACCCCAACATCTTCCACTGACCTTTCCAAGTTGGGCAGTTGCAGCTACCAAACTGCAGGCAGCTGGACTGTCTGCAACACTGCTCATACTGGAGGGAGCAATAGCTATGCCAGAGCCTCATCAAGAAATACAACAGTGAACAACCACCACCTTGAAAAAAGAGCCAGGCTTTAGAGGAGCTCCAAACACTAGGAGAGACACAGCTTTCATGAATTTGTGGTTAGCAACTGGAGTTTGTGTAGAGTCAGAGCTCCCTCTTACCCCCTTTGGCCACATGCTAAGGGGTGTCATGACCTCTACTCCAAGTGCAAAATGCCCCAGCAGCAAACAGGGAGGACGAGGTGCATGTGGAGCATTCAGGCCTGGCAAAGGAGATGCAGGAGAGCCCTGGCTCAGGTCTGCACAGGGACAGGCTTAGGGCAAGCCCTCCAAGTCAGCATCAGGCACTGGAGGTCTCTAGTAGGCATAGGGGCTGTACTCTGGCAACACCAGACCAGCGCTCCCGCTCTGCTCCACAGGAGGGAACACAACCTCCACCAGCTCCGAGAGCTGCTCGTACCTGGGGGGGCAAGAAAGAAGTGACATTGGGGTTGTTGGGTGTGTGTTTGCTTTTCTACCCCACAAGATGCTTCTCTGCACCAAAGCCAGGTTATGCCAAAGATGGCAAGGAATAAAGACGTTGCTTACGTTGACTTGTAGCTCTTTGCCAGCTCCTGGATCAGCTCTCCCTTGGGGTTTCCCGTAAATCTGTGGCTCTCTGGCAGAGGTACCGCACCTTCTTCAGGCCCAAATACAGGACTGGCTACAAGACAGTGACCGAGCTCTCCTGGAGGTGCTGCCCAGGCTTCATGGGAGAAGGCTGCCACGACAGCCCGACTGACCAGCCTGGCCTCCTGCCCCAGCATCCCAGCCCTAAAATGCCTCCTGGGCAAAAGGTGTTCCCAATGCCCAGACTTCCTCCCTACCCCAAAAGCCATCCTGACCTGTTTCCAGGACCAAAGGAGAATCAATATGCTGAGATCTCACTCCTGTCCCCAGCTCACCACGCTATTGTCATGCACTCAGACATCCTGGTCCTCTCTGTTCCTGCACGGAGCATGAATTTGGCAAAAATTCATCTGGGCTCATTCATCTGGGCTGACGACCCCAGAAGTACAATTTGGGAGTAAGCTGAAGGTGGGAACATTTTCTTTCAATTTTATTTTTGTGGATTTATCTATTTTTGAAGAATAAAATGCTGTAGTTATCAGTTGAGGAATAGTTTCTCTGACCTAAAGACCACCTGCATCTTAATCCAGGGACTGAGCAGAGCCAGGGCTCCTTGTGGGCAACAAAACACACCACAGGAATTGCAGATTTCAGGAACACACGAATTCACACGTCCCTCCAGGAACTGGCTTCCCTTCTCTGAGATGGCAGCCCTCCTGGTGCATGGCAAACCCATTTCTAATGCTCCCTCCGCCATGCAGGTGCACAAGCCTTATGGAGCAGATGAGGCTGTGTATTAGGAAAACACACATATGCATAGATATCTATGGTAGGTGTATGAATATTTTTGAACAATCCTGTGTCATGGTGCTCATCTGATTCATTTCCTAATGCTGCCCCATGCCCTTTGCCATTCTAAAGAGCCACACTCAGTAGCTAAACCCTGTGGCAGCAGTGTTTGGGGAGAGCCTGGTGGTTCCTGGGGCTGCTGTGATTTGCAGTCCCACTTTTCTGGGCTCTCTGGGCACACCTGCGACTGACACGATAGCTCATGGAAAATGTGTCCTCTCCAAGGAGATGTGTGCCCAAAGGTGTCTGCAGAGACCAAGCTGGGCACAGAGCAGTGCTGTCCTCCAGCTCTGCCTCTCTCCTCTTTCATTGCATCAGCTGTCAACGTGCTTTCCCTGCTCTCATGCCAGGCCAGGAGAGTTCCAGCTGCTCCAGGTTGTGAGTGCAGCACTGGGGGAGCAGGAGCCTGCATCCTCCTCGTGCTCTTCTCATCCCATTGCCATGCCAGCAGCCCTGGCAGCACCAGCCATGTGCAACAAGGCAGGACATGTGGGAGAAGACATCTGGAGACCCCTCCTCAGCTCAGAATGAAAATCCCAAATCACTTACCCACCTTGACTCTGCTTTCCCATCAATAGGCACGCTGGAAAAGGTTGTCCACGTTCCTGAGCAGCTCCAGCCTTGTCCTACAGAGCTGCTGCGCACAGAATCTGCCTCTCCCTAGGAGCCCACCACGGGCACCCTCCTCTGATCAGCCAATCGGCACTTCATTACCAGCATGAGGAGGAAATTCAAGAGACTCCATGCAAGCAACTCTGGCACTTTAGAGCAGACGAACATCTTTTTCTATCACCTCAGCATTGTAGCTCATGAACCGTTCCACACCAGCCAGCCTTCGGCTCCCACACGGTGCCTGTCACCCTGCCCAGGCTCTCCCTGCTCTTCTGCACCACCATGCCCTCCCTGAACCCCCCAGACCCAGAAAGGAGCAGCTCTGGCCTCCAACCAGCACAAAGCAGCAGCAGCAGCAGCAGCTCCCAGCACAGATGCATCTGGGCACCTTTTCTGCCCCACAAAGACTGCGGGAGCTCCCACAAACATCCACCCAGCCTGCGCAGGACCACAGGGATCACTGAGTGCAGCTGCCCACATCACCTTCCTGTGGGGCAGCAAAAGCTCGCTCCCCTGCCACAGGAGCATGGCCCATCAGCTGTGGGAGCATGGAGAGCACCCCTGGCCCCCCAGCACTCGCCCAGCCCCGGCACATGCTCACAGCACCACACTCCACTCTCACTGCTCTGCCCTTTGCTCATTTGGAGCTATCCTCCAGCTGCTCAGACACTTCTCCAGCTGAGCAATCACCTCCAGCTGCCATTGCACGTCCTCAAAATCCTCACCTTACACATCCAAACCCATTTTTAATTTTTTTCTCCAGCCCAAGGAAGGAGTCTCAAGCCAACCCTCACTACTTTGGGATGGGCCAGGGGAGCTCTCAGCCCAACAGGAGGAGCATCCTGCCTAAGCCTCCTTTCCATCCCCTCCCACCAGGGAGAAAACCAAAGAGAAAACCAAGCCAAGGGCCACGCTCCCTGTGCCCCGTCCAGGGCTGGCTTAGAGTGGCTGAACAGGAACAGCTTCCCCAGAAAAGAGGGAGCCACGACTGGCCATAAGAAAACCAGGACAAGGAAGAAGTCTGACCTTCAGGAAAATGGTGCTATCTTTGGACTATTCCTGACTAGTCACTTGAAGCTATGGACAGTTTCTTTCAGTTCTCAGCTATTCATGTTTAAACAGTGAAATGAACTTGGTACAAAACTGGGCATTTTTAAAAAACTGCTTGCAGAGTAAAGAAGTGGTGCCCACGGGGTTGTCCTTGCATGGGCAGCTTCCCGAGGCACTTGATTATCGATCCTGCTAAAAGACTGTGCTCTATTCTTTTTCAAACCTTGTCTGTTTGTTCAGATTTTAAAAGCTGAAAAAGCGTTTGTACTGGAAAGGAAAAAAATAAAAGTATTTCTTGCTGAGGTTTCCAGGACCAAAATGACTAGTGTGGCTTGCAGAAGTGGCAGAGTGGGAGATGACTTCCACTCACACCCAGGGCTCAGGGAAGGAGAAGGCAGATGCCAGACTGGAGCAAGGAGCCCAGCAGTGCTTCTGCCTCTTTGCTTTTCCTTTATAACCTGCCAGGAAGGCAGTGGGGGATGCTGAGGCTGGAGAAGAAGAGGCCATGGGAAGGCTTCAGTGCGGCCATGCAGGACTTGGAGGGACCCATCAGAAAGATGTGGGGAGAGGAGAAGGGGGGATGGCTTTCAACTGCAAGGGGCTCAGTTGAGGTTGTATTTGAGGAAGCTGTTTTTTCACACTGAGGGTGGTGAGGCCCTGGCCCAGGCTGTGCACAGAGGCTGTGGATGTCCCATCCCTGGAACATACAAGGCCAGGTGGGACAGGACTCTGAGCAGCCTGCTCTGGTGGGAGCTTGCTCAGCTTGGCACAAGATGATCTTCAGGGTCCATTCCAAGGCAAACCCTTCAGGGATTCCATCATTCTATGGTCCCCATTGCCCACAGAGGAGTGGTCCTGGAGCTCCTGTGAGTTGTGATGTCACAGTCGGTGTCCCAGCTGGCACTGCCATCACCCAGCGAAGGGCACAACACAAGCATTCGCCCTTGTGTGAGGACGCAGCTCACCCTGCTCTGAGCGCGCCCTGGTGACCCTGCTTGTCACCCATTCCCCAGGTGACAGTCACTCTGCCGTCAGTCCTGAACACTCCCTGCTGCCTGGATTTTCCCATCCATCCCTCCAGGATGCTCCCATTTGCCGCAATGAAGGTACAGTGCCATTCCATGGAGGTGGACACCCCGCCACAGCCCAGGCAGGCTGGAGCTCTGAGGGGATGGTGTGGGACAGGCAAAACTCTGAGGTTTTGCTCCCTATGCAGGCTGTCAGAGACACCGTGGAAGACATGGAAGTCGATATGAAGGTCGACGTGGAGGAGAGCATGGATATCGACATGGAAGACAGTGGAGAGGAGGAGATGGAGGTTGACGCGCAGGAGACAGACGAAGAGATGGAGGTAGACATCGAGGAGAGTGAGGAAGAGATGGAGGTGGACGAGGAAGACTATGCGGAACCCATGGAGGTCGATGAAGAGGAGGAGGAGGCCATGGTGTTGGGATGAAGACCAACACCAGCAGCAGGACAGGCACGTGCTCCCCATGCCCTGCTCACAGGCAGAGTGGCTCCCCTGCCGCCAGGCTGGGGCTGGGCTGGGTGGCCCCGCTCAGGGACACGGTGCCTGGGGGGCCCTGCAGTCTGGTGGCACAAGCACCACCCCCGGCCTGCCCTGTGCTTGCTTTGGGCCACACCAGCCCCAGCAGGGCTCAGGGCTGGTGGCAGAGTGCCGCTCTGCCAGCGTGGGGCAGCCTGGGGGCACAGGGCACAGCCCTCAGGGCCGCACTGCAATGACCGCGTCGCTTGCTCTTCTTCCAGGACTGACGGAGATGCGAGGCATGGATGCCAGCCTTCTGTATATATGTTCTTGAGAGTTTTCTTCACTTTTCTTCTGTAGATACGTTTGAGACATTGTTGTTCTCTTCTGTAAATACGTTTGATACATTGTTGTTAGATAGGTTCTTATGTAAATACGTTCTATAGATTGTTGTTGTTATAAACAACAAAAAGATTAAACATTAAAAAGATTCTTACAATGCACATACGTCCTATTGATTGTTGTTGTTGTAAAGATTCTTACCTTGTAAATACATCATGGAGTTCCTTTTTATTGCTTCAGCAGAGTAAGTCCAATCACATTTTCAAAGCACTTGCAGCCTGGCTCCCATTTCTATGCACAGGCTTAGAGCAGACAAGAGGCAGCCTGGATTAAGGCACTATTTAGGATTGCTTTTAGCCCACAACACTCAAAACCCCAACATCTTCCACTGACCTTTCCAAGTTGGGCAGTTGCAGCTACCAAACTGCAGGCAGCTGGACTGTCTGCAACACTGCTCATACTGGAGGGAGCAATAGCTATGCCAGAGCCTCATCAAGAAATACAACAGTGAACAACCACCACCTTGAAAAAAGAGCCAGGCTTTAGAGGAGCTCCAAACACTAGGAGAGACACAGCTTTCATGAATTTGTGGTTAGCAACTGGAGTTTGTGTAGAGTCAGAGCTCCCTCTTACCCCCTTTGGCCACATGCTAAGGGGTGTCATGACCTCTACTCCAAGTGCAAAATGCCCCAGCAGCAAACAGGGAGGACGAGGTGCATGTGGAGCATTCAGGCCTGGCAAAGGAGATGCAGGAGAGCCCTGGCTCAGGTCTGCACAGGGACAGGCTTAGGGCAAGCCCTCCAAGTCAGCATCAGGCACTGGAGGTCTCTAGTAGGCATAGGGGCTGTACTCTGGCAACACCAGACCAGCGCTCCCGCTCTGCTCCACAGGAGGGAACACAACCTCCACCAGCTCCGAGAGCTGCTCGTACCTGGGGGGGCAAGAAAGAAGTGACATTGGGGTTGTTGGGTGTGTGTTTGCTTTTCTACCCCACAAGATGCTTCTCTGCACCAAAGCCAGGTTATGCCAAAGATGGCAAGGAATAAAGACGTTGCTTACGTTGACTTGTAGCTCTTTGCCAGCTCCTGGATCAGCTCTCCCTTGGGGTTTCCCGTAAATCTGTGGCTCTCTGGCAGAGGTACCGCACCTTCTTCAGGCCCAAATACAGGACTGGCTACAAGACAGTGACCGAGCTCTCCTGGAGGTGCTGCCCAGGCTTCATGGGAGAAGGCTGCCACGACAGCCCGACTGACCAGCCTGGCCTCCTGCCCCAGCATCCCAGCCCTAAAATGCCTCCTGGGCAAAAGGTGTTCCCAATGCCCAGACTTCCTCCCTACCCCAAAAGCCATCCTGACCTGTTTCCAGGACCAAAGGAGAATCAATATGCTGAGATCTCACTCCTGTCCCCAGCTCACCACGCTATTGTCATGCACTCAGACATCCTGGTCCTCTCTGTTCCTGCACGGAGCATGAATTTGGCAAAAATTCATCTGGGCTCATTCATCTGGGCTGACGACCCCAGAAGTACAATTTGGGAGTAAGCTGAAGGTGGGAACATTTTCTTTCAATTTTATTTTTGTGGATTTATCTATTTTTGAAGAATAAAATGCTGTAGTTATCAGTTGAGGAATAGTTTCTCTGACCTAAAGACCACCTGCATCTTAATCCAGGGACTGAGCAGAGCCAGGGCTCCTTGTGGGCAACAAAACACACCACAGGAATTGCAGATTTCAGGAACACACGAATTCACACGTCCCTCCAGGAACTGGCTTCCCTTCTCTGAGATGGCAGCCCTCCTGGTGCATGGCAAACCCATTTCTAATGCTCCCTCCGCCATGCAGGTGCACAAGCCTTATGGAGCAGATGAGGCTGTGTATTAGGAAAACACACATATGCATAGATATCTATGGTAGGTGTATGAATATTTTTGAACAATCCTGTGTCATGGTGCTCATCTGATTCATTTCCTAATGCTGCCCCATGCCCTTTGCCATTCTAAAGAGCCACACTCAGTAGCTAAACCCTGTGGCAGCAGTGTTTGGGGAGAGCCTGGTGGTTCCTGGGGCTGCTGTGATTTGCAGTCCCACTTTTCTGGGCTCTCTGGGCACACCTGCGACTGACACGATAGCTCATGGAAAATGTGTCCTCTCCAAGGAGATGTGTGCCCAAAGGTGTCTGCAGAGACCAAGCTGGGCACAGAGCAGTGCTGTCCTCCAGCTCTGCCTCTCTCCTCTTTCATTGCATCAGCTGTCAACGTGCTTTCCCTGCTCTCATGCCAGGCCAGGAGAGTTCCAGCTGCTCCAGGTTGTGAGTGCAGCACTGGGGGAGCAGGAGCCTGCATCCTCCTCGTGCTCTTCTCATCCCATTGCCATGCCAGCAGCCCTGGCAGCACCAGCCATGTGCAACAAGGCAGGACATGTGGGAGAAGACATCTGGAGACCCCTCCTCAGCTCAGAATGAAAATCCCAAATCACTTACCCACCTTGACTCTGCTTTCCCATCAATAGGCACGCTGGAAAAGGTTGTCCACGTTCCTGAGCAGCTCCAGCCTTGTCCTACAGAGCTGCTGCGCACAGAATCTGCCTCTCCCTAGGAGCCCACCACGGGCACCCTCCTCTGATCAGCCAATCGGCACTTCATTACCAGCATGAGGAGGAAATTCAAGAGACTCCATGCAAGCAACTCTGGCACTTTAGAGCAGACGAACATCTTTTTCTATCACCTCAGCATTGTAGCTCATGAACCGTTCCACACCAGCCAGCCTTCGGCTCCCACACGGTGCCTGTCACCCTGCCCAGGCTCTCCCTGCTCTTCTGCACCACCATGCCCTCCCTGAACCCCCCAGACCCAGAAAGGAGCAGCTCTGGCCTCCAACCAGCACAAAGCAGCAGCAGCAGCAGCAGCTCCCAGCACAGATGCATCTGGGCACCTTTTCTGCCCCACAAAGACTGCGGGAGCTCCCACAAACATCCACCCAGCCTGCGCAGGACCACAGGGATCACTGAGTGCAGCTGCCCACATCACCTTCCTGTGGGGCAGCAAAAGCTCGCTCCCCTGCCACAGGAGCATGGCCCATCAGCTGTGGGAGCATGGAGAGCACCCCTGGCCCCCCAGCACTCGCCCAGCCCCGGCACATGCTCACAGCACCACACTCCACTCTCACTGCTCTGCCCTTTGCTCATTTGGAGCTATCCTCCAGCTGCTCAGACACTTCTCCAGCTGAGCAATCACCTCCAGCTGCCATTGCACGTCCTCAAAATCCTCACCTTACACATCCAAACCCATTTTTAATTTTTTTCTCCAGCCCAAGGAAGGAGTCTCAAGCCAACCCTCACTACTTTGGGATGGGCCAGGGGAGCTCTCAGCCCAACAGGAGGAGCATCCTGCCTAAGCCTCCTTTCCATCCCCTCCCACCAGGGAGAAAACCAAAGAGAAAACCAAGCCAAGGGCCACGCTCCCTGTGCCCCGTCCAGGGCTGGCTTAGAGTGGCTGAACAGGAACAGCTTCCCCAGAAAAGAGGGAGCCACGACTGGCCATAAGAAAACCAGGACAAGGAAGAAGTCTGACCTTCAGGAAAATGGTGCTATCTTTGGACTATTCCTGACTAGTCACTTGAAGCTATGGACAGTTTCTTTCAGTTCTCAGCTATTCATGTTTAAACAGTGAAATGAACTTGGTACAAAACTGGGCATTTTTAAAAAACTGCTTGCAGAGTAAAGAAGTGGTGCCCACGGGGTTGTCCTTGCATGGGCAGCTTCCCGAGGCACTTGATTATCGATCCTGCTAAAAGACTGTGCTCTATTCTTTTTCAAACCTTGTCTGTTTGTTCAGATTTTAAAAGCTGAAAAAGCGTTTGTACTGGAAAGGAAAAAAATAAAAGTATTTCTTGCTGAGGTTTCCAGGACCAAAATGACTAGTGTGGCTTGCAGAAGTGGCAGAGTGGGAGATGACTTCCACTCACACCCAGGGCTCAGGGAAGGAGAAGGCAGATGCCAGACTGGAGCAAGGAGCCCAGCAGTGCTTCTGCCTCTTTGCTTTTCCTTTATAACCTGCCAGGAAGGCAGTGGGGGATGCTGAGGCTGGAGAAGAAGAGGCCATGGGAAGGCTTCAGTGCGGCCATGCAGGACTTGGAGGGACCCATCAGAAAGATGTGGGGAGAGGAGAAGGGGGGATGGCTTTCAACTGCAAGGGGCTCAGTTGAGGTTGTATTTGAGGAAGCTGTTTTTTCACACTGAGGGTGGTGAGGCCCTGGCCCAGGCTGTGCACAGAGGCTGTGGATGTCCCATCCCTGGAACATACAAGGCCAGGTGGGACAGGACTCTGAGCAGCCTGCTCTGGTGGGAGCTTGCTCAGCTTGGCACAAGATGATCTTCAGGGTCCATTCCAAGGCAAACCCTTCAGGGAGTCCATCATTCTATGGTCCCCATTGCCCACAGAGGAGTGGTCCTGGAGCTCCTGTGAGTTGTGATGTCACAGTCGGTGTCCCAGCTGGCACTGCCATCACCCAGCGAAGGGCACAACACAAGCATTCGCCCTTGTGTGAGGACGCAGCTCACCCTGCTCTGAGCGCGCCCTGGTGACCCTGCTTGTCACCGATTCCCCAGGTGACAGTCACTCTGCCGTCAGTCCTGAACACTCCCTGCTGCCTGGATTTTCCCATCCATCCCTCCAGGATGCTCCCATTTGCCGCAATGAAGGTACAGTGCCATTCCATGGAGGTGGACACCCCGCCACAGCCCAGGCAGGCTGGAGCTCTGAGGGGATGGTGTGGGACAGGCAAAACTCTGAGGTTTTGCTCCCTATGCAGGCTGTCAGAGACACCGTGGAAGACATGGAAGTCGATATGAAGGTCGACGTGGAGGAGAGCATGGATATCGACATGGAAGACAGTGGAGAGGAGGAGATGGAGGTTGACGCGCAGGAGACAGACGAAGAGATGGAGGTAGACATCGAGGAGAGTGAGGAAGAGATGGAGGTGGACGAGGAAGACTATGCGGAACCCATGGAGGTCGATGAAGAGGAGGAGGAGGCCCTGGTGTTGGGATGAAGACCAACACCAGCAGCAGGACAGGCACGTGCTCCCCATGCCCTGCTCACAGGCAGAGTGGCTCCCCTGCCGCCAGGCTGGGGCTGGGCTGGGTGGCCCCGCTCAGGGACACGGTGCCTGGGGGGCCCTGCAGTCTGGTGGCACAAGCACCACCCCCGGCCTGCCCTGTGCTTGCTTTGGGCCACACCAGCCCCAGCAGGGCTCAGGGCTGGTGGCAGAGTGCCGCTCTGCCAGCGTGGGGCAGCCTGGGGGCACAGGGCACAGCCCTCAGGGCCGCACTGCAATGACCGCGTCGCTTGCTCTTCTTCCAGGACTGACGGAGATGCGAGGCATGGATGCCAGCCTTCTGTATATATGTTCTTGAGAGTTTTCTTCACTTTTCTTCTGTAGATACGTTTGAGACATTGTTGTTCTCTTCTGTAAATACGTTTGATACATTGTTGTTAGATAGGTTCTTATGTAAATACGTTCTATAGATTGTTGTTGTTATAAACAACAAAAAGATTAAACATTAAAAAGATTCTTACAATGCACATACGTCCTATTGATTGTTGTTGTTGTAAAGATTCTTACCTTGTAAATACATCATGGAGTTCCTTTTTATTGCTTCAGCAGAGTAAGTCCAATCACATTTTCAAAGCACTTGCAGCCTGGCTCCCATTTCTATGCACAGGCTTAGAGCAGACAAGAGGCAGCCTGGATTAAGGCACTATTTAGGATTGCTTTTAGCCCACAACACTCAAAACCCCAACATCTTCCACTGACCTTTCCAAGTTGGGCAGTTGCAGCTACCAAACTGCAGGCAGCTGGACTGTCTGCAACACTGCTCATACTGGAGGGAGCAATAGCTATGCCAGAGCCTCATCAAGAAATACAACAGTGAACAACCACCACCTTGAAAAAAGAGCCAGGCTTTAGAGGAGCTCCAAACACTAGGAGAGACACAGCTTTCATGAATTTGTGGTTAGCAACTGGAGTTTGTGTAGAGTCAGAGCTCCCTCTTACCCCCTTTGGCCACATGCTAAGGGGTGTCATGACCTCTACTCCAAGTGCAAAATGCCCCAGCAGCAAACAGGGAGGACGAGGTGCATGTGGAGCATTCAGGCCTGGCAAAGGAGATGCAGGAGAGCCCTGGCTCAGGTCTGCACAGGGACAGGCTTAGGGCAAGCCCTCCAAGTCAGCATCAGGCACTGGAGGTCTCTAGTAGGCATAGGGGCTGTACTCTGGCAACACCAGACCAGCGCTCCCGCTCTGCTCCACAGGAGGGAACACAACCTCCACCAGCTCCGAGAGCTGCTCGTACCTGGGGGGGCAAGAAAGAAGTGACATTGGGGTTGTTGGGTGTGTGTTTGCTTTTCTACCCCACAAGATGCTTCTCTGCACCAAAGCCAGGTTATGCCAAAGATGGCAAGGAATAAAGACGTTGCTTACGTTGACTTGTAGCTCTTTGCCAGCTCCTGGATCAGCTCTCCCTTGGGGTTTCCCGTAAATCTGTGGCTCTCTGGCAGAGGTACCGCACCTTCTTCAGGCCCAAATACAGGACTGGCTACAAGACAGTGACCGAGCTCTCCTGGAGGTGCTGCCCAGGCTTCATGGGAGAAGGCTGCCACGACAGCCCGACTGACCAGCCTGGCCTCCTGCCCCAGCATCCCAGCCCTAAAATGCCTCCTGGGCAAAAGGTGTTCCCAATGCCCAGACTTCCTCCCTACCCCAAAAGCCATCCTGACCTGTTTCCAGGACCAAAGGAGAATCAATATGCTGAGATCTCACTCCTGTCCCCAGCTCACCACGCTATTGTCATGCACTCAGACATCCTGGTCCTCTCTGTTCCTGCACGGAGCATGAATTTGGCAAAAATTCATCTGGGCTCATTCATCTGGGCTGACGACCCCAGAAGTACAATTTGGGAGTAAGCTGAAGGTGGGAACATTTTCTTTCAATTTTATTTTTGTGGATTTATCTATTTTTGAAGAATAAAATGCTGTAGTTATCAGTTGAGGAATAGTTTCTCTGACCTAAAGACCACCTGCATCTTAATCCAGGGACTGAGCAGAGCCAGGGCTCCTTGTGGGCAACAAAACACACCACAGGAATTGCAGATTTCAGGAACACACGAATTCACACGTCCCTCCAGGAACTGGCTTCCCTTCTCTGAGATGGCAGCCCTCCTGGTGCATGGCAAACCCATTTCTAATGCTCCCTCCGCCATGCAGGTGCACAAGCCTTATGGAGCAGATGAGGCTGTGTATTAGGAAAACACACATATGCATAGATATCTATGGTAGGTGTATGTATATTTTTGAACAATCCTGTGTCATGGTGCTCATCTGATTCATTTCCTAATGCTGCCCCATGCCCTTTGCCATTCTAAAGAGCCACACTCAGTAGCTAAACCCTGTGGCAGCAGTGTTTGGGGAGAGCCTGGTGGTTCCTGGGGCTGCTGTGATTTGCAGTCCCACTTTTCTGGGCTCTCTGGGCACACCTGCGACTGACACGATAGCTCATGGAAAATGTGTCCTCTCCAAGGAGATGTGTGCCCAAAGGTGTCTGCAGAGACCAAGCTGGGCACAGAGCAGTGCTGTCCTCCAGCTCTGCCTCTCTCCTCTTTCATTGCATCAGCTGTCAACGTGCTTTCCCTGCTCTCATGCCAGGCCAGGAGAGTTCCAGCTGCTCCAGGTTGTGAGTGCAGCACTGGGGGAGCAGGAGCCTGCATCCTCCTCGTGCTCTTCTCATCCCATTGCCATGCCAGCAGCCCTGGCAGCACCAGCCATGTGCAACAAGGCAGGACATGTGGGAGAAGACATCGGGAGACCCCTCCTCAGCTCAGAATGAAAATCCCAAATCACTTACCCACCTTGACTCTGCTTTCCCATCAATAGGCACGCTGGAAAAGGTTGTCCACGTTCCTGAGCAGCTCCAGCCTTGTCCTACAGAGCTGCTGCGCACAGAATCTGCCTCTCCCTAGGAGCCCACCACGGGCACCCTCCTCTGATCAGCCAATCGGCACTTCATTACCAGCATGAGGAGGAAATTCAAGAGCCTCCATGCAAGCAACTCTGGCACTTTAGAGCAGACGAACATCTTTTTCTATCACCTCAGCATTGTAGCTCATGAACCGTTCCACACCAGCCAGCCTTCGGCTCCCACACGGTGCCTGTCACCCTGCCCAGGCTCTCCCTGCTCTTCTGCACCACCATGCCCTCCCTGAACCCCCCAGACCCAGAAAGGAGCAGCTCTGGCCTCCAACCAGCACAAAGCAGCAGCAGCAGCAGCAGCTCCCAGCACAGATGCATCTGGGCACCTTTTCTGCCCCACAAAGACTGCGGGAGCTCCCACAAACATCCACCCAGCCTGCGCAGGACCACAGGGATCACTGAGTGCAGCTGCCCACATCACCTTCCTGTGGGGCAGCAAAAGCTCGCTCCCCTGCCACAGGAGCATGGCCCATCAGCTGTGGGAGCATGGAGAGCACCCCTGGCCCCCCAGCACTCGCCCAGCCCCGGCACATGCTCACAGCACCACACTCCACTCTCACTGCTCTGCCCTTTGCTCATTTGGAGCTATCCTCCAGCTGCTCAGACACTTCTCCAGCTGCGCAATCACCTCCAGCTGCCATTGCACGTCCTCAAAATCCTCACCTTACACATCCAAACCCATTTTTAATTTTTTTCTCCAGCCCAAGGAAGGAGTCTCAAGCCAACCCTCACTACTTTGGGATGGGCCAGGGGAGCTCTCAGCCCAACAGGAGGAGCATCCTGCCTAAGCCTCCTTTCCATCCCCTCCCACCAGGGAGAAAACCAAAGAGAAAACCAAGCCAAGGGCCACGCTCCCTGTGCCCCGTCCAGGGCTGGCTTAGAGTGGCTGAACAGGAACAGCTTCCCCAGAAAAGAGGGAGCCACGACTGGCCATAAGAAAACCAGGACAAGGAAGAAGTCTGACCTTCAGGAAAATGGTGCTATCTTTGGACTATTCCTGACTAGTCACTTGAAGCTATGGACAGTTTCTTTCAGTTCTCAGCTATTCATGTTTAAACAGTGAAATGAACTTGGTACAAAACTGGGCATTTTTAAAAAACTGCTTGCAGAGTAAAGAAGTGGTGCCCACGGGGTTGTCCTTGCATGGGCAGCTTCCCGAGGCACTTGATTATCGATCCTGCTAAAAGACTGTGCTCTATTCTTTTTCAAACCTTGTCTGTTTGTTCAGATTTTAAAAGCTGAAAAAGCGTTTGTACTGGAAAGGAAAAAAATAAAAGTATTTCTTGCTGAGGTTTCCAGGACCAAAATGACTAGTGTGGCTTGCAGAAGTGGCAGAGTGGGAGATGACTTCCACTCACACCCAGGGCTCAGGGAAGGAGAAGGCAGATGCCAGACTGGAGCAAGGAGCCCAGCAGTGCTTCTGCCTCTTTGCTTTTCCTTTATAACCTGCCAGGAAGGCAGTGGGGGATGCTGAGGCTGGAGAAGAAGAGGCCATGGGAAGGCTTCAGTGCGGCCATGCAGGACTTGGAGGGACCCATCAGAAAGATGTGGGGAGAGGAGAAGGGGGGATGGCTTTCAACTGCAAGGGGCTCAGTTGAGGTTGTATTTGAGGAAGCTGTTTTTTCACACTGAGGGTGGTGAGGCCCTGGCCCAGGCTGTGCACAGAGGCTGTGGATGTCCCATCCCTGGAACATACAAGGCCAGGTGGGACAGGACTCTGAGCAGCCTGCTCTGGTGGGAGCTTGCTCAGCTTGGCACAAGATGATCTTCAGGGTCCATTCCAAGGCAAACCCTTCAGGGATTCCATCATTCTATGGTCCCCATTGCCCACAGAGGAGTGGTCCTGGAGCTCCTGTGAGTTGTGATGTCACAGTCGGTGTCCCAGCTGGGACTGCCATCACCCAGCGAAGGGCACAACACAAGCATTCGCCCTTGTGTGAGGACGCAGCTCACCCTGCTCTGAGCGCGCCCTGGTGACCCTGCTTGTCACCCATTCCCCAGGTGACAGTCAGCCTGCCGTCAGTCCTGAACACTCCCTGCTGCCTGGATTTTCCCATCCATCCCTCCAGGATGCTCCCATTTGCCGCAATGAAGGTACAGTGCCATTCCATGGAGGTGGACACCCCGCCACAGCCCAGGCAGGCTGGAGCTCTGAGGGGATGGTGTGGGACAGGCAAAACTCTGAGGTTTTGCTCCCTATGCAGGCTGTCAGAGACACCGTGGAAGACATGGAAGTCGATATGAAGGTCGACGTGGAGGAGAGCATGGATATCGACATGGAAGACAGTGGAGAGGAGGAGATGGAGGTTGACGCGCAGGAGACAGACGAAGAGATGGAGGTAGACATCGAGGAGAGTGAGGAAGAGATGGAGGTGGACGAGGAAGACTATGCGGAACCCATGGAGGTCGATGAAGATGAGGAGGAGGCCATGGTGTTGGGATGAAGACCAACACCAGCAGCAGGACAGGCACGTGCTCCCCATGCCCTGCTCACAGGCAGAGTGGCTCCCCTGCCGCCAGGCTGGGGCTGGGCTGGGTGGCCCCGCTCAGGGACACGGTGCCTGGGGGGCCCTGCAGTCTGGTGGCACAAGCACCACCCCCGGCCTGCCCTGTGCTTGCTTTGGGCCACACCAGCCCTGTCCCAGCGGCCCCAGCAGGGCTCAGGGCTGGTGGCAGAGTGCCGCTCTGCCAGCGTGGGACAGCCTGGGGGCACAGGGCACAGCCCTCAGGGCCGCACTGCAATGACCGCGTCGCTTGCTCTTCTTCCAGGACTGACGGAGATGCGAGGCATGGATGCCAGCCTTCTGTATATATGTTCTTGAGAGTTTTCTTCACTTTTCTTCTGTAGATACGTTTGAGACATTGTTGTTCTCTTCTGTAAATACGTTTGATACATTGTTGTTAGATAGGTTCTTATGTAAATACGTTCTATAGATTGTTGTTGTTATAAACAACAAAAAGATTAAACATTAAAAAGATTCTTACAATGCACATACGTCCTATTGATTGTTGTTGTTGTAAAGATTCTTACCTTGTAAATACATCATGGAGTTCCTTTTTATTGCTTCAGCAGAGTAAGTCCAATCACATTTTCAAAGCACTTGCAGCCTGGCTCCCATTTCTATGCACAGGCTTAGAGCAGACAAGAGGCAGCCTGGATTAAGGCACTATTTAGGATTGCTTTTAGCCCACAACACTCAAAACCCCAACATCTTCCACTGACCTTTCCAAGCTGGGCAGTTGCAGCTACCAAACTGCAGGCAGCTGGACTGTCTGCAACACTGCTCATACTGGAGGGAGCAATAGCTATGCCAGAGCCTCATCAAGAAATACAACAGTGAACAACCACCACCTTGAAAAAAGAGCCAGGCTTTAGAGGAGCTCCAAACACTAGGAGAGACACAGCTTTCATGAATTTGTGGTTAGCAACTGGAGTTTGTGTAGAGTCAGAGCTCCCTCTTACCCCCTTTGGCCACATGCTAAGGGGTGTCATGACCTCTACTCCAAGTGCAAAATGCCCCAGCAGCAAACAGGGAGGACGAGGTGCATGTGGAGCATTCAGGCCTGGCAAAGGAGATGCAGGAGAGCCCTGGCTCAGGTCTGCACAGGGACAGGCTTAGGGCAAGCCCTCCAAGTCAGCATCAGGCACTGGAGGTCTCTAGTAGGCATAGGGGCTGTACTCTGGCAACACCAGACCAGCGCTCCCGCTCTGCTCCACAGGAGGGAACACAACCTCCACCAGCTCCGAGAGCTGCTCGTACCTGGGGGGGCAAGAAAGAAGTGACATTGGGGTTGTTGGGTGTGTGTTTGCTTTTCTACCCCACAAGATGCTTCTCTGCACCAAAGCCAGGTTATGCCAAAGATGGCAAGGAATAAAGACGTTGCTTACGTTGACTTGTAGCTCTTTGCCAGCTCCTGGATCAGCTCTCCCTTGGGGTTTCCCGTAAATCTGTGCCTCTCTGGCAGAGGTACCGCACCTTCTTCAGGCCCAAATACAAGATTGGCTACAAGACAGTGACCGAGCTGTCCTGGAGGTGCTGCCCAGGCTTCATGGGAGAAGGCTGCCACGACAGCCCGACTGACCAGCCTGGCCTCCTGCCCCAGCATCCCAGCCCTAAAATGCCTCCTGGGCAAAAGGTGTTCCCAATGCCCAGACTTCCTCCCTACCCCAAAAGCCATCCTGACCTGTTTCCAGGACCAAAGGAGAATCAATATGCTGAGATCTCACTCCTGTCCCCAGCTCACCACACTATTGCACTCAGACATCCTGGTCCTCTCTGTTCCTGCACGGAGCATGAATTTGGCAAAAATTCATCTGGGCTCATTCATCTGGGCTGATGACCCCAGAAGTACAATTTGGGAGTAAGCTGAAGGTGGGAACATTTTCTTTCAATTTTATTTTTGTGGATTTATCTATTCTTGAAGAATAAAACCCTGTAGTTATCAGTTGAGGAATAGTTTCTCTGACCTAAAGACCACCTGCATCTTAATCCAGGGACTGAGCAGAGCCAGGGCTCCTTGTGGGCAACAAAACACACCACAGGAATTGCAGATTTCAGGAACACACGTATTCACACGTCCCTCCGGGTACTGGCTTCCCTTCTCTGAGATGGCAGCCCTCCTGGTGCATGGCAAACCCATTTCTAATGCTCCCTCCGCCATGCAGGTGCACAAGCCTTATGGAGCAGATGAGGCTGTGCATTAGGAAAACACACATATGCATAGATATCTATGGGATGTGTATGAATATTTTTGACCCATCCTGTGTCATGGTGCTCATCCGATTCATTTCCTAATGCTGCCCCATGCCCTTTGCCATTCTAAAGAGCCACACTCAGTACCTAAAACCTGTGGCAGCAGTGTTTGGGGAGAGCCTGGTGGTTCCTGGGGCTGCTGTGATTTGCAGTCCCACTTTTCTGGGCTCTCTGGGCACACCTGCGACTGACACGATAGCTCATGGAAAATGTGTCCTCTCCAAGGAGATGTGTGTCCAAAGGTGGCTGCAGACACCAAGCTGGGCACAGAGCAGTGCTGCCCTCCAGCTCTACCTCTCTCCTCTTTCATTGCTTCAGCTGTCAACGTGCTTTCCCTCCTCTCATGCCAGGCCAGGAGAGTTCCAGCTGCTCCAGGCTGTGAGTGCAGCACTGGGGGAGCAGGAGCCTGCATCCTCCTCGTGCTCTTCTCATCCCATTGCCATGCCAGCAGCCCTGGCAGCACCAGCCATGTGCAACAAGGCAGGACATGTGGGAGAAGACATCTGGAGACCCCTCCTCAGCTCAGAATGAAAATCCCAAATCACTTACCCAGCTTGACTCTGCTTTCCCATCAATAGGCACGCTGGAAAAGGTTGTCCACGTTCCTGAGCAGCTCCAGCCTTGTCCTACAGAGCTGCTGCGCACAGAATCTGCCTCTCCCTAGGAGCCCACCACGGGCACCCTCCTCTGATCAGCCAATCGGCACTTCATTACCAGCATGAGGAGGAAATTCAAGAGCCTCCATGCAAGCAACTCTGGCACTTTAGAGCAGACGAACATCTTTTTCTATCACCTCAGCATTGTAGCTCATGAACCGTTCCACACCAGCCAGCCTTCGGCTCCCACACGGTGCCTGTCACCCTGCCCAGGCTCTCCCTGCTCTTCTGCACCACCATGCCCTCCCTGAACCCCCCAGACCCAGAAAGGAGCAGCTCTGGCCTCCAACCAGCACAAAGCAGCAGCAGCAGCAGCAGCTCCCAGCACAGATGCATCTGGGCACCTTTTCTGCCCCACAAAGACTGCGGGAGCTCCCACAAACATCCACCCAGCCTGCGCAGGACCACAGGGATCACTGAGTGCAGCTGCCCACATCACCTTCCTGTGGGGCAGCAAAAGCTCGCTCCCCTGCCACAGGAGCATGGCCCATCAGCTGTGGGAGCATGGAGAGCACCCCTGGCCCCCCAGCACTCGCCCAGCCCCGGCACATGCTCACAGCACCACACTCCACTCTCACTGCTCTGCCCTTTGCTCATTTGGAGCTATCCTCCAGCTGCTCAGACACTTCTCCAGCTGAGCAATCACCTCCAGCTGCCATTGCACGTCCTCAAAATCCTCACCTTACACATCCAAACCCATTTTTAATTTTTTTCTCCAGCCCAAGGAAGGAGTCTCAAGCCAACCCTCACTACTTTGGGATGGGCCAGGGGAGCTCTCAGCCCAACAGGAGGAGCATCCTGCCTAAGCCTCCTTTCCATCCCCTCCCACCAGGGAGAAAACCAAAGAGGAAACCAAGCCAAGGGCCACGCTCCCTGTGCCCCGTCCAGGGCTGGCTTAGAGTGGCTGAACAGGAACAGCTTCCCCAGAAAAGAGGGAGCCACGACTGGCCATAAGAAAACCAGGACAAGGAAGAAGTCTGACCTTCTGGAAAATGGTGCTATCTTTGGACTATTCCTGACTAGTCACTTGAAGCTATGGACAGTTTCTTTCAGTTCTCAGCTATTCATGTTTAAACAGTGAAATGAACTTGGTACAAAACTGGGCATTTTTAAAAAACTGCTTGCAGAGTAAAGAAGTGGTGCCCACGGGGTTGTCCTTGCATGGGCAGCTTCCCGAGGCACTTGATTATCGATCCTGCTAAAAGACTGTGCTCTATTCTTTTTCAAACCTTGTCTGTTTGTTCAGATTTTAAAAGCTGAAAAAGCGTTTGTACTGGAAAGGAAAAAAATAAAAGTATTTCTTGCTGAGGTTTCCAGGACCAAAATTACTAGTGTGGCTTGCAGAAGTGGCAGAGTGGGAGATGACTTCCACTCACACCCAGGGCTCAGGGAAGGAGAAGGCAGATGCCAGACTGGAGCAAGGAGCCCAGCAGTGCTTCTGCCTCTTTGCTTTTCCTTTATAACCTGCCAGGAAGGCAGTGGGGGATGCTGAGGCTGGAGAAGAAGAGGCCATGGGAAGGCTTCAGTGCGGCCATGCAGGACTTGGAGGGACCCATCAGAAAGATGTGGGGAGAGGAGAAGGGGGGATGGCTTTCAACTGCAAGGGGCTCAGTTGAGGTTGTATTTGAGGAAGCTGTTTTTTCACACTGAGGGTGGTGAGGCCCTGGCCCAGGCTGTGCACAGAGGCTGTGGATGTCCCATCCCTGGAACATACAAGGCCAGGTGGGACAGGACTCTGAGCAGCCTGCTCTGGTGGGAGCTTGCTCAGCTTGGCACAAGATGATCTTCAGGGTCCATTCCAAGACAAACCCTTCAGGGATTCCATCATTCTATGGTCCCCATTGCCCACAGAGGAGTGGTCCTGGAGCTCCTGTGAGTTGTGATGTCACAGTCGGTGTCCCAGCTGGCACTGCCATCACCCAGCGAAGGGCACAACACAAGCATTCGCCCTTGTGTGAGGAAGCAGCTCACCCTGCTCTGAGCGCGCCCTGGTGACCCTGCTTGTCACCGATTCCCCAGGTGACAGTCAGTCTGCCGTCAGTCCTGAACACTCCCTGCTGCCTGGATTTTCCCATCCATCCCTCCAGGATGCTCCCATTTGCCGCAATGAAGGTACAGTGCCATTCCGTGGAGGTGGACACCCCGCGACAGCCCAGGCAGGCTGGAGCTCTGAGGGGATGGTGTGGGACAGGCAAAACTCTGAGGTTTTGCTCCCTATGCAGGCTGTCAGAGACACCGTGGAAGACATGGAAGTCGATATGAAGGTCGACGTGGAGGAGAGCATGGATATCGATATGGAAGACAGTGGAGAGGAGGAGATGGAGGTTGACGCGCAGGAGACAGACGAAGAGATGGAGGTGGACATCGAGGAGAGTGAGGAAGAGATGGAGGTGGACGAGGAAGACTATGCGGAACCCATGGAGGTCGATGAAGAGGAGGAGGAGGCCATGGTGTTGGGATGAAGACCAACACCAGCAGCAGGACAGGCACGTGCTCCCCATGCCCTGCTCACAGGCAGAGTGGCTCCCCTGCCGCCAGGCTGGGGCTGGGCTGGGTGGCCCCGCTCAGGGACACGGTGCCTGGGGGGCCCTGCATTCTGGTGCCACAATCACCACCCCCGGCCTGCCCTGTGCTTGCTTTGGGCCACACCAGCCCCGTCCCAGCGGCCCCAGCCCCAGCAGGGCTCAGGGCTGGTGGCAGAGTGCCGCTCTGCCAGCGTGGGACAGCCTGGGGGCACAGGGAAGAGCCCTCAGGGCCGCACTGCAATGACCGCGTCGCTTGCTCTTCTTCCAGGACTGACGGAGATGCGAGGCATGGATGCCAGCCTTCTGTATATATGTTCTTGAGAGTTTTCTTCAGTTTTCTTCTGTAGATACGTTTGAGACATTGTTGTTCTCTTCTGTAAATACGTTTGATACATTGTTGTTAGATAGGTTCTTATGTAAATACGTTCTATAGATTGTTGTTGTTATAAACAACAAAAAGATTAAACATTAAAAAGATTCTTACAATGCACATACGTCCCTTTGATTGTTGTTGTTGTAAAGATTCTTACCTTGTAAATACATCATGGAGTTCCTTTTTATTGCTTCAGCAGAGTAAGTCCAATCACATTTTCAAAGCACTTGCAGCCTGGCTCCCATTTCTATGCACAGGCTTAGAGCAGACAAGAGGCAGCCTGGATTAAGGCACTATTTAGGATTGCTTTTAGCCCACAACACTCAAAACCCCAACATCTTCCACTGACCTTTCCAAGCTGGGCAGTTGCAGCTACCAAACTGCAGGCAGCTGGACTGTCTGCAACACTGCTCATACTGGAGGGAGCAATAGCTATGCCAGAGCCTCATCAAGAAATACAACAGTGAACAACCACCACCTTGAAAAAAGAGACAGGCTTTAGAGGAGCTCCAAACACTAGGAGAGACACAGCTTTCATGAATTTGTGGTTAGCAACTGGAGTTTGTGTAGAGTCAGAGCTCCCTCTTACCCCCTTTGGCCACATGCTAAGGGGTGTCATGACCTCTACTCCAAGTGCAAAATGCCCCAGCAGCAAACAGGGAGGACGAGGTGCATCTGCAGCATTCAGGCCTGGCAAAGGAAATGCAGGAGAGCCCTGGCTCAGGTCTGCACAGGGACAGGCTTAGGGCAAGCCCTCCAAGTCAGCATCAGGCACTGGAGGTCTCTAGTAGGCATAGGGGCTGTACTCTGGCAACACCAGACCAGCGCTCCCGCTCTGCTCCACAGGAGGGAACACAACCTCCACCAGCTCCGAGAGCTGCTCGTACCTTGGGGGGCAAGAAAGAAGTGACATTGGGGTCATTGGGTGTGTGTTTGCTTTTCTACCCCACAAGATGCTTCTCTGCACCAAAGCCAGGTTATGCCAAAGATGGCAAGGAATAAAGACGTTGCTTACGTTGACTTGTAGCTCTTTGCCAGCTCCTGGATCAGCTCTCCCTTGGGGTTTCCCATAAATCTGTGCCTCTCTGGCAGAGGTACCGCACCTTCTTCAGGCCCAAATACAAGATTGGCTACAAGACAGTGACCAAGCTCTCCTGGAGGTGCTGCCCAGGCTTCATGGGAGAAGGCTGCCACGACAGCCCGACTGACCAGCCTGGCCTCCTGCCCCAGCATCCCAGCCCTAAAATGCCTCCTGGGCAAAAGGTGTTCCCAATGCCCAGACTTCCTCCCTACCCCAAAAGCCATCCTGACCTGTTTCCAGGACAAAAGGAGAATCAATATGCTGAGATCTCACTCATGTCCCCGGCTCACCACACTATTGTCATGCACTCAGACCTCCTGGTCCTCTCTGTTCCTGCACGGAGCATGAATTTGGCAAAAATTCATCTGGGCTCATTCATCTGGGCTGACGACCCCAGAAGTACAATTTGGGAGTAAGCTGAAGGTGGGAACATTTTCTTTCAATTTTATTTTTGTGGATTTATCTATTCTTGAAGAATAAAACCCTGTAGTTATCAGTTGAGGAATAGTTTCTCTGACCTAAAGACCACCTGCATCTTAATCCAGGGACTGAGCAGAGCCAGGGCTCCTTGTGGGCAACAAAACACACCACAGGAATTGCAGATTTCAGGAACACACGAATTCACACGTCCCTCCAGGAACTGGCTTCCCTTCTCTGAGATGGCAGCCCTCCTGGTGCATGGCAAACCCATTTCTAATGCTCCCTCCGCCATGCAGGTGCACAAGCCTTATGGAGCAGATGAGGCTGTGCATTAGGAAAACACACATATGCATAGATATCTATGGTATGTGTATGAATATTTTTGACTCATCCTGTGTCCTGGTGCTCATCCGATTCATTTCCTAATGCTGCCCCATGCCCTTTGCCATTCTAAAGAGCCACACTCAGTAGCTAAACCCTGTGGTAGCAGTGTTTGGGGAGAGCCTGGTGGTTCCTGGGGCTGCTGTGATTTGCAGTCCCACTTTTCTGGGCTCTCTGGGCACACCTGCGACTGACACGATAGCTCATGGAAAATGTGTCCTCTCCAAGGAGATGTGTGTCCAAAGGTGTCTGCAGACACCAAGCTGGGCACAGAGCAGTGCTGTCCTCCAGCTCTGCCTCTCTCCTCTTTCATTGCTTCAGCTGTAAATGTGCTTTCCCTGCTCTCATGCCAGGCCAGGAGTGTTCCAGCTGCTCCAGGCTGTGAGTGCAGCACTGGGGGAGCAGGAGCCTGCATCCTCCTCGTGCTCTTCTCATCCCATTGCCATGCCAGCAGCCCTGGCAGCACCAGCCATGTGCAACAAGGCAGGACATGTGGGAGAAGACATCGGGAGACCCCTCCTCAGCTCAGAATGAAAATCCCAAATCACTTACCCACCTTGACTCTGCTTTCCCATCAATAGGCACGCTGGAAAAGGTTGTCCACGTTCCTGAGCAGCTCCAGCCTTGTCCTACAGAGCTGCTGCGCACAGAATCTGCCTCTCCCTAGGAGCCCACCACGGGCACCCTCCTCTGATCAGCCAATCGGCACTTCATTACCAGCATGAGGAGGAAATTCAAGAGCCTCCATGCAAGCAACTCTGGCACTTTAGAGCAGACGAACATCTTTTTCTATCACCTCAGCATTGTAGCTCATGAACCGTTCCACACCAGCCAGCCTTTGGCTCCCACACGGTGCCTGTCACCCTGCCCAGGCTCTCCCTGCTCTTCTGCACCACCATGCCCTCCCTGAACCCCCCAGACCCAGAAAGGAGCAGCTCTGGCCTCCAACCAGCACAAAGCAGCAGCAGCAGCAGCAGCTCCCAGCACAGATGCATCTGGGCACCTTTTCTGCCCCACAAAGACTGCGGGAGCTCCCACAAACATCCACCCAGCCTGCGCAGGACCACAGGGATCACTGAGTGCAGCTGCCCACATCACCTTCCTGTGGGGCAGCAAAAGCTCGCTCCCCTACCACAGGAGCATGGCCCATCAGCTGTGGGAGCATGGAGAGCACCCCTGGCCCCCCAGCACTCGCCCAGCCCCGGCACATGCTCACAGCACCACACTCCACTCTCACTGCTCTGCCCTTTGCTCATTTGGAGCTATCCTCCAGCTGCTCAGACACTTCTCCAGCTGAGCAATCACCTCCAGCTGCCATTGCACATCCTCAAAATCCTCACCTTACACATCCAAACCCATTTTTAATTTTTTTCTCCAGCCCAAGGAAGGAGTCTCAAGCCAACCCTCACTACTTTGGGATGGGCCAGGGGAGCTCTCAGCCCAACAGGAGGAGCATCCTGCCTAAGCCTCCTTTCCATCCCCTCCCACCAGGGAGAAAACCAAAG
Source organism: Acanthiza pusilla (assembly GCA_036630365.1). Taxonomy (NCBI): domain Eukaryota; kingdom Metazoa; phylum Chordata; class Aves; order Passeriformes; family Acanthizidae; genus Acanthiza; species Acanthiza pusilla. The sequence goes on along the minus strand of JAXCHO010000050.1, from coordinate 7,302,856 downwards.
AGGAAACCAAGCCAAGGGCCACGCTCCCTGTGCCCCATCCAGGGCTGGCTTAGAGTGGCTGAACAGGAACAGCTTCCCCAGAAAAGAGGGAGCCACGACTGGCCATAAGAAAACCAGGACAAGGAAGAAGTCTGACCTTCTGGAAAATGGTGCTATCTTTGGACTATTCCTGACTAGTCACTTGATGCTATGGACAGTTTCTTTCAGTTCTCAGCTATTCATGTTTAAACAGTGAAATGAACTTGGTACAAAACTGGGCATTTTTAAAAAACTGCTTGCAGAGTAAAGAAGTGGTGCCCACGGGGTTGTCCTTGCATGGGCAGCTTCCCGAGGCACTTGATTATCGATCCTGCTAAAAGACTGTGCTCTATTCTTTTTCAAACCTTGTCTGTTTGTTCAGATTTTAAAAGCTGAAAAAGCGTTTGTACTGGAAAGGAAAAAAATAAAAGTATTTCTTGCTGAGGTTTCCAGGACCAAAATGACTAGTGTGGCTTGCATAAGTGGCAGAGTGGTAGATGACTTCCACTCACACCCAGGGCTCAGGGAAGGAGAAGGCAGATGCCAGACTGGAGCAAGGAGCCCAGCAGTGCTTCTGCCTCTTTGCTTTTCCTTTATAACCTGCCAGGAAGGCAGTGGGGGATGCTGAGGCTGGAGAAGAAGAGGCCATGGGAAGGCTTCAGTGCGGCCATGCAGGACTTGGAGGGACCCATCAGAAAGATGTGGGGAGAGGAGAAGGGGGGATGGCTTTCAACTGCAAGGGGCTCAGTTGAGGTTGTATTTGAGGAAGCTGTTTTTTCACACTGAGGGTGGTGAGGCCCTGGCCCAGGCTGTGCACAGAGGCTGTGGATGTCCCATCCCTGGAACATACAAGGCCAGGTGGGACAGGACTCTGAGCAGCCTGCTCTGGTGGGAGCTTGCTCAGCTTGGCACAAGATGATCTTCAGGGTCCATTCCAAGACAAACCCTTCAGGGATTCCATCATTCTATGGTCCCCATTGCCCACAGAGGAGTGGTCCTGGAGCTCCTGTGAGTTGTGATGTCACAGTCGGTGTCCCAGCTGGCACTGCCATCACCCAGCGAAGGGCACAACACAAGCATTCGCCCTTGTGTGAGGAAGCAGCTCACCCTGCTCTGAGCGTGCCCTGGTGACCCTGCTTGTCACCGATTCCCCAGGTGACAGTCAGTCTGCCGTCAGTCCTGAACACTCCCTGCTGCCTGGATTTTCCCATCCATCCCTCCAGGATGCTCCCATTTGCCGCAATGAAGGTACAGTGCCATTCCGTGGAGGTGGACACCCCGCCACAGCCCAGGCAGGCTGGAGCTCTGAGGGGATGGTGTGGGACAGGCAAAACTCTGAGGTTTTGCTCCTTATGCAGGCTGTCAGAGACACCGTGGAAGACATGGAAGTCGATATGAAGGTCGACGTGGAGGAGAGCATGGATATCGATATGGAAGACAGTGGAGAGGAGGAGATTGAGGTTGACGCGCAGGAGACAGACGAAGAGATGGAGGTAGACATCGAGGAGAGTGAGGAAGAGATGGAGGTGGACGAGGAAGACTATGCGGAACCCATGGAGGTCGATGAAGAGGAGGAGGAGGCCATGGTGTTGGGATGAAGACCAACACCAGCAGCAGGACAGGCACGTGCTCCCCATGCCCGGCTCACAGGCAGAGTGGCTCCCCTGCCGCCAGGCTGGGGCTGGGCTGGGTGGCCCCGCTCAGGGACACGGTGCCTGGGGGGCCCTGCATTCTGGTGCCACAAGCACCACCCCCGGCCTGCCCTGTGCTTGCTTTGGGCCACACCAGCCCCGTCCCAGCGGCCCCAGCCCCAGCAGGGCTCAGGGCTGGTGGCAGAGTGCCGCTCTGCCAGCGTGGGACAGCCTGGGGGCACAGGGCACAGCCCTCAGGGCCGCACTGCAATGACCGCGTCGCTTGCTCTTCTTCCAGGACTGACGGAGATGCGAGGCATGGATGCCAGCCTTCTGTATATATGTTCTTGAGAGTTTTCTTCAGTTTTCTTCTCTAGATACGTTTGAGACATTGTTGTTCTCTTCTGTAAATACGTTTGATACATTGTTGTTAGATAGGTTCTTATGTAAATACGTTCTATAGATTGTTGTTGTTATAAACAACAAAAAGATTAAACATTAAAAAGATTCTTACAATGCACATACGTCCCTTTGATTGTTGTTGTTGTAAAGATTCTTACCTTGTAAATACATCATGGAGTTCCTTTTTATTGCTTCAGCAGAGTAAGTCCAATCACATTTTCAAAGCACTTGCAGCCTGGCTCCCATTTCTATGCACAGGCTTAGAGCAGACAAGAGGCAGCCTGGATTAAGGCACTATTTAGGATTGCTTTTAGCCCACAACACTCAAAACCCCAACATCTTCCACTGACCTTTCCAAGTTGGGCAGTTGCAGCTACCAAACTGCAGGCAGCTGGACTGTCTGCAACACTGCTCATACTGGAGGGAGCAATAGCTATGCCAGAGCCTCATCAAGAAATACAACAGTGAACAACCACCACCTTGAAAAAAGAGCCAGGCTTTAGAGGAGCTCCAAACACTAGGAGAGACACAGCTTTCATGAATTTGTGGTTAGCAACTGGAGTTTATGGAGAGTCAGAGCTCCCTCTTCCCCCCTTTGGCCACATGCTAAGGGGTGTCATGACCTCTACTCCAAGTGCAAAATGCCCCAGCAGCAAACAGGGAGGCCGAGGTGCATCTGCAGCATTCAGGCCTGGCAAAGGAGATGCAGGAGAGCCCTGGCTCAGGTCTGCACAGGGACAGGCTTAGGGCAAGCCCTCCAAGTCAGCATCAGGCACTGGAGGTCTCTAGTAGGCATAGGGGCTGTACTCTGGCAACACCAGACCAGCGCTCCCGCTCTGCTCCACAGGAGGGAACACAACCTCCACCAGCTCCGAGAGCTACTCGTACCTGGGGGGGCAAGAAAGAAGTGACATTGGGGTCGTTCGGTGTGTGTTTGCTTTTCTACCCCACAAGATGCTTCTCTGCATCAAAGCCAGGTTTGCCAAAGATGGCAAGGAATAAAGACGTTACTTACGTTGACTTGTAGCTCTTTGCCAGCTCCTGGATCAGCTCTCCCTTGGGGTTTCCCATAAATCTGTGCCTCTCTGGCAGAGGTACCGCACCTTCTTCAGGCCCAAATACAGGACTGGCTACAAGACAGTGACCGAGCTCTCCTGGAGGTGCTGCCCAGGCTTCATGGGAGAAGGCTGCCACGACAGCCCGACTGACCAGCCTGGCCTCCTGCCCCAGCATCCCAGCCCTAAAATGCCTCCTGGGCAAAAGGTGTTCCCAATGCCCAGACTTCCTCCCTACCCCAAAAGCCATCCTGACCTGTTTCCAGGACCAAAGGAGAATCAATATGCTGAGATCTCACTCCTGTCCCCAGCTCACCACGCTATTGTCATGCACTCAGACATCCTGGTCCTCTCTGTTCCTGCACGGAGCATGAATTTGGCAAAAATTCATCTGGGCTCATTCATCTGGGCTGACGACCCCAGAAGTACAATTTGGGAGTAAGCTGAAGGTGGGAACATTTTCTTTCAATTTTATTTTTGTGGATTTATCTATTTTTGAAGAATAAAATGCTGTAGTTATCAGTTGAGGAATAGTTTCTCTGACCTAAAGACCACCTGCATCTTAATCCAGGGACTGAGCAGAGCCAGGGCTCCTTGTGGGCAACAAAACACACCACAGGAATTGCAGATTTCAGGAACACACGAATTCACACGTCCCTCCAGGAACTGGCTTCCCTTCTCTGAGATGGCAGCCCTCCTGGTGCATGGCAAACCCATTTCTAATGCTCCCTCCGCCATGCAGGTGCACAAGCCTTATGGAGCAGATGAGGCTGTGCATTAGGAAAACACACATATGCATAGATATCTATGGTAGGTGTATGTATATTTTTGAACAATCCTGTGTCATGGTGCTCATCTGATTCATTTCCTAATGCTGCCCCATGCCCTTTGCCATTCTAAAGAGCCACACTCAGTACCTAAAACCTGTGGCAGCAGTGTTTGGGGAGAGCCTGGTGGTTCCTGGGGCTGCTGTGATTTGCAGTCCCACTTTTCTGGGCTCTCTGGGCACACCTGCGACTGACACGATAGCTCATGGAAAATGTGTCCTCTCCAAGGAGATGTGTGCCCAAAGGTGTCTGCAGAGACCAAGCTGGGCACAGAGCAGTGCTGTCCTCCAGCTCTGCCTCTCTCCTCTTTCATTGCATCAGCTGTCAACGTGCTTTCCCTGCTCTCATGCCAGGCCAGGAGAGTTCCAGCTGCTCCAGGCTCTGAGTGCAGCACTGGGGGAGCAGGAGCCTGCATCCTCCTCGTGCTCTTCTCATCCCATTGCCATGCCAGCAGCCCTGGCAGCACCAGCCATGTGCAACAAGGCAGGACATGTGGGAGAAGACATCGGGAGACCCCTCCTCAGCTCAGAATGAAAATCCCAAATCACTTACCCACCTTGACTCTGCTTTCCCATCAATAGGCACGCTGGAAAAGGTTGTCCACGTTCCTGAGCAGCTCCAGCCTTGTCCTACAGAGCTGCTGCGCACAGAATCTGCCTCTCCCTAGGAGCCCACCACGGGCACCCTCCTCTGATCAGCCAATCGGCACTTCATTACCAGCATGAGGAGGAAATTCAAGAGCCTCCATGCAAGCAACTCTGGCACTTTAGAGCAGACGAACATCTTTTTCTATCACCTCAGCATTGTAGCTCATGAACCGTTCCACACCAGCCAGCCTTCGGCTCCCACACGGTGCCTGTCACCCTGCCCAGGCTCTCCCTGCTCTTCTGCACCACCATGCCCTCCCTGAACCCCCCAGACCCAGAAAGGAGCACCTCTGGCCTCCAACCAGCACAAAGCAGCAGCAGCAGCAGCAGCTCCCAGCACAGATGCATCTGGGCACCTTTTCTGCCCCACAAAGACTGCGGGAGCTCCCACAAACATCCACCCAGCCTGCGCAGGACCACAGGGATCACTGAGTGCAGCTGCCCACATCACCTTCCTGTGGGGCAGCAAAAGCTCGCTCCCCTGCCACAGGAGCATGGCCCATCAGCTGTGGGAGCATGGAGAGCACCCCTGGCCCCCCAGCACTCGCCCAGCCCCGGCACATGCTCACAGCACCACACTCCACTCTCACTGCTCTGCCCTTTGCTCATTTGGAGCTATCCTCCAGCTGCTCAGACCTTTCTCCAGCTGAGCAATCACCTCCAGCTGCCATTGCACATCCTCAAAATCCTCACCTTACACATCCAAACCCATTTTTAATTTTTTTCTCCAGCCCAAGGAAGGAGTCTCAAGCCAACCCTCACTACTTTGGGATGGGCCAGGGGAGCTCTCAGCCCAACAGGAGGAGCATCCTGCCTAAGCCTCCTTTCCATCCCCTCCCACCAGGGAGAAAACCAAAGAGAAAACCAAGCCAAGGGCCACGCTCCCTGTGCCCTGTCCAGGGCTGGCTTAGAGTGGCTGAACAGGAACAGCTTCCCCAGAAAAGAGGGAGCCACGACTGGCCATAAGAAAACCAGGACAAGGAAGAAGTCTGACCTTCCGGAAAATGGTGCTATCTTTGGACTATTCCTGACTAGTCACTTGAAGCTATGGACAGTTTCTTTCAGTTCTCAGCTATTCATGTTTAAACAGTGAAATGAACTTGGTACAAAACTGGGCATTTTTAAAAAACTGCTTGCAGAGTAAAGAAGTGGTGCCCACGGGGTTGTCCTTGCATGGGCAGCTTCCCGAGGCACTTGATTATCGATCCTGCTAAAAGACTGTGCTCTATTCTTTTTCAAACCTTGTCTGTTTGTTCAGATTTTAAAAGCTGAAAAAGCGTTTGTACTGGAAAGGAAAAAAATAAAAGTATTTCTTGCTGAGGTTTCCAGGACCAAAATGACTAGTGTGGCTTGCATAAGTGGCAGAGTGGGAGATGACTTCCACTCACACCCAGGGCTCAGGGAAGGAGAAGGCAGATGCCAGACTGCAGCAAGGAGCCCAGCAGTGCTTCTGCCTCTTTGCTTTTCCTTTATAACCTGCCAGGAAGGCAGTGGGGGATGCTGAGGCTGGAGAAGAAGAGGCCATGGGAAGGCTTCAGTGCGGCCATGCAGGACTTGGAGGGACCCATCAGAAAGATGTGGGGAGAGGAGAAGGGGGGATGGCTTTCAACTGCAAGGGGCTCAGTTGAGGTTGTATTTGAGGAAGCTGTTTTTTCACACTGAGGGTGGTGAGGCCCTGGCCCAGGCTGTGCACAGAGGCTGTGGATGTCCCATCCCTGGAACATACAAGGCCAGGTGGGACAGGACTCTGAGCAGCCTGCTCTGGTGGGAGCTTGCTCAGCTTGGCACAAGATGATCTTCAGGGTCCATTCCAAGGCAAACCCTTCAGGGATTCCATCATTCTATGGTCCCCATTGCCCACAGAGGAGTGGTCCTGGAGCTCCTGTGAGTTGTGATGTCACAGTCGGTGTCCCAGCTGGGACTGCCATCACCCAGCGAAGGGCACAACACAAGCATTCGCCCTTGTGTGAGGAAGCAGCTCACCCTGCTCTGAGCGCGCCCTGGTGACCCTGCTTGTCACCCATTCCCCAGGTGACAGTCAGCCTGCCGTCAGTCCTGAACACTCCCTGCTGCCTGGATTTTCCCATCCATCCCTCCAGGATGCTCCCATTTGCCGCAATGAAGGTACAGTGCCATTCCATGGAGGTGGACACCCCGCCACAGCCCAGGCGGGCTGGAGCTCTGACGAGATGGTGTGGGACAGGCAAAACTCTGAGGTTTTGCTCCCTATGCAGGCTGTCAGAGACACCGTGGAAGACATGGAAGTCGATATGAAGGTCGACGTGGAGGAGAGCATGGATATCGACATGGAAGACAGTGGAGTGGAGGAGATGGAGGTTGACGCGCAGGAGACAGACGAAGAGATGGAGGTAGACATCGAGGAGAGTGAGGAAGAGATGGAGGTGGACAAGGAAGACTATGCGGAACCCATGGAGGTCGATGAAGAGGAGGAGGAGGCCATGGTGTTGGGATGAAGACCAACACCAGCAGCAGGACAGGCACGTGCTCCCCATGCCCTGCTCACAGGCAGAGTGGCTCCCCTGCCGCCACGCTGGGGCTGGGCTGGGTGGCCCCGCTCAGGGACACGGTGCCTGGGGGGCCCTGCAGTCTGGTGGCACAAGCACCACCCCCGGCCTGCCCTGTGCTTGCTTTGGGCCACACCAGCCCCAGCAGGGCTCAGGGCTGGTGGCAGAGTGCCGCTCTGCCAGCGTGGGGCAGCCTGGGGGCACAGGGCACAGCCCTCAGGGCCGCACTGCAATGACCGCGTCGCTTGCTCTTCTTCCAGGACTGACGGAGATGCGAGGCATGGATGCCAGCCTTCTGTATATATGTTCTTGAGAGTTTTCTTCACTTTTCTTCTGTAGATACGTTTGAGACATTGTTGTTCTCTTCTGTAAATACGTTTGATACATTGTTGTTAGATAGGTTCTTATGTAAATACGTTCTATAGATTGTTGTTGTTATAAACAACAAAAAGATTAAACATTAAAAAGATTCTTACAATGCACATACGTCCTATTGATTGTTGTTGTTGTAAAGATTCTTACCTTGTAAATACATCATGGAGTTCCTTTTTATTGCTTCAGCAGAGTAAGTCCAATCACATTTTCAAAGCACTTGCAGCCTGGCTCCCATTTCTATGCACAGGCTTAGAGCAGACAAGAGGCAGCCTGGATTAAGGCACTATTTAGGATTGCTTTTAGCCCACAACACTCAAAACCCCAACATCTTCCACTGACCTTTCCAAGTTGGGCAGTTGCAGCTACCAAACTGCAGGCAGCTGGACTGTCTGCAACACTGCTCATACTGGAGGGAGCAATAGCTATGCCAGAGCCTCATCAAGAAATACAACAGTGAACAACCACCACCTTGAAAAAAGAGCCAGGCTTTAGAGGAGCTCCAAACACTAGGAGGGACACAGCTTTCATGAATTTTTGGTTAGCAACTGGAGTTTGTGTAGAGTCAGAGCTCCCTCTTACCCCCTTTGGCCACATGCTAAGGGGTGTCATGACCTCTACTCCAAGTGCAAAATGCCCCAGCAGCAAACAGGGAGAACGAGGTGCATCTGCAGCATTCAGGCCTGGCAAAGGAGATGCAGGAGAGCCCTGGCTCAGGTCTGCACAGGGACAGGCTTAGGGCAAGCCCTCCAAGTCAGCATCAGGCACTGGAGGTCTCTAGTAGGCATAGGGGCTGTACTCTGGCAACACCAGACCAGCGCTCCCGCTCTGCTCCACAGGAGGGAACACAACCTCCACCAGCTCCGAGAGCTGCTCGTACCTGGGGGGGCAAGAAAGAAGTGACATTGGGGTTGTTGGGTGTGTGTTTGCTTTTCTACCCCACAAGATGCTTCTCTGCACCAAAGCCAGGTTATGCCAAAGATGGCAAGGAATAAAGACGTTGCTTACGTTGACTTGTAGCTCTTTGCCAGCTCCTGGATCAGCTCTCCCTTGGGGTTTCCCGTAAATCTGTGGCTCTCTGGCAGAGGTACTGCACCTTCTTCAGGCCCAAATACAGGACTGGCTACAAGACAGTGACCGAGCTGTCCTGGAGGTGCTGCCCAGGCTTCATGGGAGAAGGCTGCCACGACAGCCCGACTGACCAGCCTGGCCTCCTGCCCCAGCATCCCAGCCCTAAAATGCCTCCTGGGCAAAAGGTGTTCCCAATGCCCAGACTTCCTCCCTACCCCAAAAGCCATCCTGACCTGTTTCCAGGACCAAAGGAGAATCAATATGCTGAGATCTCACTCCTGTCCCCAGCTCACCATGCTATTGTCATGCACTCAGACATCCTGGTCCTCTCTGTTCCTGCACGGAGCATGAATTTGGCAAAAATTCATCTGGGCTCATTCATCTGGGCTGACGACCCCAGAAGTACAATTTGGGAGTAAGCTGAAGGTGGGAACATTTTCTTTCAATTTTATTTTTGTGGATTTATCTATTTTTGAAGAATAAAATGCTGTAGTTATCAGTTGAGGAATAGTTTCTCTGACCTAAAGACCACCTGCATCTTAATCCAGGGACTGAGCAGAGCCAGGGCTCCTTGTGGGCAACAAAACACACCACAGGAATTGCAGATTTCAGGAACACACGAATTCACACGTCCCTCCAGGAACTGGCTTCCCTTCTCTGAGATGGCAGCCCTCCTGGTGCATGGCAAACCCATTTCTAATGCTCCCTCCGCCATGCAGGTGCACAAGCCTTATGGAGCAGATGAGGCTGTGCATTAGGAAAACACACATATGCATAGATATCTATGGTAGGTGTATGTATATTTTTGAACAATCCTGTGTCATGGTGCTCATCTGATTCATTTCCTAATGCTGCCCCATGCCCTTTGCCATTCTAAAGAGCCACACTCAGTAGCTAAACCCTGTGGCAGCAGTGTTTGGGGAGAGCCTGGTGGTTCCTGGGGCTGCTGTGATTTGCAGTCCCACTTTTCTGGGCTCTCTGGGCACACCTGCGACTGACACGATAGCTCATGGAAAATGTGTCCTCTCCAAGGAGATGTGTGCCCAAAGGTGTCTGCAGAGACCAAGCTGGGCACAGAGCAGTGCTGTCCTCCAGCTCTGCCTCTCTCCTCTTTCATTGCATCAGCTGTCAACGTGCTTTCCCTGCTCTCATGCCAGGCCAGGAGAGTTCCAGCTGCTCCAGGTTGTGAGTGCAGCACTGGGGGAGCAGGAGCCTGCATCCTCCTCGTGCTCTTCTCATCCCATTGCCATGCCAGCAGCCCTGGCAGCACCAGCCATGTGCAACAAGGCAGGACATGTGGGAGAAGACATCGGGAGACCCCTCCTCAGCTCAGAATGAAAATCCCAAATCACTTACCCACCTTGACTCTGCTTTCCCATCAATAGGCACGCTGGAAAAGGTTGTCCACGTTCCTGAGCAGCTCCAGCCTTGTCCTACAGAGCTGCTGCGCACAGAATCTGCCTCTCCCTAGGAGCCCACCACGGGCACCCTCCTCTGATCAGCCAATCGGCACTTCATTACCAGCATGAGGAGGAAATTCAAGAGCCTCCATGCAAGCAACTCTGGCACTTTAGAGCAGACGAACATCTTTTTCTATCACCTCAGCATTGTAGCTCATGAACCGTTCCACACCAGCCAGCCTTCGGCTCCCACACGGTGCCTGTCACCCTGCCCAGGCTCTCCCTGCTCTTCTGCACCACCATGCCCTCCCTGAACCCCCCAGACCCAGAAAGGAGCACCTCTGGCCTCCAACCAGCACAAAGCAGCAGCAGCAGCAGCAGCTCCCAGCACAGATGCATCTGGGCACCTTTTCTGCCCCACAAAGACTGCGGGAGCTCCCACAAACATCCACCCAGCCTGCGCAGGACCACAGGGATCACTGAGTGCAGCTGGCCACATCACCTTCCTGTGGGGCAGCAAAAGCTCGCTCCCCTACCACAGGAGCATGGCCCATCAGCTGTGGGAGCATGGAGAGCACCCCTGGCCCCCCAGCACTCGCCCAGCCCCGGCACATGCTCACAGCACCACACTCCACTCTCACTGCTCTGCCCTTTGCTCATTTGGAGCTATCCTCCAGCTGCTCAGACACTTCTCCAGCTGAGCAATCACCTCCAGCTGCCATTGCACGTCCTCAAAATCCTCACCTTACACATCCAAACCCATTTTTAATTTTTTTCTCCAGCCCAAGGAAGGAGTCTCAAGCCAACCCTCACTACTTTGGGATGGGCCAGGGGAGCTCTCAGCCCAACAGGAGGAGCATCCTGCCTAAGCCTCCTTTCCATCCCCTCCCACCAGGGAGAAAACCAAAGAGAAAACCAAGCCAAGGGCCACGCTCCCTGTGCCCCGTCCAGGGCTGGCTTAGAGTGGCTGAACAGGAACAGCTTCCCCAGAAAAGAGGGAGCCACGACTGGCCATAAGAAAACCAGGACAAGGAAGAAGTCTGACCTTCCGGAAAATGGTGCTATCTTTGGACTATTCCTGACTAGTCACTTGAAGCTATGGACAGTTTCTTTCAGTTCTCAGCTATTCATGTTTAAACAGTGAAATGAACTTGGTACAAAACTGGGCATTTTTAAAAAACTGCTTGCAGAGTAAAGAAGTGGTGCCCACGGGGTTGTCCTTGCATGGGCAGCTTCCCGAGGCACTTGATTATCGATCCTGCTAAAAGACTGTGCTCTATTCTTTTTCAAACCTTGTCTGTTTGTTCAGATTTTAAAAGCTGAAAAAGCGTTTGTACTGGAAAGGAAAAAAATAAAAGTATTTCTTGCTGAGGTTTCCAGGACCAAAATGACTAGTGTGGCTTGCAGAAGTGGCAGAGTGGGAGATGACTTCCACTCACACCCAGGGCTCAGGGAAGGAGAAGGCAGATGCCAGACTGGAGCAAGGAGCCCAGCAGTGCTTCTGCCTCTTTGCTTTTCCTTTATAACCTGCCAGGAAGGCAGTGGGGGATGCTGAGGCTGGAGAAGAAGAGGCCATGGGAAGGCTTCAGTGCGGCCATGCAGGACTTGGAGGGACCCATCAGAAAGATGTGGGGAGAGGAGAAGGGGGGATGGCTTTCAACTGCAAGGGTCTCAGTTGAGGTTGTATTTGAGGAAGCTGTTTTTTCACACTGAGGGTGGTGAGGCCCTGGCCCAGGCTGTGCACAGAGGCTGTGGATGTCCCATCCCTGGAACATACAAGGCCAGGTGGGACAGGACTCTGAGCAGCCTGCTCTGGTGGGAGCTTGCTCAGCTTGGCACAAGATGATCTTCAGGGTCCATTCCAAGGCAAACCCTTCAGGGATTCCATCATTCTATGGTCCCCATTGCCCACAGAGGAGTGGTCCTGGAGCTCCTGTGAGTTGTGATGTCACAGTCGGTGTCCCAGCTGGGACTGCCGTCACCCAGCAAAGGGCACAACACAAGCATTCGCCCTTGTGTGAGGAAGCAGCTCACCCTGCTCTGAGCGCGCCCTGGTGACCCTGCTTGTCACCCATTCCCCAGGTGACACTCACTCTGCCGTCAGTCCTGAACACTCCCTGCTGCCTGGATTTTTCCATCCATCCCTCCAGGATGCTCCCATTTGCCGCAATGAAGGTACAGTGCCATTCCATGGAGGTGGACACCCCGCGACAGCCCAGGCAGGCTGGAGCTCTGAGGGGATGGTGTGGGACAGGCAAAACTCTGAGGTTTTGCTCCCTATGCAGGCTGTCAGAGACACCGTGGAAGACATGGAAGTCGATATGAAGGTCGACGTGGAGGAGAGCATGGATATCGACATGGAAGACAGTGGAGAGGAGGAGATGGAGGTTGACGCGCAGGAGACAGACGAAGAGATGGAGGTAGACATCGAGGAGAGTGAGGAAGAGATGGAGGTGGACGAGGAAGACTATGCGGAACCCATGGAGGTCGATGAAGAGGAGGAGGAGGCCATGGTGTTGGGATGAAGACCAACACCAGCAGCAGGACAGGCACGTGCTCCCCATGCCCTGCTCACAGGCAGAGTGGCTCCCCTGCCGCCAGGCTGGGGCTGGGCTGGGTGGCCCCGCTCAGGGACACGGTGCCTGGGGGGCCCTGCATTCTGGTGGCACAAGCACCACCCCCGGCCTGCCCTGTGCTTGCTTTGGGCCACACCAGCCCCAGCAGGGCTCAGGGCTGGTGGCAGAGTGCCGCTCTGCCAGCGTGGGACAGCCTGGGGGCACAGGGCACAGCCCTCAGGGCCGCACTGCAATGACCGCGTCGCTTGCTCTTCTTCCAGGACTGACGGAGATGCGAGGCATGGATGCCAGCCTTCTGTATATATGTTCTTGAGAGTTTTCTTCACTTTTCTTCTGTAGATACGTTTGAGACATTGTTGTTCTCTTCTGTAAATACGTTTGATACATTGTTGTTAGATAGGTTCTTATGTAAATACGTTCTATAGATTGTTGTTGTTATAAACAACAAAAAGATTAAACATTAAAAAGATTCTTACAATGCACATACGTCCTATTGATTGTTGTTGTTGTAAAGATTCTTACCTTGTAAATACATCATGGAGTTCCTTTTTATTGCTTCAGCAGAGTAAGTCCAATCACATTTTCAAAGCACTTGCAGCCTGGCTCCCATTTCTATGCACAGGCTTAGAGCAGACAAGAGGCAGCCTGGATTAAGGCACTATTTAGGATTGCTTTTAGCCCACAACACTCAAAACCCCAACATCTTCCACTGACCTTTCCAAGTTGGGCAGTTGCAGCTACCAAACTGCAGGCAGCTGGACTGTCTGCAACACTGCTCATACTGGAGGGAGCAATAGCTATGCCAGAGCCTCATCAAGAAATACAACAGTGAACAACCACCACCTTGAAAAAAGAGCCAGGCTTTAGAGGAGCTCCAAACACTAGGAGAGACACAGCTTTCATGAATTTGTGGTTAGCAACTGGAGTTTGTGTAGAGTCAGAGCTCCCTCTTACCCCCTTTGGCCACATGCTAAGGGGTGTCATGACCTCTACTCCAAGTGCAAAATGCCCCAGCAGCAAACAGGGAGAACGAGGTGCATCTGCAGCATTCAGGCCTGGCAAAGGAGATGCAGGAGAGCCCTGGCTCAGGTCTGCACAGGGACAGGCTTAGGGCAAGCCCTCCAAGTCAGCATCAGGCACTGGAGGTCTCTAGTAGGCATAGGGGCTGTACTCTGGCAACACCAGACCAGCGCTCCCGCTCTGCTCCACAGGAGGGAACACAACCTCCACCAGCTCCGAGAGCTGCTCGTACCTGGGGGGGCAAGAAAGAAGTGACATTGGGGTTGTTGGGTGTGTGTTTGCTTTTCTACCCCACAAGATGCTTCTCTGCACCAAAGCCAGGTTATGCCAAAGATGGCAAGGAATAAAGACGTTGCTTACGTTGACTTGTAGCTCTTTGCCAGCTCCTGGATCAGCTCTCCCTTGGGGTTTCCCGTAAATCTGTGGCTCTCTGGCAGAGGTACCGCACCTTCTTCAGGCCCAAATACAGGACTGGCTACAAGACAGTGACCGAGCTGTCCTGGAGGTGCTGCCCAGGCTTCATGGGAGAAGGCTGCCACGACAGCCCGACTGACCAGCCTGGCCTCCTGCCCCAGCATCCCAGCCCTAAAATGCCTCCTGGGCAAAAGGTGTTCCCAATGCCCAGACTTCCTCCCTACCCCAAAAGCCATCCTGACCTGTTTCCAGGACCAAAGGAGAATCAATATGCTGAGATCTCACTCCTGTCCCCAGCTCACCACGCTATTGTCATGCACTCAGACATCCTGGTCCTCTCTGTTCCTGCACGGAGCATGAATTTGGCAAAAATTCATCTGGGCTCATTCATCTGGGCTGACGACCCCAGAAGTACAATTTGGGAGTAAGCTGAAGGTGGGAACATTTTCTTTCAATTTTATTTTTGTGGATTTATCTATTTTTGAAGAATAAAATGCTGTAGTTATCAGTTGAGGAATAGTTTCTCTGACCTAAAGACCACCTGCATCTTAATCCAGGGACTGAGCAGAGCCAGGGCTCCTTGTGGGCAACAAAACACACCACAGGAATTGCAGATTTCAGGAACATACGAATTCACACGTCCCTCCAGGAACTGGCTTCCCTTCTCTGAGATGGCAGCCCTCCTGGTGCATGGCAAACCCATTTCTAATGCTCCCTCCGCCATGCAGGTGCACAAGCCTTATGGAGCAGATGAGGCTGTGTATTAGGAAAACACACATATGCATAGATATCTATGGTAGGTGTATGTATATTTTTGAACAATCCTGTGTCATGGTGCTCATCTGATTCATTTCCTAATGCTGCCCCATGCCCTTTGCCATTCTAAAGAGCCACACTCAGTAGCTAAACCCTGTGGCAGCAGTGTTTGGGGAGAGCCTGGTGGTTCCTGGGGCTGCTGTGATTTGCAGTCCCACTTTTCTGGGCTCTCTGGGCACACCTGCGACTGACACGATAGCTCATGGAAAATGTGTCCTCTCCAAGGAGATGTGTGCCCAAAGGTGTCTGCAGAGACCAAGCTGGGCACAGAGCAGTGCTGCCCTCCAGCTCTGCCTCTCTCCTCTTTCATTGCATCAGCTGTCAACGTGCTTTCCCTGCTCTCATGCCAGGCCAGGAGAGTTCCAGCTGCTCCAGGTTGTGAGTGCAGCACTGGGGGAGCAGGAGCCTGCATCCTCCTCGTGCTCTTCTCATCCCATTGCCATGCCAGCAGCCCTGGCAGCACCAGCCATGTGCAACAAGGCAGGACATGTGGGAGAAGACATCGGGAGACCCCTCCTCAGCTCAGAATGAAAATCCCAAATCACTTACCCACCTTGACTCTGCTTTCCCATCAATAGGCACGCTGGAAAAGGTTGTCCACGTTCCTGAGCAGCTCCAGCCTTGTCCTACAGAGCTGCTGCACACAGAATCTGCCTCTCCCTAGGAGCCCACCACGGGCACCCTCCTCTGATCAGCCAATCGGCACTTCATTACCAGCATGAGGAGGAAATTCAAGAGCCTCCATGCAAGCAACTCTGGCACTTTAGAGCAGACGAACATCTTTTTCTATCACCTCAGCATTGTAGCTCATGAACCGTTCCACACCAGCCAGCCTTCGGCTCCCACACGGTGCCTGTCACCCTGCCCAGGCTCTCCCTGCTCTTCTGCACCACCATGCCCTCCCTGAACCCCCCAGACCCAGAAAGGAGCACCTCTGGCCTCCAACCAGCACAAAGCAGCAGCAGCAGCAGCAGCTCCCAGCACAGATGCATCTGGGCACCTTTTCTGCCCCACAAAGACTGCGGGAGCTCCCACAAACATCCACCCAGCCTGCGCAGGACCACAGGGATCACTGAGTGCAGCTGCCCACATCACCTTCCTGTGGGGCAGCAAAAGCTCGCTCCCCTGCCACAGGAGCATGGCCCATCAGCTGTGGGAGCATGGAGAGCACCCCTGGCCCCCCAGCACTCGCCCAGCCCCGGCACATGCTCACAGCACCACACTCCACTCTCACTGCTCTGCCCTTTGCTCATTTGGAGCTATCCTCCAGCTGCTCAGACACTTCTCCAGCTGAGCAATCACCTCCAGCTGCCATTGCACGTCCTCAAAATCCTCACCTTACACATCCAAACCCATTTTTAATTTTTTTCTCCAGCCCAAGGAAGGAGTCTCAAGCCAACCCTCACTACTTTGGGATGGGCCAGGGGAGCTCTCAGCCCAACAGGAGGAGCATCCTGCCTAAGCCTCCTTTCCATCCCCTCCCACCAGGGAGAAAACCAAAGAGAAAACCAAGCCAAGGGCCACGCTCCCTGTGCCCCGTCCAGGGCTGGCTTAGAGTGGCTGAACAGGAACAGCTTCCCCAGAAAAGAGGGAGCCACGACTGGCCATAAGAAAACCAGGACAAGGAAGAAGTCTGACCTTCCGGAAAATGGTGCTATCTTTGGACTATTCCTGACTAGTCACTTGAAGCTATGGACAGTTTCTTTCAGTTCTCAGCTATTCATGTTTAAACAGTGAAATGAACTTGGTACAAAACTGGGCATTTTTAAAAAACTGCTTGCAGAGTAAAGAAGTGGTGCCCACGGGGTTGTCCTTGCATGGGCAGCTTCCCGAGGCACTTGATTATCGATCCTGCTAAAAGACTGTGCTCTATTCTTTTTCAAACCTTGTCTGTTTGTTCAGATTTTAAAAGCTGAAAAAGCGTTTGTACTGGAAAGGAAAAAAATAAAAGTATTTCTTGCTGAGGTTTCCAGGACCAAAATGACTAGTGTGGCTTGCAGAAGTGGCAGAGTGGGAGATGGCTTCCACTCACACCCAGGGCTCAGGGAAGGAGAAGGCAGATGCCAGACTGGAGCAAGGAGCCCAGCAGTGCTTCTGCCTCTTTGCTTTTCCTTTATAACCTGCCAGGAAGGCAGTGGGGGATGCTCAGGCTGGAGAAGAAGAGGCCATGGGAAGGCTTCAGTGCGGCCATGCAGGACTTGGAGGGACCCATCAGAAAGATGTGGGGAGAGGAGAAGGGGGGATGGCTTTCAACTGCAAGGGTCTCAGTTGAGGTTGTATTTGAGGAAGCTGTTTTTTCACACTGAGGGTGGTGAGGCCCTGGCCCAGGCTGTGCACAGAGGCTGTGGATGTCCCATCCCTGGAACATACAAGGCCAGGTGGGACAGGACTCTGAGCAGCCTGCTCTGGTGGGAGCTTGCTCAGCTTGGCACAAGATGATCTTCAGGGTCCATTCCAAGGCAAACCCTTCAGGGATTCCATCATTCTATGGTCCCCATTGCCCACAGAGGAGTGGTCCTGGAGCTCCTGTGAGTTGTGATGTCACAGTCGGTGTCCCAGCTGGGACTGCCATCACCCAGCGAAGGGCACAACACAAGCATTCGCCCTTGTGTGAGGACGCAGCTCACCCTGCTCTGAGCGCGCCCTGGTGACCCTGCTTGTCACCCATTCCCCAGGTGACAGTCAGCCTGCCGTCAGTCCTGAACACTCCCTGCTGCCTGGATTTTCCCATCCATCCCTCCAGGATGCTCCCATTTGCCGCAATGAAGGTACAGTGCCATTCCATGGAGGTGGACACCCCGCGACAGCCCAGGCAGGCTGGAGCTCTGAGGGGATGGTGTGGGACAGGCAAAACTCTGAGGTTTTGCTCCCTATGCAGGCTGTCAGAGACACCGTGGAAGACATGGAAGTCGATATGAAGGTCGACGTGGAGGAGAGCATGGATATCGACATGGAAGACAGTGGAGAGGAGGAGATGGAGGTTGACGCGCAGGAGACAGACGAAGAGATGGAGGTAGACATCGAGGAGAGTGAGGAAGAGATGGAGGTGGACGAGGAAGACTATGCGGAACCCATGGAGGTCGATGAAGAGGAGGAGGAGGCCATGGTGTTGGGATGAAGACCAACACCAGCAGCAGGACAGGCACGTGCTCCCCATGCCCTGCTCACAGGCAGAGTGGCTCCCCTGCCGCCAGGCTGGGGCTGGGCTGGGTGGCCCCGCTCAGGGACACGGTGCCTGGGGGGCCCTGCATTCTGGTGGCACAAGCACCACCCCCGGCCTGCCCTGTGCTTGCTTTGGGCCACACCAGCCCCAGCAGGGCTCAGGGCTGGTGGCAGAGTGCCGCTCTGCCAGCGTGGGACAGCCTGGGGGCACAGGGCACAGCCCTCAGGGCCGCACTGCAATGACCGCGTCGCTTGCTCTTCTTCCAGGACTGACGGAGATGCGAGGCATGGATGCCAGCCTTCTGTATATATGTTCTTGAGAGTTTTCTTCACTTTTCTTCTGTAGATACGTTTGAGACATTGTTGTTCTCTTCTGTAAATACGTTTGATACATTGTTGTTAGATAGGTTCTTATGTAAATACGTTCTATAGATTGTTGTTGTTATAAACAACAAAAAGATTAAACATTAAAAAGATTCTTACAATGCACATACGTCCTATTGATTGTTGTTGTTGTAAAGATTCTTACCTTGTAAATACATCATGGAGTTCCTTTTTATTGCTTCAGCAGAGTAAGTCCAATCACATTTTCAAAGCACTTGCAGCCTGGCTCCCATTTCTATGCACAGGCTTAGAGCAGACAAGAGGCAGCCTGGATTAAGGCACTATTTAGGATTGCTTTTAGCCCACAACACTCAAAACCCCAACATCTTCCACTGACCTTTCCAAGTTGGGCAGTTGCAGCTACCAAACTGCAGGCAGCTGGACTGTCTGCAACACTGCTCATACTGGAGGGAGCAATAGCTATGCCAGAGCCTCATCAAGAAATACAACAGTGAACAACCACCACCTTGAAAAAAGAGCCAGGCTTTAGAGGAGCTCCAAACACTAGGAGAGACACAGCTTTCATGAATTTGTGGTTAGCAACTGGAGTTTGTGTAGAGTCAGAGCTCCCTCTTACCCCCTTTGGCCACATGCTAAGGGGTGTCATGACCTCTACTCCAAGTGCAAAATGCCCCAGCAGCAAACAGGGAGAACGAGGTGCATCTGCAGCATTCAGGCCTGGCAAAGGAGATGCAGGAGAGCCCTGGCTCAGGTCTGCACAGGGACAGGCTTAGGGCAAGCCCTCCAAGTCAGCATCAGGCACTGGAGGTCTCTAGTAGGCATAGGGGCTGTACTCTGGCAACACCAGACCAGCGCTCCCGCTCTGCTCCACAGGAGGGAACACAACCTCCACCAGCTCCGAGAGCTGCTCGTACCTGGGGGGGCAAGAAAGAAGTGACATTGGGGTTGTTGGGTGTGTGTTTGCTTTTCTACCCCACAAGATGCTTCTCTGCACCAAAGCCAGGTTATGCCAAAGATGGCAAGGAATAAAGACGTTGCTTACGTTGACTTGTAGCTCTTTGCCAGCTCCTGGATCAGCTCTCCCTTGGGGTTTCCCGTAAATCTGTGGCTCTCTGGCAGAGGTACCGCACCTTCTTCAGGCCCAAATACAGGACTGGCTACAAGACAGTGACCGAGCTGTCCTGGAGGTGCTGCCCAGGCTTCATGGGAGAAGGCTGCCACGACAGCCCGACTGACCAGCCTGGCCTCCTGCCCCAGCATCCCAGCCCTAAAATGCCTCCTGGGCAAAAGGTGTTCCCAATGCCCAGACTTCCTCCCTACCCCAAAAGCCATCCTGACCTGTTTCCAGGACCAAAGGAGAATCAATATGCTGAGATCTCACTCCTGTCCCCAGCTCACCACGCTATTGTCATGCACTCAGACATCCTGGTCCTCTCTGTTCCTGCACGGAGCATGAATTTGGCAAAAATTCATCTGGGCTCATTCATCTGGGCTGACGACCCCAGAAGTACAATTTGGGAGTAAGCTGAAGGTGGGAACATTTTCTTTCAATTTTATTTTTGTGGATTTATCTATTTTTGAAGAATAAAATGCTGTAGTTATCAGTTGAGGAATAGTTTCTCTGACCTAAAGACCACCTGCATCTTAATCCAGGGACTGAGCAGAGCCAGGGCTCCTTGTGGGCAACAAAACACACCACAGGAATTGCAGATTTCAGGAACACACGAATTCACACGTCCCTCCAGGAACTGGCTTCCCTTCTCTGAGATGGCAGCCCTCCTGGTGCATGGCAAACCCATTTCTAATGCTCCCTCCGCCATGCAGGTGCACAAGCCTTATGGAGCAGATGAGGCTGTGTATTAGGAAAACACACATATGCATAGATATCTATGGTAGGTGTATGTATATTTTTGAACAATCCTGTGTCATGGTGCTCATCTGATTCATTTCCTAATGCTGCCCCATGCCCTTTGCCATTCTAAAGAGCCACACTCAGTAGCTAAACCCTGTGGCAGCAGTGTTTGGGGAGAGCCTGGTGGTTCCTGGGGCTGCTGTGATTTGCAGTCCCACTTTTCTGGGCTCTCTGGGCACACCTGCGACTGACACGATAGCTCATGGAAAATGTGTCCTCTCCAAGGAGATGTGTGCCCAAAGGTGTCTGCAGACACCAAGCTGGGCACAGAGCAGTGCTGTCCTCCAGCTCTGCCTCTCTCCTCTTTCATTGCATCAGCTGTCAACGTGCTTTCCCTGCTCTCATGCCAGGCCAGGAGAGTTCCAGCTGCTCCAGGCTGTGAGTGCAGCACTGGGGGAGCAGGAGCCTGCATCCTCCTCGTGCTCTTCTCATCCCATTGCCATGCCAGCAGCCCTGGCAGCACCAGCCATGTGCAACAAGGCAGGACATGTGGGAGAAGACATCGGGAGACCCCTCCTCAGCTCAGAATGAAAATCCCAAATCACTTACCCACCTTGACTCTGCTTTCCCATCAATAGGCACGCTGGAAAAGGTTGTCCACGTTCCTGAGCAGCTCCAGCCTTGCCCTACAGAGCTGCTGCGCACAGAATCTGCCTCTCCCTAGGAGCCCACCACGGGCACCCTCCTCTGATCAGCCAATCGGCACTTCATTACCAGCATGAGGAGGAAATTCAAGAGCCTCCATGCAAGCAACTCTGGCACTTTAGAGCAGACGAACATCTTTTTCTATCACCTCAGCATTGTAGCTCATGAACCGTTCCACACCAGCCAGCCTTCGGCTCCCACACGGTGCCTGTCACCCTGCCCAGGCTCTCCCTGCTCTTCTGCACCACCATGCCCTCCCTGAACCCCCCAGACCCAGAAAGGAGCAGCTCTGGCCTCCAACCAGCACAAAGCAGCAGCAGCAGCAGCAGCAGCTCCCAGCACAGATGCATCTGGGCACCTTTTCTGCCCCACAAAGACTGCGGGAGCTCCCACAAACATCCACCCAGCCTGCGCAGGACCACAGGGATCACTGAGTGCAGCTGCCCACATCACCTTCCTGTGGGGCAGCAAAAGCTCGCTCCCCTGCCACAGGAGCATGGCCCATCAGCTGTGGGAGCATGGAGAGCACCCCTGGCCCCCCAGCACTCGCCCAGCCCCGGCACATGCTCACAGCACCACACTCCACTCTCACTGCTCTGCCCTTTGCTCATTTGGAGCTATCCTCCAGCTGCTCAGACACTTCTCCAGCTGAGCAATCACCTCCAGCTGCCATTGCACGTCCTCAAAATCCTCACCTTACACATCCAAACCCATTTTTAATTTTTTTCTCCAGCCCAAGGAAGGAGTCTCAAGCCAACCCTCACTACTTTGGGATGGGCCAGGGGAGCTCTCAGCCCAACAGGAGGAGCATCCTGCCTAAGCCTCCTTTCCATCCCCTCCCACCAGGGAGAAAACCAAAGAGAAAACCAAGCCAAGGGCCACGCTCCCTGTGCCCCGTCCAGGGCTGGCTTAGAGTGGCTGAACAGGAACAGCTTCCCCAGAAAAGAGGGAGCCACGACTGGCCATAAGAAAACCAGGACAAGGAAGAAGTCTGACCTTCCGGAAAATGGTGCTATCTTTGGACTATTCCTGACTAGTCACTTGAAGCTATGGACAGTTTCTTTCAGTTCTCAGCTATTCATGTTTAAACAGTGAAATGAACTTGGTACAAAACTGGGCATTTTTAAAAAACTGCTTGCAGAGTAAAGAAGTGGTGCCCACGGGGTTGTCCTTGCATGGGCAGCTTCCCGAGGCACTTGATTATCGATCCTGCTAAAAGACTGTGCTCTATTCTTTTTCAAACCTTGTCTGTTTGTTCAGATTTTAAAAGCTGAAAAAGCGTTTGTACTGGAAAGGAAAAAAATAAAAGTATTTCTTGCTGAGGTTTCCAGGACCAAAATGACTAGTGTGGCTTGCAGAAGTGGCAGAGTGGGAGATGACTTCCACTCACACCCAGGGCTCAGGGAAGGAGAAGGCAGATGCCAGACTGCAGCAAGGAGCCCAGCAGTGCTTCTGCCTCTTTGCTTTTCCTTTATAACCTGCCAGGAAGGCAGTGGGGGATGCTGAGGCTGGAGAAGAAGAGGCCATGGGAAGGCTTCAGTGCGGCCATGCAGGACTTGGAGGGACCCATCAGAAAGATGTGGGGAGAGGAGAAGGGGGGATGGCTTTCAACTGCAAGGGGCTCAGTTGAGGTTGTATTTGAGGAAGCTGTTTTTTCACACTGAGGGTGGTGAGGCCCTGGCCCAGGCTGTGCACAGAGGCTGTGGATGTCCCATCCCTGGAACATACAAGGCCAGGTGGGACAGGACTCTGAGCAGCCTGCTCTGGTGGGAGCTTGCTCAGCTTGGCACAAGATGATCTTCAGGGTCCATTCCAAGGCAAACCCTTCAGGGATTCCATCATTCTATGGTCCCCATTGCCCACAGAGGAGTGGTCCTGGAGCTCCTGTGAGTTGTGATGTCACAGTCGGTGTCCCAGCTGGGACTGCCGTCACCCAGCAAAGGGCACAACACAAGCATTCGCCCTTGTGTGAGGAAGCAGCTCACCCTGCTCTGAGCGCGCCCTGGTGACCCTGCTTGTCACCCATTCCCCAGGTGACACTCACTCTGCCGTCAGTCCTGAACACTCCCTGCTGCCTGGATTTTTCCATCCATCCCTCCAGGATGCTCCCATTTGCCGCAATGAAGGTACAGTGCCATTCCATGGAGGTGGACACCCCGCCACAGCCCAGGCAGGCTGGAGCTCTGAGGGGATGGTGTGGGACAGGCAAAACTCTGAGGTTTTGCTCCCTATGCAGGCTGTCAGAGACACCGTGGAAGACATGGAAGTCGATATGAAGGTCGACGTGGAGGAGAGCATGGATATCGACATGGAAGACAGTGGAGAGGAGGAGATGGAGGTTGACGCGCAGGAGACAGACGAAGAGATGGAGGTAGACATCGAGGAGAGTGAGGAAGAGATGGAGGTGGACGAGGAAGACTATGCGGAACCCATGGAGGTCGATGAAGAGGAGGAGGAGGCCATGGTGTTGGGATGAAGACCAACACCAGCAGCAGGACAGGCACGTGCTCCCCATGCCCTGCTCACAGGCAGAGTGGCTCCCCTGCCGCCACGCTGGGGCTGGGCTGGGTGGCCCCGCTCAGGGACACGGTGCCTGGGGGGCCCTGCAGTCTGGTGGCACAAGCACCACCCCCGGCCTGCCCTGTGCTTGCTTTGGGCCACACCAGCCCCAGCAGGGCTCAGGGCTGGTGGCAGAGTGCCGCTCTGCCAGCGTGGGGCAGCCTGGGGGCACAGGGCACAGCCCTCAGGGCCGCACTGCAATGACCGCGTCGCTTGCTCTTCTTCCAGGACTGACGGAGATGCGAGGCATGGATGCCAGCCTTCTGTATATATGTTCTTGAGAGTTTTCTTCACTTTTCTTCTGTAGATACGTTTGAGACATTGTTGTTCTCTTCTGTAAATACGTTTGATACATTGTTGTTAGATAGGTTCTTATGTAAATACGTTCTATAGATTGTTGTTGTTATAAACAACAAAAAGATAAAACATTAAAAAGATTCTTACAATGCACATACGTCCTATTGATTGTTGTTGTTGTAAAGATTCTTACCTTGTAAATACATCATGGAGTTCCTTTTTATTGCTTCAGCAGAGTAAGTCCAATCACATTTTCAAAGCACTTGCAGCCTGGCTCCCATTTCTATGCACAGGCTTAGAGCAGACAAGAGGCAGCCTGGATTAAGGCACTATTTAGGATTGCTTTTAGCCCACAACACTCAAAACCCCAACATCTTCCACTGACCTTTCCAAGTTGGGCAGTTGCAGCTACCAAACTGCAGGCAGCTGGACTGTCTGCAACACTGCTCATACTGGAGGGAGCAATAGCTATGCCAGAGCCTCATCAAGAAATACAACAGTGAACAACCACCACCTTGAAAAAAGAGCCAGGCTTTAGAGGAGCTCCAAACACTAGGAGAGACACAGCTTTCATGAATTTGTGGTTAGCAACTGGAGTTTGTGTAGAGTCAGAGCTCCCTCTTACCCCCTTTGGCCACATGCTAAGGGGTGTCATGACCTCTACTCCAAGTGCAAAATGCCCCAGCAGCAAACAGGGAGGACGAGATGCATGTGGAGCATTCAGGCCTGGCAAAGGAGATGCAGGAGAGCCCTGGCTCAGGTCTGCACAGGGACAGGCTTAGGGCAAGCCCTCCAAGTCAGCATCAGGCACTGGAGGTCTCTAGTAGGCATAGGGGCTGTACTCTGGCAACACCAGACCAGCGCTCCCGCTCTGCTCCACAGGAGGGAACACAACCTCCACCAGCTCCGAGAGCTGCTCGTACCTGGGGGGGCAAGAAAGAAGTGACATTGGGGTTGTTGGGTGTGTGTTTGCTTTTCTATCCCACAAGATGCTTCTCTGCACCAAAGCCAGGTTATGCCAAAGATGGCAAGGAATAAAGACGTTGCTTACGTTGACTTGTAGCTCTTTGCCAGCTCCTGGATCAGCTCTCCCTTGGGGTTTCCCGTAAATCTGTGGCTCTCTGGCAGAGGTACCGCACCTTCTTCAGGCCCAAATACAGGACTGGCTACAAGACAGTGACCAAGCTGTCCTGGAGGTGCTGCCCAGGCTTCATGGGAGAAGGCTGCCACAACAGCCCGACTGACCAGCCTGGCCTCCTGCCCCAGCATCCCAGCCCTAAAATGCCTCCTGGGCAAAAGGTGTTCCCAATGCCCAGACTTCCTCCCTACCCCAAAAGCCATCCTGACCTGTTTCCAGGACCAAAGGAGAATCAATATGCTGAGATCTCACTCCTGTCCCCAGCTCACCACGCTATTGTCATGCACTCAGACATCCTGGTCCTCTCTGTTCCTGCACGGAGCATGAATTTGGCAAAAATTCATCTGGGCTCATTCATCTGGGCTGACGACCCCAGAAGTACAATTTGGGAGTAAGCTGAAGGTGGGAACATTTTCTTTCAATTTTATTTTTGTGGATTTATCTATTTTTGAAGAATAAAATGCTGTAGTTATCAGTTGAGGAATAGTTTCTCTGACCTAAAGACCACCTGCATCTTAATCCAGGGACTGAGCAGAGCCAGGGCTCCTTGTGGGCAACAAAACACACCACAGGAATTGCAGATTTCAGGAACACACGAATTCACACGTCCCTCCAGGAACTGGCTTCCCTTCTCTGAGATGGCAGCCCTCCTGGTGCATGGCAAACCCATTTCTAATGCTCCCTCCGCCATGCAGGTGCACAAGCCTTATGGAGCAGATGAGGCTGTGTATTAGGAAAACACACATATGCATAGATATCTATGGTAGGTGTATGTATATTTTTGAACAATCCTGTGTCATGGTGCTCATCCGATTCATTTCCTAATGCTGCCCCATGCCCTTTGCCATTCTAAAGAGCCACACTCAGTAGCTAAACCCTGTGGCAGCAGTGTTTGGGGAGAGCCTGGTGGTTCCTGGGGCTGCTGTGATTTGCAGTCCCACTTTTCTGGGCTCTCTGGGCACACCTGCGACTGACACGATAGCTCATGGAAAATGTGTCCTCTCCAAGGAGATGTGTGCCCAAAGGTGTCTGCAGAGACCAAGCTGGGCACAGAGCAGTGCTGTCCTCCAGCTCTGCCTCTGTCCTCTTTCATTGCATCAGCTGTCAACGTGCTTTCCCTGCTCTCATGCCAGGCCAGGAGAGTTCCAGCTGCTCCAGGTTGTGAGTGCAGCACTGGGGGAGCAGGAGCCTGCATCCTCCTCGTGCTCTTCTCATCCCATTGCCATGCCAGCAGCCCTGGCAGCACCAGCCATGTGCAACAAGGCAGGACATGTGGGAGAAGACATCGGGAGACCCCTCCTCAGCTCAGAATGAAAATCCCAAATCACTTACCCACCTTGACTCTGCTTTCCCATCAATAGGCACGCTGGAAAAGGTTGTCCACGTTCCTGAGCAGCTCCAGCCTTGTCCTACAGAGCTGCTGCGCACAGAATCTGCCTCTCCCTAGGAGCCCACCACGGGCACCCTCCTCTGATCAGCCAATCGGCACTTCATTACCAGCATGAGGAGGAAATTCAAGAGCCTCCATGCAAGCAACTCTGGCACTTTAGAGCAGACGAACATCTTTTTCTATCACCTCAGCATTGTAGCTCATGAACCGTTCCACACCAGCCAGCCTTCGGCTCCCACACGGTGCCTGTCACCCTGCCCAGGCTCTCCCTGCTCTTCTGCACCACCATGCCCTCCCTGAACCCCCCAGACCCAGAAAGGAGCAGCTCTGGCCTCCAACCAGCACAAAGCAGCAGCAGCAGCAGCAGCTCCCAGCACAGATGCATCTGGGCACCTTTTCTGCCCCACAAAGACTGCGGGAGCTCCCACAAACATCCACCCAGCCTGCGCAGGACCACAGGGATCACTGAGTGCAGCTGCCCACATCACCTTCCTGTGGGGCAGCAAAAGCTCGCTCCCCTGCCACAGGAGCATGGCCCATCAGCTGTGGGAGCATGGAGAGCACCCCTGGCCCCCCAGCACTCGCCCAGCCCCGGCACATGCTCACAGCACCACACTCCACTCTCACTGCTCTGCCCTTTGCTCATTTGGAGCTATCCTCCAGCTGCTCAGACACTTCTCCAGCTGAGCAATCACCTCCAGCTGCCATTGCACATCCTCAAAATCCTCACCTTACACATCCAAACCCATTTTTAATTTTTTTCTCCAGCCCAAGGAAGGAGTCTCAAGCCAACCCTCACTACTTTGGGATGGGCCAGGGGAGCTCTCAGCCCAACAGGAGGAGCATCCTGCCTAAGCCTCCTTTCCATCCCCTCCCACCAGGGAGAAAACCAAAGAGAAAACCAAGCCAAGGGCCACGCTCCCTGTGCCCCGTCCAGGGCTGGCTTAGAGTGGCTGAACAGGAACAGCTTCCCCAGAAAAGAGGGAGCCACGACTGGCCATAAGAAAACCAGGACAAGGAAGAAGTCTGACCTTCCGGAAAATGGTGCTATCTTTGGACTATTCCTGACTAGTCACTTGAAGCTATGGACAGTTTCTTTCAGTTCTCAGCTATTCATGTTTAAACAGTGAAATGAACTTGGTACAAAACTGGGCATTTTTAAAAAACTGCTTGCAGAGTAAAGAAGTGGTGCCCACGGGGTTGTCCTTGCATGGGCAGCTTCCCGAGGCACTTGATTATCGATCCTGCTAAAAGACTGTGCTCTATTCTTTTTCAAACCTTGTCTGTTTGTTCAGATTTTAAAAGCTGAAAAAGCGTTTGTACTGGAAAGGAAAAAAATAAAAGTATTTCTTGCTGAGGTTTCCAGGACCAAAATGACTAGTGTGGCTTGCAGAAGTGGCAGAGTGGGAGATGACTTCCACTCACACCCAGGGCTCAGGGAAGGAGAAGGCAGATGCCAGACTGGAGCAAGGAGCCCAGCAGTGCTTCTGCCTCTTTGCTTTTCCTTTATAACCTGCCAGGAAGGCAGTGGGGGATGCTGAGGCTGGAGAAGAAGAGGCCATGGGAAGGCTTCAGTGCGGCCATGCAGGACTTGGAGGGACCCATCAGAAAGATGTGGGGAGAGGAGAAGGGGGGATGGCTTTCAACTGCAAGGGGCTCAGTTGAGGTTGTATTTGAGGAAGCTGTTTTTTCACACTGAGGGTGGTGAGGCCCTGGCCCAGGCTGTGCACAGAGGCTGTGGATGTCCCATCCCTGGAACATACAAGGCCAGGTGGGACAGGACTCTGAGCAGCCTGCTCTGGTGGGAGCTTGCTCAGCTTGGCACAAGATGATCTTCAGGGTCCATTCCAAGGCAAACCCTTCAGGGATTCCATCATTCTATGGTCCCCATTGCCCACAGAGGAGTGGTCCTGGAGCTCCTGTGAGTTGTGATGTCACAGTCGGTGTCCCAGCTGGGACTGCCGTCACCCAGCAAAGGGCACAACACAAGCATTCGCCCTTGTGTGAGGACGCAGCTCACCCTGCTCTGAGCGCGCCCTGGTGACCCTGCTTGTCACCCATTCCCCAGGTGACACTCACTCTGCCGTCAGTCCTGAACACTCCCTGCTGCCTGGATTTTTCCATCCATCCCTCCAGGATGCTCCCATTTGCCGCAATGAAGGTACAGTGCCATTCCATGGAGGTGGACACCCCGCCACAGCCCAGGCAGGCTGGAGCTCTGAGGGGATGGTGTGGGATAGGCAAAACTATGAGGTTTTGCTCCCTATGCAGGCTGTCAGAGACACCGTGGAAGACATGGAAGTCGATATGAAGGTCGACGTGGAGGAGAGCATGGATATCGACATGGAAGACAGTGGAGAGGAGGAGATGGAGGTTGACGCGCAGGAGACAGACGAAGAGATGGAGGTAGACATCGAGGAGAGTGAGGAAGAGATGGAGGTGGACGAGGAAGACTATGCGGAACCCATGGAGGTCGATGAAGAGGAGGAGGAGGCCATGGTGTTGGGATGAAGACCAACACCAGCAGCAGGACAGGCACGTGCTCCCCATGCCCTGCTCACAGGCAGAGTGGCTCCCCTGCCGCCACGCTGGGGCTGGGCTGGGTGGCCCCGCTCAGGGACACGGTGCCTGGGGGGCCCTGCAGTCTGGTGGCACAAGCACCACCCCCGGCCTGCCCTGTGCTTGCTTTGGGCCACACCAGCCCCAGCAGGGCTCAGGGCTGGTGGCAGAGTGCCGCTCTGCCAGCGTGGGGCAGCCTGGGGGCACAGGGCACAGCCCTCAGGGCCGCACTGCAATGACCGCGTCGCTTGCTCTTCTTCCAGGACTGACGGAGATGCGAGGCATGGATGCCAGCCTTCTGTATATATGTTCTTGAGAGTTTTCTTCACTTTTCTTCTGTAGATACGTTTGAGACATTGTTGTTCTCTTCTGTAAATACGTTTGATACATTGTTGTTAGATAGGTTCTTATGTAAATACGTTCTATAGATTGTTGTTGTTATAAACAACAAAAAGATAAAACATTAAAAAGATTCTTACAATGCACATACGTCCTATTGATTGTTGTTGTTGTAAAGATTCTTACCTTGTAAATACATCATGGAGTTCCTTTTTATTGCTTCAGCAGAGTAAGTCCAATCACATTTTCAAAGCACTTGCAGCCTGGCTCCCATTTCTATGCACAGGCTTAGAGCAGACAAGAGGCAGCCTGGATTAAGGCACTATTTAGGATTGCTTTTAGCCCACAACACTCAAAACCCCAACATCTTCCACTGACCTTTCCAAGTTGGGCAGTTGCAGCTACCAAACTGCAGGCAGCTGGACTGTCTGCAACACTGCTCATACTGGAGGGAGCAATAGCTATGCCAGAGCCTCATCAAGAAATACAACAGTGAACAACCACCACCTTGAAAAAAGAGCCAGGCTTTAGAGGAGCTCCAAACACTAGGAGAGACACAGCTTTCATGAATTTGTGGTTAGCAACTGGAGTTTGTGTAGAGTCAGAGCTCCCTCTTACCCCCTTTGGCCACATGCTAAGGGGTGTCATGACCTCTACTCCAAGTGCAAAATGCCCCAGCAGCAAACAGGGAGGACGAGATGCATGTGGAGCATTCAGGCCTGGCAAAGGAGATGCAGGAGAGCCCTGGCTCAGGTCTGCACAGGGACAGGCTTAGGGCAAGCCCTCCAAGTCAGCATCAGGCACTGGAGGTCTCTAGTAGGCATAGGGGCTGTACTCTGGCAACACCAGACCAGCGCTCCCGCTCTGCTCCACAGGAGGGAACACAACCTCCACCAGCTCCGAGAGCTGCTCGTACCTGGGGGGGCAAGAAAGAAGTGACATTGGGGTTGTTGGGTGTGTGTTTGCTTTTCTACCCCACAAGATGCTTCTCTGCACCAAAGCCAGGTTATGCCAAAGATGGCAAGGAATAAAGACGTTGCTTACGTTGACTTGTAGCTCTTTGCCAGCTCCTGGATCAGCTCTCCCTTGGGGTTTCCCGTAAATCTGTGGCTCTCTGGCAGAGGTACCGCACCTTCTTCAGGCCCAAATACAGGACTGGCTACAAGACAGTGACCGAGCTGTCCTGGAGGTGCTGCCCAGGCTTCATGGGAGAAGGCTGCCACGACAGCCCGACTGACCAGCCTGGCCTCCTGCCCCAGCATCCCAGCCCTAAAATGCCTCCTGGGCAAAAGGTGTTCCCAATGCCCAGACTTCCTCCCTACCCCAAAAGCCATCCTGACCTGTTTCCAGGACCAAAGGAGAATCAATATGCTGAGATCTCACTCCTGTCCCCAGCTCACCACGCTATTGTCATGCACTCAGACATCCTGGTCCTCTCTGTTCCTGCACGGAGCATGAATTTGGCAAAAATTCATCTGGGCTCATTCATCTGGGCTGACGACCCCAGAAGTACAATTTGGGAGTAAGCTGAAGGTGGGAACATTTTCTTTCAATTTTATTTTTGTGGATTTATCTATTTTTGAAGAATAAAATGCTGTAGTTATCAGTTGAGGAATAGTTTCTCTGACCTAAAGACCACCTGCATCTTAATCCAGGGACTGAGCAGAGCCAGGGCTCCTTGTGGGCAACAAAACACACCACAGGAATTGCAGATTTCAGGAACACACGAATTCACACGTCCCTCCAGGAACTGGCTTCCCTTCTCTGAGATGGCAGCCCTCCTGGTGCATGGCAAACCCATTTCTAATGCTCCCTCCGCCATGCAGGTGCACAAGCCTTATGGAGCAGATGAGGCTGTGTATTAGGAAAACACACATATGCATAGATATCTATGGTAGGTGTATGTATATTTTTGAACAATCCTGTGTCATGGTGCTCATCTGATTCATTTCCTAATGCTGCCCCATGCCCTTTGCCATTCTAAAGAGCCACACTCAGTAGCTAAACCCTGTGGCAGCAGTGTTTGGGGAGAGCCTGGTGGTTCCTGGGGCTGCTGTGATTTGCAGTCCCACTTTTCTGGGCTCTCTGGGCACACCTGCGACTGACACGATAGCTCATGGAAAATGTGTCCTCTCCAAGGAGATGTGTGCCCAAAGGTGTCTGCAGAGACCAAGCTGGGCACAGAGCAGTGCTGTCCTCCAGCTCTGCCTCTCTCCTCTTTCATTGCATCAGCTGTCAACGTGCTTTCCCTGCTCTCATGCCAGGCCAGGAGAGTTCCAGCTGCTCCAGGTTGTGAGTGCAGCACTGGGGGAGCAGGAGCCTGCATCCTCCTCGTGCTCTTCTCATCCCATTGCCATGCCAGCAGCCCTGGCAGCACCAGCCATGTGCAACAAGGCAGGACATGTGGGAGAAGACATCGGGAGACCCCTCCTCAGCTCAGAATGAAAATCCCAAATCACTTACCCACCTTGACTCTGCTTTCCCATCAATAGGCACGCTGGAAAAGGTTGTCCACGTTCCTGAGCAGCTCCAGCCTTGTCCTACAGAGCTGCTGCGCACAGAATCTGCCTCTCCCTAGGAGCCCACCACGGGCACCCTCCTCTGATCAGCCAATCGGCACTTCATTACCAGCATGAGGAGGAAATTCAAGAGCCTCCATGCAAGCAACTCTGGCACTTTAGAGCAGACGAACATCTTTTTCTATCACCTCAGCATTGTAGCTCATGAACCGTTCCACACCAGCCAGCCTTCGGCTCCCACACGGTGCCTGTCACCCTGCCCAGGCTCTCCCTGCTCTTCTGCACCACCATGCCCTCCCTGAACCCCCCAGACCCAGAAAGGAGCAGCTCTGGCCTCCAACCAGCACAAAGCAGCAGCAGCAGCAGCAGCTCCCAGCACAGATGCATCTGGGCACCTTTTCTGCCCCACAAAGACTGCGGGAGCTCCCACAAACATCCACCCAGCCTGCGCAGGACCACAGGGATCACTGAGTGCAGCTGCCCACATCACCTTCCTGTGGGGCAGCAAAAGCTCGCTCCCCTGCCACAGGAGCATGGCCCATCAGCTGTGGGAGCATGGAGAGCACCCCTGGCCCCCCAGCACTCGCCCAGCCCCGGCACATGCTCACAGCACCACACTCCACTCTCACTGCTCTGCCCTTTGCTCATTTGGAGCTATCCTCCAGCTGCTCAGACACTTCTCCAGCTGAGCAATCACCTCCAGCTGCCATTGCACGTCCTCAAAATCCTCACCTTACACATCCAAACCCATTTTTAATTTTTTTCTCCAGCCCAAGGAAGGAGTCTCAAGCCAACCCTCACTACTTTGGGATGGGCCAGGGGAGCCCTCAGCCCAACAGGAGGAGCATCCTGCCTAAGCCTCCTTTCCATCCCCTCCCACCAGGGAGAAAACCAAAGAGAAAACCAAGCCAAGGGCCACGCTCCCTGTGCCCCGTCCAGGGCTGGCTTAGAGTGGCTGAACAGGAACAGCTTCCCCAGAAAAGAGGGAGCCACGACTGGCCATAAGAAAACCAGGACAAGGAAGAAGTCTGACCTTCCGGAAAATGGTGCTATCTTTGGACTATTCCTGACTAGTCACTTGAAGCTATGGACAGTTTCTTTCAGTTCTCAGCTATTCATGTTTAAACAGTGAAATGAACTTGGTACAAAACTGGGCATTTTTAAAAAACTGCTTGCAGAGTAAAGAAGTGGTGCCCACGGGGTTGTCCTTGCATGGGCAGCTTCCCGAGGCACTTGATTATCGATCCTGCTAAAAGACTGTGCTCTATTCTTTTTCAAACCTTGTCTGTTTGTTCAGATTTTAAAAGCTGAAAAAGCGTTTGTACTGGAAAGGAAAAAAATAAAAGTATTTCTTGCTGAGGTTTCCAGGACCAAAATGACTAGTGTGGCTTGCAGAAGTGGCAGAGTGGGAGATGACTTCCACTCACACCCAGGGCTCAGGGAAGGAGAAGGCAGATGCCAGACTGCAGCAAGGAGCCCAGCAGTGCTTCTGCCTCTTTGCTTTTCCTTTATAACCTGCCAGGAAGGCAGTGGGGGATGCTGAGGCTGGAGAAGAAGAGGCCATGGGAAGGCTTCAGTGCGGCCATGCAGGACTTGGAGGGACCCATCAGAAAGATGTGGGGAGAGGAGAAGGGGGGATGGCTTTCAACTGCAAGGGGCTCAGTTGAGGTTGTATTTGAGGAAGCTGTTTTTTCACACTGAGGGTGGTGAGGCCCTGGCCCAGGCTGTGCACAGAGGCTGTGGATGTCCCATCCCTGGAACATACAAGGCCAGGTGGGACAGGACTCTGAGCAGCCTGCTCTGGTGGGAGCTTGCTCAGCTTGGCACAAGATGATCTTCAGGGTCCATTCCAAGGCAAACCCTTCAGGGATTCCATCATTCTATGGTCCCCATTGCCCACAGAGGAGTGGTCCTGGAGCTCCTGTGAGTTGTGATGTCACAGTCGGTGTCCCAGCTGGGACTGCCATCACCCAGCGAAGGGCACAACACAAGCATTCGCCCTTGTGTGAGGACGCAGCTCACCCTGCTCTGAGCGCGCCCTGGTGACCCTGCTTGTCACCCATTCCCCAGGTGACAGTCAGCCTGCCGTCAGTCCTGAACACTCCCTGCTGCCTGGATTTTTCCATCCATCCCTCCAGGATGCTCCCATTTGCCGCAATGAAGGTACAGTGCCATTCCATGGAGGTGGACACCCCGCCACAGCCCAGGCAGGCTGGAGCTCTGAGGGGATGGTGTGGGACAGGCAAAACTATGAGGTTTTGCTCCCTATGCAGGCTGTCAGAGACACCGTGGAAGACATGGAAGTTGATATGAAGGTCGACGTGGAGGAGAGCATGGATATTGATATGGAAGACAGTGGAGAGGAGGAGATGGAGGTTGACGTGGAGGAGACAGACGAAGAGATGGAGGTGGACATCGAGGAGAATGAGGAAGAGATGGAGGTGGACGAGGAAGACCATGCGGAACCCATGGAGGTCGATGAAGAAGAGGAGGAGGAGGCCATGGTGTTGGGATGAAGACCAACACCAGCAGCAGGACAGGCACGTGCTCCCCATGCCCTGCTCACAGGCAGAGTGGCTCCCCTGCCGCCAGGCTGGGGCTGGGCTGGGTGGCCCCGCTCAGGGACACGGTGCCTGGGGGGCCCTGCATTCTGGTGGCACAAGCACCACCCCCGGCCTGCCCTGTGCTTGCTTTGGGCCACACCAGCCCCAGCAGGGCTCAGGGCTGGTGGCAGAGTGCCGCTCTGCCAGCGTGGGACAGCCTGGGGACACAGGGAACAGCCCTCAGGGCCGCACTGCAATGACCGCATCGCTTGCTCTTCTTCCAGGACTGACGGAGATGCGAGGCATGGATGCCAGCCTTCTGTATATATGTTCTTGAGAGTTTTCTTCACTTTTCTTCTGTAGATACGTTTGAGACATTGTTGTTCTCTTCTGTAAATACGTTTGATACATTGTTGTTAGATAGGTTCTTATGTAAATACGTTCTATAGATTGTTGTTGTTATAAACAACAAAAAGATTAAACATTAAAAAGATTCTTACAATGCACATACGTCCCATTGATTGTTGTTGTTATAAAGACTCTTACCTTGTAAATACATCATGGAGTTCCTTTTTATTGCTTCAGCAGAGTAAGTCCAATCACATTTTCAAAGCACTTGCAGCCTGGTTCCCATTTCCACGCACAGGGTTAGAGCAGACAAGAGGCAGCCTGGATTAAGGCACTATTTATTATTGCTTTTAGCCCACAACACTCAAAACCCCAACATCTTCCACTGACCTTTCCAAGTTGGGCAGTTGCAGCTACCAAACTGCAGGCAGCTGGACTGTCTGCAACACTGCTCATACTGGAGGGAGCAATAGCTATGCCAGAGCCTCATCAAGAAATACAACAGTGAACAACTACCACCTTGAAAAAAGAGCCAGGCTTTAGAGGAGCTCCAAATACTAGAAGATACACAGCTTCCAGGAATTTTTGGTTAGCAACTGGAGTTTGTGTAGAGTCAGAGCTCCCTCTTACCCCCTTTGGATACATGCTAAGGGGTGTCATGACCTTGATTCCAAGTGCAAAATGCCCCAGCAGCAAACAGGGAGGCCGAGGTGCATCTGCAGCATTCAGGCCTGGCAAAAGAGATGCAGGAGAGCCCTGGCTCAGGTCTGCCCAGGGACAGGCTTAGGGCAAGCCCTCCAAGTCAGCATCAGGCACTGGAGGTCTCTAGTAGGCATAGGGGCTGTACTATGGGGACACCAGACCAGCGCTCCCGCTCTGCTCCACAGGAGGGAACACAACCTCCACCAGCTCCGAGAGCTGCTCGTACCTGGGGGGGCAAGAAAGAAGTGACATTGGGGTCATTGGGTGTGTGTTTGCTTTTCTACCCCATAAGATGCTTCTCTGCATCAAAGCCAGGTTATGCCAAAGATGGCAAGGAATAAAGATGTTGCTTACGTTGACTTGTAGCTCTTTGCCAGCTCCTGGATCAGCTCTCCCTTGGGGTTTACTGTAAATATGTGGCTCTCTGGCAGCCCCACTTGCTTGTAAGCGTAGACATCCTGCCCAAGGAAGGCCAGCACAGCATGAGAGTGGCAGGAAGGCACCACTACCCAGCCTGAGCCTTCCCTCTGCCCCACGACACCCACTCACATTGGGCCTGTTCCCAAAGGCTGCGTAGAAGGGACACTTGGTGGCAAACAGGTTTTGGATGTCTGTCAAGCAGGTGACCTTGAACACCTCTGGCTTCTTCTCAATCACCTCCCTGCAGCACAAGAGACACGGTCACAGTGGCCACCAAACCTGTCTGGGGCTCAGGGAAGTGATTTGAAGGGGAGCATGTTTTGTGCATCAGAAGCATCACCGTGAAGCTCCAGCAAAATCAAGCAGCTCCCCTGCTGCCTGCCACGAAAGGCATTGTGCACCAAGGAGGGCAGAGCAGTTTAAGGCTCAGACATCCCTCAGGGTCAAGCTGGGGAAGGGGGTGCTGTCTCCAGGGATACAGGAGTGCAGCAAAGTATAGTACCTGTGGAAGGCAGACAAGAGGCTACTGGGGGAAAGCAGCATGGGGCCCATGGGAAGGCCACAGCCTTGGTCATTGACCCGTTTGAGGTAGCCTTTGGTGAGGTGAGCCATGCCAATAGCCCTGGCTGAGCAGTAGAGGAACTTGTAGCCATTCCTAGAGAGAGCACAGGGAACTCCTCTGAGCTGAGACCCGAGCAAGGCATTCTCTTGCTCCCAGGAGGAAGAGGTAGCCAAGCACCTGGCCTAAGCCCAAACTTGGTCACTACTCAAGTAAGCAAGGGGGCTCCACAAACAACATGAATCACTTATCTGGAAACCCAGACTAAGCCAAATCCCCACCTGCCTCACACTGGGAGTCCCTGCACCACCCTCCACGCTCAGCCCAGCAGCCACACAGCCTCCCAGCCCAGCTGCACCGTACCCACTGCTGCTCAGCACCCGCACACAGCACTTTGATACCACAGCACTGCCTGTCAGTTGTGGAGAGCTGGAGCCAGCCGTTGCAGATGCCTGGGCAGGGGACAGCTCGGCACAGGTGCTACCGGCGTGGCCAGAGGCACTCGAGGTGTGGGTCGCGTCCCTGCAGCCCCTGGGAGTGCATCTCTGCCATGTTCCTCCCGGGGCCACAACGAGCCATCCACGGGCACACAGCGCCTCTCAATGGCCACGGGGGACAGCGACCACGCTGGAGGCTCCGCGGGGACTCTGTGCTGCTGTCACCCCTCACAGGTGACTCCCCTGGGCTGTGGGAAGCCATCGCTGGCTGCTCAGAGAAGTACCAGCACTGCAGTGCTGGGGACCCCCGTTCCACCATACCACCGCTCTCAGGTGTGACCTTGGGTGGTCTTGTTTCCTTCGATGTTCCACTCTATCTCTCCAGCCAAGCCTCCACTGACACACATTGCCCCCAGGGAAGGTAATGATGGCATCTGCTCCCAGGGGACCTCCTGCTCTCACCCCCCAGCATCATGAAGGCAGCACAGCCAGCACCAGCCACCACTGACAGCAGATAGTGCAGATATCTGGGCCTGCATCAGCGAGTAAGAAGCTCTGCCTCTGACTCCATCAGCTTCCCACTTCCCCTTGGCCTCAGTTGATCCAATACCTACATGTGGATTTTGTGGAAGAGTTTCACAATGCCACGATGAGTCCAGTCTTTCCCCAGGTGTGGCAAGATGTGGCCAAGAGCATCTGACCTAAAAGCAAAGGAGACCGGGCTAGTTTGATCCAACGTGATCCACCGTGGTGAGGATCCACCCCCACCCTAATGGGGTTTGTGGTCCCTTCCGCCTGCTTATGCAAGCTTTTAAAGGAGACTTTCTCCTAACAGGGAAAAACAAGGATTTTTGGGTGGGAGGAAGGCCTTTTACTTGGTGATGGTGCCATCGATGTCAGAGATCACCACTTTTTCGTTCCAGTTCCACAGGTAGATGGTGGCCTCACAGCGGCATGTGCCCTGGTACTGAGTAGTCACGCTGAATGCCACCTCGTTGGGGCCATCCTGCAGATTCAACCTTCCCTGCGGCAGAGGGGCAGCAAAAATGTTACACCTCCAATTCACACCAGCCCAAGGCTTGCCATTGGCCAGAGTGCCACCCGGCCAGGCCAGAGAGCCTAAGCCTCTGCAGGGTGGCCAACCAGCACAACCTGGATGTTCTATGAAAATATGAAGTCAGGAGCACAGAAATCCCTGCTTAAGGGTTTGTCTCACCCCTACACACAGAAAGACAGTGAAGGTGGAAGAATAAATACATACAATTTGTTTGGAGGAGAGCCGCAGGGATTTCCTGTAGGTTGGCAGAGGTTTCTGAGCAGCAGCCTCCACTTCCAACATGTCCCCAGAGTGCAGGAGCTCATCATCACTGGATTCCCTTTCCTCCTGCCTACACAGAGAATGGAAGCGGTCAGCCAGTCTTAACAAAACTCTTACCCTCTTTCATGAGGCAAACTTGGGAATAACTCGTCACATAGGAGAAGAAACCAGGAGTATCCAGACTCCAGAAGATGACCTGGGAGGGAGGCACTCACCTCTGCTGAGCAGGGTCAGGCTGCACTGTTCCCACGCTGGCTTTCCCTGGCCTTGGCTGCTGCTGCAGGCAGAGAGAGGTGTGCTGATTTTGGCTGAAGTAGAGTTAATTTTCTTCACAGTGGCTGGAATGGGGCTGTGTTCTGGATTTAGGCTCAACACAGTACTGATAACAGAGATGTTTCTGTTATTGCTGAGCAGTGCTTCCACAGAGCCAAGAGCAAGAGCAGGGGTTGCTTTGCTTTTCTTCCAGTTGGAACACCAATGCCAAAAGAGGTGTCAGTGCAGACCCTGCCTTCACAGGGACATTGCTCGTGGAAGAAGAAGCACAGGCTGGTGCTGTGGTGGGGCAGGGAGACCAGCAAGCACACAGGGTGCCTGGGGAGGTGGCATGAGGGGCACATGGCAGGACATCTCACCATTACAAGGTCCACATTACTGCAGGTGCTGTTCTGCTGCTCAGGAATTAACAGACCAAAGGGGACAGCAACCTTCAGAAGTCACCTCATCAGATCCTGGATGTCCTCATAGTCAGCCTCAGGCCATCCCCAGGACCCTATTCCCGTTCCTGCCAGTCACCAGAATGATGCCTGTCCCCTGGGGACATGGTTGCCATAGCCACTGCTGCAAACATACCCACTCTCTTGAGAATTCTCTCCTCCAGGAGTACCACCACCTACTGCCTTTCTGAGGCATCTTCTCCTTCACCAATTCATCGATGATGCTCTGTAAACATGGCAGAACATGGGACAAAGTCAGTCCTCAGCCCAGGGAGGCTCAGCCCAGGCCCTCCTGAGAAGCACAGTCAATAAATGTGCTGTACCACTGACCTCAGGAATGTTCCTCTGGAAAGCCTGCAGGGACAGGACTATTGGACCAGCCACTGCCCAGCTGTAATACCTGGAAAAAGCAAGAGGGATAGGTACATCACCATCCTGCAGTATGACCAGGTCCCACAACTACTTTGGCACAATCATACTCTGGGATGCAGTTGCATTCCTACAGGAGGGTTTCTGTAGGGACAAAGGGGCCAGATTGTCCACTGTGGAATGAAGCAGTAGAAAGAGCAGGCCACTCACTTCTTGTTGATCATTATCACCAGGTTCGGGTCACAGACAAGCCTTGGATTCTC
This sequence comes from Acanthiza pusilla, assembly GCA_036630365.1. NCBI lineage: Eukaryota > Metazoa > Chordata > Aves > Passeriformes > Acanthizidae > Acanthiza > Acanthiza pusilla. The sequence goes on along the minus strand of JAXCHO010000050.1, from coordinate 7,263,545 downwards.
AGCGAACTGCTGGTAGGAAATTATGTGCTCCATGAACTTCTCTGGTGGGACAGAGGCTATGTTATGCCACTGGAGGATAGAAAGGATTTCAGGGCTGCAGGTTCCCCCTCCTCTCCCACCTACCGTGAGAGATCTGCCTGCTGTCCCTGAGGCCCCCGCACAGTGACAGGGCAACTGTGGGCATTGAGTCGGAGTCCATGAGGCAGTTGGCAGGCAAGGTGGATGCCAGCTGGACACACAGGGGGTTGCTGGGGTCTGTCACAGGACTCAAACTCTGCTCTGTGACACTGCCAGCAAGGGAAGAAGAGGTGGTGACATCAGAGAATAGCTTTAAACGTACCTCCATCCTTTGTGCCAGGGAAATTGCTCAAGAATGTCTGAGCTTGGCCAGCTGAGGCAACTCATACCTCCTGTGCAAATAGAGAGCCACCTGCTTCTTGTCCGGCTCGGAGAGGTCTTCCAGGGAACTGGGACTGGGACCCGAGTGAGAACTTCTTTTGGTGGATCCTCAATGCACAGACAGAAGAGAGAGAGCTTAGCTGGATTGCCTTTCCAACCACCCCAGCATCTATCAAGAAAGCCAACAGCATTTTCCTCCATCATATCCATGTACCATACAAACAGGGCAGCCAGTTTTTTACTGGAAAAGCTGATGTAAGACAACAGCAACAGAAGTGCCTCAAGACATCTGCACTAGCATGATCCTTAAATACATTGCCAAGAGGGGCACATAAATGCTTCTCTGTGATTTTCCTTTTGACTTGGCATGCTCAGGATGAAGACACAAGCCAGGTCTTGTCTTGCTGTCAGACACTTGAAGTTAATGTATGGCCTGTACTGCTGAGAAACCTTCTAAGTATGCAAAAGCAGAGACATCCAAGGATGGACTTCAGGGAACATAAGGCAAGGAAGCCTTCCTGGGAGCAGGGTGGTCATTGAAAGGTGGACACCTAAGGGATATCTCTTGAAAGCAAAGGAGCTGGTAGCACACAGAGAAGTCAAAGCAAACACACCACACCTGGAAGACCCAGGGCAGTAATGAAGGAGTTACACTAAATGAACAACCCAGGTGCTCATCAAAGTCAGACTCATCTGCAGGTTCAAACTCCATTTCCAGCAGCATCAGTCACCCTCTCACCTTGCCTCCTCTGCCTCTCCAGCTGGGACTTGAGGCCTTCTGAGCCTCCCTGCCTTGGAGCAGTGGCTCCCTCAAAGGGCTCCATATCTGGCTGGACTTCTGGTGCAACTCCCTTCTGTTTCTTTTGTGAGACTGAGTAGGCCCCCAAAAATCTCCTTGTCCTGACAGCACTGAAGAGGTTCTTCAGCCTGGGCATGCTGCTCCCAGGCTGGGGTGCAAGTGCTGGCTCAGTAACAGACACAGCCGAGGAACAGGGCTGAGGTCCTGCTGGGCTTGAATCCCCACCCAGACCTTCAGAAGTGGCAACAAGAGGGGTTGCCTTATTCACTGGGGCCAGTGTTGCAGAGATGGTGTTTGCTGCAGCAGCAATGGTCTTTGTGAACTTGGCTGGTCTAACTCGCTTCAATTTATTCACCTCAAGGAAAGCAGAAGAACAGGTTTGAGGATGGGAAGGTGCCCAAAGCATCAGGCAGAGGAGGACAACTTCCCTAAGGCTGCCTGGCCATAGCCTCCTCTGCTTTTTGAAGGTCTTTTGGACACCTATTTCTAGCAGAAGAACAAGAGCAGGGACTTACCCGAGGGAGCTTTCCCCAGGTCCACTTCATGAGGGATTCAGCCCCTGCAACAAAATTCTCCTGTGGTTTGACCTCCAGTTCAGAATCACTTTTGGAAGGAGATGGATGGATATGCATGATGCTGCAAGAAGAGAAAGTGATGTGGGACCTCACCTACACTACAGCCCCATGCTCTCCTATCAGCGCAAGGACATTTAAGGCCAAGAACCTTGTAAGGCTGGTTTCTCATAAAGTCACTTCTGCCCTATAAGACTGTCACTCCCAACAGACCAGGACCTATGGAAGCTGAGGCCCAAGGAAGCAAAGTGTTATGCCAGCAGTTGTCCAAAGCAGCTCAGCAGCAGAGAGTCTTGTGCGCACAGGCTTCTCATGCCTGTGACCATTGCCACAAGCGGCTCTTGGCTTTCCCCCAGCCACACCACATCAGGCTAGGAAAACCCTCCCCTCCTGACAACTCCAAGTCACTTTTCCATACCACCTTCCCTGTCATGAGGCACGTGACCTGCTCTCACCAGAGCTGAGCAGAACACCTTGGCTCTGCCCATTGCCCGGCCTCTTCGAACAGCTCCCCATCAGAGTATGGGTGTATCTCTTGGGGCTGCGGTGACCCATTTTCTTCAGGGAGATCAGCAAAGGTCAAACACGCTGCATCACTGCAAAGGAGGAAAGAGAGGGGACTTGTGCTACTCTCAAGCAGCAGCTTCTTCTCCAGTAAGCTGGCAATACCCATTGGCTTCACCATTCCCGTTGGCTTTCTACTCTACAGGAGACTGGGCTCCAACCTGCAAACACTTTCCCCATTTTACTGCTGGGCATCACCAAGGGAACCCACAGGCTTGACCCACTGCATCACCCTGCTCACACCAAGCAGCTCACCTTGGGGCTGGCAGCTTGCATGGCTCCTTCATGGACACATTGCTTTTGGTCTCATCACAGCTGTCAGAATCCAAGTCCAACACCTCCTTCCTCTTGGGCCTTCTCTTGTGTTGCTTCCTCTTGGGCAGGATCACTCCAGCACTGGCAGACTCTGGCCTACTGGAGGGCTGAACAGCGTCCTTTGGGTCCTGCTCCTGGAACATGGGGGATGTGCGGAGGAAGAAGGGGATGCTACCCTGGAACAGGGATGAGGAAGAGCCCATTAGCTCCCTCTAGCACCCTTCTTTTCAGCCTAGCAGCTCCTTGCTCTCTATGGAGCACACTAGGGAACAGCACAACCAACAGCACTGAGCCCTCGGCTAAGGGGCGGTTTTGTGGCCTGGCCTAAAAGGAAAGGGTTTGTACCTACAACATGAAAATAAAAGAACAGTAGCATGATCCAACCACAAGCTAAAGACATCTTTAACATGGGCAAGGAGAGACAGGCAGGAGATGGCACCACAAGACCAGAATTACCAAGGCTGCAAATGGGATTTGACTCTAGAGCCCTTTCCTACTTCCAAACCCTGCCCTAGCCAGCAGTAACCACAAATCTGCCTGAGAGAAGAGCTGCCAGAATTTCTGGAAGCCACAACTGGTCTCATCCCACTTCCCATTGGAGTGGGCAGCCTGCCACAGCATCTGTCTCATTCTCATTCCTGTCACAAGACCCCCCGAGAGGCCAAGCTCCAAGATACCCGCCTGTCTGGCCAGCAGCCATGCCCACTGATGCAGACCAGTCTGGGATGCACAAATTTGGTCTAATACTCCCTCAGGGTGCTCCACCACCCAGTATGCAAGGTCCTTTGAGCAGGAACCTTTGCAGACACAGAAAACATCAGATGAGACAATGGAGTCACTTTGGGGAAGAGCGGCATTCCAAACCTGGTCATTCCACCTCAACTCCACACTTCCAGGTAGTCACAGCAGGACACAGACCTGCAGCACCTCCTTATCACCAACCTCAGGCTCCTCTGACTCCTCGACAAAGAAGGCCTCTCCATTGTCTCCCAGCTTCATGTGCAGATCCACAGGCTCTCCATTGATTTCAACATCAACCTATCAAGGGACAGAAGCAGCCTGTCAATCTGATCCCCCTCATCCACTGGAGCACAGGGGCACTTCCTGAGGGAGGGGATGGGTTGAAGTTGCTCACAAGGGCTGATAGCCACACAGCCTTTGAGGCAAAGGACCTCTCCCAATTCTCATGCAGAGCACAATCCTCACTGGAAATGGATGGGCTCCATTTGGGGGCATCCCCTCAAAAACTTGGCAAGAGCCCCTTTCAGTGGGCTCCCATTCCCCTCAAACAAAGTCCTTCCATAACCTGTAGGTTAATAGAAAATCCTGGGCCTGGAGACACTGGAAAGAAAGTGTACCCCACGGCAGGCACCACTTACCACCTTCTCCTTGGAACGCAGCACTCCCAGCTTCCCAAAGCGTACATGAAAAGGGGAGCACTTGAAGGAGTTGTCAGGCTGCCTCACCACGACCACATCGATGCTGCCCGACAGGGTGGCGGGGTTCAGCTCCCGGTACAGCTCCTTCACCCTGATGAAGACGGTCTCAGCCAGCTGCCCCACGTAGTTCATGGTTTGAGACTGCAAGTGAGAGACAGGAATGAACTCAGGCAGGGAAAGAGAACTCCAGCAGCTAGAAGCAATGTGAGTTTACTCTAGGAGAGCCACGTCATGGCTGCAAACACAGCCCCATCATGGGGACAGGTAAGCCTCTTTCTAGAGAAACGGAGGCAAACACCTGAATGGCCTTGATGAACATCAGTCAGGGCCTCTGTGAGTACCAGGAAACAGAACAGAAGCCAGAGCATGAGTTATTGCATCCAGCTTGGAGGAGAGATGCCTTTGCTATTGGGATACACCACCACATTTGCCCCTTGGGACAGTAAATACAACCTCACAGCAACACTGCACAACCAAGTTGCCAATATCCCATTCAAACAAGAATTGGGCTGGCAGGAGACCTCCTGCCCTACACTGTCCTTAGAAATTCCCAAACAACTCAGGGCAGGTAGGAAGTCCAAGCAGCTGCATACACCATGGATTCATTTTGAACAAAGTCCAAACCTAACATTTCCCACTTGGAGGGGAAGGCATCCCACTTAGGCATTGCGGAATTGGCCAGACATGGCTCTTGTACAAGCCAGAACTTCCTGGTCTCCACATCTTGGCCCCTGCCACCATCATCCATCTTTCCAGGGAATCCCAGTAAAGGGGCCATGCTGCCCAGAGAACACCTGGACAGTTCTGCCACACTGCTCCCACAAGGCTGCACTCCAAGGTTGTACAGCTCCTGGTTTTCATAAGCAAGAACATCTGGAAGGAAAGCCTTGCCTACTTCCTGCTCATCCGCTCCCCTGCTCACATCCTTCAGCCGCTCACTCCCTGCATGGAGACAATTCCCATCCACCATGCTGGAGCAGAGGCCTGGCTGCCAAGCCTGAGAGCCACATGGTCCATGCTGGGCTTGCAGCACAGCCTTGCCTCCAGCCAGACAAAATGACACACATAGGCTCCAAACATCTCTCATGCAGCCCCACTTCCTGCAGCCCACTGCTGGCAGCTACTTCCTGGTCAATGCACTGAAGTCCCCGCAGTATTTCCCTGAAGATCTCTGTTTGGGTACTGGGTGCTGCTCCCAGGCCTCAGCCAGAGGAGCCCCTTGCTCCATTTGCTCAGCACTCAGCATCAGCAGGACAGCAGCACCACCAGGACAGAGATTGTGGTGTCAGCACATCGGGGCTGGGAACCACAGAGGCTGAGCCCAGCTCCCCCAGCTGCCAGCTCTGCACCTCACCTTGTCCCAGGCAGAGCAGGAAAACACAGGATGGCCACGATGAACAAAAGGAAACCTCTTGTGCTGGCAGCACATTCAGGTGATGGTGTGGTGTCCCCAGGGACTCTCAGCACAGCCCCCAGCACACAAAGGGCGGCTGGGGGGAATGGTTTCCTTACCCAAAGGGATGATGACAAACAAGTGCCATGCGGCAAGCCCTCTGCCCCAGCAGGTATCCAGCCTCTCCTATCTGTTTTGCACAAGCTCAGCCGTGCCCCATTCCCAGACATCCCTCCAGGAAGGCAGTCTGAGCGGGCAGTGGTTCCTGCTCCATGTCCTGTCCCCCACCTCTCTCTGACAGCCGGCTGCAAACCCAAATCCCAGATCCTCTCCAGGGGATGACAGCAGGGAAGTGCTAGCCAGCTCCCGAAGCTTCGGTGCTTCCATCAGCTCTGCTGTGAGTGGGGCCAGGGTCACGGGGCCACTCACCAACCTGCTGAGCCCAGCTTTCCCGGGAATTACTGCTGGGGCGGGCAGCCCTCCAGCTGCCTTCCCTGCTGTGCCGCAGAGCCTGGCAGCAAACGGGACAGAGCTCCTGGCTGCACAGAGAGGCAGTTTTGGAGAGGAGGAATGATCAGACTGACCCTGATGCTTCCAGGGCAGCACTGATGAGCTCCCAGCTGGGATATACAGACACAGACCTGAAAAGTGCACAGTTAAAGTCCTGGGCAGAGAAATCCCATAGGATTTGGGGTGGGAATTTGGCAATCCCCAGAAACAACCCCACACTGAGCATCACCTTCATGGTGAATGCAAGGTGCAAGAGCTCAACATAACACTGCAGCCACACAGCAAAACAAGTGCCAGGGCCATGTCCCCTCTGCAGTGCCACTGTCCCTCCTTGCCTCCATAGGCAGCTGCCCTCTCCCCAAGCATCTCATTGCTGGGGACTGCTCAGCATGGCTCTGGTACAGTTTTCAGCTCACTGAATTTAATTTCCTGTGGGCCTCACCTAGGACAGCTGGAGGAAGGCAGGGAATGGAGAGAAGCTTTTCCCCGCAGGCCTCAGCACCACCACGGATGGAGCAGGCCCATTAGGGAGGTGAAGGGTAGGCTATAGTCTGGAGAGAGATTAATAGGCAGACAGGGCAAGAGAGAGGGTCTTCAAGTCACATTCAATAAATAAACCCTCTAGAGGAATGGGGCATCTCCAGCCCTCAGTCCCCAAACCAGCCAGGATTGCAGCCCTCCACCACGCAGCTCTTGCGGAGGGTGAAGGGGACAGTCCTTCCCTGGTGAAGCAACACAGCTCACATTGTCCTCCAGAGTCACACAGCCTCCCAAAACAACCCAGGTACTGTGCTGGCACCAGCCTGCTCTGCTCCTGGGCCACCCACCAGCAGCACACCCTCCCCACATTAACATTAACATCCACATCCCCTCCATCACTCGCTGCAGACCAGCAGGACCTCCCCCATTACCTGGGCAGCTCTGAGCCTCAGCACCTGCTCGACTTCGGGGCAAAACTGAACCCCAGGGGCTGCTCCCTGCCGGCACAACACACCCTCAGCCCCTCCTCTCCTCACACCTGACCGGAGCGAGGGGCGGGCCCGTCGCCCCAGCAGCCCCGGGCTCCAGGGCCTGCTGAGCCGGTGAGGGCCCGGGCAGGCCCGGGTGGCTCTGCGGTGGCACAGGACACCCGGGGCTCACCCAACAGCCCCGTTCGCTCCAGCAGCTCCGGCCACAGCTGCCTTGTGCCCACGGAGACCCTTCCTTCTCCAACACACCGTCCCGCAAGGACGGCTTCATGAGACATTAAATGTGGCCAAAGCCCAGGGGGTCCTCTGCCCTGCACCATCTCCAGGGGGGTGGGAAAAGGGCATGGTGAAAGGAAAGCACAAAAAAGCAGACAATTGAAAAAAACTGGGGATCTCCAGATGTCAGGGAGCCTGACAGCAGTGGGGAAGTGATGTGGGAATAGCTGGGTGGACTCAGGTGAGAAACTGAGGAGGTGGGGTTTTTTTTGGCCCCCCAAAAAGAGCATTGACTCCCACCATACTGTAACTCCAGGGCACGGATGTGGCTGGTGTGGGCTCTGTTCTGTATTTACCCGACTCCTGTGCTGGTGATTCCCCAGCAGCCTCTCTGCTGGGTTTTGGAGTGATGGCGATTGAGTGGTGGCACTTTAGGGATGAAGGCTCTCCAGCACATCATTCATGGAGCTGACATTGTGCCGTGAGAGCAAGGAAATGCCGAAGCTGGAGGGTGGCTGCTTAGGATGTCATTCGTCCCTGAGAAGAAGGGTCCAAAGCTTATTGGTCCCAGCTGATGGGTGGATCTGCAGAAATGCCACAGCTCATTCCCAGGCAAGCCCTGTTACCTCCCAGTGCCTCACTTCCTTCAGCTATGCTGATGGCAATTGGAGGCACAGAGATCCTCCCTGTGCCCATCCGGTGCCAAGCATGGCCTGGACACAAGATCCCAGTCCCAACATGGGAATTTTCCTGAAGGCTGTGACAATCTGCTGAGGAAGGAAGATTTTCCTATTTTCCGGCAGCTTAGTGTTCTGAGAGCTCTGCCCCTAGGTGAAATTGGACTGAAAGCAGCTATTGTGGGTGGCTGGGCATGGCTGCAGTCCCTGAGGAGGGTGGGCTGGCACTGCAGGGTGGGCAGCTGCCACCAAACCCCACAGCCCATGGCCAGGTCACTGAGCACTTGTGCCCAGCAGGGAGGGAGCCTGCTGGAACCTCCAGCAAGACACCTTGGGTGACACTTCAGGTGCAGTCCTTAGACCAGTGCTCACTGATGCCACTGGAGCAGGTCTCACCCAGGGCAGGGGGTTACACCCTGGAAGCCCTGAGGCCCTAACACAACCCCCAGGGCTGGGACACAAAAGCAAGGACAGATCTGGGCTGCAGATGCCTGGTAACTGATAAAAATGCTGCCGAGGACATTCAACAGAGGACATTTGAGTGCAGGACACCATTTCTTCCTCAGCCAGACAAGTGCATCTGCAGGTGAGCACGGAGAAGGAATGGAAAGCCAGCAGGAGCATGTGGACAGTTCAGCCTTGTTGTGGCTCCAAGCCCCCACCCCCAGGAAACAGGGATGAGCTCCTGGCACTTGGGCATCCTGAAGAAGTACACTCTCCCTCACTTACCTCCAAGGCTCCTTGCCCAGCTGGTTTTCTCCACCAAGCCTTACCCCTGGTTCCTGACACACCAATCTTTGCTCATGCCCCCATGCCCCTGCAGCAGATGCCCAGCTGTGCCATGGCCTTACTGGGTGATGGCTGTCCCTCCCTGCATCCTACCCTGCAATCCAGCCCTTTACTTCCCTCTTCTTTCCTTCTTTCTCCTCCAAGAAGCTTAGAGCACTTTTAATTGCCATGGTAATTTTTTTCAAAGCCATAAAATCATCCTTAGTTCCTGCCAGCTGCTTTCCATACTTCTTCTTACTCCCCTTTCCTCTTTTTCAGAAGGTGAGCCTTGCAGATCCATCCCTCCCTGTGCTCATAACCCTGTGCACCCCAATTTCTGTGTGTATCTTGTGCATCCTCCCCCAGGAGCTGCTCCAACAGGGAGAGGTGTCTTCATCCTTTTGGGAACTCCACAACTCACAGATGTTTGCAATGAGCCTTTGCAAAACAAGACAGATTTTTTAATTAGTCAACTGAGATGCAGTATTTTCAGCTCCTTGCATTCCCAGAAGCTCACACCCACGTTCATCTTGGCAGCTTTTGTCCTGCATCCCAGCACTCCCAATCTGTCCCAGATGACAGCCTTCACCCTGCATGAGTCTCCACTGCCTTGTGGGTTGCCTGTGCCTCCACTGACTGCAGTGCTGAAAGTCTACATCCTGAGATCCTGGGCCTCTCTAGAAAAACGCCATCCATCCATCCATCCATCCATCCATCCATCCATCCATCCCATCCCATCCCATCCCATCCCATCCCATCCCATCCCATCCCATCCCATCCACCCATCCATCCACCCACCCACCCATCCACTAGGCAGTTGAGAGCATCCAGGAGACTCCTAAGTTTTCCTCTGTCCTGAAAAAGCAAGTCATGCCTTCAGTTGCAGGATGGGAGAGTGGACAAGCTGTGTCAAAAAGATGGGCTTGTTTTTCCCCCTCTTTGCATTTTGACAGCTGCTGCAGCCCAGCCAGGCCACAGCCAATTCTCCAGCTGCCTCCAAGGTGGGAGTTCATGAGGGGCTTTCCTCCTCCCTTTACCAGTACATTATTTCTCTGGGTTTTTCCCAGCTGCTTGATGTCATATTTGAGCTGCCTGCCAGTCCCTTAGGATGCATCTCCTTGGATCCTCCTTTGCTCCCTGCCTCTTCATGGGTCTGGGGTGAAATGTTTGGAGGGAGGGTGGACAATCTAGCACTGAGACAGACTCAGGGAGCTGGCCAACCCTCCTGCCTTCATGCTGGCTGAGACCTGACACAGCTCAGCTCACCAGAGACTGCAGAGGACAGGATGGGAACCAAGTTGACTGAAAAAGGGTCTTCCTTTGCTTTGCAGAGAAGTGAAGCTGGGGCTGGAACAGGAGAAATCCCTCCAGCTGTGGGGCTCAGCCAGTAGCTGGGGACACCAGCACTGTCTGATGGCTGGAAGCCTATATTGCAAACCCCTGCAGCACCCGAATCTTTGCACTCCTGAGCCAGGAAACTGTTCTCCTGTTCCCTTTCCCGCACCAGAAGGATGTTCCAGGACCTCACTCTTCTGTGGCACAATTCTCTGATGACCACCAGCCTGGCTCCTTTCTCCCCGGGTCTGCTGTCTTTACCTTCACCAGTGTCCCCTTTACATGGGGGCTTCCTGAGATGCTGGCAAAACCCAGGCAGCAGCCAGGCAGGCTGAGGCACAGCTCTAAAGATGCCTTTTCCTGAATGCTGTGCACTGAGCAGGATGCTGCAGGCACCACACCAGAGCCATCGGGCTGGGCGGCAGCAGTCAATCAATCCATCAGATCTAAGATCCCTGTGCCGGGCAGCTCCCTGGAGCAGCTGCCTGCTGCTGGCAGGGCTGTCATCCCTGACTGACATTCCTCTGCACTGACCCTCCAGGGAATCCCTGCCAGAGACTGGGATGTGAAAGGGCTTTCTCATTATCATGGCCTCTTCTCCCAGCAGGGAGAAACAGCGTTTTAAGAGGAGGGGGAGCTCGGGGAAGGCTGGCAGAGCTTCCTGACCCTCAGCTGACTGGGCTGGGGCTCCCATTTCCTTTCCTGGATCAACAAAGAGCTCCAGAGGCTTGTGAAAGGGGTGATTCAGCAAAACAGGATGAGAGGAGAGGCAGAAACACCAAGTCAGCACAGCTGGATGGGGTGAAATTCCCATCCTGTGAAAGCCACGGGGAGCATGGCTCAGGTGCTCTACTCCCTCAGGCACAGGAACAACTCCTGAAAGTCCAGCTGTTCTGCATACCAGCCCTGGAGTCAGGAATACAACAGGAAAACAGTGTTGTTGGTTTTGTTTTTTCTTTGCCATTCCCAGAAAGATCAAGTCAGACTGGCCTGGCATGCGATGGAGTGGGTGGGAAAGCCATTTTGCCTGAAGAGGAGGAAATGCCATCCTCAGTCCCCAATCACAAGCATTGAAAAAGCTGAATTACAGCCGCAGGACTGGTTCAAACCATCCGTTCTGGTTTAAAAACATGCTCTGCTGATTTGGCTCCTAGTTTCTGACCTGTTGGAAGTTCACATTTCTTCTGTAAACACAAAGGGTTCAAGCTTACTTAAAAAGAAAAACCAGAAAGCTGCAATTCCCACGCAGTTGTGTGGCTCCAAGAGCCAGGGATTGCAGAGAAATCCAGCCATACACACAAACTGGGAGAGCTGACAGCCCTGAACAAAACATGGTCCTAAAAAATGAAGTCTCTGAACTGAGAGCCCTCAGCTTTTGTGTCCCAGCTGCTGACAAATCCAGCCAGGACCTCTAAAGCCAACAGCTTTAGATAAGCGACATATTTACATCAATGTAACTGTGAGCAAAGTCTGACCATCAGCTCCCAATCCAGGAGAAGTGGGATGACGTACACATTTAGGCAGCTGGAAAATCTTTTATCTTTTGTCCAAAGCTGGTGTCTGATTTCAAGACAAGATCTTTCCAAGCCACGCTTTATTTAAAATAAATAGTTGGTACTCAGTTCGATTCCTGACCTGCTCACGGCAGGCTGGGAGTTGACGCTGCCAAAACTTTGGGGTGCAGCAATTTGGGCACGCCAAGCACCTCTCCAGTCCGGGGAGTGCGGGGGGCCGGAGAGGAGTTCTGGGGTCAGCCCCCCCCAAGCGCAGCTCCTCCCGTGGCTGTACCCCTGAGCCCCCCGCCCGCAGCAGCCTCCCTCCTTCCCGGATGGGACAGTCCCACCTCCCCGGGGGACACCGGCTGGGAACGGGAAGGGGCTGGGGGCTTCCAGCCATCCATGCCCGATCCACCGCGTTGGACCCGGTGCAGGGCTGCCCGCCCCGAGCCGCCCGCGGTGCTTGACAGCGCTGATGGAGATCACGGACAGACCGGACTCGCCGCCCGCCGCTGGCCGGTCCTGCTCCCCGCGGGGAGCGGCAAGGGGGGCGGGGGCAGCGGGGTGCCGTGTGCCCCGCTCCGCGCCCGGCCCGCGGGGGTGGCCGCACGCTCCTCATCACCCTCCCCGTGTTCGGTGCTGCTCCCCGGGACGCGCACCCCACGGGCGCTCGGGGGGCTCCTACGAGCACCCGGGGCAAACCGCGGTGCAGGCGCTCGCCGCACTCCCCGGTGCCCGGTCCCAGTCCAGACCCCGGCGCCCGGTCCCAGCCCAGATCCCGGTGCCCGATCCCGGTCCCGGTGCCGGTCCCGGGGCTGTCCCCACCCGCCCGGTGTCGCCCCGCGCAGGCGCGCTGCGGCCGGCTGCGGTGACGTCAGCGCCCCCCCGCCCGGCGATGGAGCCCGGCTGATGCCGGTGTGTGTCGCGCCCGCCCGCCCCGCGCTCCCCCCGCCGATGCCTGCGCTCGGCGGCGCCCGCCCGCCCCGCTGCGCCGCCCGCCCCGCGCTCGGGGCCGGGGCCTCCGCCGGACCGCACCGGACCGGACCGCCCCGCACCGAGCCCCGCCGAGCCGCCACGGACCTGCCGCGGGTGAGTGCCCGGCGCCCGGCGCGGCGGGGAGGGTCCCGCGCCCCGCGCTTCTGTCCCGCCCGCACCCACTGTCCCCGGTACCCCCCGCACCGGCGAGCCCCCGGCAGGTGCGGGGCAGTGGGGCCGAGGCGGTCGCGCAGCCCCCGTCCCTGTGCGGGGCGCGCAGCCGGTGGTCGGGACACGCGTGGACCCCCCCACGCCGCCGCCGCCCCGGTGCGCCCAGCCCTGCCCTGCCGCTGGCCGGGGACCGGCGGGGCTGCGCTGCCGTGGGCTCGCCGGCAATTAAAATTGAAATAAATCCAATTAAAAATCCGGTCCCGCCGCGGTGGGAGCTTTGCGTGAGCACCCCGCTGTGCGGGGCGGCCCGGGACCCACCCGGCTGCGTGGGGCAGCTCGGGACCCCTCTCCCTCGGGGTGGTCTGGCTTGTTTTTCCTTTAGTTTGGGTTTTTAGAGGTAGAAAAGTGCTTTTTCGCAGCCTTCATTAGCTGCTCGCTCCACGGACAGCGGGGCAGCAGACCCCACTCGTGTCGCAGCTTGGGGGTCGGAGGGTTGGTCACGGTGGGGATTTTTGGAGCTCCTGGTGTTGCGGCAGTGGCAGGTTTAAAGTGCCGATGCTTGGGACAAACCGGCATGCGAGCAGACGGCATCTCGCTGTTGTCACAGGTAGGAAAACTGAGCGGCCGCTAAGTGACGAGCCCGAGGCCGCACAGGAAATCTGTGGTGGAGCTGGGGCTAAACCCCAGATTTCCCGTTCGCTGCTTTCCTTGCCTGGCTGGGGGCAGTGGTTTAACCTCGCACCCTCGGGCTGCCGGGGTAAAGTCCTGCCTGGGCTATGCCTGGGCTGTGCCAGGGCTCCTGCAGTGGCAGCCGTGCATGTGGCCAGGTGCCAGCGCACCATGGCCTCTCCGCTCCAAGAGGTGGATTTGGAGAGCAGAGCTGTCCCTTTGGATGGGATATGGGTCCAAGGTGGAGAGTGGGTGTGTGCCCCTTGGGTGTCAAATTTGCTTGGCCAGCTGGCCTGCGTGAGAAGTGGCCCCATCCTCCTGCTCAGGGCACACTTTGTCTGTGCCCTAAAATCTCAAACAATAAGGTTTTTCAAATGAGTTCTCTGCTATTCTGGTTTCGTGATGGGAAACTTTTGTGGGTGAGGTAGGTGATGTGTCTTGTCAGGCCATGTGACGTACCTAGAAAAATTCATATACATGCCTTTCTTGGTCTGATTTTTCCCATTTCTGCCCCATTAAGGGCATCTGCTCTGCTCAGCCATAGGCTTTCTCTCTGCCCAGTGCCATAGGGTGGCTCCAGTCAGACAGGGAGGGTTTCCCTGCTCCTCTCCCTGACCACCTACTCTGGCTGCAGTCTCCAAACAAGGATCGTAGTGTCCTGAGGAACGTTTCTCCATGGATAGGAAGCCAGAAGTTTACTTCATTATCTGGAACAGCTTAATCTAAACTAATCTCTCTTTAAGAGATGAGGAGGAAGGGAAAAACACCCAGATGCTCAGAAGCATTTTATTTGCCGTAAAAGAAAACAGCAATTTAATGATAACTTCTATTAACTAGGTTGGGTCTGTGACCTTGATGTATTTTACAACATAGCTGAGAAGAGGGAGCAGACTGTTCCAGTCTGTTTATTGTTTCCTCTTCGTGCATCCCAGTAACTTGCAGCACGCGGATGCCCACACAGTTCTGGAGTCCTGACCCACCTTTGGGGGTGGGAAAGAGGAGGCTGTTGGATCTGATTTGCTTCAGATATAGCCTAATCTGTAGCTGGTGTTAATTATATTATAGATGGGTTGGGATTTAGCATAGGTTTTTCTGACAGGGCTCAGCCTCCGCAATTCTTGCTACTGTAGAAAAGCTGTAGTAACTTGAAGCCCTGAAGTCACTCGTGGGAGCACATCCCTGTCAATAAATTCCTTGTTGTAAAGCCAAGTGAAACCAGCCCCATGGGGACCGCTGGCTTTCATTGGGGAGGCACAGGGAGGGATGCAGGCGGTCCTGACAGCCTGGAGCGGGGAAGCCAGGAGCAGGTGAGCCAGGCTGGTGGTGGGAGCCATCTGGGTTATCAGCATAGGGAGATTTAAACAGCAGTGTGGCTCCAGTTCTCCTTTATATAAGTCTGTCTCCTTGCTCTGCAGGTTTTTCCTTCTATTTAGACCTGCTCCTCCCCTCCAAAATCGCAGTCCCCTTGTGTATGCGAGCTTTACCCTCCGCCTTGGTTACTATGGTGTTACTATGTAAAAACAGCTCATCTGTTAGCTGCGGGAATTATCTGCAACTTGTGTTTGCAGTCCAGCCCTGGGACACGGGCCTGTGTCCATCCCCTGTCCAGCCGGTCCCTGTCTGTGTGATGGGACAGGTCTGGAGGCACATTGTCTGCAGGGCACGGCTGTGTCTTGGTCCTACGGGACCTCGTGCAGGTTTTTGGGCACCAGGATCCCATTGCTCTGTGCAAGGCTGTCACACAGGTGCATCTCTTGCTGTTCCTGAATGTGGGACAGTATCTGTGCAGTGATGAGCCCTGCAAGACCTGCTCACATTCATCCCCTCCAGGGACTGGGCCGACTGCAGACAGGGCGTCAGCTTCCCCTGAAAACTGTTGGGAATGGAGACAAATAACTGGTGGTCTGTGGGAATCTGTGCAAGCAAAAGGCAGGAGGTTGTAGCAGACATCTCCCCCCTATCCTGCTCAGCTCCCCAGCTTGTGCAAGTGCACCCCCATGGGCTGGCTCGTTTCTGCCCACTTCACCACCGCAGGTCCCTTGCCGCCCTTCGCCTGATGTTATTATTCCTTTCTGTCTTTTCCCCCTGATTTGCATGTAAAAAAGCATGAGGGAGGTTCACCCCATGGAGAGGTCCTTGGTTTGCTCACGGCTAATGTAAATTACTGGCGCCCTCATTCTTGCAGGGAGCTGGTGTCACCCTGGAATAGAGGGTTTTTGTTGGGAGAGCAGGAGCCCGGAGCCAGGTCCAGGTTCCCTGCACATCCTAAGGGTGATTTGCCCCATGCAGACTAGAATTACGCTGAGTTGCCTCTCTCTTTGCATTAACTACATAGAAGCCCAGGAGGATTATGTTAGTAATAAACACCTCTTCAAGGTGGAATGAGTCTAGTCCTGCTGTGGAGGCTAATTTGGAGAAGATCCTGTTTGCTGGTACCTGATGGTCTTTGCAGCCTCTCTCCCTCCGGCAGCTGTGATGGCTCTTCTGCTTTAAGTAGAAGAGGGGTGATGTTTCCAATTATAAAGGAAAAAGTCTTGTACTTCTCCCCTTCTTTGTTTGTTTGGTTTTTCTCTTTTTTTTTTTTCCCTCTTGACAAATGTTCTAAATAACAATGCTTAACATACAAATGGAGTGAGCTTGCGTGAAGTGGTTGTGAAGGTTTGGTTGGGGAGGACTGTGGTGGAGCTCAAGGAGCTGGTGATGACACAAGGCACAAGGGCAGAGCCGAGGAGGTTGGGTTGTCACCAGAGCAGTCACAGCCATGGCAGTGGTGGCTCATCTCCACGTGGAGGACAGTCTCATGCGCTTCAAAGGCTTTGTGGTTTCTCTTTCCTCTCCCCATTCAGAGGGACACTGTGTGAGGCTGCCCTCTCCTTGTTCTACAGGCACAATAAGGGGATATTTAACTGAACTCCCTTTTATATGAGTGCTCTTCACTCCTTATTCCTGCTTTTTTTTTTTAATTAGAAATAGAAAAATTGGAGAATGAGCCTTCCACACTGTGTGTCCAGTTGTAGTCATGGCGTCTGTAATATTCCTCCTACTGCAGGCGAGCACTGCGCTCATAGCCAGGCACCTCGTGTGTTTTAGCACTTGCTAGGGGAAAAAAATGAAATAAAATAACATGGTGTTGAGGTTGCAAAAGTTTCCATTATAGCTCCACCCAAGCACTTCTGCCTAGTAATGCTCAGAAAATTCAGTCTGGGTGATGGGGCTTCCCTGCCTGCCTTGCTGCTGGGCTGCTTGGGGTGAAGGGGAGTAACTTTTGGTTTTGTTTTTGTTTGGTTTTTTTCTTTTAATACAGAGATGCTTGAGAGTCATGTCAGGAATAGAGTGGGGAATGAGCTCTGGCACCTGGCTCCTTAATAAAGAACCTGGGTGGGACACGTTTAAATTGCAAGGACTCAAAAATTCACGGAGCAAGACGCGGATGGATCAGTTGAAAAGGGTTTCAAGGGGGGCAAGGTAGCTCTTTGTTATTTGTGTCAGTGTCGTTTAACTCTTTTTCTCCTGAAGATGTTGTCTTGTTGTTTTTTTCAGGCCGATTTTGTCCCAGTGGTGTTAAAGGGCATCAGTTTGCTCGTCTGGGAAGGATAAGAAGGGAGTTAGTTGCTCCTGGAGCATGGCTTGGTGTGCGGGATGCTTGCAAATGCTCTGCTCTCATGCCTCAATAAATAAAGAGGTTTTCATGGGACTTATAAAAAACTTCTCTTTTGGAAATAGGTCAAGCAAATATTTATTTCCCTAAGGTGTCATGCCAGTGTTGTACAAATACTTGAATGGGTAGCCATTTTATTTTTCCTTGCTTTGTTTCTTCTTAAGCACATTCAGTTCTTTTCTTTCCAGTGGTGTAGGGACACACATTAATAATTGTATGTAATCAGTCCTGTCTCTCTCTCCATCTGCAAGTCTGTGCTTCTCCTGTGGGCTTGTGCTCTACAGTTGCAGTGCTGTAATTAGGAAACTGTGACACTTTTTTCTTTATATTCAGATGCTTCTCAGCTTTGGGGATATTTTTTGTTCTCCAGAAGAGTTTCAGGTCAATGGTGGGTCAGCTGCCATAATGAATTTAAAAACAAAACTCTCAGAACACAGCAAAGCTCAACAAAATGGCCACACTGGTGTCTTGTTGCCTGTCCTAAAGCCTCAGCCATGGTGCTGTTGTTCCTTTGGAAAGTAAGTCTAATGTCTGGGTTGTCCCACAGATGGAGAGTGCAGTTACTGCCAAAAGCTTGTGCCATGCTGTCTGATGGAGCTCCTTCTGTCTTCCCCAAATAGTCAGGGATCAGTCGGTTGCTGTTTGTCTTTTAAGAGAGATTGAAACTTCTTGTCTGCTCTTGAAATGGTAAAAATAAAGAGTTTATTGAAGAGGACAAAAATTAGGCTTGAGGTCTTGAGTACTTGATCCTGCAGTTGTTCATCTGCAGATCTCCTCGATGTAGGAGTAGAAAAGGTCTGTGCTGGAGTGCTTGGAGTGTACTTTGTGTAAGAGGATGTTTCAGATGGGGTTATCTAGGATGCTGTTTGATGTGTAGCATGTTTAATGAACTGAAGTCTTGGGTCTCTGCGTGAAGGATCCAAATGCATTCCTGGCTCCTCATGCTCATACTCAGGGCAGGCTGCAGTGGCTGGAGATCTTCCTGGTGGCTCCAGGTGGCTGCTTTGGGGCACGAGTAGCACAAGGATCATTCCAGCTTCCCATGCTGGAAAGCACTGGGCTCTCTCTTACAGCCTGCAGCCTTCAGGCTCTGGCCAGCCTTGCGGAGGTGGGCACCTCTCAACCAGCACTGCGAGCAGGTGGCTTTGGAGACCTTGAAGGGTTGAAGGTGATGTCATTTTTCACAGCCCTGGTAAGACAGGTGTTTGCACTTTGCATTAAAGGTTAATTGGCTCTTGCTGTGTTCCTGGTGTGGGGTGGTCGATAGAGACAGGTCACCCTGACACCTGTGCTGGAGGCTGTGCAAGCCTGGTGTGTGTTGTGCTTTGATTTGTTAAACAGGATGTAAAAGCAGGTTCCCCTTCTGAAACGCATCCTGCTCTTTCTTTCTCTGCTAGGAATAATTTCCATGCCAGAAAATATTTAAGAGAAGGGAGTGTCTCTATTTTGTAGAGGCAGAGCTGTCTTAAACCCAAAAACCCAAGCACAGAACCCCTCAGCTGTGCTGGCACAGGGGAGGCAGGCTGTGGTCTGGGCTGTGAGCAAGCAAATGGTGTGACTATTTCGTTTAGACCATAATCCACCTGTTGGGCTTCACTCCCCCAGCCCTGCATGCACTGGGAAGTGCAGCAGATGTTTTAAATGGCAGCCAGCACTCCCTGCTCCAGTGCCTGGCATCTCTGTGTTGCTTTACAGGCAGGAAAGACAGAGACTGAGGATGATGTAGCAACTGCTGCAGGTTTGCAGGTCCTTTGCTTTTAGTTGTTTTCTCACTGTTGTTTTTCTGTCTCGGTGGTGTGGTGTTGTCCTGCTCTCCCAGCCCTGAGCTGTGTTTGCTCTGCCATGTGCCAGCATAATTTCTGGAGGCTGGAAATTTGGCCCTGGGAATTGCAGTAGTGCTTATTAGAGCACTAGAAATGAAGGTGCTTTGGAGGAGGCATCTTTGGTGTGCTGGGGATTAATTTTTGCAAAGCCCCTCTCCTGTGAATGGTCACCGTGTGTCCACCTGCTCCTATCCCTTTTCCAAGCTCCTTTTGCTACTCTATGCTCTCCTAATTTTCGTGGCATCCTTCTCTTGCTTTGTCAGTTTTTTAGGTGTGGGTTTTCGATCTTATTTTCTGTTGTGAGGTCACCTGTGTGTTTCTCTTTGGTGTTGCAGGACATTGCTTTTCTTGTTACCCTCAGGTTAGGTCTCAGAGCAGCTTGTGGGTGCCCAACAGTTTGCTCAGCAGGAGATTCAGGTGTTTAAAGGCATTTTTAAGCCTTCGTGCTCCTACTTTGAGCTTCTGTGGCACCTAGGTTAGGTTTTTATTGTTTGTTTTTTTGTGGTTTTTTTATTGTAGTTTTCAAGGGGATGGTTGGAATGGAGAGGATGGGGGTGAGCGGAGGATGGGGGAACAACAGAGGTGTTGATGAACATGGGAGAGTTGCACTGCCTTCCCAAAATATCTGCTCCGTGAATTTAATTTCTGCTCTGCTCCGTAATGCTGGAAAATGCAGCCCTGTGCGTCTGCTCTGCTGGGGCTGAGTTTTTCAGGGCATTGTAGGCATGAGGCTGGGAAGAAAAGGAAAAAAAAACCCCAAAACCATGTTGAATGTAAAATGTCATTGATTTCTTTCTCTATTTTTTTGTATTTTTCGTCTAATTTAATCAATTCCCTACTGTGTTGTAAATTCCAAATGTGAATGGGAAATAATCTCACCAGTACAATAATTAGCATGTAACCAGCAGATGAAGAAAACCCAAACTGCTGAGCTGATTGGTGAATGCTGACTGTTTTCCGAATTAATTTCAATAATCACATCTCCCATTAAAAAGAAGACGGGGCGGGGAGGAAGTCTTAAATTTTCGTCAAGCTCAATGTAGTGAAAAATGGTATGTGCACTGTAACTGTTCTGCATGTGATTAGAAAAAAGAGCCGAGGGAGGTTCTCGGTGCTGAATTAGCAACAAAGTATTGCTAATTTTGCAACGGAGAAGCTCAATTTCACCTGCTTTTTTTGGGAAGAGAAATACAATTGTAAGTCAAATATCCGTAATTTTATGTAGGTGTGTAACAGTAAATAGTCTACTGGAAGAGGAAAACATTCCCTCGCAGTCGTGCTTTGCTGCAGGATGCAAAAACAAGTCCACTGGAGACCATCAGTAGTGAAATATGTTTACTGTGCATCCATCCAGCTCCCAAATATTTTGTTGTTGTGTTTTGAAGGGAAGGATGGAAATTGGTGTTTACAAAGGGGTGATTTCAGCACATCCAGGAGCTGCACACCCTCTTCACACAGGGATCTGCAGCCCTGCTCTGCTCTCCTCTGATGCTTTTTTTTGGCTGGTTCTGCCCCAAAGGTGTGTGTTGTGTGGAGGAGGGAGAGATTCTCTTTCAGCCTTGATACCTCCATGGTGTCACACCCAGACAGCCCCAGGAAAGGTCACCTCTGCAGAGCTGTACCTGGCAGCTGGTCTAATTACGCACCTGAATTCACAGTCAGGATTAGCAGAGATGATTTTATCTCCTAATGATGTTTTTCCCCTCCTGGCCATGCCACCTCACCCTGAGGGCTTATTTTTGAACAGCAAAGTGCAGGTGATGCTGCAACGAGGTGTTGGACCAGAGCATCACTGTAGAGATGCTTTTTAGTTGCAGTTCAAACTCAATTTTAGTAACATTAGCTAAATTGTGATAAAGCTTGGTGCTTGTGGGCTTAAAACTATTTCACTTAGAAGTGCAGGGATGGTCTGCTGAAGCCCTGACCATACAAGTGGTGAGTCCACGCTGTGCTGCAGTGCTGAGAAATCCTGGAGTGTGTGATGGAGCAACGTTTTATTGATGCAAAATGCTCACTGTGGCATGAGGCTGGCACTCCCATGTGCTCCCTGTTTTCAGAGTGGGGAATGACACCTGCCCAGAGCCACCCATGGTGCGACAGCCAGGAAGGAGACCAGATTATAGAGAGCATCCCTGGTGTGTGGCACTTGGGTCCTCTCCCTCTCAAAAGCTCAGAATATGATGGTGTATGATATTATTGTCATTTATTATTTAAAAAACAATTTTAAAAAGTCAGGCCAGCCCAAGTGCTTTGAAACAGAATTTATTATTTTATCAATTTGAGCCCAGTGCACTGTGGGAAGGTCTGCAAGTGGATCGCTATGGGATTTTCTTTGCATGTTTTCCTAATGTTGGAGACAGTCTCAAAGAAGTATCGCATTGTTTCATTTCCCCTCTACACTTGATGTTTTTTTAAAAATAAATCTAATGTCAACAACCCTACAATAACCAGTGAGTGAATATGCATGTTCTGCATCCAGTTAATTTTTAAATTTTTTTTTTTTTTGTGAAAAGCAAGATTTAGCTGGCAATCATGTTATGAGCCATGGATAAAAATTTATGTTTTAAACCATCTCTCTGATGGCTTTTTCTTTTTGCCTTTTTAAAAAGCCATGAATCAAGCTAGAGACTGAAAATACACAAAGCAGAGACTGAGAAAAGTCGTTTGAGGTGAGTAAACAAGTTGGCTTTTTTTGTTTAATGAAAGCCCAAAAAATGGCCCACTGCCACTGTGTATGTTAAGGGTACCTTAAATACAGAGTGTCCTTCAGTGCTGACAGGCATCCCAAACACCTTTTATAATAAACCTCTAATTATAGCTTAGTGACTCCATAGGTTCTCTGGATCAGCTTGGGAATATTACACTGAAATCAGGGAGAATATTTATATTTTCTGTGACTTATCAGTTAACCACTTTTAGAGCTGAACTTGGTGAGTGTGATTTATGGTGTGCTAGAGAGTTATGCTTGCTGCTTCATGATACAATTTTGGGGTTAAACTCTGCATTTTGGGAAATACTTCCTGAATGCATCAGGATGGATTCCCAAATCCAGACCCCAGCTGAGCTGGTTGGAAAAGGGTTCGGCTGGTGGCCAGTGCCTGCAGCCCATTGCCATCTCTTGATGTCTGGCTCTTGGGGCTCTTGGATTAAAGCCCAGCACTCAGAACCAGGGACTTCAATGAAAAACTCAGCTTCTTAAAGGGAAACAAAACCTCCAGAGCTTTGTGGTTATGGAGAAAAGCTGGAAAATGGGAATTCTTGGGCAGAGAGTAGTAGGGAGATGCATGAGGCTGGTTGTTTCTCAGACTGGGAACAGTGCCATGGGGTCCTGGGCTTGACTTATGGCTTTAGCAGTTGGCATGGCAGACACTGGTAGGTTGGTTCTTTCCTCCTCTGTTTATTTATTTCTTCCCTCCTTCATTTTAATACGGTCTCCTGGGAGATTCCAGCTGAAGTCTATTAATTGCTGAGATGTTTCTTTTCCCCCGTGTCGTGGATGCTGGGTCCAGTTTGGCTGGGGTTGTTTCTGGCACAAAGGGAGGAGCAGCAGGACACAAGAGCTGTGCTTGCGTTGGGTTTGTGTTTGTGTGTCCTGCAGAGGTTCCCTGTAGGAGTTACACACTCCTGTTGAGGCTCAGCCACACTTCCACAGCAGCAGCAAAGCCACTGCTCTCTGTCCCCGAGGCTTGTCCTCCTCCATCAGGAGCTCTGTGTGTCACCCAGACTTTGATGGACCTTGCCGAGTCAATGTGGGGTTTTATTTCGATTTATACTTGCCTTCCAAGCTTAAGTTGGAGGTTTGTGAGGCAGCTGATCTGATGCTAAGGGATAACCTTGGACAGCTTTCTGTTGGTCCAGAAAGTCTTGGAGAGGTCTGGTAGGTTCCCCCCAAAAAGTAGTCACCAGTGGGTCACTGCAAAATCCTGAGGCTGAATCAAATCAAGTGATAATTCATCAAAGGCTCCTTCTGCTTGGCCATCGCTTCTTGAAAATCTGGACCACTTTGCCATCCTTCTTGAGAGATTTTCTCCAGAATTGTGTCTAGATGCCTTTTTTCCCCCCCATTCTGATCAAATCTGAGGTCCTTGTGACCCCAAGAGCTGAAGCTTCTCTTAAGCTGATGCTCCCTGCAAGGGCATTTTTTCTCTCTCCAAGTATTTTGGAGCTCGTGATAAAATTGCAAGGCTTTGGCAGTGCCCATTTGGGTGCTATTTGTGTGCCAAACCCTGCTGAATACATCTTTTATCACAGATTTGTAACAGTAGCTGTTGGAGGGGAGCTTCACGGGAGAAGTGCTTTCAGAAGAATGCTTTTGTAAGGGAACACTGTCCTGAAAAAAAAAAAAAAAAGGACCTTGCAGGCAGAAAAAAAAAAAAAAAGAAAAAAAAAGCCCAACATTTTTCATGTGTTCATGTTGTAAAATTTGCCCATTAATTTGGGTGAATAAGGTTTTGCTTCCATTTCTAGACAATTTTGTTTGTCCTCTTTGTACAAACAAGCACTGTTGTGCTCCAGGCATTTTTTTGGGGGGGAGTGGGGGGGAAAGAAAGACCTTTAGGTTCAGCTAAGAGATGCCAGAGTCCTTGTTTTGTGTCACTGTCCCCAGGCTGAGCCCCAGCCAGGTCCCTGCAGGAGCTGGGATTGGGACCCAGCTGGCACTTTGCTCAGACTGGCCTCGTTCGTAGTGTGGGGAGCGAACTCGGAAGATGAGTCTGTTCATCTGCTCCATCTTAATAGGGGAATTTAAGGAGAAGGAAAGGCAGGAGGGTTTCTGAGCAGTGGATGGAGTGGTGATGGAGGATGTGCAACCTCTGGGATGGGGCTCTGGGGGGCTCAGCTCTTGTCTCTGCTCGGGGTCCCACTGACGCTCCCTTTGTGGCCACTGCTGAGTTGAGCTGTGTCCGGTCTCTGCAAGAGCCTGGTATTTCTCAATGTCAGAAACATAAAGCTTGTCCTCCCACATGTTTGCCTCATAATTATAACTGCTTTTCCTTTAATAAAAGGATTTTTCATGGGAAGACTTGCTTTAAAATCACGCTAGTGTCTGAAAGTGTTTTGGCTGCTGAGCATCCCTGCTCTGAGGAAGGCGAACATGGTGCTTTGCTCCATTTCCAGTTTTGGTTTGGATCATCATATGTTGTTCTTGAGTAGCCATTTACTCTCCTTCCCATCTTCTTTGGCACAGAACAAGAGAATAAAACATTAAAAGAGGAATGTGATTATAATCCTGTAAAAACTGTCACATGAATTTGGCAGTGGTTGCAGCCTGTGAGTGTAATACATAATATTATATTCATTTTTAAAAATTATTAGATTTCAAGCTGACAGTTTAAATGACAAGTCACCTTAAAAAGATATTATGGCCAGTGTAAAGACTGTCAGTGGGGTTTTTTCTTTGCTAACTGTGGAGTTTTCAAGGTCTGTGCTTCCAAAAAAATAAGAACCTTTGGCTTTTGCCAAGCTGCATGTGGAAGCTGAGAGCAATGAGGTCCCTTGTATTAATAATTTGTATTATAATAGCATTGTCACTGCTGGCTCCCAGGCTTTTTTTATCCCTGACTTAATGGCAGGGCTGCCTGTCAAAGGGAATTTTTGTTGGAAAAAAACTTATTTTTGCTTTTGTTGTCTCTTCGCTCCCACAAACTGTATGTGAATGGGACCAGTAAGTGCAGCTGGGAGAGGCTGGAGATAAGGGCAGAGGAGCTGTTCAGCCATGTTAGTGAATGTATTGACAGTTTAAATATGGTACTCGGCATGGAAAGCAGATCCTGGGGGACTGACAGAGTTCCCCATCCCAGAATATCCCAGCTCACAGCAGGAGATGAAGCTAAAGATGCCAAAACCTCCAGGCAGTGCAGGAACGGAGCTGCAGCTTCCCACGTCCTGCTGTAGGCTTGGGATTTTTGGATGAAAGGGAAACCAGTGCTCTTCTGTTTCCATGAACTGGATAATTGTACAGATGATCAGAGCCCTATCAGGCCTTGAATAAAACACGGAACAAAGTGATGATTACTGCTCTCAAATAGTAGATAGTTAAATTTAGCTCTTTGTGTCCCCTATGGTCCTTGGAGCATCCTTTGGGCAGTGAGCGGAAAATGAGAGGAGTGGGGTCTCTTGTTTCCCTTTCTTGGATTAAAAGCTAATATTTGCTCATTTGCTGAGCTTTACTGCTCCATGCTGTATATATGTGTTTGGTTGTTTTTAAATCCAACCTGAATAGGATTTGAAAGTTTTAAAACTCTTCAATAGGAATTTTTAGCCTCATGGGAATATTCTATAATTCCTTCTCTTCGCAATGGAAAAAATTATTCCAATAGACATGGATTGGACCATGATCTGCTTGTAAATTCTTGGAGGTTGGGCATAAAACTCAGCTGAAAATAAAGGTCAGCATCAGTAGTATAGTGCAGAAGGATGGGGGAAGGTGTCCTCTTCTGGTTCTGGCAGGAGAGAGGAGAAGAGTTTGGCTGGAGGAGATCCAGAGAGCTGTAAGGAGACTGACTGGAGGTCTAGAAATCCCTGGTCTGAACAAACCTGAGCTGTTTGGCTGTGGATGGGAGAAGAGCAGGGCAGGAAATACATCTTCAGGTGCCTCAAAGGGAAGGTGGTGGTTGCTTTCTGCATACACAGTGAGTAGGGCAAGAGGTCATGGTCCTAAAACTGTAGAGAAGAAAGTTCAGATGATATATTGGACAAAATTAGGGCAGTGCTTTTCCTGAAAGTAACACAATTTGATGGTCTGAAGAGCTCGTGGAACATCAGTTGCTGGAGGTTAAAATGGCTTGGAAATATCTTTCTGATATTTCTTGATGGTCATTGTTGCATGAGGAAGATGCAGTTTATTCTTCTGCAGTGGGAGTTGTCTCGCTGCTCTCCTGTGCTCCCTTCCTACAGTGCTGGCCTGGAGTGGTGAGGCTGGAGAGGGTTGTTTTTGGTCTAAAATAAGCAAGAGATGAGAAATTATGTTCTGTGGCTTAAGTTTTCAGGCACTTAAAAAGATTGAAGTGACTAAACATAACGTAAGTTTGCATGCCTCCCTACAAAAGCAGATGTTGCCTAGAAATATTTTATGCCCTTTGGTTCTAAAATTGAATGTTATGGACATTAAATTGTACAACTTGCCTTTCTCAATGGTGCAGCTTTTTCAGGACGCTGGTTCACTTGAGTTGGAAGAGACAGAGAGGGGAGTGAATGATGTTGCCTTTAGTACAGCTATTTCTCTTTAAAGAAATATCAGTAAAGTTAAGTTCCCAGCTCGGTAAATACTGAAGAAATAGAAAGAGCCACTTTAGAGATCCTGAATGGTAACTTGTCAGCCCTTTAATTGTACCTTGGGAACGGTAAGCTTTTTAAATCAGTGCTCCACAAGCAGCAGAGGCTGCAGGGCTGGGCAGTGTCAGAGGGTCTCACATGTCTGAGAAACTTCCTTCAGGTCCGTGTGGACACCTCAGGAAGGTGACATCTCTGCCAAGGCTGGGGTCTTGCAAGGTACCTTCATAGCTCAGCTATTTCGTAGTTCTGGGAAGAGCAAGAAAAGGTGAAGCACCCTCAAAGCATCCACTTTGGAGATGTGGGCAGGGGAATTGTTTTTGTCTTTTTCTGCATCATTTTGTTCTTCTTCAGCCCAGCCTCTGTTGGGATAGAGAGGTGGGCTTGGGGCTGTTGTGTCTGCTTGGGTGAGTCTCAGGATGAACCAGGCTTTGCTCTGCAATGAGGTTTTATTCTGGGGCAGCCTAGTTCCCTTTTCAGCTATGCAAAAAAAAAAAAAAAAAAGAAAAGAAAAAAATCCCAAAAGAGAGCAAGATCTGGTAAGATCCCAAAAGAGAGCTAACAGCTGTTAAAAGAGATAAATAAATCTGAGGTGGAGTTCTCAGGTGAAAGGAAAACAGAATAATCACTATATTGGAGCCTTTGCAGTGGATTTGACTTTGAAATGTTCAGACCCTCAATGGATCCCACACTGGGGTGCTGCCAGGGGGCTGGCATTTCTCTCTCCCTTTTCATGAGCTCAGCTGTTTCAGACATTGCAGTGTTAAACCCCCAGTTCCAGGAGGATGGCTTACTCTGTGTACTGAATTTCATATTTGGGGAAGATATTCTCCATTCTGGAGCTGTTTGTAGGTTTGGAGCTGTTCAGTGAAGCCTGAGGAAGCTGTAAGGAGGCAGTGGGATGGTAACGATGCTCTGTGGTTCTGGCAGACAGTGCAAATAACTGAGTCAGAAGGACCTCAGTGTATCTTGGCTGTTTGATGCTGGGATTTTAATATCTGAAAGAAGTTAG
This sequence comes from Acanthiza pusilla, assembly GCA_036630365.1. Lineage (NCBI taxonomy): Eukaryota > Metazoa > Chordata > Aves > Passeriformes > Acanthizidae > Acanthiza > Acanthiza pusilla. The sequence goes on along the minus strand of JAXCHO010000050.1, from coordinate 7,236,517 downwards.
GGAAAAAGCATGCCTTGGTTGTCCTTGTTGCTGTTCCAGTTTCAGCGATAAGCAGCTGAGCTGTTTGCATGTTCTGCTCTGAGGAAACCCCAGTCCCTGCCCCCTCGCCCCAGCCCTCTGTGCTATTCTTCTTGAAGCAGCAATTCCAGGGAATTCAAGGAGGAGCTGCCAGGGTAATCATGGCTCATGGTGCCAAATTTGCAGGGGCTTTACTCCATATTTCAGAACGAGGTTTTGGGAGACTCAGATTTATCTCTGCCTCCAGCTTAAGTTTCTATTTAAGCCACCTTTAATTTCTAGAAGCGCGAAGCTGTCCTGACTGCTGTGATCGAGGTCACTCTTTAATTTAGGTACTCCAAGGAACGCAGAATCTTGTTTGTTAAAGTCTTAGGCATATGCTGAATCCCCAAAGGAGTGTGTGAATGATATTAAATGTACCATAGCAGAGGCAGAGGAGCAGCAGTGTTACAGAAGGAGGAATGGCAGATAAGCAGTGGGGCCATGCTGTTATCGCTCTTTTTGGGAGGTGCTGGGGTTGTGCAAGTCAATATAGGACATTTACGCTAATTTCTGGAATAAAAACCCACTCCATCAGCAGTCTAGTATTTGTTTCTTATTATATGTTAAACTTTTTCTGGCATAGCAAAGTTTGTCACCTGTTATGTCAAGGTCTCGGAATTCAACGCTGGGATCTTTCCAAGTGTGCTGAAACCTAATTGGTTAGGGAGAAGCCTTCCCTTCATTTTAGGGGACGAAAAAAAGAAAAGCGAGGAAAAAAGAAAAAGCTGTGGCATCTAGCAGGCATTTAAAGCATTTTTTCTTGTTCTCTCAACTGTTGTGATTTGCCAGACTTAGGCCTCCTCGTTTTTTTTCCCTGGTTCTTGGCTTGCTTTGCTTTTCCTGTGAATTAAATTGAGAAAATAACGTACAGCAAATAATATATAGGAAATAACATAGAGCAGCCAGCACTGCAGGTCTGGGGGAAGCTTTCTCCAAGCATGGCTCTCCAGCAGGGAGCGTCGGGACACCTGAGTGCTTAGTGAGGAAAAACCTTTGTGTCCTTCCACCCTTGTCCAATTGCTTTGCTTTTTCTTTTATTATTCTTGTTTCTTTTTAAACCATGCTGGGTTTGGTCTGTGCAATTACAGCCAGCGTGGAAACTTCTTGTCTGCGGGATTTTGGATGGGTTTGGGGAGCCCTTCCCTGAGTTGTAATGCATCTGTGCCAGTTATTTGGTGAAATCGCTCTGTTCCACTTTCTTATTTAATCCAAAAAACTCAGCAAGTTGTGTGCCGAGTGTATGGTCAGCAGGATCCAACCTGAGAAGCAGATCGCTGGGGCTCTGGCAGGGGACTTTAGGGACTGGAGCTGGCTGAAGCACAGGGACAGTTCACAGAATCACAGAATGGTTTGGGTTGGAAGGGACCTTAAAGATCACAAAGTTCCAGCCCTCCTGCCATTGAGCAAGGGACACTTGGGACATGCTGGTGGGAGAGGAAGACCTGTCACTGCCCATACTCAGGCAGGAGCAGCAACAAACAAGCGTAAATTTTCCTTTGCTTGGGCAATCACAACCTAATTTTCCTGTTTTTCATCCTTATTACAAGCTCTGGCTCACCTTTTCTCAGGGTGACTCTTTGTTTTTCAATATGTTGTTTTCTCCCCTGGTCTGAACTTAATCCCAGAAATCCACTTGGCTGGTTATCTCTTTAGACAGTAAAGTTTAGAAATTAGGAAATACATGGAGCTGGCTCTGCTGCTTCTCCGGGGGGTGAGGGAACAGGGATTGGATGGCAGTGGGGGAAAATGAAGGGGAGAAAAGAAGGCCACAGCTACGAGCAGAGCTGCAGGTTATATTTAGCTGCTGCTGCGGCAGTGGCAGTCAGGGTGCTGTGGTTGCTGCTCTAAATATGTTCTGGCCAGTTGAGGTTTCCAGCCGTGTAGTGGACCAAGTCCAGCAGTGTCACTGGTTTCCAGTGAAACCACTGGTTTTCACTGCACACTGCAGCTGGGGGGTTGCTTTCACTGGGTTGAGGGCTTGGTGATTAATTCAGCAAACTTGGTTAACTTCTGATAAATAATGTCTTTACTGAGAGCAGAAAAACCCCCATAGCTGGGTGTTTAGGATGCTTCAGTGGGGATGTGCTATGGGAGGATGGCAGGGTGGATGGCATGAGCTGGGAGACCCCTTGAACTGAGCAGTGTTTTATTTTCCTTTTAGCCTTTGCTAACCAAGGGTTACCTTCTGTGGAGGTGCAGCAGTAATTTTTGGTGTAATGTCTTCTCTTCCAGCCCTGAATCCCAGTGCAACTGAAGCGACTGCAGGCACTTTAAAGATGTGGGTGAGCACAGAGGAGGGGCAGGAGAACGACAGGCTGAGGACATGGTCCCTCGTGCAGGTAGGACACTGCTGTCACCTTGGGTGCTGTGTGATGTGGACCTTCCTGTCCTGTGCAGCCTGGACAGGGAGATGTGGTGTTTTCCAGTGTATCACAGGGGTCTCTGGGCAGGCTGTTGGAGCCTGATGACTGAAGGAAGTGATCATGCAGTGGTTGGCTCTGTTGCCTCCAGAACAGGGTCTGCTCTGCAGTCAAATCAAGCTTGGCTTGTTCTTCCAGGTGTCCCTGAGAAGGGGGGCAAATTTTTTTTTTTCTTTTTTTTTGCTTCTGGACATCACTCCTTGGACAAAACAGAGTTCAGATATCCTGTATGTTTGCATTTTTCTCCTGGCTGGGGCTCCTCTTTCTGTATGCTAGTTGCTGATTTACTTTATTTCCATATAACTTAATAAACATCCATCTGTCCTGTGGTGTGGATGAAGGGTCAGGAGAGCGATGTTTTTTCCCTGTGGCTTCTGTGGATGGAAGAAGTGTGCTTGGAAATAACACTCCAGTTTTCCATTACACTGTTCCAGACTTTTGAAGAAGAAATTGGGTCTCATAGCAGAGCCAAGTTGTTTTATTTGTTCAAAAAGTAAGCTCTATGGTTGAACATTAGTGAGCGGACTGGTGGGGAATTTGTTCCCCCAATTCATGGCTGTGGGATAAATGACAGTGTCCCCATGGAAATGGGGATTTGCAAACCCTAGAGTGGTTTCTACCTAGCTTGTGCCGCATCTGGAGACTTCTTGTTTCTAGACTTTATTAAATAATCAGCATTGGGAGTACAGTGACTGGACTGATGCTGTTTGCTGCAGCTTTTGTGACACACTTCCAGTTCTGCAGCCTAAATGCAGCCTGCTAAACTGGTAGGAATAAACTAAGGCACCCTGCTGAAGCACGTGATGTGCTGGGATCCACGTGCACCTTCAGCCCCCTGAGAGCTGTCCTCCTTAAAGTTCCCTCCATTAATTGCATCTGGGTGGGTCCTCAGTACCTTATGGCAGTAACTGTGCTCTCTGGTTGTCTGGCTGTTACAAAAAGAGAATTTTTCAGGAGGAAGAGGGTGATGCTTTCGTAGCTTCACTCTGCCTTTGAAAACAGAGTCAGAGTCTCTTAGGAGGGTGTGTAGGGAGAAGGGAATGAAATTTTATATCCCTTGGTATCTGCCATGGAAAGACAATAACAATGGATGTGGATGGTTTGTGTGGAAGGTCTCTGGGTAAATAAGAAGGGTTCCTTTGAAGGGCCAGCAGCCAGAGATGGATCCTGGCCTTGTAGCAACATGTGCCTGCAAGCTCATGGTCCTGCGCTGTCCCACTGAGCCTTTTCAGTATCTTCTGATGGAGCTTTAAGAACCAAACTGAGGATCTCTGCTGCAGAACTTGGCCCCTTTCTCTCTGCTCCTCCTTTCCCCCCACCCTCCTGTGGTGTCCTCTCCCTCCCAATTCATTTGTTTTTAAAACGATTGTGCCATTGTGTGCATCAATACGCGCATGGCCTGTCTTGTTTTTCTCTTGGCCTGAAAGTGCAAAGCAAATCTGTTTATGGTTTTGGTGAGCTAATTCTTCCCCACCCTAGATTTTTAAATAGACTCTTTCTTTACCAAGCTTGCAGAGCTTGCAGGATGTATTGAAGTAATGGGAAAAATATGTTGTGTGTTCCTTTTTTGTAAAACTTCCTTTTTTGTAAAACTTTATTTACAAGACCCTATTGGTAGCAGTGCATCTGGGAAGTGAGTATCTGGATGCTGGAGAAAGTAGAAGACTTTGAAATAGCAAAATGGGAGTTTAATGCATTCGGGAGGGAAATGTTTTGTGTTTTCCTCGTTCAGTGCTTGCATTGTGGAGCAAAATCTAGTGAGCTGTGCTCAGTTGTCCCTTTAATTATTTATCTTCTCCTGCAAATCCCAGTTTCTGGGCTTGACTGTTCCCTGGGCTGTCTGTTACCTTCCAACAGGCTCCTCCAAAGCAGCTGCTGACCCAGACTGTGTAGCTGAAGGTAAGAGCAGCAAGGAATGCTCTTGGCCTGTAAATAGTGCCTTGGATTAAGGGCTTGGTATGTCACTGGTGTGTTGGAAATGTTATTTTTGCCTCTTGATTTCATCCTTCCTGCGAATCAATCTCAGACCTGTGTGTTTAGGTTAACAGCCTTCTCCGCATCCTCGTGGGGGTTGCAGAGCTCCGTGTGCAGCGTTTTCACCAGGGTGTTTGGCTGCTGGAGGCAGAGCTGAGCTCTGCTGTGGGAGCACTGGAGAAGCCCCAGGGACACTCCTGTCCACAATGCCTGGCTGCTGGCTCGCTTCCCAGCCCTTGTGCTGGATCTCTCCTGTAGCCTGCCCTGCCAGGGCACCTCCTCACCTCAAAACCTGCCTGACTCATTTCTGGGGAAGACTATGAGCTGCTTGTGGCTGGCCACGGGGCAGAGCTCTCGGTGGAGATGTGGGGCTTTGTGCAGCCTGGCGCAGTGGATGGTGTCCCTGCCCATGGTGGCAAGGCTGAACTAGATGATCTTTAAGGATCCTTCCAATGCAAACCATTCTGTGATTCTGTGGCCATTATATGTGCAAATGCACTTCCCCAGCCCCAGCTCTGTAGGGCTTGGCTGAAGCCTCTGGCTACTCCTGTAACATAAATAAGCAGGAGTAGGATTTCAAAGCGAGCAAATTTTTGACATAGTTGATGTCACGCCTCTTCAGCCCTGTGTTTAGGGCCCAAGGATCTGGAGGCCCACAGCTGCTAGTTTGGTCTTGTTGCTAATAACCCTCTGGAGGTGCTTCTGCTGAGCTGGTTCTTGCTGAGGGGTTCATCCTGATCTGATGGTGTCAGGGAAGACAGGACCCGTGATGGGAAAAACATGTTGTGCTTTCCCAAAACTGGGAGCCCTGCGTGAAGCTGCAGCGCTGGAAGTGCTCGTCGCTGGGGTTTAGGGTGTGGAGCGACAGCAACGAGTTCTGGTGAGTGGCCTTAAAGCAGAATGGGCTGGGGCAGGGTTATCCCACTCGTAGAGCCCTTCCACCCAGAGCCTCTGCTCTGCCAGCCAAGAAGAGTGGGGAAAAGAGATTTCATTTCCTCACCCTGAGAGGTAAATTTTTCACAAGAGGAAATGTTCACCTGCAAATCTGCAGCAGAGCTCAAAGCAAAGAATTCCCCACTGAAAGGCTTTGCAAAACAGGATTGTCCTTTATCCATGTAATTTGGTAGCACGTGGGGTTTCTTTCTGTAATAGTCTTAGAAGAGGTGAAGTTCTCCCTCTTTTTTCGTTTTGTTCTCTCTTTCTGTTAAGCTGGCAGTGTTTGGTGCTCCCTAGGAAGATGATGGCTAGGGGCTGGCACTGACCAGTGTCCCTCAGTCACCAGGCAGGTGGCTGTAGCCATCTTACCTCTCATTTATCTCCCCAGTCAGTATGTATAACTGTCAAGTTTTCCAACTTGCAGATCACATGGAGTTTTCCAGATGCCCTTGCATCTTTTTCCCTCATTCCTCCCTTCCTGCTCTTACTTCTTACTGACCTATTTGCTCAGGACATGTATACAACATCAGTGTGACAAATTAAATTGCTTGTACTCAGAAAGCTGAGGCCACTGGATGCCTAAATGCTGCATAAATTTCTTGGCTAGCCCCACACTAACAATTCTGACTTCTGCCCTTCACATTGTATTTTGTGAAAGGCAAATTCCGTCCTGTGTATCCCTTTCCAAACTTATTGCCCAACACTTCCACTATTTGTCATTAGCTGAAAAGGATCTGAGCACTGCAGATATTCACAGATGTGGTTTGATTGTTGTGTTAAAAACCACATCTGTGTATTGGGAGGGTTTGGATTTGCTGTTCCTCTTTGCAGGGCTTCTCCCTGTGCTGCATTTGGGGGGGTTGTGGTGTGTGGTGGTGCTGCAGCCTGGACTCTGCTGTTCCTCTTGGTGAGGTGAGAGAGGTGAGCAGTCCCCCAGGAGGGCACTGGGCTCCAGCAGCTGGAGACTGCCAGGAGCAGCCAGGCTGGATGCTCCTGAGATGCCTTCAAGCAGATGCCTGGCCAGGGTGCCCTGAGGCTGTGGAAGGCTCCAGCAAAGGCTGTGTCCACTCTCTGAATAGACATGCTGAGAGGTGATTAAACAGGTTTTCTTTAGGAAGGGAAAGAGCTTTGCCTGTGGCCTGTGAAAGCCTGGATAAAGTCCATTCTATTGTTTTGTACCAACACAAACTGGTGGCACATCAGGTTCAAGGAGAGGCCTGCTGCGAAGGGAGAGGCTTCTGGATGTCTGGCTTGGGGCTAAGGCTGCAATATTCTGTGTCATCAGAGGTATTTGTGAAAGAAGATGCAAATCCAAGGTGAAATGATGAGTTCTTACTCACTGGAGGCCACCCTTCAAAACAAAGTGATTCACTGCAGAGGAAAAACAGCTTCTTGTTTCCCAGCTTGGTCTGGAGCCTTGTAATCACTTTGGTGGTTTGACTCTCTGCAGCACTGAGGAGTTGTCTGTTCCAGCACAGTGAGCATGCTGCAAGTTTTATTTTATTTCCAAAACAGCCCTTTAAGCATGTTGGGCTGTAAGGGAAACTCATAATAATTCCCTGTGCCAGTATAATTCAGTGGCAGTGCAAAATAGGAGGGCGTCTGACTAAAGGTGACCCATTAAAGGGTGATTTCTGATAAATAACTAGACTGGGGACTCACAAGTCCTGAGTTCAATTACTGACTTTGCTATAAGCTTCCTGTGACCTTGGGCGAGTTATTTAAAATTGCTTTGTGCCTCATTTCCCTTTCTGTAACACACTGGTGACAGCATTTCCCTTCCAGCCAGGAGCTGTGTCAGTGGGAAGGTGTCTGTACCCTTTTCCATAGCTGCTGCATGAAGAACCTGGATAGAGTAGAAAACACGGCCATCTCATGGGCTGGGGGAAATAGAACAGGATGATCCATTTAAAGGGTTTTACAGATACCCAGAGAATATGTTCCATAACGTCCTGGGGGTCCTGGAATAACTGCAGTAGCAAGGTGGTTGCTCCTTGAGCTGTAAAGCCTTCCTCAGCATTACTCTCAGTTCTTGAGCATTAAATCAACATCCTATTGGGGCAGAGCAGGTTTCTGGTGCTCCTGTGCTGCCTTTCTGCTTTGAATCCAGGTGGATGCTAAGGAGAGGTGATGGCTTTGGGGATAAAGATGCTGGAACATGGCCCTGCTCCCACGGCAGTGTGTGGACAGACCTTGGGCAGATCATTTAATCTCTCCCCGCTTCAGTCTTCTCCTTCCCAGTGTGGGTAACAGCACTGACCACCCCTTTTACCACTCCCTAAAGCTCAAGAGAGGCTTTCCAGCATCTCTGAAATGTGCTAACACCTCCTGGCTGGAATGGCAGACAGCCGCGGGGGGCAGGGGCTGGCTGGCTCCTGTGTGCTGCTGGGAAGGCTCCCTGCCATTCCCATGGGATAAGCCATGGGAAACCTCCACATGACAGCTGTCCAGGGAGGAGCTGCCTCTGTTTCAGGCAGAGCAGAGCTGCAGGAGTGATGCTGAGCCTCATTTGTCCAGGGAGCATGCAGCCCTTCTTCTCTTCCCTTCCCCAGAACCTGACAGTCCAGGGGTGGGTCTGGGGGAGCCACTGGCCTGGGACCCCCACCCTGTGGCAGTGGGTGACTCCAGCTGGTGTGGATGCTGTGGTTGGATGGGAATGATCATCTTTCGGATGTGGCAGAAAATCAGGCCTTGTGGTCGCTGTGGGTGGGAAAATGCTCCTGGGGAGTATCTGACTATCCAGAAATATTGAAAATACTGATATCTGTATTTCCCTCTGGTCACACAGCTGGTTCAGTGGCTTGTGCAGGCTGTTGAGAGGCAGCAGAGTGTGAATTGTGGCCGCTCTTTCATCTTTGGTGTGAATATATCGTATGAAATTTCTATCACCTGTGCAAGAGGCATGGCCCAACAGCTGAAAAAATCCATCCTCTTTGGACAGAAGCTTTGCTTTCATCCCCATCCTGTTCTTGAGAGCCAAAACCCCAAACCCCTCCTGCTTCAAGGCATCCTGAGTTACTGACTGACCTGCTGGGTAGGATGCTGCAAGGCTGAAGAGCTGACAGCACATGGACTCCAGGGCAGGGCAACAGGCTGGGATTCTAGACCAGGGATTGTAAATCTCAGGCTGCAGGTAGGTCTGGCTGTTCCCTTAGACTCTGCCTGTAACTAGGAGAAAACTGTCTTGCACAGCAGTCCTGACTCTGGTGAAAGGGAAGAAATTGAGTTCTCAACGTGGAGGATGTGATGTCTTCAAACACTTCGGCTGTCTAACCCTCTTGTTTTCCCCTTCTGTGGTTTGTGTGATCCTCATGCTGGGACAACAAACATTTAAGGCTGTGGATTTTTCCCTAAGTTGTGAGTCTTTTAGTTGTTCAAGCCACTTTGTGTGGGGGGAGGGTGAGCTCCAGACTGTGTTGTCTGTTAGATCACATGGATGTGTGACTTCTAAAAGTCTTCAGGGTTGTCTGTTGGAGGATCTTTGGGCTCTGGGGAGAGGCTCTGCACATGTCTCTTGGGAAATTCTAAAATGCTGTGGAAATAACTACTGACAGAGGAAGGGAGAGATGTGGAGAAGATGCCAGGCGACAAGGAGGAAGCTGGCAGCAATTTCCTAGTGGAGCTGAACCCTGGTGAATGGTTCCAGAACACTGATGTAGTCTGGGGGATGGCAAGTGACTATAACCTGAATATGCCACAAGCAGAGAGCTGCCATCCCATGGGACCTTGCCCAGGATGGCAGCTTGAGTCATTTAAACAGTGAGGGTGTCTCCTTCACCAGCAGCATCTCAGCACTTGCCAGGTGATGATGAGACTTGTGCCCAATTTTAGAAGCGGGGAGAGGATGAAGGGTATGGATAGGAGCAGCTGGCCCTGAATTTGGGTGCTGCCCCTGCGATTGCTGATTGCTTTTGATGTGAAAACAGATGGTCCAGAAGAACCCCAAAGCCACTGTAGTTCTCCAGTGCTTTGGACAGCTCTGCAAACCACTCCTGCAGCTATCCCTGGAAGGTACATGCAGTGTTACAGCAATACTCCATGGAGAGTTCACTGAAGGAGCCCTCCTGCTCCCTACTCTGCCTGGTCCCGGCGCTTGGGAGCAGCTCAGTGTGAGGACTCGTGGGGTTGACCCCGGGAGTGGCTCTGGTGGCATTTCTGTGCAGAGCTGCCGTCTGCCCCTGCCAGGATCAGGGCTGAGTCCTGCAGACTGAGGGATGAGTCCTGCAGAGTGTGAGCGCTGTCCCTGGGCTGCCCCGATGCTGGAGGCATCCATTCCTTTAATCCTGTGCCGGCGGGTGATTATGGGTTGTGCATGGAGGGAGTTCCCGCTGTCCTGAGCTTTATCCAGCATGACAGGCTGTCATTTTGGTGCAGTATCATTAAGGTGCTTCCAAGTCTGTTCACTCCTAGCCCAAAGAAAAGGGCAGGTGCCTGGAGGACCATGTTCTCCTAACCTGGCTGTGATTTGGGCTGCTGGCCTAGAAATGAAATGCTCCATCGTGGCATTCCCTCGGTCATCCCCATTCCTGTGTTTGCAGGCTGCCTGCTGACACAGCATGGACGTTTTCACCTTACTGTCCCCCGTGCTGACTCCTGCAGTTTACTTTATCCTGCTGTTTTCTTAGTGCTGTGAAACAGAGTTAATAATGTTGCTGTGCCCTTCACCCTAATGATGATGATGAATGTTTTAGACCGGTGTAATGAGACCGCCCTTCATTTTTTTTCTGAAAAGCGAGGAGGAATTCTTGATTTCTGTCTCTCTGAGGTTATAGCATAGTCTGTGATGCCTTTGGTGTAAACCAGGAATATTTCTGTTATCCATGGGGCACTTTGCAATGAGAACTTTTCCATGTTCATTTGAAAGGCAGGGAATTTTAAATTCTTGACAGAGGGATTTTCTCCAAAGGCTTCAGGTTAAATCAGCTGTAATAAAATGACAGTCTTTGTATGGCAAACTGATTTATTTTTTTGAAATTGACTCTTACTTCATTTCATTCCCTCATTTCCATGGAAGAATGTTGTTCCCCTCTGCTACTTCTGCACACAGTCTAATCTCAGTTCATGCAATTGTTTGTGAAGGGTGGGATGGTTTCAGGAGGGCAAAATGCAGCAGTCAGCTCTCCTATGAGCACTGTAATGATAGAAAATAGGCACAAATCCTTTTTGTTTTCTCTCATCACTCCCCTTTGTCAAGTGTCTGCAGGTCTGATTTGGCAAATAGAGCAGATATTGGTGAACTCTCCACTGCAAGCTGGGGTGGTGAGGTGGTAACAAAGTCTCTTTGCACTTGTATGAACATATAAAATATTTAGCAAAGTCATCTAATGCAGCTATTGGAGATGTAGGTTCACACCTGGCTGCATACACAGAAAGTAAGGATTTCCTTGGGTTGTCATTTCTAGGGGTGGATTTTTGAAGCCTGTGACCAAGACCTGAAGATAAGTTTGGTATCAGTTGGTGGTAATTGGGCTATACTTGCATAATGATAGTCATTTCCTTCTTCTTCTATCTTAAATTTGGTTTATAGGACCATGCTGCAATGTGAATTAAAGCTTTAAGTGTTTGTCTCTGCTGGCAGCTGGCAATGTATTAGCTGTGATTCTTTACAGAAATAAGCATTCAGTGTTGGAGCTAAATTGAATAATATGGTGGTGTTTGTGTCTTAATCTTCCAAATAGCTCTCTTAAGTTTGCTACATTGATGTCTGAAAAGCTTAAAAATAATAAACTCCATTGTATAGAGCTTTGAATACAGAGTGGAAGCTCAGTAATTGCTGGCAGTTCATGGGCAGACTCACTAAAACATGGCAAGGAGGCAATTCTCCCAGCACGCCTGAATTTTTTAAAAGAATCTCCTTGCATCAAGGCCTTGTGATCCACAAGGTACAAAGTACACCAATATGAATTCAGGCTTGTGGGACCCAGTCCAAAACCCCAAACCCTTTAGTTGCACTGCCATATCAATTTAAAACACCTTTTGTCTTCCTTATTAATCTGCTAGGAGCTGTTTCCATCCCCAGCTTTTGGGCAGGGTAGGTGGAGTGGGCTCAAATTCCAGCCAGCTCCACTGGCTTGTTTTCAGCAGAGAGCTGAAGCCCTGAGCCCCCATCCCAGCTCCCAGCCTTCTGCTCTTCATAGGAAGCAGGGAAAAAACCCTAAATACATGGTGGTTTGTTTCTTTTTAATGTGGTTTTGGGGGAATCAAGTATCAAAGGGAAAGCTCTGAAATCAAGGATCTGGCTTTGCTGATTTTTCTCAGAAGATGTCTATAGCTTCTCTGCATCCTTGTGAATGAGTTTTTTAAATGAGGAGTTGCAAAGAGCAGCTAAGAAAAAGGCTGGCTGGACCAGCAGGCATGATGTAAAAACAAACAACAACAACAAAAAAAGGAAAAGAAAAAAATGGGCGAGGGAAAGGAGGAGAATATGATTTGTTTATCACAACTGAACTTGAAGCTAATTTTAAATGTCTGTCTTCTGAGAGTAAGGAAATTCCTTTAGCTTCCAGCAGTAAATAACTGGGATGCTTTCAGCTCACAACTGATGAGAGAATGGTGAGTTTTCAACTAAAAAAATAACTGACTCTCCAGCAAGGCAAATCCATTCCAAGTGTCACTAAACAGCTGGAGGAAGAGGAGAGTCCTGACTGGCACGGTTCATATCACAAATAACCCTTGAACCTTGTTCTGTGTCTCTGCATTCTGTCCAGAGTGTCTTGACAAATGGTTTTGAACAAATACAGTTTCAAACCAGGGAGCAAATTGACCAGGATTGCATCTGGCTGGCAGGTGCGTGATCCAGATGCCCGGATTTTGCCCACAGAGATCTCAAATCAAGTCCCAAAACCATTTTTTTTTTTTCCTTGCTTTCAATCCTAACAGAGACAGGGTGAGTATTTCAGAGAAGGGGAGAAGGTTGTGCCATGAGAGCTCTCGGGGGTCAGTAAATGAGGGTGTGGTGGTAGGGATGTTTTCCATGCCAAGCTCTTCTTGGCAGCTGAGTGGTGGAGGATCTAATGCTGGCTGTGGTGAGGAGGATTTCTGAAACTCAGCTTCTCCCCCGGCTCATCTCAGCAAAGGGTTTGGCTGTTAGGATACTGAGCTCTCTTAATAGCCCTCCCTTCTCTGTGCCAGCAGGGCCTGTCCTGTCCAGTCCAGTTGGGACTTCTGGAAGTCTGTCACTTATGTAGGTGCTAAAAAGGAACTGAACTTATTTGGAAACTGGTCTTCCAGCTGAAGGAGCCGAGCACGTGTCAGTGTCACCATATGCTCCTCAAGTCCTTGTGGTTCAGTGCATTAGTCCAGGAGATTGCCTATTTAAGGCAATGGAAGAAAACCCTGTGCCACTCTTGCAGAGTAGGTATGTGAACTTTGAGCATCAGGACCAATTCTAGTTCTAGAATTAGATGGTGTCCCTAATTTCCCTCTTCAGTTTTAAGTGGAGGCAGCATTCTTCACTTACAGCCTCAACTGTTGTGTTGCATTGTTGTATGGGGTTGAACATCTGCCCCTTCCAGCCACAAAAGTGGCTGTGTTCCAGTGGTGGGTGGTTTCTTTCTATTCAGGGATCCTCTGAGGCCTGGAAAAGCTGAAGTATTAGGCATGACATACTGTCAACTGTCGCATAGCCCCGTGGCTCCCTCCTTCTAACATCTGCAAGGCCAGAGTTATCCGTGTTGGCCTGTCCATGTACAGTGCACAGGGCAGAAAGACCCATTCCTACCAGCTGCTGCTGCTGAGCAGGGAGCGGGGCCTCACCAGGAACCTGCCCATCCCATGCCAAAAACATTTGAGGTCCCAGCTGGTGATAAGCAGCTCCCTCAGGAGGGCTGTGCTGCTGGGACTGCAGTGCCAGGTCCCTCCCCATTCCCAGCACCCTGGCTCGGGATGCTCATCCTCCATCCAGCAGCTCTGCTGCAGCCGTGCTGCCCTGCAGGGTGCAGGGGATGGAGCAGCCACAGCAGCAGACCTGGCAGGAGCACCTTGCCCGACATTAAAGGTTTGGATGCTAAAGCAGAGCCGTGGTGAGGGACAAGTCTCACACAGGTTTCTCAGCCCAGTGTTTTTTCCCTGCAGCATTGTTTCTGTGATTGACTGGCGCTGGCTTGGCAAAAGCCTTTTGAATATTCATTTGGCTGACGGGAGATGAGAGTGCGGTAGCTCCTTGAAATCAGCTTGGGGAGGGGAAGCAAATAAGACTGCCTTTTTCTCACTCCTAGTGCTACTTGAACTCTCTCAAATGCATGCTTCACATGGATAAATGATTGCAGAGGCCTCAGCCTACCTAACAAGCCTGCTGTTGTACAGCAAAAATTATAGTGCCTGCATACTTGCCATCCTCATTTAAAAGCCCATTCCTCATTAATATCGCTTTATACATATTATTGCAGTTCAAAATGCTATTCCTCTTCTCCCCACCCATTTCCTTGTCTGGCTGTGACATACAGGAACTACACCCAGTGCTTGACTCGCCTCTCCTGACCTTTTGTAACTTGGCTCCAAACTCCTTTTTTTGGGTCTTTTGCAAAACACTGTCAGAAGGGAAAAATCCTTTGTTAAAACACAGCCAACTCCTGCCTCAACGTGGAACAGTTTGTTCTGCTGAAAGAATGAGCCAGTTCAGTGAGCAGAAAAACATTGCCATAAACCAGTGGGCTCAATAAGCTGCAAAAGCCATCGGCTGCGCGCAAGGTCTGAAAGGACGACTCTGAAGCAGAATCCATGGGGATGGGGAAAAAAAATCCACGATCCCAACCTGCCAAACCCCATTTCTTTGCTTTCAGAGTATTTTACAGTTTTCTTTTTGGTTATAGCAACTGTAAGTGGGGGAATGGGAGCTGAGGCTGAGCCAGGACGTAACACAGCTCTCGAAGCTGCATATTGCAAAAGGGCATGGGGGATGAAGTAATCCAAAAATGCTCAGCTGGGAAGGGGCTGCAGCACTTGTAGTCATCAGGCTGTGCTGCAGATGATCAGCTCCAGCGCCTCTGGTACTGTTTAGTAGCTTGGTTTAGTCCTTCCCACCCACATCTTGTTTTAAAGCTCTGGGCACTCTTTATTTCTCTGGAATTGCTGTGGGTCTGTCCCTTATGTGGCTGCTCGGTAACTGGTGATCAGCCTGGCTTCAGCAAGCGGTTCTTCATTCCACAGGGGACTTGGATGCTCGGTGAGAACCCCGTGTGACAGGCTTTTGGGTTTGTGTCTGCAGCGGGATTGTTTCGGTGCTGGTATAAAAGCTGACACTGGTTTTCTTGTAACAGTAAATGCTGTGCTGGCATTAGAGCTGTGGTTCCTGAATTTGGGGTGGTGGCCGTGGCCCCTCAGTTAGAGTGACCCATATGGAGATGGATGTGCAAACCTGGCAGGGGGGCTGTGCGCAGAGGTGTATAAGAAAGGTGGGCTCCAAGGTTTTTCCCCAAGGTGAATGCTTGAGATGGGGCAGGCTGCAGCAGCGCTGAGAGCACTGTGGGTGCGCTGTTGCCATCGGGTGCTCACACCTGTGAGCTCCTCACCAGCTCAGCCAAGTATTCCCTGCTGATTTTAAAGTCTCAAATATCCTTGTCAGAAATTTGACGTGGACTAAGATCTATCTCTGGTGCTTACTCATTACTCTGAGCTCCCCAGTAGATTTTTGGCTTGGAGCCAGTTCAGCAATTTCAGATAATCAAAACACAAAGGAGTGTATTTTAGGTGTAGCCTATTCATCTCCACGTACCTTCCGAAGGGCTGCATCTGCCTCAGCTGGGCTTGTCCTACATAAATGGTAATGCTGACAGTGAACTCGAGGGATGGGATCAGAAGGCGTGTGGCACATCTGAAGGTGGTGTGGCAGGGTATTATTGACATGTGGGGGGCTGTTTGAGGTGCCTGTGTTTAAGATGAAATCACAAACAAAGCCCTGGCCATGCAAGCAGACAAAATGTCCCAGAGAAAGCACAAAGGGCTGAAAGGGGAGTTCCAGTGTGTTTACAAGCATGGCCATACTGTCCTGTTCAGGCACAAGCCAACCTGCTGGTTGAGAGTGAGGTGATGGGACACCCAGATACCGATGAGCTGAGGGACTTCTTGAAGCTCCGTTAATGCTATCTGGTGTCCTCTGCTGGCAGTGCTAACCTCAGAGCTGACTCTGCTGAGATGTAATTATCTCTCTGCTGGGCCTTTTGCTTTGGGAGAATGCTGGGAATGTTCTGCAGCATGGACAAAATGTGAGGATTGAAGCTATGGAGGTGGGTCCCTGGGATACTGGAACTGTGAACCCTGCTAAGGTAGTGCAATGCGGAGCAAATCTGTAATGAAGCCTCTGTGCCAAAAGAGATTATTACTTTTTTGGAAGATGTTAATGGTATGATTGCATAACATTTATTTTGTGCTCAATCAAATGGATGAGGGCAGAGGAAAAGGAGTGAATTAATGTTAGTGATGTTCAAACAGAAGCACGCAAAGCTCTGAGGGATGATCAGTGGTTTTGTTTTGATGTGTGTCATGGTGGTTGTTTTTTATTCCTCACATTCTCCTGAAATATAGCACACAGGCTTGTCTCTAAGGGGGGCACATTGCCAATAGTCTAAAGGTTATATTATCCCAGTGACCTATTTTTATACTCTAATCGCGTTCTGTTTCAGCCGGCTCTTTCTAACCTTCCATCTTGCTCAGTTTTGTGCTTGTCTGGAAAAAAAAAAAAAGCAGAAATAATTGCCATTAGTCCCCGAGTGCTGAGGCAGCCTCTGCCCAGATACCAGCACACAGGCGAGGTGCTGCTGTCACAGGAGCACAAGAGCAAGCCAAAAACACAGCTCGGAAATGGGTGACTACTTGAGACAGGGGGATGAGGAGCGCTGTGGGGTGGAGGAGAGAGGGCTTCTCTTAAAGGCAGATTTTAAATGGAGAAGTCCAGCAGTTTGGAGAAGGGTGAAATTTTAATGAATAGCTCTGTTTAACTGGTCTAAATGGAAAAGACGCTTTTCTGCTCTAGGCCTGCCAAGGAATGGAGAATGAATACGATTGTTCGGTCAACCGGCTCCCACTGCATTTAGACTGTACCCGCGGTTTCAAAGCCAGGCTTAAGCTACAAAGCACCCTGACCAGTTGGCATAAAGAGAAATTGTTCCTTAGTACAAATGTTGACTGTGATGCTGCTTGAAGCTCAAAACTGCTGAAATTTGTGCGTGTGTTTGTACATTCGTGCAGCGTGGAATAATAAGAGGTGAAGAGGCTTTTCTTGCCTGCGTGGCCTCTCTGGGGCTGTGGTTATTGTATTGTTGGTGGCTCTGCTTGTTCATGTTGAGAGCACCTGAGGTTTGAGTGCCTGCAGAGTTAGTGTGGTACCAATCTGCTCTGGAGGAGAAAATCTCATTAACTGCTCCTTGATGGGAACTTGCAGTCCTGAATGGGGTTAAACCCCAACAGAATGAAGTGAGTCACAACCTTGGTCTGGGTTATGAACCAGGAGATGCTACCTCCAGGTGCCAGCCCTGGGTAAGGGCATGGCACGAGGATGTGTGCTGGGAGCTGGGTAGATGCTCTGCTGCTGGCATTTTTAGGCTGCTGGAGATGTTCCCATCCTGTGACTTCCTCCCAGCTGCAGCCTTTGCAGAGTTACTCAGGGAGGATGCTGGACTCCAGCTAGCTGGGATGTGCAACTGCAGATCAGGAACAGAGGAGCTCAGCCCTGCCAAATCTTGCCCTTTCTGCTCCTTCACAGAGCCACGCGGGCACAGCTGGCAGAGAGATCCCATCCACACCTTGGAAATTTCTCTGGAGAGGTGATCTGTCCCCTCTGACTGTGTCCGTCCCTGTCAAATGACAGGGATGTAGCCTGGAGAGGTCTTTGCTGAGCATGTCCATCCCCATAGTGTGTTCCTGGGACAGATTAGCAATAGCCCCCACTGGACTTGTTTTAGCAATAAATAATTCAAACTGGTGAAACTCTGACATGACTTCTTATGAACAGACTCCAAAAGCAGAAGGAATGTTAATGTCCAGCCAAAGAGGAAGAATTGCAGGACTGCCATGGCTGGCAACAGGGTGGCCATGGGGCTGCACCCCACATATATGGACCTGTTTTTCCTCCTTCCCCAGCACCCCAGTAAATGCATGCAGTCCAGGCTGCTGAGCTGGCCCCGAGTGCTGCCCAGGGAAATTGGGTGTCTGTCGTGCTGGGGACCTGCTGTCAAACACAGTGGGATGTTTGGGGTAGTGGGAAGGGGAAGGTTTGGGTGCATGGTGCTGGCCACAGGGATCATTTAGTTAATAGCCTTGCTAATTACAGTGTGATTGGGAAGTCCTTTGGAACTCCCAACTTTGGAACTTTGCATCTTCTGACCCTAGCTGGAGGTAGAGCCTGAAGGGGAGAGACAAAAACTCAAAAACATCAACTGTTCTTTCCTGCTTTGATTTTTTCTTCTTTTCCCCCTCATATGATGCTATCAGCTGGGGCCTGTGGAGTTTCAACTTAAAAACAAATCGCTTTTATTTAAAGTGCCAATATTGTGCTTGGCTCCATATGAGACAGAAACATTAACTTTGTCTCTGACCTGGGGAGCGTGTCTGCCTGCCTAGCAGGCACTGAAAGTGTTGAGAAAACTGTTATTTTATTTCTATTTTGGTGCTGATTTTTTGAAATTCAATTTTTATTAATTTCGTTTTATTTTAACGGTGCATTCCCTCTTCAGCAGAGCACCAGAGCCCACAGAGCACGTAGCCATCCTTTGTGTCCTCATGGAGCCCTGTGCCTGGTGTCAGCGTTGGCACCCAGGAGCTGGCAGGGCTGGGGGCAGGGGAGGGCAGCTGTCCCTGTTTTCCCGTGCCTGGGCAGTGGGACTGGAGCTGCTGTGTCCTGGCTGGTGCTGCTGCCTGGTGGGTTTTCTGGTTGTTGTTTCTAAGCGAGGTTTGCAAAAGGTCACAAAAAATTAATCTTCTAACTGGGGACCTTGGCACTGTGCGCAGTGAATGTTTTGCATTAACAACCTAACTCGTTAATTCAGTGAAACATTTAAAACCAAACCAGTTATAGCCAGCCAAGCTGGAAAAAGCTGAAAGTTCATACTCAGCAGTGCAGATTTCGAAACCTCCCTTTGTTAATCTCTGCAGAAGTAAATTTTCTGCTATTGCAGAGCTCACTGTGACCAGTCTGGGCATTGTTTTCCTCAGTGGAGGCAAAGCTGCTCTGCAGAGGGTTGGTTGTGTACCTGGAGCTGCCACCTTTCCTTCCAAAATTAGTTTCTCTGTGAGCATCACTGAGGCAGAATTGGTTTGACTCTGTTTTAAGTCAGTTTTCCCTCAAATTTCCAGCAGCAGGGACAGTTTAGGTGTGCTGGACATTTGTCCTGCTTACTTTGCTACCTTGTTATGAAAGTAGCAGGTAGAAATTAAATAGGAACTGTGAATTTAAGCACAATAACTTTGTCTTCCCGGCTGCCAGGCAGCTCTTCCATTCAGCTAATGTCTCTATTTCCTATGTATTATTTTATGATTAACTGGAGCAAAGAGTTCTTCACTCTTGGCTGTGCAGATGGGTCTGAGGTGGGTCTGAGGTATCTGCAGTGGCGGTATATAAACTTGAGATCAGTTGTAAGGATGTTTTTCAATTGATTAATTTTTCTGCCATTAATTTACCCTATCCATTAGAACAGCCTCACTTTAATGAGGGAAAAATTGGTGAATTATCCATTCTGTTATATATTAATGGTGTATTAAAGTATTAACTACATTCCAGAAGGTGAGCAGTGAATAAAACACACTCCCAACATGTGGTTATGCAACTGTTCCATGGAAATGAAATGGACAAACAGTACACTTGATTAATTTTTTTTCCCCAGTAAATTGCCACTGTGATTCACTTCCAGCTAAAATTTGCAATCTGTGTTCTCAGGTGGCATTAATATTGGAGCCCTGCAGGAGAGCTGTGGTGGCTGGGGCTCCTTTGATTGCATTTTTAAGGAAAGTTGTTGGAGAGAGCACAGAGTTTGATGCAAATGTGCTGGTAAATGAAATGCAGAGCTTTTAGGTTCTCTGTAGGTGGGTCAGGCCATTCACATTTACCCAAAATAATAGCGATGGAGTGCTCGGGAGAGGCACTTTGTTAATGTGGCACAATGAGGGTCTTTGTGTGTCGCCGTTGCTTTGTATCAAATCTACTCTGTTGACAGATAAAAATCATCTTTTTGATATCTGCAGAGTCCATAAACACTGGGTCAGATCTGTCAGGGACTGGGGCTGGCTCAGTGATGGAGACTCTGGAACTGCATCTCTGGAGTTTGCTGGAAGGGAAAAAGCTTGCAGAGGGCCCAGCAGCTTCTCCCTGTGTTAAAGCTGCAGGATGAAATGAAATAAGTATTCCCTTTTACCATTGCTTCCCTGACATGAAATTCCTCTCAGCCTTTAAAGCTGTATTTTGTAGCCTTCAGGCTGATCTGTTTTTTTTTTTCCCTAATTGACTCGACTTGGAAAGGTCATTGCACCCTGCTAGACTGTGTAATATTTAACGTAGCATCAAAAATGAGGATCTCGGGATTGGTGTCAAATGGATGCTGTTTCCCTCTGAATAGCACAGTCCATTCATAGTCATCCAAATATTCCGCTTGCTAATGCTAATGAATAACTTTCTGGCCCTCTGCAGAAGGCAGGACTAACCTCAAGAAGGTGGGATGAGAGTGGCATAAAGCAGGTATTGAGATGTGCAATCCACACAGTCTAAATCCAGCTCACAGCTTTAATACCTGTTTTATTTATAGATTTTTTTTTTTAAGTTATAATTTCCAGCTCTTCATGATGCTTTAGCATAGCAAGCACTCTTTTCTGTTGCCAAGTTCAGTGATGACTAACACTATTTACAGGACTGTTTTGTAATCTCAGATCAGCCCACATTAACGGGAAGTTACGTTTTCCCATCAGTCTTTCAAACGGTGCCTGAGAGTTGCTGAGGCCAGAGCCAGCCATCCAGGCTCTCCCGTTTGGAAAAAATGATGTCAGCTTTCAGAAGAAGCTTTAAAAAAAATCTAATAAAGTTAGGGAGGTCATTTGAAATTGAACTTCCTCCATTTGAATTTTTTTTCTTTTTTTGCATGAGGATCTTTCATTCCTCTGTTCTAAAAACTACCAACAAAACTAAGTACAGGAGGTATTGCATAAGCACCACCAAGCCATTTGCCTGATCTGCATTTCTCAGTGCATGAGATCAGCTCCAAATATCTGATCTGAGAAAGCTGCTGGTGCACAACTGCTGTAACTGATAGGAGTTACCTCAGTGAGTCATCTCATAGGATGGTAAGTCTTTTTTTTTTTTAAAGTTCAAGTTTTTATGAGTGTTTTTGTAAAGCTCAGTTGCTGTTACTGTAAATCCCAGGGAAATCTGGCACAGTCTTTGTAATATGAATCCAGTGCGTCCATATGCTTCCAAGTGACCTTGCAGTCTGGAAAAATACCATTTTATCCCTCTGTTGAAGAAAAAAAAAACCCCAGAGTTCCTGTAGAAAAGGTTGACAGAGGGGTGTCACCAGGCAAGTGATTCTTGGTGCCAGCTACAGCAGCTTTTCTGCCCTGGGGTCATGATCTCAGGCACAGAGCATTTGCTGTGCACGTGAGAAAGCTACATCAGGCCAGGAATAAGGTTGTGGCTAATGCCCCAGCAAGCCCTGAACTTCCACAGGCTGGAGCACTTTGGGGTCTGCTTTAGCTTCAGAGGAAAAAAGAAATAGAGAAAAAGTTACTGTGGTTGGTTGCTTGGGTTTTGTTTATTTTTGTTGAGTTTTGGTTTTAAATGTAACAAATCTCTGGTTACCCCAAACCCAGCAAGATGGTCTTGTGTTGATGAGAAATTACACTTTGTTAGGGAATACCCCAGTGCATTGGGCGGTGTGACTGCCAAAAGCTGCAGAGGTGGTGGGAGGGGAAGGCTGCAAGCCAGGAACATTGTGATGCTGCTCTTGAGCTTTGGGGCCTTTACCTTCTCGTGCAGCTCCAAAAGAAGACTCAGAACTGCTGTTGAAACTGTAATGAAGTGTACACAGGATGGGGAGGGCATCTCCCAAATGCTTTGCAGGCTTGCTGAGCAAGGAAGGCTAAAATACTGCAGCCTTCTCGCTCCCAGCAGCAGCTCTGGGTGTCTGCAGAGACTCTTGGCACAGGCACAGTGCTCTGAGCTGGCAAGAAACTTCCCGACAGGATGGATGGAAAATGCTGATTTTGAAGAAATTCAAATGTTCTGTGGGGAATGTGTGGATTTTTCATCTTTTTTTGTGGTGGAAAGCAGGCGGCTTTCCCAGGTGACCCTGCCTGGTATCACCTCCTGTGTGAGGCTGAGCTGAGATCTGGGGCACACAGGGAGCTCACGCACACCAAGCATGGGTCTTGACAGAGCAGGACGAGGGGAAAATTCAGTGGTTTTCCTTCTCAAATGAGAATCTGATGCGGGCTGTAAAAGTGCATTTGTTTTTAAACAGGTAATTCCCAGGTTGCAGGTATGAAAATACAATAAATCCAAGGTCAAGTTAGATTTTTCCAATGGAAGAGGAAAAATTATTTATTGAGTGAAGCAGTTAAATATCAGAGCAGTTGTGCTTTGTCTAATGCCAAGGGAACTAACATCTCCTTCCTCTTCTTATCCTCAGGTTCAGTGGCAAATATGAACATTTGTCAAAATTTGACAACAACTCCTTGGGACATCATGAATTTGCTGGAATCCGGACCACAGAGCATTTGCAAGAGCGCTTTCTAAATTTGAATTTAATTTAAATGAAAGAAAAATAATCCTCTGGATCAATTGTAGCGATGGCTAGCAAAAGGAAATCCACAACTCCCTGCATGATACCAGTAAAAACACTGGTGCTTCAGGAGACCGAACAGGACCCTGGAGAAGATGATCGTGAAGGAACACAACAAGAGACTCCTGGGGAAGGACCAGCAGCGAATGATGCTGGGGCCAGCAACAGTAATAATGCAGCTTTGTCCAACGGGCACCGCGGCATTGCTGATGGTGACAGTTATATCTGCAAGCCTTGTGACTTCGGGTCTCAAGACCTTCACCAGTTCTTTGGGCACTTGGACTCTGAGCACCCAGACTTCAGCAAAGACCCCGCGTTCGCGTGTGTTGGGTGCAGCTTCCTGGCCAACAGCCACGAAGGGCTCTCGCACCACAATGCAGAGTCACATGCCAGCGAGACGAGCTTTGTCTGGAGGGTGGTGAAGCACGACAGTCGTACGACTGTGGAGCAAAGTCTCTGTGAGGCCACCAGCAGCCATGACCTGCCAGGAGAGGTTCCTGAAGAAGGGGCAGACGGCCAGTCTGAAATTATCATTACCAAAACCCCCATCATGAAGATAATGAAGGGTAAACCTGAGGCCAAAAAAATCCACACGCTGAAGGAGAATGTGTCAAGTCAGTTGGGCGGTGAGTCAGAGGTGAAGGATGGAGAGCATTCATTCCCAAATGGGTCCGTGCCAGTCAGCCAGCCCACTGCAAGTTCAACAAAGTCATCCCACATAGTGAATGGCTCCATCATAGGAAACGTGCCTGTTCTGCAGGCGGGGGTTGCCCAACTTGTGTCACTGCAGCAGCAGCCCCCATTGCATCAGCAGCTCCCTACGTCCAAGTCCCTTCCCAAGGTGATGATTCCACTGAGCAGCATTCCCACATACAATGCTGCCATGGACTCCAACAGCTTCCTGAAAAACTCTTTCAACAAGTTCCCCTACCCCACCAAGGCTGAGCTCTGCTACTTGACCGTGGTGACCAAGTACCCAGAAGAGCAGCTGAAGATCTGGTTCACTGCACAGAGGCTGAAGCAGGGCATCAGCTGGTCACCAGAGGAGATCGAAGATGCCAGGAAGAAGATGTTCAACACTGTTATTCAGTCCGTGCCACAACCCACCATTACAGTGTTGAACACACCCCTGGTTGCAAATCCTGGGACTGTTCCCCATCTTATCCAGGCGACTTTACCAGGCCATGTGGTGGGGCAGCCGGAGGGGACAGGAGGGCTGCTGGTCACACAGCCCATTATGGCAAACGGGTTGAAGGGCACCAGCTCCTCCTTCACCTTGGCAGTGAGTTCTGTTCCCAAGCCGCAGCCGGCGGCGCAGCACAGCACCGTGAGCTCCAGCAACACAGCTGGGGTCAAGGTGGTCAACAGCGCCCAGTCGCTGCTCACCGCCTGCCCTACCATCTCCTCGCAGACCTTCCTGGATCCCAATGTCTACAAAAACAAGAAATCCCACGAGCAGCTCTCAGCCCTCAAAGGCAGCTTCTGCAGAAACCAGTTCCCTGGCCAGGCTGAAGTTGAGCGGCTGACGAAGATCACGGGCTTGTCCACCAAGGAGATCCGCAAATGGTTCAGCGACAGGAGGTACCACTACAGGAACGTGAGAGGCGGCCGGGCCGTCTTCCCTGGAGACAGCGCTCTTGATTCCCTGCCCGAAATCACCTTCGATGTCCCACCCAGAGGAGCCGAGCTGAGCCCTGCAGCAGCGGCGGCCACTCCAGCTCCTCACCACCCACCACGGCGGCAGTCGTGGCACCAGGCGCCCGACTTCACCCCAACCAAGTACAAGGAGCGAGCGCCAGAGCAGCTGAAGGCCCTGGAGAGCAGTTTTGCCCAAAATCCCCTTCCCGCAGAGGAGGAGGTGAACCGCCTGAGAGGGGAAACGAAGATGACACGGAGGGAGATTGACAGCTGGTTCTCGGAGAGGAGGAAGAAGAAGGTGGCGGAGGAGAATAAGAAAGTGGAGGAGGCGGCTCAACAGGAGGAGGACGAGGCGGAGAATGGCGGCGGGGAAGGGGAAGACTCCTCGGATGAGCAGAGGGCCACGAGTGAAAACGGCTCAGTCGACGCCTCCGGCAGCAACCCGAACTCAGCGGAGCGGAAGGTGAGTCCCATCAAAATCAACCTGAAAAACCTGCGAGTGACCGAGTCCAACGGCAAAAACGAGGTACCGGGGACCGGCACAAATGAGAAGGGGGACGGCAGCTCCAGCCGGCCGCCCACCCCTCCCAAAACCAAACTGAACTTCAAAAAAACGGCCCAGCAGCGGCATCTGCTGAAGCAAATGTTCGTGCAGACCCAGCGGCCCACGAACCAGGAGTATGACGCCATCGTGTCCCAGACGGGCCTGCCGCGGGCCGAGGTCATTCGCTGGTTCGGGGACAGCCGGTATGGCTACAAGAACGGGCAGCTGAAGTGGTATGAGAACTACCGGCGGGGGGTGTTCCCCCCGGGGCTGGTGGAGGTCAGCCCCGCCGGCCGGGAGGTGCTCGAGGACTACTACGAGAAGCACAAGGGGCTGCGGGAGGAGGACGTGCCCAGCCTCTGCGAGCGCGCCCGCCTCGGCGCCCAGCAGCTCAAGGTGTGGTTTGCGGTGAAGGCGGAGGAGGAGGGCAGGGGCTCCGGCCCCGAGGCGGCCGGGAGCCGGAAAGGGCCGTGCGAAGCCGGCGCGGAGGCGTCGGAGAGCAGCGAGGCGTGGGAGCCGGGCGGCCAGGAGGGCAGCGCCGGGACCCCCGATGCCCCCGGCCCACCGCCCGCCACACGGCTGGGTAAGGCCCCTGCCTTGGCGTGGGAGGGCTGGGGTGGCACAGGGCGCTGGGCCTCTCCTGTTCGGCGAAGGGGTTCGTGTTTGAGGTTTAGCTGAGGAAGTGGTGAGGAGCTCTCTGTGAAAGAAGGGTGTAAGGGAAGGAGGGTGAGGAGGGTCTGGCAGGATGCTGCCGCTGCCTGCCTGCCTCTTCCTGCCTCGGTCATTGGGTGCTGGCACCACTCAGAAGCCAAATCCTGGCTTTATTTCAAGCTGGAATAAAACAGCAGGAGTGTCCAGTCCTTTTACCTGCCCTGTGGGAAGATGGCCTGTGGGTTTATTTATTTGGGAAGAGCCTGGCTGCTTGTCCTATGCCACTGGCTCCTTCCATGTCCCCACCTGGCCTCTAGCAGCAGACACACCCATTGCCTGCCCTTCCCTCTCCTGCTGCCAGCTTTCCGATGTGAGCGTCCTTGTTTGGCATGGAGCAAGGCTCAGGTGGTGAAGATGGAGGCTGCAAAGGAGGGAGGGGACATGGAGTCTCCAGGACTCTCTTTTGGAAGGCGTGTGTCTGTGCGTGGAGGAGAGGAGAGGTTCTTTCCAAGCCCTCTGTGGGCTTTTCCGCAGTGCAGCTGGGGGCTGTTTCCTCCCTGGCAGGGTTCCCACCAGATGAGGCTGGCTCTGTCCCACGGTGATCCATGCACGCAGTCCTTTGCTGGCCAGCTGGGATCATCTCCAATCCCCCTGCCTTGCATTGGAGCTTCCACACACCTCTGCCATGGTGGCAGGCCTTAAAAAAAATTATAAAAATCAAGTAAAATCTGTTACTTCCTTCCCATCTAATTTGGAGGAAGCAAAGCATGGTTTTGGATGGGTCCTGCCCTTGCTGCAGCTGAGGGGTCTGGTTGTCACCCTGTGTTCTTTGCTGGGGAGGAGTGGGTTTGGGGGCTGGTGGGGTGCCAGCTTTTGTGCCTGTGCTGGGGCGGTGGCTGTGCCCCTGCCAGTGCCCTCTGAGCATGGCTTTACGCCTCCCAGAGTGAGGGGGTCCTGTCGACCCTTGTGGCACGGAGGCAGGAGGTGCTTAGCAAGGGTGCATCCCTCCTTATGGATGCAAAGCCAACTCCACTTTCTCAAGGATTTAGGGTTTTCTGGCCCCTGTGAATGGTGCTAGCTCTTCTCTGCAGCCAACTTTGCCAAGGCTCCTGATTTGCCTATCCCAAGGCACTCCTGCATCCCCTCCTCCCCACCTAGCACCCCGCCTGGAGCAAGGCCAGGAAGCATCTCTGACACCTCTATTCTTTTTCAGAAACAGACTGAACTCAAACCACCAGCCCCGGAGGATCCGCTCTTACCCTTGAGAAGAAATTTGTGATCTTTAAGAAATCCATGGGCCGGCCTGATCCAAACCTGAGGAGCAGGACGTGGTGATGAAGCACTGCCATAGATGAGACCTTTGAGCACAGCACATGAGACAGCACATGTGCAAAAACTGGGCACTCGGTGCCGAGCTCTTGGTGGCCCAGCCGAGGAGACGGCTGGGAGCTGGCAGAGGTGGGGGCTCAGCTCGCACCCAGGAAATAGGATGCTCCTGTTTGCTTTCCAGTGACAGACTTTCAGATTTCATATTCATATACCGATGCCTACAGCTGCCTATACAAGCATAACAAATCTCAGACATTGTGTAAACAAGGTCGTTGCTTAGATATGGACTATCATGGCATAGTAACTTGTTTCTTTTTTCTTTTATTTTTTCATCTGTCCGTTAAGGTGTTTGTTCTCTAAAGGTTGGCATGGCTGCATATATCCTCTCTGCCCTTTCTGGTCCTTAAGCCCTGGCAGTGAAGGGCTTTGTGGGCACACAAGTGTGAGTGCATTAGGAAAGGGAAGGGATTTGAGGAGAAAACTGCCAGTCTTGAATTTGAGTGAGGTTCTCATCCCTCCATGTGAGGTTAGAGTCAGCATTGCATACTCTCTGATAAGCAGCAGGTTCCCAGACCTGGGCAGCGCAGGAGGTGGTGTTTGGTGTCATTTGTCCCTTGCTGGCTTGAACACTTTCCCCTGTGCTTCTAGAGACTGACTGTAACAGGCTGTTAAATCTCCAAGTCTCTCTTTAATCACTGAGAACTAGCACATAATAATTTTTGCATCCTGACCTGGAATCCTTTTCATTGTTTGGAGAGAACAGTCTGTTCTTCAGAGAACAAACACGGAGAGTCACAGTGTGGCTGTGAGTGGTTCAAGTCATTGTTGTCTCCAAGGCAGCGGCTCTGCTGCCATCGGGAAGTTTCCTTCTTGCAGCCCTACAAGGCAGATCCTCCTGCAGCACCGCTGGTGATTTCAAGTGTTTGTTCCAGTCTTTTTTTTTTGCCTTTTCTTATTTTTCCCTTTTTTTTTTTTTCCCCAGGCCATGTGCAATAGTTCTGGCAAATGAGAAAAATAAATTTCCCAGTTATCCTGCCTGCTGCCTGGTACCTGTACATTTTTAATGTGTGTTGTCTTGGGTGGTTGCTGTGTGATGCAACTGCTTGAACATTTTTGCTTTAAATATTATTTTCTCACAGAAAACAAAGTCTAGAAGAGAAACTCTTGAGCTGAATAGTCCAGCCAAATGCTGTGTCAGATTATTCTGTGACAAACTAATCAAATCCCAGCTCCAAATTGGTTCCATGTTTTGCCTTCACTTTTGCTCTTGGAAGGCTATTCCAGAAATTGACTGCCTTTGAGTGGTTAGAAACTTTATTTAAATTTCTAGTTTGAATTAATTCGTGGCTGGTTCATTCCTGGTTTGTTTTGGAGCCAACATTGTCCTTTAACTTAAATAGTTTTTGGTGTTTATCTGCTGATGTATTTATGGAGAGTAGTCATAGCTCCTTATTTTTTGCCAAGCCAACTCAGCCAAGCTTTTTCAGTAGAAGGTTTTTATTTAGTGAGAGCTTTTTAATGTGGGAGACTTTATTGTTGGTGGTAAATGATATTTATTAGGAGGGTGGGTAGCAAACCCCAAAGGATCGCATCCAGAGATTTACAAAAAATCTGGTTTAAAAACAAAAAAAGCTCTTTCAGAACCTCTTCCAGAGATGGTGTCTGATTTCTACCTTTAATTGCCCTTGCTTTTGCAATTCTTTCTTCACCCCCTCTTCAAGAGGCCGCCTTGCTCAGCTGCTGGAAGGGGCTGTGGCTGCTCAGTGCTTTGGCAGAGAGGCTTCGCCTCGCCTGGTGGGACGTGCTGGGTGCCTGTTCTTGAGCTCACAGGGTTTCCCTGGCACATGGTGTGAGACTGTGGTGTGGCCAAATGTGACCTGCACCCCCCAGAGAGCTGGGGTGACACCTTGGATGTGGCCACTCGTACTGTGCATCTGATAGCAGGCACACCAATGATCCCACCATGCTGTGAGCAGGGGTGGCACTGACCCAGAGCAGCCTGTGTGGCACCAGGCTCCCTGAATTTCACTTTGGAAGCACTGTTGATGGTCATGGCACAGTTGGAGACATAACCAGCAGCTATCCCACCTCGGCTGGTGACAGCTCAGCCAATGGTGTCCCCATGGCACTCCTTGGGGAGCAGGGGCAGCAGCTCTGCAGAGACAGCCAGCAGCCCCAGGGTGCACCCCAAAATATCAGAGAGGATGGGAGAATCTGGGTGGTTCTAGAGCTGAAAGCAGATCTGGGAGTCATGCGGCCCAAGAGTATGGATGTATGTACAGTGTCACCTTCAGAGAACAAATACAGGTAGGTCAATTTACTCTGTAGTGTCTATGTACATGCAGATTTATTTAACTACACATATATACAGTCAAATATGCCATTGATTCTTTATTGCATTAAGATGTACATTAAAAATGTACACTTTTACTAACTACTTGCTATATAAATACGTTGGAAGTGTAGTTTGCCCATTCAAGGTGATTTTCTGTGGGATTTTTGATGTACACTTAAGGGCCTATGGCTGATTGGAAGAGTGATCCCCGCTCCATCTACAGGAATGCTTAAGGACTATGGTGTGAACTGGTCCCTTCAAACCATGTTTTGATGCACTAGCTGAAATATTTTAAACTTGGATTGTATTCAGCCAGTTTTCCAGAAAAATTGAAAAGAAGTCTTGTGAGCTAGAGGGAGAATTTCCCGGTGTACACAGAAAAACCAGCCTTGAGGGTTGGAAGCTGCTGAGGTTTTTGAGCTTTGCCTCCACGCATTCATACAAGCACAGCAGGAGTTTTCTTTCTTTTGGGTCGGAGGAATTTTAAAAAGTGGTTCCATGCAGACTCCCCTCGGACATGGTGACGGGGCTGGCAAACGCCATTGCGTGGGGAGGGTAAGATTTAGAGACAAAAAAGAAATCAAAAAATGATCGCGTTCCCTTTCTAACTCCTACATTCCTTGTTATCTGCATTTTTTAGTTGACTTGAAATCTCCATAAAAGTATAAGCTGAAGATTTTTGAGGGTTTAGCTCTGTGGTCTTCTGTTTCTCTGCTAAGGAGGAGAAACAGGTGCCATCTCCAAACAGACTCGGGTTTTGGTGCAGGACATTGGAAATGTGTTTGCATCCAAAACTGAAAGGAAAAATTGAGAGGTGGCTTGACAGTCCCAACAGCAGCTCTTGTGGTGTTAAGAGGAAGTGTCACCACAATTCTACACAGTGTGTGAATATTTATCATCATCTAATCAAAGATGACTATCTTGACTTGAAAGGGGTGTAAGATCGAGGTGATGTAGCCAGCATCAGTAAGGAAGGGAAATTAAATTCTCCACCTCCATCCGCTGTGCCTGAGTTTGGGCTTGGCAGGCACAGCAGAAACCATCAATTTTAATCCATGTGAATCTTGTTACTTATGTCTCAGGCTGCTTAGATTAAGGGCACAATCCAATTGCTTAATAACCCGAAACCCTGATTTGTGCTGGCCCTGGCTTGCTCATGGAAAGGGCTGCTGGATCTCCTGGTGCAAGGAACTGAGTTTCTTTATTCATTGATGTCAGCAGACTCTGCCATGAGATTTCTAGACATTGTTTCATGTTTCATTTGGGTACCTTATTTTTCAGTTCTGTAATTAGACATTATTATCCTGGAATTTTTCTCTTTTTTTCCCCCTTTTTTTTTTTTTTAGCAGAACACTAAACAAACCATGATCTACAGGCTCCTATCTCCACTTGCCTGAGAGCTGAGTGCAGCTGCACTTCAGGCCTGCAGCATGGTGGCAGGATGGGCACAGGTGCTTGCAGGTATTTAGTGTGATTTCATGTCCCCTCCCTGAGATGGTCACCAGGAGAAGCCACCAACAAAAGCAGCAGCTGCTGGCAGAGAAATGCTGTAGTCTTTAACCTGGTTGGGGGATGCTCACATAGGAGCTGCAAGATACTGCTGGGTTAATTTTTGTGTATGTGTTCCCTGACTGTTCAGGAGGAGAAAGAAGCTGTAGAAGGCTGGTTTTTCATTTAGGGTTTGGGGTATTTTATTTTTTTTTAATTGGAAAGCAGCAGATTTTGGTCACATGCAGAAGTGTGGTAGTTTTCCCTGCAGCCCCTCTCTCAGAGACA
This sequence comes from Acanthiza pusilla, assembly GCA_036630365.1. Lineage (NCBI taxonomy): Eukaryota > Metazoa > Chordata > Aves > Passeriformes > Acanthizidae > Acanthiza > Acanthiza pusilla. The sequence goes on along the minus strand of JAXCHO010000050.1, from coordinate 7,206,097 downwards.
TAACAGAGGCAACCTGAGCTGGCTCACTGGGAATCAGAAGGGAAAGATGATTTTCAGCACTTGGGCACAAATTACAAAGTGAATGTGATGCTGCACATTCCCGTCATGGTGACAGTATTTAAGATGCTTGTAGAGTTCTTGCCCCATTGCCCAGATAATTTTGGCTTTGCTGTTTTCAAATCAGTCAGGGTCCCGATGTGATTCAGCTCACCTGTAACCTCTGGTGTCACTTCTCAGCTGATCCCAAAACCAGCAGGGTAAGATTAGGCAGCACTACACGTGGAGGGGAGTGAGGCACTTGCAGGCTCTCCCTGTTCGTTTTATTGGGAAGTTTAGTTTCTGCTGTATGTTTACTGGCAGTGGTCCATGCCAGGAGTGTTGGATCGGCATCACAAAACTGTAAAGCAGAGCAAGGGAGCTCTGTTATGTAAGCAGTGAATTTTCTTTTTTTTTTTAAATTTTGGGTTTTCTTGTTATGGCCCAAGTGTCCTGTTGGCTGACGTTTTGCATATTCTGATGGCACAATTAAAGCCCATTTCCCCTGTACTGATGGAGGGTGGTGTCAGGAGGGCTCTTGCTTACTGGTGCTAGTGAAGGTTGGGCTAGGAATCCATGGCATAGAAAATTTCTAGCTAAAATTGCACTTTCTCTCTGCCCCATCTGGCTCGTGGTGGTGTTATGGGTACGTGGCTGTGATCCCCCTTGCACATACTAACATTGCACTAAAAGAGAGACTTTGGGAACAGCGTGTTGATCACTTTGTTTCTCAGCAGACCACAAAGTCAGCCTAATGGGGTCTCTTTTTTTTTTTTTTTTTTTTTTTTAATTATTGTTATTTAGAAATCACGCTGGTGCTGAATGACCTGGAAATTTTGCTTGGATTTATCCAAAGGAAAATGTAACTGTAGCTGCAACGGGACCTTTCATAAGGGTGGCCGTGCAGTGAGGGAGCAGGGCGAGGGCTCTGCTGTGTAAAACCGTCTTTGTTACCAGGGAGGTGTGGGGGGTTCCAGGGGGGGTTGTTAATTTTTTTTTTCGAGACCACAATTTTAAATGGTCACCTTGGCAATCGTGTGAAACAGGAAATAGTTTTTACTTTTGGTAAAGGTTTTAAAGAGGAGAAAAAAAAAGAAGCTGCCTGTGATTGTGGGCTGTAGCTATTATTAGGGCTAGGGTAGCTTGTACCTGCTATGGACTTTACCTGCTCTTATTCTGAGGGCAAGAACTCCCTGTAGCAACAATGCCACTTCTGAGAAGTGAACGGCAAGTTTCCCTTCCTTTTGTATATGTGGATGTGAGGGTGGGCGAGGGGAAGAGCTTGCTTGTACAGTTTGTTGAAATGAAACCAGACATTTTTGGTTGTTCCTAAATAAAGAGCGTAAAAGACAAACGTGAGTCGACTGCTGCTTGCACTGGGGTTGGGGAAGGCCCAGGGTGGTGCCCTTAAGCCCAGGACTGGCTGTGCCTGGGAATGCTCCATCACAACATCTTCATTTATTTTTAAAGCATAACAACTTTTCCATGGGGTAAGGCCACAAGTGAGTGCCCCAGCAGCACCCTGAGCCCAGAACCTCTGTCCTAGGGGTCCTTCTTCATTTAGGAGCACATAATTTTGTTTCACCCTTTTGCAAACCCCCTAACACCAGGAGGAAGGAGGGAGCTGTGCAACCTCCCCTTGGCTCTGCAGGGCACCGAGCATCAGACACCTGAGCCAGCACACACGTAATACTGACACTTTTATTGTCGTTTAAAGCTAGAGCGGCCCTGTAAATGTAGAGTTTCACTACTGGGCCCTTCGGCAGTGGCTATACAGGTCAGATGTGGTGTCACCAGGACAGACAGATGGGCTGCCGTGGTCACTGCAGTCACGCCTGGCCCGGAGCGCTGGGAGTGGACACAGCACAGGATGGCTGCAGAGGGGCTCCGGCAGCTGCGCAGGATCTCTGGATTACAGGCACAGCAGTGACGCAGAGGCTGCAAGGGGATTTTTTAGGTCTCTCCTCGTGATTATGGACAGTTTGGTCTCTCACCTCTGGCAGCCTGTCCGCACCGATGCACTTCTTAAGGGCTTCGTGGTGAAGGTTGGTGGGTGCTTAGGGTTGATTAGGGGTGGGGTTTATTTCCAATTTTTTTTTTTTTTTTTTAGTTCTCCACTTGAACACACTTCAGCAGAGAAACTGGAAAAGCTGCCTGAAAGTAGGCCATAGCAGTGCCGTTTCCATAGAAACCAGTTCACAGCGTGCTGTGAGATTCACAAGCACTGGAGGTGCTTTCGCCCGCCGGGATGGGCTACAGCCGGTTGTCCCCGTTCACCCGGGTCCTCCGCAGTACCCTGGAAGGAGCACAGAGAGGGGACACAGCTCAGCCTCGCCACGCGATGACCAAGGACAATGCTCTGGGGTCCCAAGTTGCCCGCTGGAGGAAAGTGGAGGGCTCAGCCACATCACCCATGGCAGGGTAATGCCACCCCTTGCAGCTCCTTGTCCCACCCTACTCCCAGAGCAGTGACTCCTGCAAGCACTGGCACAACTTTCAGCTGAAATTTAGGGTTTCTGCACAACAGACAAGGCTGCAGCTCCACTCTGGGTTAGGGGGAGGCTGTGTTCATCTGCCCCCAGCCAGACTAAATGCAGAGGAGGACCTTGTGCTGGGAAGAGCTGAATGAGCACTGGCCTCACCTTCGCTCCCGGCTCTCGAAGTGGTCAGCGAGCTGCTCCGGGGACACACGGAAATCCTCAAAAGGCTGCTGGTACCGCGACTCAAAGGAGCCCTCTCTGCCTCTGCTTGTCAGCAGCTGGCTGGAGCCATCCCCTGCTCGTTCCCGTAGGGATGAAGCATTGAAGAGGTTTATTTCGCCATTTTCCTGCTTGGATGAGGAAAAAAAAAGCAGTAGTGAAGGGCTGGTGATTTCAAAGCATAGATCCTGTGGTAAGGGCAGCTGTGGCTGGTGCAGGGTGTCCAGGGCTCATGGGGGCTTGGGGTTTGCTTTTGCTTGTTAAAGCGATCTGCTTTAACAGCCATCACTGGCTCCCACTGGCATCATTTTAAATGAAGAAATAAAAGAGCCATCTGTCTCAGAAGGAGCCCTGCCCTCCATTTATGCCAACAGGGACAGCCTCAGGCCAGCCAGCTCCGTGATCCTGAGCTGAAACGTCCCTGGAGCACAGACAGGCGCTGGGACAGAGCAAATCTGCCTCCTCCAGCTTTTGCTGAAGGGATTTCCAGGCGAGTCAAACACAGTGCAGGCAGGACCCTGCCTGAAATGCCCTGACTGCTGCAGGAGGCAAAGCCAGTGCTTGCTATCCTGCTGGGCATCACCATGGAGCAGCACTGGGAATTCAGCCATCCACAGGCACTCAGGCCAGGCACTACTGAGCCTCACTGCCCTTACTGGAGCAGGAGAGTGGGCAGGGCCAGTCTGGGCTCACTGGCTCTGCTCCTCAGCCCTGCAGCACGGTTACCTTCTCATATGTGCAGCCCAGCCTCACCTTGCAAGGGAAAATGTCTATCTTGACAAGCAGAGAAGCCAGCTCCAGGTTCTCACTGTAGTTGTTCTTCAGGGGAACAGCTCGGAAACCTACAGAAGAGATAGCCCTGGTGTCACTTGTGGCACGGGTGGTGATGTGTCACTCAAAGGGGCCGTCCTTTTCCCACAAGAGCCTTTTTCTCTTCTGCTAAGAGAAGCTGTGGCTGCCCCATGTCTGGAAGTGTCCAAGGCCAGGTTGGATGGGGCTTGGAGCAACCTGGGATAGTGGAAGGTGCCCACAGTAGCAGGGCTGAAACAAGATTGTCTTTCGGGTCCCTTCCCATCCAAACTATTCTATGATTCCATGATTATCCAAACACCCCAATTTCCCTCAAGTGGCAATCAGTCCCAAGGGCTGTTAGCAAATGGCTTCTCCCTTCCTTTACCTGGCTGGGGATGTGATCTGTCACGGGGACAGGAAGGACTGAGCCCCACAACACTGTCCCATGAAACTCGGCATCTCCATGGCTAACAATGTGAACTGGTGAGAACCCTCATGACCCTGCTGCCCCAAGTGCTTTACCTGTCTTCAAACCTTTCACCAGGAAGGTGGCCTGAGCCAGGAAATTCTCATCACTGAACATGTCCTCCTCATACACCACGAAGCGGAGGAAGGCAAAGTCAGGGTTGCTGACCTGAAAGTGGAACTGCTTCGGGGTCCAGAGAGGATTCAGGCCGTTGTCAGCTGCTCACAAAACACAGCTGTCAGTGCACAGCCCCACTGAGTCCCCCCACTGCCCCCATGGCTGGTGCTGGGCTCGGGGACAGTATGGGGCAGCTCCCAGCTCGGGGCCAGGCTTTGCTGCAGAGCCCATGGCTCACTGCAGGATCAGGAGTGCTGGTGCATCTGTCTCCCTTCCCTTCACCAACCCACTCACCCACGATCTCTGTTTTCTGCTTGGCGTTGTCATACTCAGCACCAGACACCTCCACCTCCACGAAAGGACAAACAATTCCCCTTCCATTTTTGGGAAGGTGCCGGGCCCCCAGGACCTGAGCAGAGAGCAGAAGAGACTTGGTAAGAGATGGTAACAAAGGGGGAAAAAAGTGTTTGCATACCAAGACATTTTCTTTCCAAATAAATCACCCTGGCTCTGCTAATTGGAGAGAGAAGCGGCACTGACAGCCAGCCCAGCCCAGCCTCTTGGAGAGAAACAGCTCCCACCCCTGGAAGCTGCTGTGGTGTTCCTGATCCCCAGTTTGATTTGTAAGCCATGAAAAAAAGCAGCTGAAGTGCCCCAGGTTCCTGCCTGCCGCCTGCACAGCCAGGCCTGGGCACAGCATCCCTCCCGCAGCCTGCCAAGCTGAGCTGGGCTCCAAGCCGAGCACTGTTCCCTGCCGGGAGCACTAGGCTGGACACCCTCATCTTTCCCGAAACTTCTCAGCCCTCCTGCCTTGGTGCAAGGAGGAAAAGGAGCTGCTCTGCACCACTGCTCTGCCTCGTGTCTCTGCTTCCCTCCAATGACAACCTGCTTGCTCGCAGGAGAAAGCACTCGCAGCTCCCTCTTGCCCGTGGCCATATGTCGCTCCAGCGTGCTGTCGGCACGCTGCTGCTGCAGGGGAAGGCCCTGCTGCCAACACTGGATCATGTGCTTTGAGTCATGCTGGGCTCGAGATGGCTTCTCCATCCATGAAAGCTGGCTTTGGTGGGGACAGCAGGCAGCCCTGCCAGGAACTAGAGGCTGAGCTTATCTCTTAAAGGCGACAGTAAATGGCTACGGCACAATGACTCTTGACACTCAGTGGTTGTAGCTGCATCCTGAGGTGCAGGAAGAGCTTGGAAAACAGAAGGGGCAGGGAATTTTTAGGGAGACAGTGGACAGGGGGTCAATGGCACAGATGGTACACGATGGGGGTGTCCTCATGGAAAAGGGCTCTGGCTTCTTTAGGTGGAATCACTCTGAAACAGAGGTGGCTGCAGAGGAAACCTGTGAGCACCAAAAGGCAGGATCTCCTCTGCATCCTCCCCAAGGTCTGCACGAGCTGACTGGCAAAGGAGACTATAGACCTACAGTTCAGCTCCCAGACCACAAGGAATGCCTGTACAGACTACTGGACCCCGCTGGTCCAAATATGAGAGCCACCTGGTTTGGCACAGCCCTCCAAGAGCTTTGCCTGGTGAGCTGTCCCACACCCCTGCAGAGACTCTGAGAGCTGACACAATCCAACCTCAGTCCCACCATCAGGGAAGTAAAAAAAAAATCATCAACCATCCACAGCCCATCCTCTGACAGCCCCACCCTCAGCCCCCCTCCTCTTATCATCAGCAACACAACACAGAAATGGCCTGAAAAGTTTGCCCTGACCTTGAGCATCTTCCCGAGAGCGACCATGAGTAAGGGGAAATGGAAACATCGAGCCTGGAGCAACTGAGGGACAAGGAGGGGACAAGGCACAGCCCTTGTGCTGTTAGCTTGTGGATGTGCTCGGCAGTCCCGGCCAGGCGCTGGGGACAGGGATGTCACCTCTGTGGCTCGTGGATGCCACCTGCTGGCACTGGGACCTGGACAGGAGTCCGGGGGACCATCCAGGGATGCTCCTCTCCGAGCACCCTCAGCAGCACCCCTGAGTGCTTCTCTTCAGCAAGGGCTCTCCCAGCCTGTGCTGCAGGACAGCTCTTGGGCAGGGGTGAGGGGTTTGGTGAGGAGCAGCTGCAGGCAGAGCCAGGAGCCCAGAAAAACCATTCTCTCACCCTAAATATGGTATAACCACCAGGGTCTGAGCCTGCATTCCCCCAGCCCAGAGGAGGCACTGACCTCAATGGAGATGGAGAGCGGTTCTGTGCCCCGCAACGTGCTCTTGTCAAAGGGGTCAAAGATGTCGTCCCTCATGTTGGTCGGCTGCAGGACGTACCCACACTGGCCACTGGACATGAACAAGGCCTGGTTCATCTGCATGGGCTTGTCTGGAGAGCACAGGCAGGAGATACAGAAGATGAAGGAGATCCTGTGCACTTCCCACAAGCTGGAACATCACCACCATCACTGATGCTTCACAGCAAGCCCTTGGCAGAGGACCTGGCTCACCCCTTGGCAATGAGTGTGCCCTGTGGCTCCACTGCAGCCTGTGCACGTGTTGGGGCCTTGAGGTGACCCTCTCATGCACGATCTGTCCAGCTACCCAGTGCTCCATGGGCCACCTCCCTCTTCTCCTCCTGCTTTTTTCAGCTTTCTTTGTGCTGACTGCAGCATTTGCCAAACCCCGTGAGATGTCTGAATTCACAAAAGGAATGAAAAAGCCGGCAGGAAAAAAGAGGCAGGTCGTTTGCTGCGGTGTTGGTGAGCTGAACAGGCTCACAGCAGGGCTTGGCAAAGGCCAGGGAATGAAGAAGGCTGGACTGCATGGCAGGAGCAGGGATGGAAGGTGGGGAAAGGCAAGAGCAGCCAGCTGGACTCAGATCCTGCAACCAGCTGGTGTCCCAAGCCTGGGGGTGCACCGTCCCCTTTGGCACCTTCCCTGCCTGCCCTGCTTGTCACCAGGGGCCTGGGGGAACTCCCTGCCTCCTCTCCATTTCATCTTGTCCTCACGGCACAATCCCCAAACTCAGTCCAGCTCCTTGGTTCAGTCCAGCCCTTTGGAGCACATTTCCCCAGGTCTCACCGCCTGCAGAGCCCCTCCTAGACCCAGAGCCCCTCCCAGCCCCTCATTTGCCAGCAGCAGGGGTTCAGCAGGTGGCTCAGAGGAGGCACAGGAGCCTGCCCAGCCTCCCTGCCCGCTGCCCTCACCTGGGGTCTGGAAGTTGAGTGCCACCAGCTGGCTGCCACAGATCCACATGGGCAGGGGGTCGTAGTTGGAGGAGTCGAGGCGCTGGCCCTTGGGGTAGATGCGGGAGAGCTGCAGGCGGTTGTACTGCAGGAACTTCTTGCCTTTGATCTTGTTGACGTACTTCTCCGCCTTGGTCTCGGGGAAGGAGGACATGTCTCGGTAACAGGCCCTCTCTGTGCCGATCTCTGGGAGAGGACAGCACAGTGTAAGCCAGGAGCACACTCCCTTTCCTGACACTTAACCACTCCAGCTCCTTCCTAATGCCATCCTCTCACCCCTGGTGCAGCCACCAGGGCTGTGCAGACCCTGCTCTGCCCCTGTGGGCATCTGCCAGGTGCCCAACACCAATGGCTGAGAGCAGTGACACAGCTCCCTGTGACCAGGCACGATGCTCCCCAGCCCCATTCCCTCAGTAGCTGCTCTGGGTGGTGGCAGAGCCCAGCAACAGAGGGACAGGGAAGGGAACTTGTACCCTCTGGAGCTAGCAAGAGCTCCACAGTAAACTGGTGACTTGGACACCTTGGACACCTGGCCTCTGCTGAGATCTAGCCAAAGCAGCCCCTTGGGGGACACCACAGGGTCTGTAATGCCACAGTGACTGCCTGTGATGGCCACCAGCCCAGCAGATGCTCACTCTCTTCATCGAAGGGCACAGGTCGGCAATAGACCACCAGCTCTGAAAGCTCCAGGGCAATCTTCTTTCTCCTCTCCATCATCTTCCCTTCAGAGAGCTGCCAAGAGAGGATGAGAGAGGTGTCAGGCCAGGTAGGAGCTGTGATGCTGGATGACCCACAGCTCATGAACTGACCCTCATGGCTTGGTGTGGCTCCTGCCCATGCTGTGGGGACCACCAGCACATCTGCCAGGTCTGCATGGGGGGACACCACGCAGGTAGGGCCTGGGCAGGTCCCACCTCCTGCCCGGAGCAAGACTGGCACTGGCACCAGCAGAGGGCACCTGTGACCTCGCCACCCTCCACAGATGGAGATCCCTCACTTCCTGAGGCTGCAGCACCCACCCAGGTGTCCAATCTTCCCAGATACCCAGCCTGAGCCTCTCAAGCCATGTGGCCACCACCCAAGATTGCTCTGGCTTTACCATCTCTGTAACTGCCCTGCCAGCCATGGCAGGCTGTCACCTCACCACCCCCGGCCAGCCTCCACCTGCTCCTGGAAAACCCAGGACTTGGCCAGGAGATATCTCCCGTGCCACAGGCTCTCCACACTCACCCTGGCATCAGCTGTCTGAGCTGCCTCCCGGATCTTCTTCACCCAGTCCAGCAGGTCCTCGTGCGTGTCGGCCGCCACGTCCAGGGACAAGCGTGACACCGAGGACATGCTGATGGAGAAGACGAAGAGGCGGTTGTTCTTCCCCTCGGGGCGGATGGCTGTGTGGGGACAGGCAGCAGAGGGCAAGGTCACAGCAGGTGCTGAGCCAAGCCCTTCACAGGGAGGGAGGGAGAAGACAGACACAGAGCTCATGGCCGGCCTGGCACTCCACAGCTACAGGAGGCTCCCATTTCTGGTCATTGGAAACAAGAGATGGAGCGGGAAGTAGTAAGTGAGGAAGCAGAGTGTATCCTGAGGGGGCTGAGAAGCCTCAAGGGACCTTTGCAGTGCTCCCTCCCTGGCACTCACCGATCTGGCAGGAGGGCACGTCCAGGACTCCTCCGAGCAGGTCTCCCAAGGGGCTGTTCTCATCCAGCTGCTGCTGGGAAGGAAGCACAGCAGGATGGTGCTGGGCATGGTGCTGGGCATGGTGCTGGGCAGAGTGGCCAAGCTCGAGGGGCATCAGCCCTCCTTGCTCCACTCACGGCTGTACTCACCTCCCGCTCTGGCTCCAGGCTGCTGGGACTAGTGATTTCCTCTACATAGTTGGAAGGGAACCACAGCTGCTTCTTGCCACCGTAATCTCCTCTCCACCTGGAAGGGAGGGAAGGGGCAATGTCAGCACCCACCACGGGATCCCAGAGTATCCTGAGTGGCCGTCAGGGGAACAGGCAGCTCTTCCATCATCTGCTTTTAGGGTTTGTGAGGCTTTGGGACTGTGCAGCTCTTGGGCAATCCCCAGACTGACCATTCCTAGGGTGGGACACACCTTTGTATGGATGGTGACAGCAAGGCTTGACCATATCCCCTAGGGAAAAGGGAGGCTCAGGACCAACTCACCAGCCTCCTTCCTGTTTCTCCACATTCTGGATGATGGCGTTTTTGGTGAAGGTGAGCTCGTCCTCCCTCTGTGCCTTGTAGTCAAACAGGGCTTTGACTGCACACTGCAATGAGGAGGGGTCCCATGAGGCTGGGCAGGGGATGGACACATGGACAGCGAGCCCACAGGATGAGAGATCACCTCTCACCCCAGACATGTTTGCTGAGGGGGCTATGAGACACATCATGTGCAGGCAGGCAGCATCCAGCCCTGCTGCCAGCGGCAGCCAGACCCTAGTGACACCTTGCAGAGCAAATCAAGGCCCCCATTTGTGCCAAAGCAGAGCTCACAAGTCTGATATGACCCCACACAGGCATTTTCTTCTGTCCAGAGCCACTGATGGGTTTAGTTTGGAGAGCTCAGAACAAGAGGCAGCCCAGCCTGGGAGCCTTAAGGTTCACCCTCCATCATCACTTTCTTCATGGTCTAGAAATGAGTGTACGAACTAAGACAGCCCTTGGAAAATAAAAAGACCCGTGCTAAACCCTCCAGCCCTGCAGGTTGTTTTGCCAAAGAGTGAGAGTGTACCTTGAAGGTGGGCATGGGGTTGGCTTCCACATAGAACCCGGGGTGGCGTCCCTCGTACAGGGCTCCATAGTCTGGCTCCTGTGGAAGCAAAGGGACGGACAGTGGTTACAGCAGTGACTGCGGGAGAACGGGTCCCCTACCTTGGGGGAGGTGGGACAGCAGCCCAGGAAGGCACAGAACTGAAGATGATGCTGCAAAGAGCAAACAGCAGCCCAAGCCTGGCTCAGAGGGGCAGCACCAAACACCACTCAAGTGCCGGGAAGCCCCAAGAGGTGTGGGCTGCAAAAGCACAGACATGGCTCACACACCACTACCTCAAGGAACCAGCTCAGAAATGACCTGTCCATCATTCCGTGGCTCCTGCACTCACCGCTGTCCCGATCTTCTCCAGGGTCTCCTCGTTGATGGGGTAGCGCAGCTTCATCTTGCGGTACAGTGGGTGCTTCTCGTAGTAGCTGATCAAGTCCACCAGGCTCTCAAAATCGGAGTTGCCCAGCAGCACAGTCTGGCCCTCCTGCTGCACCCGGCAGTGCTTGATCTTCCCTTCTGCCCTGCAAGGAGGAAGACAGAGAGAAGCCACTTAGCACCTGGCAAGAGAACGTCTCTGCCAAAATAAAGACTCCCAAGGAAAGGGTGCCCCTGGGCTAGTGGCCAAGCACAGCCATCTCCCGTTGGAAGATGAGAGGAAGAGCAGGATCTCAAGGACTTATCCACAGCCATCATGGAGCAAGAGGAGCTCTGGGAGGGCTCCTGTCTGGCTGATGGCACCTCTCCTGCTCTTTCACACACCGCAGCATCCCGGCTGCATGCCCAGCACCCACCACCCCTGTCCCAGGGCCACACCTGAAGGAGATGGCGTAGGAGCTGGGCTCGCTCCTCTTGCGCACCAGGAAGGCTCCGTCGCGGGGCACCCTCATCAGCATGTGCTCAGCTTGGGCCCGTGTGAGGTTGGCGTGGTACCACCTGCCAGGAGAGACACGTCCTTGTGCACAGGTCACACACACCCAGCCCATCCCACACCCCTGCCACAGCACATGGCTTCCTCTCCAGCCCCCAAAAGGCTCCTTGATTCCTCCAGAGGAAGACAGGGACTGCAATAAAGCAGGCAGGATCAGAGCCCTTTGGTGAGACATGGCATGGCTGAAGGCATCCCAACCAAACCTGGCACCTCTGTGCTCTGCACTGAGCCTCCACAACAGTCAGCTCCATGCACAATGAGGCTGGCCAGCATGGCTGCTGTGACAGAGATCCATGGGGACAAAGTGGGGACCAGAAAGCTCCAGCAAGAGAGGAAGGACTGAGGAGAGATCTGGGAGAGCTTCCCACAGGGTCCCAGCCGCCCAATGGGCACAAACACACACTCACTCTTTGCTCTCGTGGGCATTGGTCTGCGGCACTGGCTCTGTCAGCCTCATCTCAAACTCGTTGCACCTCAGTGGCACCTCCTGGTAGTGGGTGATGAGGTCGTAGAGGCTGTCGAACACCAGGTTGTCAGTCAGGAAGAACTTGGGGCTGCCGGCGTCCTGCCGTGAGTGGATCCGGCAGTGCTGCACCTTCCCATTGCGCCTGCAGAACAGCGAGGGAGGGAAGGGGGTGAGCCAGGGCTGCCCATGGAGATTCTGCACCTGCCTCAGGCACAGCTCCAGCCTCACGTGGCATTCCTGCCCCACAGGAGAGCGATTGCACAAGGATCCCAAGGGGCTTGACCCTTCTGCACTGGGACAGGGAGCTGACATGATGCTGGGACACAGAAATAGGGGAGAAAGTGCTCACAGGCCACCAGGGAATGGGACCCCACCACTGAAAACAACACCAGGAGGAAATAACCCTAGGAGGGACACGGAGCAGGGGCCCTCACCAAAAGGAGAGGGTGTAGTCTCCAACGAAGGTCTCGCTCTCTCTGACGAGGAAGGAGCCGTCGGGGGCCCCTGTCTCAATGCAGTATTCTGTCAGCAGCCGCTCCGCGATGTGCCGCCCGTCCCGTCCTGCTCCCAGCTTCCCGTGGAACCACTTCTCTGTGGAGTGAAGCTCAGTGCTGTTGCTCACCTGGCAGGGGGAAAAGCCATCATCTCGGGTTACTGAGGGCAGGCTCAGGGTGCTGGAGTCTGCTCTGCTCAGGGGTCTTCCCCCTGGGAGCAGGGAGTTCCTGAAGCAGCTCCCATCCTTCCCACCACAGGATCTCCCCCTGAACGCACTGGCAGTGGCAGTGCTCAGCCCCTTGGGCAGTCAAGCCCTTTCCCTAGGGATCAACTCACAGTCACACGGGGGAGCCCTCACCTCCTTCTGCTCTTCCTCATCCTCGTTTCCTTGGTCATTGGTTGTCTCCCCAGAGTAATAGATCTTGCTGCTGGTCAGCACAAAGTAATGTGGATTCCACTCCTGCAAGGAAACAAACTCTGGCAAAGAGACCCCTGGGGAAGCACCAACTTGCCCACCACCCATCCATGGGATCATCTCTCCCTGACCAGTACAAGCAGGGAGGGACGATCAGCTTTGTGAAGGACAGTCACCAACACTGATTCCAGTGAGTCACAGGAGCTTCCAAGACATGCCCCAGATGTGAAGCATGGATTTACCAGTAGCAAAAAACCCAGCATGTGACAAATCACACTGAAAACACCTCAAGACATATTAAAAGGAGATGACCAAATAAAGAGCAAATCAATGCAAAAAGAAAAGTCTGCATGGACTCAGCACAGGGGTAATCAGAGGTGAAGATATTAGAGATGGTTATGTGGATTTACCATTGCACTTTTCTATTTAAAAAACCAAAACTGTTTCATTTGTATGTGTCTTTGGCAGACAGACCCTCAGCAAAGCAAAGCTGCTGTGGAAGTGGGCTGTGTGTGAGTAAATGCACACAGTGATGAACACTCGGTGCTTCACAAAGCTAAACCCTTGCTTAGGTGCATCAGGTGAGCAGGCACTTGGCAGGAGGCAGGGCTGGAAGTGCAGCCATCTCCAGAAATTCCTGCAGCACAGATCACAGGCTGCAGTGCCTTGGCCCAGAGCTCCCTCTAGCTCAGCCTTCTGCCTCTAACAAAGGCCCATAGGAGATTCCTAGGGAACAGCACAGAGAGCCAGCATAAAACACCCCCACCTTTCAGGGACACCTGAGAAACCAGACAGACCAAGAACCTCTTTGATCCCAGCACAGCCCTTCCTTCCAGCACACACAGTGCCTGACAGGGCCACCGTGGCTCTGATGAAGCCCTCCGAGCAGGGACAGGGTGACCATGGCACAGACGTACGTGATTGATGGGGTCTTCCAGGTAGAGGATCCCATTCTTGATGGAGTTGCTGATGTCATTCTCTGAGTACATCACGGACGTGGGCAGCTCCTCGTAAGCGCTGCCCTCTGCCAGCTTCTTGTGCTGTGGGATGAGAGAGCAAGTCAGGCACCTTGAGGGGAGCAGCACCCAAAAAGCAGCATGGATTTCCTGCTGAGCAGCCCTAAAACCCCAGGTCTGCTGCAGTGGGTTCCTCTGGATCAGAAGAACCGAGACCCATGCCATCAAATAACACTGAAGTCCCACCCATCCTTCCCAAAGGTGATTCCTATTCCTGAAGCAGAAATACCAACATCCCCCATGCCCTCAAAGAAAGGCAGCACCCAGCTGCTGAGCTCATTTGCCAGCAGATTCTCTGAAGCAGGAGAGCTTATTGTCTCTCTGCCAAGCTGTTCTTAGTATCAGGTCTCCACTTCCACCCCTGCACTCACTACCAACCTCCTCCTTCCAAAGGCAGCTGCCCTCAGTCCCACACCCTCACCCCATTCTGCCCTCACTCCCTCGCTTAGGAGCCTTGCTGGGCAAGGGAGGTCACCTTGATGAGAATCTTCCTCTTGAGCTGGTTTGGAGAGGGAAGGCCATCAGCAGAAATATCGACTGGTTTGGTCAAGAGCATGTCCCCAAAGACCTTCTTGAAATTCTGAGCCATGTTCCTCTGCTGAGCAATGCTGCAGTGGTCCTCAATGGACAGAATGACAGGGAAGCTGGGAGAAGGAGAAGAGCCATCAAAGCCAGCACGGGATCTGGATGGACCCAAAGACTTCTGAGCTCTGTGGCAAAGCCTCTGCACCCTCCAGGAGCAGCTCACATCAACAGTGACCTGTGCCGCCCCAGCACCCAGTGCAGCCACCCTTCAGCAGTGCACAGCGTAGAGAAGGACTGGCAAATTACTGGGGTTTACCCAAAGCCCTCCCTCCCACATTCTTCTGGGAAAAATCTCCCTTTGGCTGCAAGACATGACACACTTTCTTCCCACCACATCCCAGGCCCTGTGCTGCAGCTCTGGATAAAGGTGGGCTTCACTTTGCTACAGCCTTGGCTCCACCCTCTCTCTGCTCTGCCAACTGAAGTCCTGCTGTACTCACTCAGAGGTGACAAAGGCATGCTCCTTGATAGTGACCAGGACATCGGAGAACTTGATCTTGGTGGTTAAGGTGTGTCCATGGTAGATGACGGGCATGCCATCAGGACCGTCCCAGCAATCCACTGAAAGAGACCCACGAGGGAAACTTAGCCCAAAGGCTGGAATACAGGCAGGACATGGACACGAGGTGGACTGAGCCCAGTGCTGCTGGGAAATGTACTGGAAGGCAATAAAGGAGTGAGGTGAAAGCCCTGATCTTTCTGTGAGACTCACAGATCACCCTGTCCCACCAAGCAAACGACCTCAGCTCTTTCTGCACATCATGGCGATAACGTTGCCATTGGCCACGCCAGCCTTCAGCTGTGCCTTCCTTGTAAAGCCCCCCTGAGCACCAGGAGCTGTGACAGGGCTCTGACAGAGACAGAGACAGCGCGGGGTACTCACGCTCGATGCAGCGGCAGCCCATGCGCAGGCAGCGGGCGTAGGCCTCCAGCGAGGACTCGCTCGAGAACTGATCCCCCGTCAGGTACCTTCCAGGTGAGAGAACACATCAGTGACACACTCACTGTGGGCACAGCTGGCTGCTGGCACATCGTGGACCTGCCTCTGCCATGTAGGGAATGGTGGGAGCAGCGTTTCTGCACTCCCAACACTTCCCCTGGGCGAGGGGTTCAGCTCTGCCCTTGCTGCCAGGGACTGCCAGCACTACTCAGAGATCCAGCCCTGGCTCCTGAGATAAACCTCAGACAGCAGTGGTGCCACAAAGAGCCCCCTCAGCCTGAGAGCAGGGTTAGAGCAGCTCTTGCAGGCAGACAGGATCTCACTGCCTGCCCTCAGGGCTGCTCAGCTGGCTCTCAGTCCTTTAAATTTGGGGCAGCATGAACACAGAGCACAGACAGAGCCTGTCTGCACAGAAAGCAGTTCCTGTGAAATTATTCTAGCAGCAGAGAGTGGAAAATGGCCAATTTCATCCTGACAGGGTTTATCGCATCCGTCCTGAGAGGCTCTGGAAAATGACATTGCTAATGGTGAGAAATTACCAGAGTGACAGCTCAGGACGTGAAGGCACCTGAAGGTCTGCGCAGATGTGTGCTGCTGGTAATGTCTGAGCAAAACATTTATGGCTAAATGACAGAAGAGAGAAATGGGGCACCAAGAGGAAGGTCTCTGATGTGCTGGCCTTGGTTTGGAAAAGCCTACTTGACCCACCACTGGAATCAGACAAGATCAGGAGACTCCCACCCTTGCATGTGAGAAGGATGCTGAGCACAGGTGGGTGAGAGAGCCCTCCCCGAGTCCTTACGTGTTGTGTGAGGAGGAGATCCAGTAATGGGAGAGGGGGTTGTTCATGTTCTCCAGACACACCATGTCCAGTTGCGAGTTCCAGATGCTGTTCTCTTTGGAAAACAGGAAGGTGAGAAACTGCTCAGGAAGAAACAGAAAGGTGTTAATGATGCAGAGGGTGCTGTGGTTTAGCTTCACACGCATCTCCTGTCCCAGCACAGACTGACCAGGGGCTGCCCTACAGCACAGCAGCTACCTGAGCCAGGCTGCTCAAGTGACCACAGCCTGGGCACTGCCACCTACCCAGCTGGGCCACATATCTGTGTGCCAGACCCTTTGACCCAGCTGGAGACGAATTAATGGCTCTGCATTTTATTTTGCAGCTCACATGGCAGGCAATAGCTTACTAAGGCCATGTGGGTCAAGGGACCTTGGCAGAGTCCAAAGTGCCAGTGACATGGTCACCTCCAGTTGTTTTCATTCTTTTTTCAGCTCTTCCTGCCTTGAAGAGACCCTCACACACCCCAAGGCAGCCTCAAGCCAAAGGCAGCCCCTTTCCTCCTCCAGATGAACTGCCTGGTGAGTACTCCCAGCTGCACACACTCAGCACCAGGGGACAGCCAAAAAGCCATTCCCTTTGCCAACCACGTCCATCTCCCAGGGCAGCACACACAGGAGCTGTGCCCCTTCCAGCACACCCACCCTGCAGCAAAGGCACAGACAGCAGAGCTGTCACACCCCAGCACACATCACACCGGGCATGTCACCCTTGCGTCTCCCCACGCCACACACGCCATGTTCAAGGTGTCTTACTTCGTCCAGGGAGAAATAAGGCTCGTCAATCTCCCTCAAAGGGTCTCTCAGGAAGTTGAACATGAATTCCTGTACCTGAAGGGTATCTGCAGCCCAGAGCTCCTGTAAAGCCCAGGGGAGACATAAAAGAAGCCATTTCAGAATGTATTACTGCAAACCACATGCAGCTCATCCAGTTAGAAGCTTTAACCATTAAGGAGGCGGTTTTTGATGCAAGGCCATCTCTGCCAGGAACTCAACTGTCAGCACAAATGCTGGATAGCACACAAGGAGGAAATCTGCCCTGCTTCTGAGTGGGCTTCATTTTCTCAATACCGTGCATTTTTCTCTCTGATAGCTCCTTTGAACACATCTGCCATGCCTCCTCCTTTAGCAGCAGAAGCCGACCCAGCTTCCTTTGGCTCTCTCCCCCTGGGTTTCTTTCATTAGCCATCAAAACGCTGCATCCCCCACTGGTTAACTCCCCGCTGGCTGCAGACCGCAGGCAGGAAGGTGGCAGTGGGGGACAGGGCAGAGCAGGAGCCATGGCAGTGCTTTCACCAGCCAGCCCTGCCCTCCTGGAGGCCAAAAATGAGACAGGAGTCTGGCAAGGGTCAAAGGGACTGCGCTGCCCACAAATGCACTGCTGGTGCCCGTGTGTGTGTCTGCATGTGCTGTGCTCACTGAATGACCCAAGATCGCTTTTAAATTGAAAGATCAGCAGTTGAATCCATCAGCTGCTCCTCAGGAACTGCTGACACCTCCAGAGCAACAGCATGGATACTTCTTGGCTGCAGCAAACCTTCGGTAGCCAGCCGAGGTCATTGGACCTGGGCAAACCTCCACTGATCAGTCCCTGCTTCCTGGGACCCCCTCTCCTCCCAGATCTCCTGGTTCCTTTTCTGGCCAGGGCGCCTGGCTGAGTTCAGGTCTGCCCTCCCCTACAACACCTCTTGCTCCAGGAAGGATGCACCGTGCCAGGCAGAGCAGCCCACAGCCAAATCATCCCAGCTCCACAGCAAGGCTACCCTTGGAGCACTGGATCCCTACAGCACCAGTGCCTCCACTGCCCCTCCCTTTGCCCGTGTTGAGCTCACCATCTGGTACTCCAGCAAAAACTTCTGCAGATCCAGCAGCGACACCCTGAAGTGCTCAGACCTTTCTCCACCCCTGCCAAGCAGAGAGAGAGAAGCTTCAGTCACTCGTGCAGCACATCATGGGAGATGCCATCTGCCACCTCTCTGGCATGTGCAGCCAGATGTGCCCTGAGCAGGCAGAGCTGCAGGAGCAGAGTGGGATGAGCAGAGAGAGGACGAGAGCAATCCACATCTCAACCAGGGACTGCTCCTGGAGCAGCCCAGGATTCACACTGACCAGGGCATGCTAACATGAACTCTGGTGAAGGGCAGCAAAATCCATCAGAGGGAATGATTTGAAAAACGAAAAATTTAAAAAAAATATAGAGGGTCTGACTTGTAGCTGAATGAAAAGAACTAAACAGGTGCAGGGCAGACAAGGGGTGACTGCAGACAGGACTGGAGGCGTCCGGAGGACATGAACTCAGGGAGACAAGGCACAGGGCATGAAGGCAAGAGCTGTTTGTAGGTGATCATCTCAAAAGACTGGTCCATGAGTGCACCAAGCCACGGTGGACACCCAATGGCCATGCTGGGCACTATCACCACAAAACCCAAAGTGGACTGGGCAGTGCTGGCTGCCCTGGGCAGAGGGATGAGCCAGATGGTCTGCTGAGGGTCCTGACAACTCTCTTCTATGGTTATAGGGAAAAAAGGAAGGAAACCATTGAGAATTACCTGGACAAGTCAGTAGGCCTTTCACTTTTAGCTCCTCTGTCTAAATCCAAGCTCTTTCTATCACAGCCAAGGCGTGCAGAGGGCTGGCAAGGGCACCAGAGACACTGCCTGGGAAAGGAGGGCTCTGCAGCCACCACGAGCATAATCCCCGGGAGATGGCTGGAGGTCTGATCCCATCAGTCAACTGACCTGAGCTGCCTCTCACTGGAATGTCTGCGAGGGAGAGAGCCCTCCCTGCCCCGAGCTGAAGTGTCTACAGCAAAGATGCTTGTTCAGAGCACAGAACCACAGGCGGCACAGGAGCAGGAGAAGGGCATAGTGCCCCATCCCAGCATGCTGCTGCAGGCCCCAAAGCATGTTATGGAGCAAAAGAAAACAGGCCCCTCCCCAGCAAATATAGAGAATTATCCACCTGTCCAAGAACGGGACATCCATCTGCAAAAGAAGAAGCACAAGCATTAGGTTTGCACTTGGTAACTTCTTTACTCCCAGGACACAAGAGCTCACCCCAAGGGCAGGGGGTTAAAAGTCAATTAAGAGGGAATGCCCAGTAAAAAGTATGGTTTCTCCATTCCCTTTCCTGCCCTGGAGAATTCAGCACTTACCATTTTCTGGGCGCTGAACATCAGGCTGCGGTAGAGCTGCGCAAACTGCCCATATGTGATATCCCCGTTCCTCTGCTCCACATCCTGAAAAAACCCAAACCCAGAGGTTTTACAGGGGCCACAGGTAACTCTGCATGGCTGAAGGAGTGTCTCCTTCCACCAGGATTCCCAGGGAAAAAAAGGAGGAGGAAAAGGCCAAAACCTGTCCAGACTTTACCTCCTGCACAATGGCCTCAAGTTGTGCCAGGGGAGGTTTAGATTGGGTATTATAAAAAATTCATGAAAACAGTGGTCAGGCATTGGAACAGGCTGCACAGGCAGCGGTGGAGTCACCATCCCTAAGGGTTCAAAGGTGGAGTCACCATCCCTAAGGGTTCAAAAAACATGTGGATGTGGCACCTGGGGACATGGCTTGTGGTGGACATGGCAGTCCTTGGGCAATGGTGCATGCAGTGCTGGGCAATGGTTGGACTCAGTGATCCTAGAGGGCTTTTCCAGCCTTAACAAATCTGTGATTCCACAGTCTCTGCTGGGGCCAGAGGGACCCCACAGTGCCCAGGACACAGAAACATCCTAAAATGAGCTCCTCAATTCCCCAAGCTCACCCACATGAAGGCATCAGCACATTGATCAAAGCATCACCACTTACTTAAATAATTACAAAAGAATAATTTGATTATTTGTGTGCCGAGCGTATCCAAAGCGTCTGGAAACTGCGAGACCCAGAGCATGTGCTCTGCTTCAGATACACCACTCTCTGACCTCAGAATTCCATGCTAGTGGGAACACCTGGTCATGATGAGATGACCCTTCATCCCCAGGTCAGTGGTGGTGCTGGCAGAGCATCACTCGGTGGCAGTGGCTTGCAAAAGCCAGGATGCAGCACTTGGCAGCTGCTCTGTTCTCTACCCCACCAGCACCAAGCCCATGAGTGGAGCCAGGAGCAACGAGGGGAGTGTGGGAGGCAGGGTGGGGTAAGAAGAGGGTGCTGGCCACAAATGGGCCAGGGTGCGGCACCCAGTGGGAGCTGGCACCTCTTCAGTCACCGCCGTGGGTGGGGGCCCTCCCAGGAAAGGCTGGGAGGCTCTGCAATATGCAAACTCTCCCTGGGAGCTGAACCACCACCAAGTTTTGCTCAAAGGCAGGCAATGGACTGCCGAGGGTCCCCAGAGCCGAGGGGTCACACACTCACCGTGAGTCTCTCCCGCAGGAACCTCATGTTGGGGACGCGGTAGTTGACCTGAGACAGCATGTTCTTCAGATCCTTGGCAGAGATCCTGGCTCGGCAGGGGAAAGAGGAGAAATGTTCAGGAGGTCTGGGACGGCCGGAGCGCCATGTGCACAGGGTGGCTGTGCCCAAAGGGACATCAGCGGTGACACAAGGATGGGTGCGTGACCCCCGAACGATGCTGAGGCTGGGACCAAAGGCACAATAGGGGGAGGATGTGGGGAGCAGAGAGATGGCTACATGTTAGGGGAACTGCAAACAGTGCTCCTACAGGCTCCTGAAGGAACTGGGCAAGCCCAGCACCCTCAGCCCACTCGAGCCAATGCCACAGCTGACAGGGAGCACCCACTGCTTTACAGGAGTGACCAGGAAGAAGCATTTTTCAAGTATCTGTGCCCTGACATGGATGGTGGGTGACCAACTCCCTTCCAAAACCCACTTCCTGGCCTGCTGGAGGAGGACAGGCTCTCTTAAGTGGCTAGGACTCAGCTAATTTTATCTTAAAGAGAGGAAAAAAACCATTTTCAGTCTCCAGCCACAGGCGCAGCACTGCCACGTTGTGCCCAGCTGTGCTCTCCCAGCTCTGCAGGCACAGAGCAGTGAGCGTGGCTGTGCTTCCCAAGGCCCTTCACATCAAACGTGATGGTCTTCAGACCAGGGAGAGGTCCAGGGTCAGCCCTGAGCAGGATCCCACACCCAGGAGGGCAGAGACAGGCAGCAAGGAGCTCTGGGCTGCCCCAGCCTGTTCTGGAGCTGTCCCTGCATGGGGCAATGGCCCTGCAGCAAGGAAAAACGAGGATGTCTCGCATCTGCAGGGTTTAGAAGACGAGAGGTCTGTGTCCAATCATCTCCTGGCAGCTCCTGCCTTAAAAGCAATTCCTGGGAGTCCACCCCTGCAATCACAGATGGTGCTTTTGTCCCCCACTGAGCACGTGGGAACACTGGATCCTACAGGATGCTCCCCCATCTCACAAAGCACAGGGAAAGTCTGACCCTGGAAATCCTTATGGCTTCGGGGTGCAAATATAAAAATACCAGGGAAGATGTCCTGCACAGGGGATTGAACCCGGGTGCATGCTGGCGTTCATATGTGAACCACATCTCTTTCACACTTCCCTGAAAGCAGGGTGATCTGGAACACCACAGGAAGGAGGAGGGATGGAGGGAGCTCCATGGAGAGGGAGAAACCGGCTGGTGTCAGGCGCTGCAGAGACGAGGGCTCGGCAGACACAGAGAGCCCTTGTTCCTGGGGGCCCAGACACACACGGCCACAGCAGGACCTGGCCCAGCTCCTGTGCCGTGCCCAAGGCCAGCACCCGGCCATCCGAGGGCTGTGCAGTGCCCTCCCACTCACTGGCAGAACAGGAAAAGAAGAAGAAGAAAAAAAAGGCTGGGAAACGGCCCCAGCCTCCCCTTCCCTCATGGCTGTACAGTCAGCAACACACACTCAGCATTGGTATCTCCTCCTGCACCTCCACCTTCCTCCAGCAGCTAAAGTTACCCCAGGGGCTCAGGGCGAGTGTTCTGGGGAGGAGATCCTGCCCTTTCCCTTTTCCAACAGACCCAGCATCCATGCTCATGTACAGGGTGCTGTGTGACCCCTGGGTGACCCAGCTGTGGGGTCCTGGGTGACAGGGAAATGTGTGGAGCGAGCCAGGAGGATGAGAGATGCCCTCCCATGTCCAGAACCATGTCATGGGACCCCCAACAGGACACCCAGAGTCCCCAGGGCCACTCAGCAGCAATCCCTCCCTGGTGAGAGCATGAGACTGCAAAAAAGCTCATGGAAAAAGAGCAGGAGGGGCTGGAATAGCAGAAGCAGCAGCAGGCGTCCCTGGAGACACGCTGGAGCCGGCACTCAGCTCTGGTGATGCTGAGCTGTTTCACAGGAGGTGCTGGACCACAGCACTGCTCGTTGATGTGACAAGAGCAAGGCCTGTCAAAGCTGTGACCAGCATTTCCCTCTCGGCTTCAGAAGGAGGACAGGGTACGGAAGGATTTTATTTACTGGCTGTTATTCATCATGTTAAAGTGCTGGAGACCTTGGATAAACAGCTTGGTAGTATTTTCAGACTAGAAAGTAAAAACAAAATAAACAAACTAATTTTTTTTCTATGGAACTTTTTTAAGGTTTCATGACAAACCAGTCTCCAAAGGACTGGCCCAGCCCTCTCACAGAGGATGGAAAACATTCCCCTGCCAGCCCTCAGTGCTGTAAATGCTGCTCCCAGCCACGGGCAGCTCTCCTGGCCAGAGGTGAAACAGTCTCCTCCGCAGCAGTTAGGAAAAAAACCCCAGCATCCTGTTATCCTCCTCTTTCCACCTAACCTCCCTTGGAAAAACAAATAGCCAAAGGCCCAGCAGCCAGGGAAAACAGCCACCATCTGCTGGTGTGCTGGAAGGGACGGCCGGCACCCAGCCGGGGCAGGCGGAGAGGAGAGGAAAGGGCTCCGGCACAAGAGCCTGGGGTACACAAATGCTGGGAATGATTTCTGCAGCTGCCAAAACCCTGCCTCTTCTGGAAAGGATCAAGGATGGTTTGCAAGCGGTTTTGTTTTGGTTTTTTTAAAAACAAAAACACAACTCACTGTTCCCTTTGAAAACCCATTTCCAGGCTGAAAAGCAAAAGCAAAGAGCTCAGTGACATTAAATTTAATGCTGAAATGCCTCACAAGGACCAAGATTTAATCCAGGAGATGTGTACATCCCATAACTGTTACCTCTACCTTGCAGAAAACACATGACTGCTTCTAAAATGTTTGTGAAATGGGAAGACCCCAAATCTTTCCACATGCCCCCTCTGTTGCTGTTTTGCTCCTCTCGCTGCCCGGGCTGGAGCAGCAGCTCTCCTAATTAAGGGTTTTCAACTAAAACCTCTCCCTGTGGTTGACAGGTGAGGAATACATTGGATTTTTTGAATACATTGGATCTTTCTTAATTCTAAATGCTAATAGAAAGATGGTATCAATAGAAACAAGAGGGATGCAACAGGCTGGCTGTCAGCACTGCTGGCCTGCCTCGGGCAGACAGAGCTGTACATGCAATCTCCTTTTGTACTGCTGGGATGCCATTTCATCAGCTTTACTGCATAACCAGAAGGAAAAAAGGACCAGTTCTTTCCACTTCTCCTGCACTGCTCCTCCAAAACCTCCACGCAGCTACCCCTGCACCTGCCTCAGTCCTCTCCAGTGCAGAATTAGGAAATATTGTGCCCAACCACCACTGTGCATAGAACCCAAGCCTGGATTTGAAAGGTGCATAGCATATGCAGAACAGCTGCAACAGATTAAAGCTCCTCTCCTTCCCTTTCAGCCTCTGCTAGGATTTATCCCTCCTCCGCAAAATCCCCGTGCGCCCAGCGGTGCTCTCGTCACGCCACAGCATAAATCACTGCAAAGGCAAAAATGTCCAGTGCAGCAGGATTTTCCCCATGCAACACACTCCTGCCCTGCTCCTGGACAGGTTGAATTTATCCCCTGGCAGGCTGGCTGTCCTGGGAGGGACACAGCAAGGACAAAGCAGAGGATGCTCTGGATCCCAGTGTTCCGCAGGGAGCCCTGTCTGGACACCAGAGCATGGAAAGGGGGCAGGTGGGACCCACGTGCTCCACAGCAGCCAGGGGGCACAAGCTGGTGCCCCCAAGGGAGCACATTAATGTGGGAATCAATGCTGAAAGGTTAATGGGCTCAGTTAACATCACAGGGGAAAGCATGTCCCAGGGATGAAAGGAGGCAAACAACAGCAGCTCAGGAAGGGCAGGCTGGCAGCCAGCACAGGACTGGGAAACTGGGGATGGCAGTGGGACAGAGCAGAGCATGGTGGAACTCACCTCCCCAACAGGAAAGTGTCCCCTCCCTTATCTCATGGTGAATCATGACCCAATTCCCTTCCCTCCTCCTGACAGGCCCAAGCACGAGATTTTACCTGCTGGGGCATCACTAAGCATTCACCCAAGAGCCCCACAAGCAGTGGGATGATCCACAGCCTCACAGGCCTCAGAAAAGGAGGATAAAACAAAGAGAGTGGAGAGTAATAAACACAACCCAGCTCAGCCCTGATGGGGTGCCCTGAACTGCCTCTTGGCTCTTTGATGTGTGCTTCCTTGGGTGGTGCCAGCTGTGGGGAAGGTGTTTCACAGCTGTGGGCTCCCAAGGTGTCACTGGGTCTGAAGAGCTGAGAAATAGGTCAGGGAAACAAGACAGCTTTTTTATGCATTTTTAAATTCAGTGAAAATCACCCAGGGAAGTTTGGGACTGGGACTGAGGCTCCTTGAAAATGAACGTTAAAAGCCTGAAGAACCCAACAAAAAAATCCAAACAAAGGCTGGAGTTTCAAGGCAGAGCTCAAACCCCTCCCTGAGCATGACTGCAAGTTTCTCCTTCCTCACCTGTCTTCCCGGTTGCGATCCAGGGAGTAGAACTGCTTCCGGAGCCACCTGGGTGGGAAGGCACAAACAGGCACACACTCAGCCCCAGCTGCTCAGCAGCCACCCCATGCTCCAGTTCCTCTCTGGAAGATGCTCAGTGCCACACCATCCACTCCCACACCCCTCCTTCCCACCACAGAACGCAGCTCTGCCCCCTTTCCAGAGGCTGCCGACCCTATTTTCAAGCAGGCAACCTGCTCCCTTTTAAAAATGCCTCTGCACTGAACTGCTACAGATAACACAGGCTGTGCACACACGGAAACATCAATTTCACAGTGAAACTCCTTTTCCCTGATGCATGAGATCAAACTCTGGGGTCAACAGGATGGAGCCTCTGGAGTGCAGAGGCAGAAGTGCTGGCTCAGAGAGGGAATGAGATGTTACTGTGCTCACCTTTTTCTGTCAAAACAGACAGAAAGAGGAAAAAAGAAAACAAGTGCAGGAAAAGGACGAGTTCTCCTCACCTCTCAATCTGCAGGGGGGTGGGTGCCCTCAGAGTGTCTGTCACCAGCCAGTTCAGCCCCTTGATCCACATATTGACCTCATCCTCAGAAGTGGCTGTGGAAAGTGCACAGGAGAAGTGGGAAGAAGGGACACAGAGGCTGTTCACCAACCCCAACCTCTTGGGACTCTCCCCAGCCCCTTATATCCCCTATTCCTTGCTTCATCCCCTTTCTAGTAGCATTTCCCCCACACACAGATGCTCTGGCTGGCTCCTCTCCCTGCCCAGCTCCTGCTCCTCTCCTGTGGGATGAAAATGGGTGGCTGGACCTCTTGCCCTGCATGTCCCACTCCTTCCTCCTTTAGTTCCCAACAGTTCAGAGTTATCTTTGTCCCCAGGCAGTGAAGCTTTGGGTCCTGCGAGGATGAAGCTCTGGCCCAACCCTGTCCTGGCACAACCCCAAGGCCACCAGAGCTTTACCTTGCAAGCTGAGGGTCTTCAGGCGGAATTCTGTGCCATAGAGGACAACGAAGCAGTGAGAGTGGTCTGGCCGGAAACAGGGATCCTCCTGGTAGCGGTCAAAATCCCGGGAGTTCTTGCCTGGACGAATCTCTTTGATTTCACGAATATCCACTAAGAGAAAGGGAAAACAAAAGGGACGTTCAGTGAATAGCTTGGAATTCCCATGACACTGGAGAAGGAAGGGCACAGATGAAGTGGGTTTAGTCATCTGAAGAGCTGGGTTACCATTTTTACATGATGGCAGCCCTACAGGCTGTAAGCACAGCCCCCTCCTACAGCTTCCCTAGGAGGTTTCCCCCCTATTTACCTCTGTGTTCCCCAAAAATGGCTGAATGCCTCCCCCACAAGGATCCCCATCAGTGCCAAGCAAGGAGAAGGAGCCGAAAAGACACTGGTGAGGGAACATCTCACAGCTTCCATCCCCAGAGGAAATTCTGGGAAAGGACTCCTATTGCCATAGAACAAAGAGAAAACAAGGCAAAAGAGAAAGCAAGGCAAAAGAAAAACCACCCTAACCCAAACCCAAGAATCTTTGCTTCCTGGAAAAATAGTTTTTTAAATGCTCGTGGGAATCAAATAACAACATTTCTGAGTCACGTTTGCAAAGCAGATGATGCTTCTGAGCAATGCAGGACGGAGATTACTGCAAACCTGGCATGCAATTCATCCCTATTAAACTCCACTTACTGCACTCACTGTGGATCGGCTCGCCTTTCATTTCTATTTACTGCAGTTTAAAACTAGACAGAAATGTGACCTGCTCGTCACCCGCAGCAGCCACCGACAGCACTAAACTGCATCATGAGAGATGATGCTCTCTCCAAGCCCCATGGCACAGCAGACACAGGGATTGACTTTGGGAGGACTTGTGAAGCACAAAGAACATGGGATCCTCTCTTGGATCCTGCTCCCAGGCAGCACCGTGGGTGCCTTTGGAGATGATGGCAGCCTGCTCATTTCCTGGCACAGGACATATCCAGACTGACCACTCTATGAATTTTGGGGGTGTCCTGTGAAGACCCAGCAGCTGGACTTGATGCTCCTGGTGGGTGCCTCCCAACTCAGTATATTCTATGAATCTAATAACCTTCCAAAGCTCATCAAGTTGTGACAAGAGCTAAGAAAGATCCTTGGGGCTTCAAAGAAAGGACAGACAAGCTTCCTAAAACAATCAAGAGTGACTTTTTGAGGCATCACCTATCCTTTGGAAAGGAGCTGGCTGGAAGTTCAAACATTAGCATGCCCTGCCGTAACCTGCCCCCGTGCTCACAACCTTAGCGACACAGCAGCTTATTTTAGCCTTAAAAATCCATATCACAGTCCAGGTCTTTGCAGCCAGGACACGCACAGTGGGGTTGAAGGCTAATCCTGTCTTTGGAGGACACAGGGTTTGACCAACACAGTGGGAAAAACGTGGCAGATGGGTTTTCATGGTAGTTTACCAGGCAATAACCACCAAAGGAAGGTGCTGGAATATTCCTGGCCTGCCTTTGCACCACACTGCAAGCATCTTGCCTGCACTTTGGGATGCTGTAGCGCTGGCTGTGCCCTGTGCTCACCTCTCCCTGCACGGGCACCAGCAGGTTACTCAGTAAGAGCTGTTGGTACACAGTGCTTACCTAAAATCCACGCGGTGGAGAGAGCCCCGGAGCAAGTGAGGTGCTTATCAACGACAAAAGCACGCAGGGAATTCCTAGGGCAAAGGGCAGCCTCCGTGAGGATCGGGGCAGGAACCTCCAGCCCACGCATGCTTGCAGCTGCTTGCTCCTCTCTCTCGTCCTCCCAAACCTGCCTGAGTGTGCCGGGGGAAGGCGGCTGGGGCTCGGTTAGTGCAGCCCTTTTCTCACCACAGAGCAGCAGAGCAGCCTCTCCCACCCCTGCCTCCAACACCTTCCCAGCCCCCGTGCAGCTGGAAGGAAGTGGCTCCGCGCAGGAAGCGCAGCAAGCACAAATGCCACCATACTGAACAGGCAAGGGCAGAAATGATGCTTCCCTGCATCGTGCCCACCTCCATCCCACTGCAGGTCCTCCCTCTGGCAGCACAGGACCAGGAGCCACCAGGGAAAGGAGGGCTGGAGGGGTTTTGCTCCAGCCCAGGTCCCACAGAGACACTCTGGAGGCTCTGCCAAGCGCAGCACCAGAGAGTTCTGCAGTCAGCCAAGGTGTGGGCTCTGTGATATGACCCACATGTCCCACCATGGGGCTGCACCTTGAGTCCTTGCTGGGACAGACCATGGGGTAAGCATTTGCTGGGCTCCCAGCTCCACTGGCCACACGCACACCTGGGCAGGGGAACAAGGGCAGGTGACCTGGGGTGAGCCCTCCAAAGAACAGTCCTCTGTCACCAAGGTGAGCCACATCTCCTCCTCCCTGAGCTGCCCTCTCCCAGAGCACGCTGTGGGAGGCAGAGTGCACAAACTCGTCCTTATCCCATCTGGGATGTGGCAAGAGAGGAAGAACTCGGTCCCACAGCGATGGCGGGGCGGAGGGAAGCTCTCTGACGGGATGTGAACGCTGCTGCAGCCTGGCAGGGCTGGATGCCCCAGAGCAGGAACCAGCTGAAGCAGGGATGGATGAGCAGCGGGTGAGATGGAAGCCCCAGAGCAGGCTGGCTCCTCTCCAGCCCTCCCGGGTGGGTGCACAGGCAGGAGCCAGGAGAGGCTCCAGCAAGGAGGAAGCAAAGACCAACCAGCCCAGAGGTGTTCTGAGCTCCCCACATGGTTCCACACTGCACACTGAGATGCCGTGGCTGTACAAACAGTTGTGCTCTTCACAGCCTCCCAAACTTCCCCCCAGCTCACTGCCAGCAGAAACAGCCTGGCCCTCCCTTTGCCTCCAGCACTGAAATAAAATAAAAAAAAGAAAAGAAAAAGAAAGGGGTCACATTTCTGGGCAAAGAGCCCTCCTTTCAGCAGGAGTGGGTTGCATCAGAAAGAAAAAGCTGACCCCAGATCCACCTCCCTCACCATGTGAGAAAAAACCCCACCAAATTACCCTCTGGTTACATGAAAACCAGATCCACCCTTGAAGTCATTTAAAACTGAAACTTCATCCAAGCCTCATTTACCCGCTGATGGATAGGGTGTTGTAACATGTAAGGATAAGGACAGCCTGGAACAGGCTCTGAGGGTTGCAAAATCGCCACCTCCAGAGGATTTTTGGAAAGATGGAAAACTGATTAAATAAAAAAAAAGTTTTAAAAAGCTGATGAAAAGAACACTTAACCAGATTCCCTTCCAGGATGGGTTTATCAGAGACAGCCTCCAAGCAAACACCCACCCCCTCAGGAGGCATTGCTGGGTCTATGTCTCCCTGGGGAGAAACAGAGCAGTGAGAGCCACAGGGTCACTGCCAGCCCAGCCTGACCTCAGCTGGCCGACATGGACTGATTCTGCCTGGGGGCAGGGGAAAAGCCTCCAGCCTACTCACTGTGGCAAAGAAAAAGAGGTTAATAAAAAGAGTCTTCCTGCTATTTAGCACTGTGGATACCCCTGAGCACAGCCATGTGGTCATCCCCAGGCTTCCCATCACTGGAAGGGACACCGGGGGGTCAGGCCAGTCCCAGGGAGAAAGAGGAAGAAGACACATATGTACAAGTGAGTAAAAAACAAGAAAAATCTAATATGCAACAGCGCGGAGAGTAAAGCAGTGCCATCTCCCTTATAATATTTCAGTGGAAGCCCCTGAAGTGGATATCCAGAGCAGCAGTGGTCATTAGGAGCCTGGAGGAGGATCCTGGCTCACCTTCTCCTGCCGGCACCCAGCAGCAGCTCCATCCCCCCAGCAGCGCTGCCCAGCTCCGCACCGCTCAGCTCTGCTGCTGCAACCCAACACCGCCTGCAAGAACAACAAAAACCCACCACAACTCCCCCGTGGGCTCGGGAACGGCCGGGCGAGCTCTAAGTGCTTCGCTGGACGGGGGCCAGAGCCCTCAGCACCTCTCAGTCTGGAGCCTGCCGCCTGCCCTTCGCTGTTTATCGAGCCCATCCGCCTGCCCAGCCCTGTCTGTCCCTGCACAGAGCCATCCCAAGCCCTGTCTGTCCCTGCACAGAGCCATCCCCAGCCCTGTCTGTCCCTGCACAGAGCCATCCCCAGCCCCACATCTGTCCCTGCACAGAGCCATCCCCAGCCCCGCGTCTGTCCCTGCACAGAGCCATCCCCAGCCCCACATCTGTCCCTGCACAGAGCCATCCCCAGCCCTGTCTGTCCCTGCACAGAGCCATCCCCAGCCCCACATCTGTCCCTGCACAGAGCCATCCCCAGCCCCACATCTGTCCCTGCACAGAGCCATCCCCCTGTCGGGATGAATTGAGCAGATGGCAGCCACCTGAGCTGGGATTCGGCTGGAGTGTGGGAATTGAGGTGGCTCTTTAGGACAGGTGTGTCACTCCCATAATGAACACAAGAAGTGGGGTCCGGCCCTTTGTGTCCCCTTTGCAAAAAGCCAAGCACTCAGCCCAACCGATTAGGAACGGATTCCAGTGCATCTCACATCAGTATTGGTGCTCAGAGTGACAGCAGCTCAGCCTCTCAGTCCCACAGGCTTCCTTCCCTCCATCGACACGGCTCCAGCAGACAGAGCAATGCTGAACTGAACATCCCTGCTCAGAGATGAGGTTGCCGCATCCCCTGTGCTGCTCAGCATCACCTATCAGGTTTCCAGAGAAGAGCCAGTGCCATTAACAGATGGCTTATCCAGACAGGACAACAAGAAACCAGCTGAGGCCCCTCATTTGACCTTAACTGGTTTTTCAGAGCACAGGGAGCACGGCCGAGGCATCCACAGAGGCCAACAACCATCAAACCAGCAGCACCCTGTGCCCCAGTGCATCCCTCACCCCCTGTGAACTAAAAAGGCCACTCTGCCCTCTCGGTGAGGCACCAAAACCCCTGTAAAAAGTTCTCTCACTTCCACTGCTGTCCCAGGGAGGAGCCATCCTGGTGCCCAGGGTTCCACTGCTCTTGTTGCTGCCACATGCAGGTGGTGCTTCTGCCTTAGGAAATAATGCAGGGAAAGTAATTTTGTCCTCCAGACTCAGCTCAGCTGTGTCTCAGGTTGCTCTAGCAAGGAGCTTCATCTCACCTGCACCAGCAAACTGGATTTTTGCTCCAAGCCACTGGATTTTGCCATGAAGCAAGTGTCTCAATAGCTCTACCACAGTGTCAGCAACATCCACGAAGAAAGCACTTTCAGAGAGGAGATGCTGGGGGGAAAACAGCTCAGTCAGTGGAGATGGGACAACAAGGAGCTCCTGATTAGCCAGGGGGCTAATCTGGGGCTAGCCTGGATGCCAACTCAGATCCTGGCTCACCTCTCAGCCATCCCTGTCACTCAATATGGGGTGAGATTTGGCAGAGCTTGAACATCACCTGTGAAGTGGCTCCTGGGCAGTGGCACCAGCAGCGTGCCCCAGGCAGCCCAGGAGGGGCACACGGGGACGTGCTGGCTGCTCTGTGGGCACCGGGGCTTCCTGCCTGTGCCTCTGCTGCCGCTGCCTCCGCTGTGCCCCGGGTCACATGTCCTGTGGCTTCTGAGCTCCTGCTCCTCCCTCCCCTGTCCCCCCCTCCAAAATCCTTATCACCTGCAGAGGAAGCTAGAGGAGATGTGCAGGGAGATTAGGGGATGCTGTGCTGCCACACTGATCTGCGGGCTAGGGGAGGGGATGCGAGGAACAGACCTTCCCTCCTCCACCCCACACATATCCCATGGGGGCTGGAGCAGCGGAGCAGAGGTCCTGCCCAGACATTGCTTCTACAGGGAACGGTGGCTTCTTCCCAGGCTGCCTTGCCAGTGCCAGCCTCACCCAGGTGGCCTTCAAGAGCTCTTGAACATCCTCTTGATGTGAGAAAGAGAGGCAGCTGCGGGCTGGCAGCTGCCTGACCTCTTATCATCAGCACATCTCTCCCACTCACCCTCAGCTGCAAGAAAATATGAGTAAAAAACCAAAGCTGATCCTCCAAGTGAGCGAAGCAGGATGCTGCTACCTCACAGCCTCTGCCCACAGCCAGCAGTGGGGAGCTCAAGGACACAGGCAGCAGGTGGCAAATGCCAGGTGAGGGATCCAGCAATCCTCCTCCTGGAATGCTTTGGGGCTCCCTCTTGCCCTCCATGGACATTCTGTCTTTGTGAAGCTGTGGGGTTTTGTACCAAATCCCAAGGTGGGCACCCAGGACTGCTGGCTGTACCCACTCCCACATGCAGGACTGGCAGCTGTGAGAGCCCTGGACTTGTTGCACTGTCACCATCCAGGACAAGGGAGCACATTTCCACCCCAAAGACAGGCAGAGCTGCTCCAGCTGAGGTAAAGCCCCAGTTTTGCTTGCACAGATGCTGCTCTGGAGATGTTGGTGAGCCTGTCCCAGATGAAATCAGGCCGGTGGCACCCAGCAGAGAGCAGAGAGACCCTTCAGTCGCCGCCCCGTCTGCTCAAGAGGCACAAGGTTCCACTGACTCATGTGGAAAAGGGAAGCTCAGCACTGGGGCTCTGGACAGCCTGTCTAGGGAAGGCTCCACAATCCACCCCCAAGGTGACCTTTTTTCTGCATGGCATTGCAGGTTCCATCCCCCTCAGCCCTGCCTGGGCGAGAAATGCAAGGACCTTAATGGAGCAGAATAAACCAGAGCGAGGATGGGATGAAGGTCTGTGAGCACAGCTCCTGCCTCTGCCACTGCACAGCTGTCAGGAGATCTGAGAGGTACCACCGTGGGCAGGGACAGATCGATGAGGCACCAACACATGCTGTGTCTCAGCAAGGAAGAGGGTGACAGGCTCCAGGAAGCTGCTCTCCAGGCAGGTGAGCTGTCCCCCATGGAAGGACTGAACAGGAAGCCCTTCTGTGCAACATCTCTGCATCCCTCTCCTGGACCTTACAGGGGGATTGAAGTTCCCAGGCTCCCAGCCAGCCAGAGTGCTCCCTGCCAGTGAGGGGCAGGGGATGGGACTGAACAGACTGGCCAAAAACAAGCAGGACAGAATGGCAGACTTAGCAATGCAGCAATTCCAAATGCACAGCTCACCAGCTCCTGACAGCCTGGCAGGGCCACCCCGGCAGAGGTGGATCTGGGGACCTGAGTGTCCACCAGCAGCAAGCTCTCCTTGGAGCATTTTGGGGATTTCTGCATTCAACAAAGGTGCCTTCTCGACTTTCATGCCCAGGATTCATGCCTGGTGACAAAGTAATTGGAGACAAGAGTGAGCGCACATTGTCCCCAGGACAGGGCACAAAGGCAAGGAGTGAAAACTGAAGCACAGGAAAGATTTGTCACAGTGGTAGCAAATGTCAGTGATGTTCAGGTGCAGTGACTCAGTTTTCATCCACCCAACCAAGCTTCTATGACAGGATTTAAGGACAGGTCCTGTTGGCCAGGACCCTCAGTGGGCAGCAGGGAGGGGCTTGTCCCTGTCCCTGTCAGGGCTCGAGCTCTGCAGTGTGAGGGTAAACCTGGAAAGAGAAGGCTGGCATAAAAGCCCCATGTGCTGCTGAGCTGCTCGAGGTCACCACAACAGCCTGACCTCCTCCTACCATGCTCACCTCAAAAGCTGTTCTGAGACTGGAAGGGCTGAGCATTTGCCAGAGCACAGATGTGACTTCCAGATGTGTGCCCTCCCCTCGATCTGCCTCTGTGCCCGTGTCTGCAGAGAGGCCCAAGGGCTGGACTGTCCCCACCAATAATGCAGGGAGCACCTCCTCCTGTCACCTCCTCCTCTAGGGATTCTCCACCTGAGTCCATTCCACCCACCCCTACAAGAACCAGACACAAAGTTACCAGAACAGCTGCTGGGGAAATCAAAACTGCCCCAAGGTGGTTAAAAATGGAAACAGTGACTCTCCTCTTTCTTTTCCACCAGATTTGCTTAATCTGCACAAAACACGATGAGACTCCCCTGGGCT
This sequence comes from Acanthiza pusilla, assembly GCA_036630365.1. NCBI lineage: Eukaryota > Metazoa > Chordata > Aves > Passeriformes > Acanthizidae > Acanthiza > Acanthiza pusilla. The sequence continues at coordinate 7,172,690 of JAXCHO010000050.1, read as the reverse complement.
GGCTTCACCTTTCAGCATCAAGGCAAGATTTTGGTGGGTAAGCAGCCCACAGCACCTCCTTACAGCACCATCCAACTGAGATGTCCAAGCACCGAGCAGACACTGCCCAAGCTACACACTGCCCCGGCACAAAACAGCATTTTCATTGTGGGGGGAGAAGCAGAAGCTCCTGGTGATGGTGTGAAACCACCCAGGATTGTTTTCCTTAATGTCCTCACCTGGGATTTATTTGGGCTCCAGAACTGGAGACCTCTTCCCGCTTGTACTCCCACCTGCTTCATGGGTCATATCAAACCTGATGTACCAATGGTCCAAAAATTTCATGCCTTCACCTCTAGACCTCTTCATAATGCGCCCCAGAGCCTGAGCTGCTGGGGGTGATGGGGACCCCAGTGCCCTGCAAGCCTGGCACTGCTCGGGGTCTGCTCTGGAACCAGGGACACAGCTTTTCGGTCTCCTGCAGCTGAGGAGGGCTGTGAGCTGGCAGTGTTAACAGGACAAGGACTGCAAGATCAAGGTAGGTATCCATGGGAGTGCCACGGGAGCCTGGCAAGAGGAGCCAGAGGCGGATGAGTGATGCCTGCAGGACAAGTACCTGAGCACAGGGGCTTGGAGAGATGGGCCAGCAGGCTCTGTGTCCTGCTCCAGTGAGCCCAGGGGCACAAGAGCCTAACGCCAAGAAGGACCTTGGCAGGCAGCGTCCACATGCTCAGCAAACAAAGCCAGCCAGTCCCCGCCCCACCTCCCGCCAGCTGGGAAGCAGATTTATGGGGCGCAGATTTCCAGGGCAGGGAGCCAAGGGGGTGAAAGTCCTCTCGGACATTCCCTGCTCCCAAACATGCCAAGCCCCCACCTGCAGCCACCCACATGATTTGGGCTGAGGATTACACCACCAGAGGTGAGGAGGAGGGATGAAGGATGCACTGGCACATGCAGGGGGGATGTCCTTTAATCACCACACCATCAGCACTTCTGGGAGCAAGTAAACAGGAAAAAGACTCTCAAGCAGCTGTTCTACCCAGCGTCCCTGTGGAGCACAGCCTGCAGTGACAGCCTTCCCTGATGTGGCGATTTCCAAGACTGGCTGGTCTGGCCCTGCCACGGGGTGATGCTCAAAGGGAGCAGGACGGGGGTCTGCATGGGGCAATCCCAGGAGGAGAGGAGAGCAGGACACCACAGAGGGAATCAGGGGAGCTCCAGCAGGGAGGGAGAGCAGGACAGTTGGAGCAGCTCCCGGAGCATCCACAGCATCGCTGTGTGTCACCCGGAGCACAGTGGCCCTCCTGCTGCCATCCCTCCAGGCACTGGGATCCTGGCAGTGCAGGGGACACACCACACATCCAGTTCCCAGAAATGGGGTTTGGAGCTGGCGGAAAAGGCAGCCCTCATCCCTAAGACAGTTGAGCCAGTAGGTCACTCCCCAAAGGACCACGACTGGGAAGGCAGGAGTCCTGCACACACCCCACATGGATAAAGGCTGGGGGTGAGCTGCAAACACAAGGCAGCACAGCTCTGGGGTTCCATATGTCAAGGCAGGAAAAAAAAAGAGTCACATTCCAAGAAAAAGAAAATACATGCCTTTGTAACAGGTTAGGGAGAAAATACAATGTGTAAGTCACAGTCCTGCCCCTTCTGCTGTGGCTTTTGGCCATTGTATCCTTAAGGGCAGTGGGCAAAGAGCTCAGCACAGCATCCCACATCACAGGATATCGTGTGCTGGGCCATGACCTTCCCTGGGATGATTTTAAACCAGCACCATGGGTTTGCCTGGCTGTGGGTGGCCAGGAACACTCTGCGGCGCCATACTGACAGCACAAGAGGGGACTGACCAAAACCTCAGAACCACAAATGTTTGCAAACAGAAGGGAGGATCTGCAGAGGAAAACAAAGGAGAGGTCCATCCCAGACTCTGGAAGGCTTTCCACAGCTCCCCAGACAGCCAATTTCAGGACTCCCCATTGTAAATCAGGCTGAAGAGCTACCAGACCACAGGGTCAGCAGAGATGAAGCTAAAAAGTAGTTTGAGAACCACAGGGACTTTCAGAGCATGGGCTGGCAGCACCCTAAAACTTTGCTGACTTGTACAGGTTTAGAGTGCCCAGCTTCTCCTAGAGACACCAGCCTGAGGCCATTTGGGTGCTCAGGGTGCTCCACAATGCCATATCCTCCATCCATCCACTGTAGCAAGGTGCTCAGTTCGTGACAGGAATAGATCGAGAGGCAGCAAGATGCCCAGAGATAAGGACACCTGGACAGGAGGGACGAGTCTGGCAGACCAGAAGCAGATAGCCCTGGACTAGAGTTCAGAGTACTGGGGGGATCTTCAGAAGGGCTGAAAATTCCCACAAAGGAGGAAGTTGCTCATTGGAATCAATGTTAGAAATTTTTTTCCACGTAAAACAGCACTTTGTGAAAATAAGAATACTCAAAACTTGAAAATTACAACCATTTAGAAGGACAGCTTTTTCCAGCACTGCAGAGTCCCTTTAGGAATGGCTGCTGTCACCGTGTCCCTTCCTAAGGGCTCTCCCCAGTCTGGAAGACACCCTCCCACCACTGCCTGATGTAACACCTCCGGCAGCGAAAGCGCGCTCGGCGGAACAGATGAGCAGGGAAAAGCCATGAGATCACCCACCCACCCACCCCGTGCAGACAGGATACAGCCACTGGCAGAGGATGTGCTAGATGTTAAACTGATCTCATGTGTGACACCAGCAGCACAGCCAGCAGCAGCAAACACCATGGCCAAGCAAGCTGAGGAGCCTCACACGTTTCTGTGAGCATCCCCAGATGTCAGACACCACACAGCTCTCTCCACACAGCTGCAGGATCTGTTCAACACCCAGACCTGTCTCCTTTTATCCTTCTCCAGACAGGTACCCCTGCAGTTTCTCTATTCCAGCATCATCTTCCACCATCCACTCTCCAAGCCTGTTTGGCCAAGGGGAAGAAGGGAGGATGTGGGGGGTAGCTTTTCAAAAGCATTTTAATGACGTCAAAATTTTCTGATTCCTACTGCCCTTAAACCTCAGAGAACACTAGAAACGTAAAAAGTCTTCTCCACTGACTTCAGACATTTCCTTTTACTGCATGGTAAGGCTCAGCCAATGGTTTTTGAACTCAGAGCTGCTCGGGTTTTCTGTGCTCGAAGCCCCACACCTCCTCACCACACGCTGCAAGTTCTTCCTGAACTCCCCACACCCTCCTTCACTGTGAGCTTCACACAGGGTCTTACCAAACCTGCAACAGCTTGGGAGCAGGGACACAGCACGGGGGTGCTCCTGGAGCCACTGTCACACAGCTCTGAGCCCAAAACCAGCAGCCCAGCTCTCGGCTGAGCCAGCAGTAAGCACAGACTGTCACTGCTGGCCTCTTCACCACACCAGGGCAGTGCTGGGGTACTCCTACAGCCCTGCAGGACAGCAATCACAGGCTGGAGGAGGTGTCACAGCTCCTGCCAGCCAGTTCCACAGCCTGGGTGAGATGCTGAGCACAAACTGTCTGTCAAACCAGCCCCAGCAGGACCCCACCTCGGCAGAGACAGGAGCTGGACACAGAGTCAAACGTGCTCCACTTCCAGCAGCTTCTGAAGCTGCCATCCACGGGCTGAGCTGCTGCGGCTCGTCAGTAAGTCTGCAACTCAAGCAGAGGTTTGTGTGATGTAGCCAAAACTGTAAGGCAGCCACAGCTGAAGGTCTGCTCTGAGAGCTCCTGCTCCACCTCCAGGTGCTGCCGAGCTTTCCATCCTGGCCAGGCTGCCCATCAGGGTGCACTGCTTTCAGCCGGGTCAGGTCCAGTGGGACACAACAGCACCTGTGCTCTCTGGAGGGGAAGGTCCCAGAAAAAGAACAGTGCCCAAGTTCCCAGGAACACAAAATTTACACCAAATCTGCACCTCTGGGCAGCTCAGTGGTCAAGCCTGCTCTGCCACACGCAGTGCTCGGGGCCAGGGACCTCAGGACTGCTCACAGACAGGACTTTGGCACTGAGAGGCTGCAGAGCCTTTCCTCCTGTGTCTGCAATCTGCAAGATATGCAGGAGGTCACACACCTGCTCACAGGGGGACAGCCTAGGGCACCGCTGACAGTCAGCATGTCTTGGGGGTGTTCGCTGAGATCAGATAAGAGAGCAGAGCAAATGCTCTGAGATAAGAATGGCCATCCCTGCTGTGCAGCCAGAGCAGCTCAAACAGAGCAGTAAAGACACTGCAGACAGGGTTGGGCAACTGCTGGCTCAGCCTGGAGATGGGGCACATGAAAGCCGTGGATAAAACCCCACAACAGAACTGCCCCTGGTGACGGGAGGTGACGGAGCTGAGTGTGGCACCTCTCTGCACGCACTCTGCAAAGCCAGATGTTCAGGGCCAGCCTTCTCAGGTGCTCCTGCCACCACACGTGGTGTCCAGTGAACAGGCAAGGAGAAAGCCGAGCTCTGAAACACTCTGGGCCTTGATGAAGGTGAGAAATAACCAGTCCAACACGATGGAAATCCTCTCCAGCACACTCTAATTAGCGGGCTTGAACCCCATAAGGCAATTCCTTCCATGCAGCTGACTGGCAGAGGAAGGAACCAGATGGATGCATGATGTGGGTGCAGGTACCAGAGGAAAACACTGGCCTCCCAGCCAGCCAACTTCCAGATGCTCTCCAGGTCGTGGAGAAGTTTTTGAGATGCCAAGGGAAGAGGTAATATGTGACATCTCTTACTACTGCATGAGTAGGGGGTCTTCTAATCTGTTTCCCCTAGAAGATGCCACCAAGAATAAAGACAGGATGACAAAGGGATGTGAGGTGAGGAGGGAGGCTGGCTCAGTTCGGAGATGAAGGCAGAGCAGAGCTCACTTGCTTTGTGTGTGGCACAAATGTCCTCATAGGCAGGAAGGGGACTGGAAATGACAAAAACCTGCCCTCAAGAAACTCCCACAGCAGAGCATCAGCAGGGGAAGCTTTAACCATCCCAAGTCACATGCCGTGCTCTCCCTTTCCCACCCCAGCCATTCTGCAGCCCCCTGCTCCTCAGGGGGAGCTCCCTCCTCCAGTTCCTGCCCATCCTGCATCTGTGGGTGGTGGAGCCTCCAGTGCACGAGCCGTCCTGCACCCCAAGAGGAGCCCACTCTGAAGTTATTTTATCCTTGAAAACCATTTCTGGCTTGCTCGCTCCTTAAAAGCTCCAAGCTCCTCAGCTTAAGCAAATGGCCCCAAAAAAACATAATTAAAAAAGAAAATGCTGTGCCCCAGAGGACTAATGAAAGAGGCTGGTGCTTGAAACAGCCGAGGCGAGTACAAGCCACACTTCAGAGCCACTTTGCATTAATATTTTACAGCTCATTTCTTTTCTTTTACACAGGCAACGGCTTTTCTCCACCTCCAAGGGACTGAGCTCATGTCACTGAAAGCAAGAATGCAACCAGGGTTTTTTAGAGGTACTTTTTTTCCTTCTCTCTCTCCCCTATAAAACAAACATCTGCTCTGAATTTTCAGCTCACTCTCTGAATTTTCTGACGTGTTTCAAGGCAAGCAGTTCAATTTGAAGCTGGCCTATAACCCCCCAGCATGTGAAGGCAAGAATGTAAGATCCTTTTTTATTAAAAGTAAAGAACTAGTTAACACAGGAAGTTAAAAAAAATACATAAATGCATAAAAGACAACTGACTTGAGGGATTAGCTCTACTTTGCTCTGGGTGATTAACAAAAAGAATAGAAAATTATTAGCACTCTTCCTATTGTAGCAGCCAGGCCCTCTGCAGAGTTGATTAGTAAGAAAGCAATGCATTGGTAATTAAACCTGGCTGGAACCCTAAGGATAAAAACAAGTATTAATTGAAAAAAACGGCCTTTTTTTTTTTTGGCGGGGGGGGAGGGTTGGGTGGTTTTTTTGTTTTGTTTTTTTTTTTTTTGTTTTTGCATGAACCAGGATTGCATTTTGCACAGTTTTGATAAGAACACACAGGAAAGAAGTGACCACTTTCAAAAGGGAGAGGTTTCCCACACAGGGGAGTCTCCCCCTCCTCCCCAGCCCTCAGCTCACAGAGATTCTCATCACTCTGGAGTGAGCTGAAGAGCTCAACGAGGAGCAGGGTCCTGTCCAAGAGAAGAGGCTCTTCATGTGGCAGCCCAGCTGGCTGGAGGCCCTGCCCTGCTCGCCGCGAGCCGGAGCTGCTCACGGAGGGGAGACGTGGGGGACACACACAGTGACAGCCACCACACAAGGTCACTCTTTATGCAGCGCTCACAAAGCGCTACACAAGGGTCACAAAGCAGGGGACGAGGAGAGGGCTGTCACACCAGCGAGGGCTCCCCCCTCTCGGTCCCCCAGCACCTCCTGGCTCGTGGGCAGGCAAGGCTAGGCAGCTTCATGGTGGCCAACAAGGCTGACTGGTAGCCTGTCCATCCACAGCACGTGTGGTGATGCCACCCACCCCTTCACAGAATCATTGGGGCTGGAAAAGTCCTCTAAGACCATCCAGACCAACCATTAACCACCCAGCAATGCCAAGTCCATCACCAAGCCACGGCCCCAGGTGCCACATCGACACAGGCTCCTCCCCAGCCAGCATCCCCCTGGACCAGCCTCCCTGGAGATGCTGATGCACACAGAGGCCTTTGTCCTTAAGTGCCAAAAGTTCTTTGCAGAGGCCAGTCAGACCCTGTTAGCTTCAGTAAGTAACTCGAAATAAAGGGTGGCACATCACCTCTGGGCACAGCAGCACGGCAGGGTCAGGGAGGGAACTCAGACCAACAGCACTGTGCTGCTGAGGCACCAAGGGCACACAGGACAAGGCTTCCCTGGGCTTTCTCCCAGTGTCAGGGTGACCTGCAGCCTGCTCAGGCTCTGCTCCCCTCTAAGCACCAGGTCAGTGTGCACAGAGAGCCACGCACCACCAAAACGTTGTTTTTAAGGCAAAGAAAGAACTGGTTACCTGTTACAATCCCACAGAGCTCAGCAGAGATCAGAAGTACAGACACACCAGCCCCCACAGATCCCGGGGCAGCAGCAGCTCACGACAGCACCCACAGTGATGGCAAAGCTCTGGAAGGAGCAGCACCACACCAAGGAACGATGGCAGTGGCTGTGCCCAGAGCCTTCTCCTCCTGACACACGGCAGCTTTACCCCTGAGGTCCCCTGGAGATGAGCCAGCGGACCCTCTGTCCCTTCACACACCACCCACCATGCAATAGGAGCTTCCCAGGCTGCAGCTATGGGGGCTGTGCTCTTCCCAACACTGTCAGACATGCTGCCAGGTCCCCATCTCTGCCCACCCCTCGCTGGGACAAATACACATCTCCTTTCGGCACAAGCCATCAGGTGCAGAGAAAGGAGCACAGATCCTCTGTCCTTGGTGTCCATGGAGACAGACCTCTCCAAGACATGGCCATCCACACAGACATGCCCCGAGTGCAAGACATCCATATGTGATCTACTGTGGATATCCACCTGTTCTGAAATGGATAAAAAACCCAGGATCATTCCTACTTAGACAACTTGTATCCAGGGTGGTCTAAAGCTCCCTGGTGGTCTCCTGATCTCAAGAAACACAAGCACATCCATTACTGACCCATGAACACAGCAGTCTTTGACCTCTAGGCCCCCAGATGTTGTCTGGTGGAGATGCTGTTCCATGGGAAGGAACACCTCACCTCTGGACAGCTGCCTATTACCCTCACTCTGCAAGCTGGGGCCAAACCAGAGCCACCACAAAAAGCAAACCCCAATCTTCCCACCAGTCCCAACCTACTGCTCCCCACACTGGCATGGCTTGTCTTCATGGGGAGAACTGGATCAGTCATTGCTCATGGCGGAAACTCCCCTGCACCGAAAGTGATGAGCTCAGCTCCACACTGCTTCCCCCTCTGGCTCCCACCTTGGCCATGTGAATGTTGTGTTCAAGGGAATGAGCCAGGAAGGGAACACATTGGTGTATTTGCCACATGAAGTGGAGCTGTCACACACCTGGCTTTTCCCAGGCATCCTTTTTCTGCCCAGAAAGCACATCCAGATAAAAAAAAGGGAAGCTGGCCAAAAACCTAGTATTGCTGGCCATCGATCCCGTGGCTTTGCCTTGCCTGCCTAGAAACACAGTCACTATTTGTGTACACAGGCTGATATTTCCACCTGGAGCTGCCACAGCTCTGTCCAGGAAGTGCTAAAGCAAAGCTCTGCTCCTCAGCCCTGTGAGCTCAGGGTGCTGAGTGACACCAGAGCAGGGGACTGAGGACAGGGTGACATGCTCAGGTGAGAGAGGAGGCCATGGGGAGAGCATCCAGCATCAGAGGGGGAGGCTGAAGATAGAGGAGCTCTTTAGTCTGATGTCCCCTGTGTCCAGCATGGCCCATGCTGCCCCTTGGGAGAGTCACACGTGGTATGGGAACACCATGAGCATTGGGAGGCACACGTGGGGAGCCCAGAGCCACCAGCCTGACAACTTGCTTGTGGCACAGTAGAGAAGCCCCAAGTAATTTCCCACTGTGACATTCGAAGAAATACAATCATCCCAGTCCCTGGGACACTCGCTGCTTTCACCGGTCTGCTCTTGGGTGTCTGCACAGCACGGCATTAACATCATTGGTACTCCCACAGTTCTGGTACAGAACGTGAAGTTCTCTACATTTCCCTCAAGTTAAGGTCCCAGGTTACAGGGACACAGCTGTTCCTGGTCTCTCCCCATGAACAATCACCTGTGCAGACACCAGAGGGGACCTCTGTCCCACCATGGGCACACGTGGTCTGCCCGAGACCAGAATTGCCCCAGCAAAACCAACATTTGCTGTGCCTTAGTTTAAGAACAACTGAAGCCCAGGGTCAATAGAATGCTGCTCTCTCCTCCCTCTTGCACTGCCTCATCACTCCCAGAGGCCATTCTGGGAAAGAGAAGGGGGAGCTTCACATCCTCATGATGCTAGAGGAGTCCAAGGCCTCCTCCAGATCTGCCTGGAGACACCACAGGGCAGAAGATAGAGGACTCAAAGGGTCTTAGGGCAAACCAAAGCCCCAAACTGGCATTTTGTGGACCTGCCACAGAGATGTGGCCTCCATCTCCATGCCCTTTCCTCATCTGAGCCCCCTAGCTCCTACCTTTCCACCCCGGACCAGCCATGCTTGTCAGGAGAGATGACCAGTGAGAGATCACAATCCCTCCCTGGCCTTTCTGGGCCTCAGTCACATCTCTCAGCAAGGGAAAGGCCAGTGCCACAGGCAGCACCAGCACTCCCACCACTCGGCCGTCATGCACATCTCCTTTTCCTCATGTCCGGCCCAGAGCCCTGTGTCCTTGTGCTGGTGCACATGGGGGTGGAAAAGATAATTTAAGAGAAACTGAGAAATCAACACCAAGGTTAAGAGTGCAGGGCATGCCAGATCTCACCCCCTTCCGACCCAGCTTTGTGGTCTGACACTCAGGCTTCTTACGCATCCTCTCCTCTGTCCTCCTCGCCCCATCCAGCACAAGAACCCAGAGCCAGCGAGGTGCTGCCGTAAGGGCACCTCGCTCAGCTGACCCCGTGCCATCACCCTCGGGCTGATGTGCAGAGGGCAACGAGGAAGAGGACCGAACTCCAGAACAATATTTTGGGGTTGGTCTTCCTACTTTTTGCCTTTTCCGTTTCATCTCATCTGTTGCTCCGACGTGCAATCGCAAAAGGGCTCACACTAACCCTGCCTCCTTCGGAGGCTCCCTACGGCCTTTCGGTGCTGCTCGCCAAGGCACCAGCCGGGAAAACACCTCGTTCATCCCAGGGGAAGTTCGGTGCCGAACAGGGATGCGGAAAGTTGGGAGGCGGCGCCGGGCGGGGGGAGCGGCGGTGCCGGCCCGCGCATCCCCCGCGCATCCCCCGAGCACAGAGCGCTCGGGGCCGGCCCCGCGCCGGGACCCGGACCCCCGCCGCCCCCCGACGAGACGCCGGGCACGGAGAGCCTGGGCGTTCATTATTTTTCATTTTCCCCCTTCCCCCTCACCACGCAGCCCCCGGCGCTCCCCGAACGGCGGCTCCCGGGAGGGCTCCGGCCCCGCACCCCCGCCCGAGGGAGCGCAGCCCTGTCCCGGCCCTCCCCGCCGGGTCCCCCGCCGCGCACTCACCGGCACCCTCGACCTTCTCGGAGCCGCGGCTCCAGGTGACCTGCCGCGTCTCCAGCTTCACCTGGAAAGTTTTCCGCTCGGGTCGCTGCGACTTTTTGGAGTAGAAGAGGGTCATGACGGTGCCCACCTCCAGGCTGCGGCAGAGCTGCGCCGCCTCCGCCTCGCTGGGCGCCCCGGGGCCGCCGCCCGGCCCGGCCGCCATCGGCGCGGCGAACAAAGGGGAGCGGGAGCGCCCGAGCCCCGCCGCGCCCCGCGCCGCCGCCGCGGGAGGGGAGCCGAGCGGGAGGAGGAGGAGGAGGAGGAGAAGGAGAGGGAGGAGGAGGAGGAGGAGGAGGAGCGAGGAAGGAGGAGGGAGGAGGGAGGGGAAGGGGCGGAGCGGTGCGGGCGCGGGGGGCGGGCGCGGCCGCGCAGCGCGGGGGGTCCGCGGGGGGGGCGCGCACCGCGCGTCCTGCCGGGCCCGGGGCTCGGGGCCGCAGCGACCCCGCCCTGCGGCCCGCGGGGGAGGCGGACCCCTCGTGTGGTGCGGGATGCCAGCGCTGCAGACCACCCAGCGCGCCTGGGGACCGCGGGACCCTGCGCCCCATGGCTCGCCGGGGGGACCCTGCAGCCCATGGTGCGCCGGGTACCACCCGCACCCCAAACACCCCCGTGCGCCGCACACCCCGCAGCGCAGGACACCTCGGGGCCCTGCACCCACGGCAGGGTTTGCGTGGGATCCTGGCGTGGCACGTGTGGGGTCCCAGCGCTCCATCCCACGGTGGCTTTTCCTGGGGACAGACCCCTCCGTATGGCTGCCGCTGGCACCGTGGTGTGGCTTCTTGGGGAAGCCAGGTCTGCGTTTGCTGTAGTTTCCTCCACATTGATCCCAGCTGGACCTGTGCCGGCATGGACAGCGGGATGGGGCTCGCAGGGTGGCCCGTGGCATCCTGCCCCTGGGGGATGTGTAGGGAGCCGGGGGTCCCTGGACACTCTCCAGCTCCTCTCCGGCCCGGCTGGAGACCACACAAAAGCAGGGTTAGCGAGGGGATAAGTGGTTGAATTGGGAAGTGTTTCAGTGCAGTTTGCCCATTCATGTGGTTAAAGCCTGCAATTTCCTTTTCTATGTGCCACTGACCTCCTTCCCCGTGCCCTCCTCTCCATCAGGGCACCCCAGGGAGCACTGGGTGCTCAGGCTGACCCAGGCTGGGCACAGTGTCCTGGGTTCAGTGGCCAGTGCATCCCCCAACCTGGCAGGTTGTCCAAATCGAGCATGTCCCTGCTGCAGGGAGATGTACCCCATCTATAAATGCACATACACACACATATATATATAAATATAGGTTAAGGGTTGGACTTGAGGATCTTAGAGGGCTTTTCCAACCTTAATGATCCTATGATTTTTTTCTTTTTTCCAAACTTAGTGATTCTATGAATACACACACATACACACACATGTGTCCACAGGCCCATGGCAAGGCAGCCTGTGTTGAGCACTCCTTATCTCACCCCCCAGCTCATGGCTGGGACTGGGAGGGGCATCATCTTCTAAGTGAAGGGCCCATCCCTGAGCGCATCCCACATGTGAGCAGCTCCCTCTGTCCTAGGGCTTCACCTGCCTCCAAAGGGACATTCCCCAGCACACACACGTGCACACACAGTGAGAGCCCTACGAGGCTATTTAGGATCCTACCCGGTGTCTCAGCATCAGGCACAGACAGACACATGGGGGAAGAACCTAAAACTGCTCTGAGAGAAATGACAGTGTGAGGGCTGACAGGACGTTGGGGATGTGCTCAGCTGAGCCATTGGCACTGGAGCCTGTGCTTGGTGTTGGCACAGCACTCTGGGCCTCATTCTCTCCGGGGTGAGCCGCCGGGGCCGCCAGGGAAGCAGCTCCTGGCTTGTGTAACAGCCTCGCTTGGGACCGGCAGGAAGCAGCCGGCTCCCAGTGGTCTTAAAATAGCTGAGCATTATGGGCACACCCTTGTTTTTGAGGGCAAAACCTGAGAAGGGAGTGTGGCCATCGAAGAAGCAGAAAAGGTAACTCCCTTGCTCCCGAACACTGTCTGGTCGTGCTGATGGAGAGCACCCAGCAAGGTGTGTCCTCAGCTCCTGAGCTTGGGGTGGCTGTGGCCAGATTGCAGAGGATGTGGTTTACAATGAGGTGTTTGTGATGGATATTTTTGATTTTCCAAGTCTGATCACTTTTTAGCCTTGCATCAGGTCTCCGTGTCTGATATGCTGCACGCCAAGGAATTCCACTGTTTAATTTGACAGCACAGGAATTTTGACAGCCTTTGTGTGCCTGCTGCCTGACATCCCCATTTGGTGGTCCCAGCTCCTGTACCAGCCAGGCTGTGAACAATCAACCCCACCCCTCAGGGCAGCAAAAACTTCCAATACATTCCAGTTTTGCTTTTGGAGAAATTCCCTGGATTGTGTCCATCATGTGGCTGTGGAAGGCTGGGGGTTCTGCAATCCCCCTTGCAAACACCTCTGGGAGAAAGGGGATTTTCCCCTCTGAGTGGCCCCTGCACCTTCCCCCTTCACAGCTCCGAAGCACGGGATGCCAACCCCCATATCCTGCAGGATTCACGGAGCAGCTGCATCCTCCCACCAGCAACAGGCCAACAGCCAGGTGACCTCTGCCTTAAGGACAGCCCCAGGCATGCTCAAGGCCTGCAGAGCAAAATCCAGGGAAACAGCACTCTGAGGCCACCCCACAGGCACGTGTGGGGGGTCCCTGCAGCCCAGCATCCCTGTGACACCAGTGCCTTGAATGCATGCATCCCTCTCCTGCCTTGGGGACCATGTACGAGACAAAGTGCCTGGTGGAGCAATCCCTAGGAGAGATGACCCTCTCCATGTTATTTATTTATTCATTCCCGCCTGCTCTGCACTGCCTGCGGTGGGTAAAGGCAACCCCAGCCCGCGGGCTGAGAAAATCGCCACGGGGGAAGAGCTTCCGTGGTGCTGCAGGGAGCAGGATCCGGCGAGCCCCGAGGGGATGCGGTGCGGAGCTCCTCCCCAGCCCGGGCCGGTGCTGGCGGACACAGAGCAGCGCTGTGCCGCCGATGGGAAGCAGAGCCGCCCGGGGCGGTGCCGGGCCGGGCCGCACGCTCTCCGCGGGGCTGGGCAGAGCCGTGCCCGCAGGCTGCCTGCCCACAGCCTCCTGCCCCTTCCAGCATCCCTCTGGGTTACGAACAGCACCTGGAGGGAGCCTCACTGCAGCCCCGGCTCCCTGTGCCCGCTCCCTGGTGTTGTGCGGGGAGCACATACTTTTTTAATATCCTGAATTCACCTGGTTTCAATTTTCAGCGCTGGAATCCTCTAAGACTTCAAGGGGGATGGGGCTGCGTCCTACAGGGTTTGCATCTCCCCTTAGCCGCCAGGCCCTGTCCATGGGCTTGGGAAGCACAAAATCCAGTCTCAAACCTATATTGTGTCCCCTCCAAGAGTCATGTCACTGCTGCCTCAGTTTCCCTGGCTGCCAAACACAGGCCCTGTTGGGGGACAGGAAAGCCAAATTGGGACGGTGGCACTGCAGTGGTGGGATGCAAGATGGGATGTGGCACCTTTGTGGCCATTTCTCTGTTTGCACAGTGAGTCAGTGGGGTCTGACTCCATGGAAAGTGTGGGGTGTGTGGTCCTCACCCTGCTCTGCCACAGGCAAAATCACAGATTAAACCCTCCTCAGCTCCCTGCCCTGGACAGACCCTGTGCTCCACAGCACTGGGAGAGAGCTGGGTGCACTTTCAAGGGCTGGTTTTGCACCAACATCCTTCTCCTTCTTGCTGACAGAGACACACAGCACGCTCCAGCCTCGGACATCAGCCCAGCCTTGCACTTCCAGGCAGAGCACAGATCTCCCAGCCTGGCCAGAGCACACCACCGTGCCCAGGAAGAAGGTGGATCTGCCAGCAGCAATGCCAAGGTGGGGGATCCCCTCTGTGGGAGTACATCCCTTCCCACTGCGTTCAACAGTTCCCTGTTCAGTGGTGTAAGATATGGGTATTTTTAAGATATGGGATAATTGGGCCAGGTCTGCAGGCGGGAAGGAGGGTTGTATAAATAGAAATGATGTTTTTAGAGGCTGCATTGTTCCAGGCAGGGGCAGGTCGGGAGCACAATGAGTCCCTTTCCCTCTCCGCTGGCATTTTCGCCGCTGCACCTTGGAAAGGCCCCAGAGAGCAAACGGCAGCTCCTGCCAAACTCCAGGTTTGTGCAGCCACAACAAAGCGCCTGGAGGATCGCAGCAGGCAGCAGGAAGCCCTGCTCGGGGCTGGCTGCCCAGAGGCTCCTCAGCTGGCTGAGCCTGACACCCCAGCCGCCCGTGGGGGCCTGGGAGCCCACCCCAGCACTGGGGGCACGGGGAAGTGCTCACAGAGCAGCCAGTGCTGCTGTCTGCTCCATGAGCCCCAAGGACACCAGGGCAGCGCTTCTCCCAGTGCCGGGAGATGAATGCATCCATCAGCCTCATCACCCCTGTCCTTGCGCAGCCTCCAGCCCTCCCAGCTGTGACAGGAGGGATGGAGTGGCTCTCCCTCCATCCTCCTCCATGCAGAGGGCTGGGGGTGAATAAAAGGCAGCAGAAAAAGCAGGGCAGGATGAGCAGCTCCGGTGTCACTGCATCCCCCTGCTCCACTCCTGCTCTCCCTGGCAGTCCCCGGACAAAGCCGACTGATGAAGAGCTGTGCCTGCATGGAAACCCTCAGGGAGCACTGGCCAGAGAGGGGTGAAGCACAACCACAGCAAGGCAGTGATGGCCACATCCTTCAGGGAATTCCTGCTGCAGCTGGGAACAGAATTGTACCCCATCACCTCCCCACAGGGACCTCACAGGTCAAACAACACACAGACACCAACACTCAGTTAAGTTGTAGGAATTTATTTTAAATAACCTACAGTTGATTAAAAGGGAATTCATGATAAAAATAGAAGATACTTGTTGAGGAAAGGCTGCAGGAAATGGTCTTGCACACACACTACGCTAACAATGCCTCTAAGACTAATGATTATAGCAAAAAAAGGTTTCACATTAAAATTCTGCTTTTTAATTTTTAAAATTTTTTTACACAATTACAAAAGAAAAAAATAAAAGCCCTAAAATCTTGATTATTTTCCTTTTTGGACCAATGCTCATTTCCCTCGAAATTTATTGACCTGTGAAACTTCTTTTTACACAATAAAATCTTTCAAGTAAAAGAGGGGAATGGGGCTTAGAAAAAAAGGGGGGGAAAAAAGGTAAAACAGTCTGACAAACCTAAAAAGTAGATAATTCTTGGAAGTGTACAGAGCGTGTTCAGAACAAAGAGTGATGGGAATGTAATTTGTTTTCAATTCATTTGTCCTCAAATTCCACACACATCTTCCCATCACACGGCCCCCTCCCCCCACCCGCTCCCCAAACCTACACGATGATCTTTAAGATCAAAAAGAAAGAAAACTGTTTAAATATTTTAAAATAATTAAAAAGAAATAAAAATTCACATTTAAAATAGGAACACTCAAGTCAGGAGGCCGACTTCCCATCATGATTTGCTCTGAACAAATGTGGTGGATATTTGTAATTCATGTTCCAATGCCACGACTGTTTCAAGTGACAAATTGAAAAAGATTTAGGTATTTCCATGACTATAGTGATAGCTGTAACAGGTGCGTTGGGTTCCTTAAATTTTGTTTATTTGTTAAATTCTGAAATGGGGCGGGAGGGGGAGGGGAAGGGCAGGGGTTAAGGAGTCCATTTTCTATTAAAATATAGAAGTTATTGCAAAACCCTAACTGTAAAAACGCACCAATATAATTGGATTTTGTATACAGTAGCTAAAGATTCCCACGCTCTCAGTGTGATGGTGAATTTGCCTGGCGGAAGGTTGACAAATCCCCCATCCACTTGCCCTGCCTCAAGAGAAAAACCACACAAACCAGACAGCTAGAATTTGGATCTCTGAAACATTTTTAAATAAGTTGTCCATAGGACAACTGGCTCAGCTCCTTTAGGATATTTCCAGGTTATGCTTTCTGCAAGATGTTGGCTGTTTTATCTGATGCTCACTTGCCCCTTTCCTCCCCCTTCCCCAGCATCCAAGGACAAGTAAGGCTCACAGTTTATCAATCTCCCTAAAAACCAGGCTACTCCCTTTTCCCATAAAATTCAGCTCAATAAAAACAGGTTAAAACTCATAGTCCTCCTCTGCCATGTCGATAGCCCAGGCAAATTTCTCTCGTTGGGTTTTGTTATAAATCTTCTCTATAGGAATTCCCCACTTCTTACACCTGCAGGAGAGGAGATGCTGTTAGAGTTAGGGATCAAAGGAAGGCCAGAGACCCTACCCTTGTCTGCTATGCGTGGGGACAAGACAGAAGTGAAGGGTGTGGTGGATCACCCCAGCACACCCCAGGCAGGTGCTTACCAAGCAACAGAGATCCTGGGATCCAAATAGTTGAGTTTGGAGGTGCCCAAAGCAATCTGCTTGTTCTCCTCCCTATCTGTAGCCTGAACCTCCAGCTTCATCAGCTGCTCCTCGATCCTCTGCACCGCTTTCTTCTTGCTCTCCACTGACCTGGGGTGGCAAAGAACAAAGCATTGAATTCCTAATGCCCTGCCAGCACTGGGGGAACCCAAAGGGACTCTGCTCAAGGTAAGCAATGCCACCAGTCACACAGGGCAGCTGTGTCAGCACGGATGGTGACACAACACACTCAGCACATGCAATTAAGAACTGACATTTTCCAGGAGGCAGAGCAGGAATCTTAAGCAGCAGTTTTGTTTTAAAGGGCTGGAAGCAACAGCCTGAACTGTTCTGATGCTACACCCACTCCCACAACAGCCCATCTATCCCTCAGTAAGTCATGCTGTGATCCTGCTCTCAGAGCTCCTGTAACTCAGCTCCCCTGTGGCTGCTCTGCAGAGCCCACACGGAGCCCCAGCAGATCATCTGTGCCGTGGGCTTCTGACGGGGACAGCGGGACTCAGGGACGTGCCTGTGCCACAATTAATTACTGTGAGGCCTGGCTCCCCAGGAAGGCAGCAATGCTGCACACTGGATCCATCCCTCTGCTGTCCTGGGCAGCAGTGGGGTGGGTAGGCACTGGCAAGTGCTCAGCTCCGAGGGCTGGGCATGAGTGACCATGTCAGGAACTGCAGGGTCAGACCATCCCGTGGGTGGCCATTTCTTCATGCACAGAATGAAAAGGGCAAAAGAAAGCCTTCCCAAATCACAGGCCAGAAAGTAGAATACAGGGTGAAGGACCCCTTCTGGGATCACTGCACAGCCCAGTAACACCAGCCTTACTTTTTAGACTTCTCATCCCTCCGGACCTTGGCATCAGCTTTGGCGCTTTTCAGTTCCCTCCTGGCATCAGCTAATTGCTCCTTCTTGGCATCAATCTAGGAGAGGCAAAACCAGATGGCAGCACTGTGAACAAGCTGCTGACAGCTGTGGCAGTCACCCCTGGGCAGCATACCCAGGCAGCCAGTCTGTGACCACGTTCAGAATCTACCAGCAGCCAGATCCACTTCAGCAGAACAATCAGGCCACTGGGCACCGCACGGCCAAGTGTGGTGAGATATCCCACTCACAAAACAGGGCCTCACTGATTTCCAAAGACAAGCTGGTGCTGGGAGCTGGCTCACACAGCAGGCCAAGGAATTGGCTTTGTCTGGCCTGGCCAACAACCCCTCCTGGCAGCTTGTCTGCCTCCACTGCATCCCATCACTACCAGCTCTCTGATGGCTACACGGAAGGATGATCCCTGATCCCTGAGCAGGAATCAGCCCTAAATCCTACACGCTGAAAGGTGTTAATGCTTCAGGCAGTTCTTCTCCAGTAAGCTTAGGATTCAGGGAGATTTAGCATTTTGCAGCCCCTGTTCAACCATTCCCCTTAACCATCCCCAAGCTCTAGGATCTGGGGTGAAGGCAGCCATGTTAGGTGTTATGGAAGCAGGGGACACTGCAGTGCCAAACCAGAACTCCTCATCATGAAGGTTATTCTAAAGCCAGACCAGGAACAGACCTAACCCCTTTGGACCTCACGGCATTCACCAGAAACAATCTGCAAAGGAAGAGGTTGAGTCAGAGGGACATAATGTACTATGTACTCACTGACAGTGGCCTGGGATTCACACAACAGGGGTGGATGCCTACTCTAGGTTCTTTAGGGGACACACATCAGAGCTAGGGACTGCTGCTCTCGAGTTTCAGTGGCAGTAAAACACATAGCTATAGGATGAGGGGCAGGAAAAGGGTCTGGTCTTGCTCTTTACAAGTAAAAACAATTCAGAGAAGCCCCTTCCAGCTCCCTGCTCCTCTCCAAGCAGGCCCATCTCTGAGGCCAACTACCAGCTCCTGACAGGGAAAAGCACACTCTGCTTTCACCCCAAGGGAAAGGAATCCTGACTCCTGAGATGCAGCACTTGGAGCCCTGCTGCCCTAGAGCTGGGCAGGGGGAGGTACCTTGCTCTGCAGGTTCATCATGGACTTCTCGAAGGTTTTGGGCGGAGCTCTCTGGTGGTTACACAGAATGGCCACCGCTCTGTTGGCACGGTTGTAGGAGAGGATCTTTGCTGGGATGTTGTCATCCGCTGTGAAGGACAGGAGAGTGGTGAACAAGTGGGTTCTCCAGGGTGTGCTGCCCCAGCCAGCGTCCCACTGAGTGCATGCTCACAGTCACTGCAGAACTAACCTTCCCCTCCCACGGCCAGTCTCAACACTGTACTCTAACTACAGTCCCAAGAGGCTGGACACAGCCATCCCAGCCCCTAACTCCCTCTGGGATGCTTTTGGTTCCCACTGACACCATCTCAACTCAAGAGAGGGGAAGCACAGCCATGCTCAGGGCAGGGGACAGCAGGACTACACTGCCCAGGACACTCCGGGGCCTCACAGATCCAACCTGCCTACTTGGTAAAGCTGCCAAGGGCAAGCCAGCACTGCTCACAGAGGTTGTGGATGAGCAGCCAAGAAACACGGGGCTGTTACAGATGCATCTGCCTTGCCTGTCATCTACTGCACCTCACAATTAACAGAAAGAAAATAGATTTGGTAAAGGACAGGCAGGCACACACTTTGGTGTGCTCACAAGTCAGCTCTGCCCTGCCCCAGTGCTGGGCTGCTCAACTACCCCAAGAAATTGTCTGACAGCAGATTTTTGGTCAGACCTCAGCTGCTTGATATTTACACTGGGAGAACGAGGAAGTGGTGAACAGATCTGTGACTTGTGGCTCAGCCAAGGAAGCCAGGTCTGTATTGCAGAGTAAGATCTGTTCCCCTCACAGCTTCACGGACAAGACTTACGATTAGTGAGCTCCTTGAGCTGCTGCTGTAGCGTGATGGAGGCATTGTAAGTACGGAATACCTTGGCTGTCAGTCCCTCCATAAGGTCTTGAAGGTGTTTATTTAAGATACTGGTCTAAAGAAGCAGAAAGAAGATGACAGTGAGCACTAAGAAATGGCCACAGCATTTGAGAAACCTCTGGACCCATGGCTGACACAGACGTGCAGCTCACAGCTGAGGCCTGGTGTACTCAGACCTGACCACAACAGAATAGCCACAGCATTACTGAAACCACAGCAGAACAGAACAAAGAACCAGCGAGGATTAGATTGGTGACAAGTACCACAAGTGGCCAAAAAGGATTTCTTTGGTGCGGAGGCTTTGGTTTCCAGTAACAATAAATGTGTCCAGACCACCACAGTGCTCCCACAGAGCCAAGAGTGCAGACAGGGATGGAATCTGAGAATCTGTCACCTCACACATTCATCATCTCTGAACTCTGAAAAAAATCTCCCCAGGTCAGAGCCAGGCAGGACCAAGGCCCATCGCTTTGGGAACCTGTGGGCACAGTGGACAGTTCAGACACCAGGCTGAGACAGACTCTCACTGCTTTGAGGCTGCTCTGGGAGAAAATTTCCACTGAAACCATTTCTGGAACAGAGCAGCTGTTACTGCCTGGTGCAGAGCAAGCCTGTTCATGGTGCCCCATTGCCCTCACCATGAACTATGTGCTTACATTGAGGCGGTCAAAGAGGTCATCCTCAGGCTGCTTGTTCTCCATGAACAGCTGAAGATTCTTGAACACCTGCAGGAAAAGAAAACCAGGAGTTTCAGGCACACAGACCAGACAGCACTGGGCAGTACAAAGTTGTATGAAAGCAGTACTGCCAGGGAGCCATTAAACTGTTTTCAGGGAACACTGAAGATGCTGGATGTTACTTCCCAGCAGGCAAAGACCCATCTCTCAATGCAGTGCTTGTGTTGCAGGTTCCTCCCCAGCAACAACAGTCCTGAGCCTTCAATGCCCTTTATCCTCATCCTTTGGATCAAAATTGCAGGAGACCTGACTCTGCTCTGGCTTAGCTGCCTAACAGAGAAAGAAACGTCAAAACTACTGCCCTTGCCACACTCTCCCATTATTACTCGAGCCCAAGAGACTCCTGAGCCATTTCCCATGGATTGAAGCTACAAGAAACCAACCCTTCTCACTGTTGCATTGTTTCATACAATTTCAGCCCAAACACGTCTCACTGGAATAGGGAGAACAATCAAAGCATCTCTGATTATAACAGGGACCGCAAATCCCAGCTCTGCACACTCCAATTCCCCAGCTTCTCAACAACATACATTCTTCTATAGGCACCCAATATACAAAGATTTCTAGTTCCACAATAATCAACTCCCATTTTAAGCACTGAAAAGACATCAAGAGATACCAATAAATTTAATCAGAAAAACATGTTTTCTTCTTTACACTGGGAAGCAGGAATTCTAACACACGTTAATTTCTGGAGCAGCAGTAGTTTGATTTTTTTCATTTGTTTTGCTCCTCAAGAGGCCAACATTTACTGCTGACTATCATTACAATTAGCACAGGATACACAGGGTATCTTAACACAGACCACAGAGCTGTGGGCCAGATGCAAAGCTGTTACACCCACAAGAACATTTTGGATTGTACCCTCCAGGTTCACACTGCTGGACAGGGATTGATTCTGGATTGAGACCAAAATCACAGCAAATTTGAAACTGGTGGATGACAAAGAAATAAAAGAACTGACATGGCATAAGAAGCCTTGGCTGGTAGACATCCAGGTTCACAGGCCTGACGTATCAGTGTACCTACTCCATAGGCTCTGGAGCAGCCAAGATCAAGATCTACCTCTGTGAGGGCACAGCTCCAACATGAACCAAACCACTGTGACAGATGTGTGTATTATCAAAGCCCCAATCAATCTGCTGCTCTGCCAGTGCCAGCAGTATTTCAGAACCTTTTACACTCTTACTTGTCACAGGTGGGCCTGGAACTCCACCGTCTACAGCTGACAAAACTAACCCTGGTGACCAGAACGAGACCCAGGAAACTCATCTAACACAGTTATTACAGTTCTGTTATGCCAACTCTTCACACTGAGACCACAGGGAAGAGCAGCAAGATATGATCATCTCACCTGCTGGGCTGTGTCACACCACCTTCAATGGCATGGCCAATAACGAAGATGTAACATTGACTTACTTTCTGGCTCAGTATCTGAGTGGTGATAAAAAAAACCTATTATTGCCACCCCAACTGTGCTGACCACATCCCTGTGCAATTCAGCCTGCGAATGTGCTTGTGGAGATGCCTTACCCTCTTCTCCACAGGGACTTTGTTGTAGTATCGGATGGAATCCTTCCCAAGGAAGTCAAACTCAACCACGTATTCCTGCCCATCCAGTTCGGGGTGCAGCTTGATGTGCTCTACTCTCAGAGAGCAGCAGCCCACGGTGTCAGCTGTCTCTCCTTCTTCTTTTTCATTACCAGCTCTCAGGGCAAGCTACATTTATATAAAGACAAGAGAGGTAGGGAATTTTAACCATCCCCAGAATACAGAGATGCTGCAAACCTTCAGACACTAGCCTAGAATCAACAGTGTCCAGAGGAGAATATCTCCTTTTCTTCCTTAAGAGATGCTTTACCAACTTTTGCTCATTAAGTAACTCAAACTGTGAGGCAGTTCTCACTAATGGAAATTAATTTCAAAAAGTGTGGCAGTTTTTAAAAATCAAATTGACTTCCGTGTGAAGTCTACTTGAAACAAATCACACAGTTCAGTTGTTCATCTTCTATGATCCTATTCACTGCACACTAAATACATTTCAAATAGCATATAGGTTATATAAATATTGGCTTGTATAAATTATCTCAAGGCTACATCTGGCTGCATAAAAACACGTATCTTAACAGTACTGGCTAAACCGATTTCTAACTTTTGAAATCTTCAGTGGTCATATGAAACCATAATCATTCACATCAAATTCCCTGGTTTACATCAAACCATTTTGAACAAAACCTGCTAATTTAGCTAGTCAAGACACCATATGCTACTAGGGAACAGCTCTCTGGGAACTGGTTTTATGTTGCTTTAAATGCATCAACACAACTGCAGGTTTTTTTATGCTGTGGTGAAAAAATTAGCATAATTACAAAACCTCACAACTGTGACCTCAAACTGAAGAGGTGACAAACCAGCAGAAATTCCCAGCAGGAAAACTGAAACAGCTGGAGACAAAAGGCCCACACAAACTTCCCAGTAATCCAACTGGGCGATTCTGGAACCAGGCTGTGAGTTTTGCCTGAACTAAACAATGCAGCCTGAAATAGCTGTGTTTAGCACAATAGTTTATTGCTCTGGATTCCAGGTAATGGGAAGGAAAAGGAGCCTGCCCACCAGGAAGTCTCAGGATACCTTAGTAACTGAGGGCTCCATTCTGCCTTCAAGACAAACACACAGCATTCCGAAGTATTCCCCGCAGGACAGGGAAGGTAAAAGGAGCCAAGGAAGGAGCCTCACCTTATCAATGAAGTAGAGTGCCACAGCCCTCTGCCGTACTTTCATCTCTTTGGATTTCCAGTCTTCTCGGTATTGATTCCGGATTTTATCTACACACTTCTTCAACCTCCGAGCTGTCTCGTACTTCTGCCAGTCCTTCTCACCCTGCAGGGGAAGTTGGAATAGAGTCAGCACTGGAGAGCAGGCAGAGGACCAGCTCCAATCTGCATCTCAAGGCTTTGCAAGCCCATGTGTGGCAAATGGTCTCGCTGTACAAAAGCACTGAGATGCTGCTGCTGCTCAGCTCAGCTTCACACTGTGCAGCCACACAGCTGCAGGTCATTCAGATTTCCATGATATTAAATGCTTCCATGGAAGCAACTAGAGACACAAAAGACACATCTTCCCTGCTTCTCAAAATACAAATGGTTTCCTCTGCTTTATTCAGATGACACTTATGTTCTTTCAGCTGTGTAATTAAACACCCATAAAAGGCAAGAGCAACATCAACAGTTCATCATCATTATTATATATTCAAGACATAGGAAAAAGAGGGCAGGAATGCACAAGGAATTGAGATTTTTTTCCTCCTGTATTTGTAGGACAAACTCCTTGTTTCCAATCCAGGAAAAAATCTCTCAGAAAAAGACTTCATGAGAAGAGTTTAAATTCTAGCTTTTATGGACTTGATCCACTGACTGGATATTTGCTCCCACAGCAGGAGTTTGTTTTCCTTCAGTCATGAGCTCCTTACCAGCTCTCTCAGCCAGGAGCCTGGCTGGGTTTTTAATTTTCATTTTACCAACAACTAATTAACAACCCATGGTTAGAACTTCACTACATGACCAGGCAGGGGAAGTTAAGGCCAAAAGTACATAAAATATCTACCAGAGCAAGTCTGTTCTTGGATAAATTGATTCTTTTTAGGTTTACACAGGTTAAAAGATTTCTACTAGAAATGACACAATGATTCTTTCCAGGAGACATTTTCCAGATTTCAGCTGCTCTCCTGGGCAGTAACTGTATCCTCTCTTTTCAAGGGGGAGCAGAAGCTTCCCTAAGTTTTTCAACCACTGTAGGATGAAATAGCAAGGCAGCTTTACCTCCTATCTCTTTCCTAACCAAGAGCCACATTTGCTTCGTGGAAACACGACCAGGAAGATTGCTTTGGTTTTGTTTTTTGAACTAGATCTTTACCTTAATTCTTGAGCTAGGGTTCAACATGATGTATTTAATAGAGCCTTGGATGTTCTCAGTCCATGACACCAGCCAGGTCACCTTGTTATCATGCCGGACCTCCTTCCATTTGTGTCCTGGTGGAGGGGCAGGGATTTTGGAATCCCTACAGAGCAATTAGAAAACAGAAGATAAAAACTCTTTAAAGATACTCTCGCCAGCATCAAAACAGAGAAGGTAATAAACAGCATTACACAAAGAAAGTGCAGGGAAAGGAACTGAGGCAACAGAAGTGCATTATCTCCACAAGCAGGAAATCAAGTGAATCAAAATGAACAGTCAAAGATTGGGAACATAACTGCTACCAACAAGTACCTGCTGAAGAATTATACTGTAGGTGGGACACATTGCTAGGACCAGCTTAGATTTGTGCAAACTGCAACAGTGTGGACACTTATCAGGACTAGAGAGCGAAGAGAAGCCCACCAAACCTTAACCTTTAACATTGAGGAAGACAAAGTAGGGCAACCTATGTATAAGAAAATTATTTTCTGGAAATACTAGCAGAAAAGGCAGTTTAAGCAGATGTAGGCTGTAGGCGTGAGGAAGAAAATATGTTGACAAAGTTCTACATGAAACCCATGATTGCCTTGCTCAGTCTTTGCTTGTATGACTCAGTTTCTTATCCATACAAGAACAAGATAAGCTGCATCCCTAATTCTACATGCTTGAGTATCAACTGATACAGGGTTTTAAAAAATGAGCTCCAGAAAGCAAAGCCACGGTGTGAAGAGTCCAGTGCTCACTTGCTGCAGTTAATGATGATGTCTTCGGGCATGATGCGTCTCTTCAACATTCCCATTTTGGGATGGTTCCCACGACCTCGGAAGAGACCTGGAGGTTCAATCTTGAAGTTGGCAATCCTCTCCTTGTGGTTGTCCATCACACAGTAACCATACTCCTTCAATAGCCGCTCGTTCTCCTCTTTGATTTTCTGGGAAAAGACAAAAGCAAAGATGATATGGCACATGCAGCACCACATGCACCTCTATATGCCAAGACTTCACAAATTTTTATATTTGCACCACACTCATGCTGAAGACCCAACCCAAAACCAGATCCCCATCATGGGAAGTGTATCAGACTGGCCAAAAAAGCATTCATAAAATGCAAACAGCACAAACAAACTGGAAAAAGGGAAAGAAAAAAAAAAAGGGGAAAAGAAAATGCTCTGAAAACTTGTATTTGAGGGTAACAGGTCAGTGCTGGAGAAGGCAGCTACAACTTGGCCACAACAGAGGCGTGTACCTCTACTCATATATCTCAGCTTCAAGGGTACCCCCAGCACAGTACTGCTGCTTTATATTCTATACTGAGCATTTGACATCCACTGGACTTCATATCTTGTTGTTTATGTATAAAAACTCTGTGTATAAAAGACTTCTGTGTTTGAACTCAGCATCGGAAAACAGGCAAAGGAATGTCTCCAGGCTGCTGCATGTCAAGCCTGTGTCAGCAAATGGTCTCATAAGCAGAACACAGTCTAAGAAAGAATGTGCTGAGATTTCACTGCATACTTCTGTGCCTGAACTCTAATTATATAGAGGGAAAAATAAAAACACTGCAGCTCAAAATAAAACATCTGACCCACAGACAGCACTGCTGCACCAGCTAAGAAACAGAAAAACCCACTTCTGCTCCATTTTTAGCTCTACCATGGACAAGAACTGAAGGGCTCACGCACATTTATTAAACAGAAACAGCAGTAAGACAAGGGCCCTCTATTTTGATGGGATCCCCCGATCCCAAAGGCTGTAATTCCAAGCTGCCAGGCCCATCATTCAAAGGACAACTACTAGAGCGTTCCAGAAAATCAACTGAGAAGTTGGGGAAAGTTTCCAGCTTCCAACTTCCATCGCAGTTAATTTAATTCTCAACTTATGAGACACTGTAGCCACGCTACTGGATAATAAAGTTCATTTTTATTAAAAAAACATCATTAAGTAATGTTTAAAATTTCTTCTCTCATTTTATTCACTAATGGCAATGATGCATCCTTTCCACCGTCCTTAACTCTCCCATCCTTAACTGAGTATCCACTGCTCATTACTGCCCAGAGACCAGTGAACCCAGAGGCAGCACCTCTGATTCTCTTTATTAACTTAAGCAGCTACTTAACTTTACTTAAGCAGTTACTTACTTCTTTCCCTAAGCAGGATCAGCCCTATCGATATCATTTCAAGTCAGGATGAAGATTCAGCCGTAAACACAGTGCTCTGCCCTACCTGAAGACTCCTCCAGTTCACATGAAAGCAATAATCTGAAAGCTGGTGAAAACACTGACGTATGAACAGCAAGACAGGCAGGGGAATGATTACACAAAGATGTTTACAAGCCAGCTAAGAATCACAAGTCTCCTAGAATTCCCTCTGGTACCTGTTTCTCCTCCTTGGACATCTGTTTCCTAGCTTCCGACTGAGCTTTGAAATACTGGCTCATGTGGGTGAAGTCACACTTGCTGAGGTTGGTGATAGTGCTCTTCTCTTCGGAGGTCATTTCCTTGCAGAAAGAAAGCAGTGCTTTAAGTTTCCACACACTCAGTTTTCATGCATAGCAGAGCTTACCCTACTCCAGGCAGCTCAAACAGGAACAACAGAGAGGTTCTCACAACAACCCCCCCAAGAATCCCCAAATCCTTGCACAGGCTCACTCCAGCTGAGGTCAAAGAGGAAAGGACAAGTAGCAGAACCTATGGAGCACTGGCCTTGCAGGGGGCTGATCCCCCCAGGCACTGGGCAATGCTGCACCACTTTCCAAAGCACTCCCATGCACACCCAGCTGTGACTGGGACTGCTGAGGCATTGGGAGAAAAACCCAGGAACACATCCAGGAAAACTGCATCAAACTGATCTAAAGGTTTGCTGTTATGGCTGATGACACCTCAGTTTTAGGTCTTTGGAAAGGGTTTCCTTCTAATAAATCTGCCTCTTACACAAGGCATTTAACAGGCAGGTCAGCTACACCCCATTGTACTACAACGGAGAACCCTGACTTGGTTGGTTTAGAAAGGCATTTACAGCAGGGTCCTTCCTGGTGAAACTACAGGATAAATGGAAAATTTCACAGCCACAGTCTGAGGTAGCTTTTAATTGCCTCAAGCCAACTTTTATGTGCATGGAAGAGCCCATTTTCACTGGTCAGTGCTGAGGAGACACTGGCCATGCCCAGTCACTGCAGCCCAGGACGACATGCATACCTTCCTCCAGTCCTTGAAGAAGTTTTTCCTGAAGATCTCCTTTGTAGTGTACTCATGATCAAGCATTTTTGCAAAGAATGTGGCAACTTCTTCTGCTTTGGTACTCAGCTTCATGACTTTACCTACAAAGAAAGGCTTTCTTCTTAAAGAAAATGGTAAACAGGAATCAAAGCCATAAAGAGACCATAGTAACAACCCTAAAGTATTGTATTTTTACTACAGAGAAGTTGTCTTAAAAACGTTACATAATACAGTGACTTGAATGGACAAAGGAAACAGAGGAGCACAATTGCTTGACTTCCACCACAAACATTTTGAAAAAAGTTTCCTCTGGAATCTAAACATTAAAAAAAGCAACAGCATTCTGATGTGAGGCAGATCTGGGCTGCAGGGCAGGAAGGGGAAAAGGCTTGCTGCAGGAAACCCTCCGCTGAGCCACCCCCGTGCTGGGTGTGCTCCTGGGGAGACGCTGCTGTTTGATGTCAAAGAGGCAGGGATTTTATTGAATTTCATACTGCAGCACTCAGACATATGGGAAATACAATCCCTGTATTCCTCTTCAATGCACAGACAGACTCCACCTTGGAACACCCCTTCCAGCCTTTAGCTATTTCCAGGCAGGAAGAGCCCTTCCTCTGGATACACTACAAATAGGCTGGAAAGAGATGCCAAATATTGAACTCTCCTTCATTGCGGGGAAACGTGTCAGGATCCTGCTAATTGTTCCCTCTGCTGTGGGAATGCACTCCTGCACCTCCAAAGCACGCTCTAAAGGCAGTCATTTTTAAGAAAGACTGAGCTGTCAGTGAATGGAGGGGTCACATTCCAGCTTCTCTGCATGACTGCAGTACAAAGTGAAATTGCTGCAAGGGAAGACTGAAACACAAGGGAAAAGAGGCTGTTGCAGCATCGAGGCTGTGGATTTGACATCTAACATTCCTATCGAGCATCTTTTTGGTCCTGATTGCATTCCTGATGAAACATGGGGGGCCAGTGATCCCTCTGAAGGATTCTGCATGCAGCTCACATCTCCAGCTAGTTGCAAGAAATATTTAAAGTTCCAACGGCTGGCAGACAGTCAATACCTGGGGATTTTTAACAACCATTTTACTGCACAAAAGTGAACACAAGAAACTGTTCAGTCTGTGCTCCTGGAAAAAAAAATACCACACTTTGGATTTACTACATATTTTCAAAAGTTGCATCATCTCTAAAATTAAAGCATGGGAGTCAGCTATAAAGCCTTAAGATCTATGAACCCTCGTAAAACAAGACTTAGCAAAAGGTCCTCCCAATGATCTGAGAATATTCCACAATTAAATTAAACCAACAGTAACTCTGCCAATTTTTAAGCTGTAACCTAAAATACAGCATTTGTTTGCTTATAACAGGAAATGGGGGAAGGGAGAGACAGCAAGGGAAACTGTTTTTCCAGGCTACAATTTTAGCTTGAAAGAAGCTATCGAGTTAGTAACATGTTATGGGGCTAAAATGTCTGATATTTTTCCCCGCTAGCTGAAGGCTCAGTCACCGTTATCGAATCACTATAGAATATATTTCATTGGACACAACTTCTTTTGTAAAGTTTGAAAAAGCTCAGTGTCAGAGCTGGACACTTAAAGAAAAAAGGGATTTATTCCAGAGGCATGAATATTAATTACCTGATTAAAAAAACTGAAAATACAGAGAGCAACCAGGGGACATAACAAGCAGAAGAGACCCCATGGCCATGACTGAAATGCAGCTGCCACCACCTACACTCTTACCTTGCCCCAGCTACAGAAAAATGTGCAAGTTTGAGCCTCCTCTGGACTATGAGCAGCGTCTGGTTAACCCACAGGCACTCAAAAAGGATGGCTTTGGCATTTCAAGCTCCTTCCCCGAGTCAGTATTGCAGGCACTTCCAAGAGCCCCAGCAGTTGTTATGTGAGATGAAAGCAGGCAGTGAATCCCCAGGCCAGGGACAGATTCCTCCGGTGTGAGCCGGCCACTGGCCAGCCACAGCCTCATTATTGGGCTCTACAAATCACCCTGGGTAATCTTGAAATGAGACAATGCCTTGTGAGCACAGACAGCGGCTCTCAGCAGCTGCTGTGTAAATCAGACATCTGATTTTTGCCTAGTTTCTCAAGGAAGACTTATGGGATGTCTTTATTTGCTGGACCCCCTCCCTGCCCACCCCATGACTGTTGAGCTTATTGATGAATTCCTGTGATGACAGAGGCAGAGGTTACAAAATTCCCTGCAGAGGCTGTGTGAAATAGATGGCTGGAGAGACGAGGAGCTTATTGCTGTCTGCACCAAGGGATAGCTACAGTGCAGTCTGCCCCTCCCCTTCTCTAGACAACAGGAGAGAGAGATCATGCATTTTTCAATAGAGGGAAACAATTTCCAACTTATATCAAGTTGTTATCAAACCCTAAGAAAGAAGGCTGCAGACATCCTTGATCACTGTGCTACTCACTTGGAGATGGCCTTTAATAGGCTACAGTATATTTATTTCACTACTTTGCTGCTGAAAATGTAATGCCATCTATTCCTCAGTATTTAAAAACACTGTGTCATGTCACATGAAAACAGCACGTTGCTCCTGGAAGAGTTCCATGTGCAGATGTCCCCATCACCAAAAATTACATTTTCATCCATTCAAATACCTCCCACTTAATTCAATCCTGGGTTAATTTGATCCTTCATTTAACATGATCACAGGACTAAAAGGAAACACACGGGTCATCAAGTCCAGGCCCCAGCAGGCATCACATCATATAATCCCTTCCATGTGAGCCTCTACTAACCAGGCAGCCCAGGATATTAGAATCCCACACCAATTAGTTCTACCACACGCAATGGTCAGAGAGTGGGACCATGACTTACACCAGAGGGCTCTGTCCTTGAGGCTGGCCTCATCCCATTCGCTCCTACAAGATCTTAATCATCTGTACCCAAATTCAATTGCTTTTACTTCACTCAGCCACCCAACGATCATGAATTTCACCACAGATGATGGAAGCTGCAATTTTTAAGGTTCAAGAAAACAAGAGCAAGCCTAGAGGTGACCAGTGACGAGGCAGCTGCAATCACACACTGCACTGGTCAGGCACTGCTACTCTGAGGCATCAGACACTCTCATTCTGCTAAGTAACCCGAGAGATTCACGATCATAAGGGAGTGAGAACAGGTTCATCCCCGTGTCATTTCAGTGTGCAGAATTCAGCAGGCTCAGGTGAATTCCTTTCCTTCCACAGACCTCACTTTGCTGCTGAGGAGCTGATTTAAGTGAACCACTAAAACACAAGCACCTCCTCAGCTCTTCAGTCCCCAGAAGAACACCGCAATACCCTGAGATGTTTATTTCTCTTCCTAGCAAGTAGAAACACAGATTAACTCACCATCATAATAAAACTTGACATTTTCAGGCAGAGGTTCATATGGCGGAGCAAATACAGGACCTTTGTGCTCTAGGAACTTCCATTTAATGCCTTCAGGGTAGCGCTCTTCTTCCCACCTTCAAGAGAGGAAATATGAACCAATACAATTTTAAGCTCCCAATCTTCATTTTATTACTGTGTGGGTATTGAGAGTATGCTAAACCAGCCAGAAATCACTGCTTTGTCAGGTACAGACCAACAACAAATACTCAATGCACTATCACCATTTAATTCCTCTCCCCCCCCCTTTCTTTTTTTTCCTCCAAAAGCACAGTCATGTCCATGAACAGAACATGTTGGGCTGCAGATTATCTGATGCCACCCTGTTCCTCACCTCTCATTTGCTCCTTTTTTCACAAAATCACACAGCTGAAATTGCTTAGATCTTAAGAAAATAAGACTTGGGCCCTGTAAACCAGCTAGGATCATGCCAAATTAGCTTCAGCTGTGATCTAACATCAGGTCCAGGATGCCTGCTCAGCAAAGTCAAACAATTGTGGTATATTATGCAGCTGCTTTCAGATGTGGACAATATGCCATTAAGGACGGAGATAAAGAAACAGATGTGCATTTATGACCTAAATGAGAACAAACCTGCTTGGACAAGAAAGACTAAAACCTGCTCTGTCATTTTAAATTTCATTCCGATTCTCTGGGTAAGAAAAGCATACTTGAAGAAAAACACTACAGCCCAGAAAACTGCACGTTTGCCTTAAGGACGCTTTATAAAAAATGCTCTATAAAAATGCTTTGCAAAAGATGCATTTGGTATCACAACACAGCAAGGCAGGCGCCACCAATCCCACATTCCAAGGGAACAGGGTCAGCAATTCATCTGCAGAGAAAAGGGTCCTGCCAGGCCAGGATCCTCCCCCCAGTTCCCAGTGCCCAGGCCACTGATTCCACACTCCTCCCCTCCGAGCTCCTTTCATGATTACCACACATTACTGCTACACACTGCTGGCACAGGATTCCCTGCTGGGAAAGGCCATTTCACCTCAGCCATCAATCAGCTGGAAGACCATTAACCTGTCACAGCACTCAGTCTCTGAATTGCCCAGACAACTTTGTTGAGCAGCCATGACAATAAAAAAGAAGGAGTTTAAGCTTCCGTCTGGTGTCAGCCCCAAGGAGCAGCGTTCCCACTCCAGGTGCCACAGCAGCTGAGGAGATGTGCATGTACTGTCTGCATCTCAGAGCTGTGATTCACTGATAGATTGCTTCATCTCCACCGAGATAAAAGTCACTGCATGGAAGATAAACACTGTACAGCGACAAGAGTTGCTGCTTGAAGACACTCCAAATGCTCCACTTGTGTCTGTACACCAACAATTCAGGAACAACAGCAACACAGCAGCTGGCTAGAGTTTGAAAGGCACCATCT
Organism: Acanthiza pusilla; assembly: GCA_036630365.1. Taxonomy (NCBI): domain Eukaryota; kingdom Metazoa; phylum Chordata; class Aves; order Passeriformes; family Acanthizidae; genus Acanthiza; species Acanthiza pusilla. The sequence continues at coordinate 7,140,584 of JAXCHO010000050.1, read as the reverse complement.
TTGACCACACCACTGGATCTGACTTCTGATGACAAGCACATCATCCTCTTTAACAACAAAGCACCCAACCCCACCTATCAGTACAGAATTGCATTCAGACTTCAGTCCCTGGCTGGGAAGAAGGCTTGAGTAAACTATGTTGATGTAAGAAACCAATATTGACACAGATTCCAAATATTTACATTCCTAATGATTGTTGTGTTTTCTTTTTTTTTTTTTAATTAATTAGAAGCTAGAAATATAAATATTTTGTCAAACACAGGCCTAGGTTCTTCCACCCAGAAGCTCCTTTCAGCAAAATAAATCTAAATCACTCTCCCCTCCTCCCAGCCAGAATAAGCTTCTCTCTGACAATGAGCAATTTTATTCCAGTAAGAAGAAAATAAGGGCATCATTCACAGTAGTTACTACTTTTTAGGACAGGTTTGTCATTCTTGTTTTTTAAAATTTATTCCTCTGGTATTTACTTAATGAGAAATTCTGTACCTCTATCCCTTCCTGTTCTTTTGTAAAGGACACATGTAAAAGGAGCACTAGAAAGGCAGCAGTTTAAATAGACAGCAGAAGGACACTGTGCCTTTTGGGAAGGCTACAAGGAACCATGGGATCCATGGGGTAGTTTTTAAGCTCGACACTACCAGAAAGAGTGCCACAAAACGACCACAAATCATCCCAAATCTCACCTCCACCTTCCTAAACATCATACATAAGCATTAAAACAAAAGGTAAAAGTGAGCCTCCTGAGTGTAGCTCATTTTTCATCCTCATTTGGTTTCAAACACAAAAAGCATTACAGCACCACTGTCCTTGGCAGCTTCTGGTTCTAAAGCAATGTTCTCCACATGATTTTGTGGGAGCAAGGAGAATGTTGCCTATTAGGAAAGCTGTCTCACTGATTTCAGCAACAACTCATCAGTCACACAGGCTTCTTACTTAAATCCCACATCAAACCTGTCTAAATATGCCAGGGCGGCTCCTGAAGGAGAAGTCGGGGAAGATCTTTCAAGTGGCATGAAAACAGAGAAGATTCTTAGGAAAAAACCAGAACATACCTCAGGGATATGTTATCTCAAGGAAATGAACTTGCTGTAACACAAGGTGGGAGAAGTGCTCGTAAGGTACACTTCTGGATCACATTCTTCACACGCTGATGGGGCGTGAAAATGACCTCTGGAAGAGCTCCACATGGTGATGAATGAGGCCAGTGCCTTGGGGATGTCTGCATCAAGCACTCACACAAGTGAGGATGGAAATGCTCAAGGCAGCAAGCATTTGAGGAAGCAGCCAAAAAAAGGTATCAGATGCTCAGAAAATTGACTCAGATGGAACATAAAATGCCCTTAAGAGAAACAACTGAAGTGCAGATGAAACCTTGTCCAGCAAAGACACGCTATACGAAGCTGCAGATGGATGACAGGAACATCAGCAGAAGGATGCAGCTACCTACTGCCAAATTCTGCAAAATACGCTTTTCAAGGCGGTTTTCCTCAGCAGTAAGCACAAATGGGAGAGCTTAACACAGCTACAGGGACCTGTGCTGCCCAGGCAGGTGAGGGGAGAACAGCACAGCTTTCCAGTAAAGGTCTGCTGTTCAAGGATACAGCCCACAATAAAAGGGAGCTGTGATAACAGAATATTAAGTTAGACAGAACCAGCAAGGGCAGCTGAGACAAAGCCAAAAAGACAACAGATCGTTAAGATCTTAAAAAGACCTTCTGTAGCTTCCCATTGCTTCATGACCCTGTAGTTTGTTAATGTTACAGCACATTAAAAATATGCTGTCAAAGGGATTAAGAAAAAAGTGAATTGCTCAGGAAAAAGGGAAGTTTTGGGGAGGGGCTGGAAGCCCATGTTTCTAAGGGAGTATTCAAGTATAAAAAAGATTTGCAAGTGCTGATGTTCTGAGGAAGCTGTGACAATCAAAGAGAAATATGTAAAGACTATAAACACTACAGAAGATTTTTTTCTTTTTAAAGATGAATCAATAATAGTGTCAATAGAGGGGTAGAGGATTAAACCTGAAAGGATTGAAGACTATTGCAAAGACTTTCTACAACTCTATGCATCTATTAAAAATGGCTAAATGATCTGAGAAAAGAAAATGCTCACGGAAACATCCCTGAAAGGTCATAAAAATACATTACAGGAGGGCAGAAAACACACATGCTTTTGAGAAGTATATATGCATTAAAATGAGGGAAGTGCTAAGGCCAAAACTTCAAAACACACAAGTGGTAGCTCCCCAAATATAGAAATAACAGCTTAAATTACTATGGAGGGTTAAAAAAAATCCAGCACGTTTCTTACACAGCACTACTGATGCACCACAGGTCTGTCTTCCAAATGAACCACAAAGGCCAGATTTATTTTAAAAAGGTTCTAAAAAAATTTAAGAGTGGGTGAAAGTACAACTTCAGTGTTGTAACTTTAGGATCCTGGGCGAGACAAAGTGTTCTCCATTTAAAACTCATTTTCAGAAATCATTTGTTGAACAGCCTGAGCTCAATTGGTCACTCGATCAATTTTCATTTTTGTGCCAGAGTCAGAAGCAGTTTTGAGAGGCACAGCTGACACCCAGCTAGAATGAAAAGGTGGACACCCACTCGTGCTGTACCTCTGTATAACACAGGTAAGTTCTAGCAGAATTCTATTAACACATCTGCACACATTAAGACATTCCTTAATCCACCTGCACCCATTAATGTATTTCTGCTGACACCCCCAAGCCCAGAAGCTTTCACACTGCTCTGAGGAGTGTCAGCACAGAGCAGGTTCTGGGCACAAGGAAATTGGTATCTGATCATTATAAGCAGCCTCTACATGACACAGATAGGGAAACCCCTACCCAGACAACTCCACAAAAAGTTATTTCCTGTTTTAGGGATATCACTTCTACTTCAGAGGATGAACACAGTGAATGAGATATTTATTTAGAGCTTACCAGAAAGTAAGCCAATTATTCAGAACAAATCCTCATGAATCAACAGAAGAGAAAGCCAGATGTGCTTATTCAGCCAACATGGGAGGTGCAGGCAAGTCCAGGTGCAGATGGGAGCCTACAGCACTGACTATATATAGTTACCATTTCCATTTTTGCTCCTCTTCTTTTTTCGGCTTCTTTCTTTTGTCCGCTTCAGGGATTTTCTTATCTTTGCTCTTCACTTTCTTTGCTTTGCTCTCCTGCAAAATGAGTAAGAATCTGTGAGAACAAGCTACTGTATTTCCCCCTTCCCTGAAAAGATGTGTTAAAACTAGAAGACTCTCTCTTGGGGTATATAAGAACTGAATTCCTGTGGCTTCACTGCATAAATGTGCTCTTAGATCATCCCATTAAGTCAAAGCCTGCTGATGGTCCCACTTAAGTTTTCAGCCAAATTCTTTTACTTTACACTTGGGACATGCTAAATGCACACAGCCAGTTACTCTGTCTCACCTGAGAAGGGGCAAGTCTGGGCCACAGGAATATGACTGCTGAATTACAGAACCTCTTTCCTGGCCTGCACTGGTGTGTCTGGTCTGGCAAAAGCTACAGAGCACAACCACCTCTGTCAGGTGGCTCCTGGGATTATGCTGGTGCATGCTCAGTGGAGAGACACCTCCTTTGAAGGAAAGAATTAACCCTATTGCCAGGAAGTGCTGCAACATGTGTCTCACAAGGGTATCTTTGCTAGATGTGGAGTGTAGTTTGTAAGTCTCAAATTATGGCCAACCTTTTCCAAGTCCCTCTCCAAAGAAATTTCCACTGTAGGCTCCACCTAAATGCTTTAAGCTTCCTTCTAGCATCTGATCTCTATTTCATCTTCCCTGCCTCTGTACACTGCCACATCATCTGTGCCATTACCACATGTTGTGAGCAAGGCTCCCCTGCCACCTCCTTAACAGAAGGACTGTGAATTGCCTGGAACAGCGTGGAAGTTCATGTCCTGGAGGCATCTTCTCCATCCCTCATTTTAAGGGTAGGAAAGAAAGTTTCCTGGACTTTTTACACACTATAGCTCAGATAAGTGAACCTGCACCATAGGTGGGGATCTGCCACACGCAGCTCTGTTCCAGACCAAATCAGATTCTCCCTGCTTTGCACAATTCCACACCAAACAGCCTGGCTTTTCTCCATCATAGAAATAAACTCCTCTGTCACATTACCTCTTCTTCCTCTTGTTTCCTTTTCTTTGCTTTCTTGATGTCTTCTGTTTTGATTTTCTTGGGTTTGTAGTCAGCACTAAGAACAAAAAGACTTGCTGATGAAAGCGATCCGTTTTCCAGCACAAATAAAGAGAAGTCATAAATGTACAAAGTCTGTGTGCACTATCTTGCAGTATCTCTGGCATTTTTAATTTCTAAAGAATATAATTTTATACCCTGCTCTCTCAGAAGATTCAGTAATCCCAATGCAGCACAATAGCCACAAGATGTTACTGTCAATACCTCTCCACAAGTTTCACACTGCTGAAGCAAACATCTTCCTCGATGAAGAATCGATTCAAAAGCATTAGCAGCCACTCAGTGATTACATGGGATGGGATAAATGGGTAAAACCTTATTGGCACGTTCTATCCCAACTCTTTTTCCAGTCATCCATCTGGGATCTTGCCCACAAGGCTCACATTTTGCATCCCCCACTAGTTTAAACAATAGCAAAGTTGAGTACTGGCAAATTACATAAACACAACTTAATTTCCAATGAGGTTGGAAAAGTCCTCTGAGATCAGTGAGTCCAACCTATGACTCAACACCACCTTGTCAACCAGACCAGGACACCGAGGGCCACGTCCAGTGTTTCCTTAAACACCTCCAGGGACAATGACCCTTCTGTTTGAAACAGCAGGACCAGCAGGGTACTACCCCAGGTAGGCCACAGGTGTCCTTACCAGCTGAGACAGAAGTTCTTTTCCACACTCTCTGGGAACCTCCCAGACTGCCTCCTCTCTGCTGTGTTGTTTCCAGTAAATATCGGGTAGGTGAAAGTCTCTCACAAAAACAAGGGCTGGCAATGGTGAAATGTCAGCCAGCCACTTAGAGCATAATTCATCCACCTCTTCATGCTGGTTGGGTGGTCTGGAACAGACCCCCAGCAGGATATCTGCATTACCAGCCTTCCACAGGCTCATCCATAGGCACTCAACCTCATTGTCACTATCCTTGAGCTCTAGAGACAGAACACTCCCTAACGTACAGGAACACCCCAATTCTTAATCTTTCCCTTGCAGACATGAGATGGGAGGTCATGCAAAGCTAGCAGAAGGCAGAGAGTGATTACACAAAAGATGTCCCACCCATTGAAAACTGAGACACAGAGGGATGGAGAGCCACCATGGTGAAACCCTTCCAACCCTTTAACTCCTGACTGCTAATGAGGACAAACTACATAAAGAGCTGGATGGGCACAGTGGCAGATCACAGCGAGATGGAGTTTCAGTGGGTTCCTGCATCAGGCAAACATGTGTGCTTCTCTTGGAGACAACCACCCTCAGCATAGCTCATGACACATTCTGACTCCAGGCAAACCACGCCAGGCAAACCTCCCCCTGCCTCCAAACAGGCTGACAGTGCATTTTCTGCCTCTTGTGCAGGCCCTTCCTCGCCCAACAGAAACCACTGCAGCCACTGAGCTACGTTAATACCTCACGTGCTCACGCTTCTGTTTTACAATCTTCATCAGTCTTCACCTGCCTTCTGGCGTTTTTCTTTTTTATTTACTAGTTCTGCAATATTTCACAGCACCATCTGCAGAAGCAGGTAATGGCATTTTGCCTTGCACAGCACAAATAGTATCCCTGCCCTGCTCAGAGAACATGTAACAGCATAAGGAGTCTGGTCTCAGACCTCCAGTACCCATCTGAAGAAGTCTGTGCTGATCACTTGAAATCCCACCTGCTCCCTCAGCGTTCTCTTTTTAAAGCTAAAGGCAAACATCCAAGTCACCAGCACCCACGCCACTTACTCATCATCTTCTCGAGGTCTCTTCAGGGGTTTGGAGTCCTCTTTAGGCGGTGCATAAAACCCATCATCATCTGGCTCATCTTTAATACGTGGTGGACTACAAAAAGAAGCAAAGAAACATGGTTCTACTTTCAAAGAGGAAGCTTCTTGGAAACAAGCAACAACTAAGTTTTAAGAAATAATCATCTGCAAAATGGGCACGTCTTCCACGGAATGCGCTGCCATCTCAAGACCCAAAAGACTTGAGATGTGTCATTTTCTGAATACCCATAGACAGTGTAAGGAGAGTCATTCATTGTCTATGCATTTGCCATTTCTCAAGCAACATCAAGTTCCATTTCAACCGCTCAAAGTTCATTTTGTTTCTCTGAGGTTTAGAGTAAAAGCAACTGTAGCTTCCAGCGCTTTCAAATACACTTAAAAACTAAAATGCCTGTGTGGAGTCAAATGCAGAATGTTATTTAGTTTTAACTCAATATCCTTATTGAGCCTTCTAAGAGAGAAAAAGATTATCAACTAAACAAAGATTTGAAAGCTATTCCCTGGATTATTTTGCCAACTAAATATTGAGGCATGTGAAAACCGGAAAAGGAAGCAAAGATTTGGCAAAGTTAAACAGATTAGTCTCTTTTCACTGTCCAAACTCCAGGAAGCAAACAATCCTGTCCCTTTCAACAGACCACAAAGTTAGGCTCGATGTTTTCAGCCGTAACGTCCCAAGACATTAGCAATAAGGAAAAAAACAGAGTGAGTGCAAGAGAGACTATTCTGTTAGACAAACTCATTACTTCTAGATTTCACAGAAGCATTTCACTGATCTTCATAAAGAAAAAAGATATCTTAAAGAGTCCAAAATTACATTTTGAAGCACTTAGTGCCATCTTGGCCTTCCTTATTCATGTTCCACCAGTACTTTCTGTATCAAATTGACTCAGTTTCCAAACCAACATGCGGAATTTGCAATCAGATGGAGTAGGAGTTAAAATAGGCAGCACTCAGCTTTGCAGACCACAGTCAGCAGGAGACATCAGGGAGTCTCATGTTAGCTGGCAGTGTGTCCATGAAGCAGAACAAGCAGTTTGCTCCTTCACAGCTCTAAAGCTACTGCAGTGCTGGAAGATGCAGCTCAGGGGAGATACAAACAGGCTGCTCTATGAAGCCATTTCTGTTGCAGACACGAGTCTGCAGTACACAGACAGTTGCAAAACATCTATGGAAAAAAAGGTAATTGTCCCACTTAATATATTCTCCCTTTCAGGCAGAAATGTAGAACTACTGTGTGTAAAGTCACCAGGAATTTTATCTATTTTAACACTGAAATATTGCACAATATTTCGTAATGGAGGAAATAAAGTGTGAGTCTGTGAAAAGAAAGGAGCTGTATAACCAAGCTGAACCTTGACTTGCATTGTTTCCAAGACTGTAATGCTGCTCACCAGACCAAGTCTTAAGGAAGAAAATCAAAACCATCTGAGTTAAGACATTTTTCTCTGCAGAATTTGCAAAATAAAATTTCAGCAGGAAAAAATAAGCAAATAATTACTTTACTCTTAGCCAGCATTTTGGCCCTGAAGAAGGCACAATTGTGATGGCTCCTCCAGGCTTTACTCAAACACATGAAAAAATGCTCTTGGACCTAAAGAGGATTCAGTTATCTTGATACAAGAACATCCAACATCCCTGGTGAGATTAGCATACCATGCAATTCTGCTGAACAGCAGAGGCTAGAGAGAGTTATTAACTGTCTGCTACACCATGAAACACCTGAATGTCACTGTTTCTACTTCCAGAGTATTCCCCAAAGGACCTGGAGATGGCGCCTCTTCCCTGCGCCAAGCCTGACTCCTTCTTTTGCATTTTTAAATAGGAGCAGGGAAATGAAACAGATGGAAGAACTCATGTCAAAAGGGCACATTCAAAACAAACAAAGAATACCTAAAAGGCATGGGTCACTCAGGTGCCTTATCCCAACCTCTCTGTATGCACAGAACAGAGACTGGAAGGATTTTGTTTGTTTTGATTTTTAAGTGGATTTGTAAACGGAATGTATTAATGAACTGAGTGCTGTTCCTGATTAGCAGGTATGGATGCACACATCCACCACACCACACACCTTCAGTAAGTCAGTGGCCTGGATTTAACACCTTCAAAATAACCAATAGCTGCATTGTAAATGAGTCACAAGAGATCATGGTTGACTATTAAGAAAAAGTACTCTTCTATCAATTGCTCACTTTAGGTTTTTAATAAGACTACTTAGCCATAACTAATACAACACTCAAACCCAGGAGGTTCTATTATTAGCAGGAATTTAGTACTAGAGTAGCACATCTCTGCATTTCCTGAAGCTCCTTCTGATTTTACATGTCACTCTTGTCACTCCTCTGCAAAGGCTTTAGGCTGCAGTCACACACAGGAGAGACACACAGAGGCAATCTGGACTGGTTTGCTGGGTCTTGTCTCCACCAGACTGCAAGATTCAAATCCCAATTTTACAACAGAGGCTCTTTTAAATCCAGCTACCAATGTTACCACAGCTCATTCTGTCCTCAGCAGAATCCAGCTCCTTAATACTCAGACAAACCCAGCATGTGCAGGCAGACACCAGGTATTCCACAGCTCCCATCTCCACTTACTGGGGAAGCAGAACTACTGATTCCCAAAAATGAGAAGAACATTATCTTACAAAGGGCTTAAGAGTGTTCCTATTTTTTGTCAAGAGCAAGAGAGAGGATTCAAACACTGAGCACCCAGGAAAAATCAAACTGCAGCTTTTTGTCAGATCATAGACCTGATTTCTTACCTGGAAAAACCATTTTCCTTTTCCTTCTTTATTTTTATATCACCAGAAGATGACTTCATCTGAAAAACATAAAAGGTAGGAGCTGATTAGCACTGCCCAGCACAGCTTGTTTTTCCAACATACAACACAGGGTATTTAACTTGCAGAAGGAATGGTGACTATCTCCATCCCCTGTAGTCCTTAGTGACCTACATGACAGAGAGGCAACATTTTCTGCAAGTCTTAGTCAATTCAGTATTTACTGCCCCTCTGATTTCCTCAGCAGATTGGAGTTAAGTGTATAGTCTGTCTTTGCATGGACTGAATGTGACATGACAGATTCTTCTCCCTTATCTCTGAACCCGAGCTTGGCAAAGTGAAATGTAACAGCGGAGAAAATGTGGAGCCAGTGGACACAGCTCACTGTGGAACTGCTTCCATTCACATACCTGCAGATAAAGCCCTTATGAGTTCATATCTAGCACTCCACAAAGTGTCTGGGTTAGCACTGGGATAATTCTCTCCAGGTTGATAAAAACCTGGAGTACAAGCTACATCTAACCCACCAAGCTCGTACTATTCAGTGTTATAAGCCAGACCCATCTTCTTGTCTCTCCCACAGGAGACACCCACCTTCTCTTCCTTTCTCTTCTCCTTGTCTTTATCTTTGTGTTTGTCTTTGTGTTTCTCTGAGCTGCCATCTTTGTGTTTGGTTTTCTCCTTGTCTTTGTGTTTCTTTTCCGAGGAATCTTTGTGCTCACTGCAAGACAAGAGAGCATGTTTGCAGAGGGGAATACAAGGAGATTTGACTAACACAATTTCCAGTGGTAAAGAGTCACAGGTTTTGATGATTACAAACCCTAAAAAATAAGGGATCACCTTAACAGGAAGATCCACCACAGTCTCCTGCCAGGCATCATCCACTCTTCTCGGGAGGAAGAAGAACAGGAGGGATGCCACAAAATTCCAGTTGCCAAGGCTCCTCTTCAGGAAACCCCCCATCAGCCTGGATTGCTGAGGAAATCCACAGCTGCTACACTTACAGCTCAACACTTTAGAATGAATTCCTACTGTCTCTGCTTTTCCTCTTTTTCCTAGTCCACATAAAAGGTCACTGGAACAGAGCCGCCAGCCCCGTCAATGCCCGTGTCAGCTTTTGCTCAGACAACAGTTTGTCATTGTAGCAGCTCTCATCTCTGGAACTTAAAGAGAAAACCGCTGATCTCTATTATTCCCAAACAGATGGGAAAACCAGAGCAAACAGGATATGTGATGTCCTTGTGTTTATGCAAAGTCAAACAGAAAAGGCAGGAATAATGCTGCAGTCCTCAGCTGGAGCTGCTGATGCCACCACGGCCAGCCCAGCTCTGCTGAAACAGCCCCATCCTGCGGGGCAAGAACCCAACAAAGGTGTTTCCAAGTGAGAGTCTGGTCTGTTACTGCTCTGCTGTTATGAATAGCAGTATTGAGAGCTTAAAGACCTAGAATTTTTAGTCAGAACACAGGAGAAAATGCATACAAGGAGAACAAAATCAAGCTTTATTATTCTGTTTCTACCCACTTCTGATTTCTGAGACATTTGGATAAATTTGTATCACATTTTCAAGTTCTTCTCAACTAGAAAGACACATGGCTGTTTTCAAATGAAAATGAGGTTTCTCATGGAATGACAAACCTTGAAGCCAGAAAATGAGGCAATACTCTCAGGAGACTCAGAATAGAAACATCAAGAACCGGCCACAAGGATTAGCAGCAGTGGTGTGGAAGCCAAGCAACAAGCCTGGCAATTCTACAGGCCTTCAATACACACTTATAAGGTTGTGTGGACTCCCTGAGGTCACCCCAGGCTTTAGCAAGTCAAAGGCATGGTGTAAATCAGCATGGATAGGCACCAACCACGCTGCCTTCCTCATGCTGGCTGTTCACACTCTCCCTCCTCAGCACGTCACTCCCATCGCTACTGTTCTCTGGGACACACTGTGCTTCTCCTTAGGATTAAAAAATGCACTACTAAGTTTTACTAGAAAAAGGCACTTTCCTTATTTCCGTTATTTCAACACTCAGGTGCAAGCCCAAACCAATCCGGGTAAACACAGCCTTGAAAAACGAGCTTGGAATGCTGGGCAAGAGCATGATTTTTAAAAATCACAGATTCTTTGAGACTTCTTTCTATCTATCACAAAAACAGACTGCAAAAGCGCTGATGGCTACAGAGAGGCAGCAGCACATTAACCATTCCCACAGTCTGTGTGTGATTAGGAGCAAGGCAATCACAGCCACAAACACACCAACTCACAGGCAGCCTACAGCTGCAAGGCCAGCGTGGACAAATGGATCTGAACCTGCCAAAGGTCTAAATAATTCAAGCCCAGAGTAGCTTGAATAACAACACTCCAATAAATATACATTGAATAAATTGAATAAACACACACCAGCCTTCCAAGCACAAGCAGCTAAAGCATGAAAATCCATCTGTGAAGGAAATCAGTATATTCACATACTGGGTGACATTAAGAGATCAGCAGTAAGAGAAACCAGTTTCATTTTAACTCTCTAGCAACCTCTTCATACAAAGCAGTGAAGGCGTATCTGAACATCAAAAGGCATCAGGCACTCCAGAAATGCTTGTAGTTAGACACACAGCACCACATGTTGCCTGTGAGCAGACTCAACAACTGCAGACTATTCTTACCAGCAGATCATGTTATGTACAGTGTGCTCAGGACATGAGAGCACAGCCACGGAACATCCTGACACTGATCTTGGAAATCCACGACATGCCTGCTGCTCTTGCTCAGATCTGTCAACCCAGTTTCTGCACCCTGTTTATCCATCAGTATTCCAAGCTCAAGACACCTATTTGATTTTCCTTTGCTCCAATCAGATTCATTGGTTGGCTGAAAGCACAAACCCTACACATTACTAGTAATTTTTAAACTCAGGAAGGTCTGGAAATTCTGACTTGATATCTTGCACTTGTATCTGTATGCCAGCTACCCCATTTGCCAAAGATTTAAGGTTGACAATTTAAGAGGTATCCCAACCTTCAAATCAATACTCAGAATAACAATATTCAATATCAACAATCAATATTCAACCTTCGCACATCAATCCAAGTTGTGGATGCCTCATTCCTGTATTCAAGGCCAGGTTGGACAGGGCTTGGAGCAACCTGGGATAGTGGAAGGTGTCCCAGCCCATCGCAGGGGGTGGAATGAGATGAGCCTTAAGATTCCTTTCAACCCAAACTATTCTGTGGTTTTACAATTCTAACATACATGAAAAATCATAACAAACACACACACAAGGCTCAGACTCTTCTTGCTCTTTCCAAGTCTGCTGGTGTTTATTTTCTGACTCTTTCTTGTTCTTATTTGATATTTAAATCCCACCTGAAATAACATGTTTTACTCAGACATTAATTTGCATCTTCAAAGCATGATACACACTGCAATCACTGGAATTAGTGCTCTGAGGTAAAGTTCATGGCAGTGGCTGTTGCTTGGGAGTTCGGAATAGAAAAAAAAAAAAAAGAAAAAAAAGAAACATTTTGGTTTTCAAAAGCACTATACTCATTCTCACTAGCAGCCAAAAGCACCAGCTTTCAGTATGTGACTGGAAGAGCCCTGGGATGTACACAAAACATGATTGAAAGCAAATTAATAGATAACAATCTACATCTGCAAAGCTAAGATTGAAATAGAAAGAAAATCCCATTGGCCTAGAGAGGCAGAGACAGTGTCTGTGTGTGCTGAATGCTTACAGCTGGAACAAAAAAAAGTGCTAAAACCTCTAAAAACTTAGGCTTGTGTAAGTAGAAGCTCAAATAACATCCCTCTTGAAAGAGAGTAAGTGGCCAGCATTGAAAAGCTGTCATGCAATCTAATCTAAATTTTTCAGCACAGTTTCTCAGATTTTTCAGCATCAGAGCCAGAATCAAGAAGTATGGCTTCCTGACCCAGTCTTAGTTGTTGGTTTTAATTTAATTCTTTTATCATAAGACTATCCTTCCCCTTTGCTCTGCAATGAGCAATAAATTTCTCACCCAAGCAATGTGGGCTCAGATAACCTAAGGAAACTCTGTCTCCAGTTTCACTCAGCAGCTTCATTTTCCAAAGATCAGCACTGGTGGCTTGGCCCTGAGGTCCTGCTTGCTGCTGCTCCCAGTGACTGGAAGGAATTCCCTAGATAAAAATCTGATATCATGTACTTTTCACTCCAATGTTAAAAGAGAGCATTAATTTCTTTCCCTTATTTATAAGCAGCCTGCTTGTCAGCCCTGTGTGTTTCCAGACACTGGACCACAGCTCTTCAACAGCTCAGCACAAAACTTTTGACATGTTCATCAAGGAAGGCTTGTGCCCCTCTTCTCTTGGAGGGATGGAAATCTCCATCTCCCAGAAAAGCTCCCTTTGGAAATGAGCTGATAACAAAGGCCTCAAGCAACAATCCTTAGAAGAGTGACTTCTTTTTTCTCCCAAAGCAAAGCAAGTTGCTCACATATTAGCTGCAGTCAAACTGAGCTGCTTTGGTCTTTCATTTGGCTCAGATACACATAGGAGCCCACAGGGAACACAATTTAACCACCACACTAATCTCAAAAGAAAAGAGAAGGCAACAGGATGCCATCCTTACCCTGAAGATGGAGTTTCAGCCTTCTATCAGAAAGCTATTTCCAGACAACCCCAAAGCTATTATTAAGAGTGACTGAGAACAATTTAAAGATCAGAAGCCTATCTTCCTGGTCAATTCAAAACTGGGGGGAAAAAAATCACTTTTCTTTAAAGAAACCAGGCAAAATGGTCTCAAGTTCACATGCACAGTGCTAATTTTATCTCGAATTCATTGTTCAGGGCTCCGTGAATCCTTTGTTACCTTCCCTGCACATACCTCTCTGCCAACAAGCCAGCTTGGAGTCATGGAAGTAGGACAGCAAAACCCCCATAAGAGAGAGGGAAGCTTCAGGGGAAGTTAGCCTGAAAACAGGACAACTGGATCATAATAATTGCTCACAGCCAGCCCTGCTGACAAAATAAGATCTTCATTCTCACCCAGACCACTGCAGTAGCATCACTGCACCAGCACTCAGAGTTTTATACCTCTTGGAGGTGTTTAATGCTGACAAACCTGCACTGTTTGTGGCTTTTTAAGGTAACAAAGTGCAGTGGGAGATCACATTAACACAGGCAGAACAAGGGATTACATCATCTACAGGTGTACCGTGGTACTACTGGCTTAGTTCAGACAAAGGCCAGGTGAGTACACACATCTCCTGAAGCACTCCATCCTTTGTGCCAGCTCGCCTACTGTCCTCCATTTAGAGTTTTAGTGTGAACAAGGACATCCGAAGGCTGTGGAGAGCTCAGGCTGAAGCACGTGAAGCAGAAAAAGCACCAGAAGCCATTTCCCCTGTAAGCACGGATATATTTCCCAATGAGGATGCCTGCAGGAGAAAGGAGTGGGAGAGGAAGGGAGCCCAGGCACCTGGCAGCAGCTGCTCAGGCCGAGATCACATGGGAAAGTCACAAGTGGAAAGTGTTTCCAAAGAACAGCAGATGTGCAGATCACAGCTTCCTCCTTCAAACTGCAACAGCTTCGCAGTAATTTAACACTGCATTCTTCAGGTGCCATTTATGAACGTTAATAATCCCTTCCCAGGCCCTTTCCATTCCAGCTTCAAAACCACAAGCTGGGAAGGATGCTTTATCTAAAGTGTCTCTTATTTCCTCTTTCTGCTGTAATTAGCTCGTGACAGGGAATCTGCTACTAGCGAGTGCCAGAGCCGGCTGCCATCGGAGCTGTGCCTACTCGGGAGCTGCTGCAGCACAACTGAAGCGTAAAATAACAGTGAGTTGTGATTTCAGTGCAACCTAAAAACACGATGGGGACAGGGCACAGGTGACACAGCCCGTGTCTGCTTTGACGCAATACAGTATTAATGGAAACCTGTGATCACATCCAGGCTACTGCACACCAAGGAAGAGCTGCCTATGCAGGGAGCGCCTCCAAAGCAGCAGCACCCCAGGGAAGGACAGGTTTTCAGCTGGCTTGCAGGATTTTATGCTGTTAGAGGGTTATCATATGGAATTACAGGGAATAAACATGTTGAGCCCCAAAGGTTCTGCTGTGTTTCCAGCAATGCAGTAAAACAACCTGAAACCATTTCTCCCAGTGGTGAAAGGAGTCTTTTCACAGATAACAGATCTAGCCTTCAGCATGAGGAACAAGATAAAAAACTGCACTAAAATTTTAGAAATTAGAACAATATTCAAATACTGAAACGAGGATCATGCTTACCATGCGCTTTCTACGGATGTGTGGGAATCAATTAGACTACTACATAAAAAGCAAACATTTTTACTACTGGAAAGCAGTGTCATATTAGAAAGCTGCTCAAGATGAATTGTGCAGTAAAATGGGGTAGAAAAACAAACTCACCCGTGCTAGAGAACAGCAGGTGTGAAGTCTGTTTTTAAAATTGCCTTTACCCTACATTGGGTATCCCTGCCTCTTCCTGCCCCCAATGCACACCATTCGAAGCAGATCAGGATCACGTAAAAAACCATTCAGAAATCTGAACTGAAATGTATCTTCACCCATGGCTAGCAAATGCCCGGAATCTGTGTTTTTCCTAGCAAAACCATAAAATTAGAAGATGCCAGCGAAGATCGGGTCTGTGAATCCCTTCTGTGTTCCATGCCTCGGTTCATCCCAAGCTGTGATCACAAGAGATTTAGTAAATGGAGGAAATATGCAATCTGACAGAAGATTTTCTTCCTGCGGCTCCGGTGGCTGTCACGCTGACAGCACGGCTCAGTGCTGCAGAGCAGCTCTCCGCTCCCATTCCCTGTCACAGCCAGCTCTGCCCTCCCCAGGCTCCTGGCAGCCCACTCTCCATGCAGAGAGCCCAGGACACCTGGCACAGGGACACCTGTGACTGCCAACACTTCCAACCCAGTCCCTAACAAGGCTTGGCTTCAAAGGACCTGCTATTCCATTATTTTATGTGGTCTACTTGTCTGAAACACTCAACTCCCACAGATCAGAAACCTATTGCCACATGGGATTTGTTCCATTTTATTTTTATAACCACTGACATTTATATTTAATGGATGCGTATTAGATTTTTGCTTGGAGATCGGTAAGTACGGGGCTGAGAAAAGGAGAAACAACCCCACTTTGCTTGATAGTGATGTGGATTTATTCCTTGATACAGACTGTTCTTAAGTGGGCTTTGCATTTTCTTTCCTTGAGGGGTGACGGGAAGGTCTGAGGCACACAAATGTTCTCTCCCAGTTTACTACAGCTGTAAATGAGTGGTTAAGACACAGAAGTGTCATCTTGTGAGTGGGAGAGGAGGAAAGCAAGAACCAAAATTAAGAAGTTCTACATACCACTCCACACACTTCTGTCATACGAAATCAAAATTGTCTATTTTAGGTATTTTGGAGACTTATCTTGGCAGTTTAGATCATTCAAAGTCTGGATACAGGAAACATTTATTCTCCCGCATTGGAGTCGTTCTGCCTTCTTGATGCAGGTTTTATTTTAAAAGCCTTTTTTTAAGTACAGGACAGGAAATGAAACTGTCAAACGATTACAGACAGACACAAAAACGATTTGCTTCAAACACAACCACACACTGCTCTTAACTGTGCCCAGTGTGCACTGTGCTTCTCAGAATGCAATCAGGGGCTCTTTGCACACCACGGATAGAATGTCACAGAGGTACCAATCCAAGTCTCTCCCAGAAAACAATGGCTTGGATTTCTGCTAAAGCACCATTCAACCTCTTTTGAGAGCTACCAAAGATACAGCGCAGCTTTTCTGAAATACAGAATGGATTTTGTGAAGATTTACATGCAATTCTACAAATCTAAGATAAACGTTTCCAAAGGATTAATTTACAGCCTTTTATTAGGTGCTTTAAAAATTCTTCATATGGATAAAAAACCACTGTAAAAGCACACATTCTTGTTTCCTTGAGAATTTTTTCTTTGATTTTTACCAGATTCCTGACTATTTCTCACTTGTTTCCCATTGTCAAAGGAGAAACTTCAGTACACAGGCAGGCTTTTTTCCTTCGAACAATGGTCACCTAAAATCTGATGCTCACAGACATAACTCACATTTATGGAATTGCACAGGTGGCAGCTGAATCAAAGGGTTTAGGGGAGAAATGTTTAAATTTCAACAAGAGGATCACAGGCATGTCCATGTATGTTATCTTCCCAGAGAACCACCTTCAAGACCAAATCTCAAGATTCAGCGCTATAAATACATTCATTTTTAAGGTGGCAGCTTTGAAAGGCAGAAAACACACCACAGTGTGCACTCAGCCTGGGAGACTGAAGTCCTCCCTCGTGAAGGAGCTTGATGGGCAAAGCATTACTGTGTAATTTCTCCCCCAAAAATGCCTTCAACAAACCCCTGCACATGCATGCAGTCAGTCATGCCACCCAGAGAAAGGGACCTTGTTTTGGGACCTGAGGATGCAGCAGATACTGTGCTCACAGGCCACACGAGCACTTAACAGAGACATGAAAACAACTGGGAGCTTTAGGCACAGTGCCTAGATAATATGATGCCTTCCCCAGAGGGATTTCAAGAAAACATGGTAGGGAGGAAGGAAGTACTTCAAGATAGGACATGATTACATATCACCTCCTGAGCTACACCTCACAAAACATCACAGCTGTTCTATCTTCTTTCCACTGTTTTGGTATTTATTGTTTACAGAATCAGCTTCGCGCAATGAGCCATAATTAGTTCTTCTAGTTAAAAACACGCTGACCATTTTCCAACTCCTACACAAATGAAGCAAAATCATTAATGAATTCGGGAATTTAAAGACAGTGCTTACATTACTCCTTACAAAAGAATGTGCTCTGCTAAGATTGCAGGAGAATGGTTTTTCAAGCGAAGCAATGAACATTTGGAAATGTGAGGCAGTCTGTTTTGGGGTACATGATGATCAGGAAAATGAAAACTAGAAATAAAGGCAATATAGATGTGTGAGCAAAGGCAAAGAATGTGTCCAAAGCATTTCATCCTTGTTGTAAAAGCCAGCAAATGCAAGTTTATTTGGCTTAGGGTTTTTTCCCCACCAATCATTTAATTAAAAAATAAAAAACAAAAAAAAAAAAAAAAAGAAAAAAGAAAAAAAGACAGAAGACACATTATGGAACAGTAGGCTTGTGTAACTTCTCAAAAGATCACAGAAAATTCAAATCAACTGTGACCCCCGATAAAACAAACCCACTGCTCTGCTCAGACTTCCTCCTTTCCATGCTTCTTCTTAATAGAAATCATTGTTAACACAAGCTTTTTTTGTTCCTTTTTGGACAGTGCTATCACAGTTGCACAGCAATTACTTAATACACTCGCTTGCCCACAGCATAAACACTACCAGTCATTCACCAAGTGTCACACCAGAAACCTTCCCTCCAGAGACTCTTTTTTTCAAGTTCTGGTGGCAATGTAGGCTCCATGACACCTGTTTGTCAGGAGTTATGATGAGGAAAAGCTTCTCTGAGTAACATCCTTGCTGTGACATACTTGCCTCGTGCTCCACCACACCAAATCATCACACAGACCTCCACATCCTGGTTCCTGCAGCTCAGGCTAGGGAGGAACTGGACCATGGAAGTCATCAGCTCAAGTGCTCCAGGCCATCACATCAGTGCAGGTGACATGGCAAGTGACTGGCATCAAACACCTTCCTGCCCCATACAGTGGCAGTGTGGTATATAAACCACATTGGGCAAAACAGCACAAGATCCGTTTGAATCCATCTAACCCAGCAGAATTCCCCAGTGCTGCCTCACACAGCTGAGATATTCAGCCACTGTGGTGGCAGGCCAATGACATCCCCATTGTTCTGGGGGACCATCTTTCCAGGCACTTCTAATTATGAGCAGGCTCAGTGGCCACATGGGGGTCGCTATGCTAAAGCAGTGGGGATTTATGCATGAAGAGAACTCCACATTTCTGACAAACAACTGGAGCCACACACAAAAGATTATGAACAAAACCCATCAACCTTCATGAAGGTGAGGCTGAGCTTTTTCTACACCTTTAACAACACTAAGCTACAATAATCTTTTATACATTAGTATCAGCTCACATTTGCAAGATACACGGCTTCAGCCACCCACGTGGAAATGCAGGCAGTGACAAAAATCAGGCTTAAAGCACCTACACTTATATAAACCACACTCAAAATGTAGCAATTCCATACTCATTTATTATCAGAGTAATTCTTGTAAGACTGCACATTCAATGGTGTTTTAGCCTACAAAGACTTCATCCACTTTGTCCTCACCTATTACTGTGCTTGGACTTTTCCCGGTCTTTTTCCTTGTCCTTCTTGTGCTCTTTGTGCCGGTGTTCTCGGTCTTTGTGTTTATCTTTGTGTTTGTGAGAATCTGTAAGCAGAGAGGCAAAACAAAAGAAATTAAATTGGGAGAAAACTCCACACCTCCCTCATGAACCTCTGTATTTTCCCCCACCACTTTCTAGTATTTCTGTGATTCAAAGATCGTAACAAAAATCTTGGTTTCAGAGATTCATTGTTCCTGCAGCACAAGCTAATTCATCTTGGCAATGCTGCACTTACATGGTCTTTAGTTCAACGACCTTTAAATGCTTTACAGACCCTGAAGAAATGCAACCCTTCCATTAACTATGTACCTGTGGATACAGCAAGCTCAACCTTATTTGGCAGATGGACAGCCTGGCTTCCTATGCCTCCAAGTACTCATGTTGAATACACAGAAAGGATATAGGAATAACGCATGAAGCTGAGGTGTCAGACCCGCTGAATCCCAAAATTTAACATTTCTACTTCCAGAAGTATTTAATCTTGACAAAGCATCCCTCCCTTCTCCCTGCTCTGAGTTAAAATCATTTTATTCTTATCCCCAGCAGTACATAACACGACAGGCAGAAAGCAAGGAAAATGGGGAGTAATGGCAGAAGATGAAAAGAAAGGGTGAAAAGAAGAGGAGCAAGAATTCTCTTCTGATTCTCTTCTGCAGGACACATTCACCTCCCTTCGATAACAGCCACAGCAAGAAAATCCAACCTGACAGCTGTAACGAGCTGTGTTGGTGGTCAGCCACCTACACAGGTCAGGGTTGGTCCCAATTACGTGACAGGTCAGAAATGGGTGTTGGCACTCAAGTGAATCTACGCGAACACAGTAATTTTATTGCTATCAGTTTCTGCTCTGAGTGACACTTCCCATCCTCAGTGACAACTGTGCTGTACAATGAAGTCCTTTAAAGCACAAGGAAACGAATTTAGCACAGAAAAAGAGCAGCATAATTGAATTGTAAATAAACCCATTTACAACCATTTCTTTACAAGTATATTAAAAAGGAGCTGAGGCTGAACTAGCACCTCCAAACCACTGCAAAAGGCCATTTACAGTCAAGGTCAGTGTGATGGGAGGAATGTGTGCATACCCACAGACTTTCCCCAGGTTTTGTTTTGAACATGCTACTCCAAAGTAACCAAAATTAAGAAGGCTCTTCAGAAAACCTAAAAGCTGTGCTGACTTTGGCAATTATTTTTCAGATACCAGTGCTAGAATTTCTACCAGAGAGCTTGGATGTAAGGTATTAATGCTTAATTAATTGTAAAGATGCTACCATGCCTCTGAAAAGGCTCCAATCCCTGCACTAAGAATAGGAAACTGCAACAAAAGGATTTTGTGACTTTCACAGTCACATGGGAAATGCACTGCAGAGCCAGGAACAAGCCTCATCCTCCTGACTCCAAGTCTTTCGCCACAAATTCATTTTTCTCCTTAACTGACACCAGCTCTTATAACCTCAAAACATTCCAATGGATTTAGAGGAAACATACCCACAGAACATGATTTTAACCTATTACTTTCTGTAACTTCAGGGTTTGCTTTCAGACACCTGCAGAAAGACAACATAAACCAACACAGGAATGCTGACATTCAAACCTCCAAGTTGCCTTCTGCACCTTTCCTCCATCCTCCTGGTCTCAGTGATGCTTCCTAATGCTCTGGTGTACACATCTAAATCACAGGACTTAAGTTTTCTATATTTTGATATACAGGCACGTGGCAGGTTAGATGGAACATTTGGTGTTACAGCATAAAGCACCCAAGAGTTTTCAAGTACCTAAAGAGCAAAATCTCTTTCGCAGCAGGCAGAGTCTGCAAGCATCTCTGGCAAACTGTGTGGGGACCGGACACCCACACACTCTGAACTGCAGAGAAGCAGTTTCTCTGAGCCCTTCTTCCCACCGGGACAACACACATTTCACTGGCAAAAATGTTTTCGCAGCGCGTTTCACACTTATGATTCTTCAGTTCAGCCAGGAGCTGGAAGCTCTGGCTGTTTGCAAACTGCCTGGGGTTTATTCCACAGAGGGTTTACTCACTGATTCCCACAGTCCCGGCTGCAGCAAACAGCAGCTATTTACACTTGATGAATAGGTAAATTGCGAGAGAAAGCAGCGTGATGCTGTACACAGAGCTATGTACAGTCACCGTATAGCACACACACAATCAATTTTTCCTATCAACCAATCAATGGAAAACGTGCGTGACCGTGCTCAGTGTTATTCTCTTTAGAACTCAGAGCCACACGATGACTTTTCAGAAATAAAAGCAGAAACCAGAACAGTTTACCTTGATCACCAGATTTCCTTGCAGCTGACTTGTGTTTTACAGCTGAAATGAATATTTGCTCTTGGAAAGCAGTTCCAGGGATATACCCTAGAACTGCTGGAGCTCTGTTTCTTCAACCCTTGGCTCTGCTTACAATGATTTGGTATTTTCAGACAACAAAACCCTAGTGCTGCAGCAAGAAATAAAAAAGCTTGACCAGTTAAACTAGCTCTGCTTGCTAGGATTTGTTGCCAGACAGCTTTCCTTTGCTGCCTACCAAAGGTGTGCTAACAGGAAGGTCTTCCACAGAGGTATTCTGGCTCAAAGGCCACAGCAGCTGGGGAGCAATGGGTCCTGGGCATGGTCTCAAAAGCAGACAGGAAAAGAAATCAAGGCAGAGCTACCTGGTGCCACTTACTATGAAAAACACTTTAAATTCAGTACTGCCAGGGAGATCTACCTCCCAGGCAATAGCTCCTAAGGATCAAATTATTCTGGAGTATTTGCCTAGCATTCAAACTCCATGATGTTGTTTTCTGACACAATGCCATGAGGCAGGTTAATGAAGACTTCAAAAGAGTTTATTAAATAGTCTTGAACTGACATACACATGTCCTCAGAAGGCATTACAGCTCTTGGTCTTTTTCACTGAGGGTGGAGCTGGATGAAGTTCAGGAGACTGGGTCATTAAAAAAGACAGAATTCTTTTTTCTGGCGTTCTACACAAAAATGCTTTGTCCCAGACTGGCTTTATCTAGGAGTCCCAGCCAATGGTTATTTGGGGGCTGACATGAAACAAGTTTAAGCCATTTCACTCCCATTTGTGTACCCACTTCCCAGAAACCAGTGCAGCATCACCTCCAACTGAACTACACAGCAACAGATGACTGAGCTGGGAACGGGGCCACCTCACTCCAAGCCTCATCAGTGCAAAGGCAATCAACGGGATGTGTTCCTGTCTGTAATGTATCTTCCTCGATATATTTAGCATATTGATTCCTAGAAGAATCTTCCAGCCTCCAGTAACTCTCTCCCAGCTTGCAGCTGATTCGTAGTTGACTACGTTCAGCCTCACATCAGCTACAGAAAGAGGTCTGACATTATCACACATTCAGATTTGTTTACTGCCTTTTATGTCTTCCGTTAAGTATGTCTGCTCCCTTTAACACTAAACATGGAGATAAATACTATTCCTTCTCCAAGACCAATAGCAAAATCCACCATCTACTGTGAGCAAAGTTCAAACCCCCAAAAGCTTGTGTGATATTTAAGTATTTCTGAAAATGCAAAGTCTCTCTTGAGCACAAGGTTACAGCGGGGCAGGGGTTATGCTCACTGGGCAAGGATCCATTACCCCTGAGGCTTTCCCTTCGGTATCCTCTAACCCAAACAGAGCTTTTGGCATCTCTTCTGTTCTAGAAAGCTTGATGTCTCTGGCACTGGATCCCTGTCTGTTAATGCTGAGCCTGGTATGTCTCCAAAAGATTACCGCAATCCCTGGACTATTCCTGCCATTCCCCTGTACCTCCAACAAATCACGAGCAGCTCTGCATTTTTGTAGGGTTGATTCATCTTTTAACTCTGCTAGATTACAAGGACGCTGATTTAAGGATGGGAAACTCTAAGTGCTTTGGTCTGTGGCTCTGTTGTTCCCCCTCCGCCTTCGCTCCAGCACTGAGTCCCTGGGGAAAGGCTGAGTCATAACCCTATTTGCAATACTTGTATATATGTCTGCCTGGAACAGGGCAGTTTTACTCTTTATCCAGGAACGGAGCTCTAAAAGGTCAGGCATCTCCAACTGCAGCATGGCAAGAACAGGGATGAAGTCAAAGAAAGCATTTTCCAGCAAGCAGTTGTTACCTGAGAGGAAGAGTCCCAACAGCCAGAAAAGGTGAGCGGTCCCCTTTCGTAATGAGAACAACCCTTGGCTTAATTAGTCTGGTGACAAAACAATTATGTGGGACTGCGATGACTTAATTTATGAGACAAATTCATTTGCCTCAAAAACACTTCTGAACACCTGTCTCTGCACACCTCCCAAAACACTACTAACATGCCACAATCAAGGAAAGTCAGGCTACTTCCTACATTAATATTTCAGTTTTGACAGCAACTTTTCTAATAAAATACTGAAATCAGAGAGGGGCATAAGCTCTTGTATGCCCAATCAGCACAGCTGTCAAGAGAGTAGTTGCTGGCACATGATACAGGATGCTACAGATGCCATTTTATCCCACTCCCACCACCCACTTTCATTTCTCTTCCATCATTTTACATTAGAATTTTTTTTTTTTTTTTTACGAACTGAGAAAAAAGATGTGAGCACAATCTGGTTCCTTCTAATTTTTCCCCAATTAAGTGAGGTAGCTGGCAAATTAACACCTGGTAACCTCAATTTCTGGTCAACAGTAGCTTTTCCACATAAATATTAGCCTTTCAGATTTGCTGTCTTTCTGTTCACCTTCTTCTAAGTTTTTGTGGGCACAATTTGAATAGCTCATTAACCTGCTCACAGAGAGGTTTCTTTGTTCTTTTAAAATGTTTTACAAGATTCTGTGGACAAGGACTTTTTGTATTTTCCTTCTGGTTCCCAAAACATCCCAATTTCTTTTGCTCTTGCTAGAAATACCTCTAATGCTGAGTATGCTTGTGTTTAATCTGTCTGAAGCATCATCTCAATACCAATGCCCAGACACGTGATTTAAGCTTTCTGGATTCTTGGGATCAAAATCTGTGCCCAAAATCTGAGCACACATCATGAAAAATCCATCTTGTTACCAGCTAAGGAAAACATTTTTAACTTCTTGTTGTTCCAGAAACACTCCTGCTTCAGATGAGTGGCTGAAATTTCTGCCCTAAGTCAAATGCCTCAGTATTTAGTTATGTGTTACAAGATAAGCAGATGAGCTCTCCAGGCTTTTAGGATCACTGGTGTGTACGAGTTCAGTGCTCTCTCTAGTACTCAACCTGAAGCACGGGCAAGAAACCCTTCGCTAATAGTAGAGATGAAACCAGCAGGGTCCTTTCAGCCTCTCTGGAAAGGAGAAGAGAGTCTTAAAAAAAAGACTTCTCCAGTTCCACTGCTAAATTATGCAGTTGAAAGGGAGGGAACTCTAACACTGGATTAGGTTCAGAAGCTGGTCAAGTTCAAAAACTTCCTATCGCTGGAGAAATGGTCAGTCCCTCCTCAGCTGAGACACCACCTCTGTGTAAGACTGTGTACTCTACTGCAGCCTCTTTACTAGTTAGGCTGATTGCTTCTCACTGGTTGTGATGCAATAGTAAGCAAAGCTTAAAGTCTCCTTATTATTGCCTAAGTGAAAGAATTTTACTGATTTTTTCCTCCCCTACAGGCTCTCCTTATAAACATTCATCTTAAAATGCAGATTATCAGAAAAAGCCTTCTTACTTTCTACTTTGTTTTCTTACCATCTATTTTGTAAAATCATATTAGAGTTTTAATTTCTTACATTTTGTATATAAAGACTACTATTAAAATTACCACAGTTTAGTTGATGAAATGATGCCAGGAACGGTTAGGAGTGTTCAAACATGTGAATGTAGTCCAAGGTGTCTAAAATATTATTTGTGCTCCTGGCAAAGAACCCATACTTTTGCCCTTGGCATCTGACCAGAGTGGTCTAATGTTGCAGTAACTTTTACAATATACAGATATCAGCAAGTAGAAAGAGTGTAACATTCAGTCATTATCCAAGATCTTTAACCCAGATAGTGATGGGGTTATAGTACATTACCTAAACAGGCAATGTAATCCCATGTGTGAAGGTCACTCTATGGGGTTCTGGTCAATTTATAAGTCTTGCCTGAGAAATCAAACACTCCACAGAATTAAAAAACCCCATTTGCAGACCCTGCGTAGCTCAGAACAACCACTGTACGGAGAACATGGCATGGTCTGAGGCACAGGAACCCTCACTCTTAAATAGGTTTCAACTCTGGACAAGTCACCTGACTGTACATGTTTTAACAATTTTAAACCCTTGTACAATAATTCCGCCTAACTAGTCTGGAAGAGGTCTAAACTTCTCTAAAATATTTGTATTCCAGTTAGAGGAAATCCCATTATGGTCATGGTGTTCCAGTACTCGATTAAACAGAATTTCTGGAATTTATTTAAATAGACTGACATTGCTGTAGCCCAGAAAAGAGAGAAGAAAAGCTTCTGCACAGAAAACAGAAGTGCACCTAGGTATGGGAGATAACATCTTTCCCAATAAAGCAGAGCAAACAAAGAAAACCGAAGTGTACACATGAAAGGTACAGAAAATGAAAAAGCTCTCTACACAGCTACACGTGTCAAGAGCAGAAAACCATACCCAGAAGACATTGTTCAGAGAGATGATGGTATTGTGGATGATACACTGGAGTAGAAAACCATAATCTAAAATAAACTTCCCATGTGAAACTGGATATGTCACTTACTGGCCCTATTTACACAAGTAGAGAATACACATAAAACATTTACCCTGTGAGAGTATTGCAGGTCTGTTTTCTGTGCTGGTTTATTTCTGCAATAACTCACTGCAAAACATTTGGAATCCTGAAATGAGAGTGACTGAAACAGCAAGACCATCACTTGAGTCTCCCGTAACTTCAGCCTGAAATTCAATAGCAGAAGCAGGATCTGGGTTTTCAGTCAAAAAAGGAAAGAAACTACAATGATACTGAAACAAAGACTGTCTGGCTTCTGCTTCCTCATTCATAATGCCATACTTAATGGCAAAGATACACATTTCAAAAGCAACTTGACACAAAACCTTTTACCAGCGTTTGTAAAGATACCTCCACATTCTACATTGCTACAGAAATATAAATCCTTAAAATGCTTCTAGAAGTCAAATTCAAATTCAAAAAAAGTTACTGTGCTATCATGAGCTTATTTCACTTCAGGTGCCTCGCTGGGTCAGGTGCAGCAGTTCAGGGATGCTGACAATTCAGCACTTCACTGTTTCCCTCCATAAATCAGATAAAATCTGAGTTTTATAGTTTACTGCAAAACAACTAAACTAACTTTGAGTAAGCACAAGTGGAATACACAAAGCAGCTCTTTACTGTCAAGCTTAGTTCTGCAGTCATTCATTTTCCAATCTTACAACAAAAAGAAGACAAAAAGTTGTGAAAACTCAAAAAAGGAGCCTGGAGAAGTACAGCAGAACAACCCAACAGTTTTTCTTTTCAAGGGCAGGAACATTATTACTAAAAGTAAAACTCCACCAGAGAGCATTCTTCCTTTTTCTAAGGGCTCAAATGAAGAAATACAGCACAACTGAATAGATTTGAGTCCATTTATTTTCCAGAATATATATACTCCAAGACAAGACCCATTCTGGGCTGAGCCAGAATTGACCACACCACAGTGTAACCAGTTCTGCCAAAGCTTGAAAACTTAGTACTTTTGATAGAAAGAGCAAAACCAATGACCTCACAACCCTTCTCCACACTTCAGCAGTTACTTGAGGCAAAAGATACTCCAGGGCCAGACAGATATTATGTCTTTTTCCTTAAAAGGACTGGTCTGGGAAACTTGGCTTCAGAACAAGACAGACCCCTTAGTTACTGCATTCTTCATTAATCTTGTAATTTCAAAGCCCAGTATTCCTTGCTTTTGAAGAGAGGGAAAGGAAGAAACCAATGACTTGGTGATGAATCTTGACAGGAGAATACAGACAGATGGATAGAGATAATAATTGTCTCCAGACATTCTCAGTCCTTTAGAACAGCTCCACCAACTTCTCAAGAAGTTCCCTATGCTCCAGTGAAGTTTTCGTATGCGAGCAAGGATATTACATAGCTTGTTAAAACCACAAAGTTTGCAAAACAAGATTAACGCACCTTTAGCTCCACCGAAACCTCAGTACAACTTCAATCTAAGGAACAGAGGTAAAATAACATGACAGCACTGCTAACAGGGAGAGCATGTGATGGGCACAGGATCAAGGCAAGCTGGGGTGTACACTTGTGCATTCACCCCAAATATTAAAAGCTTATCAGGGAGATGTTAAGGATGCCCAAAAAACCCCTGACTGATCACTCCTATCTTGTGTGGAGCCTCTGGGACATGAAGTTAACCTGAAGCAAATGTCACTGCTGGCATTTCATCAATCTCACCCAGACTGCAGAAGCACGGGAGGTAAAGCAAGATGTGCTGTAAGAGCCTCTTCAGAAAGAGGACAGACACTCTTTGTGCACATGTTTTGAGCCCTTCTTCAATTTTTTTTCTGCCACGCTGCATTAATTGCTTATTTTTTGTGCACCTCATTTTTTCACCTGCTGGGGAAGTAGCTAATACTCTGTGGGTAATTAAGGCTTAAGTAATTGAGATAGCTGTGTGGCATACAGGGATGCTGACCTTAAGAAACTGCTACACTACAGGCATTTTGCAACAAAACAACTAATGGTGTAGACAGAAGCAGCAAGTTTAATGACTTGTCAGCACCTTTTACATGGCCTCTTCTCAAAAAGGTGGCATGTTCACATACGCCTGTTCCACAGCAGATCTTAGTTGCTGTGTAACAAATACATAAAATCACTGCAAGTAAAATTGCAGCAGACAATATTACACAAAGGACAAGTCCAAGGAAGCCTTATAAAGCATGAAAATACATGTTTGATCAGTACAGAAAGGCTAAATTAATAGCTGCTTCTTACACATGCCAAAGGGCTCCCAACCGAGAGGCAACAATGAAGTTTCAATCCATTATTTGCATTCAAAAACAAAAAAGGTTCATGTGAACAGAAACATGTGTTTCCAGGGATTCCCAAGATGTAAAACATTCTCCTGTAATTGTATAAATAAGAGTCAGAGACTGAAACCCATTAGTATGTTTCCACTAACAAAGCAGAATAGAACAGCAAATTAAAACTTCAGGGAAATGACCAGTGTCAGTGAACAGCTTAAAATGCTGCTGTGCTGGCATGAAGAGAGGAGAGTCCAGAGTAGTCTCCTAAGGAAACAAGAGCAAATCCATTCTTGTCCCTAGTGGTATTTATTCTTATAAGGCTACACTCATATGAGTGGAAGTACTTATTTTCCATTGCCGCCTCCATTCAGAACTGGAGTTGCTTGCCTTCCCTTACTGGGGTAGAAATAGTTTCAGCAATTTTTTCCTACTGCTTTATGACTCTACAACCACATGAATAAACAAAGTTCTGCACTGCATGTCCATCTTTTAAAAAGAAGCAAAACTAAGACGCAGTTTTGCCTCAAAATTTAACAGCCATAGCCCACACTCCTGCACATCAGGAGGCTGGGATGAGGCGGAGAGTGGGATCTAAAGAGAACAAGCAGGATCCAGGGAAAACAAGTTTGGCTGCAGTAAGCTCTTGGGTTTCAAAAGCCTCACACTCCTTGCAGTTCCATCTGCAACACCATTTGCTAATACACAAATACACAGGACTGGGATCCTGAAGGGCTTACAGGTATATAAAGTGAACGTGGCTGAGGACAAGCAGGTTACAAATGGACAGGAGGGGGGAAAAGTTTTGATGAAGTAGCTGTTAAAAGTGGGTTCCTTGTGGATTTTAGATCTAGTAATACTAAAAAAAATTACTATGCCATCTAATCTCAGGCTTTTCTGAATTGTCCCCCATTTCTTCCCTATTGCGCAAAACACAGTTAACATAACCGGCACGGCAGGACAGACAGACTCACTGGGAAAGCCTGGACAATTGTTCACAAACCATTCTGGCATCCAGGGGTGTAAAACTAGCTTAAAATTATGAAAGAAGGTAAAATTTCAGGGCATTCAAATAGATAATGCAAGGGGGACTAATCCTATTTTCATGGTCAGAAAGAAACCAACCTTTAGCACAGATCCACGGCTTAGCGCACAAACTGTCACGCGGTGCTGTCACACAAAATCTTTTCTCGGGAAGAGACAAAGGGAGGGATGTACCCACCGCACCGAGGGATGTATGTGCCGGAGACAGAGACAAAAAGAACTGCCCAGGGTCACCCACGAGCCGCTCAGGAGAAAGAACCAGGGGCACTCGCCACTGGAGAACCAGGGCAGAAGGTGAGCAAACAGGGCAATCCCAACATTTACAGCCCTGTTTAGACTTCGGAGCTATCTGGGACTGCAGGAGATAACCTATTCCTTACTTCAACATTATCTAAAGCAAACTCCTTATTTAATTAACCCTTACTTTTCTCATTTGCAGCAATCTTTTCCTTTAGGAGCTCTTGGCTAATCATGTGGGCTGCAGAATTTTGGGGACAACACATTACTCTTCATCATCTCATGAAGGATGTGCCAGCCAGGTGGACTGAAACACCAAGAGCACATACACCAGAGGCACTTTTACTCTTTGGTTGCTTCCGAGCTCAGAGAACCTCAGCCTGTGCTCAGCTGCAGCACAAGAATCAAGCCCAGAGCTCAAGTGAGGCGTGCAGTGACAGCACTGCTGCCTCATCACAAACACAGGTAGGCGAGAGCTGAATCACCTTTGGGAGATTTTTGGCAAAGAACTGCCCCAGGAACAGTCCTGAGAGTTACTTCAACAGACTGGGTCAAGAGCAAAGAAAATCTTTTGGTGCAATCTGTCACAACTTCACACTGCAGACAAGAGAACTTCATGTTCTGTACTCCATCCGCAGACTGAGTCAGTGCCCCCAGCACAAGCTCTTTCCGCCTCCAAATGCTCTTTATACCATCATTAGACTAGAAAGGTGCAAACAGCACAATTTGTGATGCAAAGGCAATAGCTGATTACTGCACGCACACTTACAAGGTGAACCAGGAGAAAACAGGGGCAAACAACTACAATTCCTAGTCCTCACAGACAATCAAAGAGACTTCAGCCATATTTAAAAGATAGGTTGATTATTATTTAGGGCATAACTTAGAAAACTGTAGCAGATAACAAGAAAACTGCTGTGCTGTCAGCAATAATTACCCTGCCATGATGTCAACTAGAAAAACATTTTCTCTTGCTGGCTGTGTAAATCACTACTACTGTACTCAGATTTATTGAAAAGAAGCTTTTTGTAAAGACTACCTGAAATCCTGACACCTCCTCAGCACAAGAGTGATGTCCCAAGAGCAACTCAAACAGAGCCTGTATTCACACTAACACCACACAAGGACAGGGCTGGTGTGTTTGACTGTCCTGGGTTTAATCCAGAACAAGGGGTCCCCCCAAGAAAAAATTTAACAAATCAGGAGAAAAAAAAAAAAAAAAGGCAGTCACATTGAACTGCCTCTCCTGCAGCACTGGATGCCCAGCCTGTGTCAGCAGCCAGGATCACACAGTTTATACACATGGGAGTGGTACATGCTCAGCGTCCTCAGGGAGAGGCTCTAATGGCATTTGCTCAAAGCCTTTTATTAACCATCCCTTGACAACTCCGTGTGGCTTTGGGCAGTGCTGGTCTCCTGCTTGCTGTAGGGAGGAAAGGCTTAAGAGGCAGCACCCTTGGGAACAAGCCTCTGCAATGCTTGGTTTTAAAGTGTAAATTGAATGCACAAGACAAGAAAAGTGGCTGGTAGAAGCTGTAAATCAACTCTGCCAAGCAGTACCACTGCTTTATGCACTGGAGTCAAGATTATTCTACTACTACTTGTTTAATATCATTCCTATTAAGCTGAACTGATGGGGCAGCATGGCCAAAGGCTTAGAAGAACTTTGTTTCAGAAAACTGAGAACTTATTTTTATTACACTTCAAGCTTGTTCCTCACTGTAGGAGCAACTCCCACACTGATCCCAGCTGGGTTTTTTTGGTTGAGTTTTGTTTTGATTTTTTTTCTCCTATCTACAATGATTCAAGTGTAAGGCTGCACTGGATGGATACCGCCCGATTTCACCTCTGTCCCCATTGTGGGTGAGTTAATTGATCACTCACCCACAAGAGGCCAATTCCAACACTGTCTAGAAGCATTTTATCACCAGACTCTGCCTTGCCAGAAGTCCCATTCTCAAGTCAAGGGAGGGAATGCAATTCCCCTGCCTTAAGGGCATTTTACCACAATTAGCATACAAGAAGAAACCTGATTCCTTCTAAAACACACAAGAAAGAAAACAAAAGGTAAATGTTCAATGACAGTAGAGATTTCTGTTCCTCTGTACTCCTGAATCTTCTGAAGGAAGGGAAAGAGGACACGGAAAGAACCACCAGCACAACAGTGCAGGACACAGTAGCTTTAAAATAAGACTATGATCACATTATTTTAGTAAGTACAGCTCCTAGATATGGTGCACTAAATTCCACTGGAAGTCTTCAATTTACAAAATGTTACTTTAAATCACTGATTTTAATCTCTTCATGCAGTTGTAATCTGTTTATTTTGTTAAATCCAGGCCAAATCTCACTAGTTGACAACTGTTACATCACACCACTACAGATACCGAATAGAAACCATAACCTATTGACACAGGATAAAAAGCTGTGGCTGCGTTATTATGCATGATACACTCTTCAATTATAGATTAACTTAAACTAAAAGACTCCATGCAATGTATTATCAGTTTGGTGAGGCTTTTTGTTGGGTTTTGTTTGTGGTTTTTGGTTTGTCTTTTTTTTCTTTTTCTTTCTTTTAAACTAATAGCTGGCATCTCTTCATGGAACCCAGAGCCAACATTTTCAGCTTGCACCTGGATGAAAAACTCAAATCTGCCTTGAATAAGACGTGAAGGGGAGGAAACATTTATGTAATTTGTTTCACATCTAAAAGAAGGCAAGCCTAGTCCTTATAAACTGAACTGAATCAATTGCTTCTAGTTACCTTGTACCTCAATTTTAAGAGCAGCTCTCTCTTTACCTACACAGAAATAACAAGTTGTGGAAACAGCTTTCTCTTTTCAGCTTTCAAATGCCCTCCACTACCACAGTCAATAAATGAGCTGTTTAAACCAAAGGAAATAGGTTGCAGGTGCAGAGTGCCATCAAAAGTTCATTTATCACTACACTTCAAACTCTAAGTGCTTTAGCTAAAGGTTCCCATCGTATCAGAGCTTCTGCTTTACAACTACTGCAACATAATCACATTCTCTACTTTTCAGGTTTTCTGAACACGGAACCTAGTATTATTTAAATAATTTTAAAAGGTTGATTGGTGAGAGGGGTAGAAACATACTTGAAAAACTATGCACACTACAGAAGGAACCATAAAGATTTAAAATTCTGTTATTCCTCTTTAATATCACCCAAAGTGAGAAACCCAACTTACATAGCCTATTTTCAGGGATATTCCAATGCATTAAGAAATATTTATTTCCACTTGATTATTTGACAGCAGAAATAGGCAAAGGAAACAAGATGAACATCTAAGACTATTTACAATCTCATAATTTATTCCTGAGTGATTCAGCTGTAAGGCTATGAAATATTTTTAAGTTTCTTGGCTGCCAGTTTTATATATGTTGAGACTTTTTTTAAAAGTTATTATGATCCTTACTAGAGTCAAAATTAAATCAATACAGCTATTAAAATTTATTATCAGTTTTACATGAAGGACTAATACCAGCAAGAAAGCTGCAGCCACTCCAGCTGATTTAGCAGTTTGCCCCTGCACAAAGAGCCCCGAGCAGCAGCTGTACAATCCCTCCTATCCTGATCTTCCAAATGTTTCAAGCCTGTGCTAGACAAAACCACTTCTGGGAGTGAGAGCACTATGTAGGCATCCAGCAGAGAGCAGGGCTCACTCCCTCTGAGCAAGTTCAGCTTTACCCAGGAGTGCACAGCAGCTACAGCAGTTTCTGAAACTACAATACCCAAATACGTTTATTCTGAGTTTCCGTGCATTTCAGTGACATTATTCCGCAAGTTTTAAAGTGTACCAAGTTATTTTTGAACTAGCAATTATCTTATTTCCTGTACTCCAGTCTCCACAGACCAGGGAGAACTCGCTCTTTTTCCTGTGGTCACAACTGCGACCTGTGATCACATTTTACTTGATCCTATCAGATGTAAAAAGGCACCAACAGTGCAAACCCTGGAGCCTTCTGCTTTCAATAATAACTGTGTAATACTACACAAAGTCCATAAGTCGGGAAAACTACATGACAAGTAGCCCTAATACCAAAAGATGGAATAACTGTGAATAACCTACTCTGAAAATTAGCAAACATGAGACACTTCACATGCCACTCCCAAAACTCAGCAGCTGCTAGAACAGATCAAGCTACTTGTGGAGAAAAGAGGTTTAACAAAACTGAGAATTAAGTAACAGCTTGTAACAGGAATACTTTTCTTCTAGTGATGCTGTGCTAAATACCCCAAATTTGTTAGACGCAATGTAAGTTCAACCTGGTTTCCCTAAGGGCACGTTTGTGTCTCTAACAGGTGAAGCAGTGCAGTAGTCTCTGCTCAAGAAGGGATCTATGACCAGAGAAACAGTTCAGCATTAGACTTTCTCAACAACAGACTTTAGAGTATGAGTTACTTGAGATCAAAATACAAAATGAGACACGTTCTGTCACTGCAGTCTCTGTGACAAGTACTGGAATCCTGTCGCACTTCACAGTAAGACAGCTACCCTGATACAGAGACTGCAATTTTCCTTTTTAAGTGAAAGCCATAAGCACAGACAAGTAAAACAAGGGGACAATTTGTTAATACCAAGCATGATTTGCTAAAAAAAAGAAAAAAAAAGGCATGAAAAGTCTGCAGTTAAGGTCAAGCCCAGCATTTGTTCTGTGAGAGGCTGTTTTATGAACTACGTGCACGTCTGATGTACAAGGGTAATTCTGGGTGGATTAAGTGCAAAGGAAAACTGCAGAGATCTACAGAGAGGAAACACCTTCTGACTCTTGGTGTACAAAGATGCCTGACAACCTAAGTCTGTGCCTTTTCGGAGTACCAATCTCCCCAAGTAATTTGATCTGAATGTAAATAAACCCATTCAGATGACAGGATCTGGGAAATCACATCCCCGTAGTTAGCCAAGTGCTAACCACACCACCTAGTAGTATATATATTGTATAAATACCTGGCAGTGATGGGGAGGAGACAGATGAGATTTAAGAAAGAGCTTGAGCTTAAAGGATGAGGAACTGGGCAAGTATCCCTGACACTTGCTGACCAAATGACACCACCTTCAGAACATGTCACACCTGTGACAAACCTAGAAATGACACAATCTGCATTAAATCTTGAGCCTTCAAATACTTCATGGGTGCTTAGGGAAAAGTCCTTCTGAACACTAAATCTTTCCTGAACTGAAAACCAGTGCAAAACTTACTTTTCCAGCCTCTGAAGCTATGATAAAAATTACCATTATACTTGTTTGTAGTCCATGTGTTACAGTATTCTTAAAATACTTTTCTTAGTACTGGGGAAGAACAACTAAAGTCAGGCTTGTTTGACTCTGGTTACCTATGGAGCTAATTTCCAAAGACTAATTCCAGAGCTCTGCTGAGATTAAGATGTTAATACACACAAAAAGACAGTATAAAAACTCACCTTAGAAAAAAAAAAAATCACACACTACCAAGTTCCCTTTGGAATTCAAGTTTTCTTACTCTGGATCAGATTCTGAGCATGAGGCTCCTGTGCTTGGGTGAATGGATGGGGTATTTACAAAAAAGGGAGAAAAAACACATAACTTAAATTAAAACCAAACTAATTCTGCCCTTAATAAATGACGCTCACATCTGTTTTGGACACTGTTTCATGTTATTGTGAAATACAGCTACAGGGGAATTATTTCACAAAACAATGCTCCCCAGCTTCATTCCCTACAAAGGAAACCATTTAAAAATACACACTAACTTCAGTACACAAAGACTTAGCAAAGCTCCCAACCCCTCAGAAACGTGGCCATGGTGTCAGCATCATTTCTCATTCTCTCCAGGCACACTGAGGAGTGATGGGCACAGCCCAAGCACAGAGGAGCTCCTGGGAGATGCAGTGCCCCTGCAGAACTCGCTCTCCCCGCTGTCAGCACCAGTGTGCCCAGCTTGCTGAAGCGCACGCAGACCAGACTCAGCTGGTGTGCAAACACAACACTGCAGCTCTGAAGAAAAATCTATTAGATTCCTGAAAGAGGCAAATATTGCCCAGAATGAGGGCTGCAGGAGAGGCCCACTCATGAACACAGAGAAGGAATATTTTATCTCAGGCTATGGTTCAAATGTAAATTCATTTTTTCCTGTACACAGACAAGCTCATGTTTTGACAGTGATGTGGAGCAAAACCATAAACTGACGATTATGCATCAGTGGACAGGAGTCTCAACAACAACACTGGACAGGAAGGAAGGGGAAAACGTGTCAGACAGAAAACAGTGCTTCCAGACAACAACGTTACACCTTCTTCTGTGAAACAAGAAAATGATGGACGCGCCAATTCAACTGCTTCTGCCTTTTGCCCAGGATTCAATTTAAGAATTAAATTACTGGATAGCCATCTTATTGCCAGCTGCAGCCTCCATCTACTGCAAGACAAGCTACAGGGGCAAACAAAACTACACCGTGCTGGGCTCTCCCAAGACCACATGCTGACAACTAAAGCTGCCAAGCACAGAGCATCAAGGGCCAAGCTGTACTTTTTATATCTATATGATTACAACAGCCTAAAACCCAGAAAGCAGCTTCCTTTAGACACAGGTGATGCTGAATAAGCCTACTTGATGATAAAAGAAAAACACTAGCTATGACAGCTACCAAAATCCAGAGAGCAGCATATTTTAAATTAGAAGACACTATCTACTCATAAAAACAGGTATTTCAAGGACAGCCTGCTTACTCTCCCTGATGAAGTGCAGGTGACATACACAGCTATGATAACATGACTCAGACAAGATGCCGGCTCCTCTGACAGTCTTCCAGGTTTTGGAGTAGGAAGAAGGCAGGATAGGAGATTGCAAAAGTGTAAAAGGCTCCTGGAAAATGCAAACGTTCTCCACATTCATGTCCAAAGGTATCCTGGAGAGCTGGAGAGAAGTCCCATATGATGGAGCAAGACAAATTAACCCAAACACCTACACAACTCTAGGATGACAACTTGCAAGTGTTGGTTAACAGCAGTGACATTCACTCTGATTTGTGCCAGTGCTTGCTTACTGAAAAGATGGAGATGACACCTACAATGGCATTGGGCAACACTGCAGAAGTTAATCAAGGCCACTGCTGTTGAGCTCATCTCTTTCACTGCATTTTTGTCCACATGAACCCACTGCCCCTGGGTCTGGCCATTTACACTGTGCACTGAAACACAACTTGCATCTTAGTTTTTCTACTGCAGAAAGCACTCAAAGACTTTTGCTCTGCAGCCCTGAGGTGCACTGTAAACCACACTGCAGGAATCTCATCTTCAGCCAAAAAGCCATGCTAAAACCCAAGTGTTGAGGGGAAACACCAGCAAGGAAAGCTAACTCTGATCCACACATCAAGGGGTTTGCTGTGCACAAGCAGCATTACCACAGATACAGCACATTTTAACAACCTCAATGACATTCCTGGTCCTCAAAAGAAAAGCAGGCAGCCTTTTATTCCCCATCTGGTGGTCATTAACTCTAGAGAACAAACCTCAGAGTACGTCACTAGCTCTATTCCATCCCTCCATTTTGTACACGCTGCTTGTGTTGCAATGAATCATCCCCTTCACATGGATCTCCAAAGAGCTCCCGCTTCCCATTTCCCAAAAGGCTGGATTAAACTGGAGAGTGCTCGTCTAACTTGTAAGGTGCCTTCCTAAGGCAAGTTTAAACCAGTACCTTCCCATCCCAGCTATTTTATCTTTCCAAAAACTGATCTTACTCACACACTTGCCAGCATTCACACACTGGCAGAAGACATAATTTGCTCTTCCTATTGCTCCAGGCCCAATTAGGAGACACTCATCCCAAGGTGGCCTGTATGGTGCAAGAGACTGACGTACCTGGTACCAGAGCCCTGCACACAGACCAGGAAACCACTTGTCTCCCTATTGCAAATCCAGAGATTTCACTAATTGCAGAACCCTGCACACAACATTTGTAATTTGTATTGTATCATAAGTATTTGTAGAAGAGTGTAGTACCACAGAAAAAAATGCACACTTTAGCTCCTGAGATGAGATTTGCATATGAGAATATGCTAAAACTGCAGAAGCTTTTTTTTTGTGCTGCTCTTTGATAAGCACCTCAGTCTTCAGCTGGAGAAGGAATTAAAAATCAGAAGCAAATGTCCAAAATTGAACTAAATCTCAGTCCTAGCTAGACAGCTTTATATCTATTTCTGTGCTGGAAAAAATCACTCCCACTATGTTCTGATTTCTCCAGCTCTAAGAAGAGCATAGTACTCCCTCTTCCCCCACTGTGTTGCCTATTTAAACAATATGGCCTTAGGACAGGATAACAATGTACAGAACAAAGGACCTTAATCCCAGACATAGCATCCATGAGTAACAGAATGTCCCTCCCCAGTGCTTCCTGCCTTCAGCTTCAAAGGAGTCTCTCTCCACATCCAAGCCTTCACGCTGGTGTCCTGAGCAGAGCACCAAGCGCTCCAGACACGCTGACAGCTGGCAAGGCAGCACTGCGCCAAACCAAGACGCTGGAATAAGAATTGCCAACTTATCAGCTGCTAATCTCCCTAAGGACAGCACAAACTCCATCCACCTGCATCTGCTGCAGAGCCCAGGAAGGAAGACAGCTCTCTCACCTGGTTATCAGGCCCCCAAAGACACTGTATTTAACAGGGTCTCTGTCCCCTGCCACCATTTGTACCTTTCTCCTCCTAGAACTCTGCTTACAGACCACAAAAGTACAACTGTTTCAGTTGTGCTTAAACTCTAACTCCAGAAATCTCTGCATTTTAGTTAGAAGATCACTGCATGTTTCTCGACTTTACCTCCAGCTACTGAAAAATCTGCAACAGACACTGCGATTCAAAGGGGAAAAAACACTGAAGTCAAGAGTCTTCCCTCCTAAAAGGTCTTTACAAGCCACCTCTGCAAAGCAAGAAAGTGCAACCTCAGAGGAAGAGGAGCAGCTGTTTTGACGAGTCTGGCCCTTGTTCAAATACCAGGATAAGCCCTGAGCAGTAAAATATTGCCATCAATAAAAAGTTCAACTAAAGTACATTGCCCTGGCCCTAAAAGCTATGTTACATACACAGGAAAAGCTGCTGCAATGTTGTACCATTGCAAATGTGTACAGAAGTGACAAATGAAAAGAAAATGTTCTGGATAACACTCTACAAGTTCATGCTCTCGTGTGTCAGAATCTGTGTTAGGCAACAGAGCAGAGTATGTGACAAACGCCAGGAAAAAATTAAAAAGCTATCTGTACTTGGGGATTGCTCCATCCCTAGGAATTATTTTCCTGACTTTTTAACCATGAAGCCACGTCTCCGGCCAATGTCTATAAAAATTGTTCTTAAGAATACTTAAAATTACTCCATTTAGACACTGACACACATCTAGCTGAACCAAACTGACAAGACATTTGGATGGAAACAAGACAACTTCCAATTTCCTGCTGCATACACTGAGTAGCACAGTGAGCTCAACACTTCAGCAATTCCAAAGCATTTGATAAAACTTATTCCAGAGCAGCCAAACAGGGGGTTTCAGACAGAAAAGCTGTATGCAGCTTATGCATGTTCAACACCAGACCTCATATTTCATTTCTTCTTATCCTTTATTCCCAAACACAGCAAAATACTCAACTACTGAGGTCCTGGATGCTTGTTGCAAAAATTAGTAAAGACTATGCAAATCAATGACTGGGATTACAAAATAAGCAATAAGGAATAAAAACCACCAGGGTCTTATTTTTAGAAAAACATTGAAAAATAGCATTATGGAAGAAAAATGGACATTTTGAAGAACTAGAACTATGCCTTCATTGAGAATGTAAGAGTGTTTCTCCCCCAAATAAAGCTGCACTATCTGCTGAATGCTGTGTGTGTGAAAGAGACTGTCAGCTGTACACTGCAGCTGATGAGACCTAGCAGGCACTTAGCTAGTTGTCCAAACAACTGAAACATCAGTGTGTTATCAACATCATTCTCATACTAAATCCAAAAACACAGCACTGTACCAGCTACTATGAAGAAACTTAACTCTATCCCAGCCAAAACCAGGACACCAGCACATCCCCACCATGGAACATGTGTTTAATGGACACAGCCAAAGATGAGCTACATAGACTGATGAAAATGTTTTAGTGAAGCTTCAAGTACAGTCCAAGCTTTCCTGAGGCAGAAATCAATCTCTCTCCAGTCATGGAAAGATACAGGCAGCTGCAGAATTACTCTGCCGCAGAGCTGAATTCCATGAATGTCCATCTGTCTGTAACACGTCTATGCTGCGCAGAATTAGGAAGGAAAACCTCCATCTTTTGGTGGGCACCATGAGGCTCAGCACTCTTAAATACTGATAGAGGAGGAAGCCATTGTCTTGCTAACACTCCCTAAAAAGCTCCTTCT
The DNA here is from genome assembly GCA_036630365.1 of Acanthiza pusilla. NCBI lineage: Eukaryota > Metazoa > Chordata > Aves > Passeriformes > Acanthizidae > Acanthiza > Acanthiza pusilla. The sequence goes on along the minus strand of JAXCHO010000050.1, from coordinate 7,100,840 downwards.
CTGACGAAGGTATAAGATAAAAATACATACAGGGACACCCACACAGCTCACAACTGCACAAAGCATATGGCAAGCTTGTGAACATGAACAAATACACTCACGTCAAAAATATCGATAAGGAATCCAAAAACATCTACTGATCGGAAGCTCTGTAGGAAGCAACTTTTGCCTCTTTGAGACTGACAGGAGCCTCCAATTAAAACCATTTCCCAACAGTCAGATTCTGTCCCTCTTTACCCTGCCATCATCCCAATTTCAGAAGTCACCACCTTCAGACTTAGGAAGGGATTTAAGTCCTTCAGGTGGAGACGCAGGGTTTTTCTTGAGGAGGCACTGTCTGCTGAGGCTGAGTGACAAGCACCTACACTAACTTTCCTGCTGTGCCTCCAGTGAGCCTGCACTGCCCCCATCCCATCAAGATAAGCATTTCAGACATTTTCCAGCCCCCGCCTCCGAAGCTTCCCAAGACAGGACTAAGACATGCTCACTGCTGTCCGTCCTTGGGACTCCTTCATATTGGGAACTGGCAGATCCCAAACACAGAGCAGCTGTCAGCACAAGTCATTCGTCCAAACTGAACTACTGCTGCAACCACCTTGGTGAGCTGTTGCAACAGCCATGAAACAAGGGGAACTTCCCCAGAGTGAAGAAGCAGAAGAGCATTTTATTCTAGTGGAGAAACAGGCCTTGAGATGATGGAAAACATCACCAGAACTCTGTGACAACACTAGAAAATTGTGAGGCAATTCTTTTTTGAACCGCTGTCCCTCTCCTACTCGTCTTTCCTCGTTACAGAACTCCATCTCTACCATTAGTATTAATGGAGAACTAATTGCCAAGGTCTCCCACAAGGTCCCCAAAAGCATCAAGTCTGATCTCCACCAGTTGTGTTGGAGGATCTCCCAGATTATTGTTTGCTGCAAGGACTGGCATAAAACTGTATTTCCTGCCACCGCTCCTGCTGACACAGACAGGGATTTTAAAAAATCCTACTTTTATCTTAAAAAAAAAAAAGTCTGAGAATCATTGATGTTAAGAATGTGCTACAAAAGAACAAATTTCAGGGAGACTGACTACAACTCCATATTCTCCACTTTCATTCTCAACTCTGGAGCTCTCACTTGTTCATCAGCTGAGTAGCTACAGAAGTCAAATTTAGAAACCAAATTTCCACTTGAAAACATGCAGGTATGGTCGTATTTCTGACGCCAAAACAATTTTCTAACTCTCTTTATACCGTACAGGTCACAAGAATCCAGAATTAACTTCACCCTTTCCTTTCACATCACCTTCCAAATGTCCTAACTCTCGCTGTGACACCACAAGATATTGCTGCAGTCGACTACGATCATTAGTTTAAAAAGCAAGCACTCAAGATGAAAATATTTCCAACTATAAACCTCATTAAATCCACTGGAACTATTTAGCATTTATGTCAGCCAGGACATTTTGAACAAACGCTGTGCTAAAAATACTGTAGTCTCATACACACCGGGAAACCACTACTACAACGTGTTCAGCTGAGCTAGGAAATAGCAGGAGCCTGCAGCAGAAAAGGCTCTCTCTGCTCTGCCTGGAACAGCACTTCCACGCTGTAGTAATTCCAGTGTTCAGCCAGTGATGGACAGTGGAAGCCACCAGAGCACACACAGAGGAGCTCCCTGGAGCAGGCAGAGTAAGGACAGCAGCAACTGGGACACTGTTTAAAAGGAATAATCCTACTGTAGCTATGAACTGGGTTTTAAATGGATTTTCTATGGTTTTCTCAGAAGAGCAGGACAGCAGCAAATTCATTGCCGAAACTACAGCAAGCCCAGACCCTTCTCCCGTTCCCTTAACAGGAGGAACCATTCTGAAATCTAAATGATCCACATTTAAACACTGACAGTGCTAAACAGCTCAGAACAGAGAGTCCTGCAGGGAGAAGGTACAGGCAGATCTGTCATATGCTCTGTCAAAAGGGACAGTCCCAGGACAGCAGGGTGATAAACACTGATTTCTACATCAAATATCTTCTCCCAGATCTGGAGAGCTAAGACACAGAGCTTCAAAACCCCACGCAGAACACATAACACAAAATATTCTGCTCCCATGTTTCAGAGTGTGAGGTTTTCTGTAAAATGTGGAGCAGTATCTATAAAACTGGCAGCCGCAAAACCAATTCAATTTAATTACCCAATAAATATTTTTGAATGACTACATGTCCCACAAGGATATAAGACACTGTATCAGCACAGCCAGCTCAAGCAAACTTGAAAGAGAAACTGTCCCATCTCGAAAAACCACAGGAAAAAAAAATTTGCACTGATTTCCTAGGTTAAATTGTATTTCTCTTAAATAGTCACTGTGACATTAAAGCCCATTCCTGCAGTCCAGTAACAAAAAAGCAGATACACCATCAGTGCTCCACTGATTTTAGCAGAACTAAAGCAATTTACAGCACCAGGAAGAATCTGACCTGGAGCCTCCCTCTAATAGGGCAGTGGCTTGTGCTATTTCAGCAGGTATTACTTTAACAGGAATCCAGTGAAATCATTAACAGAGGAATTTGAGTCAATGAGATGTTAAGTACTTGCTATAATTACATATTATTGCAGTTTCTGCTGACAGTGCAACTCAGGAGGTTGGAATTCAATGAACTATCTAACGAATATCTGAAGTCACTGTTGTAAATGAAATTAAATCTGATTTGTGCTTGATCACATTTATAAGCTGTGTGTCTAATTTACATGAAGCCATGTAAAAAAAGCACACTTTTACACTGGTCCCCTGCTTCAAAATTTTTCATGTTTTACAAAGTAAACAAAGAAGCCCTGATAACACATTAATAACAGAGAGCGCTTAACACAGGAGTAAAAGGAAAAACATCTTAAGAAAACCTTCTGGAAGGAAGGAACACACGGGCCATTAACCCCCAAAATACATCTTCCAGCACATTTAAGTAATTCTGCTGAGTTTTAACAAAAACACAAGCTGGCTGCAGCTCCCAGAAATGCACTCAACTCCTCACTCCCCTTAGACACCCATTAAGTTTTAACCTAAATGCTGAATGTGTCAGAACAATTAACACAACAGACCTCAAGGTCTCTAGCAAAGCCCTTCTGAGGCTTCTGCTGTGAAAATAGATGCAACCAACTCATGTAGCACGACAGTGAAGAGCAACTTACCAACAATATGTTAATTTACATTTCTGAGAAATGTCATGAATGATCCATTTCCTTCAGAGTACTCTCACCTATGACAATCTGAAGATCCCCATAGTAAAGCTAAACTGTTATATCCTAACAAGCCCTGCGAGAGATTGCTGTGAACATATTGAAAAATCAATGTAAAAACAAATTAAGAAATTTTGCAGGGATTGGCGTCTGATGTAAAATACTTCTGAAATAAAAAAGCTAAGTGGTTGCAGACTTAAAACTACCCAAGTATTGTTCTGAGGCTGTGGGCAGCACTTCCCACAATGCAGGCTCACCACCAGCACTGCAGTCTGGAGCAAAGGCAGGGAGTGAGGAAGGAACAAGCTACATTCTTTGGGATTCTCATCTCCATGCATCACAGAAAAGGCAAAGGAAATTTTCAGCAGAGATATCAATCTGCACCTAAATACCATTAACTACCTTTTGTACTTTGGATCCCTTGCCAAACGCTTGACATTTAAAGCATTGCTGAGACGTGCTCCCAGGGAACTTAAAAGACAGTTTCTCCCTGACGTGTCACACAGAGCACAGGCAGCGCCTTCAAGCTTCCTAAATCCGTGTAGTTTGTTTAGCACAGTGGCTCTAACAGCAGTGCTAAGGTACACACACCCCTATGCCAGAAGTGGCCCTGCTCTCCTTCAAAAAACTCTCACCCATCCAGAAGGCGCCAGCAAAGGCAGCAGTAAGGAAGCACAAATCTGGTCTCCAACAGACTGTTTCACAACCACTGAGAAATCCTAAAGATCTCTGCTATGTTGCTCTACAGTTTGTTAGCATTTAAATCACCCACACCTCTTATTGCACAGCTCTGTCATACATGAAACATGAATTTAATGCAAAACACAAAACGTGCTGAAATTCCTTAACTTGTAAGGCATTTGGTTCAGCACTCCTGTTATTTAAGTTGAATTTCCCTCTTGCTCATTCCTGCATGTTGCCAGCCTGATAAACACACAGATGCCCCAGGAGAACTCAGGCCAACATAAAAAACCTGCTAGTTCCTGATAAGATGCTGCAGCAGTAAGGGCTTCATTTTCCTCCCCCAAAAAACACTCACTGTTAAAGTAAGCCCCTCCTTCAAGCATGTTTGAATTCCAGCAGCCACCTCTGTGATGCTGGACAAATTCACACTTGACTCCTGTTAATGCACTGTAATGGTTACTCTGCTGATACTGACCCCAAACTGCATCTTAACATTACTGGCCAAATCAACTGGAGGCAAAAAGCACCGCTTGGGGTGATGCCCTCAGCCTCCACACTGAGCAGTTCTGAATTTTACACAAGTTCTGATCATAGGCTGCTGAACAGCCAAGCACTAATAGTAGTTAGTGGAATTTAGTAGCTTTGGAATGCAATTTGACTATTTTGCGAACAAAAGTAATTTTTATCTACTGCACTCTGCAAACACAATGGGAGAGCTGAAAGTCAAGATAAATTGCTTTTAGTCTCAACATTGTCCTCAGTAGTAAGAGGTTGTTACATGCAACCTTAATAACAAAGCTCTTAAAGGCAAAACTCAATAGATCCAAATCTGTGGAGGTGGAGACATTTTCAGCATCCAAGCTGTAGTTGGAAACAACAGTTTTGGACTCCATTTCCCTTCTGAATGCTGAAGACTGCAAGGATGTTACTTGCAGAAAAGGCTCGCTGTTTCAGCACAATACTGCTCTCAGCATGGTCTGCAAACATGCACTGCTAGGACTGAACACGGAAAATTCTTTGCAATGTGTACAGATACTAAAAATACAGCTAAGGTGAAAAAAATACCCATTATTGCCAAACAGAAGGGAGACCCTGGATATTGAAATGCAATGCAATTACTCAAGTTGGAATTTGCCCAGGACACTCTTGCTTAGAGTGATCTGGCTATTTAATGACAAGAAATAGCCAGCAACACGTATTTGCTGCTGGCACCCTCTCTCACACCTAACACTAGCCTGCTATCAATGAAATGGGTGTGTAACCAGATCCAGGCTCCCAGCTACTACCAGGCTGCTCCGTGGCGACCTGCAATGGGCAGATCCACCCAACCTATTGCAGCTGCAACAACTTGTGCGACCACAACCTGAGCTAGTGTGTCCACTGACCCAGATAGGAACATTAATAACAACAGGAAGCTTCAAAGTGCTTAAGCTGCCCTATTACTGATACACTAGCCAAAAGTCACCCAAAACATTCCTTATTAACAAAAATGTTTACTGCTGCTACACTCAACATTTAGAATGAGTCAGTTCCAGCCCCCAGAAAAACTTCCCTTCTCCCAAATGTGAAGTTCAGGAGGCCTAAAAGGAGAGTTTGCCTCTACTATTTAGTGCTGCTTGACAATAATCAAAGTACAAACCAATTCTAAACATCTGGGGGGAAAAAAAACAGCACTTGAGATTCCTACCACCCACTCCTAATATTTGCTACTAATAGGATCAAAACAAGAAAATGAGAGCAAGAGCCTCAGTGCTCTGCCTGAAGGAGAACCACTCTTCTGGGATCTGCGCGTGACAATTCCCGACACAGGAGTGCAAAGAACTCCTGTGCAGAGGAAGCAAGACTCAGGGCAAGCAGAGGTGACAGGTTTTCAGGGAGATCAGGGGTGGTCACAAGGTCAGAGCTGGTAGTGTCTATTCAGCATTATTCCCTCAGCAAGACTAACAGGGTTACACATACCTTCCAGTGCTGAAAAGGATTTTGGGGTTTAGGGGCCTCTGATCAGTGACAATGGTGTTACACGACTGCCACAAATAATTACAACAGGAGGGAAAGGGTGCTGATACCTCCACTGGTGTGGAATTGTTGGGTGTGCTTGATTTACCAGGAATTTGGTTTTTCGGTCAAGGTGTCTTACTCTGAATTTCTGTATTGAATTCCTCCAACACATGGTAGAAATAAAAACCACAGGAGTTTTAAGAGCTGTATGACTAAAACTCTTAGAAGAATAAAACAGCACATGGACACAATAGAGGAGAAAAATCCCTCTTAAAGGCTCTCTGGAAGCTGGAGTGGAAAAGTCAAATATACATCACTTCCTCTATGTACAACAGTACTAAATAACTAAAGCTTACTAGGGAGTATTTTTCCCTAAATAAAGATGATCTTTAGATGAAGCCAGCATTTTCCAGTATAAGAAGGCTACAAGCATTCCTATATATGCTTACATTTAAATTGCTTAAAGACTTACACCCATACTTCTTGGGAAATCCATTGCGCCCTTTTTTTCTGATAAGAATTATTCACAGAGGGACACTATAAATTCAGAACGGAAATAAAGAGTTCAAACCCTGCATATCTGATACTGTCTGCTCTTGCTGCACACACACAATCACATTCCAATGAACTGACAGAAAGAAAGGTGCTCACAAGCGTAGATCTGTAAATATTTACACGCAGTAGCCTACAAAGCAACCAGGCACGTGGACATCATCCAGAAAAGCATTCTAAAAATTAGTGTAACTATAAGTCAAGCAGATATTTTCAACCACCTTTTTTGTCCTTTACCACCTCAGCAGTCAGGACAGCTCAGAGCTCCTTACCCATCCCAAACTGTGACAATAACACATACACACACAAAGGTTGGTTGTATGTCCTCAACTCCCCTTCACCCTACTTAAGCCCTTCAATTTGACATCTATCAAATGGGGCAGGCTTACAATTAGCTTGCTTCCTATAAAAATGAATAAATTATCAGAAAAAGTTAGCAGTCATCAGGCTGATTAAAAAAGGTATTATTGTATGTCTGCATATCTATAGGAATATAAATATATACAGACATATGAACATATATTCATGCATAAATATATACATATATAAAAATTATACATAAGTGTATATATAAATATATTAAATTACAGGGCTCCTGTAAATCTTTCTGAACAAAATTAAGTTAGCTTGCAAAGTCCCTCAAGTGATCCTGTCTACCTTTCTGGAATTGTCTACACTACGGTCTGTTGGGTTTTTTTAAAGTAGGTCTTTATTTTAATTTTAAAAAAACCCACCCAACAAGGTAAAGTCACATCATTTAAATAGCAAGGAAGAAAATAAGACTGATCTTAAAATGGATGCAGCAGCTTCTTTTAAAGAGCAACATGTTGCAATCACCTTTCATTTTAGGGGAAGGGAGGGATTCCCTCAAAGGAACAGAGACGGGGAGCAGTGGGGGGAGGGAGCCTGCGATAAAAAAAAAAAAAAAAAAAAAAAGGTGACTTGGGATTTAATTTTTTTTTTTTTTTTTTAGCTAAAAACTTTGCTTTCCCCTCGGTTACAAGGGGCTGCTGCTGGGGATGGCGGCCCGCTGCCTCTGCAGAGGCGGCTCGGCGGCAGCTCGGGGAGGAGGAGAAGGAGAGAAAAGCCACAGAGAGAGAGAGAGAAAAAGAAAATGGCGCAGAGACTAAGTCCCGACCGTCGACAAGGCGACTTTCCAGGGAGGAATCGGGGCCCAAAGGCGACCCCGGCTGAGCCGCTGCGGTCGGATCGGGGGCCTGCGGTGCCCCCACTCGGGGCGGCGGGGGTCGGGGGGCGCCGATCCCGGCGGGAAAGGGGCGCTTTTGGCAGCTCGATGGGAACAATGGGGCCGGTGAGCGCGGAGCCGGGACTTAGTCTCTGGGACGCCATGTCTGTGCGAGGGGCGCGCCGGGGCCGCACTCACCGTTCGCTCGGAAATCCGCCTCGATCTGCGGGGAGAGCACACAGGGACACACCGTCAGCACGGCCGGGTCCGCAGCGCTCCGGGGGGCCCCCACCCCCGCCCCAAACCCGCGTTTTTAGGGGAATTAAATACCAAACGAGAGAAGCCCGGCGCGATGCGGAAGGTGATGGGGGAGTGGGTGAAGCGCCCCCCGGCCCCCGCACAGCTCATGGGGGGACCCTCCCCGAGCCCCCCATAGGGGAGCGAGCCGGGGGAGCGCGGCAGCTGCCCCCTCCCCTTCTCCGCCCAGCCAGGGGGTCACACGCGGGTCCCCGCTCCCACCGCCCCCCATCCCGCCTCAGGGGGACACCCGGGCTGACAGGGCTCTGCCCAGCGCGTGGGGGCGGCCGCAGGGCACGGTCCCCTCGCTGGGGCTACGGGGGGGTGGCGAGGCGGCCAGCCCAGGGCCGGCACGGGGGGATGCGAGCACCGCGGCGGGGGTCCCCCGGGAGCGCGCCCCGCGGGCGGGCACGGGCCGCTCACCTGGGAATCGTTGTGCAGCAGATCTCCGCTCATGCCGGAGGCGCGGGCGGCCGGGCGGAGCGGGAAGAGCAGCGGGCAGAGGAGCGCCGGGCGGAGCGGGACGCGGGGAGCGCAGCGCGGTTGTGTAACAGACTAAGTCCGGGTTTCGGTGCTCTGCGCAGGCGCGGCGCCTTTTAAAGCGGCGGGGAGCGGACTGACGAGCAGGGGGCGGGAAGCCGCCGCGCGTGCATTTGCATTCGAGCCACGCCCCCCGGAGCCGGCATCATTTGCATATAGGCCACGCCCCGCCGGCGTGACCGCTCCGACCCACCGCCCCCCTACGGCGCGCTGCGCCGGCTCGCTGCTTTACATATCCGGTCCCGCCCCTTCCTCCCCCTCCTCCAATGGCGCGGCAAAGCCCGGCCCTCATTTACATGCAAGACCCCGCCCCTTCCCCGCGGCTGCCGGGCCCGGTGCATTGTGTAAGGACCCGTGCTGCTCCGTGCGCTCAGCGCGCATGCGCTGTCTCCCGGCCCCGACTGTATTTGCATACAAGCCCCGCCCCTGCCCGCAGGCCCCGCCCCCGGGCCGCATGGCGGGCGGGCGGGAGGGCGGCGTTGAGGGGAGGTGCTTCCGCTGCCTCCTGCCATAACCCCACAGCGAAACCCCCGCACCCGCCGGGCCCGCGGCCCCGCTGCGGGACGGGCTCCGGGGCCCTCGGGGCTTCCCCCCAAGTCCCGCCGCGCCAGACCCCCTATAGCTACCAGCTTATGGGCAATTTGAGCATTTCCAAGTGAGAGGAGGCGAGCCGGGTGTGCGCACCTGTCCCACGGACCCCTCTTTCTCAGTCTCTGTACACCTCTGCACCAGGCTGGAGCAGAGGCCGCAGGAGCCACACGGAGATGATCAGCGTGATGCTAAGGGGGCTGCAGATCAGGCAGGTTTGGGCTCACTTGACTCGTTTAAATCAAGGACAGCAATGGTGCATTGCATACAGGAGCTTTAAAAAGGGATCAGCCCGCAAGGTTTTTCTTCTGGCATAAGCAGGCCCGTTAATTTCCTTCTCTCACAAGGAAACAGAAGGTGAAAAGAAGCAAAACCTTTATTTTCATTTAGCTAATGTGATAATGAAGCGCGTGCCTGCCTAGAAAAACACCCGTCCTTCCCCAACCCAAACCTGAAGACATTTATTTCTGTTCTGCAGCAGCTCTTATAAACGGGTTTTCTTGTCGGTGTGCTAAATGGCAGGTTTAGTATGCATGGCTGGTACGTGTCTCACAGGACTGCCTCCAGTCTTGGAGCTTCCATCCTCTGCTGCAACACAGACTGTACCTTTCCTCAGCTTCTTTACACAACCAGAGCTTTGATTTGACACTAAAATAACCTGGCGCTGCCAGGCTATCTGAAGAGATACATCAAAATGTAAGCAGTGACAGCAGCCACCTATTTGCACTGCATATTTATATCCTGCAAAGGGAAAACTCTGTCACTTTCTTACCGTCTTCAGAAGAGGATCTGAGGACTTCCTTTTTTTACCGAGAGCAGGCAAATATTTCTGGCTCTGGAGCTGTTTATTATGCAAACTGCTTTAGTCACTGTTAGATTTTTAAATATAAACGTAAAGAAAGGGCTGTTTCAGATACTGGGAAGAGGTGTGTGCCCCTGGCTCACAAGGATGAGGTGAAAGTGGGCTTTGCTCTGGGGTTGAGCCCCTCCTTGCTGCCATCCAGGGCTGCAGGGCTGCGTCTTTTGGGACAGCCTGGGAGCGAGCTGGCACCTCCAGCTTCCAACATCAGAAATTCCTAAAAGCTCTTTCTTTGAAGCAGCAATTTCACTTTAAATCTCACATCTCTGCCTCCCCAAGCAGCCCTGCTCAGGTGGCTGTGCCTGCCACAAGAAAGGGACCTGCCACAACCCCCCGGCACGCTGCACGGCCCCTTCCAGCAGCTGACACCTTCACAGGCGTTTGCAAGCACGTCTGGTGGCAAAGCAGAGCCCCCAAAACTGGCACACGAGAGGCTCAGCGCTGTGCTGCCTGCAGGAACCTGCTGACAGCCGGATGGGAGAGCTCTGAAGGAACAGGGAGCTTCCAGGTTTGGTATCTGAGGTGCTGACAACGACCACTCCCACGGCAGCAGTGCCAGAGCCATCAGTGACAGGGAAAACCTTGCGCTCTGCTGTCAAACACCGCTCATGCCGTGGAGGAAACCTGCAGCTGAGACAGCCGGGCTCGAGCCAGAGCGAGCTGTCTCCCAGGAATCGGTTCCCATCTGCTACACGGAGTCTCCTGCTCTGGAGATACTCGAAACCCACCTGGACACAGTCCCGTGCAACCTGCTGTAGGTCAGCAGGCTTTAGCAGGGCGCTGGGCTAGGTGTTCTCCAGAGGCCCCTCCCAATCCCAAGCATTCTGTGTGATCTGTTTTGTCCTCAGTCTTCACTAGGGTTATCCTGGAGCCTGCAGGGAGCCCCTGCTTTGCTGTTAGAACCCAACAGACAGGGAAATATACAGCTTGTTCAAAAGCACATTAAACTGTAACACCTGCGTGGCCCCATCTGTTGCAATGAGCTGTAGGATAAAAAACCTTCTGATCTCCAAACCTGCTGCACCACCGTCCAGGAGGCTGCACCCATCTTATCCCCTTCCATGCTGGCATCCCTTGGGACACAGGAGGTTCTGCCAAAGAAGAGGAAGGCTCATACAGGACACACCACTGTACAACCCAGAGAAGTGGTCATGGCCCCAAGCCTGCCAGAGTTAGAGAAGCATTTGGGCAATGCTCGCAAGCACATGGAATTCTGGGGGTTGTCCTATGTGGGATCTGCACTCGGTGATCCTTGTGGGTCCCTTCCAGCTCGAGAGATTCTGTGATCCTAACCAGCCCTTTCCACGGTGGAGGTTGGCAGTGAAGGGGTTAACACGCTTGGACCTGCTTTCCCTGGCAGGGCTGTGCACACCCCATCAAGATAAATGGGAGAAGTTCACACCTCTGAGTGCTGTGGTGTCTCTCCAGGGCTCCATGGGACCAGTACATCACCATCGGGTTAATGTAGCCTAGGTGATTGCCTGCAAAAAGAAACAGCTGGAAACTATGTGTTTAAATTAAATCATAAATCATCCTGGATATAAAACTAGTAGAAAAGCCTCCAGTTCTTGATCCTGGTGAATTGTGAGATTTGATTTATCTGGTGCACTAGGGTCTTCACACTGTACTCAGGGTGCGTGTTTTGGGAGAGGGAGGTGGGTGCTGTTTTCCTGGTCAGCTTTGCAGTCCTGTGTCAGGATGAGATCCCACACCTTGCTCCAGCCTGAGTCCACACTCCTATGCACTGACCAACACAAGAAAACTCAGCATCCAAACCCCTAAATTGTCCATAGCCCTCTTTCCCAAGCCTTGCTTTTGGCCTGAGGTGAAGCCATCTACATGTGTTCCTTTAGTTAATTCTCCTTTATATTTAACTTGATTATAGGATGCATTTCAAGTTTGAAAGCAAAACAGAATGGGTGATTAAATACTCATATCTTAGTATTTTAGATTACCATATTGAAAGTTCAGGCCTTAGAGCTTATTTTGGAGTGCACAAGGAAGAGAACAACATTGCCAGCTCATTCAATTTTATTAGCAGTCCCATAGATCCAAGTTCACTTGTTTAGTTTTCCTTTATATAATTTTGTAAAATCTCTACTTTTGTCAGAGGCAGCAGCCTGTTTCTAGGATTTATATTTTAGGAGAAAAAAAAAGCAATAAAACCCTTCCATCTGAATATGAAACAAATGCATTCTGCTTGTGAAGAGGTAACAAAGAACCAGTTAAAAAACATATTTAAAAGCAAAAATCTAATTTTTAAAAGCTTGTAATTTTTTTTATTTTTTATTTTTTTTTTAGTTTCAGCTCATTTGTAAGAGCTATGGTTTGGATACTTATATCACTAGTCTACATTTTTTTCACAGCTGCCTGATGTGCAGGATTCCCAATTGGCGTCATCCTGTAAATCTGCTGTCTCTAGAACGAAGTGACACTGGTACAAAATAGGAACAGTCAGATACACGACTCCCCACTCATTCTTCATTAGCATGACCTGCTCAAAACACTCATACCTATTATGTACTGTCGGATGCATTGAAGCTAAATGATCTCAGTGCTCTGAAAGAAATCCACTTTAATAAACTGCAGCAATTATTCACAGTTTTATATGTAAGACAAGGGAGCAAATTAAGCAGAACCAGCACATACAACAGTAAGTGGGAGCTTTCAAAGGTCAGTCTTAATTACTGAGTTTCACCTGGGATGGGAGAAGCTTGCGGCAGTCCTGGGAAATTACTAGTTAGAAAACAACAGCTGATATCACTTGAACTTTATGATGTCCTCGTTTGCCTTGGTTCAGGGAGCCAGCAGTGGTAGAGAAGTTGGTGCAATGAAAAGGAGAACATTTGGATCATAATCTAAAGAGCACGTACCTACATTTTCAGCTTGCATTCCCAAGCACATACGCACATCTGCTGTGATGGTTTGTGGCTGCTGCGTGGCCAGTGTGTAACACCAAATGCAGTCAGGCACATATATCCCTCTGTGCCTCATTGCTTCCCTGCTCCTAGCAAATAAAAGTGACTCTCTTGCTTGAGAAAATGATGAGAAACCCATAAACAACACCTTGCTTCAGCCTGGCCTCCTAATTTTGCCATGCAGAGCAGTCAGTGCCCTGTATTTGGAGATTACCCCACCGCGGGGCTCCCGGCAGCAGAGCGTGGGCGCTTTGGGAGCCCCAGAGCACGTGAGAAAAGCCACCCTTGCATAACGTGGCAGGTGTAGGAGGCAATAGGATGGCTCTTTTAGAGCATTCACATGTTGCAAATATAGCTGAGATAAGGAGCCATTTCATATAATCAGTGCCCCTGGAATGAATTTCTTGTGAATTTAGGCTAGCTGGTTTCACTTTTATCTCCCGTGGTTGATTTCAGTTGCTCTTTCTCACAATATGATGTAATTCTGCGATGCAGATTCCTGACATTGCAAGGAAAGTGTCCAAGCATTTCTATTCGCATCAGAACTGCTATTAAAAAAATACCCAGAGTTAAATTTGGTACCCACACTTAATAAATGGCTCTCCTTCACAGTACAAGGAGATAATATTTCCCCCGTCTCCAGTGTTTTCCATCCAAAGGAGAGAAGAATCCCCATTTTGGGAAAGAAACTGCTCACTTGGAGTGTTTCCATTTCTGGAGTTGCGCCACGTGGAGAATGCTGGGCCCGACTCCAGGAGATCCGAGCAGCCTAAACCCATCCAAAATCCATGGGAGCTCTGATACTCGTCACTCCGAGTGCCAGGCCAGACATATCCCAGAGACTGGCCCTGCTGAACTCGGGAATGCTTTAGAAAAGGAGCCTTTAAAGACTTTGCTCAAGTCAGTGGCAAGCGCTGAAAATTCAGCGGAGACTCTTGGCACAGCTTCCCTGTGATGTGCCAGCATGCCATCGCCCTCCTGCCCCATGCCAAAAATCTGCTTTTAGCTGGAGGGCTTTGAGGCAGCCTAAGCTCAGCCTAACCTGGAAAACCCAGTGAAAAAGAGCCCCCAAAATGTGGGGAACTGACCTTAAGCTGGCTTAAGCTGTGCAGGCTGGAGAGGAGTCTGGGCAAACGTGGGTGCATTCAGACTTGAAAGCTCGAGTGTGGTGTGAATTGCTCACGCCTTAGTCAGGAGGTGACATGTGGCCCCATTAATGGCTTTATTAGCTTTCGTGGCCCCATGCAATTGGGTGGCGCTTCCCAGTGCGAAGGAGATCCCTGTGCTCGCAGGGCTTCAAGGGCTGCTCGGTTCCTGCTCTGGCACAGCTTTCTCTTGGTGTCTGTGCTCACTGAGCTGCTGCTTTCACAGGGCAGGGATGGCCCCAGGAGTGTTGTGTCCTGCCTGGGGCACAAGGCTCTCTGGGGATCCCATCCTGCACCCCTTCCAGCACAGCCATACTGACACTGGCAGCTCTTCCCGAGTGCCTCAGCTCTCTTCTGCAGCTCTTCCCAGGCTCTGGATAGACCTGGTCCCCTCTTGGCATGGAAAGAAAATAAGCCAGAAGGTCTGCAAGTTGACACTTGGTAAAAGTGAGATAGAGACCAACCCTGCTTTTGGGGCTACAAATTCCCTACTCCAAGGAGGGTTAGCTGTAGGTTACTCTGTATTTAAGCTCTCTGTGATTCAACTCATCACCTGGCAAATGAGACTCATGGTTCCTCCCTACCAGTGTAGGTGATGGGTGAGAAATGCGGGTGTGGGGTGAGAAATGCAGGTGTAGGATCCTCATCAGGTGAGTGCGATCCAAAGGCGTTGGGGGCATTTTCAGGTCTGAGCCAATCAGTCTGATTAACACTGCGAGTTCTGAGCAGATGCAGTTCAAAATGGGGTCTGTTAAGGACCATCCTCTCCCTGGAGGTGGGTTAGCACTTAGCACCCCCTCCCAGTCCATCAGACTGTGCCTGGGTCCAGCCTGGGTGCAAATCCTTGGCTAAATATCAGGATGCAGCAAACCAGTGGTAGAGGGGAGTGCAGAACATGTCAGGGCTCTTCATTCAGAGCAGGAGTGCCATGGCTCACCCTGCAGAGCAAATCCACGAGCCAGCAGCACCTGCCCCCCTGGGTGCTAACCACGAATGCAATGTCCACAGGCAGCATCACAACAGGCTGGAAAGGTTTTGGAGTGGTGCTTGTGTCTAAGCCTAGGGCTGTCCTGCTGTTAGGCTAAGGCTGCTGGCTCTGAAAATCCAATGATCAAATTTGTACGTCTGGCAGCTCTGTTGAAAATGGCCGTATCACTGGGTTGAAATTTATTTATCATGGTTTTTGCTGGAACATAAATCTTTCCTAAAATAACTTGCAGTGTTATTATTGTAACAGAGCTCCAAAAGCCAAAGCGTGAACCCTCGATCAGGAAATCCACCAAAACCTTAAGTGGAAATAACTACTTTAATGTAATTTTGTTGAGGAGGAAGTAATGAAGATACTTCATAAGGAAACAATAATCAATCTCGAATAATGAATGAAAATAATGATGAAACTGATTTTTAAAATAATGAGGGTTTTGGCATGCCTTTTTTCCTTTATTTTAAAAAGAGAGTTATCATGTTTAATGGAATTCAGATCTTTAAACTGTCTAAACCCTTCTGGAACATTAAGAAATATTTCCATGTCCTATAGAGCTCTTGATAAAATGTGAGACGAATATTGTCAAGGCAAAGGATTTCATACCTCCTTTCAAAAATCCCTATCCTAGAAATAATGAGACTAGATTTAAAATAATAAATGTAACTTCCTGTTTAAATTCTTCACACTGATGTCTTGAAGGTGCTTTTTATTATCATTTATTAAGACGAGGTGGAATAGAAACATAGACCTGATTGGCTCAATATAGCTGCACTGATTTAACACAGCAGCAAATCAGTTTAATTAGATCAGTGATTAGACCTTATGTGAGCACTCCTCCATGCTAAGGGAAGCTTACACTGTGAGTGAATTACATCTTTGGGTCAGAGAAACAAACTGCTGGCTTAACAACAACAACAACAACAACAACAACAACAACAACAACAACAACCACCAACAATGTTTTTCCTTTAATACAAATTTTTTTTCTTGATGAAGCCAGAGAATGGGGCAGGTAGGTGGTGAGGAGGGAGTTGCAATTACTCCCATGCCAAGGTGGTGGGATAAACTTCTCTAAATGCTGTTCAACAAAATGTCCATGTTTGGTAGGGCAAAATGGAGCAAGGCAAAACACACAAGCCATAACTAGCAAAAGGATTGTCCAGCAGGTCTAGTCTTTGGTCTGTACCATCTATGTCTGAATCAACATTTGTGTCAATAGAGAGAGAGATAAACAGACAAAAATCATCACAGCTTCAGAGAGCTCAGGTCTTGTAGAGACAGCACAGAGATGTGGATAATCAGCTATCTAAAGTGATCTCTAACTTAATCTAAGGCCTCTGTCCGATGCTGATGAGGATGCTTATCTTTTGCTACTGTTCCCAGAACAACAGGAGCTCTGTGCAAGCAGCCCCTGGTGTCTGCTTGGAAAAGGGGGTACAGCTGGTCTGGGCACACACACAGGCAGCTGGCAGCAGGATCAGCCCTTCTCAAGACAGGGAGCTTTTTTTGTGTGTCTGAGGGTTTCTTCCATGCAGCACCAAGACCTCCTGGCAGCAAGCTGTGACACAGAGAGCAGACGACTTCCTAAGGCTTTTATTAGGGTAGTGCACCTCTGAATTCATCATGGAGATGTGTGAGTATTAACTCTAGGTAATAAAGTAAGGGTGTGCAGATGCAGTTATAAGGAGAGGCTTAGCCAGGCTTAAGGAGGTGGTTTGAAATATAGGCTTAAATATCTTTTGGTAGGGTGGGTATAAGCAGCAGTTTATAGGAAAGGAGCCTGGTGGCAAAGCAAAGCATATCATATCACAGCCCAGCCACGTGGATGTGAAGAAGCCTTAAAAAATAAATAAAAGTAACAAGGAGCCCATGGGAAAGTCACTTCAGAGCCTGGAGCTGGAGTGGGAAGACAGCAATAGTGGTTTTGTCCAGCTCTTGGTCTCCCTGAGTTCCTGCTGCCATGCGCTGGGGCTCGTATTTCCCTCCACGAGCCCTTTGCAGCTGCTGCCGCCAGGGTCTGTGGCTCCCAGAGGAGCAGCCAGAGGGAGAGTGTGGGGGACATAGGAGGAGGGAGAAAGGTTCTGGAGAGAATGGAGATGCACTGCAACTGCTGTCTGCCTCCAGGCACCAAGAGAGAACCCATCCAGGTGCAACCAGCTCCTTCCTCACCTCCAAGCTGAGGCTCAGCTCTGATTTCTGCCAGCTCCCCTTTCCTTTTCCAAGACCTCCCAGATGCAGCAGAAGGAAGAGAGTTGGAGATGGGGCTGTAGAGCTATGAAATGCCACAGAGCAGCAATTTCCATTCATTCTGTCCATGAAGACCACAGCTCCTGCAGTGATTGGAGCTGTTTTTTAATGATCATACTTAGAGCAATCAAGCTGCAGAAGAAAAAATGCAAATGCACTGGGCCAGCTGCTGGCACAATCCTGATCCAAAGCCACTCTGAAAGCAGCAAAAAAGGTTTGTAATGGTTCATAGGGCTCCAGGATGCAAAGGGGAGGGGACACATGACACCAGAGCTGCTGCTCACTTCCAGTGTGGTCTGGAAGCAAAGGGTGAAATCCTGGCTCCTGGGAAGCTGTGGGCACTGAGCATCAGCTTCAGCAGAAAATGTCAGGTGTAAGAGAGCTGAGTGACTGAATGCTGATGAGCCCTGACCTGGCTCAGAGAGGTGCTGGAAGGGTTTTCCCAGGAGTATGGGCAGAGCTCTTGGGCACACAAGGTGTTGGGCAAGCGAACAAGCTGTCACTGACAGGTTTACACGATGTGCCTCGAGCGTGTGATGCTGCCGAGTGCTTTGCCAGCTCCATATCTTCATTTTGCATGGAGCGTGTTGAAATCAGCCGTCCTTCATCTGCAGTGTGTTAACTGCTGGTAAAAACACAAAGCGCTGAGTGTGGCGATGCAGGAGGGCTGCAGGCCAGCTGCTTGGATTGCCTGCCTGCCCGAGGTCCCAGCGTGGCAGTGGGGATGCCTCTCTCCCAGGAAAGCCCTCGGAGGGCTGGGGTTTCCAGTCTGGAGTAGCAAGGGGAAGCAGCACCGACACAGCCTGTGCTGCTGCACCAGGACGTGAGTGCTCGGAGCTGTTTCCCCTGCAGTGGTGCCAGCTGGCAACGTGGCACAGGCAGTTCACAAGTTATAATCCAAAATAGTCCCCAGCAAGTGGGCATGGGGCCAGGCTGGGGCAGGGAGGGGAGCATGGCACTGTGGCCTCTGTGGGGTGTGGGCTTTGCACCCCAAAGCTCTGCCATCCCCATGCTGTGCTGCTCCTGATGTCAGCGACATCCTGCTGTGCCTCCTCCCGGGAGTGAGACACCCTGGGCTGGCAGGGCCTGCTGTCACCAGAGCAGGGCACTCATTCATAAATCCAGCACTGGCCGGGATGGGGCTTAGGGGAGGAGCTGGGAATGGAGCAGGAAACAGGGACTGCTTTGTCGGGATGGAGCTGGCGTGGAGAGCATGTGTGCATGGATGGAGCCGGGTGAGGAGGATCGGTGGCTTTGTGGTTGAAAGCTCATGGTCAGCTGCTCCTTGTGGCATGGCTCAGGCCATCCATGGCTCCCAGCAGCACCCAGAGCCCCTGCCTGGGGTCAGCCACCCCAACCTCTGCTCTGTTCCTCCCAGAGCAGGCCTGGCAGGAGGGCTCGCAGCAGGGAATGGTGTTGGGAAAACCCCCTGATGGCAGCCCACAGGACGAACCCCAGAGACTGCAGGCTCTTTGGGCTGCTCACTTGACTGAGGTTGCTCCTCAGGGGCCTCAGTTTCCCCAGCTGCAAAATGGAAGGGGTGATGCTCTCCTTGAAGTGCTTCAGAGGGAAAATGGTGCAGAAAACCTACCACGGGACAGGAGCTGCCATCAGCATTGCTGGTTCTGGAGCAGGGCTCATATGGGTGCTGGGATGGATGAGAGGGTCCCCGGTGGTAGAAAGAGGCAGTCCTGAGCTTAGCAGCAGCTCGTGGCTGTTTATGGGGGCTGAGCAGACAGTGGGGTGAGTGCTGCCGGTGCCCACGGCCATCAGACAGTGCCCATAGCGCTCCAGAGATCTGATCCACATCACACAGGGGTGCTGTGACACCTGCAAGGTGCCAACGGAGTCACAGGGGCATGTACAGCTCCTGGGGGCAGCACCTGGCCCAGGCATTCCAGCATTATCCTCTTCCTTACTGCAATGGGCCAGGTAATTGTGTCACTTCATCCAGGATGGACTCTGGGATCTTCCCAAACCCCACCACTTCACCAGGACTCGTTGGACTCTGCCTCTCCACCTCACCCTGCTCTGCTCACACTGCTCCAACAGCCCTGGAGTTACTCCTGATTTACACCTCATCTGGCCTCATTTTTTTCCTCCTTTGTACCAAATTGCTGGCGTGTGTCTAAGATCCAATTATTTTCATGACCGTTATAAAAACTAATAAACTTCAGCAAGGCCTCTGGAAGCCTCATTGCTCTGTTTGTGCGTCTGTATGGTCACCAGGGCAGGAAGCATTAGTGCTGTCAGCACATCCAGCCCCATACAGGCACCCCCGGGGCAGTCAGACGTGGCCATAGTGCTTGAGTCCATCTAGTGCAACTGCTTGATAGGCAACTTAAATATAATGAAGTTGATCAGCGCCAACCCAAATTGCTGTGAGCGAGGGACCGGAGGGGAAGGGCTCTGGGAATGGTGTTCTGCTTCAGCCAGAGAAGAATCACTGCCGGCCCCTGAATACAAATCCACATCTGTGGGTGAGGAGGTGCTTTTGCCCTTTCTGTTCAATCTATTCCTGTTTCATGTACCAGTGTCAGCACGACTGTGTCCCATCACACCCCTGTCCTTGGGCAGGGATGGGGACATGGCCCTGGGAGCAGCTGACGATCACAGTCACCGACAAAGGCAGGAGATGCCCCAAATACAAGTGCAGTGGGTTGGAAACCTCCTCAGCCCTCAGTTCCATGACCTCTGGGGCCTCCGGTCTCTGATTAGCATACGGGCTTTGTGCTGGAAGGGGCTTTGCTGGGTCCTAGTGCTGCTGCCCAGTGGAAGCCCCCGAGCCTGGCTGTCTCCCCCTGCGTGGGGTAAATGCTGCCCTCCCATCGGTGCTGGAGCAGCTCCTTCTTGCCACGGATGGCACCACGAGCTGGCTCAGCCACGAGTGATGCGCACTCACCGGTCCTGCCCTCCATCCTCCACCCACCCCTGGTGGCACTGCACACTAGAAAATGAATTTTCAGGGTTGCATCTCAAAATGGGCAGCTCAGATTTGTTTCCAAATTGCTGTGCGTGGCTTCCTCTCTTGAATTAGGGTGGGGGGCCAAGGAAGGGGGCAGTGGCTCTGGAGAATAGAAATCTCGAGGTTTTATTGCACTGGTGAGGCTATCTGTCCTCATAGCCTGGACTGCCCTGATCGTCTCTCCCTTCTTCATGCTGAGGTAAATGATAGGGAAAGTCACAGGACAAGGGAGAGGCTGGAACTCTGTGGATGGTGCTGTGGGTGGGGCTGAGCTGCATCCCTTCTCTCCCTTGATGCATTAACCCATTTTCTGCTGGTCTCTGCCGCATCCTTCTGTGGCAGCGTTGCAAGTCTGACCTGCCCTGTTAGCAGCTCCATCAGCAGCCGCCAGCCTTGGGAAGCAGGAATAAGGAACAACAGCAAATCATTAATGTGTCTCAGGTCTCCCCTGATAATTAGAGCCCTGCAGGTGAGCGGGTTCGTGTTGTCCCATGTGTGCCTGCTGAAATCTTCCACTCCTCTCCAGCAGAAGAGCCTGTCCTGTCAGTGCTAGCAGCTGACAGCACCTGCTTGGATTTCCATGTTTTCAGGCTGGTCGTTTTTAGAATTCAAAAGTTGCAGCCCATTTTATATTTTTACATTTCATTCATCTTGGGGACTGAAAACAGCCTGCGCAGTTTCAGATCCTTTTTTTGTTCTTCTTTGTTTTTTAAATCGTCGGTTTCATTCTCAGACAATATCTTTACTGCAAAAAAATAATTAAATAGTTGTGTCTTCAGATTAAGAGATTTATCTTGTTTTAAAAGCTGCTTGGAGAATGGCCCAAATAAGTGCCACTTCCACGTGCTCTGTGACCATAAATGCTGCCTGTGCTCCCTGGCTGCCAGATTCTCCCACAGGTAGCCAAACTGGTCCTGAGTGATCAGTATCAAAGGACTTACTTTTACAATTCAGAAATGGATGAGCAGTTGTGCTTCTGAATTTCCAGAAAACTCACCACGGGACCAGGGAATGAGGCTGTGCATGGGATGAAGGCAGCCCTGTGGCTCTGGGATCACACCAGCCCAAACCACTGCAACCCAGTCCCCCCTTTTCCCAGGACACACACAAACTGCACAAAGTTTCCAACTAAAAATGAAAACTGAATGATGCTGTGATTTCAGATTAAAATGCACATATCCGTGTGCATTTGTGCAAAGGCCACAAAACACAGCAGCAAACACCCAGCACTGGGACACCTTGAAAGGGAAGGTAAGGCACCTGTCTGTCCATGCAGGAAGAGAGAAGGGATGCCATCAGATACTGGAGGTGAACAGCAGCTGTTCAGACTGATTGAAATCCAAACTGCAAGAAATCTGTCATGCTGGGCCCACTCCAAAAACATTTCCCATCCCAGGGCTGGAGTGCTTTACTCCTGGAAAGCCAAAGCCGCCGGTGCCCAGCCAGGGCAGGTTCAGGGACTCACTGCTGGGCTCTGCTGGGCTCTGGGTTAGCTATTAGTCACACCATACAGAACTGCTGTCACTCTTCCCTTTGCATGCCTGAGACACGATTAACATCTGGCAAGTGCCACAACGAGACTGTCTGGTCAGCTCCAGCTCCTCACCCGGTTCCTCAGCTCGTGGCTGAGTCCTCTTCCACTTGGGCTGGGAATGAAAATAAACAGTGACTCTGCCAGTCAGGCAGAGGGGATGGATTCAAGCCTTCATTTGGATTTGGTTACAGCAGCAGCAAAGTTATAACAGGAACTGATATTTTTATTCTTTTCATTTGCATTTGAAATGTCACTCTGGGGACTTCACTTATTATTGTTACTGCAAATGTGTGCCTTGATTTTTCCAGTCCTGACCGTGCTGCACACATGGATACTGGGACTGATCTCCTGCCCTGCAGAGACCAGCCATCCAAATTTCACTGCTAGGCAGGAATTAATTGGGGTGGGAGGCATGCAGAAATTAAATGGGGTCGGAGGGAAGCAGACACTCTTCACCTGAGGAGTGTGTTACAGATCTGCTTCTGCGCTCATGTCCACTTTGGCAAACGGATAAAATCAGCTTGGCAACAATGAAGTTCCTCCTGAGTCTTATGATTTATATGTGATTAATTCTTACATAGCCCAGAGCAGAAGTTTCCATTTTAAAGATATTCTTGCTGCTAGTAATTTTGGAGTAACACCCATGGGAGGGCTGCCATGGCTAGGACCCCCTCTCTTTAGATCCTCTACAAACATGGCACAGGAGCTGTATTTCAGCTGTACCCCAGAGGAGCTGAATATGGGGCTAAAGCCTGTTTTTTTTCTAGGAGATCTTACCAGACCCCCTGAACCCAAAAACATTGCAGCAGCAGAGTCTCACGTGAGCAATGCGTGTGGCCAGAGTAGGTGCAGTTGTTATTGCACATGAAAAGAGTCTGGGTCCTGGAAATGAACCCTTGGATTTTTTCCCAGCGCAATGTTCTTGCAGGAGAATAACAAACAGAAGATCACAGGGGGCTTTATCAGGTCATGCACCATCTGGTCTCTCATTCTTGGCTCCAGCAAGACTGAAGGCTTGTCTCAGCCCACCATCGCTCTTGGAAATGGTTAGCATATGTGAGGGCTCTTGGCAGGCCCTGGTGCTGGCCAGGGAGAACAGGGCTTTGGGAGGAAACTGAGGTGAGCTGGCCTCCTCTGACCCTCCAGGTTAATGCTGCAGCAGAAAGTTTTGGGTGCTCAGATCTATGCTTGGCTCACCAAACTGATCTGGAGTCCACCCTGCTGTCTCAGGTGATGCTGTGATGTGAAGGACTTGTGTTGGTGAGGCAGCAAGAGGATGAGAATCCATTGCACAGAGTGGTTGTGACCACCGGACAAGGAGCTGCTCTGTCCACTGTCCTTGCCTCGGCCTCGCCAAGTGCCATCGCTCTGCATCCAGCTGGTGATGGATGGTACCATCTGTGTCACCCTGCCAGCAGGGCTGTCCTCTCCTGGACAGTCCTGCCTGGTTCCCTTAGGTTTTGGTGCTCTGGAACTCTCTCAGCTGTGCTGTGACAAGCAACAGAGACGAGCTGCTGGAAGGGGCTGGGATCTGCAGCACTGCTTTTGTTTCAGACATTCACATTCCTTCCTCCTAGAAAACACTCTAGCTCTTCCTCCTCAGCAGGAAAAAAAAAAAAAAAAGGCTGCAGGAAAGGATCTGGAACATGCTAATAGCTGCACTCGCCTCTCGGGGCACATATCAATCTTCCTGTGATGTTCCCATGGAGATGACCCAATCTGCCATTCTCCCCTCCTTCTCTTCCGGAGCTCTTTCACCTGCTGCACAGGCAGGGAAAGTTTGTTAAACCAGATCTCTGAAAATCCAGCTTGCAAAAGTTCTTTTGGGAAGGGAGGTGCAGGGACTCGGGCTGCAGCAGGGCCACCCTCTGCTTCGTCCCAGAGGAGGAACGCAGTGCCCAGCGAGGAGTTCAGCCCTTGGAAGGGAGGGAAAGATCAAAGGAGGGGGAACACCTGTCTGATGCCTGAGGTGACCCAGGGAAGTCACGGGGTGACCCACACCCATGTTTACCCCAGCATGGAGTTGTTGTCTGTCCCAGCTGCTTCCCTGCAGGCTCTGGAGTGAAGGGGAATGATCCTGGAGGGCTTGTTACTCCAGCCCTGGGAGAAAACATTATGCAAAAGTCCTGGCTACATCTGCTGAGGGACTGATAACTGGCAACCAGCCCTGGTCATGGTTAGAACAGGCCATGTGCTAGTTCATATGGACAAAAAATGGGAGGAATGAGAGAAAAATATAGCTTTTGGACCTTTATTCAATGAATTCCTCACTTTTCCAAGTCACCTTGGAAACACTGGGGAAGAAAAAGGCTTTAACTATGTGGGCACAGATTTCCAGTGACCGCAATGTGCAGCTGGAATTGCAGTGTAAGAGAACTCTTTTTTTTAAACATGACCAGCCTGTTGCTTCCCAGTTTCTGGTAGATGCTCTCTGCCGCTGATAGAAGTTTTAGGGAGAACCCCTAAACCCACATAAGCTGCAGCTCTTACACAACCCAGGGACCCTGAGAAATTCCTGATGGCCCAGGTCAGATTTGAGTGATTCACAGTAACAAATTTAATGATCATATCATGTGTCAAGGCAGAACCTGTCAATGCCAACAGGACAATCCCATGGAGATAATACAGCCATGGGTACCCAAATGAAGTCTGGGTGTTCCAAGCAGAGCTGGGTGAGGGGCTGGGCAGGGAGCAGAGGAGAGTGTAGACCCCATGGAAAGGGATCTTTGGGACTGTCTGTGAGACCTGGCACCTCCAAGGGCCAGATCTGCCATGACTTTCCCATGGGATCCTCTTCCCACACATTTTGTGCACTGTGCCCTCTGCTTTGATCTCTGCCTTCTCCCCTTAATCTGCCAGCTGGTGGCTTTGGTGGCTGAAACCCTTTTGGGTTAAAAAAAAAAAAAGCAAAAATACCCTCTCTATCACCCCAGGCCCCTGACAACACCATCATTCTCCTTAAGTGTGTGCTAAACATGCTATATAAAAATAAAATGTATCTTTTCTGATGACACAGAATCCTAGTCTTAAAGGGTAATTTATGAGGGAGGCATAAATCGCCGATAGCCAGCATTGCTTCTGCTAACTCATGAGAAAAAGGCTTTGTTCTGAAATCTTGCCTATGGTGATATGTGCAGTGATTATTCGTATGAAAACCTTACCAAGTTTACCCAAAGTCCCTTACAGACATCCCTGGAGTCACCATTTCACAGAGGGCACTGCCTGCTTCCCCACTGTGTGTGGTAAATTGGGGTTTTGGCCACAGGTGGACTGAGCTGGGCTGATGCTGTTTCCTCTTTTCTCCAGCAGAGATTGGAGGGGAATGCAGCTTTACTCCAAACCCACTTGAAGTTCAGCTGTTGGGGTCAGAACTCAGCATGGTCACAGACACATAGCAGGATTTCTTTCACATGCTTCTCCCCCCACCCCAGCAAAGACCTGAGTGCTGAGTGTTAAGAGAGGGTGAGATTTGGCTTTAAAAATAATGACGTTTCATCACATAAGAGGACATTCACCGAGTTTAATGAATCAGATATCGAAATCTGATAGGAAGGGCTCTGAGTGCCTGACACGTGCTTTTTCCTTTGAAGACCATCACCCTAGGATCTGCTCAAGCCATCCCTGCTCTGTTCCAGCATTAACCAAATCCTCCAGCTCCTGTAGCCATAAGGCACGTCATACATGTATGTTTGTCCAAAATACACCCCTGGGATGTACTGGACAGGTGTTTTTATGTAGTGCCTTACAGCAGAGGCTATTGCCCCACATGCCAGGACACAGCCTTGCCACAGACATTGCCACACAGCAAGTTCCACCCTTCTCTGGGCCATGGTGAACCCCAGCAACAGGGAGAACTGGACAGAGAGCAAGAGGGCAGCCAAGCCATGGCCAGGACTCTCCACTTGCTGGTCTCTCTGCTGGCTGAGGAGGCACACGGGAGAAAGCCCTGAGCAGGCAGAGAGAGCCCTGTCAGCGCTGGCTGGTGGGGAAAGCAGGAGTGAGAGCTCGGAGCACCATCGTGTGGCACTGCCTGTGCTGGCGTGTGCTCTGTACACACAGCGATCTGCTGTGCTTCCGCTGCTGAGCCTCTCACACTGCTGAACGTCCACACTGCTGCACATCTGTCACTGCTGAACATCCACACTGCACATCTCTCACTGCTGAACATTCACACTGCACCTCACACACTGCTGAACACCCCACACTGCTCATCTGTCACTGCTGACCATCCACACTGCACATCTGTCACTGCTGACCATCCACACTGCACATCTTTCACTGCTGAACATCCACACTGCACATCTGTCACTGCTGAGCACCACACACTGCACATCTGTCACTGCTGAACACCCCACACTGCACATCTGTCACTGCTGCACATCCACATTGCTGCACCTCACACACTGCTGAACACCCCACACTGCGCATCTGTCACTGCTGAGCACTCCACACTGCACATCTGTCACTGCTGAACACCCCCACACTGCACATCTGTCGCTGCTGAGCACCCCACACTGCACATCTGTCACTGCTGAACACCCCCACACTGCACATCTGTCACTGCTGAGCACCCCACACTGCACATCTGTCACTGCTGCACATCCACATTGCTGCACCTCACACACCGCTGAACACCCCACACTGCTGAACATCCAAAACTGCTGACCTCGCACACTGCTGAACATCACACACTGCACCTCACACACTGCTGAACATCACACACTGCACATCCCACACTGCTGAGCATCACACACTGCTGAGCATCACACACTGCTGAACATCCACATCACTGCACATCCCACACTGCTGAACGTGGCATCCTGCTGTACATCTCTCACTGCTGATCATCGCACTGCTGGTGGGCTGCGCACACAAAACTGCTCCATGGGTTGCAGGCTGTCACACAGGCTGAGCTGTGCCCTGCTCTAGGGGCTGCAATAACCAGCAGCAGTGGTTTTTGACATCTATCACCTGCGCACATCTGCTCCACACAGTAGTGCCAGGCCCCAGGGGAGTGCTCCTCCACCTTTAGCCATGGGAGTCACTGTACAGGAGTCAGACAGACTCACACTCACTGGAAAGGCCAATTCTTTGGCTGCTCATGGCCATGGTTGCTCTGGGCCAGTCTGGCAGCACTGCTGGCTCTGGCAGGGCTGGCACAGGCACTTGATCCCTTCCATTGCCATAAATCAGACCTCAGCAAAATGCTCTGAAGAGCTTTACAGGAAAAGAAACTAAAGTCTTTATAAACCTCTGCATGAGAGTCACTGTCCCCACATTAAGGCCTCTGCCCCCTTTCCCGGGGTGCTTTCACCCTCTCTCTCTGCAGCCTCACTGCTCCAGCTCAGGCAACTCCTTTGTTTTAAGCAAACAGTTTCGATCCAATATTGTCCGCCACTGGGACTTGGCTAGGCGTTGCTGATAAGCCAGGAATATCTTATGGTGCAAAATTCTGGAGTTAAATCTTGGCGCAAAAAGAAAATGATCTTTCCTTATCAGAATATTAACAGAGAGAATAGAAGGAAGGTTTCTCTTTGTTACTTGGTGCTGGAAAAGAGCCCCAAATTGAGAGCAAGCTTGGGGCACAACATCACCCCCTGATTCTGAGCCACTTGGGTGCGTCAGAGACCATGGAACATCCCAGACCCCTCTGTGCATCCGAGGGTGTGCACAGAAACTGTGTCTCTGCCTCAGTTTCCCCACAGGCCAGTGAGGAGCCCCTGCTGCCCTGCGGCTGGTGATGCTTTGGTACCCAGCGGTGGGAAACCCAAGGGTGAGGCTCAGTGAAGCGAAACTTTTTCCTCTGGAATCGAGATTTATGGTTCGGCTCCGGATGCGATGGGGAAGGGGAATGGGATGCAGCGTGGGTTCCCAGAAGATGGCACTCGTGGTCTGCAGATCGCTCAGTGCTCTCCGAAGATGGCTATGGTGAGGGATGCCATAAATAGCCCTGGACAGGCTGTCAGGCAGCCTGATTTAAGCACCAGAAATAGTGAAACTGTGGAGGTTTCTCAAAAATTAATTTTTCTAAAATGAGAGAAAGATGAAGCCAAGCCATTTTTTACCTGCTTCCCTTGCAAGCCTCTTCCCCATGAGGAAATAAAATTTAACTCCTTTGCGGCTGCCCCACTGGCTGTGTCCAGTGGCCTTTGGTGGGGCTGGATCCTGCCTGTCCTGTCACTGCAGGTGGTGGCTGTCACACTGCTGGGGCACCCACACCTTCCCCTCACCACAGGGCAGAGCTGGCTGATGCTGCAGCCACAGGATGGGGCAGGCAGCAAAGTTTCCATCGCTTGTTGTCATTTCCGTGTGATATTAGGGGAGATTTCTGCACTGCAAGGGTGGCCAGCATTGGAACAGGTCACAGGATGGGGCAGGCAGCAAAGTTTCCATCGCTTGTTGTCATTTCCATGGGACATTAGGGGAGATTTTTGCACTGCAAGGGTGACCAGCATTGGAACAGGCTGCCTGGGGAAGTGGTGAATTGCTGCCCCTGGGAGAGTTGCAGAAGTGGTGTAGATGTGGTCCCTGGGGCCGTGGGTTAGTGATGGGCTTGGCAGTGCTGGGCTAATGCCCCCACTTGATCTTAGAGGTCTTTTCCAGCCTTAACGATTCAGTGATCAGGGCAGGGCTAATTTAGGAAGGAAGAGGTGATTTCCATCCCCCTCCCTCTCAATTTCAGAGCTGTAGGTCCTTAGTCTCGTTTACACATCAGCTCTGGAGACACACTTTAGCTTTAAATTTAAGCATAAATACAGGGCTCCTGTTGTTCCTCATGCTGACAGCTTGGGCACGGATTTACTGAGAAGTCTACAGGGTGATCTCCCTCCTCACACATGTCAGGAAGCACCTACCCCAAACATCCCAGGATTTTTTTAGCTTCCTCAGTGTTACATTATGACTTTTTTCCCCTGAGATCTCCCTGAGTCCTACAGAGCTGGCTCCCTCAGTGGAAGTGGATTAACTTGGCTCTGCTCTCGGAGCACAGCCATGTCCTGTCAGTGAAAGTGTCCCTGAGGACCAGACCTGCAAAGGTGGCTCATCCTAAGCCCTGCAAGGCGTGGCAGGGCAGGGAAGGTGGGCAGCCATGAGGACAGGTGAGCTGCAGCCTGGCTGCATGGCAGCTCTGTGGCCAAAAGGAAGAACATTTTATTTCCCATTGCTCCAGGCCTTGAGGATGGTGGTGGGCTTGAGGTGCCAAGCCCCTCACAGGGCACAGATGTGCTCAAGCCACTGGGACAGGCTGTTACAATGCACGAATCGAGCTGTGGTACAGGACTGTGGGGATGCCTGGAGCCTCTGGTCTAGGAGGGATCATGTGGATTAAACACCAAGAAAGGAAGAGCTGTGCCAAGGATCAGAGCAGAAAAATCTGGCCTCTCCATCTGAAAAACCAGCAAAATGGTCATTATGAGCTCACAGCCTCGATGGAGAGATGGGTGGGATGTACCCAACCCTGCCAGGCTGAACCAGGCCAGCTCTGCCTGCAGGAGCATCCTCTCCTCTCCAGCTCTGGGACAGACACCCAGGAAAGGAACAGGAGAACAAACAAAACTGCCTCTCTCCTCCCACCACCCAAACCCACTCAGTGTAAATTATGTCCTAATTATTGAGCACTGACTGCCCCCTATAAATTATGGATCTGTCACTGTGTGTTGTTCCCCCAGGAGGTGCTGGGTAATTTTTGCAGTGTCTCTGCAGCTGCAATCCTGCCTGTGCCCATCAGCCCTGCAAAAGATTTCTCAGAAAGGGATTTTTTTCTTTTGCATCTTTTCCTGCTTTTCTTTTAAACAACCATTAATTGTGTAATAATTTAACAGTTCTTTGCTGCAGGTTTGAGTGCTCCCTCAGGTTAGGGATCCTGTTCATGTACCAATCACACATCCCCTCAGTTCCCTCCACTCTGGGATGTTATTGTTTGGCCTCCTGTGCTCCAGGACAGTGCTGCCACATGGTGCTCAGCCACTGCTGCTCTCTGTCAGAAATGCAAGCTGTAGTCAAAAAGCAGAGGCATATTATTGGGGTGGAAAAAGACAGGTTTAATATGAGATTTTACAGGCCACGTCCAAACAGAGAATAAGATACTCTCCCAAAGAACATCTGTGCTCCACCTAATATTTTCAGAGTAGATCTGGATAAATCAGCAAAGTCAATAACAGGGCTGGGAGCAAAGTACCAGCATGATGGGAAAATAGCCATTATATACTGCATTTACATGGGGTTCTTAATTACAGATATAAATCAATACAAAAATAAAATTTGTATGATCTATAGCTATGTAAAACCAAAGGACAAGGGAGTCCAGACCCAGAATATTCACTATGGACTTAGGCCAGTGATGGATAAAGAAGATGAAGAAAGCTTC
The DNA here is from genome assembly GCA_036630365.1 of Acanthiza pusilla. NCBI lineage: Eukaryota > Metazoa > Chordata > Aves > Passeriformes > Acanthizidae > Acanthiza > Acanthiza pusilla. Next base: position 7,070,762 of record JAXCHO010000050.1, on the reverse strand, counting down.
TTTAAGGTAATGGAATATTGTTCTTGCTAAGATAAATCATATTTTTAGTGAAAGTTCATGAGAAAGAATGGACTCTAAATGCATTTGTGGGCAGACATCAAGCTCAGAAGGTTGGAAACTGGATTATGAGTATATTTGAGTCTACTTCACAGTGGTAGGGTAAAGGATGCCCCTGCACCCAGAGCCACCCCAGCTGTGCCCAGGTTATCCTTGGGTGCCCTCACCTGCCTGCTGTGGGATGCAACTGGCACTTCACCCCAGCCTCAGATACTAAAGCAAACAGCTGGGACTGGCTCTGCCTGAATCGAGGCTGAGCAGAGCTGCAGTCTGCCAGAGCAGCCTTGGTGCCCCAGCACCTGCACCCCAGCAGGAGAATAAGGATGTGCAGGAGAAAAAAGGGAAAACAAGGATTCCTGCTGCACCCCTATGAGCCAGCACAGGAAGCATCATTCCCCAGCCCTGGTGCTTTGGAGAATCTCTGCCTTCTTTGTACTTGCTTTCCAAGCAGAAAGGAGGCTAAGAAGTTTAAGGCTGGGATTTGCAGGGTACTTCCCAGCTGATTTTAGGAAGAGAAAAATGACATTGAAGCTGAGCAGCCCTGGGGTGTCTTGCATTGCTCTTTAATGCAAGTGTGAAAATGCCAGTTGGTTCTGTAAGATTTCTTAGGGAAAGAAAACTGAAAATACACAACCAGTCCAGTCACTGCAGGGCTGCTTTGGCAGTGCCATCACCTCAGTGACACATTTCAGAGCATCTCTTCTCCGCAGGGAGAAGGGATTGTACAGCCTGGCAAGGCAGCACCGAGCTGTCCGATGTGTCATTTGAGACTCTGCTTTCTCCTTGAGATTACACAATTACTGGCTGTAATTGTTTAATAGAGTCACATCATCGTCCTCTTGTGCGAGGCAAGGGGACTGACCACATCTCTCTGTCAAGGCAGAAATCCTAGGAGTCTAGATTAGCCAATTACCATAACCTACACGTGTTGTACAAGGTACTTTTGATGGATGAAACTGATTTAGGGGCCTGATAACTTGTCACTTCAAAACAAACAAACAAGAAAGTTCCCTTCTGTGATGGCTGGAGAAGTTCTGATTTTTGTCAACTCCCCACCTCGGTTTTAAAATCCACAGTGGAGCCCCTTTTTCTTGGAACCCCTTTTTCTTGGAGCCCTTTTTTCTTGCATTTGTGGTTGATTCTCACTCTGCAGAGCTCAACCCTGGACACCACCGTGCTGCTCAGTCTCAGGATGCTGTGAGGTCTGGTGAGAGCTTGCAAATGCCTGTGCAAAACCAGCCGATCTAGGAGTGTTTCTCCTGATCTGGATTACGTGGTTGAGACATTTGTGTGATGTCCAGTGCTGAAAACATGAGAAATGGACTCGTTTCCTCGATGTGCAATTTCAGGACCATTCCTGACAAACGGAGCCATCTGCTTACCTTAATCAAAGCATCTTGTTATGGGCTGGTCCTAGGAGTGAGTATTAAACATACTGTACTGTGGCATTATTTATGACTTGCACTGACACCGCATCACTCTGTTATCCATACTTATAGAAAAAGACCCACTGTAAGTATAATTAGTTAATAAATCACCATGAGTGATAAACAGAATGATGGATGCAGGTTTCAGTTGATCACTTTTTTATTAAGGAGAGATAAATCAGCATCATATTGTTGCTGTAAACCTTTCAAATTGGTCAAAAATCCTGCAATGCTGAAATGCAGCAGGGAGGTGATTAACGTGTCAATTGTGCAGCAACAAATTGCACCTGATAATTGATATCAATCAATCCTTTTAATTTCTCTCCGATGTAATGGGTGTTATACATCATCCTGCTCTCCTGCCTCTTCACCGTGGCTTTTGCAACCTTTCCTCCACACCCAGACACCTCTTCAGGCATCTCCTCCAGCCTCAGCCCATCTCCTGTGCCTGGCTGCTGCAGCTCCTGAAGAGTCTTTCAGCCTTCATCTAATCCTGCACTGCTTTTGGTTTTTTGAGCTCTGACCCCAAGAGGGGCAACACCCCTTCCTCCCAAGGAACAGATGGGTCAGGCATGGGGGGAAGCACTGCAGCTCTCAGAGGAAAGGGCTGAACCAGAGATGCTGTGAAACTTTTGGCTTTGCATGAGCTTTTTGGTCTTGTGGTGATTAGCCCCTGCTTTAAAGGCAATTGTTATTTCCTTAAGGCAGGGCTCACAGCTCTGCTTGGTGTTTTCAATATACCAAAGGAGAAAACACAGAATTTAACCCTTTTTCCTGGACATAATGGCCGGGGAGGAATATCTCCAGAGACTGAGACCCCTCTGCAGTGTCTTCATCCCTGGCAGCAGGGAAAAGGCTTTTTCCTGCATCAGTTACTGCAGGATTTGGCCACACCAATGTCTCCTGTTGCTACAGCCTGTGCTCCTACACAGTAAGGGGGGACCAGGGGACAGCCCAGAGACCTTCCCGGGGTGCCTGGGGTCAGACACCACAGGAACAGGGCTTGCCCCAAGGATGCTGCTTTAACCCACAGATCCAGTGGTTTGATCCCCATTACCAAGTCAGGCAGTTTCTAGTGCAAAATTCTGCCTGCAGCTCAATGCAGGGCGAGGAGGAGGAAAACTGCTTAGGAATTTCTTTCAGCTACAGTTTTGCCAGACTAAAACAGGGAGCTCACTTGGAGCAGGCGGAGAGCTTGGCCTGCACTGCAGGTTCCGAGGAGTCAGATGTGCAGCAGACAGGAGCTGTGTGCTTTGCCAGCTGGAGAGAGCTCTGCGAGGGCCCAGCTATATTTAGCCACCAGTGAAATATGTGCCTTTCTACCCTGCTCCCGAGGGAGTCTGCTGCTTCCTCCCTGAGACCACACCACCTTTTATAGTCCATGTGCTTGCATGGCAGAGTCCAGCTAATAGGCAGGATATTACTGGATATTATTGGAAACTATCATTTTTCTCTTTGCTACATGGCCATACATTCACAGCTCGTTCGTGGTGGTCGAAGCCCTTGATGCCACCTGTACAACAATTCCACTGGAATTACCAGGCACATTAATGCCTTGGATTTCACTTGTTCACTGAGCAAAAACCAAAGCTGAGCAGCTCTTACAATGAGTTGGTGGGGAGTGGGGCTTGACCTTGAGTCACAAGTGGATCTACAGGGACAGCCCATGGGAGTGGTGGAGCAACTTCAGCTTCCACAAGTGGAGGAGAAAGGTGGCATCTCCCGCTCTCACAATATCTTCTCCTGCTCTATCCACATTCATCCTGTGGCTCTGGCTTTTCCTGTCTTTTTCTGTTTCATCACAGTCTCCCCTCTGTGTACATCGTATCTGTCAGGTCTCATATCCCCATGACATAGCATCCTCTCATATTATACTTGCCATAATACAGGGAAGATGAATATTGCCCCATAAATGCCTCTTAAGTTAATGTGAAACTACATCTCGCTACATCATGTATTCAACAAGCCATCATTTTCCTCATAAATTTTGAGGAGCATTTTACCTTCTTGAAACGATTGGCTTGTGCGTCCGGCTGGGAAATAATCACAGCCCGTGGCCTGGGCTGGCTGCAGGGGCTGTAAATCATCCCAGGACTGAGCAGCCATCCTGCCCTCCCCTCCCCAGTGCTGCTGATTGACTTTATGGCATCAGCTCAGCACCAGTGACCCTGCTCGACTGCCAGCCCTTAAATCAGCCCCAGACAGGTGTCACTCCAGAGGGAGAAGAGCCTCACTTTTGCCTTGGGATGGAAAAAGATTTCTGATGCTGCAGCATTGATTCACTAACAGCAATCAGCACTCACGTGCACATTAGACACTAACAGCCTATTACTTTTTATTTTGCTGGAGTATTTCTGACACTTCCCCTTCTGCAGTGGTGAGTCCCAGCAGCAGAACCACTCAATTTTTGAAGGCTCACCAAATTGTCCAATTTGTCACGGCACCACTGAGCCCAGAGACCTTCCTGCAGCCCACAGTCACACTGCAAGCTGCAAACTGTGCTACTCCTTTTCGGTGGGCAAGGACCAAACGGGAGGACTCTTGCTTGGGATGCTCAGTGAATGAAACCTGAATTTACTCATAGAACAAGGACCACTGACCATTTAATCTGCTCTGTGTAGGAAGCGCCACAAGCTATAGAGAAGTCCAGCTGCAGAAACAGACCTGTCTTATGAAAATTAAGGAGGTGATCTGCTCACTCTGGTATTGTTCAGGACTGAACAGAGACCAGGGAAGCAAAAGCAGCCAATCCCTCCTCCCAACTCACACCAGACCCCTTTTTTTCTGGTAGCCATTGTGACCTTTAAACCACAATTGTGGGCTGAAGGCTTCAACAAATGAGTTTCCAGGCCTCCCTTGGCAGCCATTCCCCTTGACAAAATCCATCATGCACTTTGGCATGAACAGCTCGTTCCAGCATTTGGTTTTGGGGAGGCTTGTCAGGAATGACACCGGATAATGTACACTGTATATGCCTGGAGTACACTTAGATACATTTTGGTATTAAATCCCTTATTTTTCCATACACAGCTTTTGCTGCCAGAGGCAGAGGAAGCCCAGCTAGAGCCAAGTGATAGCAGTCTAAATGCTGTTTTCATCGCATTTTTCCCACTTGACAAAAAATTCCCCTCTCCACAAGCAGGGTCAAGCTTGCCCTGGGGCTGGACATGCCCGTGGGCTTCAGGCAGCCCCTCCCAGTGAAGCCCACCCTGCCCTGGCCGCTGTGTCCATGCCATGTTTTCCCTGGACAGCTGAACTGCTGGAGCCTCCCTTGGAAAAGGAAATGAATTTCCTCCCGGCCGCCACTTCTCTGCAGAATTGCCTTTTGGGAAGCTTCAATAACACCAATTCCCTCCTGCATTCAAGTACCCCTGAACGAATGACCCTGCTAGTGGTGCAGTTTTTCCCTGTGCCCGCCTCCCCCCCGGCTCTCTCTCCCCCAACTTTGATTTGATCAGGCCAAATCTGAAATGATGTGTGAAAGTAATGATATTTTGTAATTAAATCTCTGGTGATGGCGCCTCTAATTTGTGGTACATGCATTGTTCATAAGGAAAAAGGCATCAATTCATTTTCTGACTGGCTACTCCAGGGACTCGTAATTAGACCCAGTTCATCTCTTGCTGCCTTGCATATTAAAGAGCTACTGAAACGCAAAGGGAATTTGGGAAAGGGCTTTTTTTTAAAGAAAAAAAACCCCTTCTAATAATGTTAGCTCAATTAGAAACACTCAGGAATTAAAAAAAAAAGAAAAGAAAAAAGAAAAAAAAAGAAAAAGAGAAAGTTCTGGAATATCCAGAAAATAAAGGCACAATTTTGAGCAAGTGGATCAGGGTAGGGCCTTCACCAATCTGCTGCCAAGACCAGGGACCAGTTCTACCTATTCCCTGACAGATTGTGATGTTCTCAGTATCATCTGTAAAAGAAAAATGTGGCAATACATGTCACAGAATCCTGTCTTCAGATGTCACTCTACTGCTCTGCCTCCGGAATAAAAAGGAGAAAACCTTGATTTTCTACAATTTGAAGAGAAACATCAAGGAAACACATGAAAGAGCACAGCGTTGTGCAAAGAGAAACAAGGCAGCAGAGACAAAGGTTATATTGTAGGGTCAGTGGTACAACTGTGTACTTACATTCCACATTATTGTACATTTACAGAATTCACTGGGAATATTTTAAACAAGTCTCAGATGGAAAATGCTTACTTCTGCTGTCGTTACCAAATAACATAATGAAAGCAAATTCAGTAGGTACTGGCTGTAATGAGCAGCAGCCCCCAAAGATTCCCTGAGCTTCCCACTTGCAGCAGCATGAGAAACTACATTCCCATCCCACAAGGATTTTAAGAGAACAAATTCCCTCCCTCAACTAGTACAAAGTTGAAGTCTCAAAAGCACTTATGTCCTGGTTACCCAGCAAAAAAAGTCACTGGGGTCAGAAGAGTTTGGGTTTGACCTTTTTAACACTTTAAATGACTCAATTCTGTCAGTGTTTGCTTCCCAATGAGAAGTTGCTTCAATATGAGAGTCAAACACTAACAAAGATGCTGAAAGCAAACATGGACATTTTCACAACTTTTTTCTGCCTTCGCATTCACTTATCAAGGGGAAAAAAAAAAAAAAAGATTCCAGAAAAAGATTCACATCTGGGGTATCTGTGTTTCCTGACAAAGCAGAAGCTTTTGAGATCCCTTCCCAGTGCTCTGGGTCCTACAGCAATGTTGGCAATTTCTTGCCCACTCTGGATGATGGCTGTTTTGGCAGCACCAGCTGCAGCAGGTGCCTTATGCTGGTGGCCATTCAATCAATGCAAATGAGGCATTATAGCAACTATTTCAGGCCCCAAACATCCTCATCACACCAACAGCCACCTTTTGGGTGTCCTGGTTCACCCAGGTACAGGTTATTAACTCGAGCAGCACTCCCAGCCCAGCACAGGGGATTAAAAACAGAGCTCCTGCTCAAAGTGGAGCTTTTGTGCTCATCCTCAGAGTTTCATGGGAGGCACATTTGTTGTTCCAACACCAACAAACCCTGGGGTGGAGGGAGGGGAAGGGGCAGCTGCAGGTGCACCTGAGGAGGGGTTTCACTGCACATCCAGCTCTGAAAAGTTCCCTGCCAAAACGAGCACAGGGAAAAGAGCAAGGGATGAAGGAGCAGAGGAGGGACCTGCAGGAGGCGGGATCATCTCTGTCATGAGCAGCCGGGCTGGCACTCACAAAGAGCACAGACACCAGCCGGGAACACTAATTCTGGATATTCTGGACCTTTCTGGGTGCAGTTAAAACGCTGCACTTTCTGCTCATGCTTAAAACAGTGACAGAAAAGCAGTGAACAAGTTCCACCTGGGAATGCACCCTGACCCTTCAGCTAGCTGGGTGCTGCAGAGATGAGCAAATATCTAACACAATCCACGCACTTTTAAAGAGAGCTATTATCAGTTAATTCCTCTGCTTTTATGGGGAGTCCCAGCATCTGGCAGAGCCTCCCAGCCCCGTGCCATGCTGAGTTCAGCTCCTCTGGCTGGGCAATCCTGCTTTCTCAAAGGATGCTGCCAAGACCCTGATTCGTGGCAGGGTGAAGCAGCACCAGGGTGGGAATCCTCCTACCCTGCCCACAACCCCACACTCATCCCCAGCCATGCTCAGAGTTTGCTCTGTGTCAGGCCATGGCTATAATTTCGAACAGGGAAAGGTATCAACATCTCAAAACAGTTTAATTATTCTGAGAATGCTTAGCTATTAGCAAAGACAAGAGAGCTCAGGGCTATTTTTCAGCATTAATTTTCCATTTGAAATGAATTCCTTTTGGTTACACTTTTTAAATGTTTCTTTTAATTAGACGCAATTACTTCAGAAGAATTGCTTTTATTTCTAAGCCTGAGATCTCAATGATAAAGCTGTTAACTGGCTGAGCTGAATGCTGTGTATGGCTCATTTAGCTGGTACACTAAAGTATATTGAACTAGGAAATTATACAGTGAATCAGCTATTAATTCATTTTATGATCCTTTCACTCTAACATCCTGAATGAGATCTTTGGGGGAAATTTAGTCACAATACATATAATTGTTCAACTATATATATGCCACTGGTTTACTGCTCTGAGGTTACATTGCAGGGATAATCGGAGTGAACTGTGCAAACAGCATTGACTCCTGACTCCGGTGCTGCGGGGAGCATCCTTGGAGCAGGGAGTGCCTGCAGCTGGGACAAGAAAGCACAGGCCATGGACACATCCCCTGTCCAGAGCTGGGAAAACAACCCTGCAGCTCTGCTGTTTGACAGTCCACACCCCAGCGCTGCTGAAGCAAAACCTGTGCTTTCCTTTCTGGGCCCACTTGTGTCACACAATGTTTGGGGAGAAACACGAATGGTTCAGGTGGTGCTGGCTGAGCAGCAAACTGCTGCAAACCACCTGAGAGCCATGAATGAGGTTTTGTCCAAGGATTCTGTCCAAATCAGTGCATTCCCTCAGATCACAGCTTGCACTTTTCACCCTAGTGGTTAAGTTAAGGAGCTTCTACAGCACCAACTGATCCTGTACAGGCAGGACCAGCCCTGGAATGGAAAAATACAAACGTGGCCAGCACTGGGTGCCCCTCCTGTGTGTCCATGGCAGCACCTCACCCTGCAACTTGCTCCTCCTTTGGGTGTCTGTGTGCCTGATCCTCTGTGTGGGGCTAAAGACTCCCAGTGCAGCCCACGTATCCCACCAGGGAGTAGGAGATGGGCTCTGATGCTTCACCAGCTCCTCAGAGCCTGCCTGGGAAATCCATGCCTGGGCTGAGCCCCTTTGGCTTAGTCTAAAATCTTGTCCATGTCACTGCTGGTTTTCAGGCCTCTGATGGTCTGTGATGCTGATTTGAACTCATCCTCACACGTCAAACTCATCCTCACACAAGAGGCTATTAAAAAGTCTGGTAGCCTAAAAAAACCCCAAGGATTTGGGTTTCAATTTCCAGGAATTTTCCTGCTTGGAACACCTAAATGCCGCCCCCATCCCACAATCAGTGTGGGACCCCAGCAAGAGCACCACATCCAGAAAGGGATTTTCCAGCAGATCACAAGCCCTTCTAGCACTGCAGCAGGCCTTGGATGCATGTTAAGCAGTTGTACATACTGCAGAGTCACCATATGGATATCTTTGTAATTGAAAATGTAATGTAAACCTTGGCATCCAGGGTTGTCTTCTGGAGGAATCATTGTGGAAATGTCATATAATTAATGAATTGCATCAGCTACCAGGGAAAAAGACATTTTAACCATGGGATCATGGGACTTTATTACTCTAGATGGACTAAATCTATATCTTCCAGCACAGATCAGTCCTGACAAAAGTCTGAGGTTGCCAACTGGCCAGGTTTGTTTTTACCAACTTAACTCTCTTATTATTTTAATGAAGTTCAACTGATGCTGCACAGAAGCCAATTCCTCTAAATGCTGCCAATAAATTCAAATAAAGATGTTGTGTGTGAAGATTGGCAGGTGTCTCCCTGCAGATTTTATCAAGCTTCCAAGCAGAGCCCCCACTTCAGCAAAAGCCGTGGCCAAACGCTGCCTGTGGAAAGCAGCAAGGCAATGGAGCTTGGAGCAATTAGCAAAATTGTAATTAGTGCCAGCTCAGCACCTACCAGCGGGGGTGTGCACAGAGAGGGTCCCTTTGGACCTGGGGATGCAGGTTTAGAGTTTGTATCTATGGGAGCATGGGATGAGTCTCCTGCCCTGGGACTTCAGCCACATCACTGTGGATTTGTCCATACTCGAACCTGCACTGTGGCTGTGGCCAGGCTCTGTACAAAACGCAGGATTCGGCAAAACCTCACTCCCTGAGGGGCTCATCCCCTTGTGACTCCAAGCCCACAAGTGCCTGAGCCAGGGCAGAGGAGGGCTCTGGAGCTGGGACAGAGCCAGGCTGCAGGCGGAAGCAATGCAGCTCGTGTTTCCTCTGGCAGGAGGGAAATCAGCCCAGATTTGCTTGGTCTGGGAATTCAGTGGCAAAGTGCCACTGCCACAGCCTGCGTGGGAGGAAGTTGTTGGGTGAGCGCTGGCTGCAGTCTGGGCTTTCCCAAGCACACAGCTCTTGCTCTTCAAAGCATCTACAAGAGGTCAGAGCACTCACACATCCTGCTGGGCTCAGAGAAGAGCTGCCATCCATCCTCGCCCTGCAGCCGGGGAGCAGCCCAGACCCTCATGTGTGAGCCATGTTGTCCTGCCCGCGCCGCTGTGACACCAAAATGTCCCCAAGTCATCTCTGCTGACTTGTATTGCGGTTCCAAGAGACTTGGTACTTAGCTGTTCAAAAGTGTTTGCTTAATCCACGAGTGTTAGTATCCAAAAATGTACTGTCCAGGAAGCAGAACTATCAGGGTTATAACAAAACTATGCATTAGTACAAATTGCTTCAGTTAATTAGCCATATAAATTAATACTAATGTGGTGCTCTTAATTATATTTATCAATTAACAAAACAGCTTTCTTATATTGCCATTTACCATGTTTTCATACATTTTAGCTGGTGACAATTTTCAGTGAAGTTCTTTGAAAATTCAGAAAGGCACCTGTGGTCAAGCACTCCTGCCACTTCCAGGAATCCATCCCAGGCTGGATGGCTATCCCTAAGCTTTTTGTTTTGCACTGTTGTTACATTTACACTTACAAATTCAAGCTAATTTTGGCAACTGAAGCCACTTGAAAAGTGCTTTCCTACTTTAAAAAAATGAAGTTACCTGAATTTTGCACAACTTTTCAGCTGACTGTACAGTCCCCGTACACCTCTGGTGTGACAAAGTCTTTGGCCACTGAATCGCATATTGTCACCACAGGCATGTCCAGCTTATCACCCTTTTCATGAGGCAGAAGGGGTGGGGAAGTGTTCACAGCTTCAGCTGGAAGCTCAACCTGCACTGTGCAGGATCTGCCTGCAGAATCTGCCCAAGCCCTGCCTGCTCTGTACCTGCCAAGGACACGCTCATGGGGATGCTCAGACCATTCAGACCAAACACCTTTTACTCCATAAATCACAGCTGCAAGTTGAGTCAGCCTGGACCAGCTCTTCAGCCTCTGCTCCAGCATCCCAGCTGGAGCTGCACACACACCTGTGCTCTCACAGCTCACACAGTTTGTTTGTGATGTTCCATTTTCCCTCCTCTGCCTCCAGCAGCCCAGTCTCCATCTCCATTGGCACCTTCCCTCTGATTCATGGTGCTGCTTGACTTCATATCAAGCAGAGGATGGATATCTCTTTATCAAGAGAAATAAACCTCTCTCCAAAGGGGAAGGTGAACAGCCTATTGAAACACACAGCCCCGCTCTCCTTTCTTGTATTCCTGCTGCCCAGAAACATACAGCAACAAACGATATGATTCAGTAAAGTTATTGAGTGCCAGGCCTTCACATTTGTCTTCCAGTGACTCTTAAGTCTTCCTTTTCTCTATTGAGTTCCATCTCATTGACTTCTTATAAACACTAATACAGAGCCACAGACCTGCAGACATGCCTGGAATACAACCCACACCTCACAGGCACTGCCAGGGGCTGGGCTGGGCTCAGAAAGTCCAGACCAATGCAACACAACTACTACAGCATTCAAAACCATGAGCCTCCTCCATGCCTCAAACAAAGCCAAGCTTATTCTCTATTTGTCTCCTTTTCATCTGTAAAATCCGGGAACTTGCTCTGCTTTTTGGAATTCTCCTGTTCCTGATTTTTTTCCCTCAAACAGAAGCAGATATTGGTATGTATTCTCTCAATTCCTGAAGTTGTTTTTTTTAGAGAAAACCCCTCCCTGCCCCACATGAACCCAGACAATGAAACCACCAAGCAAGACAACTCACTGCATGACACAGAAATGCTGTTAATGCTAAACCAGGCTCAGAATTCAAAGCGTGCCTCTAATTAATCACCAGATACCCGGCGTCGTTGGGCGGCATCTTCCATCTTGTTTCCCACACAATGGGCTTCCTCCCCTTTTGTAGTCACACATGTTCCTCTTCCTCATGGGCTTGGCGACTTCCAGCCTCCTCACCCACTCTCCTGCCATCCCAGCCTCCCATCCATCCGCTCTGTTGGAATATTAACCCGGGTGGTGAATGGCTTTGCTGACTGATACATAAACAAGTGTCGTGTAGCTACTGGTCTGCCGCAGCACCAGCCCTGTTTACATCTGAATGTTGTCCCCCTCAGGGATTGCTGGGGCAGCAGGGAAATGGACAGGCAGAACTGCCAAGGAAGGGGAGCAAAATGAAGACCTTTCACGCCCTGCTGCTGCACTTACTGCCTCGTCATTCTTGCTGGATGAAATGTCATTGTTGGCTCCTCTTCCTGTGTCCCCTGCAAATTACTGTCCCCCCCTCCTCCCCAGCTGTGCTCCCTTGAGTACATCAGGTAGGGGTTTTTACACTTTAGTATTCATTCTTCTTGCTATTGCTGACTCTGGTGCAGGTTTTTACAGAAAGGACATTAAAACCTGCTCTGCTGGACTAGTTTGCTCTTTGGGTTTGTGCAGTGCACATACCAAGAGAATGAATCCTCTGCTTCCTCCAGACCCAGACCCAGCCCTTGTGCTGGTCGTAGATTGGACTCTAATGAATTTAATCCCAGCTCTCAGCCTTCTTTGGGATCTGATCAGGCAGTGGTGTCCAGGCTGGTCATGGCAGAGGTGGGTCTGAGTTTACCTGTGATCCAGACCTGCCTGGAGGTTTCCTGGGGATCCTGACCCTTGCCTGGCTGCAGGGACAGCCAGCTTGCTCCAAAGCCTTGTGTTTCCCAAATGCAGCCTCGCAGGCTCAAGCACAGGTGGGCACAGCCCTGCTCACAAGCACAAGCACTTTCTCAACCCAACACTGAGGGAAACAGCAGCCTGGCAGGGAAACAGCACTGCTACCTGTGATTTTTCACACCTTCACAACCTACACCAGCTCCCACGCTCTCCTCTACTTTCCAGCCACTCTTTGTGGGATAAAACAGAGAATGTGATAAAACATCTGATGATGCAGGTGGCACCATCTGCTCCCTCACCAGCTGCTGCTACCACTTAACCCTCTTTGCTATGAAATATTAGAAAAACAAGGTGACCACAACAGAAGCAGCTCTCAGGATGGTCCCAGCACAGGAGAGAGCACTTCTCCCGCTAGCAAGTCCTGCAATCTACAGCCACCAATTGTCATTCCTTTCCTATAAGCCAAGTGAGGTTCTGGTGGGATATAAAACTTGACACCAGTGAAATCTAACCAGTTCCCAGAGTGCCCAGTGTGTCTCTATCCACAAATCTATTGCAGAGCTGAACGCCAGGCCTCCAGTATCAATCATGAGACTGCAATGCACAGACTGGAGTGACCACACTGAGGAGCACTTCAGCTTCTGTTCCATGAGTACCCTGAGGAGAGAGAACAGGTCTATTCTCCATGCAGGGTCTGTCAGATTGGTGTGTGGTGTCTGGGCACAGCCTGCTCAGTGCTGTGCTCACCAGCCAGCTCTGCTCCCTCTGCAGCCACCACATAAACCTCGGGGAGTGCATGCAGGAGAAGCTCCTGCAGTGCTTTGGTTTTGCAGACCACAGCTGTGATTTTGTTTCTGGAGAAGAGGATCCAACCCCAGTCTTTAAACTGTGCTCTTTTCTCATCCTTCCTGTCAGTATCCAAGGAATTGTTCAGAGTAACCCATGTAGCACCTAAGCAGAGGTGCCAACATGGCCCATGGTCTCCTTCAGGAGTGCTAATACACCTTTCTATTTAATTAAGGGTCACATCCAGCTGAAATGTATCCTTTACTCTTGTATGAGAAATAGCTCCAGCCAGCCCAGGTCAGAAAGCATCTTCAGCTGTTGCAGTGACAGTTCTGCATGGAGCTCCTGGTGATGCTGTCCCTCTGCAGAAACCTGTGTGAATCGAATCATACTTTACACATCACCTGAATTTGTCATTCCTGTGGAGTCCCGTTGGAGTCAGATTCTACCACAAAAGACCAAGAAATTGAGAACTGAAAGAAAGTATCAAAAAGCTGCTAAAATGGACAGCAAACCAAAGTATTAAAATTTAGGGGTCCAAAGAAGAACTGCACAGGTTCTAAGCATAAAAAAGTTGGTGGTACTGTGGTACCCAAGTGCAGAAACTGAAATGGGTCTTGGGCTTTTCCTGCTGCTTGTATATCCAGGATATTTCATATGGAGGCAGGAATGGTTGAAATAGTGACCAATCATTATTCACATAAGACACTGATGTTATCATGTATCATTTGGTGGTTATTTCAAATATGTCTAGTCTTAAGGGCAGATACAATAATTTCTCAATAGAACAGCAGTGGCTGGACCCTGACAGCCCATCAGGACAGTCATGTGCTTTCCTTTTAACAAAGGAAGGAAGTTGTTGTGTATCTTCTCCTCCTTATTTGCAATTTTTCTTTCCTTTAAAGCAGGCTGGCTTTGATCCCACCTCTGCCAGTATCTCTATTTTGCTGACTCCTCTCCAGGTGTGCTGGAAAGGGAGGCTGAACTACGAAGAGCCCTTGCAGTTAAGTTAGAGCAAACTCGTCAACCAAATTTCAACCATGCAAGCATCTACCAAACCCAAACTGCACTCTGCTACTGCAGCTCACTCAAAGCCAGAACAGAAATATGTTCTAGCAGAGCAAAGCTGGATGTGGTTTATAACTATTTACAGAGCCTTGTACCTTTTGATTATTGGCCACAAACACCAATACTCCAAAATCTGCTGCAAGAGGACACAAACACAATTCAAACTCATTACATCTCACCCAGTGCTCCTTCCACAGCTGTGGCAAGCACAAGTTGCTCATAGAATATGAAGCTAGCAATCCTTCCAGACTCCAGCTCTGCCGCTCAGGGCCTCCTCCCTGAGCCAGAAAGGATCATTTTGTTTAATGGACATGGCTGGCTGTTTCTCCTGTGCATTTGTCTAATTGCATTTGGAAGCTTCCGAAGTGGCCACTGTGGTTATGGAGCTGTGCTGGGATGAGCTCCACCAGCCCCAGCTCAGTCCTTGTGGGGAGGCAGTGTCCCAAATGCCATCCCCCAGCATGCCTGGAACCTTCAGGTCTCTTTCTGGAGGTTAAGAGGGTGCCAGAGCTGCCAGGTCTAGCACAGGAATTGCTTTGCAAGAGCGGTGTGGTGCCTGGACAAAACATTCCCCTTGCTAGGGGTGGAAACGCTGCTCTCCAACAGTTAATCCTGTGCTCCTCACTAACTCTGCAATTCAGGGTGAGGACAGATCAATGGACAGCATGTTTTATCTTTCCTTTAACAAACAGTCCAACCAAAGCTAAAAGATCAGTTACATCCCTAGGCTAGAAAAAAATTGCCTTAGTTTTAAAATAAAGGCACAAAATCACTGCTGAATTTTTATGTTCAAAGGCTTTTCTTTCAGAGGTAAAGTGTAACTAGATAAAAGTGAATAAGCAGACAAATGCCTTTCCTTCTCCCCTCACTGCTAGGCTGTCCCTTGGCAGACTGACTTACAGCTCTGCCTGGCTGGATACTACTACACTCACTTTTAGGGAGTCAGCTTGAAATGGTAGTTTTTAAAAACTCCTGTTCCACTCAAACACGGGGCAGAAAACATAGCAGAGTCCATGTGATGAGATAAAATCTTATCTGTCTAATTGGAGTGCCTTCCTGCAGGCCAGCATGACCCCAAGGCTCAGTCATATTTGCAAGATGTGCTTTTGCCACCAAAACACCTTTAGGGTCTACCTAACAACCATTTTCCATGAGGGAGGAGACTCATTCCACAGGGGTGCTGATCACCTCTGCAGGAGGAGAGCAGAGGCAGGAGAGCACCTGAGTTTACCACCTTTTGCAAACAGCTGCCAAATTCATCACTCAGGAGTTTGCTTGTGTTGTATTATTTAATAATATCTAGAAAATACATTATAGAAGCAGGGTCTTTGCCAGTTCATTTTAATGTTATTGATTATTCTTTAAATCACTTATTGTGATTTTGCTCTGAAGCATTTAGTCTTTGGGCAAAGGTACCAAAAAGCAGCTTCTCAATTTATGGCTGCGATTTTTGCTTCAGCAATTCATAGTCTGAACAACCCCTGCCTTTAGTCTACATGAGTAAAAGCAATTTTTACATGCAAAAATTCCAGGAAATTTGAACTGCTTTTAGAAATTGTCCCTTGCACGTCCCATTCATTGATTAATCCTCCCCTTTTTTGGAGTTTGATTGTGAATTCACCTTATATGAAAAGATGATGGAGGAACCTTGTCAACAATGGGCTTTCCTTCTCTTTTGAAACATTAGCAAGTTATTTAATGGCTTATTGTATTTTCCCTTTTACTCACGAGAACACTATTGAATTTTCTGATGCCAGCACCCAAGCACTTAGAGCCTCACACAGCAGAGCCCATGCCCTAACCACGACCCATTTCTCCTCCTGGAGGACAGTTTTGGCAGGCTACCTGAAAGTATCAAGCTGCTTTCATCAAGAGACCTGGTGACAAAGCAAATTCGTGCCTCTGACAGGCTAGGGCAAAACAAACACTTATGGAAGCCAACAAAAAACTTGATATATAACACAGCCAGGTTGTGGAGTTGCATTACAGGACTGCAGGAGTGACTAGTTTTAAATAACAATCCCTCTTTTCACATCTTCCTGGCTCTCCCCATCTTTAAGGTATTCGCAGTCTTTTTCTGGCTGTTCTGAAGAGTTTTAGCTCCACAAGGGCCAAAGGAAAAGAAGCTTTAAGCTTAAAAGCACTTCTATTTCACACTCCAAGGGCAAGATCTGTGTTCCAAGTGCCTCTGCATTTGCTTCCCGTGCTGGGGAAGGGAGATATCCTCCTGCTGTGGTACTGCAAGGGTAGCCTGGAGCATCTCTGCTCTGCACTGAAGTTTCTCTGAACCAATTTGGGGATGTGTGCCCCAAAACCCAGCACTGAAAACCCCACCTTGACCAGCCCACCACCCTCGGTGTGCCCAAGACACACCAACAGCTCTGGAGGCTCTGGCGCTGCCAGCAGCCTCTCTCAGCTGCTTTGCTTTGTCTGAAGCTCTTTCCCTTCCCCTTGCAGCAGGATGCTCAGGATCAGCCCGTGCTGAGCTGTGGTTTGCTGACAGCTGCACTGGGAATTTCCTTGGTCGCAGCTTTGGGCAGCTCTTTGCAGAAGTTAACAGCACGTGGCTGCTCCCCCAGCCAGCAGCCTCCTGCAGCCTCCTGCAGCGCCTTCCTCAGAGCATCTCTCCCCCATCCCTGTGCTCTGGATGTGAAATCTCATCTTGAGCTGCCTGAACAGACAACTTTAGTGTTATTGCTCCTGTTTGCCATGGTCACACCACTAGCCCCGAGCTGAGCTGCACATCCCTGTGCTCCCCAGCTTCCCCTGCACAGGGGTGCCCACAGTGAGTTCATGCCCAGGAGGTTTTCCAGCTGTGGCAAGGGGAAGAAGGCTCTGGGGTCTGAGCAGAGGGAGGTGGGTCCAATCCCTGTTCTTTCCAGCTCTAGCCCTTTGAGTACCAGGCTAATAAGTAATTCCAGGAACGCTCCCTTCGAGAAATGCACCCCATCCTTGTTCTCTGCCCTGAGTGATGCTCTCAGGGGGAAGTGGGCTTTGTTCCTGGTGGCACCTTTCCCCTAAGTTTTGCTGTGTCAAGCTGAGCTGGCATAACCTAACCCAAGCAGGCCCTGCTGCTGCCCACCATGCACCATGACACACTCTCAGAATGGTCTCTGCTAGACTGAGCCTCGATGATCCCTGCTGTGATATCCCCTCCTAGCATCCTCTCCTGACTGAGCACAAAGCTCCATGGCTCATCTGTTTTGACTGGGGAGTCAAACTGCAAGGCCAGCACTGATGCAACAGCCCCGCCATTGTCCAGACACCCGCGCTGGCTCTTCCCCCTCTCCCCAAAAGCACCTCCTCCCCACTCCCCTGCCCACACACTGCCTCTGGCCCTGCTGTTCTTTGCATGTGTACCCTGAGCATCTCCATCCTGCCTGTTCAATGATTAACTCCTGGAGAGTTGTTAGAGCTGGGAGTTATCCATTCTGCAGTGAATGACCAGGAGGAGAGGAAAATTTTAGCCGTCAGCTTCAGAGAAATGTTCCTATCTCAAGACTGAACTAAACGTTGTCAATTTAAAAACAAAAGGCCAATGGATGCTTTCCTAAGATTAAGAAGGTCCAGGAATCAAACTCAGCTCTGGAAAAAAAGCCCTGTTATGGTCATTCAAACCTCAGTTTTTGGGGCTAAGTCCATCTACACTGAGCATCATACCTTTGGAACACAGCTTCATGGTATGAAAATCAATTCCCAGCACAGGGAAGCTAAGCAGCAATTTCTACTGGTGTTGCTTAGCCAAATTTCTGGCAAGGGCAGGCTCTTGCCACTGCCAAGTATAGAGCACTGCCAGCATTAAATTATTCAGAGTGGTGGGGCCGAAGGGGGGCTTGAGCACCTCTGCAGCATCCCTGTGCCATGGGGAACCCTGCAGCTCCCCAGCAGTAACCTCAGCCCAGGGGCCTCAGCCAGCTTCTCCCAGGTACAAATCATCCCCTGACACTTCATGCCCTCTCCCCAACCCCAGGATTTGGTTCCAGACCTGGGAAGCAGTGCAAAGCAATCAAACAGACATTTCAGAGTCAGAAAAGGTGTCTACAGAGAATGTAAATCTGCAGAGTTGCTGGAGCTCTCTTGCTTCATAAGAACCAGCTCACCATCTTGAGCTGATTCACTCTCCCACTCCTATCTCTGCTAATCTGGGGCTGTTGCCTCTCTAAGCCTCCAGAGAAAAGAGTTAGACAAGACTTCAGATTTGTCCCTGGAGATAATCTCCAGGAACGTTTTTTAATCCCTAGAGCACTTTGCAAAACACCATGAGTGCTGTACCGCGATTACATTGGAGGCGCTAGAATGAAAGGGTGAGGAGGTTTGGGTACTTGGGAAAGTTTAAATATTTTTTCAGTCTCATGTGAGGGGTATGAAGGCAGTTCTGGTGAAGCCAGTGCACTCACAGGGCACAGAGCACTGCCAAAGTTTAAATATTTTTTCGGTCTTGTGCAAGGGGTAAGAAGGCAGTTCTGGTGAAGAAGACAGTGCATTCACAGAGCACTGCCAAGGTTTAAATATTTTTTCAGTCTGGTGCAAGGGGTATCAAGGCAGTTCTGGTGAAGACAGTGCACTCACAGGGCACAGAACACTGCCACAACACAGGAACACTTTCAGTTCCAGGGCAGAGCAGCTTCTTCAGCCAGGGCTCTGCTGCAGGGAGTTCAGCGTCTCTTCTGCCGGGGTAAGGACCTGTTGTGTGCTGCAGGCTGTTTGTGGAGATGGCACCAATCCCTCTGCACAGCATCACACAGGGGGGACACATTTCTGCCAGCCCAGGGACAGAGTGCCCCCAGCTTCTGTGCAAGAGGCAAAACCAGACCTGAGTGATGGGGAGGAGCCTCCCCCTCCCCAGCAAAGCTCTCTGCCAGCTAAATTGCCATGTGGTCATCTCCTTTGTATCCCGTGCCTGCCTCCCGAGAGCAGCTGCCCTGGGAATGGAGCAGTGCAGGCACTGTATTCCATTGGCATTCCTGAGCACAGGCCAGGGCACTGCTCGAATCACGGGTCAATGGGAGCTGCAGGGATCCTCTGCCTCTGGGAAAATATATTCAGGCTAAAAGCAACTTCAAAAAACACATGTTTAACCTGAATTCTTATCTTTTATCCCTTTAAATATCCAAGCGGCCACTTTTGCAAGCCTGAAGCCTGGACTCCAGCTACATTTATTTCCCTCTTTCATCCCAGCTGCAGCTCCTCAGAATTTATCTCTATGGTTAACTTCCCCTTTCATAATATTAGCACAGTTGAAGCACTTGCTTTCCTGTTGCAGGCAGTGATTATATAGCAAATTAACCACAAGCTGTTCAGTCCAAGTCCAGCAGTTGGAAAGATGCTCCTCTGAGTAATGGTTTGTGTAGTTGATGCTTTCATCTGTAATTTGCATTTGTAATAAATGCAGGAATAAAAAATGGGGGCTATATTTTAAAGAATAGCCTGGTATGGCAGGGCAGGCAGGGGAGGGAGAGCCCTCAGGGGTTTGGAGGGCTGCATCCCAGGGCACCACATTCTCCTGCACAGGGAGGGGAAACACATGCACATGCTTCTCCTGCCCAGATCATGGGCTGCCTGCCCAGATTTCACACAAAGAGAAGGGGTACGAGGGATTACAGCACAAGTGTTTGCACTAACAATGGTCCCCCAGCAGTTCTCACCACCAGGCTGCTCACACACACACTGTTTGCAGGGGAGCCCAGCTGGAGCCTTGCGCGCCCTGTGGCCTCCCTGCTCACGATGGGGTACCACATCCCCTCTGCAAGACCCCTGCGGGCTCTGTCCATCGTGCTGGGCAGCAGGGGAGCACCTGAGCCAGCTTTGCCAGGCTCCAGCACCTCCTTTGGGAGATGCCTCTGTTCACCTCACCCACAAATCCCAGGTTTTGGGACACAGCCCCACCATCCCTGGAGACTGAGAGAGAACAGCAGACAGCAGATTACATCCTCCTGCCCACGGGGAGCAGCAGACAGGCAGCCACAAGCAGTTTGCCATCCCCAGGCCTCAGGTGTGCTCAGCCCACGCAGGTGAACATACACAGCCCTGGGGCTGCTCCAGGGCACTGTTCCCACTGCTCAGGACGTGCCACTCCTGCTCTTTGATGAGGTGACCCAAGGGAAGCATCTCTGCTTCCTAGAGAAGACACCAGAGTGAAGGCAAGGTGTCTGCCTGCGACTCTTTCCACAAAAAAATGCTCTCTGTTTAATTAAATAAGAAGGACAGACCAGAAGAGCCAGTTTCTTAATAAGATTTGGTAATATAATTATTTGTTACAATTAGGAACCAACTGAAAAGGTTCCTTGCTAACACTTTGGAGAAGCCCAGCATTTTAAAGTTGATTTGTCTGATGTCAGGGACCAACATTGTCTTTGCTCCTGTGCAGCATCAAGCACATTTTTCAGCACTATACTGAAGTTATTATTAAAAAATCATCAGCACATGCTATGGAGCTACTGAAAATATCTATCAGCCTTCTTAGCTGGGCAACCCCAGAGCACACTGCACAGGACTTGAGCCTCCCCTGTAAAACAAAATTCTCTTCTTGCAGCAAGGCTGAAGTCCAGCCAGCACTGGCACATGCTCTGCCCTCTCCCCTCACCCAGCTGCAGCAGGACAGTTCACAATGCTGACATAGCTCATCCTTCTGACCCCCTCCACAGCCAAACACACTAATCCCCAGGTACAAAGAGTCCTGAAGCTTTTAAAGACTTTCATCTGAGTTGATATGAGCTGAGTTGGGACAGGCTACAAGAAATCAGGAGCAAAGCAGTATTTATGGGCAGGTAGGAGCCACATCCTCCTGCACTGGGAAAGAGGGGTTCTTCATTTTTCAGTTCTCCACCAGATTATCACAGGTAATGCTCCTTCCTCCTGCTCTGCAGCTTCGAGAGGCCTTGTGCTGGGGTGCTCCTGCTTTGCCTGTGGCCTCCACAAGTCAGAGGGCACTAACAGCAAGGAGGTACCTGTGCAGAGGGACAGAAGGGACATGGAAGGGAACTGTCCTGAGAGGCCTCTGGGGGCACCCCTAAAAGAATAAAGGTAAGAGATGGATGAACAGCATATGCACAGCAGGGAAGTTACACACATTGCGCAGAGGGGAGAGGGGGAAAAAGAAGATTGAATCTTCCTGGAGACCAGGGAGATTCTATAAACATAATCAAAATGTAATAGAAACTTTTTGGAAATGCTGTTAGAAGGAGAAAGCATCAATCTTCATGGAACTCCACTCAACAGGCTTTCTCCAGCTAATCAATCACGGTCAAGACATGGGCCGTCCCATCTGTCTGTGCAAGGGACCAGGAGGAGATTGCTAAGTGCCTGGGCTGGAGCTACCAGCTCAGTACCAGGCAATTCATCATGCAGGAAGAGAGGGGGGGAGAAGGGAGAGAAGGAAAATAATGTATAACACTAATAAAGTTTCTCCCCCCTCCTTCATTCCCAACCAATTTTTAGCAGAGGAGCCCAATCCGGAGGGGCTGTGGGTGTGGGGTGGGAAGGGGGATGTGCTCTGGGGAGGACTCTGGTGCAGGATGCACTGCAGAAAACAGAGACAGAGCCATCATCTGTCTGCACACCAGCCCTGGGCACTGCCCACGCTGCCACCCTGGCTGAGGACAGCTGCCCAGGAGCCACTGCACCAGCTGGGCTGGTGTCCCTGCCCCTGGAGAAGACACCACGCCTGGGGACATGCAGAGGAGAGCTCAGGGCAGCCTCACCAGCTGGTGCTGGGAGAAGACGCCAACCCTCTGCCTGCAAAAGCATATATTTTTCCCTAAATGCTGCCATAACATCAGTGGGGGGACCTGAAAATGGAATAAAGAAGAGTGAAGGACTTGCAAGCTGTCCCATCTGCAGCAGAGTGTTTTTGTGTCATACCAACATGTCCATGCTCAGGGTGGGGACTGACACTGCCCTCAGGGAGTCCTGCACTTCACCCACACCCCTGCTGGCTTCGAGCTGTTGTCCCAATCTCACCTGTGCACAAGTCCCTTCTTAGAATAAAAGGCCATTTGAAATAGAAAACCAATAGAAATTTATGCCCTAAACAATTTTTTTTGTCCTGAATTTAATTTAGTGAATTGCCTGGATGCTACAGGTGAAATTCAAAGAGTGACAATAAGTAGGTGAGAGATTTATTTTTTCAGAATATTTATTCTTCCAGAGCTATGATGACCCCACCACCTTCCAGTAAATACAAAAATTCTTCTCTTCCTTCATGGATAAAAATAGATGCCACATAAAGATGCAGCAACACAGAATTTTAGCCTCTACCATATGTGTAAAAATAGTAATGAATTAAGTAGGACCATCTAGTAAATAATGTTGACATCCCTGAGGGTGAGGTTGCTCTGTGGTTAACTCTTACAAGCTGGTCTGTGACCAGTGACAGGAAGACTTAGTTTAACCATTATAATGGATCTCCTTCTGGTGCTAGTCCCATCAGGTGACACTATTTGTCCTCTTCAGTCAAAGTTCACTTCTCCCCTTTTCAGTCCCCCACAATAAAAATGCCAGACCAAAATTTTCCTGGTGTTTGCTCCCATGAGAACACAGTGCAAAACTCTGCTCAGGCTGCAGATACAGCAACACAGAAATTATAAATAGCTCAAAAACTTGAAGTTGCTTAAGACTTAATAATCTATCAGTTATTGTAACCTTAAAGCACTGACACATGATCTGTAGCCACCTCACCAACTCCTAGATGTGCTTTTAAGCACAGATAACCACTGAATCCCTGTGTCCTAAGGTGCTTGTAACCACAGGCAGCAATTTATTAACCCCTTACTGCTGGGGTCTGAACATAAGGCACAGCTCAGCAAAAACCATGCTCAAGAGGCCACCAGCCCATGAAAGAGGTCCATTATTCTTTACTGAATTCAGGTCACGTTTTCCCCCAACCCTCACAATGAAATTTTAGAAGAGCTGCCACCGTCAAGTCCTGCACAAACACAAGGCAGGGATCATTGCTCGAGCCAGAGCTCTCAGAGGGCACACAAGCCTGGAGACTTTCTTCCCTGGCTCTAAGAGCCTAGCAAAAGTCTCTGGGAAAGCAGCTGGCATGGCCAGTTTGGGTGGCAGCATTAGGGACAGGTTTCCTGCACTACAACTCTTCTTTAGCTGATATACCTTGTTCTCAAACCATAACCTCCCTCCCTAATTACCATGAATGTAAATGACCTCTGGTGTAAGGTTTATTATAATGATAATTGAGCTGTGGGTTTTTAATAACAACCTCCTGGATTTTCCACTTGATTTCCTGATTTGCTTTATATTTCCAGGAACACATATAAGGGTCTGAGACTTCACCAGGCTGTTTATATCAAGTCTGACCATGACCTTCACTGGTTCTTCAGGCCAGAGTGTTTTAAATTGTTAGATGCATCCCAGCTTTTGTATTTTCAAGGGGTCCCAGGGATTTTGGCTGTGTGACACGACTGGCACATAGCTGCTGTGGGATGGGGATAGCTGAATCCATTGGCAAACTCAGGTGTTTTACTTTTTATCTCAACATGGGCAGCTAAAGTGCAGATCCCATCCTGATGGAAGGTGGGAATGCATTCAGTGACATGGAGAAACAGGGGAGGAGCTCAATATTGAAAGTCAGGCAACTTCTCACCTCAAAGAAGGCTGGGAGAAGAAAATAAATTGTGTAAACTTCTGGAAGAACTTCAGTACTCAGAGCAGTGGAGAGAGAGTGGAGATGTCCAGGCAGTGGTGGACTTGGGTCTGGATGGAAACTTTCAAGGCAAGAGAGGGAGATCCCCCATTAAGCCCAGTCCAAGCCACACCCACGCAGAGGCATGAAGGTGAAGACTTGTCCTGTTTTTTCAAGAACATAAACAGCCATTTAAACAAAATCGCATCTTGTTTAAAGATTATTCAGTTTAAATGGGAGGTTGTGTTTTCACATTATTGCTAATAAAGAACACCAATAATTAATAAATGTTAACTAGTCCCCAGGGCTTTCCCTTTTTCACATGTTTATTTTTGTGTTATAAATGACATCCATTTTCCACAACTCACTAAACTGGCGGATGAGGAAAAGAGTCCAAAAGAAGAGCCATAATCCTCAAGGGGAAGAGCAAGCTGTTGTTCCAATCAAGATGTATCCTGACAAGTCAAGTTGTTGAAACCCATTAATTAGCACTTTTGGAAACAGTTGCAAAGTTAATTATTCTACTCTGAGATGAAAGAAAGCTAATTTCTGGCATTTGCTTTGACAGTGACATGCGCTAACATTTTTAGAGCTGACATCCCTCAAGATAAATGATGCTCTGAAGTGTGCGTGCAAACATTTTGACTGGGAGCTACTGTGGCGAGCTGACGGCACTGGCACCTCTTACTGCAAATATTTTGCATCTGTTGGGATTGTGATCAAAGTTTGGAGGCTGAGAGGAGGGTGGGGAAACTTTTTCAACTTCAGGGAGGGTGTGGGTGACTGGCTGTGGACGGGAGGCAATAACATTGCGCAGGCAACACAATCTATTCCATCTAGATAACTCCAACAGGGAATGTAAAGCCTTTTAGCTAAGTGTTCTGACAAAAAGAAATCCATTTATATACTCCTGGAATTGCTCTGCTGAAGGATCATCTTCTCTTCATGAGCTGGTAGCAGCAGATGAAACAGAAGATCTCCAAAATGAGGTTCTCTCTTGGTATGATCAGGTGTCAGTATCAGCTCATGTGGGTTTGAAAAGGCAAGATTTGGGATGTGGAAGCTCAGTAAAACTCTTCTGCCAAACCCCAATGTCCTCACTGGGAAGAACATCAGTGTGGTTTGGGATTTAGTCCCAAAAGCCCTTTTGCAATTTTGGGAGCTGCCTTGATCACGTCCTGCATGTACAAGGGCAGTGAGGGGAAGGGTTTATGTGTAAATATAAGTTATTTAAGCCTTGTCTTAAGAATACATTCTGATCCAGGATTGCACCACTCCGATAAAATTCAAGTATATAGCTGAAACCTCACCTTCCTCTTGCAATTTTTAGGGTGTTACAGATCCTCCTTTTTTCACTTCAGTCTTTACATCACTGGCGTGACTCCATGACGGATCCAGGTTGAATTCTAGGACCCTGGGTTTTCAGTTTCAGTCCTCGCCTCTGGAAGTCTGAAGGGTCAGTGTGAGATGAGTGAGGACAGTATCTAAAATGCAGGGGCTGCTTTGCACAGGAGCTGCAATACCCAGAGAACACAAAAAACCAGAGCTGCTCTTTGGAGAATCCCAGGCTGGCAAGCGAGACAGCTGAAAATCTAATCTGAGAAGGTCAAAATCTTCCTGGTGGGTTACAGAAAACTCTGCTCCCCTGAGTCATGCCTGGTTTGGGGCACTCTGGGCTGGGCTGGCAGGGGACCATGCTCTCTGCTCCATCCCCTCCTGTGTGCTCAGCTCAAAGCACTTCCGAGCAATCTTCCTCTAGCAGACAACCCTTAATAAATTATCACCCACTGTATCATCTGGGGGCCAAACCACCGCTTCAGCAACCTGTTGCTCCTCTGATAAGATTCTTCAGAAATAATAAGTGCAGGCAGGTACATGAAGAGAGGGAATTGGTGGTAGAAAAAGTATTTCATTTGCTTTTCAATCAGCATGTGGGGGGAAAAAAATTGAGCTCGGAAGGTGATCTAAAGGACTCCTTAGTTGGTATGCGATTCACACACAGCAGGGCAATCAGGAATGTGGAAACACTGGGTTCAGAGGGCTCGATCCAACGTGGGAGGCAAACACTACCTTTTCCTTCAGGGAGCCAAAAAAATGACGTGTGCTAGCATGCGAGTCCTTGCAGACAGGCTCGCCATGCTGGGGCTGTTTAGTAAGAACAAGACGGGAGAGAACGGAAAATAAATAAATTAAATAAAAAGATTGCTGGGAGCAGCTCTCCACGCTGAGAGGAGCAGGGAGGTGGCAGTCCTGAGCTGAGGCTCGTCCTCCGGCACATCCACGCGCTGCTCTTTGCATATTCCTCCGTCGTACATAACACTTATTGCTGCACAAATTGCAGGGATTATTTTCTCTTAACTGCTAATGGATTTAGAGACTGTAATGGGGGTAGCGCTTGGTAATTCAGTGCCTGAGGGGAAGGTACCTGTATGGGAGATGAACTTTTTTCTGTGGGCACAAAGAATTATGGCAGGAGTACTAGTAAAGAGGGAGATCACTTACCAGTTCCCCACTTTTTTTGTGCTGTGGGAAGTTTAAGAGCTTTGGAGCATTTTTCAGTCAATGTAAGCAAGAGAAGGTTTTTTTCATTTATCAATAAATCAACCATATTCTGTCTCCTTTCACAACATTTGTGACAGAACCAGGGTTCACTTAACAGCTCTAGGAGAAAAGATTTCACTCTATATAGTACAGAAAAATCAAAGATAAAAACAGTTTGCTAATTATGGCTGGTGTTGTGCTGAGTTATGCCCTGAAATGATAACTTTTAAACCCCCTGTCTGATAATTTTCCCCATTTATTTAAGTATGATTTTAATCAGGATATTTATCAGCCTTGCATTAGGGCATTAGTGGTTGATTCATTTAGCAATGCATATATTTATTTACATTTTAGCTTCCAAGTGAGTCATTCTTCTGACTTTGCAGTCAAAGGTTAAACAGTTTGATCCAGCCTGGGGTGGACACAAAATGTGGAATAAACAAGTCCAGGGAAAGTGCAGGCCATGAAAGGCAGGATTAACTCCACGTTTACACCCCTAGCAGGCAACACTCATTCTGTGTTGCAAAACCAGTCTGTACAGTAACACAATTTTTGTACCCCCAGATAAGCAAATTACATATTGCAATTCTCGTGGCAGAGTGAGAAAAGAGAATACATGTGAAATTCGACTGGAAAACCAAAGGCAGGAGAAGGAAATAGTGGTTGGAAGACCTTGGGAATGTGAAGTCAGTCCAGAACATGGAAAGAAAATAAACCCACTTTCAGATATATAGTGATTATTTATGTTCTCAGGCCTCTGAAATCCATGCCCCAGTGTGTGGAGAGCATTCTTGGGGTTTCTTCACATGTTTTGGGCCGTGAGGAGCCGTGTTGGGCCAGCAGCAGTGAGCGCTGACGGGCAGCACGTGTTCGGCCACCTCCATCCCTGCCATGAGATGCCTCCTCCTCCCACGAACACATTTCAACCTCATGTTCAGCTCCATGCTGTCCTCTTGCCCCTCCTCTTCCCAGGTGAGATGCACCCGGGATTTTGTTTAAAAGATGTCAGAGTCCATTTCAGATTCCCTGTGGAGCCTCACGGCAGCTGGAGGGGTTGAACGCCCGAGCGCATTGCGGGGAAGGAGCTCCACACTGCCGTCAGCCCTGCCCTGCTCGCTCTGGGATCTTCCTGTTCAGGTGACAGAGCAGGGAGAGGGCAATGACCATCCAAGGACCACGTTCCCATCGTTTTCTCCTCCACCTGGCACTGTCCTGGCTGATCTGTGTGTTTGGTGCTGGGGATATCGCAGGGCAGAGGCGTGAGCCAAAGTGCTGAGGGTCAGCTCTGCTGAGCGCCTTGCGGCCAGCCCAGGTGAACGGATGACCTAAAAGTTCTTTTGCAGCTGTAATGACTCTGTGATAGCCCTGCTGTCCCCCAAATCTTAGCTTGCTGACAACATGGCTCCTGCAGATTTTGGCTGCAAACTAATGGGTGCTCTCTGTAAGAGAAGTGGGAATCAAACTGGAGCTGTGCAGGTGGGAAAGGCGAATGGGACTCCTGAGCTCCTGCCTGGCACTGCTATATCATGATGATAATGATTCCCTTTGGGAATACATCAAGGGCTATTTATCAATGTTTGCTGAGCACTTTGGGAGCCTTGAAGAAGGTGCTCTGAGGCTTGTGATAAATGGCCTTCCTCACACTGGGATGTGGTGTCAAACATGCTCCTGTTCTGAAGTTCTAGAAGTAAACCTCAGTAGTCTGTTAATTTGGAATAGATTTTTTACTTGATATATGCATATATTCCTCAATATAGTTGCAGTAATTAACTATTAGCTAATATGTATATCTTTTTTCTCCCTGTCTAATTTATTTCTAATTAACATAGATAAAGGATTGTATTCCTTATTAGTGCAGATGGTTACTTATTTCTACTTGTATAATAACAGTCATGTCCTGGCTTTGATCTGGATCCTGCTCTGTTGGATAAAAGATAAAGAGGTAAAGCTCAGAGAAACACAAGTCCCTCTCACTTTTCTCCTGTGCACATAATTCAGTGCTTTGGAGTGATAGCTTTTGTGTTAAAATCACCTTTTTGGGATGTGTGTGACTGAGCAGAACCTGCCCTGATTGAAGAATCGTAGAATGGTTTGGGTTGGAAGGGACCTTAAAGCTCACCTGGTTCTAATTCCCTGCCCTGGACATGGACACCTTCCACTAGCCCAGAAATGGTTTCTGTGGCCCATCCTCTCTGCTTGCTGGGGAGGTTGTAACCAGCCAAGAAAATGAGGGTTCCTTGGGCCTGGCCCCTCCAGGCGTTTATCAGCCTCGCCGGGCAGGTAGAAGGGTCAAGTCTTGCCCAGAAGGGATTGCAGATTATTTCCTTAGGAAGGCTGTTTCCATCCCTTTGGGAGACCTGTCACTTCTCCACGTTGGGGCATGAGCCCAGCCGCAGGGATGAGCTCTGGCTGCTGATGGGGGCAGCCAGGCAGCTCCATGTGCTGTTCCCTCCCTCAGACCCACAGCAGGGAGTGGCCACAACTGTCAGTGGATGAAAAAATTCCAAATGAGAGAAATTACCCAAGGAATCTGGAGTGGCCACATGCATGATACTGGGCTGGGAACCTGATAGTGGCATCAAGAGGGACTGATTTCAGCAGACACAATGGATGCACTGAGGTGTGAATCAGGAATAACCTCCCCAGTATGAAGGGGAAATCAGTACCAGGCAACACTGGAACTGATGTGCTGAGTGACAGACGTCCCTTGCCTTCGGTCCTCTCTTTAAAGATCATTTTGCATTATATTGCAACTCCTTTCACAAGGGGAAAAAGAAAAGGCCTCCCTGATTTTCTTGAAGGGACTCAGAGATAAAGACTGATCACATTACGCAGTAATTGGACCTTCATATCTATAATTGCATTGATTTCTCCTAAGTTTCAGGCATTGACTCTGGTGAGTGAGAGAGCATTGCAGCAGGGTACGGCTGCCAAGAATCCTCCTGCATTTGGGAGGTGTCAGGCTGGGAGGCTCACCGTAGTTTGGTAACTGGCATTGCAAATTGCTTTATGAACAGTTTAATGCATTTAAGAGGGTAATAATTTCAGACCCTACCATACAATTTGTTGCAGTTGTGCAGAAGCGTATCTAAAAACTTCCAGGGTGAAGGGAGGCAGGGGAAGGAGGGGAAAGAAGAAAGGAGAGTGAAGGGAGGGAGGCATTGCAAGGGGGTGGAAAACCTAATTGTTTTAATCATGCTTGATATTACACTGTGAAATTATAATTAACTTAAGAAGTCAGTCAAAACCAGTTAATAACTGTGGTGCAACGTGGCTGGTTTGAAGTGCTGCGTGGAGGGGAGAGGAGCCGACGGCAGCAGAGCTGCTGGGCTTGACCCTCTCAGGCTGAAGGAGTGCGAGGGCCCCCCGGGCAGCTCTGCAGAGGCTCTGCACAGGCAGGACCAGCACACACAGCATCAGCAAAGCTGCCATCACAAGTACTTAGTCCCTCCAACACTCCTGATGGTGGACTAGGGAGCCCTCTCCAAAGCAGGATCATTAGCAAGCTTCCCAGCACATGGATAGGAGAAACTGAGGCAGAGAGAGAAAAAATGATTTATGACATGTCAGCAGACCACTTCCAGAGCCGGGGAAAGAGAGGGCAGCTGACAGGAGGAAGAATCAGGCCTGCCTTTCAGCCTGTGCTTATATGGTACTTAAGCAGGAGCCTCTGGAGAGTACTCGGTTTGTTCTTTCAACATCCCTTTTCTTTTGCTCACAGGAGGGTAAATCTTTTCCAGCGATTCTATTGCAGCCAGAAGAAATGCAGCCCTTGAAATGACTTGCACATATGGGCAAATCTCAATCTTCTTCAGCCACGTAGCTTTATTAAAATATCTGGGAATATGGGCAAGTGGGAACAGAGTTAGGGCTGTGCAGCCTTCATTGGCTGTGTGCTGTGAGTGCATAGGTGTAACAAGGGTTAATGAGCAAGCAGGCTGGGATAACAAGAGTGTCCTGATGGTATTAATATCCCAAAACACATATATAGATGTGGATAGTGCTGAACCCTGCGGGAGGCTGATAGTGATAAGGGCAGTGACACTGCAACCAGCTACGAGGACTGTAGCAGAAATATTTGCCACTGGAAGATGCACTTGGGGAAGCTCTGTGCGTGTGTGCTGGATATTGCTGTCACTGGCTGCTGTAGCAGGGCAGCAGTGCTGATATTTACAGTCTGGAGGATATATTGGGAGTGCTGGGTGGTGGCTAGATATCAGCGTGGACAGAAAAACAGGAGAGGGAGGAATGAGAGCCGAGTGTGGGAACAGGTCTGAAATCTCTTCTTAGGAGATGTGCGTTGAATGCCTGCAGCTGATTTGTGGGCAGCTTTTGCCACACAGTGCTGTGGAGGAGGGAGAGATGTTCCGGAATGGGAGCAGCTCTGCAAGTTTTGGGTATTTCCTGCCGCCAGGTCAGGTGAAATGGAGCATCCAGGGAGCTGGGGGTTCAGTGAGTGTCCCTGTCCCTTCAGACCATGGGCTTTGGCCAGGGACAGGCATCAGAGCAGCACAGCTGGGGACAGGACTGTGTCCTGCCAGTCCTGCTCCTTATTGCAAGCTTGTAGGGAGGGGATGAGGATCTTGTGGCCATAACCTGTGCAAATATGGCACCAACACAACTCATGGTGCTCTGGGTGGACATTCAGATCAACTTTACTCATATTGGACTTCAATGCCTCTCCTGGAGGTGCAGCCCTGAGGGACTGGAATGAATGGGCAGGCTGGGCTGAGCTGGCTCAGTGCTCTCCAGGCACCCTAAATCCATCTTTCCCGCTAATCTCAAACCCAGGAACAGAACGTTGGCTCACAGGATCTTCTCGGTGACAAGCAGTCCCTGCTCTCGTCCATTCCTCTGTGATCAGTGTCAGTGGTTCAGGGGCTCTGTGACCACTGCAGGCATGGAACCAGCCCCAGCAGGGCAGTCCTGCAGCAGGGCCAGGAGACTGACAAAACCAGGCAGTTTTGGATGAAGCAGGGGCAATTCCACGGCCAAAGCACCTGGCCCTGATTTTACCAGCCATGGCTCCTGCTCTGGGGCACCCATGGAGTGAAAGCACTCTCTGACAGGTGGACAAGGGTCTTCAGACTGTGTTAAGGGCATGTTCTGTCTCCCTGGAACATCTACAGCATGCTTTGGCCTTGCTGCTCAGCTGCTGGAGAGGAGGGGAGTGGATTGTTTTGTGTTATGCATTTGTTGTCACCTTTGGAAAATACTACAAGATATAGCTAATCTATTAACTTAGAAAATACTAACAACTGGAAACTTCCTTGGGAGTTATCTGTCTGTCCACCTCCATCCTATAATTTCTTTGGTTAGGAACTACTGGTAGAACAACCTGACTGAAACCAAAAGCCCTAAAAACATTAAAGGGTTTCTTCCTCACCCAGTCTTCTTTTTTTAAAAAATTTTATTCACCATCAGTATTTCTGTGACAACTCAGCCCCAGCAGCCCCAGGGGACAGGACAGAGAGACGAGGAGTGGAAGTGCCCTTTGACTAAGCGGGCATTAAATGTTGGCTAACAACCGAGAGACACCGTGAGACTGGAGGGGGGGGGGAAGTTAAAAAGAAAGAAAGAAGAGCTTTTCAATATGAGCATTCATGTAGTTTTGACAGGAGCAATTTATCATGGCTATGAAAGGCGGCTCTGCCTCCAGCGCTGAAAGACAGCCTGGTTAAACTTTTACCTGCCCCTCTGAAAAGGGAGCAGTGCCGCAGCCGGGAGGGGACTGCTCCCCGCTCCGGTGATGCATCTTTCCATGGGGCTGGGGGAGGGAGGGGAGGTGGTTCCCGAACAGCTTGTGCCCATCTGTTCTGCACAGAAAGAAGCCCTGACAAGGCAGGGGGAGGGAGCGTGTGAGCCAGCGAGCTGGGGGCTCCCGGGTGCCCGCGTTTCGTTGGGAATTTGGTGATGGGATGGGGGCAAGGCTGGGAGCTGCCTCCCAGGAGATGCTGCAAATTAAAACTGAGCATCTCACCACCCCCTCAGCTGCCTTGGAAGTGTGGGAGCCCATGGGGCAATGCTCCCAAGCTGGACCGCGAGGGGACCTGACATTTTGGGATGTGCACGGTGGGTGGGCAGCAGTGCAGGGGGGGAGCTGAAAGCACAGTGCAGGACACAGCAAGAGGTGGTGTTGGCATCCCTAGAAGGTGTTTGCAAGAAACAGGAGAGATTATGATGAGAAAAAACCACAAAAACATCCCCCAACAATACTCAGCTGAGATATTCTTCTGTGCCAGGGTCTGTCATGGGGAAAGGTGTTGGTTCTGCACCAGCTCATGGCCCAGGCTGGCCAGGATCCTGTGCATACACTGCTTTTTGCCACACTCCTATGTGGATTGACAATGGCCTGAAACAACAATTTTCTGCTGAGAATAATGATCCATCTAAATTAAAGCATTCCACCACAAAGAGTGGATTTAATTGAAATTTGCAATGGAATGGTTAGCAACTTCCACAGCCATGCTTTTCCCCCAATAACTAGGTGGTATTAGGCTAAATTGTACTGTATTTTCAGTATTTTACATGCTAAGATTATGCTATTAAAGTGGCTGTATTTTACATTGTGTGAAAGAAGCCAACCAATATAATAATAAAACTTTTTTTTACCCATCAGAAGGTTCAGGATTTCCCATTTCCCCCATCCCTTGATGAAGATAGGGTGACATTTCAAAATCTCAGATGAGCAGCCGCATCTGACTTTTCCCTGCTTGTGTATCCATCAGTACGAGTGGTACAATTTGTATTATCAAAAAGAGGAATGTGCTAAAATATTTCCCATGTTTCAGGACAAAATCCAGCAGTGCTGTAACACCCAAACAAAATCCAGCCATCCCTGTTTGAAAGGGAAACGATTCCCTGCGTGTGACATGGCACACTGAGTTGCCAGTGATGTGGAGTCACACACCAAAGAGCTGAACTCACCCATCTTCCACCATTTCAAATTTAAGCTTCTTTTTAAAGCCAGCAATCTGATTTCTCTCTAGACATACGAGGGAAAGAGGGAGAAACAACTTTGAGACAGCTCAAAGAAACACAAATTGTTGTAAGGATTATTCTGAGAGCCCTCATGCCATGGACAGTGACTGCATAGAACTGGAAGCAGAAGGGGCATTAAGTGTACAGATATTCCCACCAGGCTTTTCATGTCATTAATTGGTGATCTTCCGACTCTGAAATAACATTTTTCCCCCTCACATTTCTTATTTCATTATCCCCAGTTCAATACACATCAGTGCAGGATGAGGCAAACTAGTTAGATATATCAGGAATTATTTAAATTAGGGAGAGATGTATGGGTAGTTAAATACTCGGTCTTCTATTCTACCCTAATTACATATCAAATTACACTCAAATTATACCCAAAAATAGATGTAGAGAGGTAGTCCTGAAATCTCCGGGAGATATCAGTGGGAGAAAGGTGAAATGAAGCAGGTGTTGCAAGTAGATCTGAACTAACACAATATGAAAACCGTGCAGGACCATCATTTTCCATTGTGTCCTGTTATTACCAACATTTGCTTAAAATTTCTTTACAAACAAGACCCGATAATGAATGAGCATTCTCCGGGCCTGGAGGAAGCAGTTTATTTTACTAATGCAAGAGAATTTTGCTCTTGATTTTAATGCTGTTCTGATTCTCATTTGTCTTTGTGACAAGAAGAGTGTTCCGGTAATGGAGCAGGTTTGTCACACTGTCCAGCCACAGGGGAGGTGGTGGGATGGTGCCTCTTGAACCGGAAAGAGCTGAGGCTGCTGTCATGGAAGTGGATGTGGCTTTCACAGCAATATTGTAAATATGCACTGTCCCTGGCACAGCACACAGGTTAAGCTAAGCTGTTGCTACGCCCATGCCCTGATTTACTCGGTAAAATGGTTTTCAATACGCTTAAACTGCTTCCTAGAGGATTACAAAATGAACTGAGCTCTGAAAATATTGCCCAGCCTGGAATTTCTTCTTTGAAATCCTCTCTAGATGGTGGACAAATGCAGGAGGTCTGCACAGCAGCACAGCACCAGCAGGTTTGGAGAGCCCATGGCCATATCCCCACTGCCCAGAAGGGTTGAGTGTCCTCAGTTCTCTGGGAAAGGACACGACAGTGACAGCTAAAGATGTCCCTGCAGCCAACAGTTGTACCTGGCCCAGGTCCTGGCTCTTTACCTGCAGGCTCAGTTGAGACACCCACCCACGTCTCAGCTGGAGAGACATTTCTGGCATCAGCTTTGGAAAAAGCAGCAGATGGTCCCTGGAACCAGGTGTCTATCCAGGAGAAATGAGCAGCAAACTCTACAGCTGAGGGGAACATCATCATTCTGTTCCTTCTGTAAGAGGAAAAACCTTCTGC
Organism: Acanthiza pusilla; assembly: GCA_036630365.1. Classification (NCBI taxonomy): domain Eukaryota; kingdom Metazoa; phylum Chordata; class Aves; order Passeriformes; family Acanthizidae; genus Acanthiza; species Acanthiza pusilla. Next base: position 7,036,174 of record JAXCHO010000050.1, on the reverse strand, counting down.
AACCTGAAATAAAAACCCAAACAGCCCCCAAACCTGCCAGCATATTTATGGCCTTTGCAGAGCTCAGCATCCAACATCCCCACTGCCGTGATTTAAGAATATCTCAGTGCTGGGGAGCAGTACCAACAGGTCTGTGAGAGAGAGGAGCCGATTCTCACCTCCAGTCTGAGCTGTCCCTCCCCATCAGCTGCTGCTGGAGAGACACAGGAAAATACATCATAAACAGGAGGGTGCTCCCCACCTCTTTATTGCTTCTGGATCCAGCACTGGGAGGAAGCTGAGAGTGGCCTATAAATAGCAGCTGCTCTTCCCTTGGCGGGGGCTCCAGGCAGAGCTCAGCACACGGTGGAACATGTCACAGACACTGATTTGCCACCCTGACAGCAGCACAGGCTGGATCCTGGGTGCTGATAGAGCCCACAGCTGTGGGCTGCAGGGCGTTCCTCTGGAGCATTAACAGATGCAGCATTGGTTTTAGACTGCACAAATGTCTGCTGAGAGCAACAGAGGCAGAACTGACAGTGTGGCATGCAGGAAAGGACTGCAGGACCTTTGGTGATACCTTCCAGGTTATTTTCTGTGGTTCTGTGAGTCTGTTCAGAATGCAGCCATTAATTAGGTTCAGTGCCAGACTCTGAGGAATAGGTGGTGAGGGAGCAGCCTAGGCACTGAGATGCAAAGCTGCACTCTGGAGTGAAGACTCACTAGTGCAGATTTAAAAAGAAGACTTTTTTCCATGAAGGAGCCAAAATCCCATTTATGAAGCCATGTAGACAGCAAGGCTCAAGTCCTCCAGGGCATCAGACTCTGTGTGAGAATGATATCCAAAATCAAGGCAGCTGATTACTTAGAAATATTCAGGAAGGAGAGCTGATGTTAACATTGCTGAGGCTGATTCAGAGCTGGAAGCACTCTGGATCTTCCTGAATCTGTTTTTCCTTCAACTGTGTAAGCACTCAGAGAGATCAGCCCATTTGGTGATGGACCATGACCTGCCCTCCCTGGAAGCTCCTCAGGGAAGCCAGAGAGGAGGTCACAGTGAGCTGAAGTCCTCTACCCCACACTGCCCCTGAAAAGAGAGCAGCAGAAAGGACACAGATACTTAAAGCAATCTAGAAAACCCATGCCCTATTTCCAGCATTTCTTTCATAGGATAATTGCCACTAATCAGAAGTAAACATGCATACATATATTTATACATTCCTATGCAAATTATATATTTACATGGAACTGACGGACTTCGACATCACAATTTTTCATGTCATTATGGAGCAGCTTAGTTAGCAAATGCTAATAAATATTTGGCTTTTGCAAATGAAACATTTTTTATGCGCTGCACCAACAGGCAGGGTAAGAAATGCCTGCTGGCAGGAAACGTGCCTTGCCTTGGCTTTTTAATCTGGCTCCCGTTGGGCTCTGCTGTTGTGTGGGTGTAGGACAAGCAGCAGTGGTGTGGTGTAGATATTCTGATCAAATCCAGGTTTATTGGTGGCTCCAGTCTGCACTAACATGAAAAAGATCACAGTTGCACGAACTTATTGATGGGCAGAGCAGTCGCCTTGGACACTCTAGCACATACAAATATGACCCTGAAATTGGACTGATCAGCTGTGTTGCTCTTCTCTGGGTGGCAAGGTCTGAAATGAGCACAGTGAGGTCATATTTCTCTCTGCGTCTTTTTGTTTGTTTATTTTGCACATGGCTCCTGCTCTGTCTGCAGCAGCTTGTGGCTTGACATTTGAAATTCAACCTCTAAGTGGCAATGGCTGGGTTGATTGGATACTTAGGTCACATATGACAGCCTTATTTTCTTGTTGGACACACTTGGCTTCTAGAATTAGAGGCTTGCTTGTTCCACATGGTTCCATTTTTATTTTTAGCATTTGCCAATAAAATTTTAGGATGGGAGCTCCAGCTTTCATTGTGTTTGTACAGTGCCCAGCAAAATATCCTAATAATGCCAGACTAATTTTTTGTAATCTAATACTAAAGGAAAGCAGCTAATATATTGGTTCCTTGTATTTTACAATACCTGATTAAGAAGAAAAGGGATGTGAATTCAAGTTGTAGCAGATTTGTTTAAAATATAAATTTTTAATAAAAAAGCATTTTCTTTCCTAATAGAGTGTTTTTCTAGCTCCTGCTATTTGTCCCTCTGCTGTGTCTGTCTTTCTCACACTAAGCAGCAGCAGGATCTGGACATGTGTACCATATCCTGACATTTCAGGCCTGGCTTTTCACACTGATGTCCCTTTGCACACCACAGAGGCACTGCTCCAGAGGGGGAGAAAAAAAAATCTATTTGCATCCAATCGACTGAGCTCTTTAAGTGCTGAAACTAGTAGACCAAATGAGTTTATTAGATTATCATTGCGGAAGTTAATAAAGAATTAATTTCTCTTCATGTGACATCCAAAGGCAGTTATTTCAGTGGCCTGTCCATTTACACAAAGCCAAGTATTTGTCAAGTGTCAAACTCAATTCCCATGACCCAGGCCTCCTCAATAATTCTGGATTAGGAATACCCTTAAATGACATTACAAAAATTTTATTCCAAGATGCATTGAGCTCCTGGGACTACTCAGGAATTTCAGGTTAGTGAAGGTTATGTAGTCAGCAAAAGCTTGTTGGATATAAGATCTGGAATGGAAGGATATGGTGTGCGATGTTTTTGTGACAGTGGAAAACAGCACGAAAGAAAGAAGCAGCCGATTTCCAAAAGGGGATCTTCTATTCTCTTTCTGTCCCCTGGAAATAATGCAAAGAGGGTTTATCTGCATTGCAAAATAAGTGGCCAGTGTGATCTCCAGCACATGAAATTCTGCAGTGCTGCTGTAGAAAGAACAGCGTGGGTGCCATGAGGGGGAGGAGGAGGGGGCAGAATTGAGCCATCACTTGCTGCTCTGGGAATTCAGTGCTATAAAACATCTTCATTCAGAGAAGGAGTCAAGCGTTTTGCACATTCCCAACTACCAAGTCAGACGTAACATCAAAGAGAGAGGAATCTCTTTTATGTTTCCCTGTTCTCATTAGATTTAGACTAGAGATAAACTAAACAGAGACTAGTTACAGGGATAGTCTGGATATAAGGATAATCAGAAGGTGGGGTGGAAGATATCCCAATAGATAGACTAGACACAAGGAAGTGATTTTTTCCACTGAGCTTGGTGGAACACTGGAACAGATTTCCCAGAGAGGCTGTGGATGGCCCATCCCTGGGAACATTCAAGGTCCGGCTGAATGGTGCCCTGAGCAGCCTGCTCTGCTGGGAGAAGTTGCTGCTCACTGCAGGTGGGTTGGCCTAGGTGACCCTTAAATGTCCCTTCCAAGCCAAACTCTTCTATAATTCTGTGATTACCTGTGATGAACAGGTACATAAAGCATGCAGGGTGGACACACAGCCTTCTGTCATTCCTCTAAAAGGGACATGGTGTAGCATGGGACATAGACATGGATTCTAGGTGAAGGATGATAAAAAGAAAAAAACCCCTCCATTTGCATCAATCGAGCCATCAGAAAAAGAGAATCCTTGTGCATACATTGACTTTATTGTATTTCAAGGTTATATGAAAATGGAAAGCTAGACGGTAATCAGTAGGAAGAGGTGCTGAGCACTGGACCCCTTCGGTTGGGATAATGCACCTTTAAAATGTAAACAGACAGTCTCAAGCATTGTTTTAATCATTAGTAATTTTTCGTTTGAAGGAGTCACTCCATCATCTCTACAAATGAATTTCCCTCCCTCCCCTCCATCTCCTCCACTTCTCCTTATTGCCAGGACATTGCGAGTGCTTCCACCCAACCTTCTGATTAACGCTGGAATAAATCTGCCTGAGAGTTGGGGTGCAGGACCTTCAGCTGGAAATCTCTCCCTGCAAGTTTCTGTCAGTGGGGAAAACAAGCACCTGATAGTTTATTTCTTCTAATTCCACAGCTGTGTCTTCTTCAGTGATGTGTAGATGGCTGTGAGCAGAGCTTGGGAACAAGGGTGGGCATTTCCCATCCCTGTTCTTGGGAAATAACTGTCTAATAACTCACTGCCCAGCAAGGATTTTGTTGCTCTGAGAGTGAGACCTGGGCTCATCTCACCTACCCTTATGGTCTGAAAAATGTTGAGAGTGTAATGTTTTTTACTGCTGAGAAGTGAAGTGACTAATCCAAACTTACAGTCTAGACTTCCTCAGCTGCCCTGGGAAAAATGCAAGCTTCTCCACAAACTGATTCATCTGCCCTAAAATTCTTGCCCCAGACAGAAAGCATGAATCCTCCTTCAGAGGTGCCCATTTCTGATCCTGATTACAGAAGAAACTGGAGCTACCAACTTAGACAAGGTGCCCAGCCTGGACATGTTGTGTGGGGTGAGTTGATCCTGCTCAAAGGAGCTTGGCCATGTGAGTAAGACTGACCTAAATCCTCCTTGTCAAAAACTTGGTCTTATTGTCACACAACAGTCTTAAGTGAAACCAAAAAGGAAAGAAAACTCAGACATGACATTCATAAACATTTGAAACAAATACTTAAGTGGCCACTCAAATATCATTATTAATTAGTGCTTGGCTTGCTGTAGGTTTGTGATTAAAACTAAGTGTGTGCTTGATTGCTTTGATGAACTGGGATGGACAACAGCATTTCTTACCACCTTCAAAGTTGTACAAAGCTGTGTGAGTACCTGAGATCCATAGGTTGCCTTTCTCCCAGTGGAGAGGACTTCTGGGTTGTTTAAGATTGTTTGAAAAAGTCAGTGTTAGGAGCTTTAATGCCATCTGTTATTTAAAATTATTCAAAATCTGGACAGACTGGCATTCTCAAGATTTTCTGTACAAAAAAAAATCTACTTGATTTCTGTGCACAGGAATTGTGATGGCCACAGTTTCTCCAAAATAAGTCTGAAAAAGGTACTTATTTGAATGAGGAACTCTTGTACCTGTGGGGGTGGTTACCCACAGGGTCTGAGGCACATGAACTGCAGTTTGTTCTGCCTGTGACAGCTCACCAACAGGACTAAAGAAACAGCAAACTAGAGACGGCTCCAGCATTTGACCTCTGCTGGGGATCTCCAGCACCTCTTCCTCCCTCTTGTCCCCTCTCCTGCCCACATTAGCCAGAGTGGGTAACATGAAATGAAAACACACACACTCCCTGCAGTGGAAGGCAGAGCAAAGCTAATTTCCCATCAATAAATATTTCTCATTCAAGTATCTTTGAAGTGAGAAAGTGGATGACATAAAATGAGACAGGATGACACGAACTGTTGTGATATGAACTGTTTTGACACTTTCTGAATCTTCTTGTTGGAATTGTTGCACCTTCAAAATTTAGCCTGTTCATATGATGATGTACACCTCAAATCTCCCTCCCCCAGGTTAAATCCCAGGCTGTGAACCCTTTGGCACCCCCTGAGCACCCCCTGAGCTTCATTCTTGGTGCTTGTGACCCGAGCACGGCGGGTCATCCACGGAGAGGAGGGAGATGGATGCCCAAGGAGTGTTTCTGCCGCGCCCTTGTCCTTGGCAGAGCCCCTGGGCTGAGTGATGAAAGGTTTGCACGGCAGCTGGACTTGGGTCGAGGTTACTGAGCTCAGCTCTGTGTCCCAGAGTGACATCACAGTGACACAAGGGCCAGGGTGAGGGCACACAGGCGATATGGAAACAAGGGCTGGGCATGAGGAAAAGGGTTTGGAACGGCAATGCTTCCCTTTCTATGGCTGATTGTCACTGGAAATGCAACTCTTCTGGAGGCACATATTTCCGAGACAGAAGTAGGGATCCGCGGTATAACCTTTTCCTTTCTCTCAGGAGAGTCTCAAGAGGTGACTTTGATTTAGAGCTTGGCCAGCCTCCTCCTATTGAAAGTCCTTAAATAATCTGCATTTCCTTCTTTTCTTAGCAGAAACCTTCTTGTCTTTCGATAGCTGACAAAGATGTGCAGCCAGCACAAATTCTGAAATTCCTCCCAGCCAGAAGCCTCCAGTGTAAAAGTGTGGCTTGGAGCCTTGGGGCTGGGGATTAGCCTCAGGGTTTGCTTTGTTGCTCCTAAAGCCCAGGTAGAACCTGGGCAATAATTCTGGGCAGTGCTTGCGAGGGCATTTGCATTGCCCACTAATGGTCACTGTGAGGTTCAGGAGCAGGGCTTTCCCGTCAGGCTGGAGCATCTAAAATCCCTATCTGGATAACCAGAGACAAAACTGCTTCCACAAGAGTTCATTTTTTGCTTATTTTTTTTTCCTTTTCATGCTGCTTGCTGCTGGATTTGAGCACTGTGTCCCTTGTCACCCTCCTCCACCCTCCTGGCGTGGCAGCAGGGAGGGGGTGAGCTGTCAGGAGAGTGATGCACGTGGGACAAGGAGGGGCAGATGGTGTTCCCAAGCCATAGCGGTGGCTGACACAGCTGGGGAGAGGTTAAACTTTAACCAGCTGGGCTCAAACCCTTCCCAGCTCCAGCGAGCGCCTGCAGTGCCAGAGCGGAGCTCGAGCAAGAAAGACACTGAGCTGCTGGATGGTGTGAGGGTGAGAACAAGAAGGAGATGCTTTTCCACATCTCTCCCCCTCTCCTGCTGGGATGTTGCCTGGTAGGACAGCGGGAGCCCCCGGGAGGGTTTCTGCTCCGTCCTGCCTGCCTGGGTGTGTCTTGGTGCAGAGCTTCCTTGGAGAATGGCTTTGTGCCCCTCTCCTTTCTCTCCCTCCTGTCTCTGGAAGCTGCAGGACCCTGATGAATGACTCCCATATCCTGATCAAAAAGTCTCCTTAACAGTTTTAGTGTGTTTGTGTCCCCCTAGTTAAGATAAATTAGACAGGCTAATGAGACTGATTAGTCTTTAGCTGCGACCCTTGGCCTTTAGGATGTACTTTGAGCTAATAGAGAGAATGGGGATTATAGGCTGTGATAATGTGCTTGTGTTGGCCTTTTAAAGGAAAACACATTTATTGCTACTTAGAGGAAATTGATCTAACTGTGCTGGAAGCATTTCTATGGACTGAATATGGAATTTTTATTAAGTAGGTGACTCAGGTTCAGCCAAGATTGCCAGGTTGGAAATGGGCAGGAGATATTTTAGGAAGATTCCACCTGCTGGCTGCTTCTGCAATTGATAACAAGTTTCACTCATCCCAACTGTGCTCTGCTGCTCTGCGTGTCAGCTGTGGAGCTCTAGGAACTCGGTCTGCAATCCCCGAGTCTCCTGGCTCAGGCCCAAGCTAACAAATCATCAAAGACAACCAGTTGTGTTTGCATGTTTACTGAGGGTTCAGCTCTTTGATTCCCCTCTCAGTCTGCAAAGCCAAATGGTTCCCCGAGTTAGTGGGATCCCGAGGCAAACAATGAACCATCACACAGCCAGTTCAGAGCACAGCAGGGTGCTCAGGGGTCCAATCCTGCCCTCAGAATGAGGTTTGATTCCATAACATAAAGCCTCACATTTTCTGCTTCATGCACAATAGGAGGAGTTGTGTCCCTGAAAGTTTTCTCTGATCATATCAGCTGGACTTATAAAATATTCTTCCTGTAAATGCTTATGGGCTCATGCTCTGGGTGGGTCTGTTCCTCCCTTCCAATACATTTGGAGGGTTTAACTGGTTTCCAGCGAGCTTTGACCAAGTACTGCTCCCACATCCCCTCTGACAAGTCCCCAGGTTTGGTTTGGGTGGGAGAAATTGTAAAACACTTTGTGCAGCCTCACTGAGGAGGATGCAAAATGCTGCTGCACCCCCACAGTGGTGTTCTGGAGAGTGGGAACAGCAGGGAAACCAAGGCAAGGGCAACCTAAACACCACATCTCACTGGGGCTGGGGAGAGCAGGTCTGCAAATCTCCTGACAGAGGGAGTGCCCAGCAGAGCTGCATTGCAGCCAGTGCCAGCCTGGGCTCCCAGCACTGACATCCCTTGATTTCCATCTGGACCACAGCTGATTTCTGTAAACCTCCCTGTCTGACCTCACTCACATCTCATATCCGCCCTCTGTTTGCTGAGGTGCTTGTCTGGTTTCCCTAAGGTCCATCTCTCAGTCCCTGGAAGGTGTTCTCTGTCCATCTGACTCTTGAGGGAACCCAAGGGGATTAGGGGTGCAAACCCCTGGGCACTCTCCTGCCACAGCTGATGTCCTAAGATTCTTTTCTCCATTTCAAAGGAGCAGTGACTGAGCACCTGCTCCGTAAAGCTCAGCAGCTCAACATGCACTTCCATTCATGTAAAATCACAAAAGGGCTCTGGGCAACTTGCAGCTTGTAACCCAAGTGAACCCACACGAAAAAAATCTGATTTATTATATGCAGTGATATCCCCTCTGACATCACCTTGTCATTAATCAGGGTGATCCTTGACACTCTCCATATTCAAGCACTGTGCAGTAAATAGTCTTATCACTCTTTTACAGCCATCACAACGGAGGTCTGACTCAGACAAGGCCAATGTGGACCCATGGGGCTGGGAGCACTGGAGCTGCCACCTTCCCCAACTCTGCACCAGTCCCTCTTTGAGAGGTAATACATCTGATCAAAGGTTTCAGCCACAGCCCTGAAGCCCTGCAAGGGCTCCGCAGCAGCCACAAATCACTTTATAGTGCTCTATCACATGTGATAAGTCCTGTACTTTGCCACCTTTCCATGCAGGATGCTGAGAAACCAGAGAGCAGATGTAGGAGCAGATCCTCAGCCAGCACCACACCAGCTGAGGTTTGGAGTGCAGCTCTGACCATTAACACCAGCTGTCGTGGTGGTGTCCAAATGAAACAGAAAGAGAAGCCAACTTCCAAGTGCAACTGTTTCAGTGGGGACAACACTGGAATTCCTCAAACAGGACGGAAAATTGCAGCATCACAGGCCCTGCTTGTTGTCTCTGTTATGGACACCTGAGAAAATGAGTCCTGCAAAGTGTTTTGCAGATTTACATGGGGGAAAAAAAGCAGGAACAATATTTAGTAACAAATCTGTATCACTTCAGTGCTGATCCTGCCAGAATCCATTGGAAAATGGCTATATGAACACTGAGCTGGGAAGGGCTGAGCAGGAATAAGGTTACCTGTGAAACTGAGTTTCAAGGAGCAAGCCTGTTAGTAGACAAGCGAGAGTATTTTAAGTGGAAACAGTCTTGTCTTTAATTAAGGATGCTCCTTCTCCCCCTTAAATGCAGACTTTTATATTTGGATCAGAATTTACGCCAAGTTTCAGTAACTTTCACTAAATGAGTGCTGTTTTTTACTGAAATCCAGCCCATGGTAAATGTGCTTGGTGTCCCTCCTGTTTGAATTCAAGGGGAGCTTTCCAGATTATTCCTCCCTTGTGACTTGCTCTTGTTTCTAAAGGTCTCTACTACCTTTATTTTAACCTGAGATTTGTCAAGGCAAGAACAGAACCTTCATAACATCTGCCATTCAGATGATGGCAGGCAGAGAATAGCCTCCAGCTGCCAGTAAATCAAATGGAGTTGCACCAGGGTTGATGTTGCTTGAAATTCTTGCATCAGTGCTCAAGAGCCAGCGAGGAAAGAAAAGGCAAAAAAGGAGTTGGGGGAAGAGAGGAGAAAAGATGTGCTGCTGAATTGAGTGAAAACAGGTTACTTCCCCGCCCCTCACTGGCAAGACTGATCTAGAGGCTATTTTGGGGTGAAATGAAGAAAAGAAGAATATTTATTTTTCATAGAATCCCAGAATGGCTGGAAAAGACCTCAAAGCTCTCGTTCCACCCCCTGCCATGGGCAGATACACCTTCCATTATCCCAGGCTGCTCCAAGCCCTGTCCAGCCTGGCCTTGGACACTTCCAGGGGTCCAGGGGCAGCCACAGCTTCTCTGGGCACCTGTGCCAGGGCCTCCCACCCTCACAGGGAACAATTCCTTCCTAATATCCCATCTAAACCTTCCCTCTGTCAGTTCATAGTCACTGCCCCTTGTCCTGCCACTCCATGTCTTTGTCCCCAGTCCCTCTCCAGCTCTCCTGGAGCCCCTTTGGGCACTGGAAGGAGCTCTGAGCTCTCCTGGAGCCTTCTCTTCTCCAGACTGAACAACCCAAACTCTGTCATCCTCTCTCCATAAGATCAGAAGCTTTTTCACTGCTGTTTCTCTCTAAGCATTGAGTGGAAGGCAATGGAACCCAGCAGCTGCTCCACCAGCAGAAGGGTCCCTTTAGGAGCCATTTTCAGTTGCACACATTCAAATTCACTGCACTTTATTAATGACTGGAGAAAGAAATGGCCAAATCCACATAAATAAATAAAACCAAACGGCTGCCACGACGTGCACTAATTTGGGTGGTTCTGTGTTGTTGTCTCTCTGTATACAATCACTGGAGTGAAAAGGAGATATTTTAAGTCAGAAACTGACTATCCATGGCAGACAATTTGGGTACAGGGAAGAGCAAAGCTCTCTGCTAAGGGGCTGGGGGAGAAAAAGCCATCGTCTGAAAAGATGAATATTTGAAAATGCCAACTGCTACAGCTACTGCAGGCTTATTTACCAGCACTCTGCGCCCGGCTGGAATCGATCTGTGGGGATAGGTTTGCTGAAAGGAAACAAAAACAAATGGGGCTTCTGCTTGTGGGATGACACTGCTCAGTTGTCAGGAGCAACTGGTGGTGTCCTTCCTTGGCCAGGGGCAGCAGGAGATGCTGTGGAACACAGACCCAGAGCCTGTGTCCGTAAGAAGAGAAATGCCTGCGTGGCACAAGGGCTTAGGAGAAAATGTGTGGCATTTCACTGGGAATCCTGGGGCAGGAACTACAAGAATGTTAATGGTGGAGAACTGATTTATTCAGCATAAAGCCTCACAGGGAATTTGAGTTTTGGAGGTCTGAGAGCAGAAAGCACTGAGAAGGAAGCTTAGAAATAAACTTTCTAAATTTACTTTGCTCTCTATGAACCTGTCATTTGTGCCTTCAGGTACCAAGTCATACTTTCCCCTCATCACTGTTCCTATTCCATAGATGGGAAAACCACACAGAGAAGACCAATATCTCTGCAGAAGTACTGTGCCCTTGCCCAAGCTTTCACCAGCACATGGAGGCTGAAAAAGAGCAGCCTTGAAATGGTTTTACTGACCCGTTCCTGTCCAAGTTTGTTTTACTCCTTTAAACAGTCCCAGTTTTAAGGCAGAACAGTCAGAGAGCAGACCTAAGGCACCTCTGTAATTGGCAGTTTGTTGTATTAACATGCTGGTAGCAGTACACAGTGTAGCTTTTCCTGTGTGATTAATCCCTAAAATAAGGATTAGACAGGGTTATTCTGGTGTAACTGTGCTCATACTGGCCAGCGCAACAGAAAAAAAAAAAAAAATCAAAATCACCCTTCTGGAAGCTCATTAGCAAAGATCTCCAGTCTGAACCCAGGACCTGAGCCTGGAATGAAGACTGGGGTGACAGGGAAAGGTCACTGTGGAGAGCCCTGTCCATGAGCTGAGCTGAGCTTTGCCTTTGAGTGAGGATGCAGCTTTGAGTAATTTTGGCATACGAAGGCCTCAAGTAATTCCCACTTGTGTTTGCTTGTATTTTTACTGGCTGTCTTTTCCACTTCTGCCTCTCAGATTACTAGGGCTGGTGACAAGGAAATATGGGAATAGCCACCCAATCAAATTACAAAACATTAGAAAGGTCAAGCGCATACAGGTTGCTTTCACACCATGAGTGGGAATCAGATTTCCTGGTATCACAGTAAAAGTGCCAGATAGTGTTAACCAGATAAAGAAATGGGAGCTTGTAAGTCTAAAACCAGGAGTAATTTGCCAGGGGATCTCTTTTCAAGGAAAATGTGTGGCGGTTAGATTTCCTTGACATTTCTGCCCTGTGGGTGAAAACAGCCTGACTGTACTTTTGTGTCTTTCTCTGCTCCGTGTGGTCCTGGCACCACAGGCTTGAGAGTTTTCCATTTTCCTGGAAAAATATTGCTTGTAAATACTTTATCTGTGAGAGAATCAAGCTGCTGAAGCCTCATATCTCAGCTGTAGCCCCAACAGGTGCCACCTTGATGGTCCCTTCCACATATAACCAAATTTCCAGCGGCCTGTAGACACCATATCCATATGATTTTGTACTTAGACTTTCCCTTTTTGGGAAAAGGGGTGGTGGGAAGGAGTTCTAGGTATTGTAACCACCAGAACTATCTAATGAAAACTTCACAGAGCAGCATGTCCTGAGCAGACAGGCCTTCTCCACCTGAGCACCAGTTAACTAAACCCTTTAACATGGATTTTTGGAGACACAGTTGAAAGTTTAGACATTCAGGCTGACATTTAAAGGTATAGACATCTTGGGAGACTTCTGCTACCAGGCAGGACCAACTTTGTCTTTGCTTGACCAGATGGGCAGCAGCCACCATGCCTTGGGAAACATCCTGTTCTGCTTTTCTTGGTGATCTGTTTTGGATTTGTAATGACTAGGTCTATGAGCTCTGTCTCAAATGTCTTTCTTCTGTTTCCATCCCAGGATCAGTGGTTCAGGATTTTGAAGACTGTTGCACAGGAACAACCTTCGTTTTTGAAGAGAGCAACTCTCTGAAATAATGAGTAAATAAACCCTGTCACCTTGACAGGCTAACATTTCCATCTCCCCCTTCATTATTTATTTATGTATGGTTCCTGAAACCTATTTCCCAAATTCTCCACCCTCACCCTCCTCCCCATACTTTGTTTTAATGAATTGAGGATTGAATTCTAGAGCACACGCTTGAGTCAGACATGATAAAGCACCCAGACTTCTGGCAGTCCTGTAAATGCTACGGTGGCTTCCAAAGAGTTAATTCATTATGGTCCATTGTCCAGTCAACTTTATAGCTAGCAGCAGATTGGAGCCAACTTGAAATGCTGAAGTGGGAATGAAAAATGAGCAGAGCCTTGGTGTGCATTAAATATTTAATATTCTCTCAGTGGGAGGTGTCAGGAAAAGGACCATATAATAAATACTACAAGAGACAATTCCATCACTGAACTCGTCTGTTAATGACCTCATTTGCTTTGACAGAAACATTACAGATGCAGCCTCTTCGCTTCTGTGGCCCTAATAAGCAGCCACATTCCAGTTGGAGAGCAAATTCCTGCTTCTGCACTGTGGAGGAGTGGGTTGGAGCTATGATTGTCTCCCTCTCTCTGTTTCCCCCCACTCCACAGATCTGGGGTATTTAGAAAGAATTTTCTGTGGCACGAAAGGTATTTGTGGCAGCTGTGCGACTTCGGCAGGAAATCTGGTAATTTTAGCAAACTACCTGGAAAAGATGAACTCAAGAAAATGTTCCCTTCCCTTGGAGGAGAAAAGTGCCTCCCATCTCCTGCCTTAGAATCACCAGCTTGTACATTGTAAATAAGCACCAGTAAATTGTGGCAGCTTGACAACGGTGTTTGAGGACATGGTAGTGACCACCTCCAGTTTAATCCCCTGGCACAAGAAGATTCTTGTGGCAGGGACGAGAGGATCCTCAGGGGGATCTGTCCAGATGCCTCCTGGTGAGAGTTTCCCACCTCAGCAGGCATGGAGATCTTGGATCCACTGTGTCCGTGGAGCACATATTGGCTCAAGCACAGGATTTCCTGTGCAGTGCTGTGCCCTGCAGCACTGCTGCTCCCACAGAGGGATGCTCTGCCTGAGCCCCAGAATTGCAGGGGCTTTGGCTTCAAACTAAGAGTGAGCAGCATGTTTTCTCTCTTCCACTATTTATGTTTGAAAGGTCTTCAAAAGCATCCCTGCTCTGATGGCTGGAAGCCAGCTCTACATGTATTCATATCCAGTTCCTGTGGAGTTGATCTTTGCCAGGTTTCCCCTTCAACTTAATTAATTCTTTTCCCGCCTGGGCAGATAGATCCTGGGATGTTTGTATCACTTCTCAGTCTCCTTTTTAAAATCCTGGGTGAGCAAATCAACCTCTTTGTGTTTGTCTAGAAAGGCTCCTGATGGCCCTCAGCATCCCAGTAAACTTCTATCCTTGTGTCCCTGCTTCAGTTTCTCCTCTTGAATAGCAATAACTGATGAGGTTTGAAAAGCTCCATAGAATGATGTACATTCCACCTTTTCTCTAGTGGGAATTCCTCCCATTCAGCCTCTGTGTTACACTCTAGGGCCAGTTTGAGAGCCCAGTTCTCTCCTCCACGAACAACTGCTGGGTTAAATATGAAGCTCTCACTATTCGTAGTCCTGGAATCCATCCAAATTTTAACATATTTCCTTTCCTTCTTACTGCAGCTTAAAATCATGTTGAATTTCTCAGAACTTCTCATTTACCTCCAGTATTAACTTGTCTCCTCCAAACTTTCTTCTAAGGCCTTGTATGACTGCAAAACCTCAGCAAATTTCCTATATTTGTCTAGGTTCTTTTATTCCCCCTCTTAAAAAAATAACAAACCTCAATTTGCTCAGAGAACTACAGTAGTTCTTGTAGGACATTATGGATAGTAAACAAAAACTCAGATTGTAAAAATAAAGAGTAAAAATAGCTATTTGTCTTCTCCTCAGGTGAAGTGCATGCAGGAAGGCTCAGACTCTCAGCTTTGAACATCTGGGGCTGACAATACTCTTCCCTCTGTTTTAAGATAGCCTTAAAATGAAGCTTGAATATAAGCACATTAAAAATTGTAAAGGTGATGAGATTGTGCCAGAGACACCTTATAGTGCCAGAGGCCCGGACAGCTAAGCTGCTGGGGTAGGACTCCAGAGTCCAAGCTCAAATGTCATCATCTTCAATTAGCTTCTGCTTTTGAGGTGGATTATAACCTTGTCATCTTCCTCCTTCCCTAACGCTGCCTGAGCTGAGGCCAGTGCTGCAGGAATAGATGTCCATTCTGTTCCCTGCCCGGTTCGGGGTGGCAGAGGCTGTTTGCCGTGATGGAATGGGACAAGAGGAGGTTTGGCAGAGGGAAGATGAGTTTCCTTCCACTGCTGCTGCCTACACGCACCGTGGGGCTGCGGCTCAGTAGGGTGCAGGGGGAGGATGCTGAAAGCAAACCAGCTTACTGCAGGCTCCAGGAGGAAGAGAGAGCAGGAATGAAAAGAAAAAGCTGGTCAGAAACGGGAAGGGAATGCGGCTCCCGCTCACGTCTGGCTCTGTGTAGGCTGCCGTCAGATGCCACACATTCTGCGCATTACAACAAGGCAGTTGTTTGTAGCGCTGGATCCGTGCAGCAGGGAGATAAGGTTCTGCCTTTGTATCAGAAGCAGCTGCAAAGGGGCAAAAAGGTCTTAGAATAAGAAATTAGTTCATTTGAATTCTCCCTCTCTCTCTCTCTTTTC
Organism: Acanthiza pusilla; assembly: GCA_036630365.1. Lineage (NCBI taxonomy): Eukaryota > Metazoa > Chordata > Aves > Passeriformes > Acanthizidae > Acanthiza > Acanthiza pusilla. The sequence continues at coordinate 7,020,981 of JAXCHO010000050.1, read as the reverse complement.
CTTCTTCAAGCCAGACGGCAGCTGCACTCTGCCTCCTCTCGTGCTGTGCGGACGGTTCTGCACGGCCTGTGGCACCAGCAGGAATTTGTCTGTGTGTCCCTGGGGACTGTGAGGGGTGGGTGCCTGGCTGGGGTCCTCTCCCAGGACCTGGCCCAGGCCTGGACTCACAGGTGGCAGTGTTGCTGACACAGGAGAGCTCTGGGCTGTGAAGATGTGGAGGCACAAACTCACCATTTGCAGCAGCCACGGCTGGAGCTGCTGCTGGGCTGGGCTTGAACGAGCCCATGGCTACAGCAATAAGACAAGAACAGGCTAGAGAAAACTCTAAGATGGCACAAATCCTCCATCCCATGTCCAGTGTGGGGAGAAGGAGAAAATACCTGCACAATATACTATTAGTCTGTGCCATGACACATTTGTGGGCTGCAGGGATTCAAATGAACCCGGGCAGGCAGCCTTGAGCATGACATAGCTACTGTCTGAGTGCTTGGCTCTGCAACCTTAATGATGTTCTTTTAATGTAGCTTTTAAAAGTGCATAATATAATATACATTGTCTGTCCTGTCTGCCTTTTATAGCTTTAAAAAATGAATCAGGTATACGCTCTGACATATGGATCCATTCCACCCCAACGCACAGACAGACACTCTGCCACCTTCCAGCACTTGCTGAAGCACCCTGTAAGGTTCAGCTTTGCTCTTAAATAATTATTGCCTGTGCAGTAAAGGAATAACCCTTTTCGCCTTCAAAACTTTGCACTAATAATTTTTCAGCCTTTGTTTCTCAGGAGCTGGGCAGTTCCCATGGCTGTTTTCTCTGGAGTTCATTGCTGGCCATGCAGGCTGGAAACCTGCGAGTAAATCTGGACAGAGCTGCAGAAACCACTCCCTGCTGCTCCTGCCTGTGTGAGAGGCGTGCAGAAGGATGAAGCTCACAGTCCAGATGGAAGGAGAAGGAGGATACAAGGCAGAGAGGAGATGAAATAGCCCCCAGAGCCCCGCCTGGGACTCCAGAGAGGTGTCCCCTCTTCCCCAGCCTGCTCTGCCCGTAAGTTACAGCCTCTGAGCTGGAGCTGCTGCTGCCGCAGAGCAGTGGGGAGGCTCCAGCCCTGCTGGCAATCTCAAGTCTCCCCAGGGCTGATTTAGAGAGGTCACCTGTCACTTGTGTAAAGGTCACCAGAGGTCTGTGCTGTGGACAGTCCCCGCGTTCCTGGGATGTCACATAATCATTTTATTTTACGTCGCCTCGGCCCTGCCAGGGGAGGGGAGGAGGAGGGCTGAGACTGCGAGGTCAGCAGCATCTTTATGGATGGCAGAGTGAATGTGAGGTGAAAGGGATCGTTGCTTTTGCCTCCCCAATAAACCCCTTTTCTCTGCCTGAACGGAAGCAGCGAGGAGCTGTTCGGCTAATTTATATTAATTCAACTCCATTAATGATGAGATATCATCTCTTCTCTCAGCAGGAGAACCATCAAAAGGATTTAATACTGAGCTGCTCTTCTGACAACCCCACATTACAGCCTGCAGCCACTCCATGGCTGGACTGAACCTTTCCCCAGCCACCAGCTTTTCCCAGGGCCTCGTTCAGAAGGGCAGTCTCACGCTGTTATGATCATTTTTGGGTGAGTTCTCACATGCCCCAGCACTGCTCAGGCACGGAGGAACAGGAAAGCTCTGTAGGGAACAAAGGACACAGCACCTCTGCTGTGTCTCTCCCAGTCTGCTATGAGCATGGGACATTTCAAGTTTTATGAAGCCACAATCAGCATGAGTTGTCGTGTGCTTTCCTGGGCTGCTGCAGAGTAGAAAAATCCCATTTTTTGGAGCCAGGAGTGGCTGGTGGCTGTGGGAACCTCCTGCCCTGCTCCTGGGCAGCAGTGGCAGCAGTGCCCTGTGGTGCAGAGCAGTCCTGCCAGTTCCTCCTGGATGTAGAAGCTCCATTGCCCTCACCAGGGATGTGCCAGAGAACAAGCACCTGGGCCATCAGGAAATTTGTTTCACAAAGCTCTGTGAAGGCATTTATCTGGGGTTTCTTACTCATTCACCACGGGGGTTCTGAAGGACAGTCAGTCTGCGTCAGGCTCGTGGGAATCAGGTTGGTGTGTTAGGATGGACTGAGATTCCTGGTGGGAATCAGGTTGGTGTGTTAGGGTGGACTGAGATTCCCAGCGGGAATCAGGTTGGTGTGCTAGGGTGGACTGAGATTCCCACTGGGACTCAGGTTGGTGCGTTAGGGTGGACTGAGATTCCCAGTGGGAATCAGGTTGGTGCGTTAGGATGGACTGAGATTCCCAGCGGGAATCAGGTTGGTGTGTCAGGATGGACTGAGATTCCAGGTGGGATCAGAGGCTCTGGGGCATTGCAAGTAGAGAGCAGCACTTTGGGGTCCCTGCAGAGAGGGGGAAACTGAGGCAGGAGTGGGGGAGGCTCACGTGCCCTCAGTGTGGGACTGCTCTGGGACTCAGACATCAGCCCAGCACTGAACCCTGAGCCCAGGCAAAGACCAGGGGTCAGTTCTGTCCCATGGAGGGCTGGACAGTGCCCCAGGGATGGTCATGGCAGGTCACTGTGGCCAGAGTGGTTTTGCAATGGCCACGGGGCCCAGATCCAGCAGGGCTGCAGAGGAGTCTCTTGTTCCCTCATCCATGTCCTGGCAGCAGGAGACAAGACTTTGTGCTAGTCATGTAATTTAATTTCTCTCTTTGCTTCTGGCTGATAGTATTAAACTCCTGGCCTCCGAAACACACATACAAATCTTTTTTTCCCCCCTTTTTTTAAAAAAAAAAATATATTAACATATTTCCTTTTGAAACTGTGTGAGGCTTTTCTCAAAACTAATGGATTTTTTTTTCTCCCCTTGTCTGGGCCAAATATATTCAAATCTTAACTCAGTTAAGTCAGAAGATTCCTATCGTCTCAGCAGGGAATCCCACCCTTTATTCCACAAATCAGCATCCTTTTTATTTGACTTTCTGATCTCCAAAGGAAAAGGGATGCTTTTTTTTAGAGGTTCTTTTTTTTTTTTTTCTTAGTTTAACTCTGACGTTGATGTTGCAATACTCTTTGATAGCCAAGAACACAAGGACTGACTTCAGGAGCAGCTGAAACTTCATCAGGAACCAAAATATAAGAAGAAGGGATTCGGAGTGGGAAATGGTAGAAAGTGATACTGTTGAAACAACCCTTTGAAATTTCCCAAATGATGTTTGATCTGTGAGTCCCTTAAAGCTGCTGCAATACCTTTAGTATCAAAATGATCTCTTTTTTATGAAGGGGGGGCAGGAAGGAGAGGTATTTAATTTTTTTTTTAGTGACACTCTGAAGAAATAAGTTTAAATTTAACCTGTAATGGCTCCACCTGGAATTACTTTTTTTACATATGTTTATCTGGGATTTAGTAGGATTCTTTCATAATTTTTTTCCTTCTCTTCTGCTTGAATAATACTTTATTTCAAAGGCCAGCAGAAGAGACACGAGGGACTGAATGCTGAGGAATAGATTACTCCTGGAACACGCTGTAGTCCTTCCTTACCCACCCCCAAAATACCAAGCCACTGGAAATGAAAACATGAAATAGAAGCTCTTTGAGGTGAAGGAAGGAAGGGCCCAAGAGCAAAATCAGTGCTGTGGTGTTGAGCTGCTGGCAGGATTCTGTGAGCCCCGGGGCAGCTCTGGCCCCAGGTGCTGCCCCAGCCCTCCCATTGCTGCTGCACTGGAGCCCATTGGAGCCCAAACTGGGCTTATCCCTCGGAAGAGGCCATGGAAAAAAGAAGAGGAACTGGTGAAAATCCCTAGGGAGAAATAGGTCTTGAGGGAATGACATGGGGCACGTCCAGGCTGTAGAGAAAACAAGCCTGGGGGAAGAAGTGCCTGCCTTGGTTGGTGGGATAAACCTGGGAGATATTTATCTCATAGATTTTTCTGCATGAAGGGCCCAGCTATAGGTTTGGGTGGTCAGAAAAAATATAAAACAACTCATTGTTTCCAATCCTCTACACAGAGAGGGCATAGCAGGATTTTTGTCAGGTCCACCCACGTCAACAGGCCGTGTGTCTGTGCCATGATCTTCCCTGGGTTATAATTGCCCCACATTAATTTGGGGCGTGTACTCAGGAGCTGTTCTACCAAATATCTGCGTAACTCCAGCTCACGCTGAGGAAAAGACACACATTTTTCTGATGCAGTGAAAAAGCTGCTGTCTAAAGTGAGCCAAAACCCAGGGCACCGGGTGCAATCAGCATCGCTTCATTTCAGAAAGCAACAATTTGAGCAGGTCACCTCCTCTGCAGATTGCTCAGGGAATGGACTGCATCCACACCCTTCATCCCAGCTCCTTGCTCTTGTAGGAAAACAGCACAAAAAAGACCATGTGGGTTCGATGGGAAGGAGCACGCCTGTTTCTTCTGCAATTAATATCATATGCAAATGAAATGTTTCCACTGGAAGTTTGCGAAAAGGGTATGCTGCCACTTACAACCATCTCTGCTGAGCTAAAAGGTTTCTTGCAGATAGCATTTTTCATGTGGTGCTGGTGTGCTTCACAGCTATTGAGCCCTGGCAAAATGTCTGTAAATCAACACTGTATGGATTCGGCATACATCCACTGCAGGAACCAGCGAGTCCCAGGGATTAATGCAATACTGTGGGACGTGTTTGGCTGAGGGCATGTAAGAGATGGATGCAGGCTCTGCTCTCCCTGGGGCTCCCACTCAGTGCAATGGGTTTTTCCCCCTCCAATGGGTTTTTCCCCCTCCATTTGGTGTCTTCAAAAACACCAGGCTGCTGCTCTGAGATGCTGCAGGGCTGCTGTGCCCCTGCAGAGAAGGGCCCATTTCACGGGAGGTGGAGAATTGCCTTTGCACAGCAAATGCAGTGAGAGCAGGGTGCCCACAGCACCTCTGAAAACCACACCAGTTCTCTTACTAATGTGGAATGCTGTTAAAATCTGGTGAAGATCCTGTGGGCCAGTTCTCCTCACAGTGTTTTCAGCTCCAGAGGGACACTGAACTGCAGGATGGTGAAACCCTCGGTGCAGCTGAAGCTCTGTGACACATGGGCTCTTCTCCACAAGCCAGCAGCTTGCCCAGGGCATTAAAAATGTGCTAGAAGAGCCTGAGGTGGAAGGGGCAAAGCTGTCCTCTGCCTGAATCCTGCAAGTTGTCACCCTCCAACACCACACACATGCTGCAAGCAACTTTTCATGGCACTTGAGCAGAATAAAAATGATTGAAACCATCTGCCCTCTCCAGCAGCGGGGTCTTGCACCCAGGTTACTCTCTATTAGACTTTACCAGGAGAAAGTTTTAGCCAGGGCACTTAAAATTAATATTAAAATGGAAATCTGCATTTCTGAACTAGGACCTCATGCCCTCCTTTGGAGAAGGAGCATTTTCGCTGCTCCTGTCTCCAGCAGCAATGTACCCTTTGAGGTTCCCATTTCTGAGCTGGGTCTTTGCTAATTTTGATTTTTCTAGCAAGTACCAGACATTTTAGAAAACCTGCTTGTTGTGAACAGCAAATTGAGAGCTTGGTAGGAGACATGGGTAAATCTCCTAAGCACAGTTATGTGCAAGAAGCAGAAAACTGTTCAAGAAACGATTCTAGCTGAGAATCAAAATGCATGGCATCCACAGATGTTATTAAGTAGGATGGGAGTTGCTGGGGTCAGCCTGAAGCTACAATATTAGGAAGATGATTTAATACCTTAAATCAGTACCAGGGAAGGCAGGCATTTAAAGCAGGCATTTCCTAAAGAAGTGCCACAATTAAGAGCCATTGCACAACCCCTCACAGTGTCAGAATGGGGCATGTTTCTCAATCCTCAGCGGTTGTGAAAAGACTCTCACGCAGTTATGGTAGTCCTAAGGCAATCAAATGGGGCTGCTTCAGTGGGTGGGAATCAGCCTTGATGGAAGTTTGAGCAGAGATGCCTTTGTTCAGGATTTGAAAATCACTGCTGTGACAAGTTTACTTACAGCTGCTCTGGTTTTGCCCATGGTGGCCACGGGAGTTGTCTGCAATGTCAATAAACCAGGCCTGGATACAACACCCTTAGTTCACATCCATCCATTTCTCTCCTAACAAGGACTCACCCCAGAAGCCCAGGTCCTTCTGTCTACCAAAACTTTGGGCAATAGTATCAGAGAGATATTATGATAAAGAAATAAATAAAGAAGTCTAATTTATGAAGCAAACCTTTCAAAGCGTTAAACCATTCATAGCTTTATGACTACATATTAATCTGCTCTCATTTATTGCTTTGTAAGGCTATTTTGACAAAAGTTCATTATCAAGACTGCTAAATGCTTTTAAAGCATTGATTGGGGGAATTATTACATCACGGTGATAGACACAGTGTGTTAAGATGGATTGTAAGGCTCGGACCATCTGAAATTTCCCCCCTTTTAATTGGATCGATCCCCAGAATAAACGAAGTTTAATTGAATTTTCAGGAAAATTGAGCAGTTGTTTTCAAGTCTCTGTCAATACACATTATTTCAATTACATGATGATAAGCATAGAGAGAGTTTGCAAACAGCCTGAACGGAGGCGGAGGCTGCACACCAGAGAGGCTCCCTGCACATGCTTGGCTTTTACTTTCTTTTTCCAGGATGAGTTACATTTCCCAAAAGCACATCAGCAAGGGCAGGGGCCCTGCTGCTCTATCTGGATTTCAGAGGATGATTACTGCTTGTCCCTCCATTTTCCCAGCTGCCTTTGTCTCCTGTCTAGAACTCATTCCCCAGGGTTCCAACAGTCTCTTCCTTACATTCCAAGCAATTTTTCATACAAAACCCAGGCTTTTTGTTCCAGGACCTCAAAATTACTTGGGAACATTGACCAAGATGTGCTGGATCAGGAAGCTTTGCTGAAGTGAGGTTAAGAAGCTGCTGCCCCTTGCTGTCTCTTCTGCTCCACTTCTAAACAACAGACACTTGTCTCCCAATCCCTGCAGCTTCCCTGCAAATGGGAAGTGCTGGTGAAGGTATGTTGGAGTTCATGCCAGGAACAGGTTCCCTTCTGAGGACAGGAACCATTATTTTAGGAGTGGGGCAGAAAGCTGGAGGCAAGAGCACAGGTTCACCTGCCAGGTGTCATCACCTCTGCCTGTGAGGCTGCACCGAGCCCAGAGGGGCAGTGAGGCTGAGCACCCTTCTGCTTATGCTGGGACACCCCTTTTAAAACAAACAAATGCCATCAGCTTGAGACCTTTTGCAAATTTCCTTGGAAATCTTTCTTCAGCTCAGAAATATTCCCTCCTCCTCACAACCACTGGGTCTGTGCAAAAAAAGTGGAAACCTTGACCAGAGGAAGAAGAATTTGGCATCACTTGGGAATGAAGAGCATTGATGTAGCAATGAAGAATGAAACCTGGTTCCCCTGGTTCTCTGTGTGTTGCTTTGAGCATCCAATTTGCAGAAATTCTTTGGTACAGTGTTTTCCTCTTTCCTGTTGGTAGAAACCTGGTGATGGTTTGGTATCAGCTGCAGTGTCCTGAGATGCTCTCTGGCAGGGTGGTCTTCATGCCCTCCTGCTCCAAGGCTCCCTTCCCTGGCACAGCTGCACTGGTTTGAGAGGCAACTTAGCTGAGTCATTGTCTTTTGTATTTTCTTTCATTGAATATCCACCCAAAAGATTAAGATCCTCTGCTAAGGAAGACAATGTCATATAAAACCTCTCCATAGTAATAAAAGCCCCTTTCCCCCTCTTCTTTCGCAGTCCCAAATCATGGAATCTTGTATGAGTTACAGTGAGTCCCACCAGAGAAACACAAGGTGCAAACTCCTTGCAGATGAAGGAGTTTCTCTTTTTTCTTTCTTTAACAACACCTTTCTGTGTTTATCATGGACACAGTACCCCAGAGCACAGACAGGAACAGTTCAAAACATCATGGGAGGTCGCATCCTGTGGAATGAATCAGAGTGCGTGTGCTGAGCTTGATGCCCCAGCCATGGGTGACAATAGGGTAGTTTGAGCCCAACAATACAATCAGGAAGGCAGGACCCCATAGCAGCAACGCTGGGATGTCCTGAACAAGTGGCAGGATGTGCATCTCGGTCCTGTGGAGCCCTGGCAGGATGTTCCAAAGCTCAGGGGTCGGTGGTTGTGCCCTGCTCCTGCAATTCACCTGCAAGGTCCTGTTTGATTCCCCTTCTCCATCCACCTGCCAGGTCCTGTTTGATTCCCCTTCTCCATCCACCTGCCCGGTCCTGTTTGATTCCCCTTCTCCATCCACCCGCCCTGCTGCCCTCACCCTGAGCCATCCAGGTGACACCAGCTTCCCGTGGAGCTGCAATTAGAGGCTGGCATGGGGCAAAGAGTGCTGGCCTCAGGGTCAGGATAGCTCCCTCCAGGGCTCCCTGCTGCAGCCGCCAGCCGAGGCATAAAGGATATAGCTGTTGTTATAGATTCGTTAGTTATTCATTGTAACAGCCTTGATCCTAATGAATTCATTTGGTATTCATTGGCTGTCACGCACAGTTTTGTAAGTCTTCAGCTCTAATTTAGGACAATTAAAATGAAGTGTTAGCAAGCAATGTTTCCCCTGCATTGCACAATCTATAATATTTTCTTTTCAGGGGAGGGATGCAGACTAACCCTGCTCACGCTGCTGATGTTATCAGAGAGTGAGATCTTACAGCTTGATCCTGCAATGCTTAATGAATTAATACAGCAGATATAATTTTCATGGGTCAGTGTGTTGTGCTGGCCTGCAGATCTGTCTAGATTAGGCCTAGGGAAAGACTAATTGAAAAATACATGTCTTGGTTTGCTTAAAAACAATAAGCAGATATCTACCAGGGAGAAATGTACAAACAAGATGCATAAAAGCAAGCCAGCGATTTGTCATATGCTTCATAGTTCATGTTGTAAATTAGACAATCTTTCATAATCACAGGGCTGGGGGAGGGGGAGAACCGAATCAATTTGCCTGTAAAATTCTAAATCCTTTTGAAAACACAATTGAAATATAATTCCTCTGTGTTTCCCAGTTAATTATCATTTACAATATTTCTGGCATCAAGGCTTTACTAGCATGGAGGGATCATTTCTTCATCACAATACCACTTTCAGGATTCATTTATCTTGTCTTTTAGACTAATTATCCCCAAATTCACCAATAGACTGTCACACTTACATGCTCCAATAAATGTAGTTTTAAATCAGCAGCTTACTTTGCTGCAGCGGTACAAGCTTTCCTGAATTGTGTCTAACTAGAGTCATTCATCTGTGATCACAACACGAAAGGGAGAACAACAACATTAAGGTTTGTATGAATGATCATGCTTATTTATATGCAAATACGTCTGACAAATCAATAATGTATGATTTAGCTGTTCACTGTGCATTAGTAGAAGTGCCGCCAGTCCCAGGTGGCGGCCTCAAAAGGATCCTCAGCTCTTCCCCCTCCCTGTCTCGGTCCCGATTCAGCCATCTCTGGTCAAGTGCCTGCGAAATCAGCTGCTGCCTCCTCCCTGTGTGCTGGTGGCACTGGCAGCCACCGCTGCTGCCGAGGGCATGGAGTGGGAGTGGGGATGGGGAGGGGACAGAGCCACCGTGGGGGCCCTGGGATGGGATGGGATGCAGTGGGAGTGGGATGGGGAGGGGACAGAGCCACCGTGGGGGCCCTGGAATGGGATGGGATGCAGTGGGAGTGGGGATGGAGAGGGGACAGAGCCATTCTTGGGGCCCTGGAATGGGATGGGATGCAGTGGGAGTGGGATGGGGAGGGGACAGAGCCATTCTGGGGGCCCTGGAATGGGATGGGATGCAGTGGGAGTGGGATGGGGAGGGGACAGAGCCATTCTGGGGGCCCTGGGATGGGATGGGATGGGATGGGATGGGATGGGATGGGATGGGATGGGATGGGATGGGGTGGGGTGGGATGGGATGGGGTGGGGTGGGATGCAGTGGGAGTGGGGATGGCAGCATCTGGCTGTCCACAGGCTGGGGCTATCATGGGCTTATTCCTCCAGATTTCAAGCTGATATGGAGCACAGTAACACCCCAGGTGGAGTCAGTCCTGCCTGTCAGCCTTTCAGTGCTCTGTCCTGCTCCCTTTTCCCATCCAGAGCGCAGCTGTCCATGTGATCTGCCTCCACTGGCTGCAGAGGGTCTGTCACCCTCCTCCAGCTGCACTGTCTGTATGGTCCAGCCTTTCTGCACTGCCCTACCTGGGCCTGCTCCACAGACAGGGCTCATCACTCATCCCAACCTCATCCCCTCTGCTGTCCGTGGCTTTCCTTTCTGCCTGCTGCCCCCAGCAGAGAGCAACACCAAGCCGTGGGGTTTTCTGCACCATCCTTCCTCTCAGAGAGGTGCTTTTCATCTCTTCCCAAGGTCTCAAAACCTTTCTTTCCTCAGAAGGAAAAGGGGCAGGAACACTAGTGGGTGTCTGGAGCTGTGTTTTCCATGTCCTGCACCACTTGTGCACACCATGATGTAAGTAAATATTAAATATCTCTATCTTGTACCTGAGTAAATGTGGGTGCTGGGCTAAACGTTAACACGGTGTGAATTCCTGAACTTCTTCTGAGTTGTGCTTATGGCTGTGGTGAGTTGGACTTTCAGCTAAGGCCAGAACTGGGTTGTGAGTCAAAAAACCCAACCCTGCTCTCAGCTATTGTTATTCTTCATGCTGTACGCTGCAGGCTAAGAAGTAATCATGTCCTCCCGACCAAGGCAGAGTGGCCTCTTATTCAGTTGGCCAGAAACATCTGGGTGCTGTGGGGAAATAGAAATAGTTCTTGTTCCCCCTCCAGACCCCCCAAGCCAACTCCAGGAAAGGGTGGGGATGGGTGGAGAAGGCTGTGCGGGCTCTCACGCAAAGGGAAAGGGCAGCACCACCTGCACCTGGCAACTGTCTGGGACGGGAGGTTGATTTAGACTCATTTTACAGGACTCCTTTTCTCATCCTGGCACCACACGATGCCCATCTCCGTTTGCTCTCTGCCCTGGGTGAGGATATCCACATCTGATACCAGGGAGCGCAGGCAGTCTGTCCTGGAGCTCTCATTAGCCATGGCAGGTGAGGAGAAGCTCAGCCTGAACAAATGCTGTGCCGTACACTCTGTCCCAGGGATAAATTGCTCAGTTGTTGCCAGCTTCGGAAGAGCCACTCAGAAAGCTGTGAGAGCAAGCAAGAAATCCCAGCGTACACAATGCTGGGGAGATGAGGGGAGGAGTAAGTTTAATGGCCTGCATGAATTGTCAAGCAAACCCTCTGCAGACTTCAGCATCTTCAGTGGCACATTCTCATTCTGACACAGAAGCGACATTTATAGGTCGTAACTCTTAGGAGCAGTTGGTCTCTCTGGCACTATTACACTTAAATGTGAAGGGCTTCATCTGCTGACTATCACAGTGGAAAAGGCAAGTTGAGCAGTTAAAGTAACAGCTCAGGAAGATCCCCCAGGGATGGAGTGAGCAAAAGAGAATAATCAGGCATTTCCACAACTTGCCCCAGTAGTGTATTAGTTTCTGGCGACTAAGCTGCTTTTAGCTTTCCCGGTTTATTTTTAATCGTGTCTGTGCAATACACTGCTGGTATTCCCATTGCATTTATAATTATAATTGGCTATCTAACTAAACAGCCCGTGGATCTGTGTGCTGGGAAGCACGCTGTGCAGATGTGTTGGGCTGTGTGCACTCGCACACAAACCTGCACATCCTCACTCCCCTGCCCTCACACATCCCGCCTCGAAAAAAACAGTCAGAGATTGAATTAGCTTAGAAATGGAGCATCTGCACAACCAATAATTTCATTACGGGGGAAAGCAGGAAACTGTGTTTCTCAATGAAGCTCAGATTATGAATCCGGTCATTTGCATTGGAATTTTAATAGGTTTGTACAAAAAAGGGCTGGTACACATCAGTTCCTCTTTGAATGAGCCATAATGTGAGGGAGATGCTGCATGCTGTCAGCAGATGCTGGACCGAGGAGGTTGTGGTGGGCAGACACATCCCCACCAGTCCTGCAGAAAAGCAGGTGAAGAATTGTTACCTGAGCTCAGCTGGGCCATTCTTTCCATGGAGAGTGCAGATTGCTGCTTTAAAGAATTTAATGTCCTTGCCATGTTTGGTCACTGGAACTCTTTGCTGTGAGAGGACAAGAATGATGGCCAACATCCCAGGGCTTGGACAAGTCCCCTGGGCAGGGCCTTTTTGGGATGAGACCTGAGGGGCTTTCATGAAGGACAAAAGATTTTATTCAAGCCTGAATGCTTGGGTAATCAGATTCAGAAAGAGGATCCACACCCTGAGATACAGTCCCATATAGACTATGATGTGCAAACCACACTATTCACAGGGAAGTAGTTCTTGCTTTCGTGTATTATTTTCCTGTTCCATCAACCCAGACTTGGAATAGGAAGTATCATCAGCTGCTCTGCATTTTGGGTGATGCTTTTTCTACGAGGTCTGGACCTGTTTTTAGTCCTAGTAGGTTGATGAGGCTTTGTGGGTGGCCTCCCTAGGAGCAGAAATACTCTGCAGCTCTCTCCGGAGTCATAGAGAGGAAGACTACATCTCCCAGCAGCCCCAGGAAGGAACAGGATGAGATTTTAAGGGTGGGTTCTATTCTCTTCCCAAAAAAATGGCACTTGGAATGTCAATCTCTGATCAGGAGTCTGCACCTTTTGTTTTCAGTAATGCTGAAGAAGTTCACAAGAACGGGAAAAGACATTTGTTGCACCAGTTTTGTGAGAGGTTTTCTCAGAGAGACAAGCACACACAGAAATCAGGCAGAGGAGTTCTCATCTCAGCCTGCAGAGGCTCTTCCTGTGGGGCGCTTGCTAATATGAAATATTAAAAGTGCCACGTTCTTTCCTTCACATGTTTCTTCATATCCAGTCTGGCCACTCAGTTGATATGTAAATAAAGTGTACCACCACTCTATAAAATGCAGATACTCTGCATTATTTAAGCTGCGAAGGTGATGCATCATCCGTTATGTGGCTCATTGGGGGAGCCCCGCTGTGTATTTGGCAATAAAGCCTCAGAGCGCCTCATCAGAAACAGCAGTTGGTCCAGGGGAAGTTCATTTATGCATGAAATATTCACAGAGCAACAATGCAAACCTTAAACATCAGTAATTGTTAGATTTCTATTGCCGCTAACTAGTGTCTCTAAATTATTGCAAAAGACCAGCCAATTTGCAAATTACATATATTTGTCATGCTCTTGTACCTTTAGTGAAGAGCCCATAATGGTGATAGCATTTTTAATGTACACAGTCACTGAGCCTCCTTTGGAGAGCTAGCCAAGGACTAGCTCTTTAATGGGCAGAGCTGGCCAGGTTTCTGGAGAAAGGCCCTGATGTATTAACTGACTCATTGCCTACTATTTTTTTCCCAAATATTTATCTGCAGCTTTGAGTCTAAGAAGAAACTCCATCCGAGATGGTCCTTCCACTCTCTGTGCAACTTGAAGAAATTCTGTCTGATCGTGACACCAGGAGCACATAGGGCCATGACCTGAACAAGCCCAGCTCAGGCTTTTACAGGAATTCTGTCCCTGGCGTGGTATGATGACCTTATCCAAGGCCCAGCGGTCTCACAATTAGGGAGTGGGACCTCTGGAAAACACAGCCTGGAGTTCCATGTTGAAAACAAGGCCCAACAAACGCCTGGTGTAACCCTCTCTGAGGGTGCAGAGCTGCTCCAGGGGTACAGACACCTGGGGAAATTTGAGCAGGTCTGTGTGTACCCCCCTCCTGGTGGGCTCTGAAAGCAGGAAGGCAATAAACAGATCCCCTGGTTTGAGCTGTGCCAGGATTAGGAGTGATGCTGATCCAAGGGCTTGTGAAATGCTCTCAATTTCAAGCTGGGGAGTTTTCAACTCCCTTTGCTCATGTAGAGCATGAAGACTGTCTGGAAGCTGCAGCTGGGTGCTCTCATCCTGCCTGCCGTGCAGTACCTGTGTCTCTGCCTCCACCCCTGCGAGAGCTCCAGCCAGAGCAGGGCCAGCCCAAAGGGATGCTCTCTGCTGGGAGCCAAGTGCTGCCACAGCAAGTGAGGAATTCATTTAATAACTTCAGATTCATTAATATCCCTCCCTGCTAGACCCAAAATAACAACCGGGAGATCAAAGGGTCAATTAACACTCACAGTCTCTAATCTATCAGCAGATTAATTTCTGAGTTGCTTTATGACCGAGTGCTCCCTACAAAAGTTGGAGAGGGAAAATGCTCTGTCCCTATCTTTCCAATTCCTGGTTAATATTTAGCAGAAGTCTTTTAAATGTGTTCTTCTATTCAATACAGTAATAAAATAGAGCATCACCTTTGACAAATCTCTTCCTTTCCATGGAGGAAAGGGTGTATTTCCCCAGCTGGCTCCGTGCTGCTTTGTTTTTCACACCGTGTGTCTCTCTGGTCAGGTTGATAAAACACAACCTCCTTTCCCCAGGCATATGGGTCCCTCAGGAGGAGTCATTAGCTTTGCAGAGGATGGGGGCCAAGAGCATCATTTCCTGGCTGTGAGTAGTGGGCAGTGCTGACTTTCTGTGTGTCTGGTTATCCCAGAAGAGGTTAAAGGCTGTGGTGGCACCTCCTGCTCCCCCATGGATCTCAGAGTAATCTCCAGGAGGGATTTGATCCCTTCTGCATTCGAGTGGTTGTTTGCTGACAACAGGAGCAAGGAGGTGAGGAGAGCTTTTTGCACCTTTAAATAACCTGCAGTCATCCCAGACACGAAGGGCAGAGGGGGATGAAGCTCTCGATATGCTTTTGGAGAAAGGGCAAGGTCCTCGCTGGGAAGTTCCCTTTGGCTCCAGAGATGTGACCTCTGTGCCAATTTTGCAAGTGACAGCTTTAAGTTTGTCCTGTCCTTGCCTTGTCTTTGTGAGGGGGCAAAGAGGGGTTTTGGGAGCACACATCAGCTTAGAGAGCAGCACTTTTTCTGCTTGCTCCATCTCAGACCCTCAGTGCTGCCTTTGCAAGAGCAGAGCTTGGGGTATCAGCTGTGTGATGGGCTGGTGTCTCTGGACTTTTTGAGACCTTCACCTCACACCAAGGTCCTCAGCATCCTCGTTGCTCCCCTCCAGAGCTTGGATTGAGGGATTGGAAAAGGGGAGGTGGTTAAAATGCATGTGTCAAACATGCAATTTAAACAATCTCAGCCCCCACCTGCAGGCTGGGGCAGCAGCACGTCTGTACTTCCTGGGAAGGAAAGACAGATAGTCCAGAAATTTTGCAGCTCACAAATCTTACAGGAAAAGGCTCCATGAGTGGGTGAGATGGCTGGCTTCATCCTGGCTCTGCTTGGAGGAAGGAATTACATCCTCATCAATCTTGAGCAAGGAGGCAGCTCAAAAGCAGAACCTGAGCAGCAAAACGGCACCTTTTGGCCACCCAGCAGGAGATGACAATAAAAGCTAATTTAAAAAAAAAAAAAAAAAAAAAAAAAAGCACTGGAGTTTTTAGTCACTTAATGAAATGAATTTCTGTGCGAGTTCTGAAGCTGAACTCTCTCAAAGGCGATCACTCCTGACTTCAGGTTCCTCTTTGACTTGTTTTATGATGTTTGCTGAAAGTTCAGAAAATTAAATCTTTTGCAGTTTCAGAAATGCACATGATGGATGTGTTTTGGGATTCAAATCAAGGGA
This sequence comes from Acanthiza pusilla, assembly GCA_036630365.1. Taxonomy (NCBI): domain Eukaryota; kingdom Metazoa; phylum Chordata; class Aves; order Passeriformes; family Acanthizidae; genus Acanthiza; species Acanthiza pusilla. The sequence continues at coordinate 7,005,376 of JAXCHO010000050.1, read as the reverse complement.
GGGAGAATGCTTCTTTAAATTATTAGTTTGGCTTCCCTCCACCATGCTGCCGCTCTGTTAATTAAACAGCGGACATATGTTAAGGCTGTTTTACAAGCATCTGGAAAGAAAAATTAACATTTTTTATCACTGTCACTGTAATTTCTTAACTGTATGTATATGTGGGCAATATGAAAATTAGTTTCATTTAAAAGTTGGAGTGGTTTGCTTTGATTAGAAGACAAGCAGAGGAGTGAAGGGGAAGTCTGATAACTGAAGAAGAATCTGGTCTGGAGAATGCAAAACGTGATGCTCGATGAGTCTGCCCAGCCTGTGGAAATTGAACGGTGTATATTTGTATTAAAGCAACTCTGCTGTGCATTTCTGTTGGTGTATCCATGGTCAGTTACGAACAAACCCAACATCCCTCTGTACAGCAGGTTTTGGATGGTCATCTTGACGCCTGTGCTGTGCCCCAGGCTCGTTGGCTTCTCTCACCCTGCAGCTCAGCTCCTCCAGAGCCTGGGTGCACCAGCACAGGGAATTCAGTGCAGAGCCTGGCACTTCAGGACAATCATTGTGGCTCCAAGCTGACAGAGGGCAGGCTTAGATTGGATATTAGGGAGAAATTCTCCCCTGTGAAGGTTGTCAGACACCAGCACAGGTGCCCAGAGAGGCTGTGGCTGCCCCTGGATCCCTGGGAGTGTTCAAAGCCAGGTTGGACAGGGCTTGGAGCAGCCTGGGACAGTGGAGGTGTCCCTGCCCATGGTGGGAGTGTTGGAACTAGGACGGCCTTTAGGGTCCTTTCCAACCCAATCCATTCTATGATTTTATGATTCGATTCTGTGATTTGAACTGTACTGGCCCCCTCACAACACTTGCACAAAGTCTTCCAGAAGGGGAGAGCTTCCTTCTGGAAAATGGGAATCCTCAGGGTTCAAGTGTGAAAAAACAGCTTGGCAGTGGTTGTATACGAACTGTGCATGGCTTCTTTCAGTCTTTTCAGCCTCTCTCAACCTAAATGAGGAGGCCCAGAGGAAGAAGAAGAGTGTCAAAATTGCTGTCTGAAGCTGAAAGTGGCTTTCCAAAGTTGGAGGCAGCAGCAAGCCCTGCTCTGGCCCGGGCTGGGGGAGCCTTCTCAGGTTGCACAATGTGCTGCACTGTGTAAATTAAACAATATGTTCCTAAATTGACAGGTTGGACAGACTCCATTTCCAGGATTCCCAGTCCACACTTGCTAATTATAGCAATATGTTGTTTATCAGTGAAGAATTGTCCAAATCCAAATTTCCCTGAGTAATGAGGTACACTTAACTCCAGCTGGATGGGTTAGACTGTACAGCAGAACAGGACAGGGATTTCTGCCTGTTCCCAGGGCTAGGAAAGCCACAGACTTGGGGCCGAATTGGGGCCAATTTACTCACATAAACAGGCCATATGAAATTAATGGGGCTATCCCTAAGAACGAGGATCTGATCCAACAGCCATTAAAATCAATGGCCCCTTCATGGGGTTTCAGAGGCCCTTAGATGGAGCACGAGGTGAGCAGGATTTGGTCATAAGCCTGCAAGAAAAATGAGCAGTGAGATATCTGTATAGAAAACAGAGAGTACAGAAGGTTTTTGGGGTTTGCAGCACCTGGGTGACTTACATTAACTCCTTTTTCCTTTTCTTGCAAACCAAAAAATTTGTCTCTTAAAATTTTTATTTCCAGCCAGAGGAAATTCAAAGGAAAGAAACCACTGAGAGAGCAGGCTGGGAGCAGAGAGTTGTTCATTTATCCATGCTGCCACTGATCCCATTCCCCTTGAAATCCTAATGAAATCATTAACACATCTTCATCAAGGCAGCAGAGCCAGGTCCTTGCCAGGTGTGTGACCGGCCAGCAGTGGGGCTAGTCCAGAGCTACCAATTATGTCTCCATCTCTCCATAACGCCCCTTTCTCTATCGCATTTTTTACAGCAGTAAAAAGCATAATCTGCTTTTATCCTGGTGACAAGTCAGCTGGGATTTCTGCTTTACCCTGGGTGCTTGTAGGGGATCTGAGCGAGGGTGTGTTGGCTGTCTGGTTAACGTGTGCAGCGTGGTCCTGTTGCTAAAATAATGAATGCAGGAGACTGGACTGTCAAACAAATTAATCTCAGGCTCCTGATGATATCACAAACCACCAGGGCTTCACTCTCACAGGTTGCAGTTTCATCAACCCCCCTCGCCTATTGATTTATACCTACAGAATCCATCCTTCTCCTTATCCATTATCCTAAATGCAACGTTAACGTACCAGAGAAAATCTATTTGAGTTCATTTGAATTTTTTTTTTTTAGCTCCTGAATTAATGTTTTCTAAAAGGCTATTTTAATCAGGCACTTTTTTATTAAAAGAAATATTACAAGAATAAAACACCAGCCCCCAAGGTTCAGTCAGTTATGACAAAATAGCAGATTTGGCTCCTTCTATCCCACTGTGCTTTTTTCCCCTTTGCAAAATTAGCAATGTGAGTTAGACCCAAGAATTTTAACCCTATTTGACCAGTGAGAGTTTACTGATGGACACAGTTAATTTATTTGATGAATCAGTGTCAGGGGGATTGGTAAGGTTTTTTTTTTCCATTCCTTCTAATAATATAAAACTGCAAAATTGCAGGTTATGTTATTGGTTTGAGCTGTCCTGTTACAGTGATTAGAGAGATTTGCCTTTTTTTCTGATTTTACTGATGAGATATTTCTGAGAATAAACCTGTGTATTTCTGCATGAGATCAAACATTATTTTTTGCAGGTGATGCCTGGCATCATTGTCAAAACAAATGGACAAAAATCAGATCAAGGTTATGAGTTTGCTTATTCATTGCTCCATATAAACTTTTAAATCCTGTCTTGTTTGCAAGACTGCTTCCATTTAAATCCCATTTTCAGATATCCCATACACAGAAATTTTACCCACCTCTTTCTTTTCATTTTAAAAGATGAAGTTTCTAGGCACTCATTTGTTTCCAGAAATTAGGGCTTAAAGGAAATCTCTCTCTATCCATCTCTCACAGTCTGCAGCAGCATCGTGGCACATAGCAACATGGATTACCCTGAAAAGTTTGCAATATATAAAACAACCCAAACCATGCAAATCTAAAGTTTCAAATGCAGCTTTTCCCAAGTGGAGAAGGGAAACACAGAGTGCAATCCCTTGCCTTTGTGAATAAAAATATATGACTGCTTTTATCTTATTCATCTTTCTGGTGCCCCTAGAAAGATAAAGTTCACCAGCACCACTGTATGTAGCTCTACATACTTAGATGTCTAGGAATATAAAATATATGTTAAACAACACACACACATGTACTGGCATTATTGGGGGGGCTCAGCTTAAATGCAGGCTCAGAGGGAGTGTGGGGGAGCCGCGTTGTTCACAAAAAAAGAAGTAATAAAATTCAGCTTAAAGCAGGTGGACGGCAAGGAGAGGAAAAACCGTCCCTGGACACCCAACACCAGCCCTGTCATTTCCCAGCTGTGAGCCCCTGGCTGCTTTAATAAGAGGCTTTTTGGAAAAGAAGTAGTAGGGACATGTTCTTCTGTCTGTATCTGGTCTCAGTTCTGCGGGAGCCTCAGCACAGGACTCCTGGAATCGTGGGGAGTGGAAAACCAGCAAGGATTAATTGCATTTGACTATTTTTGGAAGGTTGGGATACTGAAACGATTGTTCCTACTCAGGCTGGAACTGCATGTGGATACAGACCAAACCCCAAAACTAAGTGTCCAAAAATCCAGTTTGGCTCTAGGTTTTGCCCTAGAATTTGTTAGTGCAAAGTCCTGCCTGCAGGTGACTGCTAGATGCGATTTTGGAAGGAGGAACAATTTGAGAAAAGAAAACAGCTGTGGGGACTAATTGGTGAATTTGTGTTTAATTCCTGAATGATTTAAATGAAATCTTTGTGCTGCGTTCTATTAAAACTGATTTCCATTTTCCTTAAACTTATTTTCGAAGCACAGTCTGGCTACAGTTTGCTACAAACCCTCCTACTTGCAGGAATTTCTGCTATTGGAGATCAGTTCATCGTAGAATCACAGAATGGTTTGGGTTGGAAGGGACCTTAAAGCTCATCTCATTCCACCCCCTGGCATTGTCAGGGACATCTTCCACTGTCCCAGGCTGCTCCAAGCCTTGTCCAGCCTGGCCTTGGACACTTCCAGGGATCCAGGGGCAGCCACAGCTTCTCTGGGCACCTGTGCCAGGGCCTGCCCACCCTCACAGGGAAGGATTTCTCCCTAATATCCAATCTAAGCCTCCCCTCTTTCCATTCCTCCTTCACTGTTGGAGATGCCATATCACCTATGGTACTTGATTTACTTATTTTGGCCAAATCTAGCTGTGGGGAATATATCCAGCATGAGCTGTGTAAGATATTTTCCTCTTCCAAGCACTTGGTCACACAACCACAGGCTGGAAAAAGTATGGAACAAACTGGTAAGGTTTTCAGGATCCTTTCCCCCCTGTGTTAGAGTCCTTCTCTGTCCCAGTGTTTGCCTGTGTGGGTTAATAAAACCATCCATCACACTTCCTGATGACAGATGTCTACATGTCCAAATAATACCCAGCATGGAGAGCTATGCGCTCTGACAGCCAGAATCAGGTTTCAGAAGAGATTGAGGCGACTCCAGAAGTGAATGGAATGCACAGATGTTAGCAAGCCTGTCCTTCTGATTAAGTTTGCTGCAATGCAGAAGGTATAAATATGTTCAGATGCTCGGAAGGCCATGGGAAATGAGAGCCTGCGTTTTAGCACCCAGCACTTCTGAGTCCTGGGGTAATCCTGATTTTAAGTACACCTTTTATAGACCAATCTGGCTGAATTGTTCTACTAGTTAAATGAAGCAAAGACTTTGTAGAAGTATTCTGGCAAACAATATAATGTATCACTTAAAGGGCTATAACCAAGCAAGTGGAAAATGCAGCTCTTGTTGCAATTTAAGGCAGAGTGGCTGTAGTTCATATTTAGCATTTTATTGTGGAAAATGAAAACAAATATCAGTAAGCAAATAGGCATTGTACCCCAGTGCACTCTGCTACCCAGAGATCAATGCATGGTATTGGGTAAACATCCTCCAGGCAGCTTCTACCTCTTAGAATTTGTAATCCCAGTGCTTTCTTCCCTGAGGAAGGAGGCCCTTATTGCCACACTGTGGTGCTTCAGTTTTTGGGACAAAGCAGTGGCGTCTCTGTGGAGTCTCCTCCAGCCTGGAGGTTAACTTTGAAGCTTGGGAACAGCTTGATCAGCCAAGAGCAGGGGTAGGTTTCAGACTCATACTGTGCCACCTGAGCATCTCAGGTCATGCCCGAGGGTTAAGGATTTCACACTTTTCCCACCCATCCTGTGACCTCATCAAGCACAGCTTTGCACTGGGCTTTCTGCAAGGAGAAGTGACTTTGGAGAAGCTTGTCCTGCTGGACTTTGACAAACTGTGGCACAATTCATGCTTAATTGGATTGTCAGTCTGGGGAGCAGATGAGAAACACAAGGGGGTCCTACACTAAGGAATCCTATCCCACTAAGGAATAAAATCAGCCTCGAGGAAGTTGTTCCCTAGCAAAGAAATCCCAGCAGAGGAGGGATGATAAAGCAGAGATAAGACATCTTCCCTTCAATACTTGTGCTTCTCCCTCCATTCCAGGGCTGCACCAGCACATCCTCATCAGTTGCTTCCCAGAGTCTCAAAAAATTCCCGGGGGGCTGGTTCCAGCTGCCATGTGTCTCTCAGCAGCCAGTCCTTGGGTAGGGAAAGCTGACACTCCACAGACACAATGTGCTAAACTCCAGTGTCCCTGCATGGTGCAGGAATCCTGCACAGCCAAGCCAGCGCTCCACAAAGTGCTGCCTCAGAGTGCCTCTGAGGAGGGGAAGTATCACATTGATTATTCGTGAATCTATGGCCAATTACATTATTTTATTCAGAATTATACCAGTAAGGCATAACATTTATGGGATTGGAAATGTCTTCTGAGTGACTGCTCCGGATGTTGGAAGTGCTTAGTGCCCTGGGTCTCTCAGGGGTCTCTGCCAGGCTGGTAAATCTGGAATCCCTCATTCATTCAGGCCTGGAAAGTGCTTTAGTCCTGAATGAAGCATCGGAAGAAATTTTTACACCTGGGTTTTTATAGCCTGATCTTAGCAGAGGAAAGGAATAACTCTGGCTTTCCATTTGAAATTGCCTCAGGAGCAGCCTGTCGCAGCTAAGGTGTTTGGTTTACAGTTATTCCTCTGGCTGCTCACTTGGGCTTTGTTTGCATTAAAAATCACAACTGGCAGTAGCCCCCATCCCTTCTTTCCCTGACTCCAGTGAAAGATGCAACTCTGAACTCTGCTCTCCTCATTTCCTTTCCCCTTCCTGTGAGTGCTCTGCCTCTCCTCTGCTGTTCCCCCAGAACTGCCTGCCTGGCAATTGCCCTCCAACCCTGCCAGCACGTGTGTTCCTGTGTGTTTGTGTGTTCCTGTGTGTTTGTGTATGTGTTTACGTGTGTTTCTGTGTGTTCCTGTGTGTTTGTGTGTGTATGTACATGTGCTTGTGTGTGTTCCTGTGTGTTTGTGTGTGTATTTACATGTGTTTGTGTGTTCCTGTGTATTTATGTGTTCCTGTGTGTTTGTGTGTGTATTTACATGTGTTTGTGTGTTCCTGTGTATTTATGTGTTCCTGTGTGTTTGTGTGTTCCTGTGTGTTTGCATGTGTGTTTGTGAGTGCTCACATGAGCCCAGGGAGCTGCTGCACGGCCATGTCCTGCGGAGCTTGGCACGAGGGGCACACAGCCGACCTTCCCACGCAGGGAATGGAAACACATCTCCAGCACGCAGAGGGTTAATAGCTCTAAATCTGAAGTACTCATCTGCAATCTCAATTTGCTCAGAGTCCAGCAGCTGCATTAGTTGAGATAATTCTGTCAGTGAGTGCTGTTTGTACCCAGAACATGCCTGCTAAATTTGTTAAAGAATACCCCAGACTAACGCATCATTACACTCACAAAGTCATCTATCTTTTACTTCAGATTAATTCTTTTTTTTCCTTCTCTCTTCACCTCCTCCATAAATCCTGGTGCACTTAATTAATTTCAGTTCCAGTGTAAGGTCCATAATACAGAATTGTTCAAGCAAACACAAAATTAATTATTCTATTTACAGCCTTCTCATTGAAAGGAGCATTTCATCTTTCATAATTACATTTTGGAACGTCCAATTATGAATTCAGACTTCTGCTGTTTTGCATACCGTGATTGTATGCAAGTGTCTCCATGCCAATGAGAGCCAAGATTTGGGTCTCACATTTCCTTCCAATTAGACTAAATTCAAGTACAGTTCCAGCGTGAAAAACCTTTTCAAGAGGTGACAGAGGGAGAGGGCAGGAGATGGGGGCTGCCTAAAGAATCAGGTTAAAAAATTCCTCTATGAATGCACGTTACCATTTCTTCTCCAGCGACAGAGATGTCTTTATAACGCAGCACAAGGCTGCTGTGCCTGGTTCAGTAACCCTACCAGCTGCTGCAGGCTTAATTCTACAAGCAAAAGGCTTTATCAAGCTCTTTTTGAGATAATGGAAAAATTCCTTGGCTTCTATGGCTTAAAAAAGAGCTTTTGAACTCATGCACAAGTTGATATATATTATACCCTTGATTTGTGTTAATTATATCAATTTTTAATGCCTTCGATCACAGTAGCTATTTTCCTCAGAGCTGACTTGTAAGTGGAATCTGAAACGACAAAGGTTTCCTGCTTGCTGCAAACCTGGGGCAGGTTCAAGGAAGGTTCCTTGTGTTTTTTGAGAATTCTGGCCTCAGCCCATGAAGCAGGAAAGGAAAACCTGGGCTCAGCAGTTCTGTTTTTGCCTGGCCACAGCCACAATTCCTCCTGGAGCTGAGGTCTGTGATGGGTGTTTGGTTCCCCTCAGAGCTGCAGTGCCATGGGAAGTGGGGGTTTTAGGAAAGCCTTGGCCTGAGTCCTTACCCTCCAGCAGCTGGCAGCTCTGGGAGGGGACCCAGGACACCTGGGCTCAGTCCCAGCTTTGTCACAGCTGCTGTGGGTGATCCTGAGCAGGGACTTTGAGGCCTGACCCATGGGGTGCAGGTAGGAGCCGTGAGCTGGATGAGGCTGTTGGAAGTTCCTGGATGGACAAGAGAAGCACAGCTGCCTCCTGTCATCCTGGAACAAGATCTTACTGTGACACTCAGCTTGGCTGCCTGGGGACATGGCTGCAGCTCTTCTATCCCTAATGCCTGGAGCTCCTGACCTCCAAAAGCACCCAGAGTTGCCTTTGCACTCAGGAGAGAGCAGGAGCTGGGACGACATCTGGCTGAACAGGTCACCGAGGCTTTTTATGCTCTCCCTCTTTGCACGCTTGAGAAGTGGCCACAGTCGATCTGACCTTTTAGGATATCTGGTTTAAAAATTCCTACCCAGTACAGGTTGAAATGAGCTGTTATGAGAGCTGCAAAGTAGCTCTAGAGTCCGCCTGTCAAGTCTGATCATGCCCTGAAAAGCCAAAATGTGCCCATCTCCTTTAGAAACACAGATAAATTGCTTTAGCCTTATCTCGAGTTTTACAGTGACTGCTGTTCTAATGGGATGAAGCGTGGTAATCAACTTTATAGAGCATATTTCCATGGCACACCCGTTATGTCATGCCTTGTTTACACAATTGGAATTAGGGATTAAGAGGTACACATACTGGGCAGGGGGCCAAAAATACTTTTACAGCCCTGATTTACTGGCTGGTCTGTGCAGGACTTGGGAACTGTGCGTGCAGTGGGAATGTGACTGCCTTTGGAGTGCAGGAGTGCACTTAGCAGAGTGCAGTGTCACATCACGGTGGCTGAAAATAAACCTGAGTGCTGGGCAGGTGGGCTCTGAGTGTCACCACATGGGCTCTGACAGGTTGGGATGGATGGGACAACTGCTGCTGCTCCTCTGGTGTCTGTCCCCCTCCAAATGCATCTTTAGGTGCTGACCTGGTACCTGGGAGTTCAAAACCGTGGGCACGGTGCCTGGGGAATTGGTGGGAAACAGAATCTATTTAGCCTGTCAGATGTGCAGCTGATGCAGGGTTGGGGAAGCTGTGCCCACGGGTGCTGCCAAGTCCTGGTTTGGTACCAGCACCAACAGAAAAACACTTGTAAAGAAAACTCAGACTCGTGAGCAAAGTAGATTTTTCACAGAGTTTTCCTTTTTATTATCCCAGAGTCACAGAATGATCGGGGTTGGAAGGGACCTTAATCATCTTGTTCCAAACCCCTGCCACAGGTAGGGACACCTTCTGCTAGAACAGGTTGCTCAATGTCCCTTCCAATCTGGCCTTGAACACTTCCAGGGATTGGTCAAAGAACATCATTATTAGTAATAGTGGTGTTCCTTGCCTCACAAATGTACAGTTCTAGACACAGAAAAAGTTCTGTACCTCAAATACAATCAATGTGTCATTTATGGCCGGAGAGCAGGAAGGGCTGACCCTGCTCTTTGCCCACTTGCAGAGCTCTCCGTGCAGAGGATCCATCGCTGCCTTGCTGAGTGTGACCCAGGGCTGGTGCTCTTTACCCTCACATGTCCAAGCCCAGAGAAGGTGCTAAGGGGAAGCAGACTGAAAGCTCTGAGGCCAGGGGTACCCACCAGACACAGTGCTTCAGATTCAGAGCAAATGGGACAGGAGAGGCAGGGGTGGATGGGAACACTTCCCCACTGCCCACCCCACAGGAGGATGCAGAGGGAGCAGGAGGACACGCTGCCCTGTTGCAGAGCCAGCCTGCTGCAGCCACCGCCTCTGGGCACCAGTGATGGGGACAGGCACTGATTTACCCTGCAAGGACACACACGTGCACCGAGCTCACGTCTCTGGCAGCCAAACCCCACGAGCTGAACCTCAGCTGGAGCTCAAGCACGTCTTCACTCAAGTTGGGAACAGTGAAGATATTTTTCCCCTCCACAGATGCTGTTGTTAATTTGTTAGCCCTGTACAAGTGTGAGGTTTGCTGGTGGAAGCCAATTTGTGCAGTTTTTAGCTCATTCAGTGGTGAAGTCTGCTTTATCTCTTGTGGGAACAACTTCATGGCTTACAGAAAGACGTAAATAATCTGTTTTAAAAGTTGTTGGAAGAACAGTGGATTTATGGGTCTTATTGTCAGAAGGGAATTATAATGACCCTCTGGTCCAGCCCCTGTCCTACTATAAGCAATTCCTGACTCAGAGCCCATATCTTGCAGTTGAAATGGAGCTGGTTTATTTTATTTTTTTAAACACATCCAATCTTGGCAGGAGGGCTTTATTCAATAACAAAATATTTTTCTTACTGTCCTTAGCTGGCAGGAGTTAATTGTTCCCTTTGTGAGCAGTGAATGGGTTTGTGCTGTTCCACCTGGCATCTCTGCTTTTGTTTGTTAATTAGGTATTAATTGCAGAGGCTGTTGGGGATTTGTAGGTGAAAAGAGCATGTGTTTATTGGTCCTGCATGGAAGGGGCTGAAATGAATCGAGTTTGGTAACAGCAGACCTTGTAACATCCCTAATATGTATTTTCCAGGGGGTGGTGTGGTCTGATGTTCAGTGAGGCAGGGAGAGGTGAGGGAAAGTTTTTGGTTATTGATTCTCTGAATGTTGCAGCTCAGATCGTGCACTGCTGGTTAATGAAATACAGTGGTAAGGAAAGGAGAGAGGCAGAGGGCTGGTTTTTGAAATATCAAAGTTGCTGTAAAATATACAAAGGGAAATTGTGGAAAGTGGGTTAACAATGAGCCAACTCCTCATTTTACAAGTTTAATGACAAAGTTAGGAAAAGCCATGTAAAACTGATCCTTGGAGAAACTGGCATTCTTATAGGCTGCTAGGAACTATTGGAGAATTGAGATGGATAGTCAGAGATTTTATGCCTTTTAAAAAAATACAGAATGAAGTTTTCTACATGGAAAAGAGAACAAGAAAACTGGACCTGAGGAAACAATACTGAGGAGGGCAAGACACTTTAAGGTATATAAAGGATTATTTTAATGTGCTTTCCCAAAAACTTTCAGGAAATCAAAATGTTGAGATATAATTATTTCAATCCCTTCTGATTGAGGAATATATTAAAAACATAAAAAGAGCAAGCTACAGTTTGGTAAATGGATATAACTGAGGTAATTGCTTGACCTACAGGCTACAAGGCAAAGGTTGTTACTGAGAAACTCCTTAGGGGAACTGGAAAAGTAAAAATCCTCATTTTTCCACATCAGACTCATCACAAGCTACAAGGTGCCAGATATGGCAGGAAGGGATAGTGCCTTCATCTGCCTTTCTCCTTGAGGGCTGGATTTGCCAAGGCTATCTGCTGTGGCCATTTTGAGAGCGCCTAAAAATTCAATTTCCAGAATGATGAAGAGTGCAAAAGAATGCGGAAAATGAGGTGGAGAAGAGATTTTCAGTGGAGAGCCGCACAATTTCCTGTTTAATACAATGTTTTAAAGCCTCTGTTCTTTTGTTGTGCTGCCAATGATGTCTCAGAATCCAAAAACCTTGCATGGATTTTTGAAATGATTTTAAGTCAGTTAAATAAATGCATAACTCCTGATAAGGCAGCTCATGCAGAATCATGCCATATTTCTCCAGCAGTCTTGTTGAACCAATGTTTTTCTCTACAAAACTCAAGCTTTTAGCTCCCTTGCTGACCCTTGTGCTTACCTCTGCTCTCCTATCAACCTCCTGGATCAGGACAATGTGCTTTTCCTGCCCTCAGCACCTCTATTTACAAGGTTTTCCAAGGTTATCAGGGGAATACTCAGTATCTATCATCCATAGAAATGTCACAAAGTCATCAAGACAAACTAAAACGATGTGAAAGGAGAAGTATTCTGTAACTTGTACGGGAATTGAGGATTTCCCACCCTTTGCCATCGACGCCAATCCATATATCCTGGGTGATAGGCATGTGAGCCTGTGATATGGAAAACAAAATCAGGGATTGCAGACTGTCATTTGTCTGCTATCTTAAATTAATCCTACGTGATAATTTTTGTGGTTCTTCCACTTCACATCACGTGGGCCTGCTCTGCTCATCATCAGCAGCAGCTGGACAAAGCAGTGCATTCCTCTGCTTTGTTTAATGTATTGCCTTCCCACTCTTCTCTCTGTCTTTCATCTCCGCCTTCAATAGAAAATTTTACTGTCCTTGAGAGTTTGCTTGTCCTGCCCCCTCCTTCCACACTCCCCACAGATTTCCCTGATTCCATGCACGAAGAGGGAATGTTCCCATGTTTGTGTGAGCAATGGCATGTTGCCTGGTCATGCCAGTGGATCAGAGACAATGACAGTTTTAGGAAAGTAAATTTTTTTTTAATAGTGAAAGCAAGTTTTTCCTTCTAGAGAGGTGTATTCAAATCAATGGTGTTGCAAGGTCAATAGTGAGTGCAGAAGACTCTGCTCCCTTACCTCGTGTCAGCCCATGTGAGACGGCACCAAGGAGTGGTCTGACCATCTGAGGATGTGCAGAGTGCCCAGAGAGGTGTACCAGCAGAGATGATGATGGTGAGGCCTTGCAGATGGGGCTGGATCCCAGCAGGCAACTGGGATCTGTTCCCAGGGCTATTTCCAAAGTCCTTCACCCTGCCTTGTCCTTGTTTTAACCCCTGACAAAGGGTAATGGCACTGCCCAGGAGGTTCTCTTTTGTGTGTTGGCTTTCACAGAGAGATTAATGACCAGCAGATGATGGCTCTATCTGGGCTGGGAAGGTGCTGCCTTGGACTGTGACGTTCTTATTGGGCTGCATCCCCTGATTATGATGACTATTTTCAGCAGCTTTATTGCATCGATGATAAACACGGATATTCTTCGTATAAATGACAAGAAACTTTGAACCTTTTAAACACTCCCTGAACTGTGGAGAACTTGTTAAGCTGGATAACACTCGGTGAGAAGGCAAAGTGCAAAGTGCTGCCAGCCTTGCATTACTCACAGGTCCATGGCAGTGGCCTCAGAGCAATGTTCCTGGCTCACCAGCAAGCAGTGCGGGGTGCCCTGAAGGTAGGGGCACCTTCTTCTTCAGCCACTGTGGGAATTTGTTCCAGTTAACCCCAGGAAAAGAGGACCTTTGGGTCTTTGACAAATGTTTCTTGCTGGTTGTGTGTGATACTGCTTTGCTTCCTGACTCACTTCTCCTTCCCTCTCCTTTCCTCCAGGGCTGGAAGTTGATTTCATTCAGCCTTTACTTCTCTGATCAGAGGTTTTGAGGTCTGTAAGAGTTTTGAGACTGTTTCCTCCCCTGCCTGTCCTTTCTTCTGCTTACCCAGTCTTTTGGTGGGGATGGGATGACAGGGAACCTCCCAAGAAGAAGGTGAAGAAGAAAGCTGTGATTGGATTTTTAGCACTAGCAAGAAGGAGGCACTTGTTCATTTCTCTCCCTTACTCTTCCTCCTCTCAAGATGCTTTTAAAAATAGGAAAGGTCTCAAACTGATGTAAGAACAACTCGTTCTTGAACTGCTCTGCAGATCACAGCAGCTAAGCATCACATTCAGCACCCAGAAAGGGACACGAAGCCCATGAACACTTTCTGGGTTTGTGATTTGCGTCTCACTGTTGAAAGATTGTGGCTGTGAGCTGTGTACTGAGTGTGCTGGGCCGTGGCTACAGGAATGGGGCAGGAGGTTGTGCTAAAATTGTCAGAGGTGACAGAGCCCAAGGCAGCTGTAGCATCTGCCTCCTACAAACACCCCAGCGTTAATTCAGACTGTCTTGGTATCACAACAGGCTCTAAACTGCAATGATAGGGACCAAAGGAACTTACTGCAGAAATATGAGAAGGTCTCAGATTTCTACAAACATAAGCAAGGTTATATTTCCTAGGAAAACAATTATTAAATAAATAATTAAGGTACATTTAATAGAAAATGTAAGTTAATATTTATTCCAGAACATGTTTTGCTCTGGAAAACAGAAAGGACACTTGTTACTTGTTACAAGAATATCCTTGAGACAAGGAAGTGTTTCACTAGCCAAGGCAAAAAAGACCTCTGTGAAACAACACCTTTTTCCTTTCTCTTCCTCCAGCCCTATCCAAGTACCGTGTGAAAGTCATTTGTCTTTGACTTGGGAGGTTTGCTTGTAAACAAATGCACTTCTTTTTCTGCAGAGCTTAATGACAAGTTTGCTGCTTGAAACCAGACAGAGTCCCTGGTTAGTCAATGGCTGGCTTGAACAGATTAGTTTGAATTCCTGTGTTCGTAGTATTTTAAGCCCATGTATTGGTTTCACTATATTTCTGTTTGCGCTAGCAATGAATTGATTTTTTTACTATGCTAGTATTTTAAAAGACCCAAAACTCTCCCTTGCTGCCAAACCAGGATGGTGATTAAAGGATTCTAATATTCTTTCCTTTTATTGCCAGATATGCTTTTAGAATAAACTGACTATGTGAAAAGTAATTCCTTTATGCCCTTACTCTACACTTCAAGAAGTGGAAGGAAGAGGAGATGATAAGGTCTTGGACACCCAAAAGAAAGAAAAGTTGCTCTCTAGCACAATTGTATCCTGAAGGAAAGCTCTCTTCTCTTATCCAAGTGTAGTCTCACACTTTTGGGATGTCAGAGAGCACCTGGTTCCTTGCAGGGTCTGCATCCATTCTTAGTGCATTTACTGGGTGTAAATAAGGTTTGTTTTTCTGATTCTCAACAAGTATTTTCTGTTGCCATCAAGCTGGTGGAGAAGCCCCTGCCAAAAGTAGCAAGGAGCTTGTTGTCAGAGGCGAGTCTGATCTTTAGGAGTTGCAAGGGAAGGCAGGACACACTCCTTGGGCTTGTCCTCAGGACCCAGGGGTGGGACTCTTCTGCCCTGGATTGGTGGCCAGCCTTTGGCAGTCAGTGAAGCTCTTGGCAATACAGGCAGGGAAGCCTGAGTCAAAGGAATATGGTCCTAAAATACATGCCAAAAGTAGAGGGGGTAGATGCTTTCAGGGCACAGTTTATTTTCTCCACTGGGGGAGCAGGGAGTGGATCAGTGTCTGCAATCTGGGCAGGAGCAGTGACAGCCAGGGCTGGATCTTGGATTATTGGAAAAATAATGAGCAGAGCTGATCAGTGTGAGCATGTGGCTTCAGCAGGTTGGGTGCTGCTTCTCTTTTTGTTAAGTACAAGTTTTTAATTATAAACTGGACTTTTCTTTCACCAAGCTAAGTGAAACCGCCATACTCAGGAAGTAATAGCAAGTCAGTCTCTTCACAAATGGAGATTTTTATGCATAAAAGTAAACTCATTAAATTGTGTGTGTGAGATGGAGTAAAGCTCTTGGGTTCTGGAGCTTGGTTTTGGAAAGAGCAGGCCAGCATTTTGCCATCTCTACAGTCTTCCCATCCAGATAACAGGGACAAAAAAGGCAAAAGGAAAGATACAGTGCTCACAACTCATAGGCTTCTCCCACTGTGCATTTTTCTCCTGTCTTTCCCAGAGGGGTGGAATTTTCTCAGCAACAGCCAGAGCAAGAAGTGCCAAGGAGAGTGAGCAGGTCTGGGAGTGCAGCAAGGTCTGCTTGTCATTCCTGGGGCAGACGCATTTCAGGGAGCAGACTGAGGGGGTTTGGCCTCATTTAGGTGGTCAGGAGGGATCTGGCTTAGCTTTGCAAGGCAGCAAAAGGGGATGCATTTCCCAGCATCAGGTTATGCAAACCACTGAGGTGGAGGTGGGAGGGGGGAGGCTGGCTGCGAGTCATTTCGTATCTACATGAAAATGGAATTCAAAACATTCCCTCTAGAGTGGTATCCAATACCAAAATTGGATTTGGGAACTCAGAGTACATGAATATTTGTGCTGTCAATAAGAGTTATCTGTATACAGAACCCTTTCCTTGTCTGCTTTCTCTACCATGCTTCCTTCTTAATTCATTTTCAGTCTTTAATGTACTGTTGTGTAGCATCCTCTCCCATTAGGCCCTGTAATGTGCTCCGATTGCCTTCAGCTTGACTGCACTTAATAGCCAGCGTAAATAGAACTTAGTGTAGCATGCACTAACATCTCTATCCATTGTCCAGAGATTAAATACATGCCACAAATGGTTTACGCATCATCAGCCTCGAGCCCTCGTTTCATAGCTCCCAACCAAAAGAGGATAT
This sequence comes from Acanthiza pusilla, assembly GCA_036630365.1. NCBI lineage: Eukaryota > Metazoa > Chordata > Aves > Passeriformes > Acanthizidae > Acanthiza > Acanthiza pusilla. The sequence continues at coordinate 6,989,306 of JAXCHO010000050.1, read as the reverse complement.
TAAATTAATTTGCAGGTTGCTTTAGCAAGGCCTAACGAAAAGAAGGGGGGAAAAAAATCCTGAGGGTCACTCTGCATATAATATCCATCAATCAAAAAAGAGGGGTGGAAAATGATAATAGCAGGTCATTATAAGGGGACAGGTGCACACATATTTAGCTCCATGTCTAGTTCAGGTCAAAGCTCAGTGGTGTTAACGGGGAGGAATGCAGGCTATGTGAACAGTGTGTGTGTGTGAGGAAGAGGCACAAGGGCAGCTCTGTGACAGGACAGTGCTGTCTCTTCCAGATCCCAGGCTTAACCCTTTACTCTGCCTGGGCAAGAGCTGTTGAGTAACGTTGAGCTCGGGAGAGAGGAAGGAAAGGAGCAAAGCAGAGATGTCCTTCTCTTGTCCTGCAGCAGCTTGCACCATTCAAAGTCAGCAAGGAGGCAGGATTGGTGTGGGCAGTGACAATGACATTGCACAGTGCCAGGGGTCAGATGGGCAGCACCTGGATGGAGCAGGTATCATGGGCAGGGGTTTGTATAGCAGCAGGAGATGCAAATGCTCCTCATGGAAAGGCAGGGAGGAGAGCTGTGTTCAGCAGGGGCCGTGGGCTAACAGATGAACAATGATCTGCACAAGGGCCAGGACTGAGAGAACGGGAAAAACAATGGCAGGCTCATCTACCAAAACAAGAACTGTGAATAAAGTAGTGAGAAGTGTTTAAAGTGAAGTGAGGCTGACAAGGTTGAGAGGACAGGACTGAGTTATTATTTTGGAAGGAAGGTGCTGCATGAATGGTCAGGCACTGTGTCCAGCCCTATTTGCCAGTCCACACTTTTAGTTCAATGGGTGGGACAGACATGGAAAATGAGAAAGCTTCAGTCACACTTAGGAGTTCCACACAACAACTGGGAAGACACACTTAAGTTTAAAGCACCAAGCTAAAAGTTAGGCTATCTGCTTTGTGGCTGTGGCAAGTAATGCCACCAAGGTATGCTAATCTTTTCTCTTTGTTTCGAGTTCGATAGGAATCTACAGAGGTGAAGGAAAATATCAGTGATTATCACCGTGTTTTAGATGCCAGCATCAGGGTTTTGCAAGGTCTTGTTGATGAATAATAAATCACTGCATCACTTCTGGACTGATGTGGCTCAGTGCCATGTTCCCTTGCCTTCTGGGGAAGTGTGTTTTCAGGTGCTGCATTCTGTAGTCTTCACGAGGAAATGATCCAAATCCTCCCCCAAGCCCACAGTTACACACTTTGACTGACATGGATCATTTTCCTGAGGCTCACAATAAGGACCATCCGTACCCTGAGAAATGATATACTGGGAACTAGAATAATTAAGTAAGGAAATACCCTTTACCACAAGAGTTTAAATGCCCAAGGACTGCTGTCATAGAAATCATGAACTTACACTCTGTCAGCTGATATTTTAAATGCTGTTATTCCATGCCAATTTTCCCAGGCTGGAGCCATGAAAGCGAAGAAAGGCAAAGCAAGACTACGTGTTAACGAGGGTTCAGCCGAAGTTGTAAGAAAGAAATTTGCTAGTTAAGATATAAATAAGAAGCCAATTTTAAACTGTGTGTAAGGGTAGAAGATTGGTTCGAGTGCATTTGGGAAGGAAAAAATAAATGAAATAAACAATAATAAAAAGGGGATTAATTTTGTGAGCAGGAGGATCTATCTGGAAAGTGTTTATTCCTGATGGAATGGCCCACACCAAAGCAGAGGTGCCATTTCCCCAAGCCTTGCTGAGCTCTGGTTGCCCCACGGTCACCCAAGACTTGCTTTCAGATGAGATGGTCTATATTCTCTCACGCTCCATTATTTTTCCCCTTTTTTCTTCTTCTTGCTAACGAACAGCGCGAGCTGCTTGTCTTGAGGCTGAGCGGATGGGGAAAGGCATGGATTTCATCCTGACCTGCTGCAGATCAACTCCAGCCAGCTCCTGCTCCAATTTTCACTCCGAGCAGATGCTCCATCCACACATTTGTGGCAGTGAGGGCCGGGGAAGGGAGAGGGAGGCAGGAGGGAAGAGCTGACGGGGCTGGGCTGTGCCGTGTGCTCCAGAACAATAGATGATCACTCTTAATTATGGCAGCCTGAATGAGCAGCGCTCTGCCGGCCCTTTCCTCGTGCTAGCTGATCAATACAGCCTTAATTGCCGAAGAAAGGCAGGATCGTACACAATCACAGCACAATGGTTTAATCACTTGGACGCTTAAAGTTAATTTCAGGCAGTTCATTTCTCACTTTGTCAGGCATGGCTTGTCTCCTTGCACACACAGGTGCACGTGTGCTCGCAGCTAAAGGTGGGTTATTAATAGCTTTTAGCGAGATTATTTGAGCTAATTGAAAATGTGGGAAATGTTATTATCATGCATAAGCTCAGAAGGGCTTTGCTTTTTAAAGGGGGGGAATGCTGAAAGCATTTGAGACACTTCTTGAGGGAATAAATAAAAAGTCTTCTTTTCTGGGCTGTCTTCTCTAGTGCTTTCATGCTGACCTATCCAGATACTCTGAGGATCCTTAGCTTTTCTTTTTGAATGGGGAGTATGCTGAAAGCATTTATTGAGACACTTCTTGGGGGAAGAAATAAAAAGGTCTTTAAAAAGGTCCGTCTTCTCTAGTGTTTTCCTGCTGACCTGTCCAGACACTCTGGGGATCCTTAGGTTAGTGACCAGGTGGTGCAGCAGGATTGGAACCTCATGGACAGCTGGAGTGGGAATTCACCTGTCCTTTCCATAGCACCCAACCCTCTGCAGCCTTTGGGGATCTCCAGGCTCGTGGGCTGTGCCTCTGCAGGATTGTTTTTGTGGCTGGCAGAGCGGGGCCACTTGAGAAGGTGGTGTTGAGATCCAATGTGATCCTTGGCTTAAAATAAGGGCACATCTGGCCAACCATCTGCAGAATTTCTGACGTTTCAGATCGTGCAGATTCTGCTTGGATCACACTTTATAGATGAGGGTCTGCTGCAGCTCCTTAATCCAGTTTTGAATGTTGTCCAATAGGTCCAGCTGGAAACCTCAAGCCTGGGAGCTGGGAGGTGCTGGCCGTGAGAGGGAAATTTGGGTGTGCCTTCCTTCTCCACAGAGCTGAGCATCACCACAGCAAAAGGACAGGCTTTTCAAAAGCCTCTCATGATGCTGACTGCACTTTCTGACCTTCACTTTGAGACTCCTGGACCAACCCCTCTCCTTTTCTTCTCTCTCCCGCCCCAGCCAGAAATTGAGGCACCAAACCTGACTGCTGTTTTTGTAAATTATTTGAGCACTGCTGACTTGTGGCTGCCTGAGAAAAACTAGATCAGGAGAACATGGATAGAAATGAGTTCTGACACAGAGGTACCTAGTCCAGTGGAGCTCTCAGCCATCGCTTTGGCTTGTGAGGGAGCCCAGGCATCTTTTATCTTGGGTGAAAATGAATCTGTCACAGAGAGGGGCTGGCCCTTGCTGGGTGCCTGTGCTGCATTAAGGAGAACTCTCACCCCTGCCCAGGCACAGAGCACTGGGAAATCTGATCTCACAGGATCCAGGACGCCAAGGAATATCTGAGAAAACACACTCTCTCTACTTGTAGGATAAAGCAGCATGGGAGGCAGTGCCGTACAAGTGAAGGGGCTGAAAGGTGAACAGACATTTTCCCAGTGGCAAGAAAGTCATCCTCGGGCAACAAAAATACTCTGTGGAGCATGTCACTGATGATGGGATGGGATGGAAAGAAAAGTTGCTTGAAAATTTATCTCACAGCCATTTTAGTCACCTCTAACTTTGCTCTCTATTGGACTGTTGCCTACTGGGACAAGGCTTGGAGGCAGCCAGAAGTTTCTACTGAATGCCAGTCAGATAAGGATGAAGTTCACAGACTACATTGACTTTTTTTTTCTCTCCCAGAAAATAATTTCCAGGATAAAAATGGTATCCTGTGTTTTTGTTATTATTTTCTGGCTACTGCATATCTGAAATGCCAGAATCAGTTGCAGCTCTCTCTGCGTCCTGCAGATCATTTTTCCATGAAGAATAGCAGGCAATGTAAGAAATTTGATAAGAGTGGCTTTCTCCTTTGATGAGTCCCTCCCCAAAATCTTAGGCAGAAGATGAGGAATTCAGCATGAGGGATACAGACCAAGAGAAAGGACCTGACAGAAGCGCAGTCACTCCCTTTGTTGCAATGCTTTAGGCTAACCATTATTCACAGCCCTTTCCTCATATTGCATCTTTCATGATTTGCTTAAGCGATTTTAAATTGCTTTTGTGATTTCATTTAGCAGAGACCACAATAAAAGTGACCCTTGAGTTTATGAAATGAAACAGCCTGCACAAAGGGACCGAGGGCCTCAGCAGTGTGTGGGGTGACGGTTTCTGTGTTTGCCTGGGACAAAGGGATGATAAAGGGCTCGCAGTGAATTGGGGCAAGCAAGGAACATTTCTACCAGTGGCTGCTCAGAGCAGCTGGTGTGAAACCATTTGCCTGTGCAAATGAAGGGGAGAACTTTGCCAGACTGTTAATAGCATGCTCACCACCCAGGTTTTTTTGTTAAAAATAAGGTTTTGGTTTTTGTTCCCCCCCTCAATGCTTTCCTTGGCGAGGGAGGCAGCAGGCAAATCACACTGGAGCACCCATTGCATTTACTGAAGGTTTTTTCAGCAGACCTCTTCAACAGGGGAGTTCATTTAGCAAAATATCCAGGGCTCTGGCTTATGGCCAGGAGGAAAGCTGGGTCTCACTTTCCAGGTGCTGTGCAAGGTGTATCTCTTGTACCTCATCCTGCCCTGAGGTGGTTTGGAGCAGTGTTGGGATCAGGTGTTTGGCATAACACTGCAAGTCAATAGAAATTCTTGGGAATGAGGAGGGAGGTGGAAAGAGTTTGCATTGCTGCAAAAAAAAAATAAAATTCTCCTTTGTTCCTTCAAAATCTTCTCAGGGAATGACAAAAACTGTCTTTGGGGCTCATTTTCCAGTCTCTATATTTTTGTATCCAGTTCCCAGCTATTTGGGAAGTGTGTTCCAGCCCCCTTGCCCCAGCACGCTGCCTGTGCCTCCCCAAATCTGTTAAACTGCCTCAGTGATGCCTCTTGATAACACCATGAGGGTTTTGACTGCCCAGAAATACAGCTGAGCCTCTCCAGAGCTGAATAAGGCACAAATGAAACAAGCATCAGCAAAGTTGGTGCATTTTTGCACAGCTGCTTTGCTGGGCTGCTGTGAGCTGTGCCAGGGAGCAAATCAGCTCTTGGTAGCTCTGCAAGGGAGAAATCCCAAATCTGACCTGTACTTTTTTTCTGGGGTTGGCTTCCACCGTTTAAGACAAAAAGTTAAGCAGAACATACAGAGGAAATGATAAAAAAATGACCTATTTTCATGCTATTTGGCTGCTCTTTACTGTAGATGACAAGTGGCCCGGTGATCCTAGGCGGCTCCCAGGGCGATGAAGGGCAGGATTTGAAGCACTTCATCGGTGACACCTCATTTAAGGTATTACTCCCACTTCCCTCCACTTCGCAGAGAGGTTGTGCCTGGAAAGCCCTTGGGAAGAGGCTGCCTGCACCCCACCCTGCTCGGCTCCCTGTGGAAAACACCAGAGCCAGGGAAAGGCAGGATAAATTTTACTCCAGCTGTGTAGCACCTTGTGTTTTAGCAGGAGCCAGAGGCTGTGCTCTCATGCTGCAGCCTGGCTTGTTTCTGCTCTGAGCTTCCCTGGGGGGTTTGGTGTATATTTGCAAAAAGAACAGCCTCCCTTCCTCTCTGCTCCCCCAAAAAACCCAGTAAAAAAACCCCAACAGCCCCAGAGGAAACTTTTTTAGAGGAAGGAAGGAGAAGGCAATGGGAAGCTGAGGCACTGGGGGAAATCTGATTTTGAGGTTTTTGTCGCTGTGGTGGCACAATTTCCTCTGATGCAGCTGTGTAATGAGTTCACATCTGTTAATGCCACATGTTGCTCTGCCTTGCACAGATGCAAAGTCTCAATTTTTCTAATTAGCAACAACATGAAGTATATCTTAATTTTCTGTCCCCCTTCCCTCTAATAAACGTGATATTAACAAGGTTACATGCCTGCTTTCACGGGGTTTAATCGAATGAGGAGCGAGATTGGGTTAGATCACACTGTTCCTTTTAGGTGGGGTCTGCCCAGCTGCAGAGACATTGATTCGTCACAATAAGCAGAAAGCACAGGACAGGGGATGGGGCACATACCCCACCTTTTGCAGCAGCTGTATCAGTCACAGCCACTGCTACCTGTGTCTGTGATCCTTCAGGCCTCTCTGGAGCACGCTGCATGGTTGTGTTGTACACATATCTGTATTTTTGCAGTGTGCATGCCCAAGAAGGCCTGTAGCACCAGCTCTGCCCAGAGATCCAGCTGCATTTCTGGGCTGAGGGGATGGGGGACACAGCCCAGCTGCAAGCAGGACAGAACAGAGGATGCTGCAGGCTCCCAAAGCCATGAGATGCTGAAAAACAGCTGAGTCTGCAGAGAATAAAAGGGACAGCCCTGTACCTCTTCATGCCATGAGTGCTCAGTGGCATCTCTGTGTGAGACTGAGCAACCTCACCCACTCCTGGCTGCAAAAATGCTCTGTTGGGGACCCTGAAAGCACGAGCTGGGGGACTTTGCTGTGTCTCCACACAGTGATCAGAGCAGGACAGGGACTAGTGTGGGTGGAGTGCTCCCTGAGCAGGATCCAGCCCTCCCTGGACAGCCTGCATTCATATTCCACCTGACTCTGCTGGGAGAAATCCATGGGGACCCCAACAGCAATTACTTGTGTGATTTAATTGGCATTATCATTTTACTGGCTTGACAGAGATAAATCGCCCTGTTGGGTAAGGCTGCTACTGTGACAGCAAAAGCAGAAGGAAAGACTTTCTCCTTCTCTCTGCAACGGGAGATGACTACCAGTGTATCTTAATAATTAGTGCTGTTATAATTAATCGGGCTATTTGAGAGTCAATCTAAGAAACAAATGGAGGGCTTGATTGTTCGGTAATTGACAATTTGTTTCCAATATGGTATCACTCGTTCCTGCTTGTGCAAAGAAGCAAAAAGACACAAAACTGAGATTACTGGAGGGCTGGGGCTTGGCTGCAGTGAGGACAAGTGACTGTGTGAGAGAGCACGGAGGAAAGGAGCGTTCCCAGACACTGAATGTCCCAGGGACCCATTTGTCTTGGAAGCACTCACACACACACACACACACATACAGAGTTATGATTCCTTCTGTTTCCCTGCTTTTCAAACAGTTGCAGCCAGCTGTCACTGCCTCTGTGGGTAGTTTTACAGAAAAGCAGAGTTTTCAGACCTTGGCCTTTCTGTACAATTTTCACCCTGGTTATATTCCTGGATCTACTCTCTCCGTGGCTGTATTTCTTCCCTTGCCTTGTCTCAGTCTCCTCTTTCTCTCCAAATTACCCTCTGCTCTGCAGTGCCACTGGTGCTCTGGAGCCTGCAGGAAGTTGTTTGTTGATGCTTTGGATAGAAGAGCAATGTGTGGCCATGGCAAAGGCAGTGTGGATGCACTGGGCACTGCAGCACTGGGACGTTGCTGTCTGGATGCAGAGCAGACCGTGTGTGGTGCTCCCATTCCTGCCTCTAAAGAAAGCACAGCAAAAACAACAGGACAGTGAGTTTAAAAAAATTATTCCCATTATTTGAGGGAAACAAGCTACAGATATTTTTCTGGTAAAACGTCTCTGTGATGATACCAGGTTTTGAAAAATGGTTAAGAGTCTGCTGTTCTCCAGGAGATTCCCTCCTCCTGTCTGCATGAGAGCTTTTTCCTTTCTTTTTTTCACATAATACCAAATACATCTGTGTCCTCAGTGTCTCAGTGCTCCTACAGCATGTGCTCAACTCCCATGGGCTTCTGAACTCCTGTTGGTGCTGGCCTGGAGGATGTGTTATGTCACATTAAAAAGGTAGCAAAAATCATGGCTGAGTACACCCTATAGGGAATTCCAAACTCTCACAGTTCTCTAGAATAGGTCTGAGCCACCAAATGTGTATGGATGGATATCCGTATGGTCTGGGGAATATAATTTTGGGCATAGCTTTTGCCCCCAATGCAATTCCTCCCTGTTGCAACAGAATTGTTGCTGCACCCAGAGAGGCTGTGAACAGCTCTGTCAAGTGGTGATGCTTCTCCCCCGACCCAGTTTAAATGAGATATGAATAATTGATTTGCCTCCTGAATAATTAATTGGATATTCAATAATGAAAGTAATTGTTTGGCTCATTCCCTCATTGATAATCAAGCTAATCTTCCCCTCCAATATGTGGGCCATACAGATATGTAAAGCAGTGAGACAGTTTATAGGCCGATAATGCAGCTAATGTGCTCGGTGTGGGGTCACCTTGTCCAAATATTCCAGCAGCTCCTGGGGCTGCTCTCCGCTGGGTTATCCACTGCTCAGCCCAGCTGAGTGCAGCAAGGGTTTGTTTTTTTCCTCCTCATTCTGATTGCTGAACATCTCCCACCAGGGAGGAGTCTTCTTTTACAGTTTAAACAAAAATCGTCAGCCGCCACTTGCTCCAATTAAGGCTTCCAAGGAGGTTTGTTCTTCCTCCAGTCAATAGTGGAGGATTAAAGGGAGCAAGCGGCGCTCTGAACTCACGGGGCTGCTCTCTTCGGCAGGAATTAGAGCTCAGCTCCACAGAGAGGCTCCAGAGCTTTCCTTTGCCACCAGCCCTTTAGAAATCAAAATCAAACCAAGACGCGTTAATGCTGATTTTGCAGCTGCTGCGTTTGGGATTTTTTGAGTTTCTAATGTTGCAAGTCCTATGAAGCCTGGCAGTCTGAGCTGACACCTCTGTGGCACAGAGTAGAAGTGCCCTCTGGAGAGGAGCTCAGCGCTGACAGTGGAGTGTGAGTGGCTGACACAGCCCTAGGTTATCCCAGGGGCACTTTGAGGATGTCCATTTGAGGTCCCTTCACACACTTGGCACGATTACCAGATCTGCTTTGGGGATCTGGGGTTGAACCACAGCACAGCATCTCAAAATCAAGTGATGTGAGCAGAGATCCACAGTGCTGGGGGATGGAGGGTTTAAACACTTCCAGTTACAAACCATAACCCCAGACAACCTTCCCTGCATCCCTCGTGTCCCACCAGACCTGTGATTCCTGCCCGTTCCTACTGGGGCTCAGAAGGGCAAATAACGCAAGTCACAGAATGTGGGAGACGCTCGCAGGTGGTGCATGGCCTGTCCCAGCAATGCTGGTGCTAACAGGTAAATCCTCTGCCTCTGCTGTAGGCTTGTCCTGGCAGAAAGGGCATCCAGGAATCTCTGCTGTGAGCTCCATGGGTTTCATCTTGGCTTGTTCCTGATGAAATTAAGGGCTGAGAGAAGCCTGTTCTCACCACACTGTGTGTTCAAAGAGCAGCCACACTAATGACAGTGCTTATCAGCATCACTGGGGCAGATAAGCACAAAAAGCATCTTGAGACACCGTGGGCAGTGAAGGTGAAGGCTGGGACAGTCTGGAGTGAGGGAGAGAGGGAGTTGAGCTGCTCTTGTTCCTGAGATACCTACTGGGTGAGCAACCTCCCACCCTCCCTGGGCTCTGTGGCTGATCCATGCCCTCCAGAGAGGTGACTCTCAAATGGTCTCACACTCTGCCCTGGGTTTCTGCAGATGCTCTGAGTGGAAGTTTCCTGTGAGAGGCTTTTGAAATAGCTGGGACATGGTTAGGAGCTTTCAAGCATCTTTGATTGTGCCCTGAGTCCATGCTCTGAGGGCAGAGCTCCACTGGGGTGGGCATTCCCCAAGGATTCCTTAAGCCTGGAGCGCAGGGGATTTATCTCATTGTACGAACCCACATTTTCTGAGGTTGCACTGAGTAGGCAGCTCCTGAGGTGTCTGTATGGAAGGGCAGGAGATGAAGATGCTCCAGAATATGATATTTTGCCATTAGCCTCAAACCTCCAGGACAGTGAGCAGCCTTTGAGGCAGGGAGAGCTACATGTGACTGCTCCATCTGACACTTTGAGGCTTCAGCCTCCGGGTCCCTCCTTCTCCTGGCAGCAGCAGTGAGCAGAAACAGTTACCTGGAGATTGATGCACTATTATAAATGTGCATGTGGGAACCATTTAAACCAAGCAAGGAAAGCAGCAGAGTGTTCCTGGAGAAGGATGTGTTTGAGATGACAGTGCAATCTGGGAAACCCTCCCCTGCAAAAGCTACTTGAATTTAAATACTTTTCATTTTAACCAGTTTAATTTGTTTATGAGGGCTTTCATTTGAAAAAGTGGCAGCACCGACAGGGCTTGGAAAGATTTGTCTTCAGCCAATTTACTCTGCAGCAGATTTATCATTTCATCAGTAATTTAAGCAGAGACACTTGATTGTGCATTCATTTATACTACTCAGAGCTGCTTGGTGTTACTTGTGGAAAGTGTGAGGACAGATCAATGGGGAAGGGGCAATGCCAGGAGTATTCCTAAGAAACCTCTACAAAGGTGACTGTCCGGGGAGAGGGGAAAATGACAGGAGCCCATCAGCTGGGGAAAACCAATAAAACTCAACTTCATTTAAAGCTTTTTCTCATCACGGGCTAATTTAGTGTGAAGATGGCAGCATCACCCTTCCCTTCCCCTCCCTCTCCAGGCTATTAAGAGGTTCGTGAGGGGTTCCCAAGATCAAAGCTCCCTGGGTGATTTAATTGATGTGCAGCTGCTGCCTGCGAGTGGAGGGAGGCAGAGGCTGTGGGAAGGGGAGCACAGGGACACTCCCCAGCCCCGCCAGAAAAATTCTGCAGAAAGCCCCCACCTCCTCCTGGCAATCCCGGCGTTATTTATGCACACACATAAAGGGCTCCGTGCATCCCACTGAAATCTCCGTTATTTGTCAATGAGATGGCCCCTCCCGCTCTGCCTTAGCTAACATTTACAGTAAATCTGTTACACTGACCATTAAATCTGGAGCTGCCCTGAGCGATAGTTTCAATGGGTGTGTTGACAGCCCGAGTGTTAATAATGATGCAAACACTAACCTGTTTATTGATTTGCTTTTTGTACCCTTCATCCTAGCTCACTCCTTCTCACTCTCGGAGGAGAAATCCTAGAATTAGTAATCAGGTGACAGCTCAGAGCCCCCGTCTGTTCCCAGCAGTGTCATCCAACCCAAACTCCCGGAGATAAATTACAGGTGCCGTATTCTGCCTCTGCCAGCCATTCAATATACTGTTACTCAATGCAAGATGTAGTATTTGTCATTGGTGCCAGCAGACAGGAGGGAAAAAAAAAAGAAACATTAACACAGACATGAAAAGCTTTTAACTCTGACAAGAGAAGCATAGGGAAGTTTTACATTTAGCCCCTCCACGGAAGGCCAGTGCCCATCCATTAAAGCAGCTTGTCAGACAGTGGGTGCAGTGGAATGGAGCTGGGATGAGGATCCTGAGAGGAAACCTGATGTGCTCGGAGTGCTTCCTCCTCCTGCTGCCTCGTGGATGCCTGCCTGCAACACTCAGGGGCACGGAATTGGTGGAAAGCTTTTTGGGTTCCTACAAAAAAATTGTCTATCCATGGTCCTCCTTGAGGCTGAGATGGAGGTGGGTTCGGAGAAGGGATGCAAAGAGCAGTTTTGATTCGTGCCCTGGGGGGCTGGGAGCCTGTTCAGACAGAGGGGGACGAAAGGTGGGCAGTGACACAGCCCGAGGGCTGGCCCTGCTTGTCCTTGTCTGAGGAGCAGCTCAGCCAACTCATGTGCTTCCAAAACTCTGGCCCCAAAGCAATCCCATCTGAGCTACCTGGCAAGGTGCTCCAGGCTGTAAAAAGTGAAGAGCTATGCAAACAGAGCCTGGGCAGGAGCCAGGAGCTCACATCTGCAGGGGATCAGTCCTACAGCAGCTCAGGAGCTGCAGATGCTTTCCCTGTGACGGTCTGGTGTGACATCCAGCACCAGACACCACAGCTTTGCTGATGAGCTGCACAGGCTTGTGAAAGGAGAAGCTGGAGTTAAATGAAAGCTAGGCTTCGTGTTCCCCATCTAGCAATGCTTTTTGACCTACGGTTTTTATGGTCAGGAGAGAAACCTGCCAGTAAATAAGCAGAATTTATAAACCCTGCAGGGGCTCTGATATATTCCCTGAGAGCTGGGGCCCCAAAGGCCTTCAGTGGCATTTATAAGCTTCACTCATATGTCAGACCCCTTAGTTCCTTTTATTTCTGCTAAGTTTATAAGCTCTGAAAGAGCAGTCTGCAGTGTTTATTAACTGCACTGCAGAGCTGAGGAAAAGCAGCTGATCCAAAAGAAACACAATTCTACCTGTACCTCTTAAACGTCGTTGAAATCAAAGCTCCACGTTCTGTATGTTTTATTGTGTCTTCTAATATGCACCCATCACCAAACAGATGGATGTGTGTTATTACAGAAAATAAAATTACACCAGTGGTAAAAATCCTCATCAATGCCTCAGTTCATTAGGAGGAACCTGAGCTGAACATAACAACAAACCACTAAAAGTGGGAGGTTTGTCAAATCTGAAGTATTATTATTGATGTGAATATATAACTGTGTCCATAGGAGAAGATAAAATCCAATGGAGGGCAGTGAAAATAAAATACATTAAAAAATTGTATCAGGCATGTTTCAATAGGACTAATATGTTTTAAATAAAGTCCTTCAGCTCTGTGAAACACCAAGTTTCCCAGGGACGAGGAAACCTATGGTGGCAGCCAGCAATTTGGTGAAAAATTGTTTGGTGCTGTAGCACATGGAAGGAGCCTCAGGACAGGAGGATCAACCACTGCTTTTGACATATATAAAATAACTGTGCTCAAATTATAAATCCCAGGGTATTTTAGACCACCTGGTATGTCTGCAATGATTCTGAGAAAAGCAGAACTCTTTCCACAGTGGAATGGACATGCAGGTTTACTGCAGCTATTGGTGCAGAGCAAAGCAGTGACATTCCTTGCCCTGATTTCAGTAAATCTAAAGGGTGAAATGTTATCTACAAGACTGGGCAAAGTTGTAGCATTAAGGATTCCCATCCAAAATTTCAGGACTCCTTGTTTTTTTAAACTTTTCAATATTTTGTTTTCGTTTTCTTTTTACTTTTCCTCCTAATAGGACAATATAGTAAATTTTATTCATCGCATCTCCTAATTGGTAGACTTGATCTTATCAGTGAGGGCTGGGCAGTTGTGAAGGAGGATTTAACTTTTCTGGTTTAATGAAATATGTAGATGTGCTTGGACCCTGCCTTTTGAATGTGGATGAGAGCTCAAGTCCTTGGCTTGGCTGACCAGCATTTGGAGCTCCCAGGTTGGTAACAAGAATCACATGAATTTAACAGAACAGAGGCAAAGGAAGAAGAAACTGTGCAGAAGCTGGGACTGTGTGTGCTGGGAGGGATGATGAAATAGCAGGGGTATTTGTAGACTGAACTACTAGAAGTGGGAAAAGCACAGAAATAAAAGCAAAGCCCAAGAGGAACAGAAAGCACATGAAATTAGTGGAAAGGAGAACAAAGCCTCATCCTGTGAGACACAGGAGAAGGCTGATCTTAAATAATTATAGCAACAGTTTGACTTTAAAATCAGGATGTATATTTGTCGTGGCTCCTCCAACAGTGTAAGTCTCTCCTCCTCCCTTTCTCTGCACAGATTTCCCCAGACAATTCACAGTCCTTTCCTTCCTTTATTTATGTGGTTTCATATTTCATGGCTTTTGGTTTCTGTATTCCCATCATGATTTATGACCAAAGGGAAGAATTGCATCCAGGTGATGATCCAGTCCATTATCTCTGGGGAGATGCTGACCACTCTAGTGGAGCACAGAGACCTGTTGTGCCACGTGATGGAGAGCAAGCAGAAAAAGAAGGCTTCCATGTTACGAGAGAAAAGCACAATTTTTGTAATTTGGACAGTTGGATGCAAAGAAAAAAGAATTTTTTTCCCCTTATTTTCCCTCTTCCTCAATGGGATTTATTATTAAAAAAAAACCTAGGAGACCAAATATATTCAATGTGCTAACACACAGCTACCTTAGCTGAAATGACCCATTTTAAATGCATGATACACAGGGTAAATCTGTCTCCATACCACCCTTGGCTGGGCTGGATTTTTTTCTTCCACTTTTTCCTTCCAGTTTTCTGCTTTGCCACTAATAAATCAAGACTTCTTTGCCCTGCTCTGCACCTTCACAGCTTTTGCAGATCATTAATACCAGGACAGGGCTGTTAATCTCTTGGTCCCAAGGTGCATCGACCCACTTGCAGAGAGAGCGGCTGGGACACTGCTGGGACCATGCCCTCGGTCACAGAGCAGGGGGTGCACCCCAGGGCCACATTAACTCCAGAAATGTCACTGTGGGGCCTGGCCTGACCATCCTGCTCTGACAGCAGCTGTATTTGGGGTGGACCTTGGGATAAATCTCAATGTGAGGTGTCTCTGCTCTGAGCCCCAGCACTTTCACTGCCTGTGCCCTGCTTTGGCAGTGGCTGTGTGAAGGAATATCTCTTCTCTGCTGTTATTGAGGTCTTGTTCCCATCGCTTGGGTTTCTTATCCAATTCAGCCCTTCCATCCCTAGTGGCACACAGAAGAGGCTAACACCCTTGCTTTATTTTTCAGGTCTCTTCCCATCAATGAAGGGCAGGAACAAAGCTTGGCAATGAAAGGCAATTTCTCCTAACCCAGTGGGCGAGCGCAGTGTGGTAAGAGTGCTTTTAAACAAAAAAAATCCAATAACTTCCATATAAATTGTCCAGGAGAGAAAACTTTGTGTTTTTGACATTTGTAGCTGTTTCAGCATTTTTCCGTGCAAGATGAAAAACTTTTGCATTGAGCAAAACACAGATTTACGATCAATAAAGTGAAGTTTAACAGTTTATAGGGGCCATACATTCTTTTTTTAAAAATCTGATATTAAAAACTATTTTTCCCTCCCAACCACATGAGAAACCCTCTCCGGTGTCAGAGTTTCAGCATAGTAAAGCAGCTGGCAGAGCACTGTGGATAATCACTGGATGGGGTTTCCTGCAGAATGAATTGTCACCCAAGCTTGCCCCTCCTACCTTCATGGAGTCATGTACAGTAAGACCCCCAGATGCTCATTGACTGTTTTATATATTCTACCAGAAAATCACATCCACAGGCTGCCCAATAACAACTATTTTTTTTTCAACGAAGAGTTAAGGTGTAATTTTGAGTATGAAATTATGGAGTATAGGGCCAATTCTGTTGCCATTAAAACCAATGAGAATGATTAGATTTATTGCAGAGATAAAGAAATGAGATAGTTCTTGTTTTGTGCTTCTGATTCCCTGATTATGCAGTCTCAGGGTTTCCTACACCTGAAGGAATGTGGAAGTGCTCCTGTTCCCTTATCTCTTCAACATGTTCCTCTCTGTAAAGCACTATCTCAACACAAGATCTACAGTGGAAAAATAGGAATGTGTCTATTACCTGAAGAGATTTAGCCTTTTTTTTTTTCTTTTCCTTTTTCTACAGAGCATTTGACTAAGCCAATAAATTTGAGGAGATAAATTGGACTAAATAATCCTTGGGTTCTGCATGAAGGATGATATTGCTGTGCGTCCACACTGACCATGTCCCCTTCTCCCCACGATATGCCTTGAAATTTATCACGCAGTTGTGAGCTTTAACTGTGTAAATCCCCAGTGAATTGATGGGAGAAGAGAGCCTGGCTGAGGTTTATAGGGTGGGTCTTAAACCCTTACACGCTGGCGGCAGTGCGGTCTCCGTAACGCCAGGCCTTGGGGAATTTATTTACACGTGGGGAGCTGGGACATGTGGAAAATCGGACTGGAGCAAGTGGCAGCTCAGCGCTGAGCAGTGGAACTTGAAGACAGACAGCATGCCGTGGTTTCTGTGGAGTGCACAGCCATTTTCACTTGATTAAATAAACTCGGTTCTTGGAAGATCTGAAAAGCGGCCGCTGGAGATTTCTGTCGAAAAGCTTGCAAGTTTTTGCATTTCTTCTGAAGAGAAATTTACACTCAGAAAATTAAAGGATCTACAAAGCGATGTTTTCTGAAGCAAATACTGACATTATGAGTATCTTAAGCACTTGCACTGCATATCTGAGCTGAGCAGCATCTCCTGACTGACAAAGCCGTCACCCGCTAAAAGCAACTGTTATAAAATTATGACTAGAGCATATATAATGTTTGTGTTTAACAAGATGACAGAAATGCCACCTTAGTAAAAACTGATTATGGTTACAGCTGAACAATTCACATCATGCAAGATTTATAATATTAAGGTTATGCAATCATCTAATCGGAGAGACAAGCCTTGAGTAATAATATGAAATGCATGTACTTCAATCTGCAGCAGTGGATTCATTGCTGTTTTCTTATTAGCTCATGCCAGCATTAGGGCTGCATTATCCATTTTAACATAGTCTAATTCAGCATTTCCATCTGAAAACATATGCACAGTAAGTGATCTATGCCAAACAGTGAAATGGAGACAAAGCCATTTGAGTGACTTCACAGCTATAAAAACATACATAATCTGTATGTCTTTCAGCAATTCTCAATACTTTATACTGCATTTCTTTGCTTGAAAAGTTTCCCCAAAATAAAGGAAAAAATAGAAATTGCACCTTTTCTTCCCTGGAGAACAATACTTTGGGGGTGGAACCAGAGCAGGAATTGAGTCTGTGAATTTCTCATCTTGGAAGTGTGATATCAGATTATCTTATTAGTGCTGTGCTGGATAGCTGAGAAGTGGCAGGTGTGGCTCAGGATAGGAGAGAATTACTTAAAATGTGCATCTTCCAGCCCAGATAAAATTAATAATATTTAAACTTAAAAGAAATCTCTATTTTTTCTTTGAAGTGAAATATCTCAGATATTTTATAAACATCAAATATTTTCATCCAACGAATAGCAGCACACACACACACACACACATATATATGACAATATATGTATATATAAACTCTAATTGGTAAATTACTGTACAGAGAAGTCATAGTGTACTTCAGGTTTAAAATATGCTATTTCGGGGCTGACGAGTTCAGGCATCATATTTCAAAGGCTCATATTACAAAAGTTGACAAGTGTTTATAATGCAATAATCAGACTAATTGACTGAGCTCCCTGATTAAAATGAGGCTTTTCATGCAAAGCTCAGACTGAGATTCCTTCTGAGCTTAGTTAATTTTCCAGAGCCTGTGCAGACTTTGGTCCTGCGAGGAGCTGGGGTCTTGGACATCAGGCAGTCCTGGGACCTCACTGAACCAAAAGTTTCTGGTAATTTGTTGTTCAGATCCCTGTACATGTGAGTGGATTCATCAGACTCCTGCAACAATCACAATGCTTAAGGGGGGAAAAAAAAGAAGTATTTCAAAGGTAAACAGAAGGCATTTGTGTGCTGGGGCCTGATTTATTATACACACTATATATAGCTGTCATTAAATGAGCAGGCTAACGTGCAACTATTCATCATGGGGGGAAATGAACAGGCTATTCTCTGCTTGCCTGGAATTGTTCATATTTCTGGAAACTAAAAGCAGTGTCTAGGAAAGGAAAGAATGCCTAAAATGCCTGAAGATATTTGATTTATTCTCTTCAGGCATTACCTCTCTCTCTTCTCTGTGTCCCAGAGTATTATTCAAGTCAATCGATCTTAGAAACTATTTCTAGCAATCCCAGTTTCCCCCAAAACTCCCCGCTAAAGACCTTAATCTGCCTCCCTTTGTTGTTATTGTCATTAAAATAGGCTCAAATCAGTCCACAATTTTTGTTTTTACTTTGAAGGTGCATTTTGATCTAAAGAAAGCAATTCATCTCCTCTTTTGTGTTACCAGCAATTCACTTCTGAGTCTGCATACGGTAAACTGCAATATCCTCTCGGGTTCCAGCTAAAGCAATTCTCAGCTGGATGTTTAGTTACACAAGAAACAGAAAATAAGTGATGCTGCCTGACCGAAACAGCTCTTCGAGTGCTGATTCAGGGAGGTGACTAGAAATACTCAGATTCTTCTAAGCAGCCATTAACTGCTGAAGAAACCCAGGAATAATTTTAATTAATGAATAAATATGATTTTGAATTATTTGTGGCAACAAAATGACACATGATTTAATGAACTTGAAGAAATGGTTAATACAACCTAAAAATTGCAGTCAAAATGGTTGTTTCAACAGAAAATTGGATATTAGTTAGGTTATGCCTTTCATGACAAGGCTCCCTTGCCACAGATATGTGGTTTTCCTCACCAAAACATGGAATGCTTCTGGCTGAAATGAAATATTGTGATTTCTGGGAGAAAAAATGTTCACTATGCTGGGCTGAAAACTCAGTGTTTTCCAGGTCTTTTCTTATATCCTAGTTCCCTAAGTAACATCCTCTCTGGAATGCCAAGGGACCTGTGCAAACACTCAGGGATTTCCGTGGAGAGGGATGAGCAGCCCCCAGCTCAGGGGGGCAGGACAGGACCCTGCGCCCACAGGCATCCCCATGGCCCTCAGCCCACCCCAGACTCTCCAGACGATCCCTGCAGCAGCACAGCCCAGCTCAGCACTCAGAGCTGTGCTGATGAGAAGACTTTTTGGTGTCACCCAGCCAGTGAGAGATGGGGGACATTAGACTCTGGCAACCCCAGGAACGATTAACTCTGATTTTTCCTGCCAGCCCTGTTCTACACCCACCCTCAGCTTCAAGGCTTTGGAGCTGTTTTTATCTTTTCCAGCTTGGGGAAGATGAGGGAGAGGAAGGAGGGGACGAGGAAACCCTCCAAAAGACAGAGTGCCCCCCAGGGATGTCCACCCTGGGCAGGGAGATGAAAGGGCACTGTTGTTTGGCACTGAGGGTGTGTGGGTGTCTCTCATCAAATCCACTGACCCCCAGTCCTGAGCTGCACAAAATACCCTAGGGTGGGCAGAGATAAAAGCAGCCACGGCCCTCAGGGCTCTGCTTTCTGCCCCATTCTCGATGAATGAAAGGCAGGTGAGGCACAGGAATACCTGCACAGAGTTCTGCTCCTCTTTTCTCCTCCTGTATGTGAGGAAAGGTCTCAGGCACTGCTGGCATTGGCTCTGGCTGCTCCACCCCAACCTTTCCAGCCTCCCCAGAGTGCCCTTCAAAGAGAAACCTCTGCTGTGCCTTTTCAGTAATAGCAAAATTTTAAATTGCTCCTCCTTGCCACTGCAACTCCTTCGTTTCACTAGGGTTTCACTGGGTGACTTAAAACACACCCCTGGGCACCTCAGCCTGCACAGGCAAGGATATGTGTGCAGGAAGGTGAGGCAGCCAGACTTGATTCAATTAAGGCCTTTCCTGCAGCTTCACAGACATTTCCTGGCTGTACAGACATACACACACACACACACACACACACACACACACACACACAAACACATCCCAGGAATGGCTCCAGAGGCTGAGACCACAATAGAATTGCTAATTGGCAACAAAAATCCAGACCGAAAAATCAAGGTGTTTTGTTCAGGGCTTGTGTGGGGAAAGAAAAGGTCAGGATGCTGACTAACAGACTATTTTAGGACGTAACTGATGCCATTAGAAGTGTGTTTCACCCTCCTCTATTCTATTCTCTCGCCCACCCCCACCTAAATACAAAACAACCTGCAATCCAATTAGTGCTGAGTGTGTACGAAGCAATCACATTTAATAAACAGAGCTGGTAGGTTTTAAAAAATAAAGCCTTGTCCATGACCTTTTCTTAATTTTGTTGGATGCAATCTGAAATTCTGCTCTATTTATTTACACTTGCAGTTTAATTAGGGCTGGTTTTTTTACCCCAGCTACCTGCTCGCGGGCACGTAGGGGAGCTCACTCACACACGGTGCTCCTGCACAGCTCCTCTGCTATCCCCGGGAGCTGAACTCCTGTCACACACGCCCTCAGCAGATTAATAATGACAGAGGCAGTGTGAGTGAGTGTGAATAACATGCCCTGGTAACAAGTCAGGAGCACAGAGAGGGATTTGTGTCTTTTAAATGGATTTGGGACAGCAGCATGTAGTTTTCTCTCTCTTCTTCCCCCCCCCCCCCCCCGGTTTCAGTTCTGATTTGCTCTTCTTCCGCAGCCATCACTTCATTCCATGGAGAGGTGCCACAGAAAGCTCTCTGCTCGCTATACAAAGAGGAGTGATCCCCTCTGAGCCCTCTTTTTAATTCTTTGAGAGTAGACAAAGCAGAAAAGAACTGACAGAAGCAGCATGAACAATAAGCTGTGTTTTCCAGAATCGATAGTGAAAACCAGGAAATTTTTGGCTGGGGCAGGGGGTAGAAGAAGAAGAAGAAGAAGGTGGTTTTGGAGAGGGGCCAGAGAGAGGATTTTGTCTGAAGCCTTTAAGAGGTGGAAGACAGAATTAAATATCAGCTTGTGACGCACTGGGTCCAGTGGTAAAATCCATCATGCTCCATCATGGACTCATAGACCATAGAATGGTTTGGTTTGGGCTGGAAGAGACCTTTCAGGTCATCTTGTTCCAACCCTTGGGCAGGGACACCTTCCACTAAACCTCTCTGCTCCAAGCCCTGTCCAGCCTGGCCTTGGACACTTCCAGGGATCCAGGGGCAGCCACAGCAGCTCTGGGCACCTGTGCCAGGATGGCAGGAGGCACAAACACACACCAGGGGCTGGACACGACACCTGTACTGTATTTCCCACCTTTGGGAAAAGCACTTGATGTTCAGGGAAGCTTCCAGGTGCAAATTTAGGATTATCTCTGAGCAAATGAATTCTTTGTGGAACACCTAATAAAACCAATGCCCCAAATGCCCTGCTTGCTTTCCCGCAGTGCAGTTCCACGTTATGCTGCTTTTGGTGGCAAAAGTGGTGTAAGAAATCCTGACTTTCTGTCCATCCCCACATCTCAGATCGCCTCTCCTTTTGTCTGTCAGGGGTAAAACAGACTCCCTCCCAGCCACAAAAAACCACCAGGCACAGGCTGGAAAGACTTGCTGAACCTGGCTCCTCTACCAGAGGCAGCACAGCGCAGACCTGCCAGCTCCTCACCTCACATTACCCAAGCGCCAGACTTCCCAGAGCACCCAAAAATGCACCTGAAGGGGCTTTGAAGTCTGCTTGCTGCTGCCTGACTGCAGCACTGGATTTACATGCGAGGGGAGCACGTGGAACCAAGTTCAAGAGTTGGCAGATTCATTTGCATATGAGAGGCCAAAATAAGCAAATAAAAACTGCCACACAAAACGAACCAGAATTGGAATTGGCTAAACACTTCCCCGTGAAATGGATTTTCGAAGTGACTCTTGAACTCTTCAGTGGAAAGACAGATTCATTTTCAATGGAGTTTGATCTTGCTCTTCAGCTTCATTTGTAAGACCAATTACAGAGCATTTTGTACAACAATTACGGGCATTAAAACCACTCTGTTCCATTTGATGAATTTTAATAGTAATTGAACAGAAGAACCCATCAACTGAAAGATTGTCCAATCAAGTATGCCCACACATTGAACTGTAATTTCCACTCCACAAATGTGTAATGCCATTCGAAACTACCAAAATGTCCTCTCCCCACCAACACCCAAGCAGATTCGAGGATTTGTTCCAAAACAACTTTATTCCCTGAGGCTCCAAGTACACAGAAAACACACTGACCACAGTCCTGTGATAATTCCTGTGTGCAACTTTGTCCTGAAAATCTCCCCGGAGTTCATTCTTGGCTGGGCATTTGCAGAGTGCTGGTGACCATAAATGTTTGTGGGACACACCCTACAAATCACTGCACAAACTCCCCCCTTTGTGAAAAAAGGCATTTTTGGAGGATGCCCTCTGAGGAGCTTTGTAAGATATTGTAAGGGCTGGGTGGTTGCTTTCTGTCAGTGTAGGGAATGGAATCCATTCCATGGATGGTATTTACTGGATCTGGTATTCACATTTGAGTTCAGCTCAGCTTCTCCCCTTGAAAAGAAAGAATGTGCAGAATGGTGGGCTGAAGAAATATAGGCCTGAAACAGATAATTTGGTTATGAATTGAAGCCCCTCACAGCCATTGAAGAATGGATATTTGGGCTAGAAGAGTCCAGATTGTTTCCACAAGACCCAAACTGACTTTGACTTATGTTACAAGTGCAAAAGCCACAAAAGCAATGCAGTATGGCAGAGCAAAGGAGATCAAAGGCCTCACCAGTGTCCTGGGTCTCAGAAGAATGCTAATACATTTCTTATTCTTTGTTGTGAACATTTTGTTGTTATTTTTTTCCTACTAAACCTGCCCTTTCTGTCTGAGGTTGGCCTGTGCTGTACTGAAAATTCCTTGAGGGAAGTTGTGTTCTTCATTGGATTTGCTGTAAATTAGAAGAACAAAAGAACTATTTTGATGAACTTGCTCTCAATGGGATTTCCAGGCTGGCTTGGGAAACAAAAAGAGATTGCGATAGTTGAGATCAGTGGGAGATAAGTGTCCAACTGTCAGAGCCTTCCTTTGAAGTGGGTTTTCCCTTGCCAGTGCTCGCTATAACTGTAAGTTCAATTTAAAGACAAAAGATGAAGTCTTGGCCTTTCTGAAGTCAATAAGAGTTTTATCACTGACAAGGCAGAGGCCAGGATTTCACCCAAAATGTTTGTACAGGCACTAACTTTAGCATCTTGTTGAGAGCCACATGAAATATTTATGTTGAAGAGTGAAACTGTATTGTTTTCTTGCATCTCATTCTGAACACAAAAATGACCCCATCTCACTGGAAAATCACCACTCTTTTATGAAAATCATACAGTTTCAGTTGTGAGAGACCTTATCCTGGTGTGGCCAAATCGAGGGTTGCAATGTATGATTTAAAAGCAGTTACTATACATCTTCATGCCACAGATCTGATTTTCTCCTGTTAGTTTTCATCTTGCTTTGGAACAGGTTAATAATGAACAGTGGAGGTTTTCATGACAATGTTGAAGATCTGTTTTCTCGCCAGCTAAGATTTCCATCTGTGGTTCCTGGTATTTAAAAAATATTTGTCAAATCCTCCTTTAAAAGCCCAGGAATCGAGCTTCTCCTGAAAGCAGTGAAGGTTCCATATTTCTATAAGTGGTGCCAGTCAATCAGTCAGGGGGTGCAAAGTTCTTCAGAAAAAGCTCAGCTTTACTAAATGAACTGCAGAGAACCTCTGTCTAGTAACAAACCTATCCAAGCTTCTGAAATGCAGCCAAACACAAACCTGGCATAAATAATTTTTTTTCAAAACCTCTTCCCTCTTGTCTCCCAGACAGACACAAGATCCAAGCAAGTGAAATCTGGGGAGAGGAGAACGAAGGTAGGGAATGGGAGCAGATAAATGTGGAGATACTCACAGTTTCACTCTTTGAAAAGCAACTGTGCAAATAAAAGGCCAGAGAATTTTTCCCTGCTTGTCTCTTGGTCCCCTCCCCCTTTCAAACATTGTCTCTTATTTGTTTCATTTTATGCATTTTAGTGTTTCAGTCCCTGGCTGCTGCGTTGAGTTTTTTCACTCTTCACACACCATCACATACTGCCTGCCTTTCTTTGACCACACTCTGTGTTGTAATAATAATAATAAAAAACTGGGCCTGATTTTAATTTGTGTAATGTTTTTGTTAAAAAAAATAAAAACTCAACAGCCTAATTAGGAAACCCGTTAAATGGCTGCAATTCAAATATAATTCTATTAAATTCTCCCTGTAAAGTTAATGTTACAGACTTTTTAACAGATGTTTTAATTAGACATTGTTATTAAAGGGAATACTGTAGAAATTAAAAGCAGGCCCTAAATGTGTTAACAAAGACACTTTTCTTGCATGGCATCGATGGTGGCAGAAACATTAGCAGAGAGATTTTGGCAGCAGGTCATGAAAAGGAAGGAAAAAAAGAGATGTTTTAAAGGGAAGATGCACTAAGAGATATGCACTGCTCAGCTACTCTGGGAGAGAGGTTCATTTCACATCCAGCACCACCTCGGGCCATTGCCTGGGCTGGAAGGGAGGTGGGGAAGATGCTCCAGCCCAGAGCTAATGACACCGCGTGAGGAGCACTGCGACCAGCACAGGAGCTCATCGGGAAAAGGGATTTGGTTGTGAGGGGCCTGCAGCTTCAAGGATTTCCAAGGAAGCATCAGTCTTGCCAGTATTTGAGGTTTCATCTGCTGTCTCCGCAGTTTGGGGTGTTTTCTGGTGATGGCTCTTGGAATTGTGCAACACCGTAGGGATTGCATTTTTATGAGATGTGTTTGCTCTGAGCCCTGGTGCTGCAGAGGCTGGCTGGGATGGCATGTGCTGCAGGCTTGGAAATGAGAGAATAAAATAACTCTACAACTGTATTTTCTTTGGAAAGTAAGTTTAAGCACACTAGAAAAGGAGCCTGATGAGACATTTTCTGAGATTTATGATGCTAGAATTGAATTGCGGGGGGAAAAGGTGACAAAAACACCTGCGACCAGGTGGTCGGGCTTCAAAACAAGTCCCTTTTTGCTGGGGATGGTGAGGTCTGCAAATCTGCAGTTCCCCAGCTCTGCTGGGCCAGGCCACCAAAAAGCCCAAGGCCAGCACGGGCAGTCCCTTTCTTCACTTAACACTTCTGGCTGCTGCAGGGCAGTGTCATTGCATGGCACTGCTGCCCTAACCCGGCCATCAGTGCTCCCTGAGTGCCACCATCTACTGCTCAGAGCCCTTCCAGAGGGCAGATTCCAGAGCAGACAGCAGCAGATTGATCAGCAAGAGAGGATGAGGATGAGGATGAGTAGCCAGTTGATGTTTCATTTTCAAAGCAGGATCAGCTCTACTTAAAACATTCTAGCAAACATGCACCATCCAGTGCTGATACTGCTTCACCTACGGAGAGAAGTGCTGTGATTTTTTCCTCAGTGAGAGGAACAACTTCTTCCCAAAACCCTAGGAGTAAAACTGATAATCACAGCTCTGAACGTCTTACCCTGTCACTAAAATCTCTGTTATTGCTCAGTCTGGGAAGAAAAATACGAGCCTGGGGAAAATGATGCCTGGAAAATCATGTTAAAGTGATGCTGTCATTGATATTAGTGAAAAGTGTCAACTCTTATTCCTTCTTCTATCGATAGATTTCATTCTTTCAGCCACATCTACTCATTTATAGACTGCAGACAGGTCAGGCCCAGCACAGGACTTGCAGAGCTCAGAGTGTTGAACCTGGCTGGTCATACCTCCCAGTGACTCTGATGAGCATCTCCCTCAGAATCCGCACAGCTTTGCGCATTCTCACTCTCATCTGTTTTCAAGCTTTGTTTACAATTTATTCTTCTTTGTTATCCCTTCCCTTTAGAAGCCTTTCACTTAAAAGCAGTGCAGGAACCAAATGAATGCAGGTAGTCAAATTTTAATGATAGTTTGAGTCAAACAGACTGCAAAATCTTTCCTGTACAGCCATAAGGGTAAAAGAGAGTGGTGCAAAACCCCACCAACAGAGACAATTGGCTAATTAACTGATGCAAAACCAATGTAAAAAACCAGAAACTAGAAAACAAATAAAAACCTGTGCAGCAATTTCTCCCAAAAAGGTAACATTTTGCAATTAAAGCCATTCTAAGAACTTTAGTTAATTATGTAGGTTTTCTTCTCTCTCTCTCTCTCTCTCTTCCCCCTCCCTCTTCTTCTCTCTCTCCCTCGCTCTCCCCTTTATTAAAGTCCATCAGGGCTCGTGATGTGTGGGAAAAGTGCTAACATTTGCAAATTGCCGGTTTATGATAAATGAATTGTGGAAACTCAGCCCCTTGGTTGGGGCCTGGCTGGATTGCAAAGCACCAACATCTCCGGCTGCTGCAGCCCTGACCCTGACTTTACACCCATTGATCACAAGTGGTGCATAGCCATGACCACCAAATGCATACACGGGAGCTGGGGGACCTGCTTTTCCCATAGTATTTCATCATGGTTCCACATCACGGGCGCCACTGTAACCTTTGGCACGCCGTCCTGTAAGACTAATACCTGCAGGAGATTTCCTCCTGCCCCAGTAATCACTGCTTCCACTGCTCCATCTTTAAAAACCCTTCGTCATTAGCCCGGATTTGATTTTCAGAAAATACCCATTGATTTCAATCGTGCTGGGGAGGGAGGAAAGGGCTGAACAGGCTGGATAATCAAGCCCTGAAAAATTCTAATGTATTTCCAGCTGTAACTTTACAGCTTTCATTTTAGGCAGGAATTTATGGCAGCTTATCGGGATGTTAATCCCACTGGCCCTTGAAGATGCTGCCGGAAAGAGAGAGAAGCACATTTAAGGAGTGACAGGTCTTGTGTGCTGCCACAATTGCTGTCCATTGTGACTGCATGCCTGGAGTGCAGGAGAGCTCCAGCAGCTCCGAGCACAGCCGTGCCTGGGATTGCACAAACGGAGATGGGAAATGCTCTACCCCAGCTGAGGGAGATGGGCAGAGTCAGCCAGGGATGCAGGACACACCTTGCAGGTAAAGCATGGTGCTCCCCACGGGATGTTATCTCTGTGCAGCATTTCCTTGGGAGCTTTATGTTGGTTTAGGGACCATTTATGGTTTCAGGGCAAACATTACTGAAACGAACGCAGCGCTCAGCAGCTGCACGTCAGCTGAGATTCCTGCGCGGGGAAACTGTTTCCATTCATACTTCTGGGTCGGCAGGCAGGTCCTGATCCTGCTTTAATGAAAACAATTCCTCGAAAGTCAAGTGCATTTTTCTGACTGGCACGTGGATGTGCTGTTTTGTGGGCAGAACCTGGCAGATAATGCTGAGCACATGCAAGGGAGTGTGCCCACATTTGTGTCAGCTCACACACACGTGCACACACAGAGGGAAAAGGGAGAGGCTCTCAGAATCCAAGGAGAAACCCACCATCCATGAAAAAGTCTGGGTAGGAGATGAAAGTGTCCCAAAGAGACACAGAGTAATGAAGTTATGGAGAGCTGGGAAATGTTGGTATTACTTTATTATAGTACACTGAAGAGAGCTTGTGAGCCAGCGCTCTAAGGGTTGTATTCAATAAAAAAATAATACGTCTGGTTCCCACACATGGCCACTGAAGTACCAAAAATCAATTTAAGTCATTGAATTGGGCCCTAAGGTGCAGCAAAATGGGTAAGATTCACAACAGAGCAGCAAGGAAATGATGTACAGTCTCTGCATGAGGAGCATTTCCCTGCTTCACTTCTTGTTTTGGTTCATGCAGCAGCAGGACTGACAGAGCAACCCTCAAGGATTGCCCAGAGACCCTGCTGAGCCTCCTGGGGAAAGCTTTCTGCCCTCTGCCCTCTGTTAAACCCCTCTCAAAACTGCTGAATCTGATGCAAAACCATCAGTGTTTGTGCAATGGGCAAGTTGTGATGCTGTGGCTGCGCTTGGGAGGCTGCAAAGGCGGCTTGGCACCAGCACCAGTGGCTGCAGCAGCGGTTTTAATTCAATTTGGGAAGGTAATACCTTAAACACCTTGAGGTAACACCTCAAACCCTTGACCAACACAGAAAGGGATGAGTGGAGTCAGACACATTCACAGAGAGACCATCCCTGCACAGCTCAGGTGTGACTAATGCAGGGGGATTGGAAATTGGCTTCAAAATCAAATTTGAGCAGAAAGGTGAAAAATGTCCAAAGAGAGAAAGGCTGGGGAATGCCTGCCAAATCTGGCTGGCATTTTCCAGGCAGCTTGGTCGTGGGTTCAATGTCTGCACCAGTTCCCTCTTGTCTTTGTCAGTGCTCTGAAGCACAGTGTCTGAAGCAAAAGTTATTGAATTTTCACTAAACCCTTCCTACATGCAAAGGCTTTTTCTACTTTAATGTTCAAAAACGTCCCAGTTGCAGCCACCGTCTCTAGCATGTGCCCATATCTTTTCTCATTATAGGCTGAGGTCCAAAACCAATACGAATTAAATAAATATCCCACTGAGAGCTGTACTTTTGAAAATGGCCTTATTGCAGTACAGATGTGTGCTATCTAAAACCAGCTTAAACGTTTTATTTTTATATATATATATATATTTAAATTAAGAAAATAAAATAAAATCTAAATATTATCCTGGAAGGAAGTGTATGCACTGGTGGATGTTTGATTTTCATTTTTCTCCCAGCATGCTCTGTCCTTTCATCCTATAATGGTTCTTCTCTATTAATCCTTCTCAAACCCCACAGGTAGAGATGCTTATTGATAGAAGGCCAACGTGTATCTCAGTTTACAAAGGCATATTAAAGGATACAAGTAACATATTTCTCTTGATGTCTTCTTATTAATGCAATTCCACTCAGAACATTTTGGCATAAGAGGCATTGCCAGATGGAAGATAAAACTTCACTTTTATGGGTATTTTAAGGAAGAAAACATTTGGTTTGCATCAGCTCTAAATGAATAATATTTATTGCCCTATGATTTGTATTTTAAAAGCAGGATAACAAAAAGCACTGTCAATTACTTAGTATTTTAACAAGGTTTTTTTTTTTTTTTTTTTAAAGGTCTGATAACAGCAAGTGATTTTACATGATCAAATGCCTTTAAAGCTAAACTGTAATAACCCAAAGTGATGGGTTGTTTACATAATAAAAATAAATAAACACTGACCACAGCTTGGCCGTATTTAAAGATTCTGTCATTTGTTGCCACAGATCGCAGCTCGCAGCAGGGCTGGGGAGCCCAGCGTGGGAGCAGCACACACACATCAAACAGCCCCGCTCGGGGCCGGAGCGCGCCGGGGAGGAGGGATGGGGCTTTGGGGGCTGCTTCTGGGTGGGTTTGGGGGGAAGAGCAGTAAATCCTGCCAGTCTTATTTTCCCAGGACATCAGCAGGCCTCCCGAGGTGGGTAAGGCTGATCCTGTGCTTACAAAGGATGGTCGCCCTCTGATCTCTCCCCATCAATAATTTGATTATGTTCATCTGTCTCCCTTCACGAAGATAATAAAACTCCATGTTTCTTCTTATTTTTCTTGCTTGCCTTGTGCTGCTGATTATTTTTCTGTTTATTGCCTTTGCAGCCATGAGGTCTGCAAAAAGTGGATCCAAATGTGTGGCCTTTCTCACTCCACCACCAGGACCTGCCTGGAGCTCGTGGGTCCCAGAGGCACCACCTCCCCTGCCCAGCACCAGGCTCATCTCGCTGGGATTTGGCACAGTGGTGTTTGCTTTGCAACACTAGACTTGTCCTGCAACAACACACAGTGGAAATATTCTAAAAATCAAGGCCGAGAAAATAAAAATGTTATTAACCTTTCAAAGGAAGGGGAAGAAGAAATAAATTAGGTTGATTTCACATTAACTCCTTCTTCAGCATGAGAAGATTTGAGGTTAAGCTCTTCAGAGCTGATGCCCAGGCTGACTGTGGCCTGTCCTGGGTCACAGAGGACCTGCTGAAGGGTGACATCAGTGACAGCGACATTTGTGAGACCTGTCCTGTGCTGCCAAGCCTGGTCTAGTCTGCCGAGAGTCTTTGGAAGGAGAAGGGGCTGCTTTATTATTGAATAATTATTGAATATGAATAATACCAATAATGAATAATGAATATGAATAATACAAATAATATTAATATTATTGAATAATTATATATTATCAGCGTGACTTGAGCCCTCTGTAGCCCTTTTTAATCCCATCCATTTTCAGTAATAACCAGATTTACAGATTTTCAGTACTTGGGACAGTACTGAGAATGGTGAAAGCTCCAACCCTGTGAAGGGCTCTGCGTGCTTTGAGATAGCTTGAGAGAGCTGCTTTGATTCAGAGTTGAACTTAGACTTTGACAAGATAATGAGGGAAAACCTCCACTTTTTCTGGCCTGGATGAGAGAAGGACTTGCAGTCCTGTTCACAATGATGACAATCCCTTGCCATTTGTGGCTTGGCCTTGTGGAGTCCCCGTGCCTCTCTTGTCTCCTTGATGTCATGTCATCACACATGGTATGAGGAGCTTCTGAATCTTGGGATATTTTACATATAAGCATCAGAAATAATTGTCATGCTCCTCAAGTGAGCTTTCAGAGGGGTACTGGTTCTGCTGGAAGTTTTCTCTGTCTCTCCAGGTAGGTGAATACTTGGATTCCCATTGAGAGGATGGATTTTTCCATTCTCTTCTGATCTAATATCAAGGGCTGGACGATGGTTCCCATTCTGGAGACTGGAGGGAAAGCAAAAGGAGAGCTTGAACACAGGCTGTGTTAAGGTTCTGTTGAAATAACATCAGATTTACTCTGACATATTCCGTGGGACTTAATATTGATTTTCAAATAATCCAGAATGCTGTTTTTAAAAACAATTATTGGCAAAGGGAGGCGTTGTTTTTGGAAGCTCTTGTATGTACAGTAAGGCTTTATTTCTGCTTGTTTTGAAGTGCGGCACATCTTTTAAAAAATGCTGTTCAGGAAACATCTGTTGTCAATTAAGGAGTAACACATTAAGGCATATTAAAGTGCACTCTTATTAGTGTTTCAGCAATAAAAAGAAAGGTTTTCTATTTGAATCATATGTTCTTTAACACATCTGCCAGCCATCTGAAACGTGCAAATATTCCTCAGTAAAAACATCTTCATAACTTTGTAAAAACTTAGTCATACGTAGCACTATGTTAAAAAAAAATCCCTTTATGCACTGAATTCAGGTGATTCTCAAACAGGTTATTGGGCTGATGCTGATAGTTTTAGGTAAGGATGGTCACTGCACTTGCTCAATCCAGACAGTCCCTTTGAACCAGTGGAAAAAATGAACTTTCATTTTTAAAATTTTTATTCTTCCATAGAAAAAGCAGACTTAAAAAAAAAAAAAAGCAAAAAAAAGCTCTAAGTGTTATTCTTGACATTGGGACATGATATAAAAAGTGGGATGTGGGATGCTGACACATGATGTGAAATATGGAACACAGGTTTTGCTGCACTCTTGGCCATTTCCTGGTGAAAGGCAGGCACCAGCGAGGTTTGGCTGCAGCATGGCTTGAGGGAAAGCCTGAGCTTGGTGTTTTTAGGCAGATAATTGTCTCCTTATGCTACTGAAGTTACTCCTGTTGGCATCTCCAATAGGACTGTGTGCAGGGACCGACAAACCCCAGAGCAGCATTGTTTGAAGAGACTCCTTGGTCCACCAAATACAGCTTATACCTGATCACCTTTTTAATTCCCTGAGAAAAATTTCACTTGACCTTAGAGAGGGTGGGAGAGAATGAAAACCTGCCTGGGGAAAGAATCAAGTGTTTTTATTGCTTTCCTTTTGTTAGGAAATGCCTTAAACACAGATCCCAAGGCTGGGAAACCACTGAAGTAGCTCATTCCCAGCTATTTGATTAATTTTCTTAGTGATACCTTGGAAGTGATTGCTACTGCATGAGTCAAAGCACCAGCCAAGAAGCAAAGGAGATTTCCCCTTTCTGCATTTTTAAGGAGCTGGAAGCTGTTATAACTGGATGATGCAGCATCTAATGTTCAGTGATGGATACGTCTGCTTGGCTAAACAACAGAAATCTGCCTAATTAGAGACTGCCCTGCTTCTGCCACTCCAACATACAGATCTCCTCACTGAGGGGTGATGCAGTTCTTCCCTAGAAAATCACAAATCAAAGCTTGGTCATGCTGCCTTCTAACAGCAAAGGGATTGTTTATATTTTCCAGAGCTGCAGGGGGAAGTTTGCTGGGGCATCAAACTACAGAGGGGAAAAAAAGGAAATGAAACTTTCATTCAGAGCTCACGTACCAAATGCCATTTGCCTGCTCAGCTGCTGAGCAGAAAGCAAACCTAGGGACAAATGCAAAAAATCTGCTGGGTTTCTGAGCTGCTGAGAATCACTTGCTTACTCCAGCATGGGAAGGCAGTGTGCAGCTGACTTATGGCAAGGGTGGACCAGCTTCAAAGCCTTCTGAGCCTTCCACTGGTCCCTGTGGGATTTGGACTTCTGGATCCTGTCCGGTGCTGGATTTCTTTCAAAAGTGCTAAGGAGGAGCAGTCAGACCTGGAACTAGAGGTGATGGATTCAGAGTATTGGCTGGGGATCAGCTTCAGAAAAACATGTAACGTAAGACATTGAGCTTTTGTGGGGAAAAGGTCCCTAGTCATATCCTGGGTGATGGTTCCTGCTCTCTGCAGAGACATGGGCACTGTTTCCAGGCACTTCTGATGGAGGGCACCTTTTCTAATGGGCTCAGAGAAAACTTCACTCCCTCTTGCAAACAAGACCCACAATGTCAAGTTCTCACACTGGAAGCTGTGAAGATGCTCTTCAATTTCAAGGTTTGCAGCCACCACTGTCACTTAACAAACCTCGAAGTCCCTGCTTGGAAGCTCTGCCAGGAGTCAGCAGGCACTGCATTATTTCAGCTCTCCTTCAGCTGCCCTGCCAGTGATGAATACTGTTTAATTACAAAAGCAGAATTTCTGTCATTTCTCTCAGCATGGCTTCTATTGGGGAAGATTAAACATCAGCCAAACATTACTGAATTACCTTTTTAAACCTATTATTTCAACGTGATTAACTTCTCTTCTTTTCATTTAGCTGTAAGCAAAATCTTGTTTACAAGGCAAAAAAAATGCATTTGCTATAATATCGGCAATAATAATAAAAATGAACATCACAGGGAAATAATTTATGTGTAAACCAGCATAAAAATGTCATTGATGCATGAGTTTCCTCTTCAATTAATAAAAAGGAGGAAATATTTAAAAACAATTTATCAAGGTAATACATACAGTTCATATATCATGCACTCACAAAGACTGTACAGTATCCATTCCACAAATAGCTGTGTGACCTGGACTCTTGCACAGATGCTGGATTCCTTTAGGTGACCTAATTTGGAGCAGCACAAGAATTTGACTTTGTACCAAATGAAGATCCTGGGTCAAAACACCAATAAAACCATATCCTATTGAAACAGGTAACAATTAGTGCTGATTGGACAACCCAAAATACATGAAAATACAGCTGTCAATGGTTCTGGCTTCATTTTATACCTTCCATTGAAGCTGTTGTCACCACCCATAAACCCTGGTTATCTATTCAGGAAGAATAAATTTATCTCTGCTGTGTAGGAAGGAGTTAAGTTTCAAAGTGGGCACAAGAATAACATAAATCATAAAATCACAGAGTGGTTGGAAAAGAGCTCAAAGCTCATGTCATTCCCTCCCCTGCCATGGGCAGGGACACCTCCCACCGTCCCAGGCTGCTCCAAGCCCTGTCCAGCCTGGCCTTGGACACTGCCAGGGATCCAGGGGCAGCCACAGCTTCTCTGGGCACCTGTGCCAGGGCCTGCCCACCCTCACTGGGAAGAATTTCTTCCTAATATCGAATCTAAATCTCCTCTTTTTCAGTTCAAAAGATCCTCATGTCCTATCAGAGAGAGAGGATTCGCAAGGACCTGCAGGGACAGACAGAACAAGGGGGAATGGCTTCAAACTGAAACCTTGTCCTTGGTGTAGAGCTGGCACTGGAAAACCAGGTGGCTTTGTAGTCACATATGGAAGTGAATTCATATTTAGAAATTTCAATATTGAATATAAATGATAGAGTACCTATGCTGAACAGAAATATTGACATTGTCAACTATATATTGAACCCTCTCCATTGGTTTGTGGCAATCTGAGCAAGGATTTTCAATTAATTACATCTTACAGAGAAACTGGGGCCTTTCCTGCGCTTGGCATTCTTTAATTTACCTCTTACATCAGTTTCTGAGGTGGTGTCTCCTTTTGAAGAGGTGCATTCTTATTTAAAATTATTTTTCTGCTTTTTAATGTATTTGCTATCTGAAAAGCATCTACAATGCTTTTCAAGGAAAGGCAGAAATTCAATTTGTTTACTTGTCACTTTTCTTGTTTTTCAGAATTGTCCTTAGGTAAATGTGTGTGAAATTATAATTGCTAGAAAATGACAGTCTGTAGAAGCGGCTGTATCCTTCCAGATGATGTGTTTGGCCCTAGGACTCAACCACAGGGTAAAACTTCTCTTCATTCTCTCAGGTGTTGTGCAGAGGTATCCACTCCTCTCCCCTGCCCTGGAAGAAAAGGATTTAGAGTTAATTGATCAGATTTTTTATTTTCCTGGTGTTGTAAAAGGGAAGAACAAGGTGTGAATAATTTGGCACAAAGCATATGGAAATCATGCAAGATATTATAATTCCTGCCTGCTCTCCCAGACCCACGAGCCAGCATTCCCTGCATTGCCAACAGTGGGTGAGGGGCTTGGGAACAGCTCAACCCTGAAAATCCACTTGGATTTGATTTAGCACCGGAAAGGAGGAGAGGACATTTCTGTCGAGAAGGAGCAGCAAATGGGTTATTGGAGATGAGGCTGCTCCCCTGGAGCTGGGCTGGTCCCTTGCTCTGTCCCACAGGCTGCAGCGCAGGCTCCTGGGAGCTGCAGGTGGAGGGAAGAACTGCCTTGCATAGCTGGGATGGCTCTGCGAGGTGTGAGAAACCCGATCACTTCTGTTTGCTGAAGGTCCTTGTTCACTCCCTCACGGGCTCGACAAGCTTCCGGGGATTCTTATTTCCTACCACCTGGGAAGGATTCTCATCCCACTGGGAAAAAAAAAAAAAGCAGAAAACCAACGTGGTATTGAGCACAAATTTAGAGAGGATGGAGAGAAATCATGTCTGTAATTCCCTGAAATCTCTGGAGCAGCTGTTGGTTTTGCAGGCTCTCTTGCATCCTCAGAGCAATCCTGCAGCCCCAGCGGGGTTAACCTCAGCTCTGCTCTGCAGGGACACTGCTGCTCCAGCTGAGCTGCTCGGTGTAAACCTCCCAGGAGGCAGAAACCCTTGGCTAGCCATGGCCAGCCCTCAGCTCCTCTCTTCCGTGGCTCACTGGGACCAGTTAAACACCATTTTGTGTGTATTGCCAACTCTATTGCTAAAACACTGAGTGCGTTTAACCGAGTGAATCCCTACTGCAGATGGAGTGCACAGCCCTGTCCATCTGCCAAGCTCACAGAGAAAAAGCACTTGCAGGTATGTTCTCAATTGCTCACAAAGTCCTTCTCCCACATTTCTCTATTCATTTCTCCCTGAAGGGGCAGGTCTCACGCTGGCCCCAGGGCTGGTGGGCTGTGGTGTGCCTGGTCCTTTGGATGCTGATGAGTTGGTACCTGCTTAAGGGAACACCAGGGAGCACAGCTTGAGTAGGGGTTGAGGTTTTCCATCTGGAGGAGCTCGAAATATTTTCTGTGCAGAGGAAGGGACACGGCGCAAAGCATTTTTCCTACTTCTTCCTTGATTCTGGCCCCACCTGCCTATCATTGAGCTGTTCCTTGGAGCCACAGATGGACTTCCTCTGACTGTACAACAAGCAACAGCATTTACACACCAGGAATTACCCAGACTGATATTTCCCAGCCTAAACTATGACCAGGGTGGGAAGGCAAAATGATCTGAGCCTCTGCTGTCTGCTTCTTGTCCAGCCAGTTTGTCTGTCAGTACTTCAAAGAAGCAGATTTCAGTTCCTGGACTGGGAATACCAATCCTTCCCTCCTCAAGTGCTAAAGGGTTTCGTCCCTTCCAAGGCTTCTGCTAGCCAGGATTTTAAAAAGGGGCATTAAATTTTGCTGTCCAGGGAAGGCACCTGTCCCAGGGTGGTTATTTTTAGCAGCAGAGCTGACATCCAATACGGTAGCCCCAGTTATAAAGTTGGCCATCATCCTCTCCCTGTGAGTTATGTTTTACTTCAGTGTGATTAACTGTAGTTAAAAAATGAGCGTGGAGGGCATATAAACAGGAGAGCAGAAGGGTTGCTTGGAAGCATAAATCACGTAAATATTAAATGGGAAAGTACATCCAAATTGGTACTTGTTTGCTCAAAGCTGTTTAAATTAAGGGAAATATCATCCCTTCTCAAGAAAGGATTTTCTCAAGGGAGACCTAAAAAAGCAAAGACCTAAAGTAAAACTCTATAGCCCAAAGCATCACCAGCACCGTGAAAGGAGAGCAGGACACTTTCTGGCTCCCCCTTTGCTTTCCTCATGGTGACACAAGGAAGGATCCTGGCCATGAGACAAAGGAGTTTAGGAGGCCACCTCAGCAGAAAGGTCACGGCTGGACACCCCTGTTTCCCCATTTTCTCCATCTCAGCCTTGTGACAGCAACAGAAAGGAGAATTTGCTTTCTCATCTTGAATATGAATTGGTCTTTTAATACCCTTGCTCTTGCTGACAACTAACAGTATGGCAAGAGACCCCAATCCCAAACTGAAATTTTTGAGATTTGCAGTATCCCACCGAGTTGATGAGGAAAAGTAGCAGCATTTTCCTTTTCTCAAATTCCAGTAAAAATACAGAGGAAATATCAGTAGAAACAAAAACTTTTTAAAGCCTTTTCTACTACATCCAAGTATCCTAGAAATTCATGTCATGTGCCCACCTCCTTTCGTCCATGAGGAGGCTACAGCTAGGATATTCAAGACCAAGTGCGCATTTTTCTGTGACAACACAGGGAGGTTTCCATCCCAAAACAAGCTCCCACTGGAGTAGGGGCTGCACACAGAGAACACCCACCCAAAGCTGTGATAGTCCAGGTGTCTGGGAGCAACATGGAGTTATCTATGTCTAGCCATGATATTTTCCCATTAGTGGGGACAGGCACCATTTTTTGCTGGTGATGAACCCCTCAGTGATAGCACTGCACGCTGCTGGGTTTGCTCAAGGGTTTGCTTATTTATTCACCTGTGAAACAAACGACTGTTTTCTCAGGGTTGAAGTATATGCTAGGAATACAGCTCTCTGACTCTCCCTAAAACAATATCTCATCCTCCAGCTGTGATTCGACATCTCCCTAAGTGTGCTGGCAGCACTCAGTCTGAAAGGTGATCCTCCACCAGGTTTTCCAGTTCTTCACCTGACCAGCATCTTCCACATCCTTCCAGCACCGCCAGGGCTCTGAATAATGTTTGCTGCTGAATGCTCACATAATTTTTCATTAGCCACTTCTGTTGGCTTTCTGTCCTTTTTGTACACACAACCAAAATGCATTAGAAGTTTCCAGTAGGTCCTTTAGGATTTTCTCCTCAGTCTCCCTGGCAAACATGAGAGCATTATCACAGGCTCAGATTTAGTTACCCCCTCCATATGCTGAGCATTTCTGCTCCTCCACTGCCCTCCATGTTTCCTGCTGAGTTTCCTTTTTAATAATTGTTAGTAGGGCTAGGTTTTTTTGCTTCTTGAATGCCACAAAATAAAAATGCATAGTTTGGGGCTTGCTTTAATTAGGTACTTTTATATAAAATCTGCTATTGCATCTTTGTATAGAACCTGCTTCAAAGAAAACAAGAAAGAATGTTGGATTGCTCTGTTTAACTTCTAATTTTTTCACTGGCTTTACCCATTGGTAGATTAATTGAAGAGATGTTAAACCAGGCATGAACTTGGTCTGTAATATTTTTAAATACTAAAAATTAATCAAAGAATTCCAAGAAAGCAACTCATCAAAATCTGCTCAAAAAGACATCAGGCAAGGATTGGCAGAGCTTGTTTTTCTATTCCTTCTGTCCAGTCAGGGTTTAACACTGACTCAGGTGTGGACTGAGGTATCCAGCACATCTGACTGAAGCAGTCCAAGCTCCCCCAGAGCTGGTGGTGAGATATGTTTAAGAGTGGGAGTGGGGATCAGCTGGCCCTGTGCTGCTCCAGGCACGGTGGTGTCACAGCCACACCAAAGCCTCCACGGATAAAATCCTCTGGTGTTTGCCTTGAAAGCACTCCAATGCCTCCTATTTCAAGGCTGGGGG
Organism: Acanthiza pusilla; assembly: GCA_036630365.1. Taxonomy (NCBI): domain Eukaryota; kingdom Metazoa; phylum Chordata; class Aves; order Passeriformes; family Acanthizidae; genus Acanthiza; species Acanthiza pusilla. The sequence continues at coordinate 6,951,724 of JAXCHO010000050.1, read as the reverse complement.
AGATGCCTTCCAACTGCTGTGCCTCAGGCTTGTGAAACATTAGATGGTGAAGCTAAATGCGTGTTTATTTTAACAATAACAGCTTTCCATGAGGGGAACCCCTGAAGGACTCGTTCAGCAGGACTGCGAGCGGCTGTGGAGCGAGGGAAGAGCAGAGCCGAGCCCAGGCTCAGAGCACAGCCCAGGCTTAGCCACGCTCCTGGGGAGGGATTGGCACTGCCCAGTGAGTACCAGCAGGGCCATGTCCTGCCTTCTGATCCCATCCCCGTCCTCTCCAGTGGCACTTGGTGCCAGTGCTCCCCGTTCTTTTGCTCAGGTGAACAAGTTACAAACTCGCTCCTGGGCTGTTGGCCACCCCAAGTGTGCAGAGAGATGCTCGAGCAGCTCCACATCTCAGCTGGGGATTTCAGAGCTTTGGTTAAGTTTGGACTCCTCTCTTATTTTCATTTCTTACCCAGGGCATTTTCCATCTTACAGCTGAATCTCACAAGCCAGCCCAGGTTATTTTTGATCAACTCCTCCTATGAGAGGTGTTTTAAAATTTCACTCAGAGAGGTGAAAAATTCCAAAAGAAATGGACGTCAGATTTGCTGGGCAGGAACGTCCAAAAAACTTGGACCTCTCTCCAGAGTTTTTCTAGCCCAAACAAACTGTCCTCTAACCTGAAAAGCAAGTGATCCCAAATGCCAGCTGGATTAGGAGCAAGGATACTCTCTTGGGTGGTGTAGTTTTAGTCTAAATTAGCAGCCATGAGCCCAAAGGTGATCATTTTATCACCTCATAAAAATTTTGGTGTGAGCCAAGGCTCTGAACAGAGACAATATTTCATAACTTCCTCATTATTTCTTTTCTATGTCCCTAGGGAAAGAAAGAGATGTCATTGACCTAAGTAACAGCAGATTGGCATTGGGGAACTGACACCAGTCAAAGGTTTAGAATAATCTGCCTGTGGAAGCTGTCTGTTCTTTTCCAAAGAGTTTTTGAAGAAAGCCCTTTCAGAAAGGACACAGCTTTGTCCTGCAGTCAGGGCAATGGTGAGCCTTCTGCTCCCCAGCCCAGAAAAGGGGGAAGGAAATGGAGATATTTCTTCTTCCCAGAGGCCAAGGTGGAAACAAACCATCATGACTATCCAGATGGGACTGAGCTCTTTTTCCCCCAAATATCTTGTTCAGCTTTTTGGTTTTTATTTTTTAGCATGCAGACAAGAGCTTTGGCTTCTGTTCTGTTGAGAAACAGAGAAGATATTTTACTGATCTGAATTTCCATCTTTTACCAATCCCTTCTGTTTGCATCCTTTCCTCCTTGGACACACTAAAGTTGGAGTGTGGGACCACCATCTGCAAATTATTATTATATTAACTGGGCTGTAAATATTTTTCTTTTTGCTAGAAACCTGCAGCTTCTTATTGATCTCAGCTCACCTTGCCCCCACCCAAGAGGACTGAGTGCTACATGAATAATACACCACTGCAAACGGGACAGGATCAGAGACTGCAATAAGAGCGTAATCTAAGTAAAAACACTGGATCTGTCTGTTTATGGATCTAATAAATTATGTTGGAATTGTGAGGTTATAAATCCAAGCTGTCCAGTAAACCCAACAACTAATTTGTCAGTCGCTCATCTAGCAATCTGACTCTCCCTTGCAATTGCTCACCATGCAGATAACAAGGTGCCTTACAAATCTCTTGGTTAAATGTCATTTGTTTCAGTGCCATAACATGCTATGGATCATTGCTCACACACAGTAACCCAATTATATTAACCTGTGCAGCAATACGGAGTAATGACATGACATTATTGCGAACACTTCAGAGCTCTCCAACAATTTGGTCTTTCCTCCAAAGGGGATTTTCTCCTTGAGCATCTTCCTCCTTCTTTCTTCCCTTCCCAGTGATTAGAGGCAGAGCAACATATCTACCTAAACACATCTAAAATCATAATTTTCCAAAGAGCTGGAGCTCATTCACAGCTTGGAAAATGGGTTTGAGCTGCGTTACTTGTTGGAATCTCTCCAAATCAGAAGTGTCGCTGTTCCTCAGGCTCTGACTTCTCTTTGGCATTTTTATAAGAATACGTTTGAAACACAACCCCTTGCACTTTGTCAGTGTTGATCACGAGTTCCCACAGTAATGGGAGAAAACAGCACTTTTAAAATACACGCACAAAAAAACCCCAAGCCTGTGGAAAGATGAAACTGTTGTTATTTTTCAATATCAGAAAGAACGCTGGCTAAATCAGCCAGCAAGTGCCTTGGCTGATCTGCCTTGTTTGCACTGCTGCAAGAGACACTGAGTAACAACACTGAGACAACAAGATAAATTTGATAAAACCGTGTTGTTCAGGCATCCTGGCTTCTTCATGAGGGCATAAAATTAGCGAAGGAGGCTATTTTATAACAATAAACAGAGTTTCATTTCTCTTTGAGAAAAGGCAAATGGATGTTGAAGCATGCTGAAAATTTCCTTCATTCTTATTGCTGAGAGAAAAAGCCTACTGCCTAGTTTCCCTGGCTGTCACTGAAACAAACCTCCAGAGTGCTGCAGAGAGGGTGCAGGAGGGTAAGCAGCCAGTTCAGAGAGGGATGCAGGTCCGATGGGAAGACGTGAAGGATTTATAGCTCTGTCTCATGGCTGTAGCTGTTTTCCATCATTACAGTGCATGGGGGGAGAGGAGAGGGGACAGATGCTGATCCCTTGGTGATCCTTTACTCACCACAAGTGGAGTAATGTGCCCACAACAGTCTGGGTTCAGAATATGTCCCTGTGTTTCTGTTATTTATGGCTTATTTTGGCTTCTGCAGGGAAGGCGAGCAACCCCATCGTAAGCACTGGGCTAAACTTGCTGATATCAGCTAAACTCAGCTTCTTCCTGTAAGGAAGAGTTTCAGTAAGTAAAGAAATAAAGAGGCTCATCTATGACAAATCTTACCTGACACAAACATGTTTTGATCAGCCCAACACAATCCGTAACAGGCGCATCTAAATATTATGAAGAAATATGTGGTGATCAGCTCCAAATACAGGGCCTGAAATGTATACTGGCTAAATTCTTTCCATTGTGCTGTTAAATGCATCCAGCTGTCCATACGTTAAAGTTAAATATACTGTACTATAAAGCTGAACTGAGAGTGGAAACTATTAAAATAAACCCAGCTATTTCCCTGTTCCCCCTCTCCCTCCCAATCAAGTATATTTTAGTTGGGGAAGGAGGAGAGTTATAACAACAATTATTTGATGTGGTGCATGGCAATGTCAGGGAGAGAGGGGAGAATGTGGCAGGGAATGGGAGAAGCCCCAATCTGATGGGCAAGGAAAAACAGGAATGAATATTCTGAGTGACCTCAGTGGGGGCAAAGGATTCTCCTTATGAGGAGCAAGAAAAACCCTGCCTGGCTGAGTGTGCCATGCATAAAAAATAGATGGGAAAAGGCAGAGAGAGAGTGATGTGGTCATGGATGAAGGGGGAGGTTGTAGAGAGCCATGATCATTTATCTCATAAAGGAACAAAATGGTTTTCCTCTTTCAAAGAAGTTTTGGGGTCTATGGGTTGCAAAGTGTGTCCTAAAAACTGATTTTGTTTGGCTCCTTATTTATCATAATGTTGTAATTGAGTGCTGTGGGAAAATCAGATATACAACAGCAAGAATGTAAGCAGGAATGATCTTCAGTTCTTAGGGACAGTGCAGGTTCCTGTCTCATGTCCTAGGATTAGAACACCAAACTGCAAACTCTCTTTTCCAGTGCCTTGAGCAAGAGGAACATGGTAGAAAAGCAACAGCCTATGAAAAATTAGCTGCTTTCAAACTAACTTTCACCCCATTTTTCTAAGGAAGTGAGGCTTGTCTTGTCTGTCTGACATGCAATTTCCATAGTTTTTTCCTATTTTGGTTTTTCAATCAGCAGAAGACAGATACCAAACACAGTGCTCCTGCTGAGGGAAAGGCAATTACAGCTCAGTCCTATCTATTTTCAGAGGTTGCAGCAGGTCACCTGTTGGACCACTTTCCCGACCCAAGAGCCAAAGGACGCAGGAGAAATGTCTGCAAGGCAGATCAAGCCAAAACCTGATATATTGCATCTCCTTTTGTCACTGTTTTGCTCAAAGCAATACCCACTCAGAGCAGGGAAATATCTCCTGGTCATTGTAGGGACAGAGAGGTCCCCAGCCTGGGGAGCTCCCTGGCAGCCAGAGGGTGAGTCTTGTTCCCCAAACAACAAACCCATTCCCAAGCACTCCACGGGACACTGTTGCTTCATTTCATGGTGAGTTTGACAGATATTTAATTCTGTACGATCATGTTGGCTAACATGCTTGTTTGGAAACACAAAAGAAAACAAATCTGGACAGCAGAGAAAGGAAACATGGCTGTGAGCAACAGCGTGGACTGGTGACAATGCCCTTAAAGTGGTTTTCCCCTTCCTGTATATGAGTGTGTGTTTACTCTAAGTCATTGCCCAGATGAGGTGAAAGTTCAGGTTTAAACATCCTGGCCAATCCAGAGCAAATAATTTTTGTCCTCCAGTACCTCTTAGTGAGTAAAAAATTTTAAACTAAAAAAGAAAGAAAAAGGAAGCTGTTTTAGCATCACTTTTCCAACGCTCCAGATGCTGCTCTGTGATGGGCTTGAGGTTTATGCCACTGTAGTGCAAACGCTGACTGCATCATTCCTGTTTGCTGTGTTGGATGCAGAGGGGGCATCAGGATACCATCAGCCTGAGCATTTACACCTTCTTAGAGCTGGGAACCATATGCCTTCATATGCCTCATCTCACTGAACTTTGTGGATCCAAAAATATGAAATTTAGAGGTGGAGGTGTAGCTTTGCTCTGTTCTTATGGACCCTCTTGGAAATTTTCTTTGTTTCATTTTGTTCTGGTCAGAAAATTCCAGAGCTGTTTCTCTAAATACAGATTTTTGCCAGAAAAAAAATCCTATCTATAAACAACTGTATGCATCACAAGAACATCCATTTCAACAGCTATTTTCAGATTATAAACAGACCTTGGCTGAAGGCAATAGTCTTCACTTCAAGGGAGGATGAAAATAATGCCTGGGTTGGCTGTCACTAGGACAAGAAGTGGTAGGTTTAATACCCAGCAAGCAAGAATTAGATGGAACCCTAAGAGCAAGAACTGAGTGCTTCATGCAGTGCAGTTGGGTTCAGATCTTCGCTGGTGCTTCCTGCACGGAGTACATGTGGCTCTGTTTCCTGCTCTCTCAATATCTGTCAACAAGGTGATTTTCCTGTACCATTAAGTAATCCACTTAGTCCCCAGTTATTTAATGCTGTGCTGCTATCTTGTTGCTGTTTGTCCTCTTGGCAGCTCAGGCAGCAGCACCAGAACACATCCAAGCCCTTGGAGGCTCACTCTGCAATGCTGTGAAGGTCAGGGCCTCCCGAGGTGTCAGTGACAAAGAGGGGGCTGTGAGAAACCCTCTGGGGTGAGGAGAGCGATGGAGCAGTCAGCTGCCCCTAGGGATGCACACATTGGCACAGAGAGCACCCCGGCTGTTGAGATTTTGCCAAAAAGGACAGGAAGGTGGAGGGAGATGTTTCTGATAGGAGATGTCCAGCTTATCTCATTGACACTTTGCTCTGGTGTTTTTTAAAATAGCTGTTCCTCTGTCACACGCGTTTGGGGTGCACAGGAATAGCAAAATCCAGCCATGTTAAAACGTCCCAGGATCACATCAGCAATAACTTTCGTAGCTCTGATGGCCTCCAACCCTTCTCTCATGTCATGCACTTGAGATGGGAGTGCCATGTGCTATTTGCCAAGTGTCAGCTTGCAGGAGTGTTTGGTATCAGTCTACAACTATCAGAAGGCAAATTAAAGGTGAACTAGAGCAATCTGTGCAGTGGAGAGTGTAAATGTGGGAGATAAGAGGGTTTTGATGCCAATCCAAGTTGCTTCCACTCTCTCCCCATACTCCCTGTTTTTTATGTATGTATAAAAGCTTTTCAAAAGCCATTTCTATTGCTATCTTGTAATCAGCTCTACATTTCCCCCCACTTGCCCACTGACTCTCCTGCACAATTTATTTGATTCTTCCATAGGAGAGGTCTTTGTTTCAAAATAAATGAGTGCACTTTGCACTTCCACAGCTGCTTTTGATCCAATGATTTCCAACAGCTTCATGGAGGGGCTTTCAGCACCTTAGAGAGATGAGAAATGCACTCTTTTACAGCCCAGGGCCCCAAAGTCCCGGGGGAGTCATCACAACCTTCCACTCTAAGTAGGCACTTACACCTGTGAACACAGAGTTTTTCTCTGGCTTTGAAGCGTTTTGCTCTCTCCTTGCAGAGCAGGGCTGGGGAGTGGGGATCCAGGTCTTTAGCAGCTCAGGGACATGAAAGGATGTGCCTTGATGGGCAGCAGCTCACAGGCAGCCTGGAGGAGTCCCCAGCTTCTCCTCCACTCTGTCCCTGCTGAGAAACCTCCCCTTTGCATTTCCCACCCATCCATGTCAGATGTAGGAAGAGCAAAGCACTGCCCATGCCATCCGTGCTAGGCTGGGCTTTTAACTGTATGAAGAGGTCTGGTGACTGATTCCCATGGAAAATAGGCTGCAAATGGACCTTTAATGCTCCCTGGCTCCGCTGACAGCCTCATCCCTGGGTGGGTTAATGGCCCTAGAGTCTTTCCCTTCCTAAGCCTGATGCAATTGTTTTATAAAAGCTTCACAGCCCACCCCATGACAATCTTTCACCAGCTTTAACATCCTTTTTGGTTCAGGTCTTGCAGCACTCGCTAGACTTCAGTAACTTGACAGAGTGAGGATTGTTGGCCTTTGCTCGGGCAGTAGGTAAATAAAAGCCTGGCTCCCTTTTGCTCTGCTAAGAGTAAAATGATGCATTGACAGAGGGCACGATACATATTCACCTCCATTCATCCCTCCTGTTACTCATTTCCTTTCAAACACGAGGGTGCCTGCATTCATTCCCTGCTGAGGACACGACCTGTCGAGAGGTGTGCAGGGAATGGGCTGAGGAGGGGCGGGGGACCACGGGCCACTGGCAGCGCTCACACCAGCGCTTTAGAAAGGCACAAAATGTAGAAAGCTCTGCCTTTTCCCAGACCTGCTGCTGCCCTTCAGATCACCTTGAACAAGTATGTACCTATCCCTCTTCCTCCTCTTCCTCTTCCTCTTCCCAGACAAATTCCTCAATGTCTTCTTTCTCTTCCCGTCCCCCCATTGCATGATTGATAATTTACAGGGTGAATTTCCACAATTTAAAAAACAACCTGAAGGCAAAGGCACAGGGTGCTATTTGTGGATGGATGTAGAAAAGCCCTGCAAACTTTGTGCCGATCTGAAACCAAACTCTTCCGGACTGGATTTTGGGGAGCTCCATGTGATGCCTCTAAGTAGTCTGAGGTACCCCACACTGACCCTGGTGAGTTCCTCAGCGGACAGAGACAGGCTGCTTGCAAAATGGTTTATTTTTTTTTGCCAGTTTAGCTTCTGATACCTCGCTGGAGGTCAACATTTGTAAGGAGCTGAAATCTCTGATGTACTTAACTCTGCAGGCAGACCACTGCTGCCTACTGACAAAGCATTTCTAGGAAAGATTAAGGTTTTGGTACTCTTTAATTAGGGAACCAGGGAGAATTAGAGGCGTGACTGTATCCAGGAGCTCCAAGAGAGCCCTCCCTTGTCTCTAATGCGGGAACCATTTCAGAGGATTTTGTCCTGAATGTGGATTCAGAAGTTAGTCCCATAACAACAATTATAGATCTGTTCATGACAGCAGATAAACTGGGAGATAAAGAGATTTGTAAGAGCTGTTTTTACCTGCAGTGGTACTACCCAGGGAGAAGTTTCTCTGTCTATAAATATTTATCTTGAATTCCAGACCCACCAGCCAACTCCCCAGCCGGATTTGCTGCCCTGACTCCAGCACAGCTCCTCTGGCTGCCCCCAGTGCCAGGCACAGTGAGCACAGCACACTCAGCAGCTGTTCAGTTCTCGGGTGTTCAAATGCTCTGAGCAACTATCAAACCCTCTGGTTTATCACTGGTTTGTGACTGAATTGCAAACCCATTTTTATCCTGTTTAAAGTCACTCTCGTGTCTTTTAAACTGTAAGTCACCTCTGCAAAGCCCTATTCTGGCTCCATGTGAGGGGATCAAGAGAGAAGGAAGGAAGATGCTGCCACTTCAGGGGAAAAAATAATCCTAAAATAAATTCCAAACTGATCCAATTGGCTGTGGTGCAGATTCCTGCTGTCCACCTACACAAGCCTCCTGCCCTTGACGGATTGATTTTGCCTATCTACTGATTCTGTGGATGGTTTTGCAAAAAAACCAGAAGGAAGCAATCTACAGAAAGAACTGCTGTCACTGGGAAGTTAGTCATTAACAGCCAAATGTCTCCCAGACAAGACAGAGATGCTGCAGCCTCTCCGAAGTTTGCATGTCATTAGAGAAGGATGTGGTGATGTGACAGACACAGGGATTTAAGACAGATCTTTTCCTTGCCCAGGGTCCCCTGTGCTTCTGCGGTGTTTATATGGGATCACTGAGCTATATCAAGCATTCAGTATGAAATGCATGAAGAACTATCCACATGCATCACCCGTCAAGAAAGATTAACTTTTCACTGCACAGCAGCACAGCAATACTCCCAGGGCAAAGAAGGACTGCCCAGACAGAAATCTTTCTTTTTCTCCCTCATTCCTCATTAAAACTGTGGCTGGCTGATGGAAAAGGCTTACCTAGCACAGAGATGAATGGCCAAGAGCTAATTTGCTTCAGGAATCGACTCTGTTGCAGTTCTAGATAGAACAGTGGTTTGACAGCACCTTAAAAGTGCTTAAACCACTTTGCTGAATCAAGTCTGAGTCCAGAATTAGATTAAAAACATAACTGACCTGGAATTTAATGTCAATTATTCTATATTGTAACAGCCCCTGAATTAGTAAGCAAAATATCCCGTCTCTTTGCCTCCTGAATGGATGTCAGAGCCAGTCACAGCCTCATGATTTAACCATCAAGGAGGTCCCAGATTTCAGGTGTAAACAGGTTTGCCACTGAACCAGGTCCACAGCTGGGTTTGGTGTCCATCCCCATGCTCACAGTGACAGAGGTGCAACTCCCAGCCTCGCCGTGAGTGTGAGGATGCACACCAAACCCTGCTGTGGAGCTGGACACCTGCCCTCTGTCACCTGGGGAAGAGCTGGACCTCTTCACCTCACTGTGTCCCACAACATCCCTGCCATCCCCTACTGACCCCACTGGGTGTGTTTAACAGGGTGGCTCAGGCAGGGTTAGTCTGAGGAGGTTCCCACATTCCCTCTCCTGGTCCATCCCCTCTGAGCAAGTGCTAAGTCCCCTCTCAAGAGCAGATTTTTCCTTTCTGTGTTAACAGAGCAGGATGATCCAGTGAGTGTCACTGCCCTGCTCAGCACTGCACATCACTTTTGATGGAAACAAGGCAGGCAGAGCCCATGAGATGAAGGTGCTTCGAACAGCCTGGGAAGGATGGACTCACATGGCTGAGCGCTGAGAGTGCTCCAGGAGAAGCTGCAGCTTCCCCTTTGGAAAGACAAGCAAGGCTTGCCGCAGCAGCCAGGTGCTGGTTCCCATCTGGCTGAGAGCTGACCTGATTTTAGTGATTCTGGGGCACAGAGAAGGGGCTGCTCAGTCTCCATGGCTGCAGTGGACACAGACAAGGAGAAACCACTCACAGCAAAAGGTTGTTTTGCTGTCTCTGGGCCTGGATTTCTCAGAGGAGCCCAGAAAGAAGCTCAGAGATGTTTTTCTCAGTGCAAGAGCTGTGATTATACCTCATGTGTATCTGAACTAATCTAACCACAGCATGTTAATGAAACTAGACCTAAGAGTGTACCCAACAATCAATACCAAAATGCACCAATATTCTGCACCACAGACCTCACTCTCCTATTTTATATTCTTGTTTCCATTTTTCAGTACCATTTCTTATACAGAACACCCAAGTGGAATGATTAACTTCACTTTAAAACTCTAGCAACACATAAAAATCCCCTTTTGGGGGATATTTTACTGATGATTTGCTGCAAGTAGCCATTAAAGCAATTTAACATGTGGCATTTCAGAGCAGAACTAAAAGAAAAGAGCCCTGAGTTCAAAGACTGAGCTGATGCTGAGCTGCTGCTTCCACAATTAATGTGCTTCTTTCCTCAAGCAATGAGGGGTGGAAGCAACTTTCCAAAGGGAAGGAAAAGCACTTTGCACTGACAGGAGTTGCAGAGGGAGGGGAGGATGCAGGCGAAGTTTGCTGTTTGGTGCCTTAATCCTATTATTTGTAGAAGCATCACAAAGTGGCAGTGCAACAGCTCCTGAAAGAGGCGTGGAAGAAAAGGCTGTGTTCTCCTCGTGCCCTTCCTCAAAAGTTAAACCAATCCTTTTTCTGTGCTGTTGTGCAAGACCTGCTTACACAGGGAGCACAGATTGCCTGACACTGATGACAGGCTCAGATACCTCACTCACTGCAATAGAAATGGACACACAAAACTTTGCTCAGTCTCAGAAGAGAATAATGATCCTCAGAAACCAGGACAGTTATGCAGAGCAGGGGTCTAGATCACACTTTTTCTGTGCTTTGCATCTGGAATTTATTTATTCAGAGTAATTTTATACTCAACACAAGGGCCAGTGTTCAGCCTGAGAAACATGGGGCATCTTGGCTCTAAATACTATTTTTGTACTTTATCAGAGGGGAGAGATTTTCTTTTGTTTGCCCTTTTGCTGTTCGCCTTTAAGTTCTTCAGACATTACTGCAATTTATTTGTACAGATATAATGTTAAAAATTAAAATGCATTTGCAAGGACAGAGACAGCTTGTTTTTTACATTTATAATTTCAGCCCAACACTTCAGGTAAATCCTCCAGCTTGAGATATGAGAGCTCAGTGTAAGACACCAACCACCAATATCAGTGTGCTTAGCTTGATCGGCCTGGTTCTGGATGCAAACACAGAAATAATGCAATAAACTTCTTTGCTTCAGCCGCATAAAAACATCCCCAACCAAAAAAAAAAAAAAAAAAAAAAGCTACCACCAAACTTGACTTTTTTTTTAAGGAAAAAGGCAATTTTTCACATTTTAATAGCTTTCATTCCATGTCTTAATAAATGCATGTTTGTTGATTTGTGTAAGCATGATGTAGGATTCTGCAAATGAATGTAATCTGCAACAAGGGGATAGCTAACCACTAGCTAACACTTTTGAATAATGAATCCCTACTGTATCAGATGGACGCTATTCATAATAATTCCTTGCTTTTCTCATTTTGTCGTGTACAGTAGCGATTAATCAATTTGCAGTGTTATGTCACCCGCAACAAATTGCTAGCACCAAGACAAATTTATTGCTTTATGATAAAAGAACTTGTTTAGGTAGAAATAAATTAAATTTGGGGGTTGTTATTTGAGTTTGATGTTTACATATATGACCCATGCTGCACAGGCCAGCAGAGGTAAGGGTATCCAATTATAACAGCATTGTTTCGAGGATAGTTCAAAGAGATGCAAAAGCAAATGGTGTGTTTGTACAGCCAACTGGTCCTTGAAGAGACAGAGTCCTCCTGGGAACTCTCTGGGCCATGACTGAGGCTCTTCAGAATGATTTGGGAGGATTATCAGGGAGCAGAGCTGTGCACTCAATGTTCCTTCCATGGGAAGATGGTTTGATGCACTCCAGGGTCTGGAGGAGAAGCACCTCCCAGAGCCCCAACAAGCAACATCTTCACAGCTCTTCTTCTGCATGGCTTTGTGGAAAGAGATTGAGCAGGAATGGCTTTGATGGGAATAGCCAGAGAGGTCTGGTTGCCTTTCTCTGCAGCTCAGCCACCTGGCCATGAGCAGCAGACAAAGGTTTGGTGCTGGAAGCCAAGAGCTCCTGGTCTGCTTCCACGGATGCAGCCTTGGGACTCCTTCCTGGGGCCCTGGGAGGAGATGGACAGCCTTGAGGCTGCAAAGGCTGATTAACTTTCAGCCTTTATTTCATATTTTTAATTTCTTTTTAGTTTCCTTCTGCCTTTGACAAGCTCTGATCTCATTTTAGCTGCTCCTCTGTAAATCTTACTTTTGCTCATGCTTTCTCCTTCCCACCGCTGCAGAAATCACTTTTACTCTTTCTCCCTGTGTTAAATGCTGCTGTGACTTCTCTTTCTTTGCTTATTTCTTCCACTCTGCTTTTTCTCATTTCTCGTATTCCTGACCAGGCATTTTCTGTGGCTCTGGATAATACCTCTCCCTTCCCTGCTACTCCCTACTAATGTCCTTGTCAGGCTCCTCCTGAATCATTGCTGCTCCATCCCAAAAGGTGTTTAACTGAGATCACTCCTGGCTGCAACCACAGCACTGAGAAAACCCAATGTGTGAAATGCTTCCTCCATGCTCACTGTGGGCAAGTGACCCTGAAATCCTGGGAAAATGAAAAGGAGAGAGGAGAGGAGAGGAGAGGAGAGGAGAGGAGAGGAGAGGAGAGGAGAGGAGAGGAGAGGAGAGGAGAGGAGAGGAGAGGAGAGGAGAGGAGAGGAGAGGAGAGGAGAGGAGAGGAGAGGAGAGGAGAGGAGAGGAGAGGAGAGGAGAGGAGAGGAGAGGAGAGGAGAGGAGAGGAGAGGAGAGGAGAGGAGAGGAGAGGAGAGGAGAGGAGAGGAGAGGAGAGGAGAGGAGAGGAGAGGAGAGGAGAGGAGAGGAGAGGAGAGGAGAGGAGAGGAGAGGAGAGGAGAGGAGAGGAGAGGAGAGGAGAGGAGAGGAGAGGAGAGGGACACTCAGTGTCTGAGTGCACAGCCCTTTCTCTGGAGGTGCAGGCAAACCTCACAAAGGGCTGTGGCAAATAGGGAATAAACTTCATCAAGTGCTTGTAGGGGTGTGAGGGCACCACAGCTCATTCACTGATATTCCCTTCATTTTTCCTTTTATCTGAGGTGTATAACCCTGTGTGAGCATTGATCTCACAGAGAGCATCCACGCAGTTTGGAGATGAGTGTGGACAGCACCTGAAAAAAACCCATACACTCCAAAAATTGAGGCCAAAAACTATTGCAAATCCAAGTTTCACCAGTCTCTGAGGGTTCCTCTAGATTTTTGCCAGCGTAACTGGTCTCAGAGGGTTCTAATGTTAGTCAACGACAGCACAGTAATGGTCTATTAATTAGCCAGTTTCTATCAACACCCGCAGTGCAGTTTTATTACCCATGACGGCAGCCAGCAGTCTGCTCTCAGAATCAGGTGAGGGAGTGTTCCTGCTTGCTGAACAATCCATATCTCTCACAATCAAACCTAGTCCATAAAGCTTTCTTACCACTAAATATTCCTGCATTGGGGAATAAAAACATCCCCCCCCCCAAAAAAAAAAAAACACAAACAAAAAAACCCCCAAAAAACCAAACCAAACAAACAAAAAACCCAAAAAAACCCCAAAAATACAAAAAAAAAATCCCAAATAATTTGTTTTAACACATGATCTCCAGGTGATTCAAAACCTACCACAGCCATGTAAGAAAACCTACAGCAAGAGAGAGCTGAGGGGTTTTCCAAATTAATAAAATTTTTGGTGCAAAAGAAGCTCAAGAATTATCATTATAATTTTTTAAAATTGCATTAGGGCAGTTTTGCTGTCACAACCCAAGCACAGCATCATCACCCCAGTTACCGTGCAATGTATGTGGTACACTCCTATTTATGTTCCAGTGCAAGGTGTAACTGGGGCATGTAGATAACCATGCCCAAAGTGATTTTAAATATCTGGCAGTTTAGCACAGTGCTATAAACGGCTCATTGCTCCTCTCCTGTTGCCCCATCTCAGAGCTGCCCCACCTTCAAGGACTGAGTTCGATCTGCACCAGTGTGAGATGAGAGCTCCACACATCTCCCTCTGATTTAAAGCACCCTTTATGGTGCCTAATATTCCCTTTACCAATACAAAGTGAAACATGAGGTTCTGGATCTCTCTCTCCATTTAGAAAGTTACATATTTCAAGTATTAACACCTACATATGTAATAGATTTTTTGTTTTCAAGGAAGAGGGTAACAATAATTTTTAGATTGAAAAAGCAGGGAAAGATTAGTGAAGTAAAAAGTTAGAAAATCTCAGCTTATTCAGTCAATTAATTGACAATATTAAGTCCTATAAAAGAAGAAAAAATATGTAAAGCAGGTTTATCCTTATGAACATGAGTGCAAAGGGGAGGGTGCTGTGTTATTCTTCAAGTGAATCAATATTTTGACAAAGCTGATATTTACGCTCACACATTTCAAACCCTTTGATGCCCACGTGGGACTTGGCCTCACAAACATGGGTTGCCAAATGCATATTCATTAACCTCACAATTGGCTAATCCAATAAAAGAAAGGAAGAAAAAGAAAGAATAAAAGAAAGAAAGGAAGAAACCCCAAAAAACAATGCCCTGGTAGGATGCTTATGGAGTATTTATTGTAAACATGATCCAAGTGGCTCATTCCAGACCTGCTAGTAAAAGCTTAAAAACCACTGGCATTGCTTACCCCCGAGTCAAATCCCGAACAAAGAAAAGGCCTTCAGGCCAAGCCAAATGGAAAAAGCGAATTAGAAGGATGTTACTCATTCATTACTGCCACTTTAATCACTTAGAGGTCCAATTAAGTATAAATCATTAGTATTAAGTTACTTTATCCAGGACTCTTTATAACACACATGACTGGATTTGGAGGGCTCTCGGTGGCTAGATGGAGCGTGAGCTGAAAAAGGCAGTCAGATGTTGGTTCCCCCCTCCCTCTCCCTTTCCCCCTTGCTATGAAATTGATAAATGAAGGCTGCATTCTAGGTGCAGCAGTAATTTCTGTAGTGCAGTCAAGTGCTAGGTCCCTTGTCTCCTCCGAGCAATGAGGCCACCGTCCCCTTTAATGCCTCAGCCTTCCCCTGGGCTGCCCAAGGGCTGCACCAGAACCAGGCACGGTTTCATTTCCATGCACAAATCCCCAGGGCGGGAACCCTTTATTCATTAACGGATCCGTCCTTTCCTGAGGAAGGAGGCGGAGGGGAGAGAAAAGTCAGGAGAGAAAGTGACTTTCATCCCTTTCCTGCTCTCTGCCTGCTGTTACTGCCTGAATCTCTCCCGAGCAGCAAAGCAACTTTGGGGCATGTTAAAAAATGGTGCAACAGCATCTTCTAAGGTCCTTTCCTCTTCTCTTCCTTTCCCCCCCCATCTTCCTGGGGATAAAATTTCCCCAGCGGCCTGGATCGCTGTCTGGGAAGCATATTTCCTTCTAATCGGTTTTACAGCTCTTTTAAAGTAATATGTCAGATCATTTTCTCCATATACATAGTTAATGAAAGTAACCCTACAAATTCATTTTAAATAGATGGAAGTTGTTATAACCCTGATCTGGAATTTATTACATTCATTACAATCTTGCTGAAGTAGGTAATGTAATGGACTATTACTTTTATTATCTTTTTAATCCCTCAAAATTATTAGGAACTGACTAATATTTGGCATCACCCTGTTAATGTTTAAACAGAAATTGATATCTTCATTCATCTAATAAATGATGGGATCTTTTTTCTGCAGAAGAACTAAAGCTGGTGACTCTTTTTTTAAACTGGACTATGCCAAAAGATTTCTAAGTAAAATCATAAACTGACAATATGATAATTTTATTAAATCAGCTCTTTTATCAGGTTATGAGAACATTTTCCAGAACATTTTCATGGCTTCTGACTGTCCAGAAAGCAATCAGGGCCCCATCAGTTTCTGCAAGGCATGGATTAAGATTTTATTTCAGCTGTCAGCCCTTTAATCTGTCTTTTTGCCTGCTGACCAACAGAAGCAAAGTACCTCACAAACCCCCTCCCAGTCAAGATGAACTTTCTTACACTCAAGAGCAGTGTTTTTCAAGGTTACTTGCTTTAAATTGGCCTCCCCAAGCCATCACTTTCTTGTACATGTTCTTGAACACAGTGTTCAGTCACACCTCTCTGATATCCAACAGGATGTAATGTGCAATTCACAACACACACTGCCAAAAATACAAGTGCTTCCTCCTCCTCTCCCTCGCTCCCTGCTAGCGACGCTTGTGAGTTCACTGAGTGCATTTCCTTCGGCCCTGGAGTAAGAGGCCACACATTGCATCACCCAGCCCTGGGTTTAGGAGCTCTGGGGTTGTTCCAGAGTGACAGAAGTGAGGACAAACACGTGGGAGGAACTGTCCAGGGTCCACGTGTGCTCACACGTGTGCAGTGCCCCACTAGGGCAGCTCAGCCTGGCCAAGTGGCAGAGCTGTGTGTGGAAGGACCGAGCTGGTGCCTGGTGCCATGCCTGAGGTTCCTTGGGGCCCTGAACTTTCCACCAGGAGCGATAGGGACTGCATTGAAGCCCTCCCCTGCCAGAGCAGTGATAGCTTGCCAGCCCTGTGCACACACTGATGTCCCTGGGAGAAGCTTCCTGCTCTCGGGGGGTTATTGGTGCTCAGATGCAGATGAAATGACAAAGGACAAGAGCAGGGGTTGCCATTTTTCATGCAGACTGGGACCAGTGTCGCTGATCATCAGTGGCAGTTGTGCTACTGACCGCCAGGAGTAGAGTTCAACTCTATTTGAACAGAAAAAATCAAAATCAAAATCAAAATCAAAATCAAAATCTATCCCCTGGACTTCACCACCAGCTAAAGCCCCGTGGTGTCTCAATGGGCACACTTGGACACACTTCCCAAAGACATCCAGATGACAAAATCCCATTTTTGGGAATTATTTAGATAGAGACAGGAACAGTGCAAACAAGTTTCTGATGGGATTAGCAAAAGCACCTCAATTTTATTTTATATTGGTGATGATGAAGGTGCTTTTGAACCTCACATAAAACACCTATTTGTACTTTTGGAAAGCTTTAGACACCTTGAAAATGAGGAATCAAAGTCAATTCTAAAATTGCAGTAACAAATCTGGCCCTTTGGCACTGCCAGAAATGTTACCCAGCATGCAACCTTTCAAAACATCCAAGTTATATTTTAATACTTTTAATCTGTATCTCACCTTACAAGTACTATTAATATTCATTATAGATTAAGGCCAAAATGAAGATAACAAGGAGTTCTTTACAGTTTCTTTGGAGTAAAACCTATGTGTTGCAGCACAGTGCAAATGAAAGACAAGAAAACTTTCTTTGGACAGGAGCTCTAAAAACCAGTTACTGAGATATATGTGTTCAGATACATTAAAAATACCTTTTTGCTAGTATATAAGTGACAAAATGCACAGAGTTGGTGGCATGATAAAAGAACTAAAATGGGAACTCACAGCATGGTTTATTTTTAATAGAGATGAAAAATGAAAAAAATAAAAAAATTCAGAGGGAACCCTGAAAGAGAAACATTTTCTGCAAATTGAACCAGGTGAAATGAATATTAGATAATAGATACATTCACAGAAGTAAAGATCCCTGAGACAAAACACTAAAGGCAAGTAGACAAGTGAAGCTTTCAGGGCAAATGATGAAAATGTTAGCAGGAAGAACCTGCTTGGACTGTGGTTATGGGAGTTTTGGGAATCGTGTAGGAACAACCAACCTGCAAACTTTTCCCTGCAAATATTGCCATATTCCAATACCACTCAGTGCCCAGTATTGGAGAGTAGATGGGGGTACAGATGCAGCTGGACTCTCTCTGCTGTTATGATGGCCCTGTGCCAGTTTGTACCAGCTGAGGACCTGTCAGCAGCATAATCATATTGAGTCCTCAAATGTCCTCTCAAAGTTCAATCACCATTTTTATCTTGTAGAACCGAACCTGCTGTAGGTACTGACCAGAAGAATTTCTGAACCATATTGCTGGCCTTAGCTCATAGACCTGACAGCCACAAAAAGATGTGGCAAAAAGATGCTATTTACTGGGACTTCTGTACCCCAACTGTGTTTTTAAAATGTGTTCCCTTTATGTCTCCCAATCATAAAAAAATAAAGAAATGACTAGATTTTGGTGGCTGGTTCACAGAAAATCAGGTCTTTTAGACGCACATTAGAACCAATCATTTCTTGTCTCACATTAATACCCTCCCTGCTTTATGATGTGCTGCTGAAATGGAGTGAAAGAAGCAGAGGAAAAGAATTTTCCCCCCATCCTTTTCTTTTTTTTTTTTTTTTTGTATTCCAAATACTGCTTTAATAAGACTGAAAGTGTCTCTTTTTCTCTCCTTATAGCCCTACAGCAAATAAATGGAGGTGTCAGTCCAACACCCTTGTAGGTTTAAACTGAATGGAAGTGTCCTTTTGAAAAGCTTGTTCTGTCTGACAGTCCTGAATGTGCTCCTATTGCAGTTCCTTTGAACACCCATCTTTTCTGTGTTGGTGCTCTGCTGACATGGCTTTTCGTTGAGTTAAAGATTAACAGAGCGCTGCAGAACGACAGGACTTTGTGATAACTTAATTGCATGAAACATAGTTGTTCCTATGCAAATCAGAATGTAATTGGTCACTAAGAAATTGCTCTCCCTGTATAAAGATGGCAAAATTGATTTTGGACACACGTGGGGAATAATCTGTTACCTTTTATCATGCTTGAAAAACATAGTTCATAGTTTTTATGATGAGTGTTAAAGATGCATTTAATGCCATGAAAGTATTTGATTATGTACATTAAATATCAGGTCTGAGTGCTCTAAAGTCTCCTTCATTTTAAGTGTATTTTAACTGCTGACATTGGAATTAACATAACAATGTGGGAGCTCTGCAGTAGATTCATAAATTGTGAATCCTAATGGACATACCTTGCAAAGGTCCCAGGGTATTTACCAGCCAGAGACGACATGGCAGAAACTCTTTCAAATTAGAAAACACTGAAGAAGCTCCCAGAAATTGTTTCTTTATTGCAATGAGGTTTGGGTAAGGGTAAGTGCAGGATTATAGCATCATCTGAAAGAATATCATAAACCAGGCAGGAAAATAATATTATAATCACAGAAAAGGGACCATTCCAGGGCAATTGCTGCAGCTCTGACTGAAGGTCTGTGCTAAAGAGCAAATGAAAAACAAGGTTAAGAACTAAAGAGGTGTGTGAGGACCACCGAATCTTTACCAAACTATTTAGCACTTCACCTTAAACAACAGCAGGGTATCATAAACCGAATTATGTGAGCTAAGCCCTGTCTCATGTGAAAAGAGTGCAATTACAGCACATCCCATCCTTCTCCCCAGTGTTTCACTGCAGAGGTTCAACACTTTAGGAATGCTAAAGCACAACGGAATGGAAATGGTATTGGAACAGAAAGAGCCTCCCGAAATGAACTGCACGCAGCCCGTTGTGTTGGCATGATTGATACTGGAGCATGTAGGTGTAATGAAACTGATGCTGTCTCTTCTGCACCTGTGATTTATTGAGTACAAATTTAAGATGAGAAAAGGCCCCATACCAGGAGCTGCATCTTCCCCCTCAAAGAGGGTATGGTCATCCATCACCAGCCATTGCAAAAGGCCCAATAGTGAGCGGCTCATCAGATGAGCCAATAGTCTCTTTGTTGGGATTCCTAACAAGTGTTGGATCAGCAAAAGTCTATTTAGGCTGGTGGACCTTTCAGGACCAATTTGTAGTGGGTCACTGATTCTGCTAGTGTATTATCTTCTTTACTACTAGTACCAGTTGGGCAAGCAGCAAAGATTAATGATTTTAGCTGCCGACTGTTTGTGGCAATCTACTGCTTCTGGACCAAA
Organism: Acanthiza pusilla; assembly: GCA_036630365.1. Classification (NCBI taxonomy): domain Eukaryota; kingdom Metazoa; phylum Chordata; class Aves; order Passeriformes; family Acanthizidae; genus Acanthiza; species Acanthiza pusilla. Next base: position 6,932,050 of record JAXCHO010000050.1, on the reverse strand, counting down.
GATTAAGATTTTTTTGTGCTTTACTAGAAAGGACACACCTTTTATCTGGGACCCATTTTTATTTGCTGAGTTCTGTACAAATACTAAAAGAAAAATAAAATAATGGGCACCTCAGTTGCCTTTCTAATGGCAATAAAAAGGATTTTTGCTGGTGCATAGCACAACAGAAGAGGGTTTTGAAAAGGAATGATAAAACTCAAAGCTGAAAACAAGTTTTGTTCTCATTGGGATACAGAATATGGCAGAGCACAACTCTCTGCCTCATCCCTCAATACACAGTGCTGGAGAAATTCCAAGATCTCCTCTCTTCTTAAAAGAAGGGGAATGAGGGAAATGAGACTCTCTACAGCAAGAGCTCATTTTCCAGGTTCATATTTCATTATTTTTTACAGCAGAAATTCCCATTATAATGGACTTAGCCATGGTGCAAAATAACTCAAATCCATGCCAGGAACCCTTGGCTTCTGGGGAGCTCCTGGGATGCAGAGTGGCTTTGGCCACTTTTGGAGCCATTTCCTCTGTAAGAGAATTCAGAAACGAGGATGTTGTGACTGTATCATTGTGGCAGAACTACATGAGACACTGATGGACAACTTCAAGAAAGCAAACAAGGTGTGGGAGAGACTTTGATTAAACATGTCTTTGCAGATGTGTTATCTAATGATGTGTTATCTCACCAGCCCAGTAGTAAACTCGTGTTCCATGCTCAAGGAGTTGGATAGCAGGACACTGTGTAATTCTAGAGAAATGCCACTGATTCCTTAGAAAATTATGAGATCTGGTACTGTTCAATTCCCTGGGCAAACCACTGCTGAAGAAATTAGGAGTGGAAATATAATGACAATTAATAACTCTTCTGTGGGAAGGAGAAGGGTAAAAGAACCCTAAAAAGGGTAAAAGAAGCCCAAACTGCAGCACTTCTAAAAATTCTGGTCCAAGTTTTCTTTATCAGTATTATTTGCCTGTTCAGTGTGCTGTGCCAGAAGCTTCCCACCAGCTGCAGAGGAGACAAAGGACAGGTCAGCAGAACGATGTGAGCAACCAGGACTGTGAGAATGGTACAGAAACCAGTGCAATTCCTGCAGGAATTAATCTTCACAGAGAGCTTTGACTACAGATGGACCAGGACTTGTGGAGGAGCTTGGGGTAGTCCTGTGCACCCCTGGGAAGTGAAAGACATAGCACAGGAGTGTTTCCAAAGGAAAGCCCAGGATTTTCCCTCATCTGAAAAATAGGCCAAAGCACCTGAGTGCATGAAAAATGCACTCATCAAGGATCTAATTTTTGAAAGGAATAGTTGTATAAATGACCTAATAAAACAGTGTTCTAATTGTTTCCACAACTGCTTCTGAAATTGCCAGGGCCTTTTCTCCTTGCTTGTCATTGTTCATGGCGTCATAAATCACAGCCCGGGAGATCACTCAGCTCCTGACAATTTGCAGCCATACTAGCAGGTCTGGTGTTTGGCCAGGCCACGAGCACTGACAAGCTGTTACTTAAGCAGTTGACAGGTTCAAAATAGCACAAACTACAAGGATTTTGCCAAGTAAGGAGATTTTAATTTATTTTTTACATGCTTGTCTTCTGCCCCTGTTGTAAGCTCTGTCAGGAAACATGGTACTACCCTGTAGGTGCTGCAAAATCCCATTATGACATCTAACATGAATATGAATTTTCCTCTCTGCTATTTCTTGAAATATTGATGCAATTTCATAAGGTAGGTAAAGTTCTCTGTTTTTGAAGGGTGTTTGTTATAAAAAAGTCCTCCATGTTTTAGATGGAGGGTGTTTTCCTACTTCAGCTGCTGAAACAGGCGTTCATCAGAAACGAAAACCACAGGAAGCTGAAACTTATGTCGCACACCTTCAGATTTTCTTGGTGGCTGTCTCTCTGGATTTGTCCTTGGTGGCACTCGGATGCTGGCAGCCTGCATGGCTCCCTGGGGGTGAGGTGCTGGAGCCAGGCTGGGATGAGCAGGGAAAACCTCCCGTCTCGTTTGGCTGCGGGAGCAGCTCCGCGGTGCAGCAAAGCAAACAGCATCACTGGCGGCAAAGATGGGGTGATGACTGACATATCCTAAATCCCAGCTACCCAAACAACTGTAGGTGTTTCACAAATGGGATCCTCCGGCTGACAAACGCCCTTCTCTCGTTTGTTCCTCCAACAGAATGGAGCTTGCCCCTTTTGGAGCTGCATCCCATTCCCTGGTCAGCCTTGGGAACCTGTTTGGACATTGCTCAGTGAACCTGGGCCATATTTTAAACACACAGTTATGGAAACTGGAGTGCATCTGACACTGCAAAACACCACACTGGAATTTCTTCTCTCATATCAACGGCAGAAAATGCCCTTCCTAAACTACTTCACAAATAATCACACAATTCATAAAGCTCAAACTCATTCCTATAGGAACTCTCTTGGATTTAATGACATTAAACAGCAAATTTGATGGTAGATACTAAGTTGAACCCCTAACCAAATCCCCTTGGCAGTCATTCTTTTTGGGATGGTCATCCCATAGGCTTCAGCTTCTTTCTTTGAAGAAACTCTCCCATGCCCAGGGAAAGTAATCAAACCAGTTTTTTCAATGAATCATCAGAAGGTGACTTAACCTTTGCTCAGGAGAAACAAGCACCTGACAGAAAGCTGGGGCCAAGGAATCAACCTTCCTGACCCATGCAAGTGATACCAAGAATTGAATTAATAGCTGAGCATTGGCAAGGGAGAGCCGGTGTTGTGGTGAACTTCTAAATCAGCAGCATTTGAAATTAAATGGGGAGTTACCTGTGGGGGAGGAAAAGTTGGACAAATTTCCTCATAGTGGGAAAAGAGAAGAAAGCGAAAGAGAAAAAGAGCTTGCAGTAATCTCATAGAGCAATGTTTTGGGGTTTCTTTGAGGTTTTTTTTTTTGTCCTTCAAGCACAATTTTGGCCTGATTTCATAAAGCCTTGGTGCACAAGCAGAGGACACTGGTGGGCAGTGTGCTAGGTGGGGGCCAAGCACTGGGCTTACATTTTTCCAAAACCTTGGCTGAAGAGCAAAGCCAAGCAATTCCTCACAGCCAGGATTGGGGAAGATATACTTACAGGAGAGCTACATGTTGCAGGACCCTTTTCTGTGCCCTTTTGACTCAGATACAGAAGAAAAAAATGTTGCTGGCAGAGAAGTCCATTGAAAGTGAGGTCCTTCTGCTTAGGATAGGTTTTGCAAAACAAACAAACAATGCAAGGATTCTTTGCAAACACAGGACAATAGTAACAACTGGAGGCTTTGCTTCCTTTCCGCTTTAGGCAGAACATTATCGCATCCAGGTTCAGACTTGGATACAGTTTTTTCGCCACTGAATTCAAAGGTGCACAGCTGGCCTAGACTCCAGTCTGCTCTACACAGAATGGACTGTATAAGTGAATTCCTCCTGCCTCGGAGGAAGATCAGATCTCTGCTGCTGATGCTCAGGAGCAGAGGAAAGCACGAGGGCAGCTGGTCAGGAGCTGCTCTGTGAGACACCACGAGGCACGGAGCAGAGATGGGCAGCAGGACTGGACCCTGTGCCCTGGACTCTGTGCCTCTGTGCTCTGTGCCCTGGACTCTGTGTGAGGGGATTTGGGAACAACCTGACCCTCAGCAAGGTGTCCTCCTTAGTCCTAAACAGACAGTGAGCCCCTGGGTAAGGACAAAAGCACAATGCATACAAAGCTTCAGCTCCAAAGAGCTGCTGTCAGAATCACCTTCCTGCAAAGGAGAGAAGTACTGCAGGACAAAGTATATCCATGCATGTTCACCTTTATTTAGATATTTGGTGATTGAGCAGTAATATCCCAGCTCTTCCACAGGAGATTTTTAGCCACATTCATAGGACACTTTAAACCAGTTAAAGAGGTCAAGTGCCATGACCCAGGCCAGAGAGGAAATTAGTGGCAGAGCAAAAAAATCCGATTCTTCTCCCACACCCCCCACCCCAATTCCACTAATTGCTCAAACTTGTGGAGGGCTGTGCTTAAAGAAGCCATCAGGAGTTTCAGTGGTTTGAAGGTCAGGCCCAAGCACAGCAAAACCCTGGGGCAAAAGTGTGTTTCTCCTCTCCCTTCCCTGCAGCAAGTGTGTATTCCAACACCCTCAGCAGAGGAGGTTGCTCCTTCACTGGAGTCCCTTGAATAAAGAGACGCTTCTGGGAGCACACTGAGCAAATGGGTTATTTTGAAAGGACAAGTTAGCTCTATAATTTGCCTTCACAATGTGTTCTGCACTCTAATTACAAATGCAAACACAGTAATTGAGAACAGCATCATAAAACTCTTAAGGAAGCCATAAGTGATATAATACATGGACATGTTTACCATTTGGTGCAGCAGGATGCCTCTGTGATGTTTTCCCCATGTTTAAACAGGGTGGAGATTTGCTTTTCTTTCATAAACTTAATTCCATGACAGCAATTCTTCCCTCAGCCTCCCCGCTCCTGAGCCTGGCTCAATTAAAATACAGCTTTCAGAAAACATTTCTTCTTTTTTCTTCTCAAGTGAGAAAAACTCCTTTTCTTTTGAAAGATATAAGATCATTAATTCAAGCTATTCCAAAGGGAAGAAAAAAGGGAAGATATTAGTGTGTTCTCTGCCTATGATGTCCCACTCTTGCCTGCAACAGCAAATAATTCATCAGGGTGAAGTGTAGAAAGAGCTGGGGGCTGCACTGCTCCTTCCCCACCTAAACTGTCCTTGGGGAGCCTTCAGCGCTTCCCATGGCTCACAGGAGAGGGGTCCCCACACAGTTTTTCTTCAGGTACCCCCTGCCTGGGTAGTGCAGGATGCAGAGCTCTTGGTGCTCCCCACGCACTGCGTGCCCTGCGCTGGGGCGTGGAGAAGGGCTCAGAGCCGCGGTTCTTCCCAGGTAAAGGAGGGTGGGTAGCTTAGGCAGGTCAATGGCAGCTGAAGTCAGGCAAGCTGCTCACTGGGAGTTTCTGCACGGATGGATGGCAGCAGTGTCTGCAACAAGGTGCAGTCCCACATTCGTGTCTTCACCCACTTTGCCCTTCTGGCCCTCCTTTTCTGTCACCTCTTGGATCACCGTCCCCATGTCAGCCTGGGGTCCTGCTCCAAACAGGGCCTCAAATCAACGCAAACTCCTCAAAAGCCTTCCCAGACACAGCACAGAGGACAGAAGTGGAAAAACAAACACAATATCAGCCCTGCCCTCTGGAAAGCACCTCTGGGAGATGTGAGCAGGAGGAAGCACAGCCCCTCAGGGAGTTCTGCAAAAGCAGCCGTGGGACCGACCCTTCTGCAGAGGAGCCAGGGAGCAGCACCGACCAACAAACCGAGAGAGGATTAGGGCTGAGAGTGCATCGACAGGATCCTACAAGCTCACCTGAGCTTAACAGCTGCTAAATAACATGACAAATCATGTGATTCAAAGCAGAACAGTTCAACCTGCCTTTCGAGATCAATGAAGACGTGTGTCCTCTCTGCAGCTTGCTGCGGCTCGCACGTGCACACCCCGTCTCTTTAGATTTGCTGAAAGCTGCTATGGCCTGATTTTCAGAGGTGCTGAGTGCCTGCAACTCATCATGACAGGCTATACATCAAATCCATCACCTCTTGGGAAACTTGATTACCCTAGTGGAAACCCTCATTTCAAGCATTTAACTGGTTCCTACTGGTTTCAGCCGGTCAGCTCGGTTTTTGAATGGATCACTCAGTTTGGGTTGTACTAATCCTTCAGGAGAAATAAATCCAAATCCATGTAGACCAGTGAAGGAATCCACTAGAAAGGTATCAATTAAAAGAAAAAAAAAATTCTATTTTTAAAACATTGAACCAATAAAAATAACTCACACTTGGCTGGTTAGAGCTGTTCATCAGGTGACTTGCTGAACAGATGTCTCCAGCTGGGAATTCTTGGATGAAATTCTCCATCTTCTCCTTTTTTTTAGACACCAGTTATTAAAGAAGTACATTAGAGGCTTGAAACTTCTGTTAATTCAAGCCAGGAAAACAACACAAAACAGAAACCACACATGCATTGCCAAGAGAGAGGTTGCTGAGGTGTAATCACAGCTTTAAGGGGTGAAGCTCTTTATCTGGATATGTGAAGGATGAAAATACACTTTTTAAAGCCCTTACAGATACAGAGTTAATGCTGAAGATAAACAGGGCACTCACACTGAAAGCCTGGAGCAGCTTAGAGATGCTGTCCAGGAGACTCTAATCTCTTTTTTCACAATGCTCAGAAAATGTATAAAGTGGTGGTTAATTGTGTGTATGAAGATTATTTCACAGAATTGGAGAACATTTTTTTAGAGAATATTTTTTCCTAAATTTCCAACCATATTGGGTATTCCTACACGTATTTTAAAAGCCTAACGAATGCCCATGTTGTTTATCCAAAGAGGGATAACTGAACCTGCTGTGGCATGGGCATTTACTGATTGCTGCAGGAGCTCTTTCTTTCCTACCTTACAGGGTACAGGCTGGAAATGTTGGTATGTTTTTGTCTCCACTAACATGGGAGGAATTAATCCTGCCAGAGCAAAGCAAGCAGAAATGATCTCCCTTGGTATAGCACACCTGAAATGCCCCATAGGATTGCTGATAAATAAGACACTGAAATGAAGGAATCTTCCCTGCCCAACTTCTTTCTGGCAGCAGCCTGTGCTCACCTTGCACTGCCTTCTCCTTGCTGCACTCTCCTCTGTCCCTCTCCCAGCCAAGGGGACACGGCCACTACTGATGGGGTCTTAGGCTGGTCCATGGCTAACTTGGCTGTGGAGCATCCAGCCTGGGAAGCAGTGGGTGAGAATTTGCAGCACCCCTGTGCTGTCAGCTCTCCTGCACAAACTCCTTTAACCATTCTGCAGAGGAGCTCTGCAAGCACAGAACTAGTTACAGAGCAACTGCAGCTTGTCCAGGGGCAGTTCCACGAGCCCTCCCCATGTCCTGGCCCACTCGTGTCAGATCCACTCCTCTTGGACCTTCCTAAGGATCCTGGCAGTGGCCAGCGATGGGAAACATCTCCAGCTTTTCTAGGGGCTGAAGGTCTAGCAGGATTTAAGCTGGAAGTTGTTCGTGACACGCAGCAACCACAGACATGCATGCTAAAACACAGTTTTATTTCCTAAAGATAAAAGGACAAGTTGCAATATGAGCCAAATATCTTGTCTGGGTAAACGGAGCAGAATTTACACTCTGAGTCTGATTTTAAATCATCTGGTCTGGGGCTATTCAAGGCTGTGGATCTGTTTGTATGTAAAAGAAACAAAGATCGGGAGCCTTTTATTTTCTCCTGTCAGTGTAACAGCTGAATAATTGTTCCTCAGACTAACAAGGAAAGCAAACAGAAGAATTTCCCCAGAATTGTTCCCTTTCTTTGTCTCTCTTCTTTACCCTTCACATGTTTAGGACTTAAAAATATTTGGGGAGGAAGGTGGAGGCTTGCAGAAGCCACCTCGTTTCCAGTTTGGCTCATCTTTACTTCCCAGACATTCACAAAAGAACTTTAATTGAACTGCTTAACAAGCTTCTGCCAAATACTTCCTCACTTTTCTTCTGCACCTGGATCTATATGGAGGGGCTAGTGAAGGAAGATAGCTGAATTCCTTAGGTGAATAGAGAGCTTCGTTCCCGAAGGGCACAACAAACCTGATCCTTCCTCTTCTGATCAACAAGAGCACAGAAGCTGCAAACCTGACCAGTACATCAAAAAGGAGCATGAAAAATACTTTGAGCAAAAAATGCTAACGGTGCATCCTTCTCCTGTAACTGCACTGATATTAAATCAGGAAACAGTACGGAACAACTGCAAATACTTATATACAGGGGCTGTCAAAACAGAAACAAAACCAAATCCCTAATGGGCACTAAAGGTGGAAAGAGCAAAAAGAATATACAGTATAGGCTTTATGATTATATTTAAATCCTTATGCAGCAAATGCTGGAAAGGGAATTCCAAAAATTTTCACTATATAAGCAGTTTTTTTGATCCAGGACTTTGTGCAATGAAAAGGAATTACAAATCAGTCTGAATGAAAGGGTACAGGTCCCCAGTGGGTGTTGGAGCATGCCTGTGGACTGTAAAGACAGCCCCCTGATCCTGCAAGGGCCCAGGAATGCACCCAGCCCTGCTGGGAGCAGCCTTTCTGTGGCCACAGACATTGGACCTGCCACAACATTGTCTTGCTGAAAAGGTGCCTCCATGATCTTGGGTTTCCTCAAGCACAACTGAGGCCAGACCTTTCTTCCCTCCTTCCTGGCCGCTAAAGATCTGATCATCAAGAAAGTCTCCCTCTGAGCTCCTTGGAAAAACAGATTCCCAGAAAGGGAGGCTGACCTTTTCTGGAAGATCTCCTGGCTTCTTGTGATTTTGTGGCATTGGGCTCCAGGACACCTTCCCTGTCTCCCTGACATCTCCCTTTTCTGTCTCTCTTCCAAGGGCACTAAAAACCCTTGAAAATATCACCTATTCCACCCAGACATCTGTGCAGTGCCTCTAAAATCACAGGAGAACAGATAAGCAGGAGGGAATTTTTTCTCTAGTAAGATGTGGTCCAAGTTCTGAAGAGTGTGAAAAGCCTTTGAATGACACGAAAAGGTATTGCAAGATACAGCTGCAGCAATTACAGTTCCTTGGCTTCTACTGGCTACTTCAGTCCCCAAAGGCGACTTCTGATCACTCAGAAAGGTTTTGGTGCTGTTTATTAGTTACAAGCTCCTAAAAGGGCTCAGATAATGAGTTCAGGATGCCATGGTTCAAGTGGGAAGCAGGACTTAGCCAAGCACAAGAGGAAAGCTGATCCTAGCAAGGTTCAAATGGGGGATTTTGTGCTTCTGGATCAGGTGTATGTGCTAGAAACAATTTTTACCATCATGGCAAGGGGAAGAGTAACAAGAGTGTGTATTGGAGAGGGGGCTATGATGAGACTGCAGTCTGGAAATGGTCAGAAAGAGACAAATTCTCTTGAAAACAAGCTTGGACCGATGCATTCATGGTATAATGGGGCTAAGGCTGAAAGAAATAACCAGAAACAGAATGTTTCTGCTCTCTGCTTGCCTTCCTGCCGAAGGCACCGTTGTAGGAGAGGGTGAAATAAAGCCATTTGGTCTGGAAGTCACCCTCTTTCCCACCCTTCTCCCAGCCCCTGAGTGCAGCGAGACCCTGAGCCGACTGCAGAGGGTGCCACGGAGGGCTTGTGCTTCTTTCCCCGCACAGAAGGCAGGGCTCGGGCACAGCAGCAGCAGCAGCCGCAGCCTCCCTTCGGTCCCCCGGGCCGCGCAGCTGGCCCGGGCTAACCCCGAGCAGCGAGGGGCACCGGGGGCCGTTCTCCCCTCCAAAATAAGATAATCCCCACTGCCCGCGTCCAGCACCCTCCGAACCTCGCCGGGACGCGGAGCCTCGCAGCTCCCCAAAGTGCGCTGGTGCGGTGCCCATAGGGATTCCCCCCGCCAGAAGCCGTCGCTCCCGCGTTCGGTCCCCATCAGTCCCCCCAGCCGCGCTGCAGCGTTTGGGGGTGTCTGTGTTCGCATGGGGGGGCTGGGCACCGCTCGGGGGGCCCGCCGGGCAGGGACACAGCCCCCGCTGCCGGCACAGCTCACGGGCCGCCTTAGTCAATCCAATCAGCCCTAAATCCTCCTGTCCCGTACAGCAACACCCGTCCGGGAGCGCTCACGACCCCCGCGACCAAGCGAACCCCAAAGCCGCCACTCGCATACGCTGACCCCGCTGCTCAGCGGGGGTTTAACGCTGGACACTGCAAAACCTCGGGAAAGAAAAACAACCCCCTAAAAACCTACCCTTCTGAAGTGTGGCTCCACTCCCTTCTCCCAGATCCACCTGTGAAAACGTGTCTAGAGTTAGTACCGGGATTTGTCCCGCTCTTAACTGGTTCGGGCGAAAATCTGAAGAGGTCCCAGTTAACCCAGACGGGTTCAATAGCTTATTTTATACTGCAAAGCTGCTCTCCAGACTTTGTCCAAATAATGTTGTCCGCTTTACTTTGACAATCCCCGCAGAAATGGGAGAGCGAGGGGAAACAAAGCCTTATGATTACCAGTAGTAATTTAATCCTAAATTCGTGGGCCATTCCCATCAGCCCCAACAAGCAAACATCAACACTTTTCTTTCTCATGCACATGTATCTGAAATAGATGATTAACCAGGTCCCTCGCTGCTTACACAGGGGAAAAAAATCCTGACAACCAGCACCGTGTCTGCCTGCGGTTTGGGAAATTAAAAATCAAGCGAGGGGAGGTAGGAATTAGGGAAGTGATGCTCTTTTCCTCCATCAGTGCCGGCTGCCAGCCCCGGCTAATTTCGGTTTGGGTCTGTGTTTATTAACAAAACTCCCACTTCAGTCAACATATCCCGCTGATGTTATGGGATAAAAAAAGCTAATTTTGGGGGAAAAGTAGCAGTCAGCTACCAAAATCGAGGAGCGCTTCTCAGAGAACCGAGCATGGAAACTACGTAAGAGCCGTCTTAATTTTCATCCGAGTACCTAGACCTGCTGTTTCTAAGAATTGGGGATTGGAATGCCAACGTAATGCAATTCCCTTTCTAAATGTCACTTACGCGATTTAGGCAGAGCCCTACCTGAACAAACACGGGTAGGTATCTGCATGCTGCAGTTTTAAGGGAGAGATTTCAAATCGCAGTGGCTTCAGGACCCCTGCTGCCCTGCCCTGGACGGACGTGCTGCCTGGAGCTGATCTGAAATGACATTATAATTTTCTCTGAACTCGTCCCGATTTTGGCCGGGAGTTTGCGGAAGGCAGGGGGAAGTTGAGGGAGAGCGGGAAGAAGTATTTTTTTCCTCGAAACGAACCTTGAAAAACCGGATCTTAAAATATAAAAAGAAAAAAAAAAATAAAGCAGCTCGGTTAGCGGTTTTCGGATGCGGGGAGAAGGTGGCAATTAAACAAAAATTGCCCAGAGCGCTCGGCGGGGAGGCAAGCTCTGGCGCCGGGCAGGTGAGCGCCTCTTCTTTCCCTCCGCGGGTGCGGAGGGGACGGGGAATCCTTCCTGCAGGAGCCGGCGGCAGCCGCTTTGCCCTGCGGTGGCTTTTAGGGTGCGGGGGCCGGGGTGCGCTGAGCTCGCTCCCTCCCCCTGCGCGCAGCACCGCGGCCGCGCGGATGAGAAACACTTCTGAGCTGCCTCGCTGGGGTCTTCAGCCCAGGAATCCTTCTCCAGCAGCACTATTTCTTCCCCGATCCTTGTTAAAAAAAAAAAAAAAAAAAAAAAAAAAAAAGGAAGAAAATATATATACACATAATTTAAAATGCACGAAGGAACAACGCCCCTAACATATAAATCGCATCGAGAATAACCTTTGGTGGCTGAATCAAAAACTACAATGAACAACTGGGGATTCGGGGCACGAAGTGGTTCTGACTTTAGTCAGCCGCTTAACGCCGCAAGTTTTGTGGGATGTGTTTTTCAAAGGGGAGCGAGGCATGGAAGAGCAAAGAAACGGACCCAGAAAGTGCCCCGAAATTTTATGATTGTGAGGATGGGCGCTGAAAACCGATCCGTAATTCACAGTTTAAAAGATTAAGGAAAGGGACAGTATGTGTGTGGACAGGGAGATAATCAGATCAATGCTTCCCTCCGCCTTTCAGTAGCTCCACCTTGTGAATATACCTCAGTAATTATGAGAGGAAAAAGTATTATCCATCTAATGGCACATTTCGCAGGGCTGCATCCAGGCTTGCCAAGCTCTCGCCGGGGTCCCCTTTCTCTCACTGGCACCGATAACGTTTAACGTGCAGGTAAAAATAAAGCTCTCCCCAAGCAGCATCCCGGACGTCAGAAATCACAAGTCCAGCAGACGCGCACGGGGGACTCTCGGCAGCCCCCAGCCCCCGGGGAGGCGGCAGCCACCGGATGGGGACCGCCGAGCTCCCGGCCCGGTTCCCTCCGCACCGCTGGCCGGTCCCCCCGCCCGGCACCGGCTGACCCGTCCTAGAGGGGCACCGCGGGGCTGCCCGCCTCGCCGCGCCTCGGGACCGCTCATTAACAGCGAAAAGACGGCGATTCCCCAAATCTAGGACTGATGGGAAAGCAGCAGCGCCGTGGCCGTGCGGACCCCGGGCCCCTCGCACCGCCGGGGCTGCGCTGCACGTGGGGGGCGCGGGGAGAGCCCCGGGGCTGTGCGTGCGTTCCGCGCGTGTCCTCCCGCACACGCGTTGGGAGCAGCGCGACCTGCGGAGAGAGGTGTGCGTGCTCCCGGGAGCGCGGCCCCGCTTCGGCCGGGACCGGGATGCGGAGGCACCGCTCACCGCTGGGACCGCAGCGTGGGCAGCGCCGGAGCCGGCCGCTCTCGGGGACTATCGGCTGAGAGTTTGTCCCCTCCAAATGTCGTGGGGAAACACTCACACAAGGCAGTGCCACGCGAAATTAAACGCCGGCGCGCCTGCACTGCGAAGGAGGATTTGGATGAAATCTCACTGCCTGGTTTCTTCCTCTTCCCTCCAACCCTCGGCCAGAGGAACCCCCCGGAATTTCTTTTTGGGGAAAGGGAGGACTTTGCGCCACTTTTGCCTCCCTGGCTCCCTGGACGGCCGCTGCCGACTCCGCGGAGATGCGGAGGAGAGGGACGAGCGGGTCCGGGCTGCGGATGTCGCTGCACGGCTGGCGGGGGGTCCCGCACGGACGGACCCACACCGGGAGGTCTCCGCCTGGGGACTCCGCAGTGTCGTCCCGGCTCCAGAAAGGCAGTTCCCTCCTCATAAATCTCGGGAAAGCAGACAGATCTTGAACTTTTTTTGTTCTTTTGGCTAAATAAATGGGGGGTGGGACGGTATTGTGGGGGATTGTGAGGTGCGGAGGAGGCAGCGCAGCTGCGGAGACGCGCGGCCAGGCCGGGACCGGGGCTGCTCCGCTCCCGCGGCCGCTCCCGCATCGCTCCGGCCCCGCACGCCCGTCCCCTTTTTCCGGGGGTTTTCTCCCGGTGAAAAGTAGCTGTTATTCTGAAAATGGACACTTGGGGTCGCACTTTCTGTCTGTTTGAGCGTAAAAGCGGTGTAAAAAGAAGCCCTAATCTCCCTTAATCGTTACAAAATGTTAAAAAAAAAAAAAAACAAAACACTAAAAACCTGTTACCGGACCAAAAAAAAAAAAAAAAAAAATAAAAATAAAAAAAAGAGAGAGAGCGAGAGAGAAACTAAAAAAACCTTACAAGCCGAATACTCCTTTGCATGCAGTCACTCTCTCAGGGAAGAGCAGAGGAAAGCAAACATGGTCCCCTCAGAACCGAAATGTAATTATATTTTCTCCCTTCTCTCCCTACTATTTGAAATTGTCTGTGTCAATGCCTTTGCTTTACTTCAGGGAGAGATTTGCTTCCTGTAACCGGGAGGATTTCCCCGGTTGTACACGGAGCGCTGGCAGCCCTGTCGAGCCGGTGCTTCCCTCGCTCCCGGCTCCCCGCGCATCCCCCCCGGCGCCTCCCGCAGCCCAGCGCTCGCTCCCGGGCCGGACCCGCTGCGCGTTCGCGGCCGGTTCTCCCTCGGTACGGTCGCACCGGGGACGCTTACATAAAGTTGGAAGGGTCGATGCGTGTGCGTGGCGTGGGGGGAAGCTCCCTGCCCTGAGATCCGCTACGGGACGGCAGCGGGCAAAAAGGAGCACTTTGTTATATTTAGAACAAAGGGACGTGCAGGATGTCCCCGAGTCCCCCTCCTTTGTGGGCTGCAGAGGCCGAAAAGGACGGGAGGAAGGGAGCAGGGAAATAAATAAATAAATAAACAACGAAATAAATAAATAACCAGGAAGGCGCGGGCGCGGGAGGGGGAGCCGGGGAGCGCCCGGAGGTGCGGGGCTGGGAGCGGCGGGCGCTCAGCTGGCGCTGCGGAGCTGTCACGGCGCGGCCCGGCCCCGTCCCCGCCCCCGGCCCGCGCCCGCCCGGCCCCGCCGCCGCGCTGCCATTGGCGCGGCCGCCGCCGGCCCCGGCCCCCGCCGCGCTCTCGGCGGGCACGGCCGTATAAGAAGCCAAGGGGGGCTGCACTGTGATCACAGCTGCACAACGAGCGCTGGCGGCGGCAGCTACAGCAGAGACCTGGGCTGTGCTCGTCCCCCCTCTCCTCTTTTTTTTTTTTTTTTTTTTTTCCTCCTCCTTCCCCTCCTTCCTCCCCCTCTTCCCTCCCCTTTGCCTGCGCTGCCAGAGCCACCGAAACTCCCGTGCAGAGCCCCGCCGCCGCCGGTAGCCCGTGTGCTGCTCCGGCGCTCGCTCGGGCTGGAAAGTTGCGGCAGGCTCCGGGCTCGGCTGCCTCGGGGAGGGGGCTCCGGACTTACAAAACCCGGCCGAGGGCACGGGCTGGGCGTTTGCACCGACCTTCTTCTTCCTGCACAGACCCGAAGGCAGCATCTTTGTTTTGTTTTGCTTTTGCCCTTCCTGCTACCGCTCCTTTCTCCTTGCGGCCGGGCGCCTCGGAGCCGGGAGCTGCCGCAGCCCGCGGTGCGGGGCGAACGCTGATTCCGAGAGCCAGGAGCCAGCCAGGCGGCCCCGGGGGCCGGCTCGTCCTTGGCTTTGTTGCTCCGGACTGAAGAAGCCCCAGAAGCCGGGAGAAGGAGGCGGCAGCGGAGGAGGGGGAGCAGAGGAAAGGAAGCGAGAGCCGAAAGCCAAAGTTGGTTTGGAATAGGGGAGCGCGGCCAGCCCTGTGCCAGACTGCGCGCTGGGGTGAAGTCTCCAGCCCCCTCCGCCGGGAGAGGTGCCCGCAAGACAGCGATGGCCGGAGAGCTCAGCATCGGAGCCGAGCTGCCCACTAGCCCGCTGGCCATGGAGTACGTGAACGACTTCGACTTGATGAAGTTCGACGTGAAGAAGGAGCCCCTGGGCAGGAACGACCGCTCGGGCAGGCACTGCACCCGCCTGCAGCCGGCCGGCTCCGTGTCCTCCACCCCCATCAGCACCCCCTGCAGCTCCGTGCCCTCCTCGCCCAGCTTCAGCCCCACCGAGCAGAAGACCCACTTGGAGGACCTGTACTGGATGGCCAACAGCTACCAGCAGATGAACCCCGAGGCGCTGAACCTCACCCCAGAGGACGCTGTCGAAGCGCTCATTGGGTCCCACCAGGTGTCCCAGCAGCTGCAAGGCTTCGAGGGCTTCCGGGCCCACCACCACCACCATCATCACCATCACCAACACCACCACCAGTACCCTGCAGTCACTCACGAAGACCTGGCCGGCAGCGGGCACCCTCACCATCACCACCATCATCACCACCAGGCCTCTCCCACTCCCTCCACCTCCTCCAGCTCCTCCCAGCAGCTCCAGAACTCGCACCAGCAGCATCCCCCCTCCAGCAGCGTGGAGGACCGGTTCTCAGATGACCAGCTGGTCTCCATGTCTGTGAGGGAGCTCAACAGGCACCTCCGAGGCTTCACCAAAGATGAGGTGATCCGCCTCAAGCAGAAGAGGAGGACCTTGAAGAACAGGGGCTATGCCCAGTCCTGCAGGTATAAACGTGTCCAGCAGAAACACCACCTGGAGAACGAAAAGACCCAGCTCATTCAGCAGGTGGAACAGCTCAAGCAAGAAGTGACCCGGCTCGCCAGAGAGAGAGACGCCTACAAGCTCAAGTGTGAGAAACTTGCCAGCAATGGCTTCAGAGAGGCCGGCTCCACCAGTGACAACCCGTCTTCCCCTGAGTTCTTCATGTGAGTGCTTAACAAAAATAATTAAAAAACAAACAAAAACCCCCCACCCCCCAAACCTGACCCCTGTCACCTTCCCCCCTGCTCCCATCCTCCTCTGACATCTCCATCCATCCGTCTGCTTGACTAGAGAGAAAGAAGGAGAGAAAAATAGAGACTTGGTTTTTTTTTTTTTTTGGTTTTTTTTTTTCAGCATCCAGTCTTCTAGAGTAGCTGTGGGAAAAGTAGGCTGGGGGTGGGGATGGGAGAGGTAAAGTGCAACTTTTTGACTTTCGTGTGCAAGTTAGAGAGACAGAGGCAAAGGAGAAAAGGACAAGTGAAGCGTTTTATAGATCGCTTGCTTGCAGAGCGAGATGGACTTTAAAAGAATAATAATAAAAAAGGACAATGAACAAGCCATCTATAACATACTGCCTGTTTGGAAAGAGAGAGGACATATACAGCACCATCTCATGCACAATTTACCTGCTTGGAAAAAGAGAATAAATAAAAAGGACAATATATGCAAACTCTTCATATATTGCCTGCTTTGAGAAATAAGTTACAGGACTCAGATGGGACATTCAATCTAAGAAAAGAAAGAATGAGAGAAAGAAAAAAAAAACTCATCAGTTTTATTGCCTGCTTGATTATATAGAAAAATACGAAAATCTGCATTAAAAATATTAATCCTGCATGCTGGACATGTATGGTAATAATTTCTATTTTGTACCATTTTCTTGTTTAACTATAGCATGTTGATCATCGATCATAGATTTCTGTTGTTGTTTTGTTTCATCAATAAGAAAAGCATCACAAGTTATCGAACTTTTTACTGCTTGTGCAGTTTTGTTCGTTGGTTTTGCTCTTGTTTTCTTTTATGGTTGTTAGCTTGTAAATATCTGCTACTTCAAACCGTACAGGAGAAAAATACACAAAAAACAAAATAACATTTCAGCAGGCTGGTTATACGGTTTGTTTGGTGTTAAAGAGATACTTAAAGAAAAAAGTTATGGGCATTTTGCATTAGAAAAAAACCAACTTTGTATATCTGGTGCACTTTTAAGTTGTATTTTTTTTTGTTAGTTTTCATTTTGGTTTTTGTTTGTTGGGGCAGAAGCAAAAACGCCTGAATGGCATTGACAAACCTAAACTTAACAGGGAAAAACCCTCATCGGTCACTAGAACCTACTCCATGCCTTAAAGTGGCAGCGAAGCTCTTCCCTTCAGGACAATTCCCAGCCTGAGTGGTTAGGCTTGGCCAGATAGTTTCCCTTCTGACTGTACACTCAGGAAGCGAAGGACGGACGAGATACCAGTCCCATTTAAAAACCAACTGCCCCTAGATTTTCGGTGAATAAAGAGGAAAAACAACCCCAAACCCTCCTAGTTACGAGTCAAGTTGCGATAGCAGCGAGGGCTCCGTGTCGCCACTGAAGTTGGGTTTCTCAATGGCAGCAGCTGATGAGTGGGCTGGGAAAGCATATAAATCTAAAACTTTTTTTTAAGAAGACATACTGCAACTTTTAAGTGTATTCTTTTGCAATGATTTGTAATCTGCTTCTCTGCTTCCCTATGCAGCGAGTGAAAGTTTTAGCCAAAATTTATTTGCAGTTGTATAGTAGTAGTAGTTTGGAGTCTTATGGGTGTTTTTATTACTTTTTTTTTTCCTCCTGCAGGTCAGTAAAAGGATTTACGTTGCACTGACAAAAATACCAAAATGAAAACTTATTTTTTAGTTTCCTCTTAGGATAGCTGGCACTGCTGGCCGGATGCATTTTAAGTTTGTATTAGTTTATAAATTAACAGTAATAACAAGATTGTAATGAACAGCATGGTGCTTGCAGTTTTAAATATTGTGGATATTAGTCATGCATCAGAAAACGATCTTTGGTTTTTACTGATTCAACTGTGTTGAAATCAAAACATTGCAGCAGCGGAAAAAAATTGTTTTTATTTCATGTAAAGTTCTGAAGGGATCAATTTCAAATCCTGCTTATGATATGAAAAATATTAAAAAACCTGGTCTATTGTAGTTTTATTCAGACTGGTTTCTGTTTTTGGTTATTAAAATTGTTTCCTATTTTGCTTATTAAAATCATTGAAATGGCATTTCTTGGAGGGACCTGCTTCTCTGACGTCTCGTGTTCCGGGAAAAAAAAAAAAAAAAAAGAAAAGAAAGGAAAAGTTGTGGCTCCGTCCCTGTCCTCACCCTGCTGCGGGCGCTGGGCTTGGGGGAGCCGCGGCCCGGGGGGGGGCGCGGAGCTGCTTTGCCCCCTCGGGGTCGCTGCTGCTCGCAGGGCAGGAGCGCTCAGCCTTGCAGCCTCCTCTGCCTGGGTCGCAGCTCGCCCGGGGCAGGGGAGCATCGCCCCAACCCCTCCGGGCAGCGGCGGGAGCCCCGCGCCGGGCCCGGCTCTGCCGGGGTGTCCCCGCCGGGAGCGGGACTGTCCGGCCTCAGGCACCCCGGCTGAGAGAGCGGGGAAGCGCTAAGGGCAGGCACTTCTCTCTCTTCTTCTTCTCTCTTTTTTTTTTTTTTTTCTTCATTAGGAAAGGAGAAGATTTGGACAAGTCTGTCCGTTCGCCATCTCCTTTGAGATCCCGGCTGCCCATTCACTTTCCTCCTCTCCATCTGCACACTGAACTTATTCCGTTTTGGGGTTGTTTTTCTTTCTTTTTTTTTTTTTTTTTTTTCCTCCCGAAGACTCGTTAGATACATGTGGAGAAGGGGACAGATCTCTCCCCACCACGCCCCAGGGCTCAGCACCTCGCAACCCCACCACCATCCATCAGCTGCTCTCAAGGCAGAGTAACCACACAGCTCCCTAAATTGAAGGAAGAGTAGGTTAAAAATCGCCCCCGGCTCTTGCCTGGGTGCGGGAAAGGGACTCCCCGGTCGGGTCGCAGCGTGTCTGAATGCTGCCGCTCTCAAAGTGTGAAAGTGGGGCTGGACTTTAGATCTCTCTTAAAAAAAATCCAAGGTACCACACAACCAGAAAAAAAATAGCTTCTCTCTGCTCTGCTCCTCATCCCAGCAGCAGCGAGCTGTTCTTTGCAGGGATGGTGCATTTGAAGAACAAACCGGTTAAGGACAGAGTGTGGAAAAAAATAATTTTAAAGCAAATACAGCAACTTCAAACAAAACCCCCTCTTAAATCCCATCCCCATCCCTGCCTTGTCAGAGCCAGCTGGGCCAGCCACTGAGCTGGGGGTGCTTGGAAGGGGCCGGGACCCGTCCCAGCCCCCCGGCTACATGAGTCAGGCCGGGAGAACAAGCTCGTACCCTGCTGCCCTGCCAAGGGGGGACAGGAGTTTGCAGAGGAAAAGGCTGGGAGAGCCTGGCTTTCCCTGTATAGCCTCCCCCCTTGCCAGTAAATGCTATGGCTGCAGAAAGCCTGAGAGGAATATTGTTTGTGGGAACTGCCACCGCATATTAATGTCCCCTCATGCATGCATTGAATAAATCACTAGGGCTAATTGAACAACAACAACAACAACAAAAAAGTAGGAAAAACAGGCCTTAGAAAAGCCCTCCAGATTCCCACCACAGAACGGTGTCAGCGGCGGGGCAGCCCCGCGGCACGGCCCGGGCGGCCGGGGCTCTGCTGGCCCGGCACCGCTCCTGGGCTTTAATTTATTCCTTTTAAAAGAAAAGAAAAACTCAGCCGAGTCCCACAGGGGCGCAGCTCGAGCCGGTGGGACAGGGACCGGCCGGGCTCGGCCCCGCGGGCGCTGCAAGGAGCAGGGTCCGGGCCGCGGGTCCGTCCCTCCCTCCCGGCCGGGGGTCGGGCCGGCTCCTCTGTCCGCACAGGCGGCTCCGAGGGGCCTTGAACAGGACGAGGGGGTCAAAACCCACCCGCACTTGTGCTCGCCCCGGCCTGCGGCTGGGCAGGCTCTCTCCCGGCAGTGGCCCCGGGGCCAGAGAGCCCCGCGGGTACCGGGACGGGAAGAGCCTGCCTGTGCCCCGCCGCCGTACCCCCGGGGAGCCCCATCAGCGATGGGGACCCCTCCCCTCCGCTCGGCTTCTGCCATCCGCGGGCATCGGCTTTGATCTCTCGCCGTTCATCACCGATCGGCGAAGGGCTGATACATGAGACAGGGGCACCACGGAGAGCAGCTACTTGAAGCAAAGGGAAAACTCCTCTTTTCCCTTTTTTCCTCCCGGGACCGGCCTGCCCGCGGGGTGCTCCCCCGGGAGCGGGGGCTGCGCGGGTCAGCTCGGCGCCGCCCGCCCGGGGCTCCCCGCTTGCCCTGGAGCGCGGAGAAGCTGCTGTCGGCTGCGGGGGACAGAGCGTGTCCCCGGCCCAAAGCCTCTCTTCCCCCCCGCTCCGGACGTGCTCATTCGCCGCTGGGTCCCCTGCCCATCCTTTGCGCCATTTGTCCCTGGCCGGGCCCGGGGTCCAGCTCCGCTCCCGGGAGGAGCTGCAGCTCCAGCCGGCCTGGGCGTCCCCTGGGCTCGGAGGAGGCCGGAGGCAGCAGCAGCTGCCCCGGCTCGGAGGGGCTGAGCGCGGACCACCTCCCGCTCCCCCTGGAACCGGCCAGGCTACCCGGCACTCGCCCTCGGAGCTCTCTGGAGCGAAATGTCGCAAATTGTCTCCCCAAAAGCCGGGTGTAGAGGCCCTCACCCCGAGTCTCGCTTCGAAACCGCGGAGAGGATGAGGTCGGGGTGTCAGGGAGACAGGACCGGACCCGGACTGGGGCCGGGACCGGGACTCGGACCTGCCCATGCAGCCCCGGCCGGAGCAGGAGCTCGGGGGCTCCGGGATGCGCTGGGAGCAGAAGCGGCGGAGCCTTTGGCGGAGATGGGAGACCCCCGCGAACAGCCTGGCGGGGGCCGGCGGCTGCCCTGCACCCGGGGAATGGATGGGGCGAGTGATGGGGAAGGGCCCAAGGTTTGCACCGCTGAATTTGGCTGCCGAACGACGGTTTACTACGTGATCTAGTGTAGTGCAGGAGGACGATTACCCTCAGCGAAAATCATATTATTTTTTTGATCTCGCAGTTTTGTAAGAGCTCTTGCTAAGAGCCTGAGCGAGCTCCGCACCCCCCGCCGGGACAGAGGTGACGACCGGCTACGGCTGCTCCCAGAACTGAACGAGACACTCAGACAGGAAACACAATTGGCAACAGCCCCCCCCTCCCCCCATTTACTGACACAGAGCTTACAGACTATCGCTGCCAACAGTTTAATAGACTCCTCTCAATATTCCCTTCCCTCCTCCCCTCCAGGAGAGTGTATAAAGCTGATTGTCTTTAATTCCAAAACAGAGACATCTAAGACTAAAAAGACGTTTTGAACTAAAGATAGAAACATCACTCTAAGACTTTCCAGAGATGCTGAGCGCTGCTGCCGGCCGGCAGATGAGTTGCTCCGTATTGAGGTGGGCAGGCGAGATGTGTTATAAGGATGAGCCAGGGCTTGCGAGATAACTGTTCCCAGCTGGTTTAGGGTTTAATTTTTTTTTCCTGCCCCCCGTCCCCCCTCCCCATTCTCCCTCGGGCTGGCGCAGTGCCCGCCTGGCTCTAGCAGGCTGCTCGGGGCTGGTGATTGACAGACCAAGGTCAGGGTAGCTCTTCGGGGCTGGGGGTGTCGGGTTTCGGGGAGGACAGATAAAACATCCCCAGCGCTCGCAGAGCCCTCTCTGACTCAGCGGCCGCGCAGCGCCGTGCGCAGGTTCCGCGGGGAGCCTGCTGCGTTCCGCTGCCCGCGGAGCTGCGAGTGCCCGGCTTCGCATCCTCCCCTGCCTCGGCTCCGGGGATCCCTTCTCTATTTCGATTTTTTTTATCTTTATTTGGATAAGTTTCAATTACTTCTTTCTCTTCTTTCTTTCTTTTCTGTCTTTCTTTCTTTCTTGCTTCCTTTCTTGCTTTCTCGCTTTCTCTCTTTCTCGCTTTCTTTCTTGCTTTCTTTCTCGCTTTCTTTCTTGCTTTCTTTCTTGCTTCCTTTCTTGCTTTCTCGCTTTCTCTCTTTCTCGCTTTCTTTCTTGCTTTCTTTCTCGCTTTCTTTCTTGCTTCCTTTCTTGCTTCCTTTCTTGCTTTCTCACTTTCTTTCTCACTTTCTCTCTTTCTCTCTCTCTTTCTCTCTTTCTCTCTCTCTCTCTTTCTTTCTCTTTCTCTTTCTCTCTCTCTCCTTTTTTCCCTTTAAAATCATGATGTTTCACTCCAGTAGGGTTGCATTCAGTCTGAAGTTATGTGGGCACACACACGCTGTAAATAGCTTATTGCATAATCCTGCATGGTGTGTTCGGCAATGTCGCATGCAATGGTCTGATAGGATCCCACACTGGACTTCTGTTTCATGCAAGAAGGAGAACAAGAAAAGGGACGGTTTAAAAAAAGCTTACAAGCTCTGCCTTTTCTTAATTTTTAAATGGTGGCTTTCAGTAGTAAATTCTGAATGCAGCATGAAGTGCTGCAAAATGTTTTCTTGCTAATGCATCCAGGATAGGGAAGAACCAATTTATATTTGTGAGCTGGTCATGTGTATCACAGTGTGTGGAAGTGCTAGGAAATGGACTGTGGTATACTCAAGACCTAAGGTACTGCAAATCCTTTGCCTTAACAAGAATCACTCCAATAAGGGCTTATTGTATTTACAGTTTTGCCATGATACAGCTAGAATAAACACAGCAGTAAAGATGGGAAAAAATTATTCCACATAGAGAAAGAGACACGTTTCCCTGTCCCAAGGAGCCTGCTGGTAGATTTTAGAGATAGTTGTCCTCTGCCATTTCTTTATTTCCCCTTTTAAAGTTTCACTGTTTGTCTTAAGGCACAGATTTAAAACACTGCATTTCCACTTTATACATGTGTTCTCTTAAAAGATTTGTTTAGACAAGGAAACCAATGCTAAGTGTTCTCACTTGAAAGAAATTAAATATATAGAATGATAAGCTGCTGCTAAAATATATAAAAAACACTTAAATTAATAATAAGAACTTGTTCTGAGGCAAAATTCAATTTTACTTCCTATTATGCAATCTTTGCATGTAAAGTTGCTTTAATGCAAAATAGCAGCTCATCAAAAATTCTGTTTTATTGGTATCAAAAATTTATGATATCCTGAGGCATGAGGGGCAGAGAGCAAGGTAGCAAAGCTGTGTCCTTTTACCAAGTTTAGTGCTTTCTTTAAAGAAACATCTCAAACTTATTTCTCCTGCCTTTTTCCTCGTTGTTGGAGGCAGTGGGTGAAGGTTTATAGCAGAGAAAACTCCACTGCCAATGTCACTGTGCTGCTCTAATACACCATTTTAACTGTACCCTTTCTGCAGACTCTGGCTTTTACTGAAGTGCTAGGAGATACTAAGATGTGTCCACACAGCTGCAGAGCTCGGATGATCTTTAAACTGTGATGTTTTCATCCATTATTGCAATAACACACATGTATTGCAAATATCTGGGCATTGCTTGTGCCTGTATTTGTCTATTGAAGCCTGCAACCTCCCTCTGATAAAATGCAAAGATCTGATTCTGCTTTAGCCTCGACTTCTCACTAATGAGACTTCATTTGTTTCCAGAAAGGTGCTCCTGGCGTTATAAAGGATATTAAACACACGGCGACAAGGGCACCGTAGTCAACACAATTTTTTTTCTGAACTAAGTGTGGCAAGAAATTGGTGCCAAGCACCTGAAACCTGCATTAATAAAAATAAACAGTACTTACTCCTTCTCTGGTAGAAACTCGGGTAATTTATGAAAGGAAGCCACTGACCTTTCACAGGGTTATGGTGACCCAGCCAAGGTGAGCTGCAGACTGACAGCAGGGCTCAGCCTCACCAGCTCCTCTGGGCCCTGCTGCCTGTCCTCCCATCACGCAGCTGGAGGCACAGGGCAGGATCCTGGCTTTTTTACTGTGGGATGGAGCTGAAATTCTCCTGCTGGTTCAGGGCACCCATTCACAAAAGAAATTACAGAGGGCAATATACCTGCCCCTTGCTCTTCAGCGAACTGCTTCTTTCTTGCCCCTGTGCTGTGGTGCACTTATTACCTAAAGCTTCTGCAAACATGAGAAAGGGAACATATAATTATAAACAGGTCTCTGAGCTAACACAGGCCCTCACAGCTTCCAAATCTGCATTTTCCCCCTATTTAAGGCAGCCAACAATTACAGGAAAAAAGGGTTTTGAGTCTGAAATCTCTGCTCATGCGATCCTGAAGGAAAGCTTTCACATTTCTGCTCAGTCTGGTCCCCATCTGGCTCACTGTCCAACGCCATCCAGCTCCACATGTCGTGCTAGTGCAATTGCAGTGGCAATACCAGCTCTAGCTTGCTCAGTGGCTGGGGCTGATAAACTGGGTGCATTCAGGACATCAGAAAGAGAGCACTGCTAAACTCTTTCTGACACAGGCCATCTTTATTTTGATGTCAGCCTTGACCCCTGGATCAAGTGTTTTATTCTGAGTATTGCAGTGGCTGCACTGCTCTGTGGGAGCACGTGTGGATCTCAAGGGCTGAAGAGCACAGATTCATCAGGGCCAGCACTGGTTTTGTGCAGCGACAGGTTAACCCACTAAACAGATGGATGAAAGGGCAGCAAGGATGTTTGTTTGCAGAAAATGATTTTGAAAGGGTATTTCCAGATCCTCACTTCTCTCAAGTGAGGCACCCAAAAGAGCAGGGTACTAAGCAAATAAATACCTATGAGCCTCTGGGGCTACGTAATGCATGACTCCTGCTCAAGTCAGATAGACAGGCAGGAATCACGGTGATAACAGTAATAATAAAGTCTATGGCTTTCTGATTTGCAGTATCACCAGAACTCTCTTGTGCAGTGATTTCTGTCCTGCTACATGGAGACTGAAACTGTGAGGTGACAAAAAAGAAAAAGAATCCTTACATAGCAGAGAAGTTTAAGTTTGAAATAAACAGACCTTATAGTCATGTTACTCAGCTCAATAATTAATGAAATAGCTTGGGCAAAATTTAAAACAAAGCAGAGGCATCAGCTAATGTCTGCTTCAGAATCTAAACCCAATGTTCCTACTAAAAAGTCAAGTATCTTTTAAAAGAAACCCTTCGCCATAATCTGTTTTCAATTGAAGTCTACAGTAAATATATCAAGATTACTGAATCACATTGTTTACAGATGAAACAGTTTAAAGGTGAAGTTATTTTTGGTTTAAATCTTCTGTGTTTTAAAATGAAAGGCATTTTTGGAGTAGCTGCTGAAAAACAAAAATACCGGAAAAAAAAGAAAAAAGGAAGAAGATGAAACGTGGCACTGTGAGGGTTAAGCAAGGTCCTAGGATCCAAGTAAATATTTATATGAGTGCTCAAAGAGGGGGGAAAAATCTCAATATAACCAAAATATAAATCATGGTGCTTTATGTTAGCTGTCAAATTATTCTAGCCCCTGCATTCCAGTACTTGCTCTACTGGTAATGTCACATACAATATGTGGGCTTATGCCCTGGTGCAGGTTTGGCAGGTAATTAAAGTCAGTTGCATGGAGGTTTACACAGACTCCCTCCGATCCACTGAAAGACAAACAACCTGTTAGCTGGGAGAGCTGCAAGTGTGCAGAGCTGGATGGGAACAGGGATTCTCACAAGCAGGGGGGAAAAGCCTTGCTCTAGGGTGCTGTTTTGCTTCAGTCTGAATTAACTCTTTGGGGCCTGTGCAGCTCTTTGCAGAGGCAGTGAAAGCTGGGTAGCAGTGGAATCAGCAGCCAGGCGTTTGTCAGGGGGAAAAAAATAATAAAAGCAAGCCCTGAGGGCAGTTAGCCCTGGGGTCAGGTTTGCCTGCATTCCTGACCTGGGGGAGACTGTTCTCGCTAGAAGTCGTCTGCGTGATTTAGTCTTTCTGCTTTGTCCAGCCTCTCTAAATTGGAGACTCCAGAAACAAGAGTCAGTGATTCCCAGCAGCTCCATGGTGCAGGCTGGGGCCTGAGCTGCTCCTGGGGCAGGCTGCAAATGATGCTCAGAGTGAGCATCTCATGGCCTTTGATGAAACTCCTCCACCAAAGACAACCAGAATCACACTCTGGGGCTCGGCCCCTGTCCACTCTCATCTTCTCTTTTGACTCCCTCGTGTGAATAGGAGGAGAGGGAGGCTTTCAAACCTTCAAACCTTTCATTTTGCTCTTCCTGCCAGGGATGTCCCTGTCCCCATGGGGTGGATCTTTGCCCTGGGAGGCACCCACACATCTGCTCCGCGTAGGAAACGGGCCCAGGGCAGCAGGCTCTGCTCTGGGAACCGGAGTGCCGTGGAGCCACACCTGTGTGGGTGACACCTCAGTGTCAGGGAGCCGTGCCAGCCCCGGCACCAGCGCCGTGTGACACCCTGATCCAAGCACCCAACCACGGCATTAGCATGGCACCGAGATGACGGGATCCTGCCCTGGGGCTGCCTCCCCACGCCCTGTGTCATCCCCAGCTCCAGCCGCAGAGACAGGCTGGGGGCAAAGAGCAAATCCTGCCCCAGATGGGCTGTGTTTCACTGCCTCTCCACGGAGGCTTGTGGAAGAGAAGCCAGGCTGCAACCCATGTGCAGGGATAACCCCAGCACCAGCACCATTTCACAGGGGCCAGAGAACAGCCACCATCTGTTTAGCTGCCAGAGGAGCCATTCATATTCATTTAACAAGTCTCTTACGCTAATCTCTGTCTACATCCTTTCTTATCTTCTAGTCATATACAAAATCAGAGAGCAAGGCCCTTCCTGAATTAGTCCAGATTCCTGTTACTCAGCTTGGGAAATGCTGGGTTGAATCCTGACAGTAAGGGGGAAAAATCCTCCAAAACCCCAAAGTAAGCAGAGATCAGCTTTTGGAATTGCTTAGGACTATTTGTCTGCCTTAATCAAATGGTGATTTGTCTGTCTGATAGGAGTTTAGATAAAGTTTTCAGCAATTTGCAGTAATTAAATGTGAAAGGGGAAGAAGCAGAGGGTTTCCAGGCAACATGCTGCAGAAGGGGAGTTTTGGAGGAAGGCAGAGAACCCCTTGTTAAACATCTGCCAGTTTGCATGGAAGGTAGTGGTGATTTCCCTGCTCTCATGGAGTTCCCCACCTCCTCTTCACTCCCTGCAAAGACGTTCTCCTTCTGCTCTTAAATTCCTCCAGAGGAAAAAGAGAATCCCTAGAGAGCAGGAAAATATTTTCCAAACCAAGATAGTGCCTTTGATTACCTCAAGTGACAGATATAAAAAGAAAAAAAAGTCCCAAGGAATGGCACTGTCACCTCCTGCACAAGGACTTTGTTCCCATGTCAGAGTTATGCAAGGTACAGTGCAATGCTCGCTATAGTCAAGACAGTTGTCAAGAGCAAAGTATAAACATTTCCAGCAAATGCACTTAATAGAAGTGTGTTTGCCAAGTGCCGCAGCCTTCTTTCTTGGTTATGGCAAGGAAAAGACCTTTTTCATTAAGTGGGAGGAAAAAACCCTCCCCCAGCTAAAACCAAAACAAAACAACTTTGACTGTAAATTTTTTTCTGGCGTTTTGCTTTGTTACCCCTCAGCTCCAGCAGCAGTGGACCCAAAATCTACTCAAGTCCTCCCATCACGTATTCCCTTTCACAAACATCATCTGTGGGAGAGCAGCCCCACTCAGAGATGGTTCAGAGGTGGCCAGCAAAGGGATGTTCTGAGTGAACCTGCTGCTGTGATCCTGAGGGGATGCAGAAGAAACGAAGCGAAGGCCCTGTTGTGCATAACACACAACCACATTCCTGGGAGAACAGAGTCTGTGGGAATTCGGACATTGGACTTTGCTGGGGCTAGAGGTTGACCCCAGGCTCCACAGGGGGTTAGGTGGCTCTGCCAGGAGACAGCTGAACTCGGGGAAGAGATACACTGCAGCAGCAATTAAGCTGTAAGCAGTATCTGCCTTTGCTTGAATCACTTTGCTCCACCCTGAACACGCAGTACAGCAGGGCTGGAATCTCCTCCAGCCAAGAACTTGGGACTCCAGGGAAGGGGTGTGTTCCTCTTCTGAACTAACAACTTCATTCCAAAAGCAACCACAGTTGTCTTGAGCTACTGTCGCCAGTTCAATATGCCTTTAGCAAGAAACAGAAGTTTTCTGTGAATGAAAGAGGCCTGGAGATGATGCTTCTGTTTTAATTAACTAATATACCCTATAGATTCATGCTTTTTCCTTGAAATCTCAATTGGCTTCTTTAATTGCTGCTCTCAGTGACACAGTTTAATTCCCCCTGCCTGGCCTGCACTTGCCTTTTCCCAGGGCTCTCACTGAGAACACCCACGAGAGCCCTCTCTCGTAGCTGGAGAGCAGGAGGAGCTGCTTTCCATTAGGAACCTCCTGGTGGCTCCAGGATGACTCTGAAAACCCTTCCAGAGTGTGTCCCTCCATGCTCCCACGTGACAGAAGGTCTCTCATCCAACCTCCTGCTCCAAGCAGGACTATTGCCAACACCACATCAGGTCGGCCATGGCTTTGCCTCAGTGAGACCTGAAAACCTTCAGGGGTGGAGATCCTGCCACCTCTCTGGGTGTCTGTTCCACCCACATTCTCCTAATTCTATTTCTAGGAATTTACCTGTCTGCAGAGGAACTCTATTCTACCAGCAGGACATCAAGTCCAAGACATTTTGCAATATTCCCCATCCCCTGTCCTTCAAAGATCCGCTGACCCAGAAACACCGAGGAAGCTGAACACCTATTATGAAAACTAGGAAAATGAAGCCTTCTGTTTGGATTCATAAAATCCCCAGCAGGCTGCCCCTCCAGCTCCCAGGCTGGAGACACCAGCAGCATTAGCAGTAAAGTTCTGCAGGCCCCTGGAGTTGTGCCCCTGGGGTGGCCAGGAGCAGGGTGTTGCCTCTCTCGAGCTCACGTCTACTTCACATCCATGAAAATCAGGTATTATTCTGCCTCTCCTGGCTTAAGGCTCAGTTTGCTGTGGTGTTCTCAGAGTGTTCCCATCAGATACACCCAATGTGGCTGCAGAATTTATGTACAGAGTGTACAGGCAACGTCCTACCCATTCACCTATAGACGCATGTTTGCAGCCTCTTGCCTTCCCTCTGGCTCAGGTTCCTCTGGGCAAAGCAGAACAGCCTTGCCAGAGCACAGCAGAGAAGTAACGGTGCCAGGCACCTCTGGGAATGGCTGGTGGCACCTCTGGGAATGGCTGCTGGCACCTCTGGGTGCTCTAGCAAACCCAATCCCTGCCTTCTTCCCCCCAGGCAGCCAGAGCTGGGGCCTCTGATCGAAAGGAGAGCCCTGGGAGAAAATTCTGATTGTGGCAATGAGGCAGATGTCAATATAGGACTGAATGGGGTGGATAATCCCCATAAGGGCATGATTTAAATCATTGCTTTATCTCTTATTGGCTAGCATGTCTGGCATGGTTGTTTAGTTGGTAATAAGGCTCTGGGAAAAGTCATGAGGATTACAGGGAAATGATATTTTCACCACCAATTAGAAGCTTCAGTGGTGAGTTGATTGGCATTCAGTCCACATAGAGAAAAAAAAGTCTCACGAAGGAATGATCCAATATCTATAAATTGGAGGAAGATGAAATTCATGCCTCAAAACAGTGAACTTTTTGTCATGATAAAGCTAAAATAATGGGTGATTTGAACAACTCAAGAAGAGTTACAAAGGTCTAATCCTTTACTTGGAAACTGTAGGGAAAGGATTGGATATTTTTCCAAAAGTTGTTTTAATCAAATTAGGAATTAATCCTGACATGTCCTAGGGTCTGTTATACATGTGAAATCAGATTAAATGGTCACAGTGGCTTCTTCTGCTCTTACAATCAATGAAAAAAATGTAATTGTGGTGCTAGTGAGACAGTGAAGAAATATACTGCTGAACTAGAGGGGAGGCTAAAGGACAGATGAAAATATTATGAATTCTAGAACTTATATAATAGATTGCATTCACTTCAGCAAGAATTCCACCATTGTTATTTTTTTCCACATTTAATTTAAAGAGGCAATATCCTTTTAAGCTTTCATTCTGCAGCAGGGTAGATTAAATTTAAAATAGAAAAGTGCTGCAGAATAGATCTGGGGATGTTCAGGGCTGGAGGACAACTTAATGAAGCAGAAACTGAAATACCATACGTCTCCAATAGCTTTAATTTATACAAATATTATCTTTGTGTCTTTCATAACATGATGCAGAGGAGCTCAGAGTACAGTGTAATTCCTTTGCTTTTCAAGATAATTTTATCCATTTTAGTACCTGGGTTTGAAACCAGCCCAACTCAAACCAAAAGGGCTATAAAGGTTTTTTGCTTTAATTGCCGAAACAGGCTCGCAGATATAAAATCAATTTAATGGCTGGAAAAGGCTGCCTGGTGTATAAATGGGGATCAGTGCCAGACTGCCTAGAGTCCATTCCTGCCACAGGAATTGCGAGTGGTCAGTGCTGCAGGCTGGGAGGGGTCAGGGGCAGGGCAGCACAGTCCTTCAGGGCCCTGGGAGCTCTCCTAACACAGGAGCTCTGCAGACCCAGCACATCCTGCTTCAAACTCTGGGCTTTGCAGGACCATAGAGGGTGCACCTTTGCAATGTTTTGACCTTTTTTCACCCCAAACTCAGAAGCAGGTGAATGGGGCTGCAGCCGCAAACCTCTGGATGCAATAAAGCCGAGTGCAGCAGCAGCAGCAGGAGGGAGCTGGGGTTGGACATCCACTTGAGACATGATTTATTCCCTGCTGGTGAAGGATTCTGTGCTGGCACAGGCTCACAGAAAGGTCCGGGTGCAGTGACACCAACGATCCCAGCTCAGGGACAGTCACAGACCCCCATCCCTCTGGGGTGGCTCTTCCTGGCCAGGGATGGAGGAGAGTCTCACCAAAGCTGGGACTTCTTTGTGCTGTGGTCCCTGGAGCTTTCCTTGCCCTGCACAGCCCTTCTGGCTGTGGGCAAATGTGGGCAGCACTTTTAGGTCCGAGGCAGTATCTTTTGGTTTACTTGGCCTTCCAGATATTTTGGGACATTGTTGTACTTCTTCATATATTCTCCTTCTAACTTACTGTGTGCTTTTGGTTAAAGCAGCTTCATACGACTTAATTTTCATTTCTGTGGGATGAAATAATATCTTTTACTAATCTCTGAGAAGGACTTTGAAACTTAAAGAGCAGGTATCTAATGTCTAGCACCTTATTTATTCACAGATGTTTGAATCTACTCAAGACATGTAAAACTGGGTGGGTTTTTTCACTCAATGTGTTAGAAGTGGGGAGAAAGAGAGAGAAACTAAAAACATGTTGCTGGAAGACATCTTCCTTCTGAATAAAAGTACAGTTCATTAGTGAAGAAGGTTCATATTTTCTTTATTCTTCACAACATGCATTTTCATGGTTGGTTACAAGTCTGGCATTGCTTCTTCCTTCATATGCTGCCAACAGTTTTCTATGATCTTAATTTTCCCCCCTTTATGTAAACCTCAGGAAAAAATTCCATTTATTAGCCTGCAAGCATTTGATTGACACACAGATTAATGTTACACAATTAAGGAGCGTTATCAGGTAAGTGCTTCAAAAATCACAATATTTCACAGGCAGGCAGGCTTCCTGGCACCACTGTAAGTAGAAATACTTTATAAAAATTATTTAGAATCACCATCCATCATCATGAGAAACCTTGTGTTGTGCTAAAATAATTGACAGGTTGATAGCTGCAAAATGTTCCCAATCCAATAAAATACATAGCATTTCCAATAACAACACTGATGCACGTGGATTTACAGTGGTAGCCAATTTATTATGAAAAATGATGGAGTTCTAATTTGTGAGCAACTTGAGAGTATTTCAACTCCGTGGCCAGTGTCCTTCAAACCATCTCTCATCCAGTCATTTCTTTCGTGAGTAAACGAGCCATGAATATGGATATGAGATGGAGCACAGCGTGGGCTGGTCTGCCACCTTACAGCCAGAAGGTCATGGGCATAAATCTCCTTGGATGCTGAGCATCCCCTGCACCTCAGGTGGGTATGGAGCAGCTCCCCACTTTCTCACACTGTTAAAGAGAGGAGTAATTGGGTAGAAACCCTCAGGTTCTCGCTGCCCCGTGGCTCACACGGATGAAAGAGAAGCTGGAATTAAAGGATGGAGCTGGAAATGAAGCTGCCAGGCGCTGGCAGGCAGCTCATCAGTTACTCAATGTGAACCTAATGGCTCTGCCTCTTCCAGGAGCATGGTGCCAGGGCCGCTTCAGCTGCCCTTGCCCCTCTGATCCCTTTCAGCTGGGCTGGAAATGGACCATCCACTCCATAGCCCATGCAGGAAACACTGCTGGGGATCATCAAGGAAAAGCCCAGGTCACTGCATCATTGGTGCTGGTGGACAGGCAGCCAGGCCATGGGCTAGTGGTCATGGGCCAGCTCAAGCCACAGCCAGCCTCTGCCTCCTGCTCTCTTCTTCCACTCCTGTCTTTCCTGCTCTTCCCTTCCATCCCGAGAAGTTTGCAGGTAGAATGAACAGTATGGGCTTGTGCATTACTCAGGAGAGTAAAAAAAATTGGAAGATGCCTCTTCTGCTCATGTGCCTCCCTGGCACCCTTGGAGTTATTGGTACTGAATCTGACCTCGTCAAAAAGGGGTTTAAACTACAGAGAAGCTCTGACACTAACGGGGGCAAAGAAATAAAGCTTCTGATAATGCTAAAAAAGCCCCAACAAAATAAAAGTAATATATGTTCCTGATTTGGACCTGTTCTCTCAGCTACAAGCACACCAAAAGCACCAGGTAAAACTTTTGGCTTTTTAATGTAAGATTTTATAAAGAAGTATCTTTGGATTGGTTTTTGTTTGTTTGGTTGGTTTTTTGGTTTGTTTGTGTTTTTATTTGTTTGGTTTTCTGTTTGCTTTTTTCATTGTTGGTTGTTTTTTTCTTTCTGTTTTGTGTTTTCTTTTAAGATAAACATTTAAGCAGCCGTCGAGATATCTGCAGCAAGGTTCAAGTATGAGGGATTTTCTTTCCCCACCCTGTCCCCAGAATTAACAAGAGAGAGAAGGAACATAATATCCTAGAGTAACAACTAACCTTCAGCCACTTGCTTGTCACACAGCATATGCAGATGCAGGAGGAAGAAAAGTCAGTCCAATGCACACTGAAGCACTGTCCTTTCGAACTCCTACCAGAGGACACAAGTTTATAAAAGAGTCTGTGGAAAATCTGGACCAAATTCTGCAAGAGGCTCCTGAGACGCAGAGGTAAATGTGGTCATCCTTCTTCAAGGTCTCACTGCAATATGAGAACTTTCAGCAGGAATTTTCCTAACACCTGGGTGACTGAAAAAATAGATGTAATTTTTTTTATATATATATATATATATATATATATATAAAAAAAAATATATAAGTCATTATGTAATTATGTATTTTACTATATATGTATATAGCTGTATATATAGTTATACATATAATAGTAATGAACATCATTATCATTCACTCTGCAGCTACCTGACTTTTTCTTTAGATAAGCTCAGCAAACTTCAAGAACTTCCACTTGGACCCAGAAAACATAATTCAAGTTTTATAGCAATATCCTAGGAAGGGCTCTGGATAGCTGTTTGACATTAAATTTCTGCACAGTTCAGCAGAGAGATCAGGATCTGAAATTCAGGGACCAGTGTGGATTCCCTGTCTCCTTCTCCATGTGGTATTGTTCTGTTCTCCAGCAGTGGAAAAACTCCCACTGTCCAAATTGTAGCAATTCTTGTCAGAAGGACATTTTTGTTGTCAGAGACATGCTTTATTTTTCCCAGTGTTATACACAATTGTTCCAAGAAAAGAGATATTATAGTAGGTTGTTGCATTATTTAGATGGTATGCAGGATTGTATTGTAATTTCCAGGGGGAAGAAGTCCAACACCCATGAGGAGTTATTCAAGGAGATTAAATATATCCACTGGTCTTAAATCCAGGCAGA
The DNA here is from genome assembly GCA_036630365.1 of Acanthiza pusilla. Lineage (NCBI taxonomy): Eukaryota > Metazoa > Chordata > Aves > Passeriformes > Acanthizidae > Acanthiza > Acanthiza pusilla. The sequence goes on along the minus strand of JAXCHO010000050.1, from coordinate 6,898,587 downwards.
GGGCTGGTTTCACCACTGCATGAAATAAATCTGGGCAGGTCAGGTTGGCTTTTTAAACCCCCTTTTCTGTACCCAACCTGGCTTAGACAACTTCACTCAAATATTTTCTTTCACACGTTGCTGGCAAAAGCATCAAAACCCTCCCTGGGTTTATATTACTGCTGACAAATCACAGTAATTCATGATCAGAGCTACTGTAGTTGTTCAGAGCAACTAGTGCAGCCACGGGGGCTGAGAGTGACTGACAGCACTGCAAAAATTACCTGCTAGAATTTCTTAGAGCTGCCAAGTAATTTGGGTTAACAGCTCTTTCCCTTGAAGAAGCAGCTTGTGAAGAGGGTTGGCCTCACGGTACCTCAGCTCTAGATCAGCCCCAGCAATCAGAGGAGCAGGATGGGCAGGGTTAAATTGGCCACAGAGGTCTGTGATGCTGAAAAAGTTATTGTCAATGGAAAAACAAAGCAACCAAAGACAATTTAACAGCTCTCCAAGCATGCCTGGTTAATGGAGGAGTTCATTCCTGGCAGGGATGACAAACAGGACAATATCCCCACCTTTCCTCTGCAGCCACCTGTGATATTCCACAGATGGGGATGAACCTTTGCTGCCACAGTAATTTCATAGCTTACTAAATGGCACTTTTAAAAATTTTAATAGTTTAACAGCACACCAGTGCTGAGGAAACATGAATAATCTGCCTGTAGTTAGAAGTCAAACATCCAACATCGCCATTTCAAGTTATAAACACCAGTTCTGTCCAGGAGAAGTTTCAGGGCCTCTTTTTCTATGTTTAGCCAGGTTTCAGAATTACTGGAGGACAACCAGTCACAGCCTGGATTCTTTGTTCAATTTTACTCTCCTTTTTTAAGGGTTTAATGTTGCTGTATTTTGATCCTTCACATTTTAAACCCTTGGTTTTCAACTGGCAGCTTCTGGCTTTTCCAACAAGTGTTTCCAATGCCTTTACAAACTGGTGTATTGTCTGATAGACTGCACCTTCAGAGCCTACCTCTTTTTAGGGGAACAGAGCCGAGACTTTTATTCCAGGTTTTGCTTCATGACACAAGGATCTTTTGTGGGCACTTTGCTCTTTTTCTTTCTAGGATTCCTTACACTAAAATAGAAGTAACTTTAGAGAAAAAAAGGTACAAGACTGTTCTTTGTGTATTCAGCTTGCTAACTGTCATGATTTTATGAGGAGTCTCATGACACCTGGCATTTTTCTTAAAACCCTAGACCTTGGAGTCATATGGATATATCAGAGTTCCAGCATTAATTAAGAGAAGAAGGTTTCCAGCCAGTGTGGATGGGGCAAAAATCTGAAAATGGTCAGCCCTGAGAGTAGAAAAGAAGAGTCCTTTAACTACTTGTAAAAAAGCTCATGTTTTAGGAGGTAAAATTCTAATTTCCGAAGGGAAGGGAGGCAGGGAAGATAGAAAAGCCTTGCTCAACATTGAGTTATGATATCCCTGCCCCTGCAAGACATTCTCTGAAACTCAGTCCTCTGTTTTTATTGTGTTAGGCTAATTGGAGTTAGAAGCCATCCAAACCTACAATAGGAAATGAGATTTGGGGAAAACCCACACCCAGCAGACAGGATTAAAAGCAGTTTCCTCGAATCCCAGCCCATGTCTTGCAGACAGGCTGTTAAAGTTTCAGGTGTGCCGATTCTATTCTAAAATTTCAAATTACAAAGTGAAAAGAAGCAGAAACACAATACTGTCCCTTACTCAGCTGACAAGTTAAGAAAGGAATTAGAGAGATGCTAACAGCCTGTAGGCTGGCATTCAGGCTTATCCTATCTGAGACTTTCCAGCTGAAGGACTAAAAACAGCTTTCACACTGCTCCAGGAGAAGCTCTTTAAAGACAATTGTTGCCAGTCCCTTCTCCCACAGATAGGCTTTTTAGGATGAGGATTTTTTTTGGTTAGTACAGAAAACTCTCTCCATAAATCTCCCGTGGGGAAGCAGAGAGTGGATAATCCAGATCACAGAACAGGCCTGGCTCAGCTCAGTGTTTTCTCCTGTGTCGTAACAAACATTTGATAACAGCGCGAACCTGCATAAGCAAGTCAGCCCATGGCAAAAAGAGCAATCCTCTGCAGCTGGGTGGTTTCTGTGGTGCAATCCCGTGTAACCCTGCTTCCCCTCTGGCACTCCTTGCTCCAATCTGAGACACCTTATGGGTAAAACAAGTTCGTGAGGCTCAGACAAGAGACCACTTTGTAAAATAACTTGTGTGTGCATGACTTGAAAGAGCAAGAAAGTGCTCCTAGGACACGTTATTACAGGAGCTGGCAGCAGGTAAGGCTCCCTTCCTGTTTTAGCTGGTCTGTTAGTAGTGGGATTGCAGCACCTTGGATGTCAGCTGTGAATTAGGACTCCCCCAGATCTAGAGATGTTCCTGATCCTAAAAAGCCCATGTGTGTGTGGGGAGTCTTCTGAGCCGTGCAGATAAAGCAGCTTGGCTCTCCAAATGCCTGGCACCCAGTCAGAGCTCCCTGGGAAGCCCAGTGCCTGTTCCTGTGGAGTCAGGGAGGTACAGGTGTGAGCAGTCACTGTCAGACAGGGCTGGAGGGCTCCTGGATGGGCTTGCAGCTGGAGCACAGCCTCTAAAACCTTGCGAGGTCCAAGTTATGCACCAATCCTAGAAGAAAAATCCTCTTCTATTTTTTTTTTCCTGCTGGCAGCTTAGGATTTTGCAAGCGAGTCCAGGAGAGGTTTGTAGCAGACACGAGGCATCTGCTGTGGCACCTCCTCAGTCCTTTGCAGCTCTCAGCCTGGGCTGCCAGAGCTCTCACTCCCGAGCCGCGACCATCGGCTGAGCCATATGGAGCTCTGAGCCGCCTCGCACCTCACCTGCCCTCCGCAGCTCGGGCAGCTCCTCGCCCTGCACGGGTGTCTGCCACCCCAGCAGGGATGACGTGGTGCCGCTGCCTTCGGAGCAGCCTGACCTACTTTGGAGCAGGGATGCCGGAGTTTGCATTCTTCCTCCCCACTTTCGCCAGCCGCGGTTTTTGTAGGGCCTCCAACACCACTCATTAGAGGGGTGGCAGCAGCTCGGCTGGAATATGCTTCCCTGAGATCAAAGCACCATGCAAAAATCCCATATTCAGTGTATTTATTAGAGATCAAATAACATCTATAAAGCACATGATTTTTTTTTAACTCTACTGCTCCTACATTGAGCAGCTGCTTATCTCTTATATTGCAAAGACCTGCCTTGCAACTACAGGGAGCTGGGGAAGAAAGAAAAGGCATATTTCAGTTTTCCCTTTTCCTGCCGTTCTCTCCCATCCTTCTCTTAGCCCCAGCAAGCAAGAAATTTAGTTTCCTAAACTAAATTTTAGTTTAGGGAGAATTTTTTTGTTTAGCCTGAAGACTCTTTGCACCTGCTACTACTTCTATCACCTCACAGCAACTTGTGCTTATGGAACCCCCTCACATGAGATATAATAATCACCTGCTCAGAAAGAAACAAAAACTTCACCACTATCTTTGCAAAATAAGAGTTTTCTGGCCAGAAGATCTTTGCTCAAGAAACTCACCCAAATTTCCCAATCATCCCCCTGTGAGAAGACACTCATGGGCTGTTTATATCCTTATGGCAGCCACAATTTCTCGCCCTTTTCTTCAGCCTTCCTTTGTGGACATCAGCTGTTTTTCCTCATCAGCTCCTCAGACTGATTAAGATAAGAGACTTTATTTCCTTCCACTTTCCTGGAATGTTTGCTGAAGTGTCTGCAGGCAGTAATTTGGGGTCCAGACAGGCTGGGAGGGCTCTCTGAAAGGCTCTGCTCCCTGCAAGGCTGTGCTCAGCATATTAAGCAGTCACTAGTGGAGGTTTATGGCAGGATTTTCCAGGTAGGAAAGGATAAAATCATATGCTATGGGAAATTTAGGAAGGGGAAGGATAATTTGGTAAATATTTTATTCAGGCACCCACTGGGGAGAAAGAATAGTTATGCAGTTAAAATACTGGCTTTGTACACAGCTCTTGGCCTTTGGCTTTTCCAGAGGCTTCCTCTATAACCTCTGACAAAAATCACTCAGACAAAATTGTTTCTGAAGCTCTTTAAGCAAGGCAAAATAATGAAGAAATTGCTTTGGAGACTTGTCTTGCATCCATACCTAGTTTCCCATATGTAAAAATGAAAGCAATAATGCTCCTTTTCCTCCATCCTTGTTGGTGTCTCCCTGTTGGTGCAGGGTGGGAAGTGCTGCTGGGGACAGGCTGTGCAGGGATTTGTTCTTGTCTGGAGGGGCTGTGCCAGCCTTGGGAGGCACCAAGCAGAGGATGGCTGGGACAGGACCAGCCTGGTGGCATCTGACCTCTGCCAGGCACAGGTCTGAGGTGGGGAGGGCACAGCCAGCAGCTCCACAAGGGCTCCACATTTCCCAGGTCCCTGCAGGTCCTTCTGCAGGGAAAGGAGCAACTCAACAGGTTTGGGAGGAGTTTGTGCATTTGTTTTTTCTTGATTCCACCTGGTCTGAAATCACTCAACAGTATTCTTTGATGGCTGGGAGGGAGTAGGTGAAGCCTTGTGAAAAATCTTTACTAAAATACTCCAGGTTGCTCATTTTAGCATATCAATTAATTGAGACATTTGGCATAAATTCTGTAGCAATTCTCCCCAAAGACTTCAGCAATTCGATCTCTTTTTTTTTCTAAAGCGCTGTATACTTTAATTAATAGTTTTTATATTTTAGAATAGCCAAAGGCAAGCTTCTTTAACCAGAAAAATGTATATATTGACACACCTTTGAGGCAGTAAACTTTTCTGCATATTAATATTGAAAAGAAACTCATTAATTAGGCAGTCTCACACACACACACAAATCTTCTGATAGAATAAGTGCATTGAAAGTTTTAGATCACTTGGGACAAGTTCTGCCTGGAGCAAAGCTGCAAAGTTAATGCTCTGTATTAACTGCAGCAATCAACCCCCAAAATGGCTGCATCCCTCAAGGCCAGTCATTCCATTTGATCAGGTTGCAAAGCAAATTAGCATTCTCTTTGCCCTGGCTATGATGTTTCCTATTCTTTTCATGAATGATTTATGGGTGCCCTCTGTCCAGGATGTGCTTGTTTTACCATCCACCTTTCCAGGGATGTTTGGCCCAGCAAAAGGTGTCCCCTGGGGTTTTGGCTCTACCTGGAACTTGCACTGGAAGCTACTCCCTGTCTCGTTCTGAAAAGCAGCATTTGAAGTGTGGTGACAGGAGTTTGCCTCCCGACTTCTTTCCCATTCATCTTCCTTCAAATTCTGGCTTTTTATTTGGGTAAAACCCCCTTTTGCAGGAATGCTCACAGAGTTCAGGGAAAGCCGTGCCTTTGCAAGGAGAGGACAGCCAGGTTCTGTAGAGGTGATTCAGTAGCTGGTCTGATGCAATAGTGTCTCACAAAAAAGCTTGGCAGTGAGGCAGGAAGTCCCACCTGGGGTGTTTTTCACGTCCCCTGAGCTGTCACATGGAAACTGCAGGGCAGAGGTGGCTCCAGGAATGCCCTTTGGGGCTGGCCCCCATCTCCCCCATTGGCTGAGCTGGCTGGGATGCAGCAGGGCTCCCTCAGTCCCTCTAGGCTGTGGAAAATGTGGCCAGGGGTGCTTGTGGTGGAAAGCGTCCTGTTCTGGACTCACTGGGAGTTGTCCTCCATTCTGCACTTTAGGTAGAGCCAAAGAGATTTGTTGGAACAATCTTTGTCTTGGGGGCTTTTCAGCAGCTCCCACCTTTTTTATTTGTTTTGAAGATAGCTGTGAAAAACCAGTGTTGGGATGATGCTTTCATCCTCTTCCCTCCCATACCTCTGCACTGGCTTGAAAAGGTTCTAGAAAGACAAAGCTCTCCCACTTCTCTATTCTTACTTCCTACTTCAATAAACCCTGTTAACAGCAAAACCCTGCCTGATTTCCAGGAAAACTCTCCTACAAGGTACGGAGGAGACAGTCACTTTGGCTAAAATCTGAGTCATCTTTCCCACACGTTCCTGAGCTGAATCACTCTGTTAATCTCCGTGTAGTGGGAGTTTTTTCTCTCTTTTTTATTTCTCCTGAAATTATTGACAAATACATGGAGAATCAATTCTAATGAGCTCTTCTAACCTACTGTACAGACCAGATACATCATGTGTATTAAGTAGAGAACTGAACTTTGGGCAGGTTCTCAACATGAACATGAACTTCATCAGCTGTATTTTGACTGCCATGTATACCTACACTGATTTTCATGAGTTATTGCTCATTTTCATCTGTGCAATCAAGCCTAAAATCAAATCTGTGTCTTCTGATGTCCAGAGAACAGTGACATGAGAGCTGGTCTCATTAACACTCGTGGGAGATGCTGGTACAGCCTGGGAAGAGAACGTGCAGCTTCTGACTTCTTAAAATTTAATGACACAGTTTATAGGGCTTTGATCCTCTAAGTTATCTTTACTTACAAGCAGACTCATGAAAGTCAATGGGACCTATTTAGAATATAGAAAGTTAAACAGAGGAGTCAGCCTGTGCAAGATCTATAGCAGCCAAACCAATATTGCCTTGTACAAATGCCATAACATTTTCTAAAAATTAATAAATGAACAGATTGTTTTCTTACTAACAAATATTGAAGGCAGTTGGATTCTCTGTGGCCATTGCAAGTGTCCCTCATGGGCAGGGGGGAGCTTTCAGCAATGGAGTTGTATGCATTTATTTTCTGCTTTGAGCAGGTGGCTTAGTTTCTCTTTAAAATTCTTGAGGATGGGTCAATAATCCTATAGAATTGCTATAGCTGTCAATGAAGAGCCTCTGGCCATTTTCATAGGTTTTAGGCATAGCTGAACAGCAATTTATTCGAGTGAAAATGATGCAGGAATTGAAGAAATATTCCTTGCCAGCTGGAGTTATGCCATGGGCAGCTTTTAGTGTGTGAATGTCCAGTATGTGATATAACCCCTTGGTCCCAAACCAGATAAAATGTTCCTCTGTCCTGCAAGCCTTTAGACCTAGGACTAGCTTTCCACAGCTCCTCTCCTCTCCTCTCCTCTCCTCTCCTCTCCTCTCCTCTCCTCTCCTCTCCTCTCCTCTCCTCTCCTCTCCTCTCCTCTCCTCTCCTCTCCTCTCCTCTCCTCTCCTCTCCTCTCCTCTCCTCTCCTCTCCTCTCCTCTCCTCTCCTCTCCTCTCCTCTCCTCTCCTCTCCTCTCCTCTCCTCTCCTCTCCTCTCCTCTCCTCTCCTCTCCTCTCCTCTCCTCTCCTCTCCTCTCCTCTCCTTTCTCCTCATATTCTCTTCGTATTTCCTTCTTATTTATTCTCTTCTCTTCCTATGCTCATCACCAAAGTATATTAGAATCTTTGCTCAGACAAACAGTTAATTAATTGATTGTTCTGTTCTGGGGATAAACCCTGGAACCACATCCTGTGAACCAGGGATAGTGTAGCTCCTCTGTCCCAAAGCTCAGTGATTTCACTCCTTCGGTTGCAAACCAAGCCCTGACTCTTTCCACAAACGGCACCAAATGCACCTTTCAAAAAGAGCTGCTCGGAAAGGTAAGACTTCAGTGGTTCTCCTGGCAGTTTTATTTTGTTCATTACTGAAGAGAAGCACTTTCCTGGTATCTGACAAGATAAAAAAAAGAATAATTGCCTGACAGCTGGGTGGTTCTTCAGATTTTGTACTCAGCTACTACAAACCCCAAGTTAATGACAAATACATCAGCTCTGCTTTTTTTTGGTGTCTACCTGTTACAAACCTGCTGTTTCTTGCCCTTTTGTCTGCTGAACAGACACAGAGCTCAGCAGAGGTGCAGGGCCAGCCCTTTCACACATGCAAGGGTGCAAAGGCACACGGCCTTTCCCCAGTGCACCTGCAGGGAAAAAAGGGCTTTTCTTGATCTAGGCAAGGCAGGTGGCTGACCACACTTAGATGAAAAAAAAAAAAAAAAAGAAATTGTTCTACTCCTTTGCTCAAAACTTGGCATGGAATTGCAGTTAGTTTTAAGCACAGGACATTGCACTGGGTTGGTCTGGAGTTTCCAGAGTTGCTAATGAGCAGTGAAGACCTGGATACAGCCAGAAAAGACCTGCCAAGGCAACAGAAAGCTGAAATTTGTTTTTTGGGAGCAGGTTTCATCATCAGCACCCACACACTGCTCCCAGGAGCTCTTTTAGCTGTGTCCTTCTGCAGAGAGGTTTTTTTGCAGATGTCCTCCCGAGGATGGGTCTCCAGGAGCGCAGAGCAGCTGCTGCATCCTGTGGTGATGAGCACAGGATCTGAAGTGCTGAGCACCAGCTCAGCAAAGTGCTCCTCTGGGGGCTGTGCTTGCAGTGCTGAGGTCACTCTGCAGGGATGTCTCCATGGAAATTCAGAGTACTGTGAGGAATCCACCTTTGCCTCTCCACATGAGTCAGAGCAGTTCACCTTCCCCAGTCCCAAGCGTCACATCTCACTGCCCCTGCAAAGTGATGCAGAGCTGTGACATCTGACTCACGGCACTCACACAGCTTGGAGCTCCCAGGCTCTGACAATTCTCTTCCAAAGGAGGTGAGCAGTAAATCACAACGATTTCCCCACCAAACATTTTGCAAACGAAAACCCAGCCAAACAGATAAGGTAATTTTTACTTTTTTTATTCTTTTGGAAGGAACTTTCCGGTTACTTAAGAATAAACAAACCCAAAGCAGAAAACATCCAGCTTCTGGCTATTTCCAGTGTTTTCAAATTCTTCTTTCAGTTTGGGGATTAATTTTTGATGTTGCTGAAAACCAAACTGTTTAGTTAGTTGCTTTCTTTTAATAGTTTCAGCAAAACACATTGAAAAGATTTGGCTTCCTCTGCATGCAGGTTGGGAACATTTTAAAATTCTCAAGTATTTTACAGGAAGAGAAATCCCCTTCTACCCAGCACGGCCATCTGCCTGCTATGGTAATGCTCATTTTCTTGCTTATTTTACCCCTGTCTTCCATCTGATATTTGCACTGATTTTAAGTATCTCTGGACAGGGACTTTGCTGTCCTTTACAATCATTCAGCACTCTCTATTTAGGGTATTACTTTCATGTAGATGAGAAGTAATTATAATGGATCTGAAAATGTATATTTAAGTCTAACGGCTATTTAAGATTCCCCATTCAATTTCATAGAATAATTAGCAAATCTATAGAGAGCTCTAATTTGCAGTCTTTTCTGAGGTTAATTTCTTCAGGGTTCAATCACAGTGCTAAGTGTGTTTTCTAGAAGCTTCTGGAAACATTTTTCTTGGTCATCCCTCAGGACATAAGATTTTGCTGGCCTTGATTCTTTGACTTGTTGAAGCTCGGTGTAAAAGCCCTTGGAAAAACTTGGCTTAAAATGTTCAACAATTCCTTTAGACATACAGATTTTGCTCAGAGTACTCAAGCCTATAAATACAAGTTTTTCTCCCAAAGGAAAATGGGATTTTTAGCAGGACTTCCTGGCTGCTGCTGGTGGGGATGTTTCAGGGACTGTCACCACTGTGGCAGTTCCTCGATGCCTCTCCTGGCCTTTGCTGAAAAGAAGGAAGTAGTGAAATGCCTGAAAACATATTTAATATTAGTAAAATTTTGATCAGTGCTTTAACCCTTCTGCAATTTTTCAACTATTCCAGGTAATAAAATCTTCCCCTTTGTCAGATAGAACTAGTTGTACCATCCACAATTACAGCAAGCTGAATATTCACATGGCACATGGTGAGGATAACCCAGCTCTCCCAGACCACGAGACACTGAGCTGTGGAACTGGGAGCAAGCTCCATCAGCTTCAACTTGATCGTAGTAATTTACTTGATAAATGCTATTTTAAAAAAATCTGTGGTTAAAAAAAAAAAAAAATAGTAGAATGTTACCTATTTCTCCCTAATATCCCCTGGACTTGTTACCCAATTTCAACCCATTTGTCAGTGCATTGAAAGATATTAAGTGCTTATAAGTCTTAGGAAAAGAGGTGCCTGGGTTCAGGAAAATGATTAAGGAAAATGATTTTGTCAGTGCTCCCACTGAACCTGCTGTATGAGCTCATCCCCTGTGAGACATCAATAAATCGAGTCAGTCAGTCCTGAGCTTTATGTCCAAGGGCTACGTTGGTTCTGCTGCTCACGGGACTCCACTTCTGAAAATGATTCATCTCATTCATGCACTCCTACACACACAGGCACTTTCCCTGCTCTCACCACAAACACTGCTCTGCAGGATGATTTTCTGCAGCTGCCTAGATATCCTCATGATCTCTTCTTTTTCTGTGTCCCCTTTATCTCTGGGTAACAGGCATCACCTCTTCATTCCATCCTCCCCTGCCCTGATTTTATGCCATCCAGCTCTTCCTAATTCCCAATCCCCTTCATTAAGTAGTGGTATTAAGGTGATTGACTGTGCATATGCTTCCTTTCTTTGTGGTCATATTTAAGTTTTGCCAACAAATGTCCCCAAAATACTGTCACTGTTGCTTAAATGCTTTTTCAACATTATATACCATTGCTTGATCCATTTTAATTCCACTTAGGGCCCAGTTCTGCAACTTTGCCTCTGTACATGTAAAATTTTTCTAAAGGCCTTTGGAATATCTCTGTTTAAGGTCTATTGATTTGGAAATCACCTTTTTATCAACGGTAAGATACAAGTGAAAAATTATGACAGACATCTACTTCTGCTTGGATGATTTATAGGACATTCCTCCTCCCAGTTCATTTTTTTTCACGCTTTTTATCCTTCAGAAGAAATGGGGCAAAGGGCAAAGGTGAAAGCAGCTTCATGGTTGAACTTCCCCAAAGTGCAGAGGTGTGAGTAAGTCTGCTAGAGACACAGGGGTTTAATCTGTTATAGGGAATCTCTGGTTTATTTTTCCCTAGAGCTTGTGTAATGTTTCCTCCTATATTTCCTCTCATGTTTTCATCCTGCAGTTTGAGGTAAAATCATCCTGAAGTCTCCCACGCCCTCCTTGTCATCTCTGCTCGCTGTCATCTCAGCTCTTCTGAACCTTTCATTTCTTGGAAACCCACTTCCACCTCCTTTAGTGCCTCTCACCTCTTCTGCACAAGCCTGTGACCTTCTGCCCCCCTGGCTTTCATTACTCACCAGGCTCTGGCTGTGTCTGATGTTGAAATCTCCTCTGTGTGCAGATGCTCTGAGTTCCCCTTTCCAGGTTGTCATGGTTCTTGTAAGAAAACTACCAGTCCTGTTCCTACCACAAATTGCTGTGGGACCATTTGGGGTAACCTAACCTCCTTATCTGAGATCAGATTAAGGCTAGAATGAAAAAAACCTGGGCCTCAGACTCTGGGGATCCTGAATCCAATTTTTTTGTGTTATGGCAAGATGGGAAAGCATCAGGCAGATGCACATTTTTATTCCACCACTATCTCCAGTGAATCCAGTCTTACTCATACTCAGCAACTTCTCAATACCCTGTACGAGATCTTCAGTAAGAGCCATCAATGTATCACAGGAAGAGACCAGGAAAAAGTGAGAGTCCTCATTGGTGTCTCTGGAATAGCCAACGATTTTCAGGTCAAATTGCTAAAATAGGTCTTCCTAGGAAGGTGGCAGCAGTCCATGCAGCAGAAGAGGTAAGGGACTGCATATGGTACCTTCTTGGACCTCGAAGAAAACCTCATCTCAACTCCAGAAAAGGGAAAGAGATTAACCTCACAAATAAAAAAGTTTGTGTGTATGAAGTGAGACACACAAATAAAGGGAAACTGGGTTTTTTTGGTAATATTCTTTATTGGATAGGAAGTGCTCTCTAGGATTTTCAGAAAGGGACTCTCAAGAGGAGCTGAGGCTGTAACATCCTGAGAAACTGAGTGCAAATCCATGTTTCTCCTTGTAGCCCTCTCCAAGGACAGCCTATTTGCTTTTTCAGAAAGCTTTTTTTTTTTTTTTTTTTTCTGCTCCCTCTGCAATGGGATCTTCAGGGCTGCCCCTCTTCCCATTTTCTTCTGTCCACATTCTTGGGAGCTCCCCGCACACGGCTGCTTGTGATCTCCTGCCAAAGCAGTGATTTAACTTGCAGTGGTGTTCCCATTGCAACACCACATTGCAATCCTCCGTAGAAGTGTCTCCAAAGAGCTGTACAATTTTAATACAAATGTTTTCAGGGTGGCTGTGCATCTGAAGGAGCAGTGCTGGGCTGGGTTTGGCAGATTTGCAGGTAACAAGCTTGGGTGGGTGCGGATTTCTGCCTGAATAATTAATCCATCCCTGGAAGCGCTATTTGAGGCTTGGGTGTCAGAGCAGATTTTGTTGAATTTTAATATTTCCTGTAACTTACACATCTCATCCTTGCCCAGTTATGGTTTCCTCCGCTCTCTGGAACGATACCACCTTCCTCTCACTGGCAAGTCGTGGCTCTGTGAACATGTTAAATCTCTCATCCCATTCCAGAGTATTTTCAGCCCTCCAGCAAAGTGTTTGTAATCTTATCACCCCACGTGGTTTGATCTTCCAACACCCGGCAAGGGTGAATAAACTTGCCTTGTAACAGCTCCTCATTAAGGGAAAATGACAGATGACACACCCAGTGAAACAAAGCAATGAGTAACAGACACATTATAGGCACATTTAAAGTGTAGGTCTCAAACTCCAGTGATTGTGGGTTCTGCAAAACCATTTCCATCTCGACAACCCATCCCATATCTGCAAGCCATTGAGGCAAGGGGGGAACTGTGAGGGAAGGGGAGACACCCTGGGTAAATGAGGTGCCCTACACTTACATTGCGTAATGAGCTAAGAAAGAGAGAAAATAAAGCAAGCAAAGTGGGTGGGAAGCACATTTCTTGTGGCAGTCAAGTGACACCACGGTGCTCGGGAAAGCTCAGGCACGTGTGGCTTCATGTGCAATTATGAGGGATGTGGTCGTTTACGGCAGCTGCGAATGCGGTCACAATTAGTAGGGTGAAAGTGTGGGCCTGAAGTTTCCAAGTACAGAAATGCCATTTATACTGCTGTTTAGCAGGAGAGAAAAGGACGTTAAACTGCAGTGGTTCCCGTTTCTTGGCAGGAATGGTAGAATTTTGTCACAGCACAAATTTGTGAATCCCCTTAAGGCGTTATTGCTCATGCACCAACAGCCGTGAGGTGATTCCGGCTTCTTTGGCAAAGTGACCACTTTCTGTAGACTCTGCTCTGTAAAAATAAACTGAACGGAGTAGTTCTTTCCCTTTGGATTTTTCTCACTCAGGAAACACCTATGCCCAAATCCTCAGCTGGTGTAAATCTGCAAAGCTCCTCCGATTTCAGTAATGCAATGCCAAGTTCCTCCATCAGAGAATGTGACCTGTTATTTTGGCTGAGCCTGTAAATCACCAATTCTCTGTTTTTGGACCAATTGTTAGGTAGCTAATCCTCCAATTTGCACATGTGGACAGTCTGAACGCTCCCATGTGAGTTTTTGCCTGAGCAAAACTGCAGCCAACACAAAGCGAGTGGGCAAGACCTAGGTGTGTAATCCAAAGCATGCAAACGTGGAGGCTGAGTTTAGCTTTTCCCCAAACGCAGCCCTTTAAATCCCTGCAATCTCCTCACACACAAAACCCACACACAGAGTCCCTCAAAACCCACACTCACAAAAACAGCTGGAAGAGAAGAAAAGACAATGAGGTGCATTGTGGAGGCACAGTCAGTCACATCTCCCCCTCCGCTCCCCACCCTGAGCTGGCACATGCTGGGAGTCAGTCAGCTCTTAGGGGAGCACAGGGAAAACACACACCCACAGGAACGACTCAAATAATCCCACTCCCTTAAATCCTACAGGATTCTGGCGGTTTCAGTGTGGGACTTCCTTTCCACTGGCTTCTCCATTCCAAAACAATATTTCAAACTGAAGTTTTAAGGGAAAAAGGGAATTTATTTTTTCTGGGTATTTTTTTCAACCTCGTTGTATTCTCCCAGAGAGAGAAAACTAATTTTTACAGCAAGAGACACATATTGAGCTTAAGAGCTGTCAGAAGTGGAGCCTAAATTGAAGATGATGTGCCGACATCTTCAGCTGAGGTCAGTGGAGGCTTTGCTGTAGCCAGCCCTGAAGAGGAAAAAAGAAGGTTCCTAGCCAGGGGCTTAAAACCCTAAACCAATAAGTTTTTCATTTGGAAAAAATAGTGCAGGGTTTTTAATTTAATTGTTTGACTCATTCCTGAGAATAACTGTCCAAACGACTCAGAATAATAAGAATTATCAGCTGGCTTGCTGGAGCCCAGTGTGTCCAGCAAAGTAACTCTGGCTGACTCCACCTGCATGTGCATCCCCTGGCCAGTGTGGAGAGGCTCACCTGTGTACTTGGGTGCAGCATTTTATTAATTTTCTTTAGTGATGCAATGAGGGAAAGAATCAGGAGCCATGGAACAAATACCTGTGAGATCAGGTGTGCCCTCTGAGTGCTCCTGAACCGCTCACGGGAGCAGAACTCCTTGCTGATTGATGCTAATTCCTGGTGCCAGTCACCATGTGAGGAGTCCAGAGCAGCTTTTCTTCTGTTATTTCTATTTTTCTTCTTCCAAGCAGCCTGGGGCCATGATGTGTCCCATCCGTGGAGCACTCATGGATGGCCAGAGGATATGCTGAGACCAGCAGGGAGGATGAGGTGTGACAGCCCTGGCACGCTGCTGGTCCAGCAAACACAGCCACACTGAGAAGAAAACAAGGTGATGGTGCCTCCTCAAGCTTCCTGTGCCAGGCTCTCCAGAGCCCTACACGTGGCAGGACCTGGGAAAGTGAGAGCCATTCCTTGGCCCCTGCAGCAAGCACAGCTCATTTGGGGTATCTGGAAAACACAGACCTGCAAACCATCGCTCTGCACACAAGTACATCACACAGGCATTTAGTTAGTTTTGTAGTTCCTTGGGATTTATGTGCCTCCATCTTCACTAATTTGCCTCAATGCAGCATCAGACAGTGTTTGAGCACGTCCAGGACGTATTAACATGGGGGTAAGTGTTTCTAAAAATACGATGCCTGTCAGAGAGGGTTAAATTTAAAGTTGGTTTTGGTTTTCTTCCTTTGGTTTATTTTGTTTTTGCCAGAAGCAGTACCCTTGAAGACCTGTCTGTGTCTTCAGAAAATTACAGGTGTTTAAGTGGGCCATGCTAAAGGCAGACTGGGAGATAATGGGCGTTTTCTACCCCTCCAGGTTCTTCTGCTGCTGCTGGGACTCCTCCTCACCCCATCCCTGGGCTCTGCGGGCAGATGTTCTGCTCCCCAGGACAGGGTCCTCCCCAGGCTGTTGGACAGGTCCAGGGGCTGAGCCAGGGCTGCTGCTGCTGTGCTGAGATGGTTTGTTGGAGCTGCCTGTGCAGCTGAGCTCAGAACCCATCCTGTCCATGCATTCATCACCACAAACCCCATTCTGACCTGTCCTGAAGTGCAGTGGGTTCTTATCTGCCCTGCCATGGTGGCTTCTGATTTGCTGTGATTTATCTCCCAGCTACTCTGCTGCTTCTGGGCAAACCCACTGCAAATGCAATCAATGAAACAGAAATGCTCCTTGCCATTTGTAACTTAGTCTGCCGCAACAAAAAGGGTGAAAAGATCATGCCTTTCTCAGACTGGTTACCCTCAAGTGCTCTACTCTCTGCCTGCAAGCCAGAAAAGATCTTTTGCCAATGTTGTCCCTCCCATTTAAAAAGTCTAGAAGCACAATACATTGCTTAGAAGGAATTATCCAGCTTATTATTCCTTGCCATTTTCTCCCCTCCTATGTATTTTTTTAAATGTACCCTTAAATGTTGAATTCCATTTTAAAAATTGTGTCCTAAAGTCAAGGTAGAGCAATGATGTCAGTCAGAGCCCGTCAGGTCAGCAAAGTCTCAAAGTGACCTCAGCAAGCCCTGCTCAGCCAAACACCTCCTGGTCCTGCACTGCTGCAGCAAGGATTGAGGGGAGGGAATGCTGGGGAAGGTGACAGGGAAAGAAAAATGCTGTAGGTAGTCTGGAGGGAAGGGAAGTTCTCTTCTGGGACACCTCAAACAGCTGCTTACCAGAAGTATTAATAATCTGCAAAAAGAGTAAAAGGGATGGGCAAAGCAAAACAAGAGGACCTGCCTGAATTCCCAGTCGGGTTTTGCACACACGAGTGGTGATGATGATTCACTGTCTGGTTTTCACTTTGTTCCCTTCCTTCAGCACTCGGCAGTTTCCTAGCTCTGGTAAAACTCTGCCTGTCCTTCCACTTTATATGAACTTTAAGGTTTTTAATCTGGCTACATTATTAGCAATGACCCAAACTCCAGAGAACTTGCCCCACACTTCTCTCTGTATATTTAATTTAATTTCATTGACTTATGAGAGAAATTATTTGAGTGCTTTAAGAGAATAAATGAGAAAAGTATTATTACAGTTTCGTCAGATCTCGCCTCACCACTAATAGGGCATTAACATTGGAAAGCTGATTAAAAGTATCCTCTTGGAAAGAGATATGTAGCAAAATGAAACCAACCTCCTTTATTCCTTTACTGTTTTTGCAGATATCTTCCCAAATTAAAACTGTCACAAATGTGTCTATTAAACTGTGGCTGGTCTTATAGGTGCTGCTCTGATTTTCTGATATTCGTGGAGATTCATGGAAGCTCGCAGGGAAGTCAGGCAGGCAGGCAGCACACAAGATGGCGAAAAGAGAAACTTTATTTACAAGAACTGCTTTTTATATCCATTAATAGTCTGATAATTATTGGTCGATAGTTTTTCCACCTCCTATAACGATTGGTTACAACGCTGAAGTGTCCAGTACCAAAACAAAGAGATTAGAAAGCACAAGAATGCAACTTATCTCTATTCTCCATGAGAAAGAAGAGAAAGATTTTAAAACAGTGCAACTACATGCAGGGATGCTGCTCCCTGAGCACACCATTTCTGCTGCAGCCCCATTATCCCTCAGTCTCTCCAGGAGTGTGGCACCAGCGTGACATTGGGCTCCCCACACCTGCCCTGGCGCTGGCACCAGGGCTTCAGGGGGGTCAGGATCTGCTCCTTTCACTGGTGATGGTAAAAACATGGATCTGATAACCCTGACAGGGCAAAGAACAGGCAGGATAAGACCTGCACACATTTCTTAGGCTATTTTTTACCCTCTGTGACTCTAAACCAAGCCGCAAGGCAGACAGGGGAGAGGGCAGGGCGGCTGCCTGCATCTGCCGCCGCCAGCGAGGGACAGGGGGGCAGGTTATCCCTGCAGAAATCACTTCTGCACTGTCAAAGACCGGCAGCAAACTTCCTGATAAGCCACATTTTTCCTGTAATGGTTTAGTTTTAGTCAGAAACTAAACATTACCTTGTGTTTGGCTACAAAGCAGGAGGAGTTATTTTTCAGGTTATGTGTGCTTGTCTAACTCACTGGGAATTGTTTTTTTTTTTTTAATGTGGAACAGCAGCACCTTCTTTACAAAAATCTGCATACTTTTGACAGAAGATCACTAATTTCATCCCCAATTTTTCAAGCTGAATATTTTTAACCATATCTGGATGTTCTGACCAGCACCAGGAGGGTTCACATGCACATCTGAGCATTGTCCACCATGGGAAAACTGCCCACAGCAGGTCCTGGGAGTTCCTTTTGCTCTGTTTGGGTCCAGGTAATCTCTTTGGACTGTTCCTCCTGCACATTTCTGAGGAGATGCTGTCGCCTCAGGAGGGCACCCACTGTGAGGTGTTTGCTGTCCTCTCCCCTTGACACCCAGAAAACAGCCCTGACTCACAGAGACCAGTGCTCAGCCTCAAAGGGATGGTTTTAATAAGACTTTCAGTTTAAAGGGGGAATAAAATTTCATTTTCTTCTCATCTCAGCCTCTGTTTCCTTCAGCTCTCAGCAGGCAATGGCTTGGGATACTTAATGCTCTCAGTAATTTCTTTCAGGACCCCCTTATTTTTATTTTATGCATGGCCTAATGCAAGTGTCTCCCAGTTTCAAAGGAGGAAAATTGTGTCCTCTTGACAACAAAGTGACATCAAATTGAGCTCTAGACAGTACACACCTGGGCAGTGGCCTGGGCCTGCAGTCCTGCAGGGCTTCTTTGGGAATAGGCCTTGGTGAATAATTTATTTTGCAGTTTGGCTGCTGGAAGTCAAGGGGAAACTCAGTTTAATTCAAACCCAGTCTCCCTCCTTCCCTGCGCACATGTATATGTTTTTGCTGTGCTTAGCCAGGCTGCACAATGGCTAGTTTTGCTGCTCTGAGCTATATTGCCTGTAATTTTTCACGTGAGTTTTTATATTCCTGTCTTCAGTGCTGAGCTTTAAGACATCAGCTACTCAAAAGCCACTCTCTGCATCCTGCCAAGATGCCACATCAATGCAAGATCCTGGGGACAAATGTTTGCTTGGGTGTCTGTTCCTTCGCTGCTTTCAGCCAGACCCGAGGCCGTGGGGGCAGCAGTCAGGAGGTGGATGGTCACTCCGTGCCAGAGGGAACTGCCCACGTGAAGGGGACAGGAAAGCTCTTTGAGCTCTGTGCAAAGAGGAATCAGGAGTCCCAGAGCCCCCCAGAGCCTTTCACTTCCTCTGGAATGGGAACTGGGAGGCCCTTATGGGCAGTGACCTGCAGCCACTGGGGGCTAATCTTGGTGCTTGACCCTGGTTTGAGAGGAGAGGAGAGGAGAGGAGGGATCTGCTCAGCTCTGCATGTTCTGCTGTCCTGTGCTGGAGCTCTGGAGCTCATCGAGCAAATCTGCTGCAAAAGGAACTTTCTTGCCATTGCTGAGGTGGCCTGCTGAGGCTCCTGGAGAGCTCCACAGGCACCACTCCAGCTTGCTGCTGCTCTTTAAGGAGACACTGCTGGAATTTTTAGCCCAACATCCTCCATGACCACTTTATTCCTCCACCGAGCTGTGTAGTGGTTATTTTTCAGCTTGCATGTGCTACACTGTCCCAGTAATGGATTTCTGTGCCTCCTAGCAGCCTGAGTTTTGCTGGGGGAGGCAGACACCAAGCCCTCTAGGTCTGTCCATGGGGAGAAGGCTCCCAGATGCTCCCAGGCTCTGTGCTGTGCCTCTCCTCATGGCAGAAACACAGACTGTGCTGCAGCATCTCACTGTGCAATGGCACTCAACCTTTCTCAGCCACAGGCAGGGACTCAGGACTGATATTTAGGAGGGACAGCTATTATTTGCTGGTAACAGAGGAATTCCTGATAGAGGAAGTGCTTCTTGCACCCCAGTTCATGTCACCCTTCACTGGGCCACGTCTCAGAGTAACCCAAGGTAAGAGGATGGAAGATCATGTGCATCTTGTTTCATGGTGCTCCTCAGTTTTCACAATGTTCCAGCAGAGCCTGGGAAAGTTCAGCACCTTCCTCTCCTCCAGAAAGTTTGCAGAGGTCTGCCCAGCTCAGGCTCTCCAGAAGCAACAGGATTTTACCAGGGGAAAAAATGCAGGTTTAGTCATGTACTTTGGAGGTAAAAGATACTCAAAATGAGGTATTCAGTTTTCCCTTAACAAAGTTAAACTGAACTAAAGCTTCCCCAGCTGGGCTGGCCGAGCACTGAACTTCTCTCTGGTGAAACAGGGCTACATGTGTCACTGAACCAGTAGAATGCTATTTTGAAATGCAACCTACCAGAGCAGGCTTTAGAAGAATTTTTGAAAACAGAGGGCCTGATTTCTTGTTAGTGTGTGAAGTTATTTACAGCCAAAGTGCCTGCTCTGGGTTACCCAGGGTCACTGAGTGTCTGAATACCAGACAGGTGAGATACATGTGTGTTATCTCCCATTTTTTTACCGTGCCTTCCGTATAAGGAATATTTTCTATATAACCTCTCTCTGCATCACATTGGGGGAATTCACTATTCTGTGAGTCAAAGCGCAGGTGAGCACCAGGAGAGATCACCCAGGGAGGGCGTGGATTTGTATCCCCAGGTGCTTTTGAGAACATGTTAGACAAAAAAGGATCCCCATAAGAAGACCTGATCCTCTCTTTGGGATCTGAGGTGAGCATCACCTCTCCAAGTCCCTTCTAGCTCATTTTCCACAGCTCCAAGCCTGGAATTACAGCAGGAAGGAGAATTTGACTCTCTGAGTGTTTAGTTACTCTGTGAGTTCTGAATTTAACACGCCATGTACACAGGAAAGCACTTGAGCATGGAGGATGGTGCCATGAAGTAGGCTTTTCCCTGGAATAAAGAAGTGCCAGTGTGCATCTCCAGTGAAATTCTCCTGCTGAGGACACAGCAGCATCACCAAAACTCAGCAGCAGCCCAAAAAGAGTGGGAAACACCCACACCATCTCCCTACGGCCTGGAGGGGCTGTAACTCTGGGGTTCCAGTCCCAGAAAGAAGCTTTTCCTTTTTTCCCCTAGCACAGACTTGTCCCCCACTGTTAGCACTGGGACGTGGCTCTCAGTACACCCTCGGGCTGGCACTGAGCTCACTGAGTCATCGGGAGGGATCAGGAGGGACTGGTGCTCACCTTGCCTGCCCCTCGGAGCCTGGAGAGCCTCACCTGGGCACGTCTGCTTTGTCATTAACCCCTGCTGATCCAGGGCAAAGCCCTCGCCTGGCCTGGAGGAGGGAAGGTGAAAGCAGGACCAAGGGCATGGCTTGTCCAACGTCGTGTTGATGCCACACGATTTTTGTCTTTTTTTCTTTTATATATTTGTAACCTTCCCAATACTTTTCCCTACACTTTTTCTCAGCTGGAAAGGCCAAACACAATCCACAGCTCCAAGCCCTGGGGGGCACAAGGCCCCTCTCCTATTTTGGTTCTTTCTGGGAACCAAGGCCTTCGAGATATTTTCATAAACAAGTACAGCTCGTACCAAAGGTGAGAAGCTCCAGGGAAGGGGCTTGACCTGGAGAGAATTGCATCACCATTTGTCCTCCTAATTGATGTTTTTATCAATTCTGCTCATTTCCTAAAACCTATCAAACTGTATTCACCCCTGTGGGGTTGGGCTTTTGTAGATATTCTTCCATAACTGCCCCTGGAGCTCTAATAAAAATCTGCTTTTATATTACCTCCTAATTTTACTACCTAAAATTGAGTTTCATTTCTAAGCTAAAATAGGCAACAGTATGGCCAGGGGTGTCCAGGCTGAACAAGAGGTCCCAAGGGCACTCCTACTCCATTTCATCCCCAGTGAATTGGATCTGACTGCCCCACCATTCCCAGAGAGTGACAAAGTCACTAAACCACCACCTGCCCTGACTCCAGGAGCCAAAGACTTATTTGTACTCTGACATCTGCTTTGTAATTTTACTTTTTCCAGTTTTAGCCAAAAAACTATTTGAGCAGAAAGCTGCCTTCATTTTTATCCCTGGTAATACTGCTTAGCTTTTATCCAATACTTTTTATTGTCAGAGCTGAAAGTGATTTACCAAGAGGGTCAGTATTTCCTCCCCACCCCCCTGGGAAAAGTGGGACACAAAATACTTTAGCATAAGTTGTATTATTATGGGTTCATATTTCTAAAAATTAAAGGACCACAAAAGTGCTTTTCTCTTGATTGCACACACACTGACGATGATGGCATATGCCATGTTGTCTTCCTTAAAAAATAATGATTTCTTGTCATCAATAACACTGTAAAAGTGACTCTTTGGAAGATAATGCTCCATAAATCTGAACCATTCACTCCTGCATCTGCATTTTCTTTTTCTTTGGAAAGTTTTGTGGTAGTGGAGAAATAAAGCCTACAAACTTCAACCAAAGTGGTCTCCAGCTAGCCCTCAATAAATGTGGCTAAATCAATAGGAAGCATACAATCAAAAAGTGGAAAGAAGTAATGAAACCTCACACCAGAGGCATGAAAGAGGCAATGCAGACCCTGTGGAGCTGTAGAGCTGGGTGGTGCATCAGTCAGAAGGAGGCAGAAGCTGCTAAACAGAGCACCCCCCACTTCCCTTCAGTGTGCTAATTAATCAGGCATAAAAATCTCATCAAGGAGCAGTCCAGCAATGAGAACCAGGCTGAAACAAGGTTATCCTGAAGGTTAAAGACACAGGATCTTCTTTAATTCCTTAAGAAAACAAAAGAAAATCCCTCTTGCCATCCTTTCCTGACACACCACTTAAGCCAAGCCCCTCTTGCAGGGGAGATGAGATTGACAGCTGTCACTGAGACCTTAAATCTTCTCGGGAGGGGAAAGTGAACCACAAGTGCTAATACTGAGGGTGGCTCATCAGCCTGGCTTTTCATTTCCCTGTCCCTTGTTTTTCAGCCTGGAGCTGTGCTTGCATCTGCATCAGCAGCCCTTGGTGTTTCCCCAGCTGTTGCGTTTTCATTTACTTCACAAAGGCTCAGCTCTCCAGGCAGACTCCAAAATGAGTCCCTGCACGCAGGAGTGCTCCTCATCACGTGAGCATGGTGGGAGCACTCAGCTGCAGAGGTTTTATCCACTCTTGTGATGGCTGATGTGCACCCAACAGCTCAGTCATCACCAGAGGTGCTCAACAGGGACACCTTCAGTGTGTGTCCACCTTCACTGGACGGCAGGGTCTTACCTTCAGTTTTGGGAAATGCTGAGGTCTCTGGAAAAAACAATTGCATCAAATGGCAGAGTGGTTTTGGGGCTTCTGCAGGATAACTGTGGTTGATCTTGTGCCTTGATTGATCTTGTCCCTTGGGAAATGGCCACTGTCAGTCACCTTGGTTCTGTGAGCACCGGGGGTGATGTGCACTGCTGCCATCTCCTGCCATGGTCACCCAGCATGAGCCGGGCCATGCCTTGGAGTCATGCCTGAGCCTTTGGCTCAAATGGGATCTGTCCTTAGATCAGGGCTGTCAGTGGTGGGTCCTTGCAGCCCATGCGGAGCTCCCAGTGGCCACAGCAGAGAAGCAGCCATGAGATGTCAGCTAACAAGACACAACAGCTTCTGGAAAACAATCTCAGTGTATCCCAAACCACTCATTTGATTCCATTCGACTTCATGCTCACTGACATGTAGGCACAGCCCAAAAGTTGTAAGACCCAGTCAGCAAAAAAGTGGTCAGGTAATGCTGATAGTCTGCTGTGCATGGAATTTGTCAAGGTGTTGCTTTTATTTTTTGTTGTTAATAATAGCTCTGACAGATAATATATTTTGCTATCATAATCTCTGATCTTCAAAGATTAAAGTTGTTTTCCTTTTAAAGCTGTTAAATATTATGTTGGTTTAAAGGTCACTGGCTTTTCTGACTCTTCTGATACTCAGCTACATAAGTAGTTTTATTTCCACTGAACACAGCAGACCTTTCCTTCTGGACCCAAAGAAAACCTTGGAAAGAAGGGAAGTGTGTATTCCCTCCTTGCCAAATGACCGGGTGAATTGA
Source organism: Acanthiza pusilla (assembly GCA_036630365.1). NCBI lineage: Eukaryota > Metazoa > Chordata > Aves > Passeriformes > Acanthizidae > Acanthiza > Acanthiza pusilla. Next base: position 6,875,371 of record JAXCHO010000050.1, on the reverse strand, counting down.
TTTTTTTCCTTTCCTCGTTGCCATTGTTTCTCTGTCATTAGCTCTCTGTAAATAAGCTTGGCAAGGTCTCGTTTTGAAGCTGCCTTTGCCTCTTGGACCGCAGACCTCATGGAAAAGGGCTGAACTAAAGGTGCTCTATCCTCATGGAGACACTGGGAACGATGGGTGGGCTTTGAGGACACAGCCTGCCAAAACTCATGCTGTGCTGGAGGAGGGACTGGCAATGGGAGTGGCAAGTGCAGAGGGAGGGAGAACAGGACCAGGAAAATCACAGTAATCCAAAATCTCAAAGTATCCAAATTGCCAATTTTGCACATCATCCCGTACTAATGCATTTCCAAAGACAGCTAAATTCAGATTCTGCAACACAAATAAAATTATTTTAAGGAATGGACTCAGCGAATGGGGAACTTTTTGGAAAGGTTGGATTTGAGAGCAGCTCCCGCCTGTGTGTAGGAAAGCTGTGGTTCATTGTCATGCCCTTTCATCCAGCTCTGATGTGATCTGCTCAGGGTAGAGCACCCTTGTGACATACCCAAATTAAGTACAGAGCAGATGTAGGTTATGACACGGAGGCAACAGCTCTGATTGGAAAATTAGGTGTCGTTAGGGCTATTCTCTGGCAATGAGGCCCACTGACCTGGAATGAGCCATGTCCATAATATCAAACTCCTCTTGTCACCACACACGGCGACTGAAGTCACGGCATCTCTTGGGAATGGTCTCTGGCTGTGCTAACTCCTAAATTCCTGGGACATGTGTGGGAGAACTCTAATTGATTCAGGTCAAAAATGTGCCAGGGCAGGTTCTAGGAATTTAACGATGTAGACTATCAAATTCCAATGCCTGGGAATATTACCTGCCACTGCTTAATTTACTAGCAGCATAGGTGTAGCCCTAAGGGCTTGTGCACACACACAGACACCTATGGTGCATTAGAGGTGTTTCGAAAGGTGCCTGGCAGATAATGTAATGATCAAGAGAATGACTTAAGAACAACAACGTCACTGCTGCCTTTTGGAGTCCGCACTGGAGCTGTTTTCATTGTGCTTCCTATGGCTAAAGAGCATTCTTTTACACATGGACAGCACCTAAAGTACTGCTGAGAATACTGGAGACAAATATATAAAAATATATATATTAAAAAAAAAGTTTATATAAAGAAAATATGTCTTCTCTGCCCCATCCTGTATTCTACTTCAGAAGTCAGATGCTAGTGGTGCATTTCATGCAATCCATGTTGAAAACGAAAAGCCAGTAACTGCATTTTCCTTCTGACTGCATGTGCCAGAGAGACCATGAGCCACTGGGGAAAGGAAAACACAGAAGGCTTATTTGTCCAGATTTCAAGGAAATTCACTTCTCCCCGTGGATTAATTCTGATTGTACAGCGGCAGGTTTTAAATGTTTGATTCTTGTTTGTGTCTGTTTTTTAACCCGTATCTCAAGAGGATTTAATTAGATTTGATGTTCATGATATGCTATTTACCGGATTATGATGAGATCAGCTGATAAAGCTTGACATAAACTTGGCAACTCGTTTGGTGCTTTCTCAGTCTTTAGAATTTAATTATGGCAATTTCAAAACAGGAAGCTTGGAAACAACACGGGGATTAAGGACTTGCTGTTGCCCCACTGGGATCAGCGAGACTTATGGCATTGGTTGTCACTGTTGTCACCAGCTCTCAGCATGCTCAGCCGTCTGGGACGTGAGTGCACATGTTCCCGTTCTGCCGAAAATGGACCACATGCCAATGCCATTTCTCCCTGGAAATGGTTCTCCTGAGGAATCCCACCAACTGCAGTGGTGTTTCATGGCTGAGGTGGGAATGGAGTTACGTGACACGCCAAGGATATGTATAGACACACAAAAGCCTGGGACTTCTGTTTTTAAGCAATTTCCCAGGGAATCTGCATGCTCCAGTACAACATAAAATAAGTTCAAATGCGCAGAGCCAGAGCAGATGGAGTTTTTCACTGTAAAGATTATTTGCATGAAAGTGCTATTTTCCCACACTTGCACTCATTTTAAGCTTTCTTTCCTTTCTACCACAAACAGCAACTTCTGCTCCGTTCCTTCTGTAACCAACCTGATGCCGAGAGCTGCAGTGCACAATCAAGCTCCTTCCCAAACCTACCTCTGGTTAGGGATCAAAAGATTGTGGTCGAAGGGCAGAATTGTTTCTTTTTATAGCTTTCCACACACACAGAGATCACATCTCTCTCTGTTTTATCTGTATTTTAAACACCTCCTAGATAGCCTTGCAATCAAACATTGAGCACCCACAGCTCTCACTGAAAGGGGCTGCAAGTTACTCTCAGAAGAAACTCACAGCTCCCTTTTTTGAGCACTTTGTTGCTGAGGAATGGTGCCAAGGAAGTGGAGAGCCTTTCCCCTGTTTTCCAGTGTAAGGATGTGAAGGAGGTATTTCTGATATCTTATCCCTCCGGTGTCTAAAAATTGATTCTAACACTATTTTAATAATAGGGGAAAAAATTATATGCCTATGTGGGGAGAACCAAGGGGATTCAGGAGTAAAGAAGTGTTCCAAAAACAGATGTGACACTTGGGGCCATGCTTTAGTGGTGGGCTTGGCAGTGCTGGGTTGGACTCAATCATCTCAGAGGTATTTTCTAAGCTAAATGATTCCATGATTCTATAATTGCATTTGGGTTTGAGGGCTTCAGACACTTAAATGTTTTTGACAGTCCTGGTTCTCACCTTCTTTGGAGGAAGTATCTGCTACAAATGCTGGATTCACTGCTGCAGAGAAACACCCCAAGTATGAATCTAGTCTGTCTGAGTTCTGACAAAAAATATTTCCAAAACACCTTTTCAAAATAATTTTCCATCCATAAAGCTCTGTGTTGACCTTCTGTTTATAGAAGTGGTGGGAAACAAAAAGAAAATACCGTCTGTAAAAGTAACTGTGGTTGATTAGGAAGTGTGATGAGGTTTGATTCTGTTCCTACAGGCTTAGAGATAAATTGTAGATCTGCTCTTCTGGACAAGTCCCACTCTGCCCAACAATTCCCTGGCACAGTAACTGAGGTACTTTGCTCTGAGGGGCTCTACCCACAGTCTGCGTCCTTCCCTTGAGGCTGATAATTGCTTGTCAAACTGATTGACATTTGTAGAACTGTCTTTTCCGTGAGACATTACTCCCTCCACACACACCCACCAAAAAAAGAATAGACAATTTGATTTTGCACTGTTTTTCCCCTTTTAAGCACAGTAACTTTTTCTACCTAAAAGTAGTAATTATTTAATGAATAGTCCTTCATGTTTCCCTGTCAGTCACTCACTGTAATGAACAACTCGTTTTGTCTGCTTTGTTAACATTAAAAAAAGTATTAAACTAATAATAATAAAGATTTTCTAGGACTTTAACACACAGGGTGCCCTGCAGAATGTGGGATTGGGATAACAAGGGGGGGAGGGTGAATTTTCACTCTAGACATCAAGCAGCACTTTGTACTTTTTTGTGAGCTGTGGGACTATTTTCCCCTTGGTACTTCTCCTGTATCTTATCTTCAACCACCCTGAATAATTGGAGCATATTTAGGGGACCAAGTCCAGCTATTATTTGTTCCCCCTCTGTGAAAGTTTTTTTTTTTTAAGCCAGATCTGTGAACCTCTGTTGAGCTCTCAGTATTGAGGTCAAGGCTTTTTACAAGCTAGAATTTTTATCATGAACTGGAGCCCAGAGTTAATTGTACACAAAGACACATTGTTGTTTCCATTAGGATTTACAGTACCACTGAATTTTAATTATTGGGTAACATTTCTTCCATTATAGCTCTCACTCCTCCTCCCCTTTTCGTGCCAACCCATGTTTCTTTCAGTTGCAGCAGCTTGCAATGCAAAGTGCAAAATACCCCCAATAAATAAACAATTTGTGGCCTCAGCTTTGATGCAACATTTTATTTGTCCCTGCGTAAAACATAAAAACAACAACAAAAAAAGCCAAGAGGACAATTTAATGCGAGCTAAACTGTAATCTGGTGTTTCCTGTTTACCAGCACTGGTTAATTTTAAAGTTCAAAGCGCAGTCATAGACAAGAGCTATACAGGAGGTCTTTATCATTGCTGGAACAAAACACTCACTTCTTATGGACAAAGGCTCTAGTGGGCAGTAAAATGTTCTTGGATTCTTTCTATGTGATGATAAAATAGACATGCTGAAATGCTTCATCAATTGCCATGAAGCGAATGTTTTACAGAGTTTTCATGCAAGAAAAACTAATAATTCACTCCTAGACTGTGAGGGTTTCACAGACTTTCAATGACTGAGCCTCAAGTCTTTTTTTAAAGGCAACAAGCAGTCATTTCAAAAGGCATCTAATAAACACAAGACTGGATGTATTAATTGGTTTGGCTCTTAATTTTCCTCCTGGTCTCTGTGCTTGAGTCCTGTGCAATATGTGGAGCCTCAGTCTAATGCAGCAGAATTTACATAAGTAGCCCCAACAGAATAATGGGAAAAAATGATGCATTCAATCAATAAAAATCCCCTTTCGGAACCAATTGTATAAATACTTGGCCTCAGTTTATCACTCAGTCTCTAAGCACTTCAGTCCTGTGTGGTGTTTTATGAACCATAGATATACCTCATACATATAAAAATAATGTTTCTTGTGCTGGATCAGTCAACTTGAAATCAATTCAAGGCCCAGTGGGGGATGACATCAGAGGTGTGGTGGGTTTCCAAGCTGAAATAAACCCAGAGAGAGGGCCCTGGAGAGGTTTTGTGGGTGGGAGACTGCAGTGTGTACCTCGCACAGGATAGGTCCTGGTTGTGTGTGTCCCTGGGACTGAGCCTTGCCAAGCGCCTGTGTCCAATCTACAGCGCCAATAGTCAGCAAGGAGGGAGAAAGGAGGCTCTTTTTAAATGATTTTATGAACCTTTCACCCTTTCTTATTCTTTCTTATCCTTCTCCCACTCCCCTCTGATTTTATTTCCAGCTCCCACCCACAGCGTGGCTCTGATTCTGCCTCAGGATAAGGTGGTCTCCGTGCAGTTCCCCCAAGTGCCATAAATTGTCTTTTACTCACAGATCAGAGTGTGGTCTCTGAGTGTGTAGGAGGAATTATTCCCTTTCTTATATCCAGCTGACCATGGCTGCTGCCTCCAGGAGTAATGCAGGGGGGGACAGACACTTGCTCCTCTTCAAAACCTCTTGATAATGAGCAAAACCTGTGAACTGGTCCCTAGGGGAAACCCAGCAGGTCCTGAAGAACCACAGAGGGGCTGGGTTTTCTTTCTCTGCTCCCTTATCTTTGAACTGAGGGAAAAGCTTTTATGAGTTGGACAAAAAATATCAAAATCAAGGGGAAGGGTAAAGGGATCTGTAGATCTGTGAAGGCTTGGATTGCTTAATGAAAACACATCCACCCACAGCCTTGCTGCAGAGATGGAGACCAGTCTCCTGGGCTGTTCTCTTGAGTTTGACTGTTGTGATAAATGTTTAAATTGATTGAATTTCAGCTCTTCCTGTGGATGCTGTTTCTTGTGCATGTTTAGGGTGAATACATAGAAATTACACATTTTTAAGGACCTTATTGAGTAACATGCTTAAAAACCAAAACTGATTGAGAGGAAGGGACTCAGGCAACTTAGGGACATTTTTCTTCCTGTTGGCTCAGTGACAACAGTGTGGGTGTGCTGAGGACAAGCAGCACCATAATCATTACAAGCAATATTGTCCTGTCTATCAGCCTCTGCAAGATCTGGATCCTCATTTCTGCAGGGTGTGGAGCCTTTCTTGGGTTCCCCATTGCTTCTATGAGAACAGAAAAGTTCTCCAGGCTAAAATTTGAGAGGGGAAAATGGAGGAAATCCCATGCCCCAAAGGAAAATCTTCAGAAAGACATCAGTGGTCTCCTGTTCTCCAGGGACAGATGTTCAGGACAGATGTTGAGCAGAACATCAATTCTTTTCAATTTAATCCCCACTGCTTTCACCGCAGATATAGACACCAACCTTTTGACAGCCAATGCCTTAATAACCACCACCAACCACCATTGGACAGCACAGACTGACTCTTGAGACTAATCAATGCCTGTCAACATCTCTGGGTATGATCTCTGTGTTCATCTCTGGTGAACACACCAGTTCCTCTTAAAAACACCAGGGAAAACTCATGCAGTTGGTTGAGATTTTGGAAACTCATCCTCGAGGGGAGAAGGCAGCACTGTGTAGGTCTGTGCTGGAGGCTGCCCATCCTCACTCTTACGGAGAATCTGTGAGGCAATTTTCTGCTGAGGAGGTCACGGGGCTTGCCAGGGACACAAGGGGGGCTTAGCTGCTGTAACCACAGAGCCAATTGAAAAAAAAAAAAATAGGGAAGAGGTAGTTACTGGTCACTGTGTACCCGTGGCTGGGAGAAGTGAGATTTCCTGTGTCCTGCTATGGGTCAACAGAGAGCACAACAGATGGCTGCTGGACTGAGCCTTAGGAAAGAAATCCCAAGTGGGACTGTGCCTCTGAAAGAGCCCTCTGTGCCTCAGTAGAGCAAATACGAGAGGATGGGTCATAGCTCTGTCCTGCTGTGGCACGTTGGGAAGTGATGAGAGAAGGGTTCCTGTTGTAAAAACGGCAAAAGATCAAGTCTTTCATCGATGACGCGAGGGCAGGACTTGAATGGAGAGGTGACTAAGAGTTCCAGCTACTCTCGAGCTTGCAACAGCCCGAGAAGGGCTTTGGTTCTCTGAGGGGCAGAGCACTCACCGCTGGGGTGATTCAGATATTTGGAGAGTGACTTTCCTCAGCTGCTTTGGAGCCCTTGTTGGAGATCCCAGTTTGGCAAATATTGCCTTTGCTGGCGGTGTGTGACAACTGTGCTGGGACAGAGAGGAAACAGAGGCACAGTGAGGGCTGTTCCAGCACCCTCAGAGAGCAAACCATGGGCTTTGTCACCAAGATGCCCTTTATATCTGCTTGGCAGAGCTTTACATTTTGTCACACAGCGTGACCTCTGTCTCTGGGAAGCCTCATGGCCAGGCAGCACTCATATGTCTAAAGAGAACCTGTTTTAGCACTTCCAGAAGAAACTTGGCTGAAATGTTAGGTCCTAACAGTGTCTTGGGAGGTGCTGTTAGCACAACTGATGGTGGCAAAGCAAATGATTCCCTGTGTAATAAAAATATTTTCCCCATCAGTGAATTTCTTGCCAGAGCTCGATGAAATGGGATACATTGAATTGACAGTAATTCCCAAATTTACGGAGTGGAACTGAAGGGTATTTTTCAAGATTCATTTTTTTCCACCACAATCTGAATTTTTTTTTTAATAAAAAAGAGAAAAAAGAAAGAGGGAATTTCCCCTTTTCTCTCCCTCCCTCTAATTTTAACTGGTTTTCCTGGAAGCTTTGTAACTTTGGGGATTAAATTGAGCTCTGCATGTGCATTTTCTGTACATACAATTAACAAATGCTTGTCTTTCAAGCTCTTTTAGTAAGCAAAAGAAAACAGAACAGGATTAACTTTGCTATCCTCCATTGAAAATGAGTTCCCCTACTGAGCAGTAAGCACAACCATGGAATATATGGTACTTACTTAATACACTGGAAAAATATTCTTTGTTGGACTTATGCTCTCTTTCCTAAATTATTTTGCTTGTTGTTTTTTGGGTTTGGTTAGGGTTATTTTTTGCCACAGCCAGAAGGGACAATCAGCATAATTTCCGTGTACAAGCTGGACAAATATATTTTTTCCAGTAACTTTAATGAGAGTCAGGTTTGTGTGAGGAATTTAAGGGTGAGTTTTTTGCTGCTCCCTCTCACATCAAAAGGAAAGTTTTCATTGACTTCATTACTGCTGGGTCAGGATGGAGTAAGATATTGGGAAATAACACTCAGAGCAGAAAAGAGGCATCAGCAAGATGCTATGGTATCATTCTCTTATCACAGGTCACTATCAAATTTATATAAATGTAGATCACTAATTGCACTAATATTTTGCAGAGTGCCTAATGCAGCAGCTATTTAATAAAGCAGAGGAGTAGCAGCAATGAATCCTCCCAGTGTTTTTATGCAAGTTTTATCAAGTCTAGAGAACCCACCGAGTTGGAAAGACTACTGCCCTTCATTAATGCAGTCATGAACAAAGAATAAATCAGCGTGTCCTTCAAACTCCCGGGAGTCCTCCAGCCCTACACACAGCCCGATTGTAAGACCAGGGGAAGGAAGGCAGGGAAGTCCTAAAGATTAATCAGATAATGAGGGAAATTCCTTAGTCCTGAGCACAAGGTCTTTCCCCTCCCCATCCTCCCCAAGAACCCACACGAGCCACGTTGCCCCTGATTTGCAGGAGAGATAAGGATGCCCTGGCCAGTGTGGGATGTACAACAAACACAACTTTATCTCTCCCGCCACACGCCGCTTTGGGATCAATGGGCAGCCACCACTTGGGCTTCTTGCAGGAAGGATCTGGGAGAGGAGACACCCCCTTGTGCCCCCTCTTTCCCAGCCTTAGAAGTCCCCAGGTCACATAAGCGTGGCCTTGGAAGAAACAGGAAAAACTCTTACCCCAGGTATGAGCCTGGGTCTCAGCAGCAGCCGAACAAATGACAAAGGAGGAAAACGCTTGGTTTTGGCTGTGTTTGTTTTTTCTTGTTTGTAGAGTTTGCACCTCAAAGCTGCCATTGGAGAGCGGCTTCATTCTGTGTGTGCTTTCCTGTGGGCCTGGCAGGAAAACAGAGACCAAAAGAAAGGAAAATAAAAAAACCCCTAACCCTGATGCTGGAAACATCTGGATTTTTATATGTGCTTATCATCTCAGGAGAGTTTGTTTTTGTTTGTCCTTCTTGCCAATAAATTCAGTGCTTTTCCCTGAAATATATGGGAGCTGGAAATATATATTAAAGAGAAGTATTCCTGGTTAAAGTCAAGCTTGGGTAATTAATGACAGTGTGGCTGTGATGAGAAGCAGCGAGATGATAACCTCCATGAGCAATATTGAGCTATCTCAGCCTCTGCAGAGTTAGCTGTAATCATTGTGCAACCCAGACCATCAAAGGAATGATAAGATCAGATAAGCAAAATACCGCTGTCATTTTGCATCAATGCTATTTAAGTTATAATTATTACTTTTCCTATCTTTGTTCAAAATGAGGGTGAAACCCATTTTTTTTAAGATTTACACATTTATATGTGCTTATATACATGTGTGTATATCTGTGGTCTGTCAGACCCCTAATAATATTCATGTCTGTGTATTATTCTCTCTCAGGAAAACCCTGGTTACATTTCTGTTGGCTCAGTCAGAGACTTTAGCACACGAGCAGCCAAGATCTGCCTTCAGTGTACAGGGGGAAGCCACCTGCAGACAAAAGATGAGGGAGAGAAGCTTTTAGAAAGGCAAAGTCTCTTTCAAGAACTAGCCAGGAGACACCAACGTGAGCAACAGGAGCAACTCTCTTCAGCAGATGAGCACTGACCTCGAGTTTATGGTCACATTGGCTGGGCTGTCCTCATTCCCCAAGGGAATGATGGTTTCTGAGACAGAATAATCATGACTTGACCAAGTGAGTGTGCAAATGACTGGGATTACCTCCTCTGCTGTATCTTGAATGCCTGTCCCAATCTCCAAATAGGCAGATGGGGTCCCAAAATTGCTCACCATGGTGTGAACTTCTACAGGTTTCAAAAATCTTTAAGATGTGTAAAATCAGCAACAATTTGGGTGCCTACCGAATCTTTTCTGAGCTAGATAGGAACTGTTCATTTGCCAAACCAAGGGATGATCCCCTGCCCAGTGAGGTAACTGAGTGCTTTACCACTGATTTTGGCTGAAAGAGGCTCTCACCCTCACCCTGTTACTTCCTTCAGGTCAAGTTTGCTTCCTATATTTCCAACACTTCTGCTTCTGGTCCTGAGTGGAACAGACTTTCTTGTGGGTATGTTTGTACTTCCCAGTCATTTGCATGTAATTTTATGCAAACATTTTTATCACAGATCAGTTCACACAACCACAAGCTGTGTTTTTATTTTCTCTGTCAGCTGAAAGCTTCATCTACATTGGGTTTTTTTCTCTCCTTGCTCCGGCATGACTACATCAAAGTAATTGCACAGGTGCAAACCTGTAATGCTCTAGATGCTCTGCATTTGTGCAGCAAAATGTTCTGTTTTCCAGGTACCTTATGTTGGTCTGAGCCCAGGTATCTCATATTTTGCCAGCCAGCACTTTTGGAGGCTCAGTGAAACATATGCATTAAAGTCACTGCAGCAAACCAAAATTTGGGCAGGCAAGCAGATTTTTGAGACATTTCTTGCCATGAGACAGAACTGAATTTTTTACAAAACAGGCAATACTTGTAATAAAATAATTTAATTGGTGAATTGGGCAAAAAATACCAAAGGGATCATTTTGGTGAATCATTTCTTCAAAAGGCTCGGATGGAAAGATCAGATAATGCTAGGAAATCTTCCATTTGTCAGTCCATGCTATACATTCACTTAAAATGCCTCTGTAAGTTCTCAAAACAGCTGAGAGGATGAGAGGTAGCACTGGTGGGAGCAGAGGCTGAAGGAGCAGGAGCAAAACCACACAGGGAGACAGCGTGGGGAGCAAGAGGACAAACTCGTGCAGAGTGTGACTGAAACCCTCTCTTTGCCTCTCCAGAGAGCAGGAAAGCTGTGATTGCACAGGTGACAGGCAATAGTGAGCCAGGGAGCAGAGCTCAGACCAGATCAGAGTGACGAAAACCATCAGCAATCTCCAATTTAAAATTGCTGGGTTGAAGCTGGCACCCCCACAAGAATAATGCTCATTATGTACCATCCATTTCATCTCATTCCCCTGGCTGATTAAATGATAACTCTTATCTTACAGAACATTGGAAGTTGTTGCTACATCACATTGTGGATTTATCAATAACTAATTCCCTGTTGGGGAAATAAGTATTTCACGACTGTATACGCAAGGTGCTCATTGCTCAATTTAAAACATGCCTGATCTGAAGTTGATACTCAGATTTTTTCGCTCTTTCTTTTGGTGGCTCTTACCAGTCTCATTTGCAAGGAAATAGAAATTCACCTTTTGAAGATGACAGAATCTGGAGCAATATGAGAAAGTGACTCCTCAGATGAGCCTTGAAATGCCAAGTTTCAGTCCATTGAGTTTTTTTTTCTCAGCCGAATTTTAAATCCTGGAAAACAGAGGTTTCTGGTGGATCTGCTGAGGCAGCTCTCAGTGAACTGCAAAAGCACAGGCTGCACCATGATGCCATGAGGGGCCAGGAGCTGCTCATGGAAAAGCTCCATGTTTTCGCATGCAGAAGGGAGTGTAAGGTCTTTGTTAGTACAGCCCTGAGTATTTCACATTATGGCTCCAGGAAGAGCAGCACATTTAACACAGTGCTGTGATCATGGACAATGCACTACACTCACCCAGTGGTGGATGGCCATAGGAAAAGGGATCACAATTAACTCCATCACTGCTGAATCTGTGCACACCTACCCTGTGCTTCACCTAATGCCTCTTTCTTCATAAGAACAACAACAAAAATCAAACTGAAACCTGGTGGTGTGTCAGGAGCTTGGGTTTTTTAATAGTTACAAATGTAATTTTTGTTTTGCTGAAAAATGATCAGAGCCAAGGCACGAGCAGGTGCTGCAGGATCTGAGCTGCACTGTCAGCCTCTTTAATGTGACCTTGAACTCCCAGCCACAAGTCCAGACCAGAATACACTGGAGTGTGCTCCACAAAGGAATATTCATAGAAGACTCAGATTAGTCCTAAGATTGTATTCACCATCATTCCTTTAACTCACATCTCTGCAAGTAAAACCACACCAGAGAAAGAAACTGCTCCACCTTAGTAAAACTAATTTCTTTTTAGGCGTTTTTTTTTTTTTTTTTTTCCTGAGCCATGATTTCAGTGGGGGAAAGTTTCCTGAGTTGCTGGAACAAAACTGGGAAGCTCTTTGATCCAGGAGCAAATGGGTTAAAACAGCTTCAGAGTTTAAAGCTCTGTTTTGCTCATCCTTAATGGAAACTCAGGGACTGAATTTAGAATTGTGTTTGTGGAGAACAAGGGAAAAAGCGTCAGAGAGGAGGCTGGCAAGGAGGGATGGTATGCACGGGAATTAAATGCGGTTGGTGTCACTGCGCAGGGCGAGTCTGAACTATGTATGTGCGTGTAAGAATTTGTAGTAGTCTGTGTGCTGGCAAAAGAACTGGCAACCTGCCCTAAAACATTTAATAGGCTCCTCCTGAGTTTTTGAATCCCTCCTCAGTGCTCTGCGACAGAGGAGAACTTGATCCCCATTTAAAGCATCCCTGAGTGAGGGCTATACGGACTGTATATGAGGTGGTATTCAGGCAAAAGAAATATAAAAGTGAGATTGGACCTTAATAGAACTGGGGACTATGTGTAACATTCAGAACCAGCACTTCCCACATCAGAATTTGGGGATGCCTGGAGATTGGTCATGTGCCTACTTCAGAGCCAGGATCCAATTTCAGATTCCTTCTGAGTCCCCAGGACCCATCACTGTTTGCAGCCTGCATGTCATGATTTGAACTCACAATGATTCTGCTGCATAGAGGAATCAAATGAGCTGTGCAAGTTCCTCTGAAATCTGCTCCATCACTCTCTAATGTGCAAGAGATTTTGAATTTCTGTCCTAAGAAATAAGTCAAACAGGCAGGTTGCAGTAGCTATCTGACTAGTCCAGCCCTGGACATTGCCTTGGCTGATTTAGTTACTAATTTCAGGGGTTAAGGACTCAACAGAAGAGCAACTGCAGCAGCCCAGTCCATTTGCTCTCTGTCTTGACCTTGGCTCTGCTGAGCTGATGACTGATGCTTGCTCAAGCTGTAAAGACTGAGGAAGACTTCAACAGAGGACACCTCTGGGCAGACCAACCTACCCACACTGGTCCACCTGGATGCCCTGAGGTCTCCTTCATGCCACAGGGCTGCTGAGCAGTCTCCATCTGCACGTGAGTTTGCATGAGTGAACATTGGGAGAAAGGGCTCTGACCTGCTCTGAACAGAGAGCACTCAGAGCCTAAAGACACTGAAGACAACTTGGGTAAGAGGAAGAGGAGACATCTCAAAATAGCATTTCTCGTGTCATACGGACTGATGGAAAGTCCCTGATTGCCTTCACCAAGGTTGAGTGAGACCAGGACAGCTTTGCACAAATCTCTAGTGAAATCCATTGGACTTCTGCAGAATCTCTGTAAGGGGAACCAACCCAGTCACCAAACACAAAAACAGCTGTGCTGAGAACTCTCCATCTGCCTCTGATGGCCTCACATGGCACTCACAGAAAAGTATTCATCCTCCTATTTACTGCAACTGACTAAAAGCATCTTTATATGAAAGCCTGGAATAGCTTCAAAAGCCTCTATCTTAGGAAAACAGCATGTATTTTATAGGCTTCCAGGAAAGAATCACATATAAACTGAACAAAACCATTTAGCCAAGGAGCACTTAATCACAGCCAGCAGAGCAGCACCCAAACTCTGTGGAGCTCCTACAGGAAGGAGATCTTCCTTGGACAGAGACTGTAAAACCCAGAGGGATGGGGTAAATTCATCAGGCTCCCTCCAAAACGTAGATGCAGTTGGAGACTCCTGTATTTTTCAGCTTTTCATCTCTCCTGCTCAGTTTTCTCTGCGCCCAGGAGAGCTGCTCAGGTGACTGTGCAGGAGCAGTGTGGGCCCCAGAGGTGGTGTTAACTGACTGAGGCAGTCACAGAATACAGCAATCAAGGTGTTTCCCTCTACTAATTAAGGTCCTGAGAGGCGTCACCCGTGTTTTAATCCTTCCCTTAGCCACAAGATCTTCCCAGAAGGCCGCAGTAGAAAAACAGCTGCCTTCCAGCAAGCTTCAGACTTTCTATCCACCTTCACTGGAGCAGATCAAAGCAGCTGCCACCTCCTTGAAGTGCAACATTTGAGTGGTTAAACTGAGGGTCAAAGAGGGTAAATTAGAATTGTTTTTAGACTAAATTTGCTATCAATCATTACAGAAATGCCAGTGCAGCCAGAATACAGCTTCATGTGCAAGTATTGGTGCTCTGTGGGGCAGAGCAGACCAGAAGGGCAGTGAGAAGTGCTGTACCTCAATTGCATGTCCAGGAGGCAATGCATGGATGGGATATGGGAAAGGTCTAGAAGGAACTGCCCTCCTGGGCAAATGGCAGGGCCTGTCCTCAGCCACCAGGGCACCAGAGGGGCAGAGCAATGTCCCCTGGCGCTGGGACAAAGTGCTCTTTGGTAAAGCACCTGGGGCAGCTCAGCATTTCCTGGGGGACTGGCCCAGGGCAGCACCCCAGGAAAGGGCTCAGGGATGGGCAGGGCCAGCAGCCTCTGTCACAGCACCTGCGTGAGAGCCTGAGTCACCTGGGCTGGCACCAGCTGTCACTGCTCCAGGCTGGGAGGACTCCTGAGCCACCCACCTCCCTCCTGCCCCTGCCCCATGGTTGAGGTGGCACCAACCAAACTCTCACTGATGGCTCCCATCGATATCCCCTCGGGGCACAGGGGGACAGGGCACCCCAGGAGAGCAACTGAGATTTCTCTGCTGTTTGCAGCTCTGGCTGGTGTGAGGTGAGGATGAGAAACTCCAGATTTAGATTTTTGTAGACTTTTCTAGTGTTGATTAGTTTCGGTGATACTCAATGTTAACATTTGTATCCCCTGAGTTCTTTGCCTTTCAGAACAGGACGCCTACTCGTTAATTAGTTCAGGCTTTTACCCGAAGGGTTATTTTGGGGATAGGCTGAACATTACAAAGTGCTCAGTCTGTGCTCTGACCAAGTACTTTGCTGTGAATACGGAGTTGACATCACGTCATTTAGTTCATTTATTTAAGTGTTGATTTGTGGCTGATGCACCCACGGGTAATGCTGACAGCAGCTCCAGTTTCTTCATTAAAATACAGAAAAATAAACACAGCCCTCACACCTCGTCTTTGCTTAGCTGTAACCTGCTCACACAAGGAACAGTCATCGCACTGCTGGTGACAGCTGAGGCCACTCAGCAGCGGGATCACTCTTGTCCCTGATGTCTCTGGAAGGCACCTGGGACAAGAGAACACCTGGGACTCCACCCAGCCAAAAGATGCTGTTGGTATCTCCACAGACACAAGAAATCTCCTGCTTAATTTAGGGCATGGATGAGATCCTTGGTATGGACACAAAACCTCCTGGCAGAGATCTGTGCTGAAAGGATGGCTTGGCTCTGGGAAGGCTGAGGTTCTGGTTCCTGGCCCTGCTGTTGGCCTCTGTTGTGGCTCCAGTGAGCCTGATCACCACCCCATGGTCTCAGCATTCCCTCCACTCCTTTGCCCAGCTTTTTATCTCTTTCAGATACCATTTTCCCCTGCTTGAGCACCTCATCTTGTAACACCCCTGGCTATGGGGAGTAGAAGGTCCCATGAAATCATCCCTGTGTGCTTCAGCAAGGAACACAGAAATCATATTGCTCCCAAGGGCAGAGAGAAAACTGTTATCTCCTGGCTGTCTCAGAAATGTCATTTCACAGAGGGGAAACTGAGGCAGTGGCAAGTGTTTGTGAAATATCTGTGGTATGATAGAGAACTTCTCAGAGTATCATTTTGGGTCAGACACTGACACAGGGAAAGCTAAAAGCTGGTGAAAGCAGGAACAGTGGGGTAGAGGTTTTGGTGAGAGGCTGGGTGCTTTCCTGGGCTACGGCACCTCCTCTACCCCATGCAGAAGGATAACACAGCTGTGGATGTCTGGGAAGGACCTTCCCATGAGGCTGGCACAGGTTTATGAGGTGCCAGCAGTGTGTGAGGTGCAGTCTTTTCTGCACAGAGAGCTGCAGCTTATCCTGCTGCTGGATCAATGTTATTTTCCTTCCCCTCCTTATGGGAACTGTGCTGCCACACTGCTACTCCTGTCTTGAGAGAGAATTAACTCCCAGTAGTAGCAGTGGAGTATAGTACAGCCTGTGATGTGTACTGGGTTCCTTCCAACATACTGCAGAGCAGATCCTCACTCTGGTAACAGCAGCAGCTGTGTTTGACACTGTGACTTTGTGAATGTTGCTCTCTCTCTGATGGTTACTACAATTCACACCAGAACCTCAAATCGACTAACTGTCCCTCAGTGCTTGTGGAATGGCTGCTTCTATCTACATCAGAGTTATCTGTTTTGGGTTGCTCTCACTATCAAGATCATAGATAAAAGGCATGAGAAGTCTAATCGTACCTACCAGCTCCTATCCTCCCTTGGCATCTGAGTTGGTATCTCTTCATAGATCCTGAGCTGGCCCATCTCCAGCTGGAACTGATTCCTCAATCAGAAGGAACATTGGGTCCCCTTAAACCTGGAACAATTTGAAAGTTCTTTCCCATCACAACAGCTTTGACCTGGACTACCTTCTTTAAACTGCCTCCAGAGTATTCTGTTTCATAACCAAATTGTTCATTATTGTTACTCATTCCAAACTACCTTTGATGGGACTCCTCTTCGAGTTGTGCCTTGTTTAGAAGCAGTCTTGATGTCTCTTTTTGGCCTTTCTGTGCCTGAATGACCTCTGTATGGGAAAGTTGGTGAAAGCAGAGCAGCACCTCTCGTGATAAAAACTCTCCATATTCATTCTGAGTTTATAAGTGCACAGTAACATCACGCTACTTTAATTATATGTTTTCCTGTGCCTTCTCTTTCATCTTTCGGTAACTTTGTCAAGGTTGTAAACACACCTAGGCCTTAAGGCTCCTTCAGCAAGGAATGCTTTCAAATCCATCTACGCATTTTCCTTCTATGGAGCTCCGTGTTCTGTACTTCCCCAAATTGCAGGGCTGCAGTAAATGCCTGGGAATAATGCATGTGTATAAAGCATAGACTATAAAAGCAGAACGGTGTGATGGCGTTAGCAAGCACCTCTGATGAAAGATGAACACAGAGGCTGCAAGAGGCTTTCTCACATGGAGTCCTTGAGTGCTGGCAGACTTTCCATTGTTGTGATGCTCTGGATTATTAAAACTTCACTGAAATATCAGCTTGTTTCACAACAGGTTCCCATTTTTCAAAGAGCCATTCTTTGTGTGTTAGGCTGACAACTCCTATGAAGGTTTCCTGTCCCATACTGGATTGTGTTTGAAAACATTTGTTTTAATTTGCCTCCTGTTTTTTTTTTTGGGTTAAATGAATGTGGAATTGATTCACTGGGAAGACATGGGATTTTTCTGCAATATAACTATTATCCTTTAAGAAATCCAGGCTTCTCAAAGATGCTGCCCCTTTAAACAAGACAAAAAGAAATCAACCATCGCCTGGATAATGCCGCTCTCATCAACATGCAAGGAGCTTGCTTGTCTGTCACGTCGCCCACATCTTCTCAATCACTCCCTTTCATTTATCCTATTATGCCCCAATTTTAACTCATGCTGTGGCTGATACTCAATGGCAGACAGAAGAAATCCAGCTGAGCATCATCCCTCCTTTGCTTCCCCACAGGAGATGCAGTGTAGGACCTTACCTGGCAGAGATCAGTACTCAGGCATCTGATGGAACCTGAGTGGGGAGAGACTTTTTACAGCTAGAGGAAAACACTGCCAACCCAGAAGGATCTGGGTGATGAGATCTGTTGTAGACAACTGTTTTTATGACTTTTTCCCCCTTTTCCATGTGTGAAGACACAGTAGGTGTTTTGCAAGCAGTTGCAGTTTGGAAGACATGATCACAAACCCTGACTAATGTTTGTGGCTGGTGGGTCCGTGGCAACAAGTCAAAGCAAGTGCTAATTACTACGGCTATTGCTGCTAATTTATTATTTAATTTCACTGTATTAGTGTGGCATTGCAGGGCCCTAACCTGGAGCCATAGCCCCACGGGCAGGACACTGTCCAAAGACAGAACAAAACAACGGTCCCTGCTGCCATGAACTTGCACCCTAAATATGTTGGTTTGTTGACTCCTGACCTGTAACCTGGAGGAGTTTGAGCCTCCTGACTGCAGGGATCCCAGAGCTCCTCTGGTCTCTGTCGGAGTGCAGTGAAGCTCTGTGGTTGAGCAATGGTGTTACTGACCCAATTGCCCAACCAGGAGGAGGTACCAGCCTGGGCACTTGCACCTGCAGGTGGGGAGATCTGTGGGAAAACTGTGGGGCTCAGAGATAAATGAGAAGAATACATATTTCTGGTCTTCTGGTCTTAAATCTGCACCTGGAGCAGTTTGCTCCCGTTTAGAAAACACAACTCCTTTCACAGGGCTGATTCATGGCAGTCTCCTCCTCAAGCTGTCTAGCACATGTCTACAAGCTGATGCATTGATGCACAGCAGCTCAGGATGGAGTTATCCCTCCCTGGCATGTGTTTTTCTGAACGGCAGCCAGACGGAGCAGCCAGCTCCGAGGCTGCTCTCCCATTGATCCAGTTCATGAAGACCTGCCCAGTGATTTCCCTGCACATCCTGGGAAGATTAACACACCATCCTATCAAGCAGTGTCCCCCAGCACGGAAGGAGAAAGCCTTCAGTTAACCCTGTGTGCTGCAAACAGCTGGATCCGGCCGCTGTAATGAATCTGCTGGGTTTTCTGTTATAAATGATCCTACTGCATTCTGCTAATTGCGTTTCCTGGGTATTTCTTCAAGACATAAAATAATGCTGAGGGCCCATGGGTCTTTCTTTCATTTTTGTCAACTTAAGGCACTCTGAGTTTCCCATTCTAGTGAGAACCTTGCAACTGTCAGCAATAATAATAATAAAGAAAAGAATTAGTGTTGTCATTTCTGTGTCTCCCTTAATTCAACAGCAATATAATTACCTAGAATAATTTCTAATATATGAAACAATATAGGCTAAGGTTCTGGAGGGCTTGGATGGGAACTTGGCAGTTGTTTTCCAAGGGAAAAGGGATTCCACTCCTTCTCTACAAGAAGACTCATGCCTATTACCAACAGTTTAAAGTTTGTTGTTGAAACAAACTTAATCTCTCTTTAATTCTATGTTTTATCTTGGATTAGGCTGTCCTTGCTGGGAATTCAGAGTCTCGGGGTGGGAGGAGGCAGTGACCGATAGGATGCACGGATCAGGCTCTGTTCAGACTTGCAGGCGCTGGGGCAGTCCAGCCTTACAGCTCCCTGGGACTCCATCCACAGGATTTGCTTCCCTGCTTTGGCCATTGCTGCATCAAAGGCAGAGGGAACTGAGTCCATGGGGATAAAAGGAAGAGAGAGAGGGCAGGGGAAATCAGTGTAAGCATGCTCCAAAGCAGCCCCTGCCTCTGAACAGCCTCAGAGCTTGGAAAAGCAACTCCTGCTTGGCATCTTCCAGAACTGGTGTGGCTAATGTGGCGCTGGGCACTTTGCTGGGTTATCTGAGGTCAGCACAGTCCGATCTCTGGAAGGGAGGAAGAGGGAAAGCAAGCACAAGGCCGTGCCAGGCAATGCACTGTCACAGCTTGTTCCTCAAGCCCCAGAAAACTCCACACCCATTTTATTCTTCACTGTTTCCTCATCAGCCTTGCGTGAGATGCTCCTGGGCAATGGATTTAGGAAAACCCTGTCATTTACACCTTATGGGGAAGCAGTAGCGGTCTCCATGGGAACAGGGCTCCCCCAGCCCGCTCCACCCAGTGGGTGAGGATGGATGACCTGCCAGCTCACGGCACAGGAGCACAGGGGATGGAGGAGGATGGACAGACGGGTGGAAGGCACACCTGTGGGAAAGTTGCTGCTGCTGGCTCCTGTTTGCTCGCCGCGGAGAAGGTTTCTCTCTGGCTGACTTACAAGACAACATCTGGCACATGCATAAAGAGAACATGATGGCTGATCACTCCAAGGGCATTTATCTTCATGAATGAGGAGGAGAGGGTTAGAGTGGTGGAGCCCCAAGGAGTTGGCCTGTCTCTCCTCGCCAGTGAAGATTAATGTGTTGTGGGATGTTGGCTAACACGTATTGTGCACGCTCAGTGTACCTTTCCCTCCATCCCCTTCTCCTTCCCCCAGCTCTCTTCTCGTGGACTAATGGACTAATACAGCTTTGAATGATGACAGGTTACATGGAATACACTCCCTCTCCCCACAGAATGCAAGGGAAATCTGTAGCGAACAAAGTGCTTAAAATGGTTAAGAGAACCTGGATATCCTACATCATTAACTTCTAACTGAAGGGAGGAGCAGCCTATGGAATTTCACATCTTTATCTCTCTGGTATAAACTGGACTTAGAGTATCTTCTCTTTTCAAATATATGGCCCATAAATTAAATTTTTGCATTTTTTAATGTCACCCAATTAAAAGGCAGTACCACGGCTCATATTTGTACCTAAAAGAACAGGGTGCCTTCTTTGAATAGTTCGAGAATAGAGGAAAATTTTCACCCAAACCCGAAGAGTCTTGAAGATGGATGGGTACATCAAGGCCCATAAGAAACTGCCTTATATATTTGTCTTGCATGTATATTTGCATTGTTGCAATAATCACTCAGGTGCAAGTTAAATGAAAAATCACTGCATGCAAAGGACAGAAAGGAGCAGGGGGGGAAATTTATAAGAAAAGACAATGAAATGGCAAATCTAAGCAGAGAGCTGCCTAATTTGTACCTGTTGTATATTTTGCCTCAAAACCATGGATTCAAATTGTGTAGAGACTGATCTGTGCAAAGCAGCTCCACTTGGAAGCATTTATTTTACAGGTTAAATTAATGTTCTTTGTAGCCAGTGCAGCTCCAAGCTTTTGGACAGCTGTGGTTTTTGGGTATAGGGACAGCCAAGGAACACATCTCTCTCCAGGCCCTGATCCCACTGTGGGCAATGATAGGACTCCCTCCTGCAGTGGTGGTGAAACCTCTGGCTGGTCCACACAGGTCCAGAAAGGAGAAATTAGAGTAGCTATGGAGATGCAGAAACAAGGGAATATGCAGAGCCTCTATAGGGGGATGAATACCATAAACATGACAGCAGGATCCGGATGGGAAATTAGAGGGACTGGAATGACAGGAGTTTGTGGCTGAGCTGGGAAGAGAAGTACTTGCATTTTAAAGTGTCTTGAGGCAGAGGGAGCTGACAAGGACAGGCAGAAGTATTTGTAAGCATTAAGGTGAAAGATGACTGGCCTTTCTCCAGAGGGAAAGACATCCTTACAGGAGCACACCCTGTCCTGCTGCAATCTGCCACCACAAAGGTCCCAGATTTACAAGCCCTCCTGCCACTTACAGGAGACAATTAGTCTGGAAAAGGGCTACTCCTCATCAAACCCATTTTCTCAGCTAATCTATCACTTACAAAGTCTCCTGTAGGAAACTGGTAATCTACATAAAAGTGAAAGGAATGTCATGCAGAATAGCTTAAAATATGGATCCCCCATCACAGAGCCTGTCATGTCTTCCTACTGTATTTCCATCACTGCAGACAACATAATGCCACTGCACCAGTCATGTTTCAACTAACACCTCAAGTCAGGTAGACACATAACAGGTTAATTAGGGGCTTTGGCAAATTGAGTCCACGGGCTGTAATTACCAGCACTCAAGACCTACAATTTCTGTTTTAATTAAAATAAACAGTGTGGAGAAGCTGACATCACACCAGAGTAACCAGCGTGTAAGTCACAGTTAATTATATTAAGCTGTGGCCTCCATCATAAAAAATACTCGGTTTGGATTTGGATTTATAGAGACTGACTTTACCATTCCAGCAAGGTTTAATTGCTGTACAGAGGCCACCGACTGGTCTGGACAAGTCAGTGTTGGGGTGATGGGATTCGCTGGGTGCGGAAGAGCTCCTTCTCCTCTCGGGGTGGAAGCAGGCAGTGCCAGCCCTTGGCTCCTTCCTTCTTTGCCTCCTGCCACCCTCTCACACCCAGACAGGTCCCAGGTGTGCCCTGTCCATGCTCAGGCTGCCTCTGTCACATCAAAAAGGACAGAGAGCTCCTGCCTTTCCCAAAGAGCATGGCCAGGGAAAACAAGCCTGGGGAAAAAAGCTGGAAAATGAACTTTTGGGGAGGGTCTGGGTGACAGGAGGTGCAGGGCTCTGAGGTGCTTTGGGCACCTCTAGGCTCAGGGAATCCCCCAGCGGTGGAGAGCCAAGCTCTGGGTGGCTGAGCACACCCAGGCCACGGGTGGCACATTCATCCTGCGCATCCAATAAAGGCTCCTCTCTGGCACAGCTCTTGCCTTCCTCTCCCCACGCACTCCGGGGTAATTCCCTCGGCGCTGCTGCAGCGTCACCACGACCCACACTCCAGCCTCTCCTCCGCCACCTCTCCCGCTTCTCCTCCTCCACCCAAGCTTCCCTCCCAGCCCTGCCTTTTGTCTCCTTCACCCACTTTCAACCCCGTGCCTCCTTTGATGCCACCCGATGTGCGAGGTGCAGCCAGACCCACCCTGCCCAGCCAAAAACACACCTGTTTTGCAAACCGATCCAGGTGTATCGGACACACGCTGTTCTGGGACGGCTTTTATTGCATTACACAACCCCAGGAGCCTGCAGCCCGAGCAGCCATGGAGGAGCAGACGTCTCGAGGGCTTGCCAGGACTCCCAGCAGGGCCATGCAATACCTGGGCAGGTCATTAGGCACGCAGGAGGGTAGAGGTGACAGATCTCAGGTTTGTACTTTTCCAGGCAGGTGGTGAGGAGCTGCCAGGTGTCCCCACAAGTGTTCAGTCAGCCCACAGGTGATGAAGTGCTCGACAGGCTCCTTGCAGGACCTGGGGGGCTCACCTGGGCTCCTTGCTGCTACTTGGAACTGTCCATGATCAGCAATAAAATACTGGAAAAATCATCTGAGCATTTCCTGGGGGTAACCCCAGCCAAAACTGCAGGACAATGCCGTGTCTCCAAGGAGTGCCCTTAGGGACACAACGAGACCCCCTGGAAGTGACGGATTCAGCTTCTGCAGGGGAGCTGGGGAAGCGAAACTCTCTGATATTCCATGTGTCCCTATCAATGCACTTTACCTTTAGGACCAGCCTGCCTGCAGAATCCCTGGAAAACAACATTTCAGTGGAGCTTTGATGATTTAATCTCCCTGGGGAGGGAGAGAGGAGGGAGAGTAGGGCAGGAAATGCTGCTGTTTTCTGTCGTGAAAGGTGTGGACTTAGTTAATCATCCCAGGCTGTTGGATGGACAGCTCAGACACAGGACAGACAGCATTTTTCTTTTGCTTTTTCTGAACAAGAAAATACTTTTAAAATCCTTCTTTATTTCAGTCTATTTTCAAGCATGAAAAAGCTATGTGAATTGCTGGGGTTTTTTAGTTTTTACACAAACCTAACCCTTTATTTTTTGTCTGAAAACAAGTAATGTGCTCAGGCAATACAAGTAGAAACAGTTGCTCTTTACTCATTCAGTCGCTTCAGGATTTGTCTCTGACTTCCACTAACAGTGGCTGATCCTTATTTAGTTAACCATGGTTTCACTGCTACCTCTCCATATGAAATTTTGACTCCCTGTGATGTTTTGATTAGCATAGGACTAACCAGTAATTTTTGTTATACCATAGGCCTCACACTGAAATTCTTCTTTTGAACATATCTTTCACTGTCCTACCACTATTTCCTAACAGTTGCAGCAACCTGCAGCCCAATTATTTTCATTTCCACGACATTTTGAGCCCAACCTCATAGCAGCAACATGGCGAGCTTTAAATCCTGTAGTTAATAATTAAAATAGATCTCATTAAACACTACTGTCCAGCTGGCCGTAGGAATTGCTGTTTGCTCGCAGCTCATCTGCAAAGCCCCACAGAAAGTTGGTGTTTGTTTGTTTGGGCTGTTTTAACGCAGGATTGCTCTCTGCTTTCAGTAACCAGCTGAGACAGCCCATGCAAGCTCAGACACTGCTGTTCGGTGCAGACCTGTGCATTGCCCAAGCCAGAAGATTGCCCTGTGCTCCCTGCCGTGGGTTGCTAATGCTTTTGGCTCCTGCAGGTGAAAGCCAAGTGACAAAGCAAAGCCAGCGGTGCCCAGCCCTGAGGAGAGAGAGACGTGGCACTGCAGGGACTGGCGGAGCTGGGGTGATGTGGCACTGCCTGCTCAGAGTGACCTGGATAGCCAGAGGTGCTCCTTGCTGCTCAGGTGAGGAGGAGGAGGAGGAGGAGGAGGCAGGATGGTGACTCAGGAGCAGCAGAGCCTTGGGGCTCTCCCGCACAGCCCCGCTGTGCCCACGGGCTCTGCCAGCCCCTCGCTGCCTTCAGAGCGCCCACAAGCAGAAGAAGTGACCTCCTCGGTGGTGTGGAGTTCTCCCCCAGGCCCTGTTCCTCCAGAGCCATGCACACCAATTTTGGGACACTCCTGAGCCCTCCTGCTCCCACCCCATGGCTCCTTGGCCACCCCCCCAGCTCTGCAGAGTGGCAGTGATGGGGCACAGGGAGGCTGCTCCAGCCGGGGGCAGGGCACTGACCCAGGGCCACTTTCTCCCCTGAAACCAGCAGCCAGAACAGCAGCTTTTATCAGCCAGGACACCCCAATTACTTTTGTTTGTGCTGCCAGGACACCACAGTATTATTCAGGGTTTTATCCCACTGGAGGGATGGGCCATTCCACAGCCGTGTCCTGCCCAGCATTTGGGCTGTCACTGGCTCTGAGGAAGTGCGGTTTTAATTTTTTTTACCTAATTGTAATGAACCATTTGGGTTCTTTCCTCCTCTTTTTGGAGCTGTTGCCAGGCAGTTTGTCCTGAAAATTCTAGTTATGGTGTTGTATTTCGTTTTTTTTTCCCTCCTCTTATCAAAGCAGGATACCAAGAGACAAATTTATTGTCCTGACTGTGTAACATCCTCTTTCACATCCTCCCTTCCACACTCCAGGAAAAGCAAAGTGCCTGGACACCAGGCCCTGGACAGGTCAGGTCAGGGAGCAGGCAGGAGCAGCCCCAGCCCATGCTCATGAGAGGTTGTTACAAACCCCATTGGAGGGATGGGACGAGTTTTCCCTGACTTCATCCAGCTTGGGAAAGGGGCCAACATCCTTCTTGAACCCTCTGTCCCTACAAAAACCATAAACTTTTCAATTGGTGTCCATGGCTGCTGATGTGAGGTGCCTGGGGTGGCTCTGAGCAGATTTTAATAGGAAGGACATCACTTGGAGAGAGATTGCAGAGGCTGGAGGGAGGAGGAGAAGAAGGGAAGAGAAACAGGGAAGCAACACAGTCCAACCACGTCCTGCTGCTGGGACAGGGGCAGAAAATCCTTTTCATGCTACTGGAGTTTTGATATCCATGAATCATAATACATTTTAATTCAGATAATAATAAAAAGACACTCATACAATCATCAATGACTGAAAACACCACATGTGTGTTCTCTTGTGTGTTCTTGCAGTGAAAGGTGTGTGATGGGACCACAGGTGTTTGGTAGTGACCCAGAAGCTACAGAGTCCATCATTTTCTGGTTTGTATTTACCACACCCTTGGTCTCAAGGTGCCTTATCAAGCCTGATCAGAACTGCACACATTTGAGGAAAAATGAAGTACATTTACATCTACTGAAACTTTAAAAAAACCCCTCCCATTCCTTCTTTTTTCCTTCTGATCATTTTGCTCTGGATGCACCCTCAGGCCTTGGGCTTGAAGGACAGAAAGCAGCTCCCAGTAAGTGGAGGGCTGAAGCCACTCTTTCCTCAAATGTTGCCATAAACATTTCCAACAGGGCAATATAACAAGGAGGCACCAGTGTTTCCAGTGTCCAGCATTGCAGAGAAATATCACCCCTGCCCTGCAATGCTGCTTTTGAAGCAACCTGGCTGTGGCTATGATAATGGGTGAGCTGCTCCAACCTCATTAAAGCCAGAGGAGAACCTCCTGTGGATTTCAGGGGCAGAGGCTTGGGCTGCCTGTGAGCTGAGGCTGGAGCAGACCACTTGGAAATGTCTAAACAAAGGGAAAAAAATGAAAAACAAATACTGTTCCTAAAACCATGGGTGTGGCATCTCTGTGGGCAGAGAAGGGTGCATACCATGGGTGCTCATACAAAGCCTGGATGTGTCCCACACAGCTCCCCTGGGTTGTGCCCAGTGCTGGAAGTGTTTTGGGGGCCTGTCCTGGCTTTTTCCCAGCTCTCACCAGGTGCCCTATGCGGCATTGCTCCCACAACCATTATGTCATCAGCTGGATTGCCTTTGGAATTAAAAATAGTTTCAAACTGGAGTGGTTTGGCCATGATGGGTCAGCTGGTGGGAAAGGAAAAGCCCCTGTTCTCCACCCACTGGATATTTTGGAGACCTTGTGCAGGCAAAGAGCCAAGGTGTGTGAGTGAGGAGCTTTATCTTGGCAGCACTTGGGTGAAGCCAGCTGGGAAAAACAATTACTTTTTCATAAAACTTTCTTCCATCCCAGTACCAACATGTTTCAGCATACTCTGGGGAGCTCACTGCAATGAGTGACGTAGATGCCGCTGAGACACCTCCTAATAAAACCATATTTTCCACATTTACCCCAATTAAGAGAACAGGAGTCAAAGTAGGTTGAAGATTTTATTTCACTGAGGTGTTTGGGGGAGGCAAAACGGGATTTGAGAGAAATTTGACTACTGTGAAATAAAGTGTATGTGAAATGAATGATAAGAATATCCACACATATTTTGTTGTTGTTGAGAATACTTGATTTCTGCAGATACTGAGAGTTTGTTTGCAATTGAAACTTTTCTTTTTAAGATTTGTGTCCTGTGCTGCTCAGCCACACTTCCAGCCCATGCCAGCAGCAGTGCTATGGGTGGCAGGTCAGGTGTCACATCATGCTGAAGACTTTACCATCTATTCTAGTAAATCCCTTTCCACTTTTCCTCTCTTAGAGAGGGGCAGGACACGACCTGCTAAAGCCATGCTGAAGTGAACAATGTCTCTAATTCTTAAATGAGCAAAATGCTGGAAATTCACACAATTGCAACATCAGAAGCCCTCAGGGCAGGGGGATTGGAACACTCCAGAGCTGTGTGTGCCCCCAGGCAGGGTGCCAGCCCCGCAGAGATGCTCCAAACCTTCTCCAAACCTTCTCCAAACCTTCTCCAAACCCTCCGGGGCATCAGTGTGCACCCCCTGTGCGGAAAGGTTAATGCTCCCTTTCCCCTGGGCAATGCTCCCAAAATGAGCATCGTGCTGCCAGCTCAGGTTTTATGGCTGCTCCTTCCGCCTCTTCCCCCCACATTCAGGAAAGAGGAGCTAAAGGAAACACCTTTGGCTGCAGTGAATAGGTAGCAGCTTTTGTGCTTCCCCCGCTGCCCTTCGCAGCCTGGTGACGTGGGGATTTCTGATATTTCCTGAGCAGCTGCTGGATGCTACACCTTTAGGAGCTCCAGCTCTGACTCCTCCACACCCTTTCCCCTTCAGCAGAATTCACACAAAACCGGGGGATTAAAGAAAAAGCAGCTATAAAACCCAGCCTGGCATTCACTTGGATGGAGTGAGTTTGCTCTCAGTTGCTTGTGTAAGGCTGGTGCAACGCCAGTGCCTAGGGGGCACTTCTGGGGTGAGATGGGCAATTGGGGCATTCAGACAATATATCCCAGCCCATCCTGACTTTACTGGAAAGGCTTCTCAAATGCAGTGTGGATGATTTTTACTAAGTTAGGGCCTCTTCTAAAAATAACTGTTTTTGGGTTTTTTTTTGTTTTTTTTGTGTTTTTTTTTTTTTTTTAAATGGATCTGTGTGCTGTACTCCTTTATTTTTTTGTATAGCTTTCTTCTAAACAAATGTTAGGATCCAGGTGCTTTCTACCATCTGCATTTGGAGCCAGGTTGAATCAGCCCTGGCTTGTTCTGTTCTTGGTAGCTGCTGCTCCTCTGACACCTCTCAGATCACACTGACAAGGAAAACTTTTATTCCTCAGCCTGTAATTCCTGTCTCTGTGTGTGGGACAAGCTCACACACCTTGTAACTATTTCACGTCAGCTCAGAACTCATCTCCTCATTACCCAGATATAATTACATCTGACAAAAGTATTGAATGCATCAAAGCACAGAGGGAAAAGACAGAGGGATTAAACTGATTCAGGTCTCTCACCCCTGAACACTATGCCCCCACAAAGAGCTCGAGGAGGAAGAGGATGAATAATTGTTGAAGGATCATTGCCATGATTACAGGGTATGGTCTCTCATATGGCACCTGAAGACTGAGACAGTTATGGAAATTATAAAGAAAAATCACTTGCAGTACTAAGACGGGAGAACAGGAATTTTTAAAAAAATTTGTTTGTTTTTCTTTTCTAACAGGAAAACAGAGAGCCTGATATGTGACTTAACACAGCATTTAACTTTGCATTACAGGTGGGTTTTCACAGGCATTTAGGGACATGGACCCTGCCATGGACCCTATGGCTAAAAAATAAATAAACAGGAAATAATTGGAGAAGCATTGATAACAATGACATCAACCCTGTGCCAGAGCACTTCCAGACACAGGGCCAGGTGAGGGTCGCCAGGCTGATGCCCTGGCTGGGCAGTGAAGAGCTGCCATGCTCAGAGGTGCAGGTGGGGCTGGTGATGGGCACCACAGTGGCTCTGGGGTCACCCAGGTGCTGCTGGTGACCGGGGACACTCCTTGTCCCCCTCGGAGCCCCTGCCTGCCCTGCCTGCTCTGCTTCTGGCAGCAGCCCTGCAGCAGGCCTTCCATAAACCTTGGTCCATGTGCTGTTGAAAACTTGTGAAAAGGTCGTGGTGAGAGGACATGGTGCGCAATTTTCTCATAAAAGCCTTGCTGACGCATGCCAGGGAAAAAAGTCAGGAGGGAAGGAGAGGCTGTGGATCACTGGCTGAAAGTTGCTTTCCTTGTCACCTCTCCTGTTTTCTTTTAATTAAAAAAAAAAAAAGGGAGGAAGAAACAACCGAGGAATCTTCTCATAACAAACGGAGGAAAATAGAAAGTAAACACGTAAAAGAGTGCCAAAAAAAATTACCTGGGAAATTCCAAAATGAAAGCATTTTGTTTAAAAATTTCAATTAAGGTTGCTAAGTAACAACAGTGTATCTACTTATCAGCTCATTTACAAAATCTAAGCACTGAAAAGCCAAGACATTAATAGTGGTGGAGATCATAAATCTTATGCTGCCGACATAATAAGCATACATGCATTATTCTTATCAAGTACAAAGAAAGTAAATACATATTTCATCACAACAAGCTTAATGCTGACCTCTAAATAAATAGCTGTCTTTCATTAGCAATCTCAAAATAAAACATAAAGCAAACCCTATTAAAAAGAGCCATAAAAATTATGTATGTAGACACTAATGACACATATTGATCAGCTTCACGTGCAAAGCCATACGCATGCATAATTCTGCCACAAATCAACATGGTTATGCATTGGTTTTTTTTCCCTTAAACCAGACATTCCATAATATTCTCAAGGAAACACAATTATCAAGGATTAACTAAAAGTCAGCTGTCACTTTGATAGATATATATGCTTTATATAAACACTCTCGTAAGCCTCAGTATTCACCGTATCTCTTGAAGAGCACTTCACCACTGTAACTGAGCTTTCCAGACCCATCTGATTTCAAAGGTCAGAGTTAGGGCTGCCGAGTTCTGCTGGGATGTTCTGCAGTGCTGTGCTTTATGCTTCAGAAAGCTCCGTCTCTCTGCTCCGCGCTAATTAGGAGAGTCCCTTGGAATCAGTGGGGCTATTCCAATTTCCATTAGCTAAGTTTTGGGCTCCCAGGGCTGCTCCTGCCACGGCTGCCCCATTTCAGATGAGCATTTCTCCAAAGCCAGGCCTTATGCAGGTGCTGGAACTCAGAGAAGTGCTTGGGGTGGATCACGCGGGTGACACGGGGACGAGGAGGAATGCGCTCGCCATACCTCGAAACCCCAACTCTAAGGGGCTTTGTCGAGCACTCTTCATATTTTTCCGGCATTTTGGCAGTTTCCTGGGGACAGACACGGGTCCTCCAGCTAGGCCCATGTCAGCAGGTGGCTGATCCTCCGTGGAGCCCTGGCAAAACTGGGCTGGAGCGGCACAGATGAAATGTGAGGGCAAGGGATGAGGGGAAACAGCACAGCAGCCTCAATGGACCAGGGTGGTCCCCAGGGTAACTTGTGGTTTGAGCAGATGACATAAATTTGTCACAGGTTTTAATCAGCGCTGTCAGGGCCCCGGGTCCCAGCCTGCCACCAGCCAACATTCCGGGCTGAGCCGAGGTCTCCCAGCCGAGCCTTCCCACGTCACATCCACAGACTGAGACTTTCTGATGGATGAACAACTGATTTGGACTCCTTGTAGGTAGCATTTGCTCTGCAGTTATTGCCACAATACAACAAATCCTTTTCTTAAAAAAAAAAAAAATCACGCTAAGTGCACCGAGGATCATATTGTCGCTGCAAGAAACTTCTGAAAACTCACGGATAATAGTTAAATCCATTCAGCTTTGAACACTTTAAAAACTGATCAGACCTCTTTCTTAAAGCCCTGAAGTGCTTTTAACTCCCACTGAAGCCAATCAGGGCTCTTTGAAAGCAGTGAATGGTAGAACTAGCCCCTGAAACATGTGAGCCCAGCTACCGAGAGTGGAAGCTGAAAATAGGTTACCCCTCCCAGCACAAAAATGCAGATGTGAATTAACGCCACATATGTAATGACATTTAAAAGCTACATTCAGTAAATCTTATTCAGAGTGAGGAAGAAATATGAAAGAAATCCATCAACATTAATTTAACTCAGACAAATAACTATTACTCAATGTAAGCCAAATTGCAAACTGCAAGGACTCATGTATCAGTAAATTTTAATGATCACTCCACCCCCAAAAATGTTTAGACAAAAAATGGATAAAGTAGTCCTTTCGTTCAATGTCTCATTTACAAAAAGAAAAAAAAAAAGGAAAAGAAAAGAAAAAGAAAAAGGAAAAGAGCAAAACTGTGCTGAAATTTGAATTAAAGTGATCATTTTGAAGTAATGAAGAACCATAAAAAATCTCTCAGGTTCTTAACTTCCCTCCTCCTGGGAGAAAGAGAAGGGAAGAGAAAGAAGTGTGTGTAGCTGTTCGTGTTGTGCAGAAAGCGAGGCTTTTTCAAAGCCTTTCAGCTCTGCTGATGAGGAAAAAAGTTTTTCTTTGAAAATAGTTATATTACTCCCCTTCCCTCTTTTCCTCTCCCTCATTTCTTGGATGGAGCACTGGGGAGCAAGGGGTGGTGAGAGGAAGAGTATGTCTGTGTGGGCAGAGAACAACCTGGAAGACACTTCCCTTTAAAATTTCTCCTCTTGTAATTTATGAGAAAGCCCAGAAGGGATAGAAAATTGGGAGAAAATGGGGAAACTCCCCAGACCTCTTGCCTGGTAATGACGACTTGCGTTTTGGCTGCCTCCTCTTCCCGATAATCCCCTTCATTTTCCCCACTGCAAAAAAGGAAAGCCTGTGCTCAAACCAGGAGCGATGATGATGATGATGATGATGATGATGATTATGAGTGCAACGTTGGTTCCAGATTAATTTTGAGCAAGGAGATATCAATTAAAATGCTAATTGCCAGCATGGCCAGTCTTTTCCCCTCATCATCACTGATAGCTGTTGGACAGTGATGTGCAGTGATGGGAGAGAAGTATTTTGAGGCAGAGATAGGGGAAAAAGTGTGTATTTAGATTTCCATATTAAAACTGGAGGGAATACCTGCTGTAGGCCAAGGATAGCACACCGGGTGCAATGCCTATGTCAAAGTTATTTTTAATAAAAAATAAGCAAAATAAATGTATTTCAAACAATCATTTTATAGACTATAATCAGTTTGTGTTAATCTGTCTAAACATGTCAGTGATGACAGCACTTCCTTGGAGCCAGATAATAAATCAGGGTCTAAGAAGCAAAGAAATTCAGAGGCTTTTTATTTGGTGTGCTTTGTACGGTGGAAGAAGTAATTTATATCCATTTAGATTCACTGGGATATATTTAGTCTTGAGTCTGAATTTATCTTTAAAATCTCTGTGCATGGGATACTGAGAGGGAAAATGCTTTACACCTGCTGATACCTGCCTGTGTGTCTGTGCCACTTATGCTGTTTATTTTAGGGAAACAAGTGGGATTTTTTTTTGTTGGTTTTTTTTTTTTTTAATCCCTTCAAGAGGGTGCAGAACTAATTTTTAGCTCATTATGGAGGTAATCTCCCCTTGCTTATTTGACTTGGGCTGTTTCCATAACATCTGCTTTCGTGCAGAGGCGCTGGGCCGGCCGTGGATGGAAGCAGCTCTATATGTGGTTACATTCACATGTTGTTCACTTAATGAAACCCTGGCAATTGGCCCATGTTTGAAACACATCTGAACCACAGAGAGCTGCTCCACGCTGCTGCTCTCCAGGAACCTCGAGAGGAGGGCCATGGCATTGTCTGTGCTTCCTTAAGGGAGCTCAGCTCAAAGTGCTGGGGGAAAAAGAGTGCACACGCTTTCCTAAAACAGCCAAGAATGCACAAGGAAATTCTGGATCGTGTGCTAAGACATCTTCTTGAATAGGGATGGAGGAAAGGTTCTTGCCAATGCTTTTAAATTGCTTTATACTGGGTGTTCTTACCCCTTTGGCTCTCAGTGCCTCTCAGTGCCCTGCACAGAAATCAGCTTTTGCCAGGCTCATAGGCAGAAGGATGGACTTGTTTCCAGTCTTGTGAGTCTAAGCCTGAAGCCCCAACTCACCTGTGTGGTTCCCTCCTTCCCTCAGTGACCACCCCTGGCACCCACTGGGCAACACAGGAGCTTCCCTTCCACAGAACAGGTCACCTGGAACACTCTGCTGCTTTTCTCTCTCTCTTTATATACATTTTCAAATTTATATGATTCCAGCTGGCAGGAAAAAAAAATAGCAAACAGATTTTTTTTCCCTGTGAAAACCACAGAAAAATTAAAATTTTGAATGTTGTCGCCCAAAAGCAAAGATGTCATTTTGTTCACCATATTTTTCAAAATTATTTCCATAATTTCAATTAATCCATTTAGTCAGTGAAGTGGGGAAAGAGGCAAGAGGGTTCTGATGTGGAACAAGAGCTGTCAAAGGTGAAGTTAACAATTAAACTCTTACAATTATTTTCTGGGGAGTAAGTGTGACCACACAGGACTGTTCTTCCCTCCTTGGGCAGTGCCAGGGCAGGAGCTGGCCTTTCCCAAAGCCACACACATTCCTTGCTGGGATACAAACCCCATCGTGTGCTGCTTGCTAATGTAAAGATATTTGTACTCCCCAAATCACAGCAGAAATAAACTGATCTATTCTGAAGCCAACCCAGACCCAAAGGCTTCTTTATGTATTTATTCACAAGCTGCTGTTTTATCGCAGGGCATGTGTCAGCCAGCAATTCATTCCTTTCTGTTACAGGGATTTCATGCTATGGGGAGTGATGGGGCTTTTTGAATAAGGCAGCGGAGAAAGCCAAATGCTCGGGGCTCTCAGGAGAGGCAGAGGGACACGGCAGGGAGAGGAGCATGCCAAGAGGGATGGAGAGGCAGAAAGCTTCTCAGGGCTGTTTGCATCACTGCTCAGTGCCACCTCATCAGCAGGTAATGCAATCGGCTCGGGATTGCTTCACGGAGCTGCATCACTACCAGGAACCGCTGAGGTCAGTGGGCGTTCAGGTGGAGATGCCCTGAGTCACAGGAGACATCAGCTGATGGAGCAGATCAAGGGGCTAGCTGTGATTTTATTTCTTTTTTTCCCAAGATAATAGATGTTAATCTGCTGAACTCCAGCTTGGCGAGATGAAAGTGCTCTTGTACCACACTGCTCCCAGCCCGTGAATCAAAACCAGACACACACACACACTCACAGAAAGTGCTGTCACTTTGCGTTCATCTGAGACATTAGGGTTTGGTTTTGTTTGGGGTTTTTTTGGCACTTTGAGCCCAGTTCTGCTAGCAGCTACATATTTCCAGAAGGATTTGAATGCACAGACTTGTGAGAGCAGATTTTGGTCTTCAGCAGAGCCCAGGTTGTGCTGGAGATGCTTTCCTCAGGAACCCCACCTGGGCTGTGCGAGGGCTCCGGCCGTCGGTGTCAGAGCTCACATAACTGACTTTGAGATCTTCCAAAATCTAAACCAGGAGAGACTGTGGCTGCACGAGGCTGTGTGTGGGTAGGTGTGTTTGAGAGAGATAATTATTGGGTAAGGCAAGAAAACATTTACCTAGTGCTGTAAAGTGTTCTCAGAAGACAAGAAGAATCCCTATCCTTTAGCCTTTTAATTGATTTTAATTATTCAAAGCTCTTTCTCCCCTTGCTCAAATAGCAGTGTGATACAATATTGTTGCAAGTGTCTTGGTGCCTTTTGAAATACTTAAATATGAATAGCTGGGAAGCTGGTGCCTGCTCTCCCTCTCAAGCACACAGCCAAATCTTGCTGTGCGAGGCAGAGCCCACCGCACAAGAGCCAGATTATTCTAACAGCACTCTTCATTTCATGGGGATTCGTTTAAGTGGATTCCACACAATACTCTAAAAATGTTATGAGAGATGATTCTAATAAGGCAGAAGCCACTACGGCATTTAAGGGGAATTTAATCTTATTCTCCTACCACATAAAAAGGAGAGAAGTGCTGACATTTCAGCCCACCACTGGCCTGTTCCACAAACATTTCAAACTCTGGTTTTCCATTATACAACTGTGTATTCCACTTATACACATGTGTATATTGCATCAAACCCCTTTTTCTCCCCTGTGATCCTCAGTTCACCTCCCTCCTCCTTGGAAAAAGCAGACACAGAGAGTGGTCACACTCTTCCCAAGCAGAAATGAGTCTGGTTTGGGGAGCTGGGCTGTGCTGAGCCCTGGCAGTGGGGTCACAGCAGCGAAGGGGCTGCACTCTGCATTGCTCTCATGCAATCCCAGCAGTCAGGAGCGTTCCCAGTGCGTGCTGGCACACGAGGAGCCATGTTCCAGCATGTGCTGGGTTATTGCTGTGATTCACTGCTGCATTGGCATGGCCATCCAGTCCAGAGTGGGACACACACACTGAGCCCGTGCTGCTGCTCCTCTGAGCTGCTCTGCTTTGGCTCTCCTGTCAGAGCCCTCGGTGGGGTCCTGTCCCAGTGCTGCAGTGCGCTGGGGCTCTGGCATTTCTCACTGACTGGTTTGCAATGCCATGAGCACAGAGGTGAGGGCAGGAGGATCACCAAGCACGTGGCAGCTAAGGGGTGCTGCCGAAATGCTTAGGCGTGCCCACAGACAGGTTCACTGGAAGAGTTTGCAAAAGCAGGAGGCCCTGTTCATGGCAGGGAGCAGAACCTGCAGGGGAAGCAGCCTGGTTGGGAGTGCAGGGCTGCCCGGTGCGTGGGGTGTGGCTGTGCTGAGCCTTCTCCCCGTCATGAGGCTGAGCAGTCCCTGCTCAGGGGCTGGTTTCCTACAGAGCGCTTCCCAGCCCAGCCTTCCACGCAGCTTGGACACCCTGCTCCTGTGTCACACCCCTGCTCTGAGCCACACGGCCCCAGGGCAAGGCTCAAGGCACCTGGAGCATCACAGGGCTCCACTGGTTCACTCTTCCCACTGACTCTCCCACTCCGTGTTGCACAAACCAGCCCTCCTTCCCGAGGCATATTCCTGCCATTATGCTTCCCGGGAGTTGGCTTCCTGAGGCAGCCTTCATCCCTGTGATTGAGCCGATTTGCCCAACCCTATTCCTACTCCTCCCTCTGATAATGTTAGCCCATCTATTGCATATGCCAGGTATAAAGTTACAAAGGTAATTACCCTTCCAGCCATCCTCTGGAGAGGCTGTTTTTCCAATGCTGTCTCCCTGGTTTAGTGGTGGGCTTGGCAGTGCTGGCTTGGCAGTTGGACTCGATGACCTTAGAGGGTTTTTCCATCCTAAATGGTTCTATGGCTTTACAGTCGATCTCTAACAGTTGGTGGTGGGTTCAATACTCAGCCAGAGGTGTATACACAGAGGAGGTTTTGGGCTGTTGAAGATAAGGACCATTTTTCCTAGAGCTTTGCCTAATATCCACCAGAGAATGTCTTGCTTTCATTTGTGTCTTTAGGCACTGCCTATGGTGCCAAAGAGATCAGCTGTACAAGTGTTAGCTTTTGTTCTTTGTGTGGTGATGACGCTGCTGGGTGGGATGGGAGCACCCTGTGTTTGACTTAGCGATGCCCCAAATGCCTGTCCTGAGTGACAAGGAGCTTAGGGAAGGGGGTACAACCCCTTAGTTTGCCATTCCTGCTCAATCTGATCCAACAGCCAGTTGTAAATTAGTCCCAGTGTAAAAGGAAGGGGAAAAATCCCAGCTAGGAACCCCAGATTGGAGTCTTGGCTCAGACAACTTTCTTTTCATCCTTATGCAAATCAGACAACTCCTGCTTATTTCATCATGAAGTGGGAGGCAGGGTAAGGCTGACGTAGTCCACAGTACCTCCCTGGAGTATTAGGAAGGTTAATTAGTTAATGTTTCCAAAGTGTTATTATACAAGTGCCAAGCAAAACTAACAACAAGAGGAAAAAATGACACGACAAAGAAAATAAACAAACATAAAGCCAAATTAAACATAGTTAAGGGAGGTAACTCTATGATATTAAATATGAAATTGTAGAATAAAAATAGAGATTGATGTAGCTTACATGAACTACAGAATACTGAGTGCAAAACTCTTTGCTGGCTGCACTGTGTGACCAGACAGACTGATTCTAGAAAAAGAGCTTTTAGTTAAGTTTTAGGCTTCTGTGACAGTGATTTATGTTAATGATACACAAGACTTCACTTTGCATTTGTGATTTCAAGACCTCTCTAAGTTTATGTAAATTCTAGCTACTAGGGCACAAGACAAAATCATGGCTCTTACTTACTTTTATAGTGTCACATAAATGTGAAAAATTGAAGAGTTGCTCCAGGCCAGCATGCTACATTTTGACACTGTGAGAATCTCTGTATCCTGCATACCCTGCTCTGATCAGGGAATATCTGTGTGAGTGTTTAGAGAGGAAGAAACAGAAAGTAAAGGACAAAGCAGCTCGCATTGTCGAGGATCCAGAAGCATTCCCAAGCTATTTCGCTATGTGGAACATCAGGTAAACTGGAGAAAAAAACTTAGCAGACCTTTCAAGCATATGAAATATTCTCAGTGGGATCCAAACAAGATCAGTGTATTTCTCATGAGTCTGTCAGTTGGCAAACTCAGAATCGATCCTCTCTCCATGCAATCCTCAGGCTGAGTTGGGGCTGGTTTGGAGTGAAATTGCATGGTGGAAACATGCCTTGCTCTGCGATTTTGCCTGGTTCTGTAATCAAATTTCACAATAATGAAAACTGTAAATCAAGAAATTGAGGAAATGTCATGAAAAAGAAACCCACGAAATAAATATGCGCTGAATAAATCCATCCACATTAGCTCGGGAGAAACAGGAATAGTGGCTAGCACAGCACGTCTGCCTTCTCAGCTGATCACTGAATCACGGCCTGACTTTGAGCACATCACTTAAATCTTGCTTAGCTTTGGTTTTCTCCTCCAGGAAGGGGAGAGAACAAAGGATGTGTGTGCCAGGCTTGCTCCGAGCAGTCGGTGCCTGGCTGCCCACGGCTCCGCAGCCCCCGGGCAGAGCTGCATTCCCGAGGAGGCTCTTTCAGCACATCCAGGGCAGCACCGCATTCTGCTTGACTGATCCTCAGGCCTGGTGGCAAAGAGCTGCAGCGAGGACAGCACCCGTTCGCACCCTGGGGTGCCCCTGGGCGCTCGGAACCTGTTGGCTCCTTGCCCCTGCCATGCCATGTTTTTCCTGCGAACAAGCCCCAGGCCAGCTCTGCACGTGTGGAGGAGATGGGAGGGCTCAGCACGGGAGGAACTCGGTGTTTCTGCTCTAACAACCATTGCAAGGCTCTGCTGGTGGCTCTGAGCACATTTGGGCTGTGTGGGACCTGTGTCTGTCAGGGCTCAGCTGCACACTGTGGTCTGCACTGGGACCAGTGCCACTGCGGAGCTGAAACCACTGAGGCTCGTGTGGGCTTCATCCCAAATCCTTGAAATGTGACTGTGAACTCCGGGGAATGTGTCACGCTGTGTCAGTCACACCAAGCTTCACCCATGCAAACTGGTCAGGACATTGGTGTGCTTTTCGTGCTTGTAACAGATTCTCCCCTAAAACAGGGACGTGGCACCCCATGTGTGAGTCTCTGCCTTTCCTCAGGGTCGGGGGATTGTGTCTCTGATTTTCTTTGTGCCATGCAAACTAAACATTAGTGTGACATAAACTGAAAACTCTGGATGAGGCCAGTCTTTCTGGTACCACAGGGAGTCTTTCAGACAGCCCTACTCAGATTCATTCCACATGCACTGAAATCTAGTGCCCCAGCTATGTGATGTCCATCTTCCCCCAAATAGAAATTCCCTCCAGTTGATTTTTATTGCCTGGAAGAGGCACTTATACCAACACACATTTGCTCCTTTCATGCTTTACTTTAACATCCTTTTCCTCCTCCATTCCACAAACTTGCAGTGCATCAAGCTGAAGGAGTTTAGTCCATTCCACATCACATAAAAGATGTTTTTAATGTCTTTTCTTAACCTGAGCAGTCTTGCAGATGCTATTCCAAGGGCCTCTATATGATACAAGCCAAAGAAATTGCAGGGCAGGCCAGGTTAAAGGAGACTCTACTGAGTTAGTTTTGATTGAGCACACTTCTGATTTTGGCCCATCTCTCCTCTCTGACATACACATCTTCTATACCTGGTAGCAGCACTTGAAGCACCCTGCAAAGGAGGAGAGAGGAAGGGGAAAGAAAATGTGATTATGAAACATCAGAGTAGATCTGATCATATAAAATTCCTCTGGAGGAAAAGACAGGGAGAAAAATTACCAGCACGCAGTGCTTGAAGTCAATAAATGAAATTTACCCAATTCAGCAGAGGCATCAGGGAAATCACTCTTGATTTGTCTTTGATAGGTTGACAAAATCTCTGTTAAAGTTGTTTTAATGCGTTTGTAACTAGGCTTCCAAATACACTGAACCCAGGCCAGATCTCAGCTTAATAGGACCAGCCCTCCGTGTCAATCAAATTTGTAGCTGGTGAGAAAAATGAACCTTTTTTTGTGCCCCTTGTTCTCAAGTTGGGCAAAGAGCCCAAAAGTGTCTGAGGTTTTACTTTGCCAAGCTTCTGAAGGAAAATTTACTTACAGGAATGAAAATGCCTCATGGCTGTCTGTAGCACAATGAAACAAGTCAGGCCAAAAACTGCCCCCAGACATTTCCTTGTGACATCTGTTGGAGTCAGCAGTGCCATCGTGTAGGTGAGCTGAGGGCAGAATTTCGCTTGTTGATAATGGAATCAGGCATTATGAAATGAAGGTATGTTCTGCTCTCTGTGTCGGCAACATGAATGAATTAATTCGCTGCTTAATTAATATACAAAGCCGCAGAGTGCTGTTGGCAAATTAACTGTCAGCAAGACACGTCGCTCCAAGGGTGATTGGGTATTTCATTTTTCCTCACCCTGCTTGTGTCAGGGGCAGAGATCACGTTAGGTGCTGAGTCATGGAGTTATAATGGGAGCTACTGGGACCTGAGCTCTTTGGAAAAGAGCTGCTCCTGTCCTCCCCATCCCTGAGAGCAGGAGACAAAGGTCAGAACTCCATCCAATGTGAGGCACTGCAGGAGCATTTCTCCCTCTTTTCAATCCTGCAGTGACAGTCACCACCCCCTCACCTGCACTTGCTTTATAGCTGAGAAACAAGATTATTTATATTAAAAAAGGCTAAATATATTATAACTCAGTGTCATAAGTGCTGAAAATCTAGCTGCAATGGTATTATGTGAATCTGTGACTGACTTTCCCCCAAATCTGGTCAGAATTTTTAAATGGGGTCTAGATTCACAGCAAAGAAGAATCCTCACTGCTTGCTGTTTTAATATAGCTGATATTTCTCATCTCAGTAAAAGTGAAATGAACGCTTGGACTTTTGTGAATTGCTTGAGCTTCTGATCAGACTGACACTAAGTAGGAAATACCAGAAAATCAGGGACTTGTGCCATTCAAACTCTCCTTAGCAGTGAGCTCAGGACTCAGCTTCCCCCCGATCACACTTTTAGTCGTAGGCTCAGAGTACACCACAGCTTCATGTAAGGCCTCAGATTTTCAGTATGTTCCTACAGAAATCAGGTGAAGCAGCGAAAACTTTGGCCAAAAATGAGCTCTGGTGCACTTGAAAGGCTTTGTGAATCATTTCTGCACAGAGTCGCACATCATTAATCAAAGCTGACACCTGGCAGGGTGGAGCAGGCTGGTTACTCACTGCACCAGAGCTCAGTGCCCAATCCAAACCTCACCGAATCCTCTGGGGGCTCTTCCACGCATTCCTCCAGGCTTTGGACAAACGCTGGAATGACACCTCGCCCAGGAGCTCTTTTCCATGCATGATACAGATGAGGGTCCCGAGGAGAAGAGACAGTTGTTTACAAGGAACGCTGCATCCCAGAGCAAGGGGAAGACATGATTACAGAAAAAAAAAATGCACCAAACGTTTTGCAAATCTGATTCTCTATCAGAAAAGTAATTTCACAACTATGTAAATACACAGTTATTCTCTGCAAAAAAAAATTTTTTTAAAGCTCTGTCTTGCTAATTGCACAAGAGGTTCCTTTGCTGCGATGAAAAACATCTGCCATCATTTAGAGCAGACTCCAATGTGCATTTGCACTGTGCTCTCTCTTACAAATGCATGGGGACATGGAGTGGAGGAACTTGGATTTTTGGCTGGGTAAGGGATTTCTGCAGGGGAAATAGGGTGGTGGGAGCTCAGGGAGAGCTCTGATCCATCGTTCACTCTGCCTAAGGCCTGGTACCTCTGTTAGAGCCACGAATGAGCAATGACAGAGCCTCCCCACCCTTCCAAACTTATCTCCATGGACTTTCTCCATTCCACATGCAAAAGAAAGATTATTCCCTTTCATAGTAAATCAGATGAAACAGAGTCTACTAGCCTTGAAGAAGGATCCTGTATTTCACAGAATATTAGAGCTGGATTTGGTCAGAAGCTGAGCAGGAAAAACAGAGTCACCAACAGGTGGACCTTAAACTAACTGGCACCTTTGTATTGACTTCAGTCAATACAAAGCAGCACCTAAGGTATAAATATATTAATTTTGATACCTCTCTGGCATTAAAACATGGGATAAGTGACTGAATACCAGAAAAATGAATGAACAAAAAAAAAAAAACCTCCACAAACCAAAAATAATTGACAGCTAATGAAGTATTTCCACTAAACAAAAATACAAATTATGTGAAAGCTATCCAAGATGCTACAAATGAAATGCCTTTCTACCCTCATTACTTGTCTCCCCATTCTGACAGCAGTTACCACTTAAAAGGATGTGCTTCAGGTCACAGCTGCTATCAGCAGGACACTCTTGAGCCATAACTTCTTGACAGGCCTCCAAAACTGTAACAGATTTGCTATAAGGTTGGTGATCACAGTTTTTAAAATTTACTCATAATTGTTTTTCTGTATCAGTGTCTTAGTTATGCAGAACTGTAGCTTTTGCATTTCAAATAATTTCAAAAAAGTCTATTCCTGGCATGCAAAAATAAAAACAATCTTGGTGATCAGAAGCTTGTGAAAGGGGAGATATTGACTGTGCATTTGATTCCTCTGCCAAGACAACAGCATTGTGTTTCAGAGCTGCACCACTCTGGATGCAACACCTACTGATGTGACTGCTGAGCTGTGCTCCTGCATCCCAGCCCTGCTGCTCCCCTCTGCCCTGGGCCTGCAGCAGGGACCTGGGGCTCCC
The DNA here is from genome assembly GCA_036630365.1 of Acanthiza pusilla. Lineage (NCBI taxonomy): Eukaryota > Metazoa > Chordata > Aves > Passeriformes > Acanthizidae > Acanthiza > Acanthiza pusilla. The sequence continues at coordinate 6,833,757 of JAXCHO010000050.1, read as the reverse complement.
TTAGCCCTCAAAAAGGGGTGAGGGAACAATGTGATTCCGCACTGAGGATTAAGAGCCTGCGTTAGGCAGGGTTCAACCCTTGGTTTGAATTTGTTTGGGACATAAAGGCTGTTTTAGCTCAGAGTTTCTCATTGGGGGAAAGAAGCAGAGGAGACAGTGATAGTATGAAGCATTTGGGTGCTTGATAAGTGTAGAAGGTGATCCTCTACAAGTGTGGTCTGCTTTGAAAAAGCTCAGTGCAGGCATCTCTAGTATCCCTGAGAAGAAGAGAGAGGAGATGTAGGTGGACAAAATGGGCACCAACAAAACAGTTTTAAAACCTAAAACAAAGGGCTCCCTATGAAGAGCCAGAAGTTTTCTTTTTCATGGTTTCTTAAAAAATAGATAGTTCAGAATCAAGCAAAAGAAATCTGTTCTGGACTCGCTCGGCCACAGGGTCCCATCGATTCCTACCTTCAGTGAACACCGGTGTCAAAGGCAGTTTGTCAATCAAACACACTCACTTCGAGAGACGAATCAAAAAAGCCCTGGGAAACCTCCTAATCTTCTGCTTGTCAGGGCTATTAGCAGCTTCAGAGCTAATGATGGGTGAACCTCCTAAGGTCTGAGATGTCAATGGGAGTTACATGCTTGGATCAAGGACGTGATATGACCCAGATAAATTTAAGACAGAAAGGTAGATCAAAATGTGGGTCAGGCAGTCGTTAGTGTTTCTTTAAAGATGATAGAGGAATGGTTTTTAACGCTTCCGAGGAGTTTTGTTGATGTTCTTATGTGTGCTCTTTGTTTAAAAAAATAAATACATTTTTCATGCCTTCAAAATTCCAAGCTGCAGAAAATTTCCTCTTGTGATGAGAAGCATTCAAAACAAAAACATGTGGCCTGATTTGTCTTTTATAGAAATCAAAGGCTGTATTCTAAAGAGACTTCCTTTACCACACAAATGTAGCAGATGTTTTTTAAGATTATAGCTGCACAAGCAATCTACAGTTTGAATCTCAGAAGCATTTAAAGTTTTTTTTTAGAGGAAGAGTTTTTGTGTTATACTGTGATAAACTGCAAGTGAGTGTGAAAGGGATTGTCTAAGACAGGTAATTAAGGTGACAGTGTACAGTAAATTTGGCCAGCATTGTTTTCATTCAGGAAAATAAAGTTAAAAATGATCAGACCATCCCAGTCTAATGCTTTGCTAGTGGGTTAATTAAAACACATTTTCAGTGCCAAAGGTGAAGAGATTAGATCTATGGCAAAAGCAGCCCAACAAAACAATATAGCCAAAAGTGTGTATTTGCATATGTGTTGTTAACAGGATGTGATGTTTGCACTATTGCTGTCCCCAGTGAAACTCTCATGGGTGCACTGGAGCCAAGGGCTGGGCTGGAGAAGTGGCTGAGCCTGAGGAGGTGCAGCAGGAGCCTTTGCCAGGGGGTTCTGAGCTGCTTGGTCAAGTTTCAAGCAGAAATGTTAGGTCTTAATTCTGCTTTCTTATCCATAGTGTTCTTTTTCCTAACTGCAACTCCTGAACAACTGAGTGACTGTCTCAGGGGACTGAGCCTTGGCTGCCTGTGGGACACTGCTCTGACAGTCTTAAAAATTGGCTCCTGAAGTAGTCTGAAATGGGAAGTGAGGACATAAACCATGTCTGCAGACTTTTTATTAGATCTGAAGAGTACTGCTCACTGTATATTCTATTGAGATTACAGATAAATAAATAAATAAATAAATAAATAACAGATTAATTAATTAAAGAACTACGTAAACGATAAATAAATAAACGGGCAGGAAAAGATGAGGAGTGAAAAGCCAGACCATGCAAGGGGGGAAGCCCTAGGAGGCTGTGTGTGTTTCAACATCCAGAACAGTGCAGCAATCACAGGCTGTTGCTGGGTGGTAGCACTGAGGAAATTCAGCCCGAGAGCGTGAACCCTGCTGTGCTCACGGTGGCATGTGCCTGGGGCACAGGGACAGTCCTGGCCCTTTGCTTTAACACCACCATCAGCCCCAGCCTCGACAGAAAAGAAACTGCTTGGTCAGAGGAGGTGGAGAGCACCAGACTTTGAGAGACTTTAAGCCAGAATTAGACATCAGAGCTTCTGCTCTCTCAGTAAATGTGAGAGTATTGCTGGCAGGAGAAAAACCACTCCGTCATTCCAGGATGGCTCTCCCATCACAGCAATCTTTTATTGATTTTTGTGAACCATTAACCCACTCTTTTCAGGAATTCGATAATGGATGTTGATGTGGGTTAGTCCTGATGAAACGTGATGAGGAAGATACTGGGCAATGCCTTGCTCAGGGCTCAGTGTGAGCCAGCAGTTCCAGCTGTGAGCCAGCGCTTCCACCTGCAATGGTGGGATGTGAACTGTTACCACCCCTGTGCTCCTCCTCTGCAAAGCCACCTCATTTTTCATTTGACATATCTTTGCTTTTTTCGAGAAACTTATAAGTCTAGTATTTCTTTCCTATTTAGGAAGATTTAATTACAACCTATTTACTGGACAAGAGGAAAGCAGTAGGGAGAAGAGGGAGGGGTGCATGAGGGAAGGCAAGTGTAGCCTTTAAACCTGTTTTTTTTGGTGACAAGCCACTCATGTTGTCTGGCGGAAGTGTAACTTTTGTGTTTTGCTTCCCTCAGTGTTGGGCAATCCATCCTGAACACACTGCACACATGTTCTTGGCCCTGTTTGCACCCTCGCTGCTTTTTCTGATCCTCGTGGTTATACATTAATGGTATCTTCTCTGCACGGATGAGTCTCTGTTTGTTTGTTTGTTTGTTTGTTTGTTTGCTTTTGGGCAGGGTAAGAGCAGAACGATCTGCAAACCAGGGACAGTTTCCCGGGGAGGGAGGTCAGGCCCAGGGAGGAAGGGAGAAGTGGAGGGCAGGGGCAGGGAAGCAAAGGGCACTGTGGCTTCCCCATCAGCTCCAGCACTTCTGACATTTGCTCTGTCGCTGGGAGCAGCTGTGGGACTGCCCTGGCTCCCCTCCTCAGCAGTGGAGTTTTAACCCAGCTCTAAAAATATAGGGAACACATTTTGTCAAAATGAGGAAACTTCTCTTGTTGGAAGCATATGTGAAAACACAAGATGGTTTTCTGCACCAAAAAAAGCACTAGCAGCACAACTCTCTGTGTGTGCCGATGCTCTGGGAGTGCTCTGGGAGTGCTTTCTTCAGAAAAGAAAGCTTGGGGTAAATTAACCTTTTTTTTTTTTTTTTTTTTTTTTTTTTTTTTTTTTTTTTTCCCCTCCCAGAAAGGATGGAGGTTTTGTCACTTCTGAAATGTTCACATTTATGAAACTGTCAAGTGGTGGCAGATACCACCCTAATGATTGCTCCATAGTACAAGGTGGCACAATTTTGGAATTGTCAAGGGCAGTGCTAATTTTTAAGAGCTCCAACATTCTAATTGCAATGCATCACTACCTGTACATCATCCCCACTAGATGCTTTTTCTCTGAAGACTGGAGAGGACCACCATGATGATCATGAAATTCCCAGCTTCTGGATAACTCTGTCCCAAATTCTGGCTTCAGTTACACCAATTAGAATAATTTCACATTCCAGACTTGTCAGGGTGTCTTCTATAGCTATCATGTAGACACATCCATATTTTCCACTAGTTGCAGGATAGAGCATAATTTATTAACAAGACTGGACCAAGTTTATGGTATTTCTGATCCACCGTTGGGCCAATGAGAGCTGCCCCTGGTTCCAGGACTTGATTTTCTTGCTGTTCTCATTCACTTATATGAGGTTATAAACTGCAACCCTGAATTATGAGAAAACACTTAAAAATGAGCCACAGCCCAATCCAAAGGCCACCACACACCTTCCTAGTGGACCATTGTTCATACTCTGTTAAACGGTAAAGGTTTGTCACGACGCTGGCAGAGCTGAACTGTCTCGAGCTGACATCTCACTAAAAGACATCTCCATTAACTCAGGCCAGCAAGAGTCCCTGCCCTCTTTAATTCAGCCTTCCTCACTCTTTAAATGAGACATTTACTGGAAGACTGTAGAGCACGGCTTGCAGGATGCTGAGTGCAGAGAAACAGGGGAAGAGAGAAAATGGAAATGTGAAAGGAGGCAGAAAGGCTGTTGGTGGTGGTGATCAGGGGGTGGTTAAGAGTAAAAAGCAAAATCCTTTGTATCATTTGTACTTTCCCCACAAATCTCTGTAGACATGATACGAGAATGCGTCCAAAATAAATAGAAATTATCTAGTCGGGTAAATCCTGAGAGAAAGTAGGATTTGGAAAGTTAATATTGTGCATGTTAAAGATCTGACCTATTGCTTTTCCCCTGGTGAGCAAAAAAAGACTCAGGATGCTGACGATAAAGCTGAGAAACAGAGTTACAATTTCAGTAGGAGTGGAAACAATTCTGAGCCTGATGGATTCTTTAAAATAAACCCCAGTAATACCAGAAAAGACCAGTAATAATTGCTGGAGATGGTTGACAGATTTCCTTGGGTGTTTCCAACATTGTGTCCCATTCCTTCTCAAGAGCGAGCCCTAAGGATGAGCAAGCAGAGCCAGGGTATTTCCCACCTGAATTTAAATACCTTGCTGAGGTACTTAAGGTCTGCTGGTTTTTCCAGCCTCCCATTGCAGTCAGGAGAGAGACCAGCCCTGGAAAATGCAATCCACCTGGGAGAGGTTAATTTTCTCCACTGACCAGAAAAAGGGTCTAGACTGCTGATGTCACTAAACTAAGTATGAGTCTGGATAAAAGTGAGCAGCAAGAGCCCAAAGCTTGAAACTTTTGCTAGGAAAATATTAAAAAAGTGTGTGAAAATTCATTACAAATTCTGCTTGTATTCTCAACTACTTCTATTAGTTTCCCAGGAATACTGTAGCAAATTATTTTAATGAGGGGGAAGTCATGGGAACATCTGGGGTTTTTATTGAAAGCAGGAGAATTCTATATGGCTTGAAAGAAAGACTGAATAATTTTCTAGGAGATAAAGCTTTGTCAAATGTACTCATACATCAAAGTATGGGGGAAAGAGCTGCCTGAAACCTCTGGCTTGTGCTGTTCAAGGACATGGAATGAGTGAACTATTATCTCTTCTGGACTGAAAGCCTATTAACTGAAATCAAATTCTGAATTCTCACTTCCAAATATAATAATTCAGAAATCTAAAACTCTCCTAATCAATGAGCCAAAAAAAAAATCACTATGTCATCAACAGGGTCTAGTCAAAATAACATAGATTACAAATAATTGTTATGAACTGTTAAGAAATTTCTTTTTTCACAAAGCATCTGCAGCAAGTGGTTTGAGCAGCATCATAATCTGTGGACAATTTATGAATCAGATAAAGCAGTAAAATTCATTGATCAGTTTGTCTAGTTTGCATTGTCAGAGATTGGCAAGAAGCTCCAAAAATGACAAGCAGCTCCTGCTCACAGCTCTGAGCAGTGGCCTGTGATGATGTTTGACCACTCCTGGCCAGAGAGGGTTAACAGGAGCTTTGCAGCTGAAGGCAGCCTGACCTTTCCTGTGGGACAGATCGCCTTGGAAAGAGGAGGAGGAGGAGGACAAAACCTTGCACCATGGCTCTCCTGGGGCCATGTTTGGGTCAGGCCTTGAGCAAGGGGAGGGCAGCAGCTCTGTCCTGGCTGTGCAGTCAGCCCTGCGGTGCAGCAGCGATCCTGGAACAGCAGCCCCCCAGAAGGGGAATCAATTGTCAGGCACTGCTCAAAAACCTCATGTGCACCTCCTGTGCCAGCAGCCCAGCCCTGTGCTCCACGTGTGGAAGGGCTTTTGAGGGGCAGCAAGTCAGCAGCAGTTTCTGTTTGAGTATTCCTGCTGAGGACATTGTATAGCACAAGCCTACACGTTGCTCTTCAATTAATTTTCCATTTACATCCTCCTGTACCTGACACATTCTGTTTGCATTGGGAATTAATATTTGCAAGACTAATGGAACCATCTTGGGCATCAAGGAAGAGGAAAAAAAAAGATGAAAAAGAAGGGAGAGAGACCCCAGGGGAGGAAGAAAAAGAGATAGAAAGTATGTAGTCCTTGAAGAACTTCTTGTATTCTCAGCGAAAGCAAGTGTTGTGTTCAGCAGCGATTTCAATTAATTTATGTTGGGCTGGTGACTATACATGGCTTATCTATAGAATTAGATGATCCCTTCAGAGTTACTTAAAAAGAATAAAACACTCAGGCAAATTAAAAAAAATATATCATATTTTACTAAAATCCCATTAAACTGTCACACCCTCTTCTTTCTGCAATTCCTGTGGCACTGTTTCCTTGGCAGAGTATTTGAGCCTGATGCTGCAACAAGAGACATTAGTTTTCAGCTGAGGACCCTGTCTTTATTATGCTCAGCTTTTGCACCATTCAGATCCAACTGATACTTATCCAGATTGTGACTGGGAGCCTAATTTTGCACATGCATCAACTTTTACTGTGAGTGATAGAGGCTAATTTTGGTCCCTGCCATGTGCAACATTTGCCTCAAATCAGTGTGATTCTCTGAAGAATATTGTGTGCCCGGGTACTAAATTCGAGGTGCTTTGGTTCTACCTCACCAGGTAAATAAAATGCATGCAGGAATAAGCACCAAGACCAGCAGGTGGACAGCATATATACAAGTAAACTCATTTATCCTCTCAAAAAGTGTGAGTTTCATGTGCACTGCTCCTTGGCCATGCTGTGATCACAATCCATTCAGCGAAAGAAGGAGATGGGACGGGCCAAATTCATGCCAGAGAACAGCTTAGCAGTTGACTGTATAAACAGTTTTGTTCTAGTCCTGGGAATGCTTCCAGACACGTTTGAATTTACTAATTTAAATGTAGCCTTGAAGTCCCAACGCTTGCAATACCACTCCAACATTTCCCTTGTGAGCAAAGGGAGAGGTCACGTGGACAAGATCATAACCACATCGCTTTAATAAAACAGACAGTAGAAAGCAGGCAATTATAAAAAGGCAAAACTTACTTAGCAGGATGGGAACTGGAACCCTTTTATAGAATTGGTTTACATTTTCTGCATAGCAATGCAGTGTGTTCTTACTGGAGAGGGTTACAGTCTCTCCTAGTTAGGAGTGGTACTGGAAAGCACACATTCATCTCTGAAGTGTTACCTGAGATCATGTTGTTAGACTTTATTTTAATAAACAGCATTCCTAGATGCATGAGGAGTCATAAAAAATCATTATTAATATCAGGAAGTAATTCAGAATAAAATAAGCCCTCTGGACCAGTATATATTCCTAGGGTGGAGGCAAATGTTTAATCAACTCCAGAGAAGAGAAGGGTGAAAAGGAAGAAGAGTCTTAATGTGAGAGAAATCAAGCAAGCCTGCAATTTGACTTAAGACTCAATTTTCATGATTCCCTCAATTTCAGCTTCTAATTTCCTAATTTTTCATACCTTTCTGATGCAGCAAATATTTGCATTTTCTGTGCTGGATGAAAATGCCAGCATTGGACATTGTGGTGTAGCTTTTCACAGGCATCTTCCATTTTTGCAGACAAGTCTAGATGCAAATATTTGTACTCTGTAGAAGTAGTTTGGCAACCTAATTTATAAGCATTAATGGATAATTGTTAGTAATTAAATGTTTGATTACCCAACTGGGCCCACAGATCAGGTTGCTAGATTTCCATCTGCTAATAGCTGTGTGCACAGGGGATCCCGGGACTGGAAATGGGAGTGAGGAGTGGGGTTTGCAAGATGCAAAACTGAAAGTGCAAACATGAAGCTCAGTCTGTTGATCAGCTGGAAAACATGAAGCTTCATCTATCTATTCTGATTGTAGTTCTCTGCATTCAGGACTGCAGTGTAAATATCTGCAGGTTTAAATATAATCCAGTGTATTAGAGATCAATGAATTAGATTGGTGTGTAATTGGAATTCCCTCTCTGCTTTTGCACACTGCAAGTAGGCACAGGTCACTTCTGCTCGTTAGTCCTGCATAACCTTCCCACACTTAGATTTGTAGGTCATGTAAAATAACACCCCTTTTTGGGGTCTATTCCTCTGGCAGATGATTCTCTGCACCCAGGGAGACTGGTGGAGTTAGTCTGGAAGCCAGGGAGGGTGCAAACCCTTTCCAGATGGGCAGCATGGAAGTGATGGTCACAAAGGAGTGCCCAGCAGTGTTCTGTTCAATGTCTGAATCTGAAATGCTCCTTAACTGACAATAGAATATCATTCCTTTCTTTCACAGAGGCCATTGGTAGCATGACTACATGTGAAAAGACCTGATGGACCTGGCAGGGATTAAAGGTTTCTCATCCCTGGTTCTCTTGCTGCCCTCAGCTCATGGGTTGCTTTTGCCCATCCTGGGAGACCTGGGCAGCAGATAAAGAGCCCGGAATTCAGTCAGATTTGAATGGATTTAAAGCAGTCTTCTGTTTGCCTGCAAACGTGGATATTATAGAATGATTTCCTGGTCAAAGATTTGGCCTTTGTCAATGGTTTAAGCAATTGTCCTGCACAGCCATGGATTCAGTGTGTACCATTTTTAAAAAACTTACCTCACTTTTTGTGCATTTCCTCTGTGCCTCAGCTGAGTTCCCCTCGCTGACAGCTGTCTAGCTGAGACACAGAACCAGAGATATGAATAGCACACTCTACCAGTGGGCAACACCAATTAATACCTCATTTAAGTGCCCTGTTTGCAGTGAGATCCTGTACAGAATAGATGACTCCCTGCAGAGGCAGCAGCTCTCTAATATCCCCATCCTGAAAGGGGGGTCTTGTTAGGTGGTGGGAAGATTCTTGAAGTCTGAAGGGAAAGAAAGATTCCCATCCTTGGCAGCATGGGAGCAGCACAACCACTCTACATCAATAAGTAATCTGATCATGAGAAGCAGAGGTTAATGACTAATCTGTTTACCTGAGCTTCATTAATCAAAGATTTACTAGAAGTCAGAATCCTATCACTGCTCAGGCACAGAGAGCTTTGCTTCCAGGTTAAAAAAGACAACTATGCAAACGGCACGGAGCATGTAATTCAACAGAGAGCAATTTTCCCAGTGTGGGGATGACAAAGGAGAGCATCAAAGAGAAAAGGCTCTAATCAGGAGGGATTATATCTGGGCTGCGTGGAGCAGAGGGAAAGCCTCAATCTGCAGTGATGTGAAGAAGAGTTTGACTATGCCTAGCAGCAATATCATCAACCTTCTGAAATGATTACGAGGTATTTTGATGTAGTGAAATATTATCCTGTTCTCCATGACAACTGACACCTCAATAATAGCACCTGTAAAGATTTAAAAGTTGCCAGAAGACTTCCAGAAACATTGGGCTAAATACTCAACACAGGGATCTGGGAAATGCTGTTTAGATCACAGAGAGAGAACCACTGGAGAATTGCTCTGCCTTCCCTTTCTTAGCAACTGGTGTGAGGGCTGCTGTAAAATACATCTAATCTGAGATCTTTATGTCTGTTGTGATAGTTAATGCCCACATTATGGTCCTAATTGCCCTCAGGTTAAAGGCACTAAAGGAAAAACGAATAGCAGCTTAGGCTCTTGGTGTTGCCTATTCTTTGTGCAACTTTAATCCAATAGTTTTCTTTCTCCCCAGAACTCTCAGAGGGACAGTCCAGTTTTCCTAGGGAAAACACCAGACGCAGAAGACTTTCTGATGGGTCCAGCTCTCCTACTCAATGAGTTGTGATGACAGAGTCACTCACCTATTTCAGCTCCAGGGGCTGAAAATGTGGACCTGAACAGAGCAAACCAGAATTTAAAAAAAAAAAAAAATTCCTATGCAAAGTTAATTCTTTGAATTCAAGTGACAGTAAAACCTTTTTACATAGGACTGTCTCTGTGCCAGCTGATGGGAAATCAATTATATGTAAGCCTAGACTTGGGTAAAAAAGTAAATAAAAAATATATATATTCTGAACTAGAGAGTCCAAAGCCCTGCGGATGCCTGAGGTCACTTATCTTGATCTTTTGTTAGATCTCATGATTCCGCTATTGTTTGCAGCAGGTAGAGAGCTGCATGAGGCAGGGAGAAAGTGAATTCAATGATTTGTCAAGCTCAGGCTCTGTAGCTCCTGTTCCAGTCCTGGCAGAGCGGCCCCGTTCCAGTGCCACCCTGGCACCCTGGGCACAGCAGGGTGTGGGTGACACAGGAACGAAGTGATGGATTCAGAGATACAGAGGGGCTGTGGGCACTGAAAATGGACACAGAGACACCAAAGCCCACACCTGTCCCAGGCTGCTGCTGCAAAGCCATCCACTCACTGGAATACATTTTTTTAATGCCATGTGTTGCGGACAAATGAATTCAGGGCCAAGTAATGGTTTCCTTTTCATTACCTTACTTCCTCCATGCAAACATGAGGCTCAGAAGCTCCTCTGGTGTGTGTCTGCCTCACCCAGATGTCTGCAGGCTCCGGCAGGGATGTGCTGGGAGATGTCCCAACCTCAGCCAGGACCTGAGCACAGCACTACGGAAAGAGGAAGTGCATAGATGCTACATTTAACAATTTTAAAAGTATCTAAACCATTTCCTAAGGTTCTGAACTTCCTCTTCCCCACCACACAGCAGCCCACAGACCTGTGAAGGGTTGCTCTTATCAAGTGCAGCACCTCATTCTCTCTAGTGATTTTCAACCACCGGCACCGATGCCTCTTATCGCACAAAGCCGAGGGAAAGCGCTGGTTTGCTGAGGAAGATGTTGACTGGGTGCTCTGGCTGCTTTATCTGTGCACCAGGCATGGATGTCATTATCAGCATGTGGCAAACCTGCCACCATTGTTTGGCATCCCTCAAGTTCAGCAGGAGCGATGTGACCTGACAAGGAAGATTTTGTTTTTAATAAAACATATTTTGGCTATAGGCAATGCTACTCTTTCCCTGGAGAGAATTATCAGTTTCATGTGAAGCTGATTTTTGCATGCACAGAAGAGAAGGTACAGAGCTGCACAGACTGGGAAAGTGTAAAGTGGGAAAAGGTGTCTGTGTAACCACAGATACACCTTTACTACAGAAATGATTTTTAAAGGCATAACTTCTTATTTTAACACTGAAACATTTTGCATAATTTTAATTCTCTTCCTCTCTCTCCTTATCTATTTAATTTATAGCCCAAAGAATGCAGGCAACTACTCCTCTCACAAGTAGACCAATAAAAGTAGGGAAATATAATTAGATGAGCAATTGGAATTCATTTTGGAATGATTGAATTGAAATGAGTAAGACCAACACTTGGGTTATTTTACTGGGGAATGTGTCCTCTAGGTTGCTAATGGAGTACAACCAAATAAGGAAACCACATCTTTCTTAGTAAGAAAAAAATAGATAGTAGTGTCTCCTGTGCAAGAATCAGGGCTCTTTTTTTATGAAGATAAAATGGGAACTGCAGAGCGGATGGACTAAGAGAAATCTTTGGAGGTGGCTGGTGGAGATGCTGTTGTATCGATCATTTAACACCACTAGGCCTTAATTGCATGGTTAATGACATGCTACAGAATTACATTCTTCACAGAAGTTTCTTTTTTCTTTGTGATTTAAATCAAAATGCATGTATATAAATATATATATATATCTTCTTCCTCAGAGACAGCTACACTATCTCTGGCAATAGGAATTAATGAAAGATGCTGCAATCCTTGAAATCAATGTAGTTACATTGATTTATACTGGTGTAGAAACTGACCTTTGAGTTCAAAACAAATCTAATGATGTTAGAAGGAAAAAAAAACCCTAATAAATATACATAAGACAAAATTATCAGGAGTGTCTAAGTCAATTAACATAAATTCAGGCTTCAGATTACTTTTCTCTAATACAAAACTTTAAAAAGAAGTGTCTGCTCTCCATCAGGTGAGAAAGACAAGCAGAATAGCGACAGACAAAAAAAAAAAAGGTATAAAGAAGAAGAGAAGAGCAGCTGGGGCAACTGAGTAAGGAAGAAATAGGAAAATCCTGCCACCTTTGCCCAGCGCAGAGAGGATCCAGCTTCCCTGTATTGCAGCTCTTTGTGCAGAAGGCAGCTCTCCGAGGGGCAGGGCTGCACCCAGGCATCCCGGGCTGCAGGATGTGCTCAGAGGGCTATTCAGGAGCAGCAGGCTCCCAGGAGCTGATTGCTGGCGGCTCTCCAGGCTCATAGGGAATGCGGAGCAGGAGAGCAGCGTCTCGTTCTGTGTTGTTCCTTGCCTGGATGCAATCAGTGGTATTATACCTGAAAAGTGACTGGGGAGCATCTGCTGAGGGAACGGGGAAATGATACTCCCATGGTGTTTTCTTAAAGTCTCCGCTGAGGGTTTTAAAAAAAAAAAATTTAAAGTGCTTTTTTTCACTGTTGCTCACAATGAACTTTCTTTCTGCAGAAGTGCCCAGGAATAGGACCTGGTACCAATCTCTGTAGCTGTTGAGGGCCTGGCTGTGGGTGTTCACTCTCCTGCCATTACACATGTATTCACATCATTCCAGTGTGTGTAATTCTCATCCCCGAAATGAGAATTACATACAGGCAAATCAACTTGACTTGTGCGTTCACTTTTTACATATATATGTATATTAAAAAGACTTCCAATAGCTACCTCTCCATTCCATGATGTTAAGGGAATCAGCCAAAGAATCAGCCGAGAATGCACTGATAAATGCAATTACTACTAGATTGATGTTTTAAAATGTTCTGTTGTTGACAAAAAGCCCTCAGAAACCTGAAATGTTAATCTGTTTTTCTTTTGCAAATTGAGTACTGCCTGCTGTGTACATCCTTTTATTACTGTAGGGCTGCTCATAAGCTCCAGGCTGTTGGCATTTATTTATTAAAAAAGTATCAAGAAACAGCACTGAAATAGTTTTTCAGTTGGTTTCAAAAGCAGAAATAACTGGCAGACACGGGGAAAAAAACCCAAGAAACCCAAAATTTTGGCCAAAAGAGTACTGACAGACAAGAACAGAGGGAGCAGTGTGGGTACCCCCAGGGACACAGAAACAAAGGAAACTTTCCCAAGTAGTTGTCTAGACAATCAAGAGCCCTTTTACAGATTGATGTTTAGGTTTAATAAAGAGGACGAACTGCTGGAGTCTGCATGAAGCTGTAAGAAATAAAAAGCAAAATTCCACAGAGTGGTGCAAGAGCAGTATAATATAATTGCAGGGGTTTCAGAACACAATCTTTATGAAAATGGGCAGCTTTCCTAGCCAAAAGACACCTTCTGGTGTCGTTTATCAACAGCTGCTTCAGAAACCTGAGGCATGCTACAGTGATCACTCATAGGAAGCTCTGCTGTCATCAATGACCAGATTTTTTCCACTTGTTCATTTTGCTCCTTTGAAAACAAGAATCCGCACTAGAATCCTTTTTTTTTTTTTTTTAATGCTGAAGGACATGAGTCTGTGTAGGTGCTTTAACATGAGCATCCAGGATTCTTTTTCTAAATATATCTGAGCAGTATCTAGAGTGGGAGCTTCCCCAGACAGCTTCACCACGGACTTGGAGTGAGGAAACATCGCTGAGGGAAAAGCGAACTGAAATTAAAGCTGCAACCACCACTACACCATTACACACCGAGAACCTCAGTTCTTTAAAAACAAAAGGAGCAGAAGATCAGCAGCAGGCATTTACTCATCCTGAGATTTAGGAGTGTTTCTCCTGTACTCTGCTTCTGAATTCTGCTTTTTTCCCTCTTCTTCTTTCTCTGAATTATGATTTTTTTCCTCTTTGTTTTTTGGAAAGCACTTATTTTCTTGAAGGACTGTGTTTTACTAACATGCCTCTTGAATTTCTTTTATTATAGCAGTCCTTTATATAGGAAAAAATATTTTAATTTATTTTCCAAAGAGAGCAGAAAATGTTGTCTGCATCATCTGGGAAACTGAGCTCCAGTTTTCCAATTCCACCTGCATTTCACAGAAAGAAACTACCCAAATATGACACAGGATTTGAATGCTGTCTAATGGAACATGCAGCATATAACAAGAGGAAAGATTGCACTTGGTTAGTATTTATATAGTTTTTAGCATTTCTTCGAAAGGACATGCAATTACTGTGCTTTTTCTTGGAGTCCACAGACCAGGTTTTTTTGCAGTAATGCAGTCGGTGCTGGAGTCATAACACAGCCAAAGTTTCACTATAATTTACAAGAAGTGCCCTGGGAGATCCATACATTTATAATTCCTTCAAACAAATCACAGACAAGACAAATATGAAGAAGAGCACCAAAGCAGGTCCCTATATCCATAAACTTCCACTTGGGCAGGAACAGACATGGACATGGTTTCAAGGGCATGTACTTCATGCCTTGTGCACTTTAGAGCCCTGTGTTTCATTTTATTTATTTACTTCAGTAACTCCTCTGTGCCCCTGAGGTTTTGAAATCTAAGGCCAAGGTCAGCAGCTACAATGGGAGCTGTTGTGCTCTTTGTAGGCAGGAGGTGGAAGGAGTGAATTTAATTCCCTGCTGACACCAGTGGGACTTGGGCACAGCCAAGCCAACCAGACTGCCAACCTTGTCATACAGATTGGGAACCAACCAGGAGGACTGTCCTCAAAAATGGAAGCACAGAAGGTTCCTAAAGCCAGATGCTTTTACTCTTCTTTTTTGCTCTCACTGTGAATATTGGGTGCAAAGTTTTCTGCCAGCCTGCAACAAACCCCTCCCAGGGCTGCTGGACTGACATCCTCTGTGTGTGGACTCTCTACTGCAAAGAGAATAACCCTGAAATGAGCACAGAGCATGTTAAAGTACCAGAGGAACTGTGATTTCTGGCTTATAAGTCTCCTTATAATTTGAATATTTGTTCTAGTCTGATTTTTTGCATCCCAAGTTATTTTTTTCCCTTATTCTTCCCCTGGTTTCATAACTTGGCAAGTCCTATTTACTGCTCAGGCTTTGTCTCTTTCTAAAAAGGAAGGCCAGGGACTTTCTGTCATCTTTTAGATCAGCTGGCTTGCTCACTACAAGCACAGCCTGAAAGAATGGGATGGAATTTGCACATTCAGCCCCATGAGTGCACTTGCATGGAGCTGGCTGTCTTCAGGAACAAAGACAAAACCTGTGTCCAGCTGTATGCAGAATCAGGACTTTGGTTCCCAAATGCTGCTCAGTAGCTGACAACCTCTGGCAAGCAAAAGATACCTTTTTTATACTATGCTGAACATTTAAAAAGTGGTAATAAATAGATGGTAGCTTAGAGGTGTGATTTATTTGTTTTATGAATCACAGAAGAGTCCATAACTCATGAAAGATTAAGGCTGAAGCAAGTTGTATGGCTCTTGCATTACAAGTGGAGATGAATGTCTTATTTCATGAAGCCTCATTATTAACTTCTCTGCACTACAGCAGTTTAATGTTAGTGACAGAAAGAATTGACTTTTAACATTTTCTAAATATTCTGCTGTTTGGTTGGTCTTTGACAGGGGGATTTCTCCCAGACCTTAGAGATTTTGAAGGGAATAAATCCTCTCTCAGCATGGGCTTTCTTGCATACACCTGCACCCCACACGATTATCACGAAGATCCGTGAGATCAGCAGGGTAACACAGACGGTTTTTGCCTGGCATGAAGACTGCTTCAAGGCTTTTGGGACCTGCAGTCATGCTGAGTCACCCTGAGACGACTCTCCTTCATTAAAGTATCTCAATTTACAGCTCATCTGCCATGACAAAAGTGCTTTCTGTTATAAATGCACTGCAAAAAGCTGGAATAGTTCTCCCCAACCACTGTGACTACTCCTGTTTCTATCAGACAAGAATAGTGATATTTTATGCTTTTCAGGGCTTCTCCCTTTCCAGGGATGTATTTAGTTAAATATCATCTTCCATGGCAATAATCATATTTATTTTTGAACCACAGATTATATCTGCAAGTGACTTTATCCTTCATTGTAGTGTGTCATATCACAACACTACAGTATTGAATACAATGTAATTTACTAAAATCTATTAAAACACTCCCATTTCAGAAATCCATTACAACTTTCCTTGTTGTCATTATCATATCCAAGAATGCCAATGCGCCAGGAGAATTAACTTGATGAACAGTCCTGCGAAATGTGCCGCTACAAGCTGTTTCTAAAACATCTTTCAAGGCATCTCCATCAGCTCATGATTCTCTTTGGTTTTCTTTCTTTTCTAGAACTATTTGCTAGCCCTTAGTTGTGGTAAGCGATTATTTGTGCTTTCAAACAAACTCCATGAAAAACATTTTTCAAGTGGAGATCAAAGAATGGAGGCAAACATAAAAGCATCCTTATAAAAACTGTGTATTAAAAAAATCTAAGCACCATCCATATGCCAATTACATCCAAACCTCATGGCCCCTTCTCTATGAGGCTTCTTAAAGGTGACAGAAATGTCAGATGAAACAAAAAGGGGCACATCATGGAGAGGGAAATTGTGGAGATGAGAGGTGCCTCTCAGGGACCTTCCACTGAGGAGTTCTGGCTGGGAAGGGCAGCTCCAGAGAGCAACGCTTGCAGCACAAACTGTGGTCCCCAATTACTACAGGCTGAGGGCTGCAATAATTTCTAACAGTTGCGGGTGTCATTAAACAGAATTTTCACAAGCCCAGGGATTAAAATGATACCCTAAGCCTACAGAAGCATGCAAACTCCTCAGTCCCCAGGAAGGATTTACTCTTCAGAGCTAAGGGCTGGGTTTACACTCTGAGATCACACAGTTGTGAAATTCAAATTGAAAATGAACTTATGTCCTATTCTGCTATGACTTCCCTTAACACCCGGGATAATTTTGTGACCTCTGCCATTGATGGGATGGTGAGGCACAAAGATTTCTTCATAGGGCACGATGTTCCTGAGCACTGGAGACCCCAAACACTCTGCTATCTGCAGCAATCGTGACATCAGTGCTCAGTGGACTTGAACAAACAGCAGAAAAGCTCCAAGGAGTGTGATTATTTGAGATAATTAAACTTCTTGCACTTGCTGACTAAAGCCAGCCCAAACTGTGCTGCCATCTCCATGCAACCATAGCAACTTCTTCCTTCCATTGTGTCCCAGATTAATGTGAACACCTGGAATCAAAACCTGAGGCTTGTGAGGAAGGTGCGTAAAACTTTATTGATCCTTGGCAGTGGCAGGGATCCAGTCACAGGCAGTGATTTACTTTCCAACGCCCTGCCTCAGCAAGGAGCACTGGTGAGCTCTCCAGAGACCCCTCTCTTCTTTGACTGCTTCAAAGTCCCGAGCAGGGATGTTTTAAGGAGATGATTACAGGAAATTACACATTCTTTCAAGAGATGTGAGCCTTCATCGCTCAGATTTTAGCATATTAATATTTTTAAAGATGGTTCACAACTAAATATGGTATTGCCTTTCTTATTGTTTCTGCTGGGTTCGTTTCAACACTTTAAAACCCTACGTGGCATCAAGGTTCAATGGCAGCAGCCTGTGGGCAATTAAGGTTAAATTTTAGTCTTGGTCATATGTGACTGCTCCTGTAAATGTGGTGAAACACAGTTGGAGCACATATTCCCCAGAGAGCAAGTAGGCAATGCTTTAAGGAAGCCATGGAAAGATAAATGGATGCAGAGAGGCTCTGGAATTTTGCTTGAAATAATTTTTACTTTGCTTTTAATGATCAAAACCATTCCTCCCACTGAACCACATAAAAAAATAGTATTTGTGTCTGTGCCAAAGGTGGAGCATAGTGTAGACCCACTGAAATGAAAGACAAGTGAAAAATTAATGAGAAACTGGAAACCAGCAGCTCCCACCCTGTGAGCAGTAGTCTTTCATATCCTTCTTCCACTGTGAGCATCTCAATGGGGCAAAAAATCACAGTAGCTCCTTTGACTTCAAAGGAGATGCACCGGTTGGGAATGAGGGAAAATAATCCGGAGAGCACTGTACCGAGTCTCCACCACTTAGGAAGAGAAGAGAGCCCCTAGCAGAGCCAATCGACACTCAGGAGAGTGGGGGATATTTTGGTTATAAAGAGTTTTATGTAAAGAGGAAAAGCACCTCCAGGTGATCCAGCTTTGGCTGAGGATCTCTTTGGGCCAAAGGAGATGATGCCTGGAACTTCAGCTCTGATTTCCAGACTCAGGGAGACACAGGCAGGTACGACAGATCAGCCTGAGGCTCACAGACAGTTTTGATAAACATGTCACTGTTCAGGGTTTGCTCTAGAAGAAGTCAGCAGTCTGAGATTGTCCTGAACTCCTTTCAAGAAGCATCACAATTTTAGATGGGTCCTGGAAGGGACGTTTTCCCCCCTGCACTAACTCCAGAGAAACCATTAATTAATTACACCTTTTTTATCGTACTATGCAATGTTTACAATACCAGTTTCTCAAGCTCTTTTGGGAAACTTTAATGAAATAAATGGAAACATTTTCCTCATCTGTTTAGCCATCATGCAACCCAGTTTTCCCCAAAAAAAGAGAATTTATGAGGGGAAGATCCCTAAAATCCCCTACAAATAATTACAAGTATTCATGTGCATTCTTCTGTTGTTATTTATGAACCAAAAGAAGCTGTCATGCATGTAATGTGGAACCAGAAATCCAAGGAGTTTTCCTGACCTATTGTCTTTCCCTGTATACTCATACAATAACATTTGTCTTCCACAGCATGTTTAATAAATTCACACTATGATTTTGAAAAGATGCCTCTGTGATCTGGGGAGTTCATTATCACCTGCTCGCTGGAAGCAGTCCCCCTCCAACCCCACCATTTCTCAGGAATTAGATATGGAGTTTTTTAATTGCGTGTCATTAAATGCTGTACCTGTGCTGAATATTCTCTGTGAAGTCCGTGGGGCTGTGATTTCCTCCCCTGTAATGAACTGAGTTCACATGGCAGCAATGCCAAGGTATCTTTTGGAAGGCAGGGAGGTGAAGGGATCTGCACTAGGTCTGAGAGAGGCCCTGATTCGAGCTGATTCCCAGCTCCTGGGTGTGTGAGGCTTACTATGACAATTTTTGGCAGCATCACATCACTTGTAGCCCTGGCAGAGGGAATTTTTGCTCAGGTCAGATGGTCCTGAGTCCACAGGAGCTCCTCATGCCCCTCTAACCTTGCTTAAAAACTCATCAGACTGCAGCAGAGATGCTTTCCTGCCATTCCTTGGTGTGTTTTAAAACTGTTAGCCAACAAAACCTCTCCAATTCACCTTGTTCAAAAAAGAAACAAAGTGGGAGTTGAGGTTTGAGAGGCTCACCCGTGAGTGGGTCAGTGTCCAAAAGGGAGAAGCAGAATATGCTGGACAATGGATCCACCAGCAGCACCGTGCCATTGCCAGCTGCTCTGCACTGCTCTGAGCCACACAAACTCGTGCTGGGGCAGAACCTGCTGCACTGAACACCTGGAGCCTCACTCTACCGAATTTAAAATGCCTGCAGGACCAGCAGCACCCCTGGAACCTCTACCCCCCTGCCAAAGCTGGTTGGAATTGAGCAATGAGTCCAAAAGTTATTGGGGAGGGGAGGAGGATGTAGACACAGACGCACAGACAGCGCGGTTGCATAAGCCTCGTTCCCATGAGAAACCAGGCTGAAAAACAAACTGTCCTGACATGGGTTCTCATAACTCTGCCTGCTAAGTAGGTCATGCCAGGTCCCAAACTCACGGAACTTTGCCTTTATCTCCAATGGGCTCTCCTCTAGGAGGCAATCCTGGGTCTGGCAGATTTTGTTTTTCATCTCGCTGAGATATCCTCAAGGAAACAAAACAAACCAGGTTGATACAATGCAATGTCAGAAACCAACATGGTCTTGTACCACACTGAGATTTGAATTACGAGGAACAAACCGGCAGAGAACAGCTCTGACACTGACCCTACTTACACACCAGCTCCCACTGTTGAAGGGGATCAGGGGGTCTAAAATAATATCTTAATGATAATATCTCTAATGGGTCTGTTCTTCCCTTGAAGCAGGAGAAGTTTTCCCATTAACATGAATGGGAGTTATGTGTTTGCCCTGGAAATAGAATGGACCTTAGGCTCGATCCTTTATTTCCAAAGAAATAAAATCTTTGTGTGCCTGCTGCAGGGAGACTCACTTATAAATAGTCTGACAAGAAAATATATTAGTAAAGATAGTCCTTCAGTTTCATTCTGAGGCCTCACACTCTGCTCTTGGCATTTATCTCCAAGCTCACAATCAGGCCTAAGTTTCAGCTATGCTTTTTACGGGAATCCCAGCAGGCAAATCCAGTCTGCTTTCCAAACTCTACAAACCCCTGGCAATGGTCACTGCTCAGGTTCAGCAGGGCAGGTCTCCAGTAAGATCTGCTGTCATGGGAGCTGAAACCTCAGAGCTGTGACCCTTTTGCTCATGAAAGGAAACCTCATTTTACACCTCTTTTGTGCCACTTACGTTCAGGGTTCAAGAGGAGCTGCTCAGCTCCTCCACACTGGCCATGGCAGAGCTGGAACGGAAAGGGAGGCATCTCTGTAAGGAATTCTGCACACTAGGATGCGGAATAGGAAAGATTTCTGCACCAAGATGCTTTTGAAACCCTTCCCCAGACTGAGTGGGGACTGCAGCTCTAAAGGCTGTGTCCTGTGCACAGGCAAATGTGAGAATGGGAAGAGAGCATTGTGTTGTATTGTTACACACAGACAATTGGATTGTTTTGCAACACAGAGAGGAATATCCTTTCTCTTTCTTTTCTTTGAAACAAACAAAAACAAAACCAGAAACTACTTCAACTTCTGTAGTTTACAAATTTGCTTTCTTTTTTTTTCCTGTGGGAGCTCTAACTAAATATATCCCCTGTAAAACTCCATGTATACAAAAGGAAACCCCAAATTAATTTGCATCAAGCACTCAGTACATAGAAAGCACTGTAATGTCAGATTTATTTCCAGCAGTTGTCTCTGGAAATGTTCAAGGCCAGGTTGGACGGGGCTCTGAGCAACTTGGTCTAGTGGAAGGTGTCCCTGCCCAGGGCTTGGGGCTGGAACTGGATGAGCTTTAAGGTCCCTTCTGACAGAACCCATTCTATATTTCTATGATTCTTTAATCAAGTGTGTGTAAAGGGCCTCCCTGAGGTGTCCTGTAACATTGCTCCTTGTCTCTGTGTGTTTATCACTTTAAATTTCAAAGAAGTTGACCATCAAAGCCATCAGGGTTTGCTCACTGGTCTGTTTATTGTTACGAATATTTTCACTCTCTATGCATGGTGATTATAAAGGTTGTCCTATAAACGTCTGCTCCTCACACCGTCTGCTGTGTTCACTTCCTACATATGCTTTCCAAAATGCTCCAGCCGCAGGCCAAGCTCCATCCAGCATAGCTGTCTGAAAATGAAATCCGAAGATTTCTGTTTATAAACTGGCCTTGCACCTCAAATTAAAGGGCAAATGGCTTGACAGCTCTGCCCTCGCAAAGCAGTCTGTGAGCACGAACATTACAGGAGTCAAACAGCCCTGCAAAAAGGGGCAAACATAACCGTGATAATAAAGGGCATGTTCCTTTTAGCAGCTATTAAATAAAGCAAAGTGCGTGTACTGTTGTGCTCACTTTTGATTTCCATACCAAGTTGCTTCAGTCACACATGGGGTTTTGCAGGTGATATTACCTGTCTTGCATGCAGCAGTATAAATGGATTCTAAGCACTTTGCTGGGGAAAAAAAAGGAAGGAACTCAGCAGAGCAGAAAAATAAACATTACTCTGAAAAAAAAAAATCCATCTATAATCAGAGATAAATTATGAAAGAATTGCAAAAAATATATCAAGGATCATTTAGGAAAAAAATAAGATTTTTTAAAGTTTTACCTGACCATGGAAATAACCAGCGTTCCTTCAGCTGATTCATTCTCCACAAAACTGTTCTATTTTCTGTCACCTAAAAATATCTGGCTCCTTTTTGAAGAACTGATGAAGGACCTGGCTCCTTTTTCTTCTCCCAACATGCCCCAGCTTGAAATCCTCAAAGCTGTGATGCTGATCTTCCCTCCTCAGCCAGAGTGTGAACAGCAAGGATAGGATTTCTCCCATGTAGTTTTAACCACTGAAAAAGTGGGTATCAAGTGTAAACCACCTCTCTAGGCACTTTTTACAACCAAGTATAGAGAGAAAAGCCTTTTGGAGGTGCCCCTGACTATTGACGTATAATTTAGACTAGACACCTGTAAGTAGGTGAGATGGATCCCACCCACAGAGCTTTCTTCTTCCTCGAGGCCAATTAGATATAAATGCTGCTTCACCATGATCTAATTTCAAGACTTTGAAACAAGGCATTCAGTCAAAAATGCAAATTCAGTGAAAACCAGGCCTTTTTGTGGGAAACTGCTGGTTTCTGATTCCTGTCTTTAAAAGATATTTAGAAGAAAAAAATAGGTGTGGTTTCTATATTTTCAAAAAGCAAAATTTCCATTTTCTGTTTGAAATGAGTCTTTCATTTGAAATTCACATTAATGTATAGTCATTTAAAAATAAAGGGTCAACATAAAAAAGGGAATCACTGCACTGGCCCAGCCTTTCCCCTTATATTTAAATCACAGATCTGCAAAGAAATTTCAATTTTTTTCCTTTCATCCTGATTTAGACGAAGGGGAAAAAAAATCCAATCAAAGCTTCAAACATCTATTTAGGAAACAAAAGCTATTTCCAATACAGCTCAAATGCTTCATCTCCAGCTGAATCACCCTGTGCAAAAGAGCTGAGCTGACTCCACTTGGGTTGAGGCAATCCTGCTGCTGTTTTCCACTCCTCTTTAGGTGTTTGCTGCCCATCCCAGTGCTGGTTTTGTGCTGTGGGACAAATGCATTGCCCACATCACCAGGAGAGGTGCTGGGCACAAACCTGAGCGTGCTTTGCTTATGCTCTGAGCCAGAGGACTTGACCCAGGTCCCATATGGGAGCCAAGCAAGGAGGTCAGCAAGGTGCAGAGCTCCAGCTCTGCCAACAAACCCTGCAGCAGATAAACAAACCCAGAGGAAGATTTGCTTTTACTCTGGGTGAGTTTATGCTGGTCTGTGAGCTGGAGATTGCCCTGGTTTCACCTGGGCAGAGCAGAGCTGTCCCGTTCCCCACAGGACAGACACATTTTCCACACAGTGTCCTGTAGTGCCCTGGGAGCTGTTGTTGGACACCACCACTGAAAAAGAGTTGACATCTCAGCATGGAACTGAGCTGTCCCGCAGATGCTTTTAACATCAGAAAGAGGAAACGGTTCAGGAAAAAAGATGCAGACCTGGCAAGTTCTTCTTTGTGGGGGAGAAAAGAAGAAGGAGAAATGGTGAAGAGTTTTGTCTTCCTTCAGATAGAGAGAGGACAGAGGAGTGGCTGTGCAGGCTGGGAGGACAGGCTGGTGCCTGAGGGCTGTGCTGCTGATGTTGCAGGGTGCCATGGACAGAGGGAAATGTCCCATTCTGAGTGCAGGATGGTGTGCCAGTGCCAGCCCTTTCCTTGTCCAAACCCTCGAGATGCGTTCCGCAGTGCCTGCAGGGGGAATTACACCAGCTCCATGTGGTGCTCAGGAGCACACAGAAGTGATGCTGACAACAGCTGGGGGGCTTAGTGCTCTTTTAGATAGTTCCCAGCCCCTCCATCTACCCAGAAATCTCAGGCTTCATTTATTTCAGTAATTGAGATTGTAGGGTGTTTTTACTACAAAAAACCCCTTCAAATAGTCAGTGTGTAGATTCCAAAAACAATAAACAAATACATGGAAGCCTTTTTACTCTATTTTTTTTCAACTGGGGGGAAAAAAAGTGTTTTTTCAAACCAGTCTCAACATCTTTTGATATTTGGAAGGCTGTGGCTGATAATGCTTTCACAGGAGTAAGTAAAGGACACACAGATCAGCCCTGGAACACCAAACCTTGTTCTCATTTCTCCAGTGGGCCAGCATGGGTGTAGCCATGAGTAAAAGCAGACCCTCCTCTGAGAGAGGAATGGGATATTGTAAACAGCAGGGAAATGTTTAATTGTCTGGCCAATATCTTTGAGATGAGCACTGTTCACCCAACAAAGCCACCCCAGCTGCCATCTTGAGTTTTCCTTCTAATTTTTTAGCAATGTCATTGCAGCCTCCTAATGAAAGACCAAAAAGACCTGGGGGAAGGCTGAGTCACAGCTGAGAGAGCAGCAGAGCAAGAGCCTGCCCCAGCCAGGCCAAGCCCTTGGATGTTCAAACCTTTTCCTTCTAAAGGCAAATAGCTCACTGTGAACCATAATGAGCTCCCAAGGTTGTGGCATCAGCATGTGGGCTTAGGTCTTGCAGCTTCTAGGGGAGAGAAATATCTTCTGTGCTGATCTGGGAGTTACACACAGTCTCTGGTGTGTCTTTTACCAGGACACAGCTCCTACACTGGATCCACTTTGCCTCCATCCCTCTTTTCTTACCTGCCTCCCATGTATTTGCTCGATGTGTGACAGCCCTGGTGTGTGCTCACACGAAACCCTGAGGCGCATGGGTGAATAACCCACGGGATTAATGCTTGAAACAGAAAGAGCCCCTCCCACTTGGCTCAAATCAGAAAGAAATGGGAACTCTGAACCATCAGAGGCTCTGGTAGAAGAGCAGGAGTCCTTCAGCCTCCCCGAGATGCTCTCAGCTCAGCCCAGTGTAATTCTGGGCTCCTGGAGCTTGGCTTCCACTGAGAGCTCAGCTGAGTCTCTGGGAGCTCTGCTTTTATCTTCTTAGCTCCTGATTCCCTTTTACCTCTTGTTTGCATCAACGGTGAGAGCTTTACCTTTCAACAGCCAGAAATTCCCTTCTCCATCTGTGACAGGCAGGAAGGGGACATATTTGAGGGTGATTTGGTGTGGTTCTTCATGGTTTTAAGGGAACTTTTCCCCTCGGATGTCTGAACTACATATTTTTTTACCCCCTGGAAGTACCAGGGGAAGGCAGGTGGCTCAGAGTTTTGTGTGCCTATATATTGTAGGCAATCTGGGTTAAAAACATTTGACCCAGCCTAGGCTAATGCACTCCAGCATGGCTGAAGTCAGAACAAAGCCCATTTTTTTGATTCATGGGCTCTACCTGCAGGGGAATGACACAAGACAGACCGTCCCTTTCCTCCTCTTGGCTCATGTCAAACGTACAGAAGATTTGCACACGGGAAAAAAGGTCGCATTGAAATTATATGAATCATTCTGAGGGGCTTTGCCCTACCTTGCCTTTTCCAAGTCATCTCTAATTCCTCTTCAAGGTATCACGTGAAAGAAAACCACAGCAGACTGTGCCTCGCTTGCTCAAGTAGCTTATTTTTATCCAGCAGTGGGTATCTTCACTTCCTTCTTTTCCATAGATCGATGGCTCTCCCAAAATCTCTTTGTGCAACAGAACTCACTCCAAATTTAACCATATCTGCACTGATGGCTTCTTCAAGGATCAAATAAGTGATTTTATCACATTTTTCTCAAATGGTGACATGAAAAAAGTTCAGTGGAAAAAAAGTACTTTTACCTCAGAAAGTCTCTCTTGGCATCACAGTTGCTCTCATGCCTCTGTTTCCAAATTTAAGTTGTCCTGTACTGAACAAAATCAGTCAGTTTAGGCTCAGCTTTTTTTCCATTCCATTTTCATACAAATTGAATTGTTTAGAATTTTAGCTGGCAAGGACTGCTTGGAAATTGGTGAAGGTATCAGTAACTGACCTCTTTTCTTTTTAGAAATAATAAAGTACCTACAGCTCCTCCTCTTCCTTCATATAATCCAGAAACCAAACCAGCTGATAATATTGTAAAGGTGTGAAATTTTGGTAAGAAAAAATCAGACACAGGAAGAAATGCCAATGAAAATCATGTGTGCTACCCCCGAAGATAATGTGGGGTGTGACTGCAGTCAGTCATGGGCCAGGGAATCAAGTACTGGACCCTGAGTGAGGGTTTTACAGCCTTAACCGAGAAAGAAACAATTCCAGCCACAAGATAACACCAGCCCAAAGAGAAATGTGCTGGAGAGAGGAAGATTTCTATCCAGGCAGAGCAGCGGTGTTCTCCCAACAGGACAAGGAGCAGCAGAACTCTTCACTTCTTTTCAACCAGGTCTTGATCCTCATTTAAGCACAGACAGCCCAGCTGACAGAGGCTGCCTGTGAGCTTTCCCCCAGCCCTGCATGTCTGTGCTCTCAATACAGTCACTACGAGAAGAAAACATTGATTTTTCTCGGTGTGCCTGCTCTGAGCTAACTGGGTAATGAGGAGTGTTGGAATTAAGGCAAGCACTCATTTTGCTGTGCAGTTTATTTCATTTAAGCAATTTACTGCCAAGACTTGATAAATCCCCTGTCCTCCCCCAAAGAGGACACTCTTATTTGCATACAGACTCAGGAAGGAGATGAATCTTTTAGAATCTTCTGACACTGGTGGAAATCTGGACATCTGAGCAGCCTGGAGTCCTGGAGCTCCCCAAATGTGTGTTCTTCCTCTAAGCCAGGGACAAAGCGTGCCCCCTGCTACCAGTGCCTGCTCAAGATTTCATGTCAGGCACCCTCCTTCAGTGCAACACCATGCTCTTCCTCTTTTATCTGAGCCCAGAGCAGGTCCAAACTGGAACTTCAAACATACAACCAACAGATGTTGTGAACATCAAGGGCCGCAGAAGACGATTCAAATCCCATGATCCCAAAAGAGGAACTTGCTTTGTGAAATGCTTTCTTGCATGTAGCCACAGATACTAGAAATCTCACGAGGACAGCCAAGCTGATAACATTTCCCCTGTTCAGAAGGAATATTTTTCCAGTCAGAACAAATAAGGACATTTCAGTAGCTGCAAATGTAAACCAGAGCCCTGCTTCAGCCACACAACTGAAACGCTGCACCTCTGCCTAAGCACAAAGCCTAGCTGGATCCTGCAGGCACCCTTCTCACTCACATTCAATTCTAGCAGCCTCAAATTGCTTCTGTGACCCAAATTTCATCTCCCTGTACCTGTTAGCTCCACTTTGCCCACCCAGTGTTCAGCTCTTGGAGACATCTGCAACCCATCAGCTAACTTTTTATTAAAGGCTTTATTACTCACAAGGGGCCATCTCTTTTAAAGGAGAGCTTGGGTGGATTTCTTTTCCCCCAGGCTGCTGAAATGCACAAATATTGTCACATTTGCTGGGGCTGTTTCAAAATAAATAAATGAAGCCTTTAGGCTGGGCAGGGCTGGAGATCTACAGCTGCAGGGTGTAAAATCGGAATCCCCACGCACGGCCCCGCCACAGGGCTGCTCCCCTTGCACAACATGCAAAGGAAGGAAGTTGAAAGGAAGCAATTTATGAGTTAGCTCTGAGTAATACAGTGATATGGTTAGCAATGCAGAGGTAGAAAAGCCTGTATGGCAGAGGGAATATACGTGGGCTTGTAAATCAGTGCTGAACGGGAAACTAATGTGAGAAGAAGAAATGCTGCCTAATTCTACCAGGGAGTGTGTGGCAAGGTCATGGGCAACAGTAGATGCAAAAGATAAAGAGATTAGGGGAAGAAAGACAGCATTTTGTATTTTATACCTCCACCTCAAAAGTCACACAAATGGAAAAGCAGTGTTTTTCTTTCCTTCGCAGTTTCCTCTGAAGAAGAAAATGATTTTCTCCCAACAGCCAGTCAGAGAAGGATGGGACATATTTACTTATTCAATAGGCAGAGTCCTGATTCAGAGATAATAGAAGGGTTTTTATCCTGTAATTTTGCTTATCACTCTCCTTTACTTTTTCGCAGTTCTTAATAATGAACAGCTTCAGATGGAACAAAACACACTCAGTAGTCACTCAGCTCCTGTGCTGAGCTTGAATAACACAGAAAGTTTTTCTAGAGACAAAAAATATTGAGTGAGTTTTTCCCCATGTAATTTGGCACTTTTGTCAAATTAAATCCTTGGACCTGTTGATGACCAAAGATATCATAAAGCCTAAGGGTAAAGGCTGCCTCCTCTTCCAATTCTTTTTTCTTTTTTAAAGTGAGAAAGAATGATACCTCTGGTATTCAAATATCTGGTACATACTTGAGTTTTGATAATCTACGAAGGTTCACAAAAGGTTTTGGGAATTTATCAAAACATAAACTTGAGGCTTTTCAGATTTGGTAATCGATATTTAATTTATTCTTTTAAAGACAGCTCCAGCCTACCAATTCCTATGCACTTGTTTAAAGGAAGAGGTCTAATGGTAATGGTTCTGTCTCCAAAGATAAAGTCCAGCACTTAGAGAGGTACAAGAAATGTAAATTAAACAGAGAATTTGAAACCATCTGCTGAATTTTTATTTAATTAAGACCTCATCTGCATTTGAAACACAAATTAAAGTGTGAATTTAAATGAAAAAGAGATTGATGAATAACTTCACGGGCATCTGAGTTCTGGAACAAGAGAGCATTGTCCTTATTTACCTTAATACACTCAGAAATTATGTTATTCAAATTAGAAACACAGACTTCTCTCTTCAAGAACAAGAGCATCGATACTTGGAGTTAATCAGAAACACTCAAGAGCAATAGATGCAAGACAGTTTATTAGAAAAGTTAGCAGGGAATTGTGAAATGAGCTTTGTGCCTCCATGTGTAACATATTTCATAGAACTGTAGGGAAGTTTCAAGTGTACAGCTCACCCAAACCTCACACAGATTGTTCTGAGTAAAAGCTGAGTAAAAGGTGTAAATTTGGTGCAATGAATAGAAGTAAGGGTGTGTTGTTTAAGGACACAAAGAACAGCAAGCACAAGTGTAATCATAGGCAGTTTGATTTTGCCAGATAGGCTCAATCTGAGCACAGAGAAGTTGCAAAAATGGAACACCCCAGGGACAGTGTAAGGTTGAAATCCCAGTCTAGCTGAGCAGAGCAGACCCAGAAGTCCATCCTGAAACTCAAGATTTCCTGGGATCTCTCCAGCCACAGAAGAAATGATCCATCTCATTCACTGCAGCACCTAAAAAAGAGTCTTTTGTGTTTTTCGGAACAGGACTTGCACCCATGCATTGAGAAATCTCTCCTTGAACTTGGCATGAGCTGCTGCAAGCCCCAAACCCCCATCGAGCTGCCCCAAGAAACTGATGAGACACAGGTTTTCTCCCACAAGCCCCAGGGATGAAATGCACTGATTTCAAGTCACACTTTTGCCATACTCAGCTTTTGCTGTCATCAACAATATTTCTCTGACCCCGCTGCCCTGCAGAACACAACCAACTTTATTATGGTTTAGAAGATCCAAAATGTTTATCTCTGAATCTTCTCCCACAAACCAGGCTTTAGTGATTCATATAAAAGAGGCTCTGGAGACAAACAGACACTACTTTTCAAAATGTAAAGCACTCTTTTCTCATTGGTTGTCAAAAAGGATAAACCCCAGGGTGTTCAATCCGACCTGTGCTCGACCACACAGGCTTTGGAACTGATACAGCCTCGCTCAGCTCGAGGGAGCTTAGCTAGTGATTTCAAGGGAAACATGAAAATGGAGGCTGGATCTGACCTAAACCAGGTTACTGGTCTGGTTATAAAAAATAAAACCAGAATTCTTCCTTTTTAGAAAGCCAAAATATTATAACAACAGTGGGCCTACATCAGGCATTTCGTTATAGAAGGTCACGTGTGAACATATTCCCCTTCCTTTGACAATTGGGTGGACCACCATATATGCTGGAACAGCACTAATATAAAAAAATTAAAATTAAAATCCCTACCACACTAATAGTCCCATCAGGGAACAGTGATGAACTCACAGAGTAGATGATAAAAAGAGCAGCTGTAGCAATCTTACATTCATTACTTGTGTTTACAGCCTTCTGCAGAAAGTAGGAAGCACTGTGCTTCAACACCCAAATACATGTAATTTCCCCCCCCAAATAAACAAACATATATTTTTAAAATTATTTCTCCCAAAATTATTTCTTCTCAGAGTTAAAACTTACCTCAAGATGCACAGAGCAGACACAGCAGGTTGCACAGAAGCCTGAAACACTCTTGTAAGTAAATAAAACCAAATAACTGTAATAAAAAAAAAAGTTAATTCTAGTCTTTTGTTTGTTTCCATTGTAAAATTGCCATGGGACTGAGGAAATATAGTAGTGCTTAATTTTAATAGTTCCATCATTGTAGATTGGCTGGGTATTAATTGTGTTAATGGTGATCATACTGAATTCATTTGGTATTTATTGAGAGACCACCTGTGCACCCATATGGTTTCCATCATTATTTAGGAGTAGTTAATGGACCCATTAGGAGTTAGCAGAAAGATGTGGGCTGGCAGTGCTTCCCGAGAGTGGTAGAAACATTCTGTTGATATCCATTGCATTTTGAGGATTTTCCAAAGAGCTATTTGCTTCCCACCAATTTTCCTTCTCTTTAAATTATACATATATTCTCATCTTAGCTTTCAAGAACTCCTGGAAAAAATTAACTCATGTTCCTTCGCCTATGACAAATCTGAGGGGGCAACCTTTAGCCTTTTGATTTTGCAAAATATCTCTTTGCATGTTTCCTGCGTGGCTCCCTGGAGGAAGCAGGGCACAGAAAAGGTTCCAGCATCTCTGGTGGGTGGGTGCACTCGTGTGCTGGGGGGGAGAGAGGCTGAGAGAGGACGGGGAAAAGGGGAAATGTTTACTGGGACTCTTGCCCTGCAGTGTGACAAATTTGCCCACGCAATCTGTAGTGTCAGTTGTGCAAGAGCAGAAACCTGCGGTGGGGAGGGGATGGTGGGGGAGTCACATGCAAGGAGTCAGCCTTGACTGTCAGCAGAGGAGAGGAAGAATGCCTGGGCTGGGTGTGGTGGTAACCAAGGCTGCTGGCTGACCGCAGTGACCTCCTGCTTTGATGCACATATCTGAGCAGACACTGCTCGGGCCCGCTGCTGCTCGGGCTGAGCAAACACCCAGGGACTGGGGCTAAGAATTTCCATTTTTGGTGCCATGACAATGGGCAGATGGACGAGCATCTGTGTGGCTTCAGTGCGAAAGGACAGTCACTTTGTTCAAACTCTGAAGCAGTCTAAAAGTGCTAATTTCCCCAGAAACAGGGAATATAGCACCCCCCATACATGCTTGAAAAATCCAGGCTTATTTGCTGGGCACATCCCAAACAATACAAAGCTTATGCAAACTTTGCTATGTGCCAGTGTCCAGCTGTCGGCCACCTTCAACAACATCTGAACTTGTTGGCCAATTGCAACCAAATTCAATAAAACAGCAGAGGTCCCAAAGGTTTTGGGTTTTGTAAAAATGGGGGGAGAGGATAGAGGAAGGGGAGAGATCCCTTGCAGAGCACAAGGGACTCTGTCTTGGCTCAGTTTTCTAGTCCTAGACAAGAGAAACTCTGCTCCTCAGTGAAATTTTCTCTCCCTTGCAGGTGTCTGAAATATTTCCTCCAGTGTCTAAAGATTTTCAAAACTCTCCTTCTCACAGACACACTTTTTGAGGGAAGAAACTTTGATGCAGCTCTCCTAGATTTCAAGTAAGCCAGAAAGCCACACATCACACAGAAACCTAAATTCATTACTTGTCTTGCTCATGGAAATACTTGTTTAATAAACAAGGAAGAGACTGAGCTGTCTCCTATTTTTGCTAGGTAAACAATTAAGTTAACAGTTATTCATCCTGAGTGTATTCACAATGTGAAAGAGGCCTGAAACAATAATTTCTGCATGTAGGGAATATAATCAAGGCATTTGAGGCATGACTCTGGTGATTATTCATGCCTACATTCACAACCTGATGCTGTTAACAAGGGCTGTGTTCTCACAATCACACCTTTGATATTTAAGAAGTCATTTTTCTGTAGGTTAGGAAATCAGGTCAGATTTCAGTGCACCTCTTGACAAGGACCTTCCTTTTCTAAACTGTGTGTATTTGGGCAATTTTCTTAACCGGCTCCTAATAAAATAGACACCTCTACATTAGCATTTTCACAATTCCCTTTTGAAGGAAATCTTCCAAATGTCTTAATTTACTATGCTTAGGTTTGAAATGCACAGCAGCCTTGAAGCATGGAAACATTATTTCGGGGGAAATTTGAACCAAAAGGGGTGCATTCAAAGGACTTCAACTGCTAATGAGCTTTCAGTCCAGTGCACTGGATTGGATCTACTGCAAGATCTCCCCTGAACGTGTGGAATAGGGAGGTCAGGCTCCCATCCCCAGACTTGCCCTCATTACATTCTCCTCCAGCATGGCCTGTGTTTGTGTCCGTGTCAGTTCTCTGTGCATGTGTACAGAGTGGGTTGTTGCCCTCCAGAAGTTTCTTAAGAACAGATATTATAAGATTATTTGCCACGTTTTAAGAAAACTCAGTTCAATTTTTTTTTCTATCTGCTGCTTAAAAATAGAGCAGTGTTTTTGCTTTTTGTTTCATTTATTGGTGATGTAAAATGTTAGCGGCTTGAAATTTCATAACACTGAGAAGAAGGGAGACTTTGATGGCTTCACAGCAGAATCTAACAGCTGTCCAGGTTTCTGAGCCCTCAGCATGGCTGTGCCACACATCAAAAGCCATTCATGGATGGTTCCTCATTGGGCTGGTGTGAAGAAAGTTATGGCTTCAGCTCCTGCCCTGAAAAAAAGAGGAATGCCTAATTGTCCCCCTGCTTATAAAACCTGGGGGCAAAATGAAATGAGAGCTCCATAAGAGCTGAAGCACATTGTGCCTGGGGAAGGTCAAAGGAAGATCTTAAAAAATGGGTGAAATCCTGAACTAACACATTCGGTGACAAGAGAACTGCAAAAACATGCAAATGTTTTTTGCTGCTTTTGGTAAAAAACTGAATGTGCTGAGACCAAGGACTGGGGCCTGGCTTGTTGTTACAGAATTTAGTGGCATCTTTCTGAAAAGGGACATTCTGAAAGCAAAATGTTTTCTGCCCTGAATTGCCTTTGATCCTTCAAAATATCTTCAGTCTCGTACACTCCTACCTTCCTTTCCCTGCCACGTTTTCCTCTCAGCCTCTCACTCTCAGTAATGCTTCCTCCTTTATGCTTTCAAACGTTTTCTAGTCACTTTATATGAAATACCTAAATCACAAACATTTTTAATTACAATATCTTCATGCTTGCATTTGTTCAATATCACAATGACTCTCCCTTATATTTTTCAATTTTCCCCTATTTGCATCTTCCCTCATCCAGTTCTAGCACTCCTTTTATTGTTTAGTCTACTCCCTTTACTTTTCCTATCTGCTTTGCAAAAACACAATATTAGAAATGCTGGAGTTGTTTTACATTGGAACGTTTAGCTTCTCCATGGCTCCACACATATGAAAGTCCTCTGTGCTGTTCCAGTAACACAAAATGATGCCAAGTTTCCACAGGGTGCCCCTACAGGGTACAGCCCTACAGAGCTGTGCTTGGAGCTGTTGGCCCTGCTCTGGCTGCTCCAGAGCAGAAGGTGTTTTAGGGAATTACTGCTCAGTATGGGTTTTTTCAGTCTTTATTTTCTTACCTTCCTCTCTAGTGTGATGAATCTGTGCACAAGGACTTTAAAACTTACTGTCACACTGGAACCATTTTTCTGCCTGCTGCTTAAAGTCCCTCCAGCATCCTACAGCTGAGGCTGCACTTGAAATCCAGAACATCTCCATGCCTCACTTTATTCTGTAACAGAGCACTGGAAAGGACTGGAAACAAAGCAAGTTGAAGCTCTTTGCTTTTAAAAGGGTTTAAAATCCTCTTCCAAAGTCCCTTTTAAGCTGAGCAGACTGTGGATCCACCTAGAAATCCACACTGAAGTG
Source organism: Acanthiza pusilla (assembly GCA_036630365.1). Taxonomy (NCBI): domain Eukaryota; kingdom Metazoa; phylum Chordata; class Aves; order Passeriformes; family Acanthizidae; genus Acanthiza; species Acanthiza pusilla. Next base: position 6,800,203 of record JAXCHO010000050.1, on the reverse strand, counting down.
GCTCTCAAGCAGTTCCATAAAGTACAGATCCATCACATCTTCTCTCCAAATGAGGAAGTCCATTCCATAACTAGCACATTTCAGTGTGCTTTTGGGGTATGAACAACAATAATGAAGCGCAGGATGCTGTACAGAGCTTAGGGAGCAGCAGGTGAGGTGTATGGAACCACAAAAGTAATTGCCATCAGCCTTTGATCCTTAACTTGTGTATTAAAACTCTACAGAAACAACCCCTAAATCTAAATATCTCATTATTTATGATTATATATTTTAATGGACTTCTACCCTTCCCTCCCCTGGGTACAATCTGCGTGGCAAAAAATACTGTGGGATCTGTCCTGTCCCCCATATTTTGGCTCCCAGGGAACTGAAGAACCGTGAGAAGGTCTGATCTGATGTTATTTCAGCCCCCACAAATAGCTCCGTGAGTGATTCAAAGTGCTTGCAAAAAGAAAAAAAAGTAAACACAAATACCTGGAATGAAAATACGAGTCCCCAGTGCCACACACACTGCAGTCTGTCAGAGCAGGAAGGACTGAGAGCCCAAGCTCCCCTGGTGGTGTCCAATGTCTCCAAAAGGTTCTCTGGGTGATTTGGCCACATTTAACACCACATTCGAGGGGAAGTGGAAGGAGTTCTGTTGTTCCTTTTCACCAGTTTTACTCAGCTGCCCATGGCTCCTCTTTGAAACCTTCACAGAGACTGAACCAGGCCTCAGACTGCCAGAGCAGCCAAGCTCCATGGCTGTCAGATACAGAGCTGGACATAGCATTTTCCTTCTCAACCCTCAGTTCCTGGAGGCTGAAGGAGGGCAGGAATTTCTGGTGCTGCCCTGAGGGAACAACGCTTTCCCTTCCAACCATTGGGCTCATCACTGGGACCTCAGCTGAACCCACAGGATCCCAGCACAACTGCCTGGCCCTGCTTATTCCATCCCATCCCATCCCATCCCATCCCATCCCATCCCATCCCATCCCATCCCATCCCGTCCCGTCCCGTCCCGTCCCGTCCCGTCCCGTCCCGTCCCGTCCCGTCCCGTCCCGTCCCATCCTATGGATCTCATCCCATCCCATCCCATCCCATCCCATCCCATCCCATCCCATCCCATCCCGTCCCGTCCCGTCCCGTCCCGTCCCGTCCCGTCCCGTCCCGTCCCGTCCCATCCCATCCCATCCCATCCTATGGATCTCATCACATCCCATCCCGTCCCGTCCCGTCCCGTCCCATCCCATCCCATCCCACTCCAGGGAATGCCTCCTCTGCTCCCCTCTGGGTGTACGACCATAAAGGAAAAGTTTTTAGTGCAAAACTTGTGTTCCAGCCTCAGGGAAGGCACAACCGCTGTGTCTCCTTCCCCTTTCTCTGCAGTGGGGCTTCCAGCAGACACTGTGGGAGCTCATCACAGCTGACCATGGTGCAGACCTACAAGACTTTTGTTGCTCTGTGTGGGAGGCCACAGGTGTTATTCTTTTTGGCTGTGTAAACCAACACACATTAACTATAAACTCTTAGTCATCTGCAGGGGATGTTATGCCCCCTTCATTCTTTACCTTATTTTAGGCTGTATTTTTTTAAATGAATGAATCTTTACTTGTTCTTCCTTGTTTCAGGCATGAACATGTGAATCACACATGCAGTAAGGGTTCAAGAAGCCATTGACACAAGAACTCATGCTTCTAAAGCAAGGAGTATCCAAATGTTATGGAATTGAGAGCTTGCACTCTGTGGCACAGCAGATCTCAGGCAGTGAGTGTCCAATTTAGGATAATACTGAAGAGCCTGACCTTGGTTTCACCCATGCAGCGTCAATGCTTCAGCACAAACCAGGAGTTATTTACGATGGTGTCCTGGGAGAGATGGGATCTACTGGGACTTTCTGGCTGCCAGTGATGCAAAAGGACTATTTGGGAGGAAACAGCACGCCTGGACCACTGGGCTGTAGGTCACAATACCCAAGATACTACTGTCATTTTGATTGTGTCCATTTGCCCTCAAAAACCCTTTAACCTCCTTGTCTCTCCATCCAGCTCTTGGCTGCTCAGCTGGCCTGGGCACAGCTTGGCTGCAGTGATTTTCCTGTCCATATTGACCCAGATGATCTCTGAAACGAAAAGGTTGATCAGACACAGAAGTGAGTCTGGAAGACAGCATGTATTTTTGGGGAGGAAAAACTTTTTGGAGACAGGCTGCAAAGCCCCATCTCAAATCCACCGTTTCCCATTAATTTAGGCCCTGATTTTAAGCTCAAGGACACCTGGAACAATTACTGCTCCAAACATGTAGAGTATGTCCTAGAAGAAAGTCTTTTAAAATGAAATAATTATGAAAAACCCCAAGCAGAACCAACCCTCTGGCTTTTCCACAGAAGCAAGGCAGGACTGCTACCCAACTTGGTGCCAACAACTTTGGAAGCCCCAAACAAAATTACATAATAATGACAAATATCAAACAAACTGAAGAAAACAAGGGTAGGGAGAAATGCTGTTCTCCTTTTCCCTTTCCCCTCCTCCTCTTTTTGTGGCCCACCCCTATGTAAATGACTCCAATAAACCATGAAAAGAGGAACTTGCCAGCAGCTGGCACATTGGACCTGGGCAGATGCCAGCTTGGGGCTCACACTGGTTTGAAAGTTGTATTTTTTTGTATATATAAAATACATATGTGTCAGTCAGAACGGCTAAATGAGCCACTGAAACCAAGACAAGCAAAGGCAGCACTCAGCATGCACTCTGCATGTTCTCGAGATCCTGTGTGCCAGCCTAACTCCTCTAATGAGGTTCTTATGCAACTTTATTTCAGTCACAGGGAGCCTGAGTCCTCCTTCCAGTCAGCAGGACATTTTCAGCTGACTGTGGAGGCCAGCATTTTGTCATAGATTTGCCAGGCAAAAGAAGATGCATCATTTGGCTTTCAGTGCCCCAGTCGTGAAGATTTGTCTGTGCAATAAGAAATCAATTAGATTTTTCTATGCAATTAGACACCGAAATATGCCATTTTCTTATTTGTGTCTGTGATTTATTCTGTGGAGCATCTCCTTAGTGAGGTGACACTTGATGCTTTATAAAGAGGGGAAAAAAATAAGAGTTTTTGCCAAAGAAAAGCCCAGCGAGATGCTTGTGGCTAATGTTTGAAAGCAGCAATAAGAGCTGAGAAGAAAAAGGTCTTTTTGGACCAGAGGTGAGAGTCCTTCAGGGAACAAAGGGAACAAAGGGCTGGCTCAGAAGCTCTGGGGCTGAGGCAGGCTGGTTTCACCACCCAGAGAGGAGCACAGGCAGTGTGGAACTCTCTGGTGGCATCCTGTTATCAGTGTTTCATGGGGAACCAGGGCCCAGACCTCGAGCACGCCATGTCTTGGAGTCACACCAACACAAGTGTCACTTTTTTGCTTTTCTGACCCCCCAAAAGCTCTTTGAGCACCTGCCCTGTGCAGGCATCCAGCCATGCCTGAAAAGAAAACTCTTCAGCAAAACAAAGTGTTTTCCTGTGTCTTAACTCCAGCTGGAAAATGGAGCACAGACTCCAATTCACAGACTAAATATCAGGATCTATTATTTCTCCTTTTGTTTTAGGGCACACATCAGCGGCAGGGAATGGAAAAAACGTGTGAATCGGGTCATTTCCAAGTTATGTGATTCACTCCGATAGGATGTTGCATTTCTTTGTCTCTCTTCAAGGAATCACGTGGAGCAAAACCACAACAGGCTGCTGACTTGCTGTGGGGTGGGGGTGGGTGGAGGGAACGAACAAAAGTGCCTCTTATTTTAGAAAATAATTATCATGCTTATCTTCTTCCAGGTGTCTCCGAGGCCCGTGGAGGTTTGACAGGATTCCCACGAATGAGAACTTTTGCCCACAGTTCTGCCCCATTATCTCTCTCACACATAATAGAGCTGCAGGCTTGTGGTCGAGTGACCTCAGCGTCGTTGCAAAAGGAGTTTTGCTTGCATTATTCTCACAACACGTGATTCCATAAGAAACACCACTCCATGCCTGGTTATTTTTTCTTAACTCTTTCCTCTCAGAGGAAAAGCACTGGATAAACTCTGATATATGATCCTCTATCTACAGAATCCATGCTAGGAAATACCTATCATTTGCCTACTTCCGTGCCCTCCAGGGTGGGTATTTTCCCCCAGGAGTGCTGCACTCTTGGAGAGCAGTGCATGGCCATGCCATGGTTGGAGTTGTGTGAGGAAGCTTTGCTCCTTTTTGTTGGATACCCTGAAGACACCCACCCCTGCCCTCCAGGATGAGGCACTGAGCACAAGCAGAGCCCAGCACTGACCTCATGGTGCCTCTTTGCCAGCCCAGAACACTCTGGCTCCCCTAAAACTGTATGATGGGCCTCTGAGTCCTGTGTTAGGGGTGCATGAAGGGAGCAACAGAGTTTTGGATGAAACAGATTTTTTCTTTCTCTAGAAAAAATGAAATACTGCGAGGCCATAAAATGGAGAAGTCCTGTTCTCTTTAAGCTTTTTTATCCAGTATATGCTTACTTCTCACAACACTGTTTTTGTCCTCCTGTTTTATTTGAATAGAGATACTGGGGATAGGAGAAGTTAGAGGAGAAGTTGTCTTCTCCTTCCCTGAGCCCTCTTTGCTACTGGGAAAAAGCAGCCCAAGTAAACTTTGTCACCACCCCATGCTCTGGACAGAGGTGTGAACAGCTTGTAAAACTGTCTTCCTGCATGTTTGCAAAGCACTTTACAAAGCAAGGGATTGATTGTATTACTACAGTGTTGATAATAAATATTGTTAATAATGAAAGCAGGAGGAAACTCTTTACTGGGTGCTGCATGAGAACAGCGAAGTTGGCTGTTGCTGCTTCCGAATGTGTGGAGACTGGGACAAGGAACTGCGTGTGCAGGGTGGTGCTCAGAAAAGGTTTGTTCTGAAATCCAAATTAGGATATATGTGAACAATCCTTAACACATTTGCTCCTGATTTGAGGTAAAGCCTTTCTCTCATGAAGAGACCCAGTCCCATTGCAGGTCTGCAGGGACCCCAGAAAGCAGAGATGCAGCGAGTGGGTGCCACGGGGCAGGGCAGGCACTTTGCTTACATCTGACCTGGCAAAGAGCACAATGAAACTCCCCACTTCCATGCAAGGGAGCCTTGCTCAGTTAATTAGGTCTCCCCAGTGTTCTGGAATAAAGATGTTTCCCGAGTGATGACAGGTTCAGACAGGAGATTCCCAGCAGCAAGAAAGTAGAGCCAGTGAAAAGATGGGAACACACAGTAACTTCTCACTGTGCAGGAGGAAAGTGTTCCTGCCGTGTAATAGTGGAGGTGTTCATATTTCATGGAGAGACATCTCTTAAACACGTTAAAGCTTGTTGGTCAAAACCTGGATGAAGCCCAGGTGTTGCAGAAGGCGAAACCATCACCTCCTCTGAGATGCACTGCTCGTGGTGTGGGTGCTGGGCACACAGAGGGGTCCTGAAGGCCACCAAAGCTCTGCCAGTCACAGGTGCCACCGTGATCTCCACTCCTGAGTCAGGGCCCTTGCTGGCTGCCAAACTGTGCGTGGTGATTACACAGTGTGGACACCTCATCAGCTGCTGGGGCCTTCTGACTCATTCCCACTTAGCATCTAGATGAGTTTGGTTTGAATTAGCCATGGGCTGAAGCCAAAATCCTGGGTCTGAACTTCCTCAGATTTTGGGAAGACTCCAGTCTGGATCCAAGCTTAGCACATGGCTCTAAGTCACTCAAAGATTGGAGCCAAACCCTGGATCAGAACGTTCCCAGACTACGGGGAAGCTCGCAGCCTGTCTGTGGTGCTGGGATCATCACAAGGATGAAATATTGCCCTTATGTTTGGCTACTCCTTATTTCTACCATAGCTAGTGCATTTCTAGTGCTGCAATTGTACCATTTCAGTTCTTGCAATGAGAATAAAGAAGTAAAAAATTGATGTGTTTGTGTTTATTTCAACAGAAAAAAACCACCTTGCTTTCAATTTCCCTGTTGGACAGACAAGAGGTGTTTTGGCTTCAGAGCATGACAGCTGTGCCTTATTTAAAAAATTTGGGGTGGAATTCCCTTGCCCCAGCCACCAGTTCCACCAGTACCCCCAGTGCCTTCCAGTGCAAGAGTTACGAATATGGCTCAGCAAGCGCAGCAAGAGCTCCTCGGGCGCATGCTACCCCTGAGCTCACCCTCCCAGGAATCCTTTGAGGAAAAGCAAAAGGCTAAAGAGTAACAAAATTCCACTTTCAAGCTGCTCAGAAGACACGGTGCGAACAAGCAGCCCCCAGAAGGCGAGATCCTGCAATCTGCCGAGAAGCCGCTCTGCGAGCGCCGGCGATGCGCGGGCAGGAGAGCTCGAGCAATCCTGCAGAAGGTGTCCCTGCCAACGCCTGGGGAACGTCAAGCCCTCCACACTGTGAGGGGAATCTCAGCCCCGGCAGAAGGCTCTGCCAGCACAGCGCCGTGTCGTTAGCTCGGGGTTTACACACTCCGCTTGACACCTCCGCCTTGTCCTACAGATGTTGCGCTGCATTTCGGATCGAGCCTCCGACGGTACAGCTGTTTGAACACATGTGCATTTTCCACTCAGCAAACCGCAAGAATGAGGCAGCAGGGTTACAAGGCTTGGATCCTAGGGCTAGAATGAGAGAAGCAGGAGAGGTGTTTCTTTGGGAAATCTCCCAGTAGTTTCTCCTGTAGTTTCTCTCTTTCTGATTTTATTCACTGACTGTACTGCACTCAGGCCATGGGGAAGGTAAGATCTGATTGATATTGCAAGTGACAACTGAGGCCTTGAAATCGTTTCTTCAGTTCATCTTCAGGAGGTGAAAAGCCCAGAGCATTTTGCGAGTTCTAGAGAGGTAGAGTAATTTTGTCTTTTATTTGCAAATATGCACCTTGTTCCAATTCCTGTTAATTCACTGTTACTTGGGAATAAATTAGAGTCTGCCCCAATAAAGGAGTTTAGAGAGGAATTATCAGATACGTTCAGAAGGGAAATATTTTACAATATTCTTTTTCCTTTTACCATTATCAGATATGAGAAGAGATGGTTGTGTCTCACCAGGAGTGTCACAAAACCATTGAAAGCCCTTTCTTCCATCAGTAAGTACAGAAGTTGGGTAAACTCATGTGAATGATTTAATAAAACTAAGTGAGACCCAAAATGGGCTTCTTAAGGGCCGTGAGATCTCAGGCATCATAATTCTCTCATTGCCAAGGGCATATCTTGCAGGTACCTTCAATTATTTGACTCCTGATTTATGCCAGTTGGTTTAAGGCAAATTGCACTTCTTTTTCCTCTGATCCAACATCTGTTTTTTTGAAAAACAGATGTGCACAAATCAATCTGATTAATGTGGTTGATTCTGCAATTACTGCAGGATAAATCAGCAGCACACTAAAATCAACCTGGTATCAAATTCATGCTCCTACACCTTCAGTGCTCAGCCTGACTTGATTTAGGTCTTTGCTCTGTGAAGATTCTTTAGATACAAAAGGACCAGAGTAAAATCCCTAGTGCCAGGACGTGGAGCATTTCACATGATCTGATGTGGAGTTATCAATAACAGGGTTTCAACGAAAAAATTCAATGCCTTTAAAAAGGCTGCAGATTATACTGTATGCTAATAGGGCAGAAAGATCCCTTTCTCACAAAGTTACTCGAGCTTCTTAGATATTAATAGAAGTTGCCAAGGGGGAAAAAAATCATATCTATAATATAAAAATATAGACTGACTCAAAGGAGATACACCTTTCTTAAAGCAATGAGGGATGCAACTGATGATGTGCTGGGGAATCAGTCTCCACGCTCTGTAAATCAGCTGCAAGTCCCAGCACACGTTGCTGTTTTCTTTGAAGGTCCTGCTGCTCCATGAGACAGAGCCAACACAGGAATGAAAATTAACGAAGTTTTCTTTACAGACTGGATCATGACTGATTCTGTTGTCCATGTGAGGGCAAAGGTGAGAGGGAAGATGCAGGAGGATCCCCTGCTGCTCACCTGAGCTGGGTGTAAGGTGCTGTTTGCAGTGCCCTGTGTCATGAAAAGACTTTCACAGGGGGGGTGTTGTGTGTTGTGCTCTGCGTGGCTTTTGAGTGAAGCCCATTTTGTACCCCTGCTCTACATCTAATGTGGGTGGGAGCTGGGGTCCCCTCCCCAGGGGACAGCTGGTGGTCACCAGCCACACTGTGCTGCTGGCACTGATTGTTACCTGACCTTGATATTTGTATAAGGGGGAGCAATTAAGATGAGGGAAAACTGAGAAAGAATTTCTCCCCTTATTCATTCTGCCACAGCTGCCCTTCATCTCCTGCAAATATGGGTCCTGCCATCAAAATTCCAATCCAGATCCAAACTTGTATTTTCCCCAAATCTCAGAGTACTTTAAGCTGGAATCCATCACTTTTTTTCCCCCAGCTGAAACCTAATAAATGTGCTCTATAAAAAATGAGTTTGGCCAACATCTGGAGGCAGATAAAAATCTTCCAAGCTACTGTTCCACAATCTTAGGAATCATTAGTACTGCAGAACATCTATACAGAATATTTATCTTAAGTATGTAATAAAATGAAAGCTACTGCGCCAAATTCAGAACAACCTCTGATGAAAAGAAATGCTTCACATCAACATCAAGCTGGAACATTTCTAGCCAGAGAGAATCTTCTCTCTAGCCAAAGCACAGAAACTTGTAGTTACAAAAACTTAACACTAAACACAGGGGGAAAATTTATTATTTTAATTGTGATATTTCATCACTGGTTAGTTTAATGTCTTTTTCCCCCTTTTTCTTTTAATCACCCTCCCCCTCTCCCTGGGATGGTTTATCGCTTGTAAATTATTTGTCACATCGTTGTAATTCTATCCAGATCCTTAACTTTCTAATCATGCATCTTTTATGGGGTCTCTTTTAAAGAAGCACTATAATTACTTGCCAAGGGTCCCTGTAAATTTTATCAGGCCGTAAAATATTATACTTTAATTATTTGAAAAAAAAAATTGGAAATGTTCCCTCTAAAAGGCTGCACGATCAATATTGCAAGGAGCAAGGCACCTTCTGCAGTGCCACATTGGTTCCTGCTGTACACCTCAGAAGCCTTCAAAACTCTTCCACTTCATTCAGTGACATGGAAAACTATTATTGGAGAAACTGACCTTTGGCTAAGATGAAGAAATTCCTTCTTGCATGTTTCAGGTGTTGTAAAATAAACTAAGAAGATGACAAGGATGCTCTCCCAGTCTTTTTGTAGGAGGCACAGGGACTCCACTCCCACCTGGGTGACAGAGCTGTGCATTTCAGAGGAGAGCAGAAATGCAGAATAAACTGCAGATGCAGAACCTTTCTCATAGGAAATAAAACACCCCTTAGAGGAAAAATTCTCTGTTTCTATACAGACTTTGAAATTATCATCTTGTTAATTTGCTTAATTTCATAAGTAGTAAATATAAAAATACTAATAATATTTGCACTATTACTTTTTCTACTATCCACAGGCATTTGTAACTCATTTCTGTAACCCTTTATTTCACAAACTAGCAATTTCCATGATGCAGTGTTCTGCAAAACAGAAGAACGTATGGGGAGATTAGGTACTTGATAGCATCTTAAAGTGGTTTCTGGAACAAAGTTTCCCGTGCACTATTTAAAAAAAAAAAAAAAGGGTTTGCAGTTAGGTTCAAACTGGTTTGTATAAGGGGTGGAATTATATCTCGTACTCCTCACCAGCACTTCAATTAAGTGTGCACAGCAGCTTGTGCCCATTTCTGGTAAGTTTGCATTTCTTTAGATAGCTGGGCTGAAATATGAGAGAGTTAAATGATTTGGTCAAGGAACACAGTGAGCTGGAAGCAAAGTAAAATATAGATCTCACCTCAGCTCCTTGATCCTGGAGAACACGAGGGGAGGTGCTTGAGAGAAATGACACACTGCTTTATCTGTACAATTCCTCTTATCCTCTGAGAAGCTCTTATCCCATCTATGCAGTGGCTTTCCAGGTTTTATCCTGGGAATATCACTATTATTACCCTCTAAACAGCAGCAGATAAGAGTCACCAGCACTCAGACACCTGGAACTGTGAGATCCATGCATGCTGAGCAGACAGTCCTGCTCTTTCCCAGGTTTTCTGTAAATACTGACTAAAAATACTTTCTCTAAAGCCCTTTCTGTAAAAGCACTGCTAGTAAATTGTCCATGCTCTGCACAGCAGCAGATTTTGCAGCAGGCTTTGGCTTGGGTGTCAATGGCATTGGCAAACATCCCATTTTAGCATGGAGAGTTCCCTGTGCTCCATCCCACCTGTGCAGGTAACACTCTCTGCACAGATCTGTCACAAGTGAGCTCCTGCAGTGACAGCTCCTGAGAGGGCCAGCACACTGTGTCACACCACAGCGTCCAGGAGAGTAAATATCTTCCATTCACCACTCACGCCAAGTCAAGCAATGATTTTTAATGATGGTTCATGAATGAGACAGACCTTGATATTTATTTACAGTGGTTGTTGACCATCAGGAACCGTTCAATAAATATCTCTTCTAAACCACACACAAGTAAATATAAAGCTGGCTCAAGCTACTATACGTTGCTTCTATTTTTAATAGCTGACTGCTGGCAGAAGGCAGTGGTGAGAGTGTTTAAACATGGATATAGCTATGGATGGTTCAATTATTCATTTCAAGCCAGGGCTTCAACTGAAGTAACCTTTATACCTGTAGGCAGGTTGTCCACGCAGAGGAATGTGTATTTTTTGTATTCATTCCGTACTGAAACAGGCCAATAAAGACACTGCAACAACAGGTAGCCTGAAAAGCATAGAATTGATCCACTAGCAATTAACCAGACGTGCTGCAGATGTTTGAAAATCAGTATAAAACTGATTTCCACGGTCTGACATCTGGTCCTACAAGGGTCCCTGGGGACTTCTCTGCTGCTGTGTTAGCTCAGGGGTCAGGTTCCTGCTCCAAGACAGCTCCCCAAACCCTTCAGCTGTTTACCTCACTGCTGTGAAAGTTTACATCCTGACTCAGTTTGGAGGGAGCCAGCTGTGTCCTCAGCTGGGAACTCAAGTGCAGGTTTTTGGTCCTTCAGAGCTGCCCCTTCAGGCAGGGAGAGTGTCACAAGCTGAACCAAAAGGGTTTAATGTGGAAATTAAAAAAGTTGTCAGGAAAGAAAGTTAAAAAAGGACACCATGCAGAGCTATTCTGCATCCCAAAGGACAGGGAGCAAAAGATGGAAAGAGTTGCTTTGTAGAGCCTGCAAAGGTGCCACTGCCTGCAACCAGCATCACCTCGCTTCCAGTTGGCACCGGCCCCTTCACAGTCACTTCAGCTCTACTCTTTTATTCCTCACTCAAAACAGCACCTTCCCCTTGATCCCTCCCAGTGGGGGCCAGCAGTTGTACCCCATTCTGCATCTATTCTGCATCCATTCTGCAACCATTGTGCATCCATTGTGCATCCATTCTGCATCCCTGCTCCCCTCCCGCTCTGGACCAGCAGTTGTACCCCATTCTGCATCCATTCTGCATCCATTCTGCGTCCATTCTGCATCCCTGCTCCCCTCCCAGTCGGGGCCAGCAGTTGTACCCCATTCTGCGTCCGTTCTGCGTCCATTCTGCGTCCATTCTGCATCTATTCTGCATCCATTCTGCATCCATTCTGCATCCCCGCTCCCCTCCCGCTCTGGGCCAGCAGCTGTACCCCATTCTGCATCCATCCTACATCCCTGCTCCCCTCCCGCTCTGGATCCGCTGCCTCTCTCCGAGGACCGCCGCTCCCAGCGCAGGGATGCGGAGGCAGCCCCGGGCTCGGAGCGCTGCTCCTGGCGGGGCTGGGGGAGCGCATCCCGCCGGGACACACGGCCAGGGATGCTGCAGGGCACGCAGCCACTGGAAAAGCAAACAGGCTCCGGCTCTGGGGGTACAAGGCGTCCTGCGGGCTGGCTGACAGCTACAAATCAGCTCCGCCGAACCGCAGGGGTGGGAGACGCTTTTTGCATGTCAACTTTGCAGCCAGGGATTTGGGGACCTGCTCCTTTCTCCTGCCGTGTCCACGGTGTCTGTCACAGCCCATATTTCCTTTGGAGGAAACAGGGAAAAGGAATTAAGTAACGGAGCAGAAATAAGCTCTGGTTTTGGTGCAGGTTTTTGCTGATTTATCGCTTGCACATTTCAACAACTACTTTGTAAGTGGTTCACAAACTGTAATAGTTTCTGGGAGTTTAATGATCAGTATCTATAATACTGAGAAATGACAGTAATATAAAGCATGTCCTCAAATTGTGTTGCTATAGGCACACAAAATGGAGTCTTACACAGTATAGATTAGTAAAAAAGCTGTAATTGCTTTCCTCTTCCCCTTTTTCTCCCATCCATGACTATAAAAGCATCATAACTTCTGTTCTGAAAAGAACTGTGCCCCTCAGTGTCCCCTTTATTAGAAGATCTCTTCTACAGAATAAAGGTCCTAATCTATTTTCAATAAAGTAATTAAAAAACCCAAATTAAAAACAAAAAAGAACAACTTTTACTGGACTGAACACCATTAAGATTTCCTCACCTCAGCCTGATATAGAGCATTCAGAAACACCAAGTGCACAGCCTGAGCATGTGGAATTACTACATGTAATCACAAAATGCTAATTGGTTACTAAGGCAAGCTGCATCAGATGAAATGGAAAACAAACCAGAAGCTGTTTCTCCAAGGCTTTTAAAGATAAAAGCATGGCTAAGCTTGGGTAGTTAGAACCAATAACACTCAGATATTCTCTTTGATCCCATATTCCTGCATGTCCATTATGAAACCATCAATACCGTGTGAAGGTCGGAGGGAAGGTATAGGCTCTCTGAGGACTGGCCAAACACTACCTTTGCATCTCTCTCAGCTCCTCTTTCTGATATTTATCTTCTTCAGTGATTCTGATACCATAAACAGGGGCAGCTCGCATCAAGCTCGAGGCAGGGAGGGGAGAAGAAATGAGAGATGTTTGGTTGGGAGGGTCTGCCATGGGTCTGTGCCAGACTTCACAGCCAGGGGATTCCTGGAACACTGCACCTCTAAGTACTCTATTTGCCTCAGGCAACTTCCCTCCACATCATGGTAAAGAGAAACACTAAATCAACAAATACACACATTGACTGAGAATTCAGCGAATGCAGAAGTCATTCCATCTCTGGGCCTTACACTGCAGAAATTACTAGGAGGACAAGGCACTGATGCAACAGCAATGAGGTCTCCCTGTCCATGGCCCACTGGAATAGGAGGCAACTTTCTCCATTTATTTGGGAAGGTGAATATTTTACAGGTGTGTAGATTGTTCCCTTAGATATCTATCAGTTTCCAAAGTTTAAGAAAATATCGGTAATGCCTGACAAACCATTCACATAAAAAGGTTGTCACAAGATTAACTGCCAGGCTGCAGGGATGGAGGAGGTAATAGCCCACAGGAGATGTGCAATTAGTCCATAATTAAAAGTTTTAGATGGAGCAGAAAATCTGAAAAATTGTTGGAAACATGGGACTGTGGACAAAATGTCTATGGATGGAGTTCAGAATTCATTTTACCAGATCCTAAAATCAATGAGCTGAGGCAATAAGCAGAGGTGCATCTAATTTACATGATATCTTTGAGTCCTTCTGCCTCTCTGAAAACAGTAGAGCTTGTGCCATGGAGAGGCTGCAGCATTTCCCACCTTCTGCTGCCTTTTTTAGGACGAGGGAACCCCTATCTGAAGACCCTGATGTGTAGAGAGAAGTGGCACAGATGGTCAGAGCCCCGGAAAGAGACTCACAGTGGCCTGTTCCCCACTCCCAGGGCACGCCTGGCCTCAGGAATGAGATGCCAACGCTCAGATGCCTTGTACGCCTGGCAGCAGGCCGTGGCTGTTTTGGGGTCCCCCAAGCTCTGAGGGGGCTCTGCTCCTGGGCAGAGCTTTCAGACCCTCTGGAATGTCTGATTCCCAAGGAGCAGCACCTTGCTGGGCACACAGAGCTCCGGAGCTGAGGAGGAGCAGAGCCCAGAGTGCTGTTGCCATAGCAGGGGAAGGGGATCTATGGAAACCCCTGAAAGGGCATCACTCCAGGCAGTCTCCAAACAGCAGGGCCACAGACAGTACCAGGGCACTTACAAGGCATGCTGTGAAGCCAGGATAATTTCAATCCATTTAGCAAAGTGCTTCCAGTCCTCGTTTGAGAGCAGGTTAAAAGAAAATAGAGTAAGTATTGAACAAACAAAGTTAATCTGTACCTACAGCACTTTACTCAAGAAAAAACCGAAACTGTCTGTTGACTGCTCTTGGTTTGTTATTTTCCTCTCAGGCAAAATGCCTTTTTCTTTCTTTCTATTTTTTCTTTTTCTTGTTTGTTTGTTTGAAAGACTGCTGCTGTGTGATGGTGAGCTGCTTACACAGGCTCACTAACCCAAAAGGCACAGGTGAAAATCATGGGGTAGTCAATACCTTATGGCAATGGCAGACACTTTGGTAACATGATATATATCTGTGAGTAATCACATGCTTTCCTTCTCACTTAGGGTGGAAAAGTGCCCTTGAAAATTGCTTACTCTCCCACTAAAACATACAGGATTTGTACTCCAAGGGGCAACGCAGAAGTCCAATGAATCACTGAAATCAGGAAAAAAACAAGTAAGGTTCTTTGTCCTTTCACAAGCAGAGATTGAAGACTGAGTTCTTAAATTTTTTCTTGGTGTTGCATTATGCTGTGTCCTTGGAAATATCCACAAGTCTGGCTAAATTTGTTACTGAAATTTGCAAACAGGGATGAATTTTACTTTCTAATATTCAAGGCTAATACATTTATCAATCTGTTTTTGTCTTCTGCCACTTACATTATGATAGTAGCCAAATGCATTATAAAGTATCTGACCAGAAATGTTCTGTTGAATACATCATGAAGGGACCCCAATTGCTTGTAAAGATGGCAAATCCTTTGTTTTCTCAAGAAAATGCTCATTTCTCGTTTTCCAGGCATTTTGGGACAAGATCATCTTTCATGTTCTCTTTCCCGGGGAAATCCTCACTGGATATAAATAACTCAAAAGCACTCAAATGACTTCCAGTAGTCTCAGTGAAGGCATATCTCTGGTGCAGAAATATAACTGGTTATGCAAGTTTTGTTGGGATAATTTCAAGTTGCCTGCTAGAGGCACTTCTCATCCACTGCTATCTCCAAGGATATTTAAGATCGTGGAAGAATTATTGTGTTTCAAGGCCAAGAGGGGTCATTCCGATCACTGACTTTGGATTCTTACATTTTAATCTTCTTAAACCCAGGGTTCAGGTAGGCTAAGCTGTTGAGATCAGGACACTGTGGTTGAGAGTGTGTGGAGAAATGTTTGCCTGGAATCAAATAGCCTCAGCTTGGTCAGCTCAGAGTCTCCAGCATATTTTCAGTGCAAGACTTGAACATGAACTTCTTAATCAAGAGGGAAAGGGCTTTAAAAGTGCCCTGTCCCTGTGTTTGTCCCAGTGTGTAACACAGCTCTGTACAGTTCACAGCCTTTTGCTTCAGAAGAACAATCAGAAAACAGAATGCAAACTGCAGTAAGGCCAACTATGCAGAGTTTCTTTTTCTAACAACTTGAATATTCTGCAGCTATTTAGATCAATAAAGAGAAAATGTAAAACACATGTTTTTTGCAAATGTTGCTGAATCAAAAAAACCCCCAAACTTCTACATCTATTTCAAGCTTGTGTGTGAAACACATTAGAAGACATCAGACACAATCTCCAAATCTTGTGAATGCTATTCAGTATTTCAAGTGATCTAGAGGGACTCCAAGGGCAGCTTTCAAGAACATCCAGGCCCTTGAGTAGCATCAAGCTGATCTTTCTTTTTTTTTGTAGGTATGAATTTCTCATGCTGGCCAAAAATGAAGATGCAATCCCATATTGGAGGGAAAGCTCTCTCTCTCTCTTCCCTCCCCATTCTCCAGAGCAAAGATTTGAAAATTGCACTTGGAAGGCGTTCAATCAAGCAGACAGTCAGCTGTGCTCACATACCATTTGGATCAGGTTTTTAGAGCCATGCCAGAATGTACCTTATGCAAAATTAGTAAAAACAATAACACCAGAGCTGAGGAATAACACAGCAAACCATACAGACACGTCAGGCTCAACCAGCCGTTAGGTGAAAGGCCAACATCATTTAGCAACTCACAAGTTCATAAATGGTAGATTTACAGAAATTTAATCCCCTTCTACTCATCAGGGGATTTCACTGGAGACCAGAAATAGCTAATTGGGAATAGGAGCAATGTATTTAAAAACAATGAAACACACTTCAGAAAACGCCTTTGAATCCTTCAAAAAGTAAAAGCACTAATTAAAAAAAGATGTTTTTGTAAGAAGCAGCCACAGGTTTACAGGGTGGGAATTGGCTAACTTCTGAGAGTCTATGCTGTGTGTCTGGCCACTGGTTGGCAAATGCAGACCTTTACACTATAAAAACTGTTTCAGTAACACTTTGAAATACTTGCCCAATCATGTTGAGTTCACTTGGGATTCATTATAATATCATTAGATGGGATTATATCATTTGGTTTAATGTCAATTGCATTTCCATATTGTGTCCAGTGGTTTTATGATGTGGACAAATATTCCACCAAGGACTAGGCTGAGGCCATCACATTTAAATTCTTTTCCTGAGTCACAGTTGGCAGAAATCCTCATCTCAAGACATCCAGGCTGCAAAACCCTCCTTGGAAGCAAAGGGGAGATCAAACACAGTTTTTATGCTGCTCCGACAGCTGCTCCAATGGTGCTTTTGTTCTAGAGTTTGCTGAACCCACCTTAGTGCTTGAGCCAAACACAAAGTGCATTGCCTGTGTCTCCTTTCATCCTCACTAGAAAGACCACAATGAGCTACAAATTTGAGATTTTCTGATTGATAACGGCCAGCCTGAGATGGAACAGGACCACCAAGTCACACACCTCAGGCTCTTCAGCTGGGACAACACAACACTGAGAGACCTAAGCCACCAGGAAAGCTGGAAATGAGCTGACCCCTCAGACTCAAATGTCTGAGCACATTGGCTTTCGTATCCAAAGCACTGAATTCTCCAACAGTAATAAAGCTCTAGAGAAACAAAATCATCATAAGTAGCAGGAAGAAGGATGTCAGACTTTCTGTCGCACAAGGTTGAATTCCTTTTCTTTCCACTGTGGCCCTCATCACTGGTTTGGGACAATGAGGAAATAACTGTTCTTATATAGGCAGCAGGCAAAACTCAGAGGTATTGCAGTGCATAATACATTTTCAACAAGAGTTTTGTTGCTGTCACCTTTAATAGAAATTAAATAGATGTGCTAATAGCCTAGGTAACAGGAATGCAGGTTATTTATGGAGTAAAAGGTGTTGCTTTCTAACAGACTGAGGGCCCTGCTGGAGGAGAAGGTGGATTCTGCTATCTAAAGCTGCCTGGAAGTATTTTGAAGAAAGCACATGGCAAAGAACAGAAAACATCCAAGGAAATAAAAAACCAGGCACATGATAAAAATATCAAAGCTTCATGTTAACAACGATAACCATGATAATAGAAATAACGTGTAATGGTACTATACAGACAAAGAATCAGCTCAAAAATACATGTGGTGAAAGATCTGTTTTGCTTGTCCTTCAACAGAGTGCATGTTGATGAAGCATTTATTCCAGATTATAAAATAATATACATCATTAGAAAGTCAAGTGTTAAAAAAACCTGAATCTGGTACCAGTTTGCAGTAGCCAAGTAGTTTGCTTGCAAAAATTGACCAAGATCCTCTGATTTCAGTGCTTTCCTGTGTGTCTTTTGGGACCTTTCTGCTCCTTACATCTCATAGCCCTCACATGGGCACAGCCTGAGCAGGGAGCATGAGGCCCCTGATTCCTCCCACCCCATGGTGACAGAGGAAAGAAGAAATTCCCCACAATGGAAACTTTCCCCTGAGCAAAAGCAGGATGGAGCAAGACTGTGGTGGAGTCTGTCTGCAAACCTTGGAGAAATGTGATGTTTTCAAGACCTCTTCCTGCCTATCAAATTTGTCTGAACACAGCTACCGTCTCAAAGGCAGGGAGAATAAAGTGAAATAGTTGATGACAAGCTCTCAGTTTCTTGCAACATCCATAGAATTCTTGTTTCCAGAAACACAGAATCTTATTTTTCAAGAGGTACAGATCAGAACGGAGGAAGGTGTTCAGGACAGTTATAGCTCTGTTGGACGTGCAAAAAGCTTCACAGAGAGTCCTTTGCCCATGTTCTGGACAGCCCAAGGAAGCTGTGGAGAGGTTTTTCTCAGCAGGAACCTGGCCTATGATGCTGTTTGTAGTGGAGAGTCTCAGCGAGTCTGTAGGGAGGCTTAAGCCTCTTTCTAGGCATCAACCAACATTTGGCCTGGGGAGAGCAAATGAGTCACATCTGCACAGCTCCTTGGCAAACAAAAGCCCTATAAAATTCTGCTTTCTTGTACTCAGGAGTTTCTAACAGGGAAGATATATTTTCATGGGAATTTACAATTTTTTGCCCTCAAGAGAAACTTCACCATTTCCCTTAATCAAAAGCCGTGTCATTTTTACCATGAGACATCTCACTTCTTCCCATCTGCCCAAAACCATTCCGTGAGACATGGGCTTGGAAGAACTTGCAAGCCTTGGAGGGCCAGATCCAGCGCACTGACTCAGTTCCTTTTATGGCTCCAGGCAGTGGGCTTACCTATAAATAAATACATATCCCCATGTGGATGTAACCCCAGCACGTTCAGTTCCTGGCAGATGTGGAGCAGAAGCCAAGAGACAGAGCCGACTTAAACCACACTCTCTCCTGGAATAGTTAAAAAGGACCGAAGCACAGACTGCGATGGTGCCTGGGCAGCAGTGAGGACAGGTCTGGTTTTGGCAGGCACAGAGCTGTGCTGTGACCCAGCTACTGGAAGTGATGGATTTGCTGGGGAAAGAGCTCAGCTGACCGTGAGGAGCCTCCCGTGAAGGTTTCCCAGCAGTGCTGGGCTCTGTGCACCAGCTCAGCTCTGGGTTGCACGGACATGGCCTGTTTTATTTTGCACTTTGGTCCACCCAAAGTCAAATCGCCAAATCTCCAGCACTCATGCCCATGTAACCTTGTAGAACCCCACGCAGAACCTCTTAGGTCTATTTAAGACACATTTTGCCTGTGGGTCTGGTGATCATGGGAAGCTACAAATTGCTCTGAAGAAGAGCTAGTTGACATTTACCATTAGGTATATTTTTCTATCATTAAAATGGGAGGAAACCTCAAGGAAAAATGTCAGGTTTTTAATTACCTCCAGAGAAATAAAACCCTGGTAATTGAAAGTGTACATTTCTCTAAAAACAAAAAAGTGGAAGTCTCCAGCCTGTCCTGCAGATATTTCCTGCAAGGTTTAGCTGATAGCTTCTTTGGTTGCTGAAAACTGGGGGGGGGGGGGGGAAAGATCAATGAAATTTTCTTCTTGCAAAAAAAAAAATAATTTTTAAGTCTACAATAAATTAACAGTTTTGCAGTGGGCAAATATTTTCCTGCCCCCTTCTGTGTCCATCACTACAGCAGTAAAATGCAGACTTTTCCCTCTGCAATGTTTTGGTTATGGCCTTGTCCCTTTCCATTAGAACTTCAGCTGCAGTTTCTAATTCTGAACTCACACAGGATGGGTCTGGGGACTAGGGAGAACTTGTATTCCAAGTAGGCTACTAGCAAGGTTGCCAGAGAGAGGGTTATCACTGGAAATGAGTTTTCAGAGCCATAAATTCCAGCAGGTTGTGTGAGAGGTGTGTCATCCTTTTTGTTTGTTTACTTGTTTATGTGTTTTTTTTCCCTGAGGATAAAACCCAGTAATAATTAATGCTGTTGTTTAACATGTTCCTTCTGAAGAACAAACCTTCTTCCACTGCCTTCCCTTTCTTGTGTTGTTTCTGAGAAGTGCTGGATGAAAACAAAGCTGCATTTTCCAAAACCACATTCAGTGTGGCCGTGCACATTTGCGCTTGGTTTAAAAATATCTCTGCACTTCTAGACATGTTCACCTCCTGCCTTTTTCAGGAAAGATCTCCAGTTGATCACTGGAGGTGCTCTGGAAAAAAGCGATCAGGGCAGCAGTGCACACTGGTGGACATGGGAAAGAGCAGAGCTGAAAAGGAGGAGGAAGATATGTTCTCATGGACCTAAAGTTTTCTGCACGCTGGTGGCATTTAAAAGGAATGGGAGAGCACAGAGTGGTTGGCATATTTAATGCAGGGATGATGTGTTTTAGTTTCTCTTTCAACAGTTTCTTCAGAAGACAGAACTTCCACAACACGGAGCTAAGGGCCAAGAAATGTCAGTTTAATTTGGTTTCTGATACTCAATCAGTGCATGGCCTCGGGCAAGTGACTTATCTTCCCTCTATCTAAACGTCTACATCAGTGAAACAGAGGCGAAAGTACTTTCCACAGGAGTGTCAGTGAGTTTAGCATAACTCATTAGTGTCTGCTCGGAGCTTTTAAATCCTGCAGCAGAAAACCCTCCGCAGACACCAAAGGTTAATGCACTGTGGGGTGATGGTCAGGAGGAACCCGAGCCCGGCACCCCCACTTTGTGCCCAGTGATTGACAGCTGGTGACACGGGCACAGGCAGAGGTCCCCAGCACTGTGATAAGAGGATGCTCCCACTGGATGAGGCTGGGGCTGGAAAAATGCCAGCAGTGCCTCACTGAGAAACAAACAACCAATGTATCAGCCCTGATCACTGCATTCAGCTAATAAAAATGTATGTAATTGATATTTTATAACCATATGGAGAAAGGATTTTTTTAGGGCTTTAATGCTATCGATTGACGGAAGAAAGCCAGATAGATGTCTCTAAGCTGCAGGCTATAGGGCTAAAGTGCCTTTGAGTCAGGAAATGTATACTTGTTTAAAATTCACTTCAAATTTTCACATCATTTGCAGCTTTTAATGGCATTTTTGGACCCTGGCAATTAATCACGCAGCCACTTGAGTCAACTGATTGTCTCATTTCTGATCAATTATTGTTGTCAACCCCCCATATTCTGCATACTGACTTGTACCGGGCCCTGAAAGAGAGAGATATCCTTTGGGATATGCTTTGGGACGCTCTCCTTGCATGTGATCTCTGGCAGAACTTTGGTCCTTGTTCTTTTCTGAGGATTATTACTGCTCATGTCACACAAAGCTGTTTGGAGTGGCCCAGTGGAGACAATCCTGCTGCTCCAAAACATTTGCAGATACTGCTGCTCACTATTTCCCTGAGCCCTTCAAGGCAAAAATTGCCTTTTGCTTTGTGCTGGTACAAAAGACAGTGAAGGGGTTTGATCTTTACTTGGACTCCTCACAGTGCCAAAATGCACTAAGTTATTTGGGTTTTCTCTCATATCCAACTGTGATTACATGGGCAGTTTATTTGGACATGGCATCACACTGGATGAAGAGACATGTAGAAAAAAGAGCTATTTTTTTATCTATAAAACAGGAAGATTGAAGAGCAGGGGATCTGCAGCAGCTGGTTCCTACTGCAGAGAAAAAAGGAGAACCTGGGTTCCCCATGCAGGCAGCTCTAACATGCAACCCAAATCTGCATGAGACTGAGTGAAAGGGAACGAGCACAATAAGCCTGTAGCGGCAAAGGCACAGGCTGGAAAAGCTGGTGAGAAGGTTGTTTTAGATAAAGCCCTACTGTGCTGGGTTAGCTTTAAAGCCCAGCTTTTGTATGGTCATCGTAAATAAAATATTGTTCTGTCACGAGATAGAAAAGTGGATCCAGCAGTAGACACTGCCGGTCCAGTCAGTGTAGAGTCTAAGCAGTGCATGAGACTCTGAGATGGTTTGTGTTATCTTCTTCTTCTTTTCTTTTATTTTTTCTTTCTTTCTTATTTTTTTTTTAATTGGCTAGGGGTTTTCTTTGTTCTTGTTCTTTTATCTGTTGCTCATCTTGAGATATTTCAAAAGTGAACTCGATGTTCTTCCGTTTTCCTCTTTTTCACTCTCACTCATTGGAGCAAAACACGAAAGACGCACGTGAAATGCATTAAACCAAAAGAAAATAAAACCAGTAAAAGACAAGTAAAAGGAAGAGAAGTTGGCATTTCCTGATGTACCTCTCCCTGCACTCACACACAGAGAATTATTTGATGCATACACATGAAAGGGACTCAACTATGAATGCAATGTGAGATTTCATTTTCAACTCCTACAAAATGAAATAGTTACATTGAGAGAGAAAAGGAATGGGCTGGACATGAGAGGAAAGTGCAGAGTCATTCTTTCTATTCTTGTGGTCAATGTGTCATACCTTGGTTGTAGCCATGCTTGGGACACTTTGCTGGTGAAAGAAAATTAAGAAAATGTTATTTGTTTGACTGGTATTGGTAAAACTCTACTCACAATTCATGCAAGACTGTCATGTCAATACCAGGTCATATAGAGCTGTCCCTAAAATATAACTCTTAAAGTGTGACTGTTGTATTTTCTTCCACAATTTCAGTTTCCAGTTTCTCTAATTCTAATTCTATTTAATTCCTTTGTCAGAGCTTAGACAATTCAACATTACACAACAACATTCGTGGAGATTGAAAGTTGTGGTAATTTCTGTGGGTGAAATTCTAGCCAAATGAAGTCAGTGGCAAAACTCCTGCAGCTTCAAGATTTCAGCTCATGGCGTCTTAGTGCCATGAATTATTTGTACTCTGGATGTCTTTTGAAGCTTTGAGTACATTAAGAAAAAAAAATTGGGTTTGTCTGTTTGGTCATTAAGAAGGAATAAACAGTGGCTGCATATTTTAAAAGTTATACCAAGAATTACAGGGTTTGGTATTTCTGCTATCCCTGCAGATCTCAATCCCAAATCAGTTCTCAAAAGTTTTTGGGACTACCCTGTAAAGAGTGGAGGATTATGAAATGGAGCCATACTCTTTCATGCTAAATTAATCACAATTAACTCATGAGTTTGCTAATAATTCCTAAGACACAAACCAGAGTTCTCCTGAGTTTCGTTGATTTTACAGGACTATCCATTTCCCCCCCAAATAATTTGTTAAAGCAAAACCCCCAAGGCCTGCACTTACTGAGGTTCTTAGAGTGATCCTTTTCTGGCCTTAGAAATACAACCTAAAATATTATTTATATGCACTTAATCTCCACCCCCCCCCCCCCCCCCCCGCAACTCATTCTTCTTGAGTTTGCTGCACTACCAGATAAAGAGACAAAGTGAATAATCTTTGGGGAAGATGTCTTATTCAGACTCTGAAAAATCTTGGTTGTCCTGTTTAGCAACAGCAATTTTCTCAGTGATCAGGTTTGGCTTTTTTTTCCCAAAGCAGTCAAGATGGGACCATAGCTGAGGATAATCTGACAATAGACAAGCAGCAAGTGTGTGATTTGCCCATGTCACACAGCTCAGAAACAAATGTCATGAAAACATCTAGTAATGGATATTTTCCCCCTTTTCTCAGACAACTGTGCTTTTTCTAATGAGAAATTTCCCCTCTCATATCAGTGACAAAGCTGATTTTCCAGGGGAAATTCCAGCTTGACTTTGGGCAGGAAGTAAACCAACCAATATTGCTCTGAAGAACTGATCACCTGGGAGGGCCATGATCTCATCACGGGCTTGGAGAGAGGAGCAGTGGATGTGAGGCAAAAGCACTCCTTGGATATGTTGTACAACTTTTTGTGTTCATTAAGATGTTTCAGATACAGATCAGCCCTCTTTGTTCAATATTTATCTTTTCATCTGCCCTGACCTGGGAACTGGGAGCACTTTGAGAAGTTAATTGAAAGCTTGCTTTGTTTCATTTTAGCTTTCAGGTCTAAAACTTCGCTTTCAGTAATGGCACTGAGAACACTTTTGTCCTGTCTGCAATAGCTCAGAAACCTTTTCCAGCAACAACTGGGAATTCATTATTGATCACCATTGTCTTATTCCAGGAATTCTCCACTGAGATGATTTTTCTTATTGAATGACAACAGGAACCCCCAACCCAGGAAAGAGAATATTCCTCATGTTTCTACCACTGGAATCTGCTCAATCATCCCTCACTCTACATGTGATTCCCATATTATCTGAGATCAAATGGATTTTTTTTATTTTATTCCATCCTTCCTCACCCAAGTATGGTACCAAGAGGGGCTGAGGTCCAAGCAAGGGTTTCAGAGATCTGCCCTCAGGCTCTGAACTGTGTGAGTTTCTTTTGCAGCTTTTGGGAAATATTTGTTCTTAAACTGATATCTCTGGAAAATAGCAAAAATATTGATATTATTTTATTTCTCTTAGTAGGGACTGTCTCCTATAAGACATATATATGTAGTATTTTGTGCAGCATATGCAGTATTTAGTCCATGTCTACTAGAAGAATAAAAGATTTAACAGGGTCTTGTTAATTAAAAAAAATTAAATTGCAAATTGGCATTGGTATTTTGACTGAAGTTTTAAAACCAGAGAGTAAGTAACATGGAGGGATTTGACATGAAGAAAGTGATAGAATATATGCAGAGAGGCATAATTAAATGTCTATTTTAGATCATTTGTAAAGGTTGGAATTCATGAAGGAATTGACAAATACTGGATTCTCAGTAGTTCCATGTTAATACTTCTTTGGAATACAATGTACTTAAACAGCTCCATTCTATCCCCTATTAGCACAGACCTCTACTTTACAACAGCTGTTCCCATAAGACTTTTGTTTCAAAGGACAGAAGAGGAAAACAACAAAACATTCAGGAACTGAGACAAGAGCCTGTCTCCCAAAGCAAGGAATAGAAAACTCAGCCAAGCATAAAGTCTAGATAAAAACACTGTTTCCAAAGAAGGGATGAATCCCCTTACTTTGCATGGAGTGAAAGGTGGTGCAGGGGTTGTTTTGAGACCAGCCTTGGTTTGCTGGTGGTAGTGGTGATATTAAAAATTTTATTTGTAAGTGTTTACTAGTGGGTCCACCACCGGCTCTGGTATTAAAAGTTCAAAATTCAGGGGCCAAATTTCCCCTGAAATCAGGACAAATATTCCAAAAGTTCAGAAAGAAACAAAAACACACAAAAATGAGAAAACACCAACGTTTTGGTGCTGCACTTCTTGCTTGCTCCACAGAATTGAATCCTTTTATGTTACATTCTTGAATTCTTCTTCACAAGCCCAAGGACATCACACTCAGGTTTTTGTGAGGTGTTTCTCCGGTCCCAGCACTGGAGCCCTGAGAAATGTGCTGCTTATGGTAAAACCTGGCAACACCTTTGATTCATTCTCCACTGCAACACTGTGATCTTCAAAGAGTCCTCCCCCTTAGTGCTCTGTCTTTCACTTGGTTCCTGTCTAAGGATTTAAAACTAAAATATTCCATGGAAATGTTTTATTCATTTCAGTCCAGAAAATGTTGAGATTTATTTTTTTTTATCCTTAATTAATCTAAATCTTTACATGTCTTAATATAATGAAAAACTAAAAATAACAACCTAAACACTCTCACCCTGCTCCAGGCACTTTTAAATTTTTTTTTAAGGGGGTTAATTTTAGACTTGGCATCTTTGCCCCATGAACTTCCCACATGTGGTTAAAGCTACAAGCCAGGTCCTGCCACCAGCCATATTTACCAGAAACAGCAGCAGAAATTTCCAGCAGAACAGTAAAGGGGCTGCAGTTCCTGTTGTTCTGCCAGTATATTTAATCTAAAAATATTATTCATCTTGCCAACCACTTTAATGCAATTGGGGAATGGCAGAGCTGGGAAGAAAAGCTCTTTGTTAAAAAAATTCAGCTCAGAAGTCACTCTATTTTCTCCTATATTGTCTGCTCTTCTTTTTTTTCCCTTTCTTTCTGCATGGCCTCCTTTGCTGTTTACCCGATCTGCTTGTCAGGCTACTCCCAGTTGTATTAATTATCATTCAATAAAACACTAATCATTTAAGAGGACTGTGCCTTACTTTTAAACATGACTTTTTAAAACTCAGCACAAGGAGAGATGTAAAAAGTTATCCAAAGGAAGAGACAAAATCCTTCCTGATTTAACTACCTGGATTTCCATCATGGGAGTAACCTGGAAACAGTTACAGGGATCATGGCACAAAGGCTGGGCTTTGCTGAGCCAACCACAGCCCTAATCTTTGGCTTTTCCTTGTTTTGTTGACTCTGCCATTTCTTTTCTTTGTAGTTGTGTGCTGCTGAAGCAGAAGCTGGAAGATGATCAGAGAGGAGAGCAGAGAGACTGAGGTCAAGTGTCCTTGAAGTATGATTGTGACTAATGCATTAATGAGCTTATTTGGGGAAAATCCAAAACCAGCGTGTTCTGCACCTGAGCACGAAGGGCACCTGCCCAGGGGAGGGAATGAGTCTGGTGGAGGGTCTGGAGTATGAATCTGATGAGGGGAGCCTGAGGCAGCTTGGGGAGCTCAGCCTGGAAGAAAGGAGGCTCAGGGGTGCCTCATTCCTCTATGAACCTACCTGAAAGGAGATGGAACCAGGTGGGGTCAGCCTCCTCTGCCAAGTATCAAGTGACAGAACAGGAGGAAATGGCCTCAACTTGCACTAGGGGAGCTTTGGTTTGGTTTCTTCACTGAAAAGGCTGTCCAGCCTTGCCACAGGCTGCCCAGGGCAGTGGTGGAGTCACCATCCCTGGAGGGATTTAAAAGATGTAATGTGGCACTTGGGGACATGGATTAGTGGTGGCCTTGGCTGTGCTGGGAGAATGGTTGGACTCAATGATCTCAGAGGGCTTTTCCAACCTAAACAAATCAATGACTCTACGATCACAGCAGAGCAGAGCACTGCCAGCACTCAAACCAGCCCACTCCTTGCAGCAGAGAACAAATACAACCCCAATGCTCGTGGAGATTTTTTAATTAAAAAAAAAAAAAAAAGTTTAACTTCACTTTGATGACCCTATAGCCTCTTTTATTCTGCAGAAGTCACCTTTCCTGGGAGGGGCTGTGCACCAGGCTGGCCCCAGCCCATGGGGTGACTCAGGCACTGTCTCTGCTGTGACCTTGCTGCGAGGGGAGGGTGACAGTGAGCTGGGATGAGCTGGAGCAGTGCACCTGCACAGGTGCAGCCTCCCAACCTCCCTGCAGTTGGCTGCAAGGGGAAGGACTTTGGAGCATGGTCATGTGGGTGCTTTTGGCTTTCAGGTCAGCTCACTGTGCTCAATTCTGAGCTACCTGACCTCATTTCAGCCTTCCTGCACCTGAAGGGAGCCTACAAGAAAGATGGAGAAAAACTTTTTACAAGGACATGGAGCGACAGGACAAGGCTTCAGACTGAAAGGGAGTAGTTTTAGATTATATATTAGGAGGAAATCCTTCCCTGTGAGGGTGCTGAGGCCCTGGCACAGGTGCCCAGAGAAGCTGTGGCTGCTCCATCCCTGGAAGTGTCCAAGGCCAGGCTGGATGGGGCTTGGAGCAACCTGGGACAGTGGGAGGTGTCCCTGCCCATGGCAGGGGGTGGAAGGAGAAGATCTTTAATGTCCCTTCCAACCCAAACCATTCTGTGATTCTCTGACTCTCTGATTCCTTCTAGGTGAGGGATGAATGGTGCAGCTCTGTGGTACATCAGCAGTAGAAATTATCGGAACTTACTGCCTTTTATTTGCCAATCTCTTCCCCCTGTAAATCCAATGGTCTAAAAGTGGCAAGATAAGAACTAGATCTAGTCCAGCCTGATACCATCATTACATCCTGAACATGGGGTAGCACAGGGGAGACTTTCAAGAAGATTTCTGAAGAAGGAAACCACAGAATACTGAGGTATGTTGGTAGGGAAGCTGCTGCAGGTGTATGAGCAGGCTGAGGATGTGCAGGCTGGAATGGGTAGGGGAGACACGGCTGGGGTGGGCAGGGCTGAGGGCAGGCACTGGGAGAAGAAGGAAGGGTTGGTCTCTGCCTCACGGGTGAGTCAGGGCAATGCCCCAGCCTTTTATCCTGTGGAGGAACAATATTGGGTCAGATTGTGCATTAGCTGCTCATAAACCAAAGCAAATAAAACCAAAATTCCCAAGAAAAAAATCTTTCTACTGTGCTCTTGTCCATCTCCCAGAGCTGGGTGAGCTTGTGAAAACCTGAGCTGTGATAAGGGAGGTCTTATCTTCAACCTATCTTGGACCTTCACTCCTGCAGTTGTGACATCTTACTCCATGGAGTCAATTTTTGAGCTTTTTCACTCTGCAAGAACAGTGTAAAGCAGGAGACCTATACATTGTAGCTATTCAAAACTGGGTGTAAATTGTTGAATATGAAGGGGAAAAAAAAGTGACTATACCAGTATTACAAATGATGGAGTATTCTCCTCCCAGCTTTTGAAAGCATCCATTTGGATTTGGGGAAATGAGGAGTGTGTGTATGTATGTGTGTGTGTGAGATGGTGCTGGGGTCAGGGGAGCACTGGAAAGAGATGAATTCCCTGACCCTCTTCTGTGGAATCTTAATAACGTGTTAAGTTATTGTGCAGCAGAGGAATGCAATTAGCACAGCAGCCAAATCCTCCTCCAGCAGGTCATTACTGCATTAGTAAATGGAGGCTGTTAAGGCACACAGCATCCCTAAACATACCAGAGGGGCTGCTGGCCCAACAGGACCCAGGATTGATGAGAAAACTCCCACTGCTCTCTCCCCTTCTCCATCCACTTTTCATTATTGCTTTTCTGATCAAGCATGCGGCCACATCCTTCCCCATCCTCCCCCACACCCTCTTCCTGAGACACATTCCCAGGAGGCCTCTGTGGAAAATCAAATCACAACCCACCAAGAGGTGTCTGTGACATATGCAAAAGCAGCCTCCAGCTGTGAAGAACTTTGCAGGGCCCTCGGGAAACTTGCCCAGCCCCAGGGAGTGAGCAGAGCTGTGCTCCCTGGAGAGGGGCAGGAGCAGAGCAAGGCTGCTGAGCATCAGTTTCACCAAGGAGAGAGGTGATCCCATCCCAGCCCTGGGGATTGGGCAGAGCTGTGCTCCCTGGAGAGGGGCAGGAGCAGAGCAAGGCTGCTGAGCATCAGTTCCATGCAAGGAGAGAGGTGATCCCATCCCAGCCCTGGGTGCTGACCCATTCCCTGCTTTGTCCCCTGTGTTTTCAGGAAATCTCTATCACACCTGGAGGTGCAGGTTGCCAAGGAAGAGGTTTCTCTGCTGAAATCTCTGGACATGAATTAACCCTGTAGTTTCCTAGGTCCGACCAGCTCCTAACTTTTCATTACTCCTGCAGTCCCCTGAGTTAGCCTAAGCAGTTCCAGAGAAGCTTGGGGTACCCTGAGGGTTGTACAACAAATTACATTTGTTTTTACATGTTTAAACTAATTCTGAATATTTTGGAAGGGTTCTGGTTAGAATAAAGGCAAATTGGCACCTTTTTACCGTGATAAAATGTAACAGCCTGAGGTTAATGAGAAGGGTAATGAGGGAACCAGTGCCTTGCTCATGGTCCAGACCTCCACCCCAGCCAGGTCAGGACATTGTCAGCAATCCTGGGGCCCCTGAAACACTCTACCAAGTGGGGTCTGCATACAATGACTGAAATTTTATTCTCTCCAAAATGCTGAAGATTAGAGTAATTCCAGCAAACATCAGGATGACATGCCACTGGAGCCAAACGTGAGCTCTTCAAGGGCATAGGGTAGGTGAAAGCCACAGCTAATATTTCCTTATTTCACTGGGAAGCTAAGGGCTGACTCCGACAGAGATCTGCCTGCTTTGATAAGACAAAACCCAATGCAATGGCTTCTCGTAAGGCAAATTAAACCACAAGGATAGAGTAAATTAACTGGCATTCTTGACCTTTGTCTTCAAACACACACAGGTATCCCCAGTAACCACTGCCCATCCGAGACCATTGCAAAGCAAGTGCTCCAGGTTTGTTATTGTGTGTGTCCAACAAACAGGAATGTCTGCAGCAGCCAAGTGGTTGTGTTCCACAAACTCAGGAATCTGAGAATTGGAGACCATAGTACATGCTTATAAATAAATAAATAGAACTATAGCTTTAAACATATAAAATAATGATTTTTTTTTTAAACCCGAGTGCTGTTTCCAGCTCTTCAGCATTAGAGATCATGTTTATATTGCTATGCAAATTATTCCTCATAGTGCATTTACAAATTTTATGTTCCTTATTAATAGCTTTATGAGTTTTTCCCCTTCCTGTTTGGTGCTATCTATAGTGCTTGGGTAATACATAATTAACGTTAACTGCTTGTGCTCTAGCCCCCGTGCCAGTTTACATTAGGATATTTTTTCATGTTTTTGTCTCTGGCTGTTGGAAATTGGTGTTCAGTGGAAATGAAATAGCCACATTACTTTGTGCTGCTCTTTGCAGGCCTTTCATCTGTCTGACTGATGTGATGCTCATGGATTAAATCACAAATTTCACTCCTTTTTCAGACTCGGGTTCACAAATATGTTTAAACCTTGGCAAGCCCGGTACTTTCCCTTTGGGCCAGATTTTTTCTACAGTCCATTGATAATACAGCCAGGCTGGTTAGAAGTGTAATTCTTCAGTGATGTTTTCACACCACAACAGCCCAAAGTAAATGCAGGTATACCATCAGAAACTCCCCATGAGTGCCTTTCCTAACAAAATCTGTTTCTTCAGGGAAACTGTCATAAACCAGAGTAGCAAAAATCATAATAGAAGTTATGCCTACATGTCTGAACAAACAATTTCCTTTAAAATAGACTTAAGGTTCCAGGTAGAATGGATTATCTTGCAGCACTCATGGTACAGATTAACTGACAGCCTCAGATGAAGCTGCTGGAGCGATGGGGCAGGGATGCATTGTGGCTGCAGGGATGGTGATGGAGGGAAGTTCCAGGTGAGGACAGAAATGCTTTGATGGAGCCATCTGTGCCAGCCAACCTTTTCCCTGCCTGTCGGGCCAAGCTCTGCCTCGTTGCACAATTTGGGATTGCAGCCTCTATTTGCTGAGTGCATCTCCCAGGGGGGGAAACACTCAGAGCTCCAGAGCAGAGGGAAGGGCTGCTGCTTAGTGAAAAATGTCAGCATGAGTGGAACAGGGAGAAACAAAACTCAGCCCTGAAATGGAGCTTCCCCATCCTCACCCTTAAACCCTGAGGAATTGCAGGTCTCCCCTCTCTGTTGAAGCAAGGTGGTCACAGAAGCATTAAACTCTGGAACTGAGTACTGAGACCTTTCCAAGGCAGCAGCTTCTCTCCCCTGCCAAACCACCAAAGTTATTAATAAAACTTTGGGCTGCTCATGCCTTGGTGTCCCAAGTGCCACAGGCCAGGGACAGGTTGCCAGACCGAGATGGCACCAGCGTCCCTTTGTGCCAAACCAGTCACCAAACAGGAGCAGCTGGGGATGGAGCAACTGTGTGGTAATGGGAGATTTGAATGCAGCAGCTTCAAATCAGTCCAGCCTGCTGCTCATTGGTGAGAACTGAGATGAAATAACACCCGTTTTGGATACTTAATGCATCAGGACAAAGTTCTGTAGGCCTGAGGGAAGAGAGGTTTTATCCAGAATGTGTCCAGGTGCCCTTTCTGCAAACTGAAGGGCTCTGCACAGTGCTTTGAAATGTGAATTCATGAGCAGAGACCTCTGCCTCACATGCCACGGCAAGGCTCAGAGTAGGAAGAAGTAGCATAAGCTAACATCACATTTGTAAAATAGGATATTGAGTTTGATTATATTGCATCTCAAAGGATTTTGAAAGCTCTAATATCTGTTGTTCATCCCAGAGATATGCTTTTGTTTTTGTGCAATAATAGCAGCCCTGTGCCATTTTTGTGCCCTGGCAAGAATTGCAAACATACTCTATGGGTTCTCTTGGACTAGGAAAATGGGGTTTTGGGGATCTTGCAATTATATGCACCTGGAAAACAACAGCAAAAGCAGGTTCACCCTCCTCTGAACCTTAAACCAGAAAAAAACAAAATCATGAAAGCATTCTCAAATGCTATCCAGAGGGGTAAAATCCTTTTTTTTTTTGAACAACCAAATCTTAAGAAACCAACTGGATTCGAGGATGTTTTACTTTAGACTACCAGCTCTCTCTGTTCGAATCTCTGGACTTTGCAGGTATAAGCTCTACTCTGGGAGCTTAAAAGGAGACCCTTTCCCTTTGGTGAAGCCATCCCAGCCTCCTTCTCCATGGGAATAAGTCGAAGCCCCACAGTCATTTGTGCCTTCTCCCCTTGTCTCTCTCTCTTACCATCCACGTCACGTTTGCTCAATTTACTACCCAACAAGTATTTCCACTTCTTACCCTGAAGGTTCAAGTGAGCTCATGAAAAATCTGTCTGTCTCCACGCATCACCACCAAGAGTGCCCATCAGGGCCAAGTCAGGCTGCTCTCCTCTGCTGAGCCATAGGTGATGGTGTGCAAAGGAGACAGGGGTTA
The DNA here is from genome assembly GCA_036630365.1 of Acanthiza pusilla. Classification (NCBI taxonomy): domain Eukaryota; kingdom Metazoa; phylum Chordata; class Aves; order Passeriformes; family Acanthizidae; genus Acanthiza; species Acanthiza pusilla. The sequence goes on along the minus strand of JAXCHO010000050.1, from coordinate 6,767,899 downwards.
ATCCACAGGGCTGAGAGAGTACCTCAGCGTGTTTTAACTAGCACAGAGCCCCGATTGCTGGGAAGGCAGTGAGTCACAGGCCCCTGTGTGTTTGTGTAGGTGTGTGAGAGAACCAGAGGCACACACGGCCCCGCGCGCTGCCGTACTCAGGGGCAGATTTACCGGGCTGCGAGTGGATGCATCTCCCCCTGAAATCAAGGAAAAATCATTCTGTGCTCCTGCTCAAGTGTGCTGCTGCTGAACGCTGCCCTGCCTTGTGCTGAGGATGCTTCTGGGCTGTGTCAGGATGCATCATGGCAAAGCTGTGTGGAGAATGGGATGTTTCTGTTTTTCAAAGGATTCTGGTTTATGTGTGTAACATCTGATTCTATCACTTACAGCTGATCTCTGCCTTCTGGCCTCCCTGTGAGAACTCAAATTCTTCCCCAAACCCCTGAAATCTAGATTGGCAAAACTCCAATTTCATGACTATTTTTGCTGTTGTTTCTTGGCGGAATGAAATTGAGACCTTTTCAACATATCTCTGGAAAAACAGACACCCACTCTGATCAGTCACTAACCCAGGAGATGCAGAAGTTGCATCTGCTGGGTTATAGGTGCCTTTAAAGAATTCCTCCTCTTTGCCTCCCGTAGTACAACTAGCACAGGAGGAGCTTCTGGGAGCAGAATTGTGTTTGATGACACCACCACACACGCCACTGCTGCTCATGTCATAGATTGGTGTCATCCAAACTTGTTCCCCTTGCTTTTTGCCCTGCCCATCAGGAGACACAATGCTACCCTGAGCCGGACTATTAAGGGATTTACATGCCAGCTCAGTCATTTTAGGAAAGAACCTGATTCCTTTGGTGCACCCACTGAATTTTTAATCTTGATGCCGGTGGACAAAGCAAGGCACGAAGGATGGCTCTTACTTATGAACGTAAATGAAATGCAAATCTCTCATCAAATGTGGTTCTGTGCTCCCCTGTCTTCCCAGCTGTGGTGTTCAAACACTTCACAACTGTTCCTCGGTTCCAGCACACCTCTAAGTCAAGGCAGCTCCTCCTGTCATTTCAGAGCTAGGAAATTGGGGTACAGAGATACTGTGTCATTTCAGGGTCACCCAAGAATACTCTGTCAGAACAGCAAACCAAACCTTGGCTTCCTCAGCTCCTACACCATTGTCCTTCCCCTTGGAAATGCACATAAATACACATTTTTGAAAACGAGACCCTGACAAATCCCACAAGGACCTCCTTTCCCAGCATGGATAAGCCATTGGACAGGCACGGCCCTGCCACGTAGACCACGCAGGGAGCCAGAGCGGCACATTAGGCACAGCCTGTCTCTGGGCTGACAATTAGCTGGGTGGCACCCGTGGGTGCTGGAAGAGGCTGAGCCCGTGGGTGGGGTGTTCCTAGAACGTGCTGCCTGAGCTGGGGAGAGCAGCCATGCCCCGCGGCGCAGGTGCTTCTCGGAGGTGTCAGAGACGGGCGAGCAGCCTGCTCCTCCCAGAACGTGTCTGGGGCTGTCTGCTCCTGGAGCAGGGATAGAAAAGGGCAGCTGCATTAAGTGGCTGGTTTTTATCAGGGCACGTTGTGTTAATCAGAGCTTCTGGGGTTAAAAAAGGCAAATTTGCTGAGTGGAAAGGGGGTTTGCTTTGCATGAAAACCTCCATATCACAGCCCCCTCAGCTTGAGGATATGCCTTGCATTTACCTGCAGATTGGGCTTAACCCTGGCTCCCAGAGATACAATTAATTAACTGCAAAAGAGCTTCATCTTTCCTGGAAAAAGAAAATCCTCCCCTTCAATTTTCCAGCCCTACCACTGAGATCCTAATGTCACTTTGGCCTCAAAGCTTTGAAAGAAAAGAATAAAACATCTCATGTTGTTCTTATTTTTATTTGCAATAATACACCTCTTGATTTTCTGACTCATGCCAGTTGAATTTATGGGGCAAAAGGTGATGGGGTCCTTTCACTTCACAGTGGGGCAGAAAAATTGCTTGATGGGGCTTGAAAAGCAATTGCACCATCAAGTGTGTGAGACTTCCTTTGAGTACTGCTGAGGGGCATTAGAGAGGAAGAGAGTTTTTCTTCTCTGTGCTTATTTTGGTTTGTGAGCCTCTCTTATCACCATGCATCAGACCTGTGCTTATTGAATTTCCACCAGTCACTGAGATCTATGGCATGATTAACAGGAGATACACACAGGGGGTGGAGAGGGTGCCTTAGGAGAGGGGAGGTGCTCGTGGCGAGGCTGTAATGATTTTCTTGTCCTTTGCATGGGAGGAACGCACACATCGAGTGTTTGTACAGCATCCAACCCTGTGAAGCCCTGATGTGGTAAGAGCCTCCTGAGTAATATATTCAGAGTGATAAAAGTGGCTGCTATCTGCTAACGAGAGCGGTGGGAATGAAAAATGAATCCTTGGTTTCATCATTTTCCAGGAATGCAGCTCCTTCTGGCTTCCCAGAGCTTCATCCACCATCCAGCTGCCGTGTGGGCTGCGACTGAGCGTGCAGTTGGGAGAAAAGGGCAGGAACACAGTCCTTCAACACACTGAGAATGCCAAAGTAGTCTGCTTGGGTATGTGATATGGATGTCCTCAGACATACTGACCTCACGGTGAAACTTTCTGAAAAAGCTACCAATAGGATTTTCTGTGAATGTAATCATAGGGCAGGGAAATCAGAACTTTCAAAGATCTGCAGAGACCAACAACTATTATTTAATAAAACTCAGTCAAACCTTTGACTGCAGGCAGGGTCTTGCACCAGAGCTGGGAAAATATGTCTTACTAACTCTCTGTCATGATAGCAGTTCTTTGGGATTCTTCTTCTGGCTCATATCTCAGTTCCCTTTGGATCCTTTTTTTTTTTTTTTTTTTTTTTTTTTTTTTTTTTTTTTTGGTGGCAAAATATGGCCTTGAAATTGCCAAGATCTGGGACTACAAAATTTTATAAAAAATGATTTTTTAGAAGATTTCTCTTTTACAGGGGAGAACAAAGAGTCAATCTATAAAAGCTACATTGCCTCTAAAATTGAAAGGAGAACCAAAGCTCTGGCATAAAACAAAAAGATCCACCTTAAAAAAAAAAAAAAAGAAAAAAAAGTAATGAAGAGATTGAGTGCATCAACAATCAGCTGATGCCACCCAAGCGCACAGTGATGTACTTAGGCACCAGTAAAGAATCAGTCATTATGTGTCAGAACATTACGTAATAATTTTCATGTTCTAAAAAAAAATCTCTGCAGTCTTGTAGTGTGCAGGAATTAATTACAACACCCTTTGTGTTTGAAAAACTAGGTGACAGAGCAACTTTCTGGTCTGTTTTAAATTTAAACCAAAGAGGAGGAAACTGGAGAGATGATGAATGATCCTGTTATCAAATTGTGTGTATGCAGGTGTTCTGATTATATTTTCTCCTGTAAGCAGTTCCCACTGATCATGATCAAGAGGAAGGTACTGGGCCACAAATTTTCCAAAAAAGAAGCTCAAAAAGTGTGGTGTATTTCCCCCGGAGAAGATTGGTCTTTGATTTTGGCTCCTTCTTCTGATTTCTTGGAAATTAAGGTCCATCAAAACAGAGTTGCTTTGCTTCAATGCAGTGAAACAGTCTGAGCAATGCTGAACGGAAAGGGAGAGGTGCACCAAAACTCATAAACAAGACCATGGAAACTATGAAAGAATTGGTGTTTTCTGACAAATGAGTTGGTCAGCAAGCACGGGCTTCATTGCCAAGTGCTTTATCAAAGTGAAGTTTCTTTTATGTTGTTTAGACATGAAAGCTTACAGACACCTATCACTTAGGTTTGGACACCAATGGGCTTTTGTTTCCTTTTTTTTTTTTTTTTTTTTAATTTAAACTGAAGTTGGTTCGTAAATCTAAAAAAACCCCTGGAAAATAAGAAGAAACCAAGTCCCACAGAATTTTGTGGACAAGAAGGACTAACTAGCTTGAAAATTCTTGGTGCATTTGGATTTCTTTATCTCTTCTGAGCACGGAAGGATCAGTTTTGTATTTAAATAACTCAAAAGTAACACAAATCCAGAAATCTTGTAATAAGGAGATGCAAAGTCACTGTGTCACAGAACAGCCATTATTTCTTGTATCAAGAGGCTCCTTTAATTTAGAGAGCCAGTGGCAGACAGGTTTGTCACTGCCTTTTCACCAATGAGCTGTGCCTCACCTCTAGTGTGGCACTATTATTTCCCACATGCTGTTGCACTTTCTCAGCTCAATGAACCACTACATAATAATCACATTTAGGCATTAGACAATATTTTTCTTCCCATGTGAATACCTAGGAAAGCTAAAACAGAGTTTGAGGCTAACATTTTCCAAGCAGACTTCTCATTCTGGAAACGTCAGGTTTCTAACTTGAGGGAACCTTGGACTGATTTTCTGAAGACGTGAGCACCTACAGCCCTGTGCTGACCACATTTTCCAGCCATTAATTGTCAGATGTGTTTTCTCAATTTGGAAAGCTCTTGGCTTGATTTTTAGAAACTGCTGAATCCCCGAACTCAGTGAAAATCGGGCTCTGCTCAAGCCTCTGAACTCCTTTCCCCATCGGTTGTTTTTGAAAGTCTTGGCAATGGACTTCAACTCAAGTTGTTGAAATCTCCAACAGAAACAACATGACTTCAGATGTCTGATGAGAGACTGCATTTGTCTGGAGTTGGTCTATGATCCATTACATTTGCTATTTTCAGTACTTGCATCCATGATATTTCAATACTAATTTTTTTTTTTTAAATTAAAGGTAGATTTCCCAGTACCCAACTGACCAATATTTCCCAACTCCTGCTTTATCTTTGTTCTTGGTGAAATGTCCACCAGGCCTAAAAGCAGCTCTAAACCTGGACTTTTCTCTACTCTTTTGGTGTTTTACTGGACAATGTGGGCAACATTTGTCAAGAATACAGAAACTATCTCCCAAATATTTCACAGGAAACCTGAAAATACTTGAATGGGAAGATACAAACATGATCATTGTGATTCTTATAGAAAAGGCAAATAAAATCATTGTGTTTCCCTCAGGGAATGGGGATATCATATGCTTATTTATCGCAAAATTAAAATTATTCTTCCTGAAGATATGGAAGGCATTTGAGAGTAGGAGTTTTTAATGGAAACTTCAATTTTTTTCTTTCATTTTAATGTAGTTCTTAAAGAAAAAGAAACTGCAAAATTTTTTGTTTATCCTTCTTATCAACTCCAGCTCCACATTTTCTACTTTTACTGGACAATGTATGGCACACTCAAAGAGAAGTTCTGCAAACTCCTTCTGAGATATGGAAATCAAAATTCAGTTTGTTTCTTGAGCAATGAGCAAGACTTGAGCAATGAGAACACAGATGCTGATTCTGAGAGTCCCAGCCTCTGACAGCTGGATACCAAAACCTGAAGCTTTACGAGGCCATGGACACTCCATTTCTCTGTAAAAAATTAAACCAAAGCACTTTCATTCAAGAACAATGAGTCGAAGGACACGTGCTGGATTGGTGACATCAGCCACCTCATAGACTTTTTCATAAAATTTGCAAGCTTTGCAACCTAGAATAAAGCATATTTTCTGGGCAGAGCCCAAATCTTTCTTTATGGAAAAGTATATTTTAAATTACTTCCCCCTTCCTCTTATTTCAGATATGCATACGCAGGTATCTGTTTTTACACACACTTCTAGATGACCTTTTGGATTTTGCCTCAATTAAGCTCAGCTTCTCAGACTAGAGGAAACCATTACACCCTTTCCACTTGCCTCAGCACCTGCAGAGCCGACTGATATAATCCAGAGTAAGTGGGCCACTGCAGGAGAATTTGGTGCTCAAGGAGAATGTGTTTCCTGTTCACTGAAGAGGTAAAAATGGAATCACCATTCTGACTCATTCAAGTAGCAAACTCCTCTGAAGATCACATGCCTGCCGAGCCAATGTTATTTTTGGCAGCTCTTCATGGAAAGCTATGGGTTTTGTTTTGCCACATCTGTTCTCTCAAGTATATTTTGCTTTAGATGAGCCTGTTCCACCTTGTGATTTTTTTTTCTTGGGGGGGATGGGTAGGAGAGAAGGGGTTGAGTTTGAATACTGCCTTGCCTTGCAAAAGTACATTTTCATGGGAGAAAAAAGTTCTCCCCTCTGGGCCTTAAACAGTATTTCCAGCTATTGTGTATATTCCCCAACCCTTACACTGTTTCTAAGAGAAATGATTTCTTTTGCAGATGTTGAAAGGAATACACACACAAAAGACTCTGAGGACTTTTATAAAAAACAGGGAGATGGGGCATACAGATGTGCCACAAACAAACGGGGCAGAGAAAGGAGAGAACATTGTGCAGAATATGTGCTGCTTTGAAAGTCAGATAGACAGTGAGGGTGCTGTTTCAAGGATCCAGGGCTTGTGAGGCTGAGTTCAGAGGCCAGGCTGCGTTAAGCCAGCCCATTGTGTCACCCAGCAGGAATCAGAGAGACACAGTTTAGCGAAAGCCACAGGCTAATCTGCAGTGTTTCTTTGAAATATGACTTTTGTTTTTTACCGGCAGTTGGTTTTGATTGTGCTGCAGTTGTCATTACTGGAATGGGGCACATTTTTGTTATTAAAAGGTCATTATTTGGGAGCTGCACATCAGTGCTTTAGTGGTGCATATGTGTGTGCAAGACAAAGCATGCACATGTGAGTGTTTGTGAATGCACCAACTTTTAATAACCATGCCCAGAATTCATTTGATTTTGCAGATTGATGCATTCCTCTGGTTCACTTTGTATATATTTGCTTTTTCCCTTTCCTATTAACTCTCTGATTTGTATTAGGGAGGGATAACCTGGGTGTTTTTACACTCCTTTTCTTTCTTTTCAGAAGTACTAACCCTGTACCCCTTTGCTTGGTGACTCATTCCCTTCTCCTTCACATAAAACACCCTTTCAACAGTTTAGCACTGAAAACATTAGGCCTGGCTCTTGGTCACAAGGTTATTGTTTTCATATCTCTTGGAGCAAGACCCTGGGATAGCTCCACTGACAAATTAGCAGTCGTGTTGAATGAACAATTATGTCAAGGCAATATTAATCTGGGGGCCTAGCTGGAGCAGAGAAGGTGCCTGATTTCATAGAGGAGGAGGTGCTGAGAGGAGAACCTGTGTGATCTCATTAGATAAATGCACAACACATACTGGCGGGATCTCATTAAATCTTTAACAGCTATGCGTGTTTACATCAGCTTTCCTAAACGAATGCCTGGGACTCATAGATAACTGAAGATTTCCTCAGTAAAATGGGTTTTCTTATATTAAAAAAAGCCTCTGAAGTACACACTCTTCTCTTTTTGCCTCAGTGTAGACATCTACACAGGAAGTGGGTTTACCTCCAAAAAAATCTTTTAAACGAATGAATGTGTTATTGCAGACTTCCTACCACCTCGAGGCCAAGGGGCCTCAGGAGTGTTCCCATGACATTCTCCTGCTTTCAGGGTATTTTTTTTGAAGCAACAACTGCTCTGGGACAGGAAAGTTAGTGCTTGCCTTCAATTTTCACAAGCTGGGATCATCCAGGAAAACTGACACCAAAAATATTTTCATAGGTCCCCTCGCAAACCAAAACTGCTGAGTTTCACAGGGCTGCTCTGCTGAGGAGCTCAGCTTCCTGTGTGGGTGTTGGACTTGCTGACTTTCACACCAGGGAAAGCAGCTCGCTCCCAGCCGCTGGATCCCCATCCCAAATGCAGCCAAAACTCTTGGAGGCACCTGAGTGAAGCCCTGCAGGTGGTGGCAGACCCTGTGACACCTGCCACATCTCTGATATCATTGATCATCCCCACCAGCCAGAAGGGACAATTCCTGTGAGGCTGGTGAGGTACTGGAGCAGGTTGCCCAAAAACTCATAGCTGGTCCATCCCTGGAAGTGTCCAAGGCCAGGCTGGATGTGGCTTTGAGCAGCCTGGTTCAGTGGAACCATGGCAGAGCTGGTTTTTAAGGCCTCTACAGACCCAAACTGTTCTATGATTCCATGATTCTCCCAGGTTAGGGCAGCAAACTGAGAATGGAGAGACCCAGAAGGGAGGGGGAAATGAAGGAAGACAAAGACGTCTGCTGTTTCACCAGGAATGTCTTTTACATAGTCGTAAGTCAACTTGTATTAATCCCTGTGCTCTCTGCTGCCAGGGAATTAGCACAGCTCCACGCCGAGTGGTTACGAGGTGCCACATCCACATCCGTCACATAATCCCTCACGTGGAAGGGAAGGCCTTGTGCAATGGATCTGAACCTTTGGGCCACATGCTGGCTTTCCTTACTCGCTTTCTCAACATCTCCTCCTGTCCCGAGGATGCAGAGCTAAGCAAACCCTCACTGAGGGCTCACAGCAAACTGCAGAGATACACAAAGGCCGGAGGTGGAAATCTGGGGGTCAGGTTATTGTGAGCACTGTGACTAAGATAGTCTTGAAGTAAAGGTACCTTCTTATGGTCTCAGTTTTTGGAGTAGCAAGATTATGTTTTGCCAGTGAAATGAGTATGGATTTTTTTCTTCCTGTGTGTTTGTGGGATTTGTTTGTTTGTTTTAGTTTTAATTAATAGTGAAATTTTTTGGGTATAATTTTGCACTCAGAAAAAACCTCCCAGCTTCCAAAGCTGTGTGTCTGAACCTCTGACTCTCCAGCTGTGTCCCTGATGCCCAGCACCATACACTGTTGAGATGTGCATCTGTGCTGTTTGTTCTGAGTCTGGCCATATTTTGGGGTACAAACCATGCCCTTTGAAAGGAAAACCTCAGCAGTGCCCCTGAGAGAGGCAGCATCTCCCTAATGCCCAGGTACTTGTTCTGCTCACCAACCGTGCACCTTGTGATGCCACAGATAGGGATGTGCTATAGACAGGAGCATGCCATTATCCATTTCAATATTTTGGCACTCTGCACTGTTTCAGTTCTACTTTCCTTAACCTCAATATGAGATTAGAGCCAGCCTCACGTCGAGTGTCCCACAGCTAACCTCTAAACTAATTTTTTATTGCCTTGAAGAGAAGGATTGAGAAAAATATTTATAGGCCCTGGAAGAATAGTAAAAGTTTGCAAGCATTTAGGGCTTTTACTCCATAAACCTTTATGTGCCCTTCATGCACCCATTCAGCCCTGGGAAAAAGTAAAAAATGAATAAATAAATAAATATAAAAAACACAGGGAAGTTGTGTTCTGACAGTAAGTCAAAAATCTCATAAATTCCAGATAAAACCAGTACCTACACATTGTAGGAACTCATCTGTAGTTAGCCTATTGTACAAGCCCAAAAGCAGGCAGGCGAATTTGGATGGTTCATGTTTGTCTTCAGACTTCTCACTTATCTTTCTCCATTTAGGTCAAAATGGCCTCAAACATTTTAATACTGTTTTTCTTAAAACTGTGCCCAGATTCTCTTTCATGTTTCCTCTTGGTGTTTTGTATCAATCAAAGTTTTTCTCCTCCTATCTGCTGTCCCTGACTGACTGTATCTCCTCCATTCTCATGTCCTGAACCCCTGACATCTCACTCATTCCCCTTCCATAATGTTCACTTTTCTCTCCCACTAACTATGGCTCTAAAAACCTCTTTTTCCAGGGACTCCTCCATGAGTGTAACTTCCTGGCTCAACCCCTATTTTGGGGGTTCCCTGTCCATCATGGGTGAAAGGAACTCCTAATTTTTTTTGCTTTCACACTGCTAACCCCACCTGGCTGGCAAATAAATACTCAGGGTTGGCATAAGTCTTGGTGCAAATAACGAACAAAAATTTTTCTTCCCCTGTGTCAGCATCACTGCTTTATTTCCCCTTTTCTGCTTTTCAGATTTCTCCATAGCCCAGCTCGTAGGCTTCTTCAGCCCACGGCCCCAGACGCTCACACTGTAATCCCATGACCAGGTCACTGAAGAGTGATCATATAAATAGAAAAGTTTTTATTAGTTATAGCAAAAGTAAAGGTGAAAACCTTTGTAGCTTCCCTGTTAAATAAGGCACTGATTTAATATGAAGAATAATGAGGAACACAAGCAAAAAGAAAAAAAACCCAAGTCCCCAAGGTGGCAAAAATTGTTGTGGGGTTTTGTTTGTAGGTTGAAACTAAACATGGGACAATACTTTGCTGATGTTCATATGAAACACCGTAAAAGTCCACACCAATCTGAGCAAGTAAGACAGAGCACAGAGGAAAGGAAAAATCAATGCCTTGCCTTGGGAAAAATAGAGCTGAGAAGCTGAGAAATGAAATGTCTTGCAGAGCAGATCTCGAGGCAGAGCTGAGAACCTAACCCAGAGGAGTTTGGGTTGATCCTTTGGGTACAATTCATGCAAAACCTAGTTCATCAGGTGGATATGAAATATTCAATACCCTGAGAACCCTCTGCTCTGCAGCACTGGCTCTGGAGACGTTGACCTGTCAATAAATCCTTTGCCCAGGCCTTGCCCATGCCTTGGAAATACACTTGGAGAAGAACAAGCCATTCCCAGCACAGCAGCCTTCAGGACAGGAACACTCATGTTGCCTTCTCCTTAAAATTAGTCCATCTCCACCTCCAAGGAGAGCACAGCACACATTTCCAAGGCCAAGGAGAGAGCAGGCAGGAGAGGCTGGGCAGGGCCACCACAGGTCTCTGTTTTGCAGCTCTTGAGTGCACAATAAATTTCTGTAGTTTCACTGGCCCTGGCTTGTCTGCTCCAGTTACAGTCTCAAATATGATCTGATTCCTGAGGGGATACTTTTTTTCCCAGGCAATTTCTCTATTCAGCTTTATACTCTCGTTTGTCATTTGCAGTAAATATACTGAATTTCAATTTTTATCTCTTTACAAAAGTATGTCCAGAAGGCTGCATTGGCTGCTGCTGCCCCAATGTGAATCCAGCTGGAGCTGGGTGACAATTCCATCTCATCTGGGGAGGGAGCTGGGGTCAGGCTGTGACACAGGACTCGGCTGTGATGAAGGGGTGTCAGAACCTGGAGATTCCTTTCCTGGTCTGCTGGAAGAAGAAGGTCCAAGGGGGTTTTTATACAGCTTAGGCTGTGTGATCTGTATCCTTTTCTGATGCAGAGAAGGAGAAAGGCAAAGCTCAGGAAGGGGCAGAACTGGAATGGAGTCTCCCCTCTCTGCTCTGCTACAATGTGTGGTAAGTGGCTGAGGGGAAGAAATTAGAAAAGTCCTCAAATTTTTAAATTAATTGTGATGAAACAATTCCTGTAAAGCTGAATTAAAGTTAAAAATAATGACTATGGCTAGGACTACTCCAACAGGAAAACAGGAGCCCATTTCTAACGAGAAAGACAAAATATCACAGGGCCCAAGGGAAGGGGAGATCCTTGATCCCAAAGATCAGACTCCTGAGGATATTACAAGGCACCTTAAATGCACAGTTTCCCACTCCAGGGAGACATATACAGACCATCACAAAAGCACAGGTTTGCAGACACATGCAGGAGTTGCCCAGGGAAGCCAAGGCCAGCAGGACTTGGACTCCTCCCCAATGCTCTGTGAGATCATTTTCCACCCAAGTGACACTAAACATTGAAACAGGAGTGAGAGGAGGAGCACCAAGGAAGAGACAGAGTGAAAGAAGGGAGAAACACTGGCAAGCAGCTTGGAAGCAGAAGTGCAAACAGAGATGAGGAAATTCAGGGAAAGTTCTGCCTCTCCTGCTTGCGTCTTCCAGACACAGCGAAGTGATGTCTGAAAAGTGATGAATCAGGGACCACAGGCAAGGACAGGAGCAACAAGGCTCAGTTGTGTGACCTGAGGCACGGATGGGAATGTAGAGCAGAGAGAGGGAGAGCAGAGAAAACTGTCTGATTTCTGTGGGCACTGCCATGCTGTGTGCGCTCTCATAAAACATTTGTCATGGAGGATGCCTTGCTCCTTGGATTTGGGATTCAGAACCCCGACCAGATTTAGACCAGGCATTTTCTTTCTCTCTTTTTCTTTTTTTTCCATCTAATTTGAGTATAAATTCGGTAGAAATGTACCCCATTTATATTAGGCTACAGAGAACAGGTAAAGAACCTGTCATGTATACCCCAGGCCCCTAGAATTTGGGCTTCTCCCTGATTTTAACAGCTTAATTTGAACAGTGGCTAAAATGTAAATGAACCCTTTGCTCATCACAGCAGCATTAACATGTGAGCATGAAGAAGCTCTTATTTGTCTTGGCAAGACCCAGAGCTGGGATAAATGATTCCAGACGAAGATAGAGTTATGTCTCTCAACTTGGAGCTAAATTTGGGGCCAAATACATTCTCCCTTTACTACAGTAAATGTCACTTTCCTGATCCCAGCAGATCAGTTCCAGCATATATTGATGCAATCCACTGCAGCAGCAAAATCACTCCCGCTGTAATATTGCTCCCATAAAGCCTGGATAGAGGCCAGATTGACTGCATCGGACAACAATTACCTCAAATCAAATTCTCTCCTTCTGGACAGGGGTGTAAGTGGGGAGCATCTTCACCTCAGATCAATGGAGCCACGGCAGAGGCACTCAGGGAGGAGGAGGAGAAGGATGAAAAGGCAGGAGATGGGAGAGATCCCCATTTCCATTTTTGCCCAGGGAAGCATGAAACGCTCCTGCTGCTCCCCAGTATCCGTGCTCAAGGAAAAGCATCCACACACCCAACAATTATAAGCCTAAAAAGATAATGAGTGGCCAGGCAGCCTGAATAAAAGTACCTGGGGCTGCCATCCCCACGCACGGCGTGTCTTGCCTGGAGCACAGAGCTCGGCCACGTCCCAGGGGCAGCCAAGTGAAAGGGTCTCACCTGCTACCTGCAATCAATCCTTGCCTCCAGTGTCGGGCTGACCTCACCGGGGTCACCCGGCGAGGCTGAGCCACTGCTCCGTGTTTGTCAGGGGGCATCGGTTCAATGCTTCCTGCAAGGGTCACTGGCAAAGGCTGGCAGTAATTTTCAGCTAGGTATGTGCAGGGGGGATGGAGCCTCAGGCACTGCTGGCTCCAATAAATACTTAAGGAATTTAACAACCCTCAGCAGCCCCTGTGTCGGTGGATGGTGGTGAGGATGTGATGGAGCTCACGCTGGGCTCTGCCATCGAGCATTCCTGCAGCAGGGAGTGGCAGTGCCACGCTGCAATCCCATACACAATTGCTGGGCCTCATCTGTCAGGTTCCTCCCGACCATTGGGATCAGCACCCACTGACACCATTGGTGATCTGGGTGTACAACACTGAGACAACTAATGTCAGTGGGGAAAAAAGAGACCAGTGGGAATGTTCTGGCCAAAACTGTGCCACATCACAATGCAGGCATTGCTCATGCTGGGTCATTTTTTAAATATAGTATAGCCATGTAGCATGCCTAGGCCTACAAGGTAAGTAAGGGCTCCTTTGTATTTTTTTTAAGCCTGGGAATTAGATGATTTTTTTTTTTTTGGTAGCCTTAAAGGGCTAGAGATTTCAACAGAGGTTTCCATTTTGCAGAACGAAGGCACAATAACTACAGGAAGAAAAGGAGATTTTCTGGGCATAGAGCCAAACCAAGACACAGGTCACCTGGCTCCTATAATCTTCTGTGCCATGGACTCCCCATCTGCCTTCTGGCAAGTCATTTATTCTCCCCTCATCCTTTGTGCTGCAGCTGTAAGTGGGGATAATAACAGATCTCTACATCATGGGGCAAATGTGAGGGTGAGCGTGATGGTATCAGCACCACTATTGCATAATGTGTTGGTGGGCTGGAGGGATTACTGTCCCTAAACACTCCCTGGGAGCTGCCCAGCCCTCTGAACCATCATCCCTTGGTTATTTGTACCTTGCAAAGGCGAAGCTGAAACTTTAGGATTATCTGTCACAGGTTTTACACAGGTTTTACTGAGTCATCCTGGATGGAGATTGGGTTGCTGCAGGTTACAATTCTCCACTCAAGGTAAGGAGCTCAGCCCTGCAGGAGATGATGGGATTCAGCAAAATGAAATTATGTGTTTCTCAAGCAGGTAAATAAAAGGAAGAGGTCAAACTGAGCAAAGAAACTTTGTGTACCAGCACCCAAAGCTTCTGATGAGGTTTCTGCCACCTCAGCTCTGCGAGCAGAGATGGCTCTGGGAAGGCATTTGCACTTATTTCAGTTGAAATGGGTCAAAGTGGCAGAAATCTCTGATCTCAGTAGCATGAACAAGTGCAATTTAGACTGAAATGGGCCTGGGAATAAACGAGGAGCAAGTCAGTGAGCAGACTGGACTATTGCTGATGACAACTGCCAGTATGAGCTGGGACCTTCTAGGAAAAATGTGGAAGTTTTCCTAAGAACTTTCACAAAGGTTTCCCAGTTGCTGCCTTTAGACACAGCACTACTTCTGAAGCAGATTTCTCTCTGGAACAAGCCAAATGCAGAGCTCATGAATCCCACCTCTCTTGTGGGCCAAAGCAAAAAGGGAGAATAAAGACCTAAGTTGCACATGGCTAAGTGTGTCCTGAAGATGATATGAGCCAGTGGGACACACAAGCTGATGAGACCAGAAGCAAAGGCAAATTACAAAGAATTTTTGGCTTGTCTATACTAATTTACTAAATGAAGCTAAACCTATTTAAACAATGCTTAAACCATTTTAAGTGTGTTGAGTTGGCACCAAAGTAACTTGATCCGCTTTATATTGATTTAATTACACCACTGCTATTTATAGAATGTGCTGTTCTTTCTTATAGCCTTCCTTAGCTTCACCTTTCAAATGGATCCTTAAAGGAAGAGGTTTCCAAAATATTAGTTTTTAGTGCAAATTTGAAATGCATTTAATTATGGATGCCTTGGGAGTGGGCAGCCAGCATCCCCCCAGGCATCCCACACTATGGAGATTAGATCTTGAATGCTACAAAGAGAATCTTTTCATCTGCTCTTCACAGTGCTGATAGCATCACCTCAAAAATACCCAATCTGAACCCAAAAGGGAAGAAGAAATGAAATTTGCACATGGCTCAGGAGATTCAATAATTCACGATATTTCATTAGACAACATCTCCATTAGGAGTCTGACATTTATATTCACGGTTGAGCAGAGGGATAACTTATGAGTTATCTCTTCTGTCTTTGTGAGTGAAGATTAATGTCATAAATGCTCAGCAATCATGTATCATATATATATACACACTTCCACACACTCAACATGCATTATTTTTATCTTCTATGATCCTCAGGAGGGAAAACACTTGAGACATGAGTTTAGGGGAAAAGCAGTTTCTGAATGTTGTCAGACTGTGACAAAAAGCAGGGGAAAACTGTATCATCAGTTAAACAATCTAAACAATAGGCATTATTGAGCCAGGGAGACGGAGCTGTGTTGGAGTTGTTGCACACTTGCACTGTTTAACAGCCTGTTTATAACCCTGGTGAACCTCTTCTTTAGGCAAAATGGGAAGAACAGGAGGGAGAGGCAATTCCCTGCCATCTTCCAGCTCTCAGAAGGTCTGACCCAATAGCACCCAAAGTCCATTCTTGCATAACACAGAGAAGTGTGACTGTGTTGCCTAAAGAAAGTGATTGCAGCTGCCCACAGCCACGGCTGAATCACAGTGCCCTGGGCTTCACCCCCTGAGTGCCACCTGTGCCAAAAGGACGTGTGGCAAAGGATAGGGAATGCCAGTCTTGTGCCATCTGGGGATTCCTGAAGACAGATTTCTGGCTGCTCCAGATGGAGCAGCTGAGCTCACACAGAGTTTACACAGTCCAGGAGTCACTTCTAGTGAAAATCTGTTATGAGCGTTCTATAAGAAAAGTGCATGATAAACACAATTTATCACACAACTCTCAAATTCACCACTGAGCTCCCACCTGTGAGCCTAAAGATTTATAGACATTGGGGTCTGTGGCAAAAAGATGCTATGTAAGTGCAAATAGTTATGGTTGTTGGAAAGATGCTCTGGGATTATCCAGTCTAGCCACATGCATTCCCGCAAATGCATAAGGAGGTTCAATGATTTGCTGCAAAAAAATCACTGCCTCATATTGTCTAAGATGACTGATGTCTCTTGAATTATCTTCTTGACTGTGGTTTTCATCTTAATTAAATAGGCTGGCTGGACCTTGCCAAGAGGTAGAACAGGCCAGATTTTTATTATTCTGGCTAGGAACATCTATTCCAACACAAGTGGGTCCAGTGCAACCCTCTCATACAACCAAAAAGCAGCTGGCTGCAGGATCTGACTGTATATCCACTAATCCAAGTTCTCTCAAACCCCTTCTCATCTGTTCTCTGTCATCCTCACACCCAGTTTGCATGAGACAGCTAATTTTAGGTAGTTTAGGCAGTTTTTAATTTCATTTGCTGAACTGTACAGGCATTCTTTTGAAGTATTTGAGATGACAAAGACCAGAAAACATACATAGAGATATTCAGATTAAAGCTCTATTTTTGCTTTAATTTGTGTGTTATTTGGGCAAAACAATACAGAAATCCAGAGGTTATGCCAGTAGCTGAGAAAGACCAAGAGTTCAAACCCAGGAAGTTCATCTTCAGCTAGTAAAGGTCTGACCCCAAAATATGCTCTGGGTTGGCCTGACTCAGTGCAGTGTGATGCAGAAAACCCCCAGCTGCGCCTATGGGAAGCAGGATGGACACTTTGCTGCAGTGTTTTGCCCAAGCTCGTTATTTCCACTGCAGATCATTGATGTTGACTCCATCGTGTGTCCCAGAGTTGTGCTTGGCAGAGCTGGCAGGGCAGCATTCCCTGGAACAGAGCTGCTGCACTAGGCTGGCAAACCAGGCCCTTTTAATGCATCAGTTTGATAGAGATGAGGGTCTCTTAAAGAGTTTTAAGGGATGTAAAATTAACCCACAAGCCTAAATATGCCTTTCTGCATATTTAATTTATTATTCTAAAGGGTACACATTTACTCTGCAACCAAACACAGAAATACCACATTTTAACATCCTGCTTTAAAAACAATGCCCTGTTACTGTTCCCTGTTCTCTCTGGAGACATTTCTAAGCCCATTTGCCCACACTGGCTTGTGTGAGTGGGAGATACTACTGTGCAAATCCCTCCTGCAGCAGGGTCCAGAGGCTGTGAGCTCTTCTCCTGCGTGAAATTAATTGAGCTCCAAGGGTCAGCAGGTTACGAGTAGGCTCATTATGACAAATGATTCCTGTCTGAGTAGGAAGACCTTTGGGGTCAGTTCAGGATTCTGCCTAAATTTTGTAATTATGCCTGCCTCAGGCCTTAAACAAACTAAGTGTTCCTTAACATGCAGAGGGAGGAAGCCTGGAGATTAGGGAACAAGCAGAAACAGCCTGGCTTAGTCTAACAGGACAGACTTTTAGCTGAATCTTGTAAATAAAACCCCTGACAAGCTCAAATGAGCTGGAGACAGGCTTAGAGCCTGACAGGAAAAGATCTGGAGTCTCGAGGAACTATTTATCCCTGCGACGATTACAAGAAGTCCAGCTGGGAAAAGCTCATCATAATTCCCACTCTGCCTGCAGTGGACTTGCTTCACTTTGCCAAGCCCCAAAAGGATAATGTGCTGCAAAATATGAACCTTGATGGTACAAGAGAGGAGGGGTGGACACTTCCAAGGCATGGATCATCCCATCCTGAAACAGGTGGGGAAAAACCTCTTTGGACAATGCTTCTCCAGGGAATGTGTTGACTTCCTGATGCTTAGAGCGACGTCTGTGTGACGGGAGATGGAGGCACCCAGGCTGGCACACCCGAAATCCTGGGGAGGTGGAGCCCGAGCTGTCCAACCTTGGGCAGCACTGCTGGGATCCCTGGGCACGCTCAATTGCCCCAGGAGCATTTCGTACAAAAGAGCTCCCTTCCAGTTATCTCACATTGTGGCCCTCTGCAGAAGCTGTCTGTAGGCTATTCCTCAGCCCAGAAGGGGATGGAGCAGGTGCCCTTGTGCTCCTGCCCAGATGGACGTGGGTAGATGGAGAAACAAACAAAATGGGGAAAATACTTTAACTCTCCAAGTAGAGTATGATACCTGATGGCTCATGGCCACGTGAAATATCAATTTATTAGTCTAATTAAATCCTATACACAGGCAGAAAACAGATATTGCTACACTTTGAGGTATCTGAGCAAGATATTTCATAAAGTTCACAGCAAATTCCTAATCTTGTTTAAAATCATACACTTCAAAACTAAAATTGACTTTGAAAGCTGAGCTCAACTATTAAGATTTAAATCTGAATTTCTAGGATGTTTATCCCTCCTATTTTTTCTCATCACTGTAGATTTAAGTTAGATATTTGTATAATTTGAAATTTGGGGTGAAAAATTAATTGACATGCAGGTATCTCCTTCAGTAACTGTTTGAAACTCAGACCAATCATTTACCCCAAATCAGGCTCCCTGTTATAATCTGCTGTAATCCATTCATTAGTCTTTTCATATAGTACATTTCTTCAATTCCTGAAAAACCATAGGACCATAGGATTGCTTGAATCTATTTTAATTATTCATGTAAATTATAGAGAGAGAATAAAAATTATATATTCAGAGAAAATGGTCTGTCTTTCTCATAACAATCTACTTATAAAAGCAGAGTGTTTTTTATTTCATTATTTTTCATTGGTCTTTTATTATGCTTTATTGCACTCTGATCACCATGGACATTTATAATAATCTGCAGACATGGCTGTTTTCAAATAAACCAGTAACTTTGAGTGTGCGTGTGTCTGTGTGAGTTTTTTACAATGATTGCATGATTACATTCTGAACTGAAATAGCAACACAATATAGGGAGGATTTTTAAATTACATTTAATGCAACTTTTATAAACTTGGGTGTTAATGACAGAATAAAAGAAAAAATGTTAATTTTATTTTTAACAATGGAATTATGAGTATATTTCACAAAATTTGATCCTCTAAAAAGTCTTGTATTTGACTTTTTTTAAGCTTCTAGGGTTTTTATTTTTCTATTAAAACATATTTTTGGATACATTTTATATCTTACAATTGGCTTTACAATCTCATTTTGGAATCCGACAGATAAAAAGTCAACTCTTGTACACAGAGCAATGGCAGCTCTTAAATAATAGTGGACAGAGTAACCTAGAGAAATGCTGTGCAAATATGCCTAGGACTTTTTCCTGCAAGTAAAGATGATCTCATGTGGCTTTGGGTTCCTCAAGGAATGCAGCTGATAATGTGTGATGATGCTATTTATAGCGTGCTCCCTGTGCAGATCCTACGATATCCGAAGGAGGCTGGGCCTCCTCTTTGTCTGGGATTCCACAAGACAATTCAGAAACTCAGGCTGGGTACAAAAGTCCAAGAGGAGGTGCTCAGGACAGGATCCAGCTTACTTTCCTCCGAGACAGAGGATGAGGAGATGGGAAACACGAGGCAGGAGGAGGTGAGCACATCCTCCAGCCCAGCCTGGGGGTGATGTTCCATCTCCTCGTCTGAGCAGAGTCTCCCTGTGGTCTTTGCTAATTACCTGTGCCCAGATTTCCCGAGCTGGGAACATGCAATTGCATGTTTATTTGCCCATGTAATTACTGTAATTGTGACCACAGTGGTAATGGTACAGGCAAGCCATCAATGACACATCCAGGCTGGGAGATGGCACCTCCTCCATGGAGCTCCAAAGAGCATTTCCAGCTCCACCTTGCTGGCTGAGCACCTACAGCAGCATCTCCTCAGTCAATGCAGCACCGTGCAGCACCGCTCTATCCTTCTCTGGCAGAGAAACAAACTGTACATCCTAATCAGGCTTTTCCCTTCAGTCCTCCAAAATGGTGTCTTTTGGAGACAGCGACACAGATAGCAATTGGCAAAAACATCCAGTTTGTGATGTGCCAACACTCGGAGCAAGAAAACAAACAAAAATTACCAATGAAGCTGTAAAGGCAGGAAAATCTATTAAGAACCCAAGGGAGAAATTGCTTCCCTGATTACATACAATATGCACGATGTACTCTTAGTGTACCCAGGAATGGTAGCGAAGCTCCCTGGAGGATAGTGTCATCCGCTGGCCTGCAGCCAGATCTGTCACACTGAAAGTGCTCTGCTACTCTGAAAAGTGTCTCAGTAAAAAATAGCATCATTGGGTTTCATGTTTATGGTCTCTTAATGTTCCAGTATCAGATATGTTCAGCTTACAAGTGAAAACAGTGCTGGGACAGAGGTTTAGGTTCTGGTGTAGTTTCCCCCTGCCCTGAGTGTGGAAAGAGCAATGGAAGCATCCCAAAAATCTCACTGTTTTGGGATGGACTTTTGTAGGCCAGATCATATCCTAAGGTTAGGTCCCTCCAGTCCTTAATCTTTTTTTTTTCTCCTTCAGCTTCCCATTTATCAGAAGGATTTGAACAAGCCTTCATGATGGAACTTCAGCACCCAGTGGTGATGCTGGAGAGAGAGGCTGTGTGTCTGCATCAACAGGGTGAGCGAGGCAAAAAGTAGTAAGTACTCCTTTTTAGTAATGAAAATGTAATAGAATAACCTTCTACTGAATTCCACAGGATGATTAAAACACCTCATACGATGGCACACTTAAATTCTAAATATAGGCTATTAGATTAATAATAGCACCCTATTGATCCAGAGCTTTCCCCAAACCTGAAGTCAATACATAGAAATGCTCTCATTGACTTCCTCTGGCTTTGGATCATTTCCTTTTGTCTTAGCTGAAGAGTTTTCCAGAGGGGAGAAAAGAAATGTAGGAAATACCTTGTACCTTGAGGAACAGGGAAGTTGAATCTGATTTGTTCCAGTGTTCCAGTGACAGACTTTGAACAGAGCTGGGCAGAAGTTTTTGTCAGTGTTGATTATTATTAAAAAATGATATTTCAATTAAGAAGGGCTTTTGGAGGAGAAGAAAGAATGAAAGTCCACTACAAAAAACAGGAAAATAATGTGATTTTTTTGGAGCACAGTGACTTTGCTTTTTCACTTCATTTCATTCAAATTTATGTTTCACTTTAGGTGAAACAGTAGAAGACAGAAAGGCCAAAAAACCCCCAAAAAACTCAAGCAAATCAACTCCAGTGTTTCAAACCAGAAAATTTCAGCTAACCCTGAAGTTTCCCTTGTGAAATTCAATTTTGAAATACTACAGCAGAAGTAACCTAAATTTTTAATATTTATTGAGGTAAATATGGAAAAACACGTTTCTAGCAAGTTAATTGATGAGTGTGCAATTTGCTGTTCATCTTGCACATTACTTCAAGATGCATTCTGCTAACTTTGAAAATGTCATGTTTTAAGACACTGATTGGAATATGAACTTCCATTTGCTATGTTTGAAACATCTGTAATGAAAAGTGAGTTCCCATCCATAATGCTGAAAATTGCTCTGGTGAACAAAAGTCAAATAATATTAACAGAATAGAAGGAAGGAGAGCCAATATAGTAGAGAAAAATACAAATAAGGATCTAGAGGAAGATCAGCTAAACCCTTGAAATTAGTATAATAAGAACAATAAGCAGTGATGTCAGCTCACTCTTGTGCTACAATTAAGAGGCTCTTGGGAAAAGCGACAAGAAAAGGAGCAGAGATTAATTGCACAATCCTGAACCCAGAGGGATCGGGGCACCTTTCTCTCTGTGCTCAGTACAGGGGACAAGGGCTTCTGGGCAGTGACAGAAAGGGAGAAACTGCTCCTGTACCTCAGTTCCCCAGGGAAATGCACAAATTGAGGCAAACTGCAATCCCAGCCCCTAGGAGCCTTCTCCTTAGCACCAGTGTCACCTTTAGCAGTCACCTCTGCCTGTCCCACTGAGCACTCCTGCTGCTTGTGGTGTTTTAAGGAGTCAGACAAAGGAAGGGTAGTTAAAAAAATCTCCTGTATTGGCTTTCAGCCACTTGCTATCAGAGAAAAACAAAAGCAGAACTTGATCTTTTGTTGTTGTTTTGGGTTTTTTCCCCCCTCCTTTTGAAAAAGGGATTCCTCATCTTTACTGCTCCTTTATATTCTAACTGCCCCAGCTGGAAACCTTCTAGGCCTTTTTAAAACAGGATTAAAAACACAGTTTTCTGCATTAGCACAGCTCAAAAGGATAACCTCAGCTCTTTTCTCTGCCAGCCAGCTTTTTAATCCTGAATCACATGTCACTTCAAATTATGAATATGATTTTCATGTTCCCCTCGGGCCTAAATTTCACCCAAGTAAATCCTCTCATTCAGCAGCCGGAGAAACGTGTCAAAAGCAGTGATCTTCAAGCACTGAGAGTGCTCTGGGAGAGATCAAACTGTCCCAGACTGAACTCTCCCAGTGCCAGGCATCTTTTCCCCTCCTGCTTATTGTTGTTGACACCCTGCATCCCTCCTTCCTTTCCCCCCCGGTCTGAAAGCCTGGGACGGAAAGAGAGAAAAAACAAGTCCCCTCTTAATTCTAAATATTTCTGGGATTGATCCTCGCTGCACTTGTGGGGGCAGAGGAGAACAAAGGCGTGCACATGAGCTGGTTCTGGGGAATGAGGAATTAAGCCACCCGATAAAGCACTGAGTTCTTTCATCTCCTGGCAGGGCTGTGCTGATAAGATCAGCTGTCAGATGGGAGCTGGCCCTGATTCCCCAGCCAGCCAGCTCCGTGTCATGCTCCGCTGGCTGAAGGAAGCCCTTCCTCACCCAGGACTCTGTGCTGCCCAGATCCACCTCTCCCAAGGGTCCTGAAAGCACGAGCTGGCTCAGAATACCTTTGTTAGGGGAAATGTGTGTTTCCAGCCCTGGTCTGTGAATAAACAAATCACGGTTGTGTCTTGTGCAAATGGCTTAAAACCTGAGGATCAAGCCCCAAATTAGAACTCTGTGTATCTGCATGTTGGATTCTGGAGGTGCTTGACATTAGGTCAAAGGTCTCCTCAAGAAGAGAACACCCTGCATCAGAGGGGAAAGCCTTGTCTCTTCATCTTCTTTAGGGACACTAGAGAGCTCACAGGACAGTGCTGATCTTTCCTTTCCTGCTCTGCCCCCATATAGTTTCTTCCTCTCTGAAAAGAACTATTTTATTGCTTTTGTTCCTTTCCCAAGATGACTGCGGCCATTGCCTTTACTCACGGTAGACACTGCATCAAACCTGTTTAGGTGACAAGGTTTTGCTCTCCCTTCCCTCGTGGGAGCTGTGAAATGCATAGATGCTGTACTAGTGAGGAGCAAAGATCATCCTCATTCAGTCATTTCAGGGCAAGGAGCAGAGATATTTGAGTTTGGTTCCACAGGATCTCTGCAGTTAAAAATAATCCCTTTTCTAAGATCTTCACAGCACCAATCAGACACCCAAGTTCAGCTTTCTCCTGCAGAGTGGAGATAGAGTTCTGGTTTGAGGTCACCTGCTCTGAACACACTTTTCCATGGGTTCTCTAGGCTTGGTCAGAAAATGTGTTTTGGAATGGTTTTGGATCTGAATTATTTTTAGGAATTCTTCCTCGTAAGGCAAGAAGGTAAAGACATCATGGAAACTGGAGAGTCCCCAAAACCCCTGTGCAAGTCTCCACAGCCACATTCCCACTTGAAAATCAGTCAGAGAAATGTTTTCTTCCAGCAGAAGAGCAAACAGAAATGTGGAGAGGGACTCAGAGGGTTTATCACTCCCTTACCTTCCCACGGTGAAGAAGCCACAGGAGTTATTACAGAAACCTCACCTTTCAAAACATTCCCATGGCTGTGAACATGCTACTGAACAAATCTGTATCCTGGGAGGATTTCTCACTCACTGGAAGATCAACTCTGATCCAGCCATTGCCTGTTGCTTTTTCAAGTTTCAGCAGCAAACAGAAACATAGTGGTTTGCCAAGAGAGGTGGGCAGGGAAGAGTTTTTCCTATCCACAAGCACTTCTCAGTTTAGAATTTTCCCATCCTAATAAACGGTGGAAAGTAGAAATCTGAAACTTAAAAGTATTCAGAACATATCAAGGAAATAATTAGTCTGAACTTTCCTTTTATATATATATATAGATATACATTTGTGTGTAGATTTAAAATATTTTTATTTTCAGAATGTTTACTTACTAAATATAAATCACAGTAAAACTGAGAGCAAAATATTCCTCTTTATTCCACTTCCTCTTCCACAGTAAAACATTCAGAATGTGACTTTCATCAACTTTAATTTTTCAATTTCAAATAATTACCAGGAAACCCCAACCAGTATTCAGGGCCGTGTCAATGACTGCCTGGCTGCAGCCTAGAGGTGGCAACAGTTTAGTGACTGCTGAGCCTCATGTACAGAGTTTGTAATCCCTTAAGTAGTGCTTTGAGGCTTCTGGTAGCTAATATATGTCCACTACCCCAGCAAGGAATAAAATGAATATTGTTTCCTTCATCCCTTTATGTTTAGCATTACCAAAGCTTGTAGAACTGAATTTCCGAAATGGTGAATTTTTTTCCCCTTCCACTGCTGGATAATAAATTTGTTTGTCTTTGCTCTTGGCACCAAACTTTGTGAACATTTCTAAAAGAAACAATGAAAATTCACTCATGGTCTGCTAAACCAATACTCCCAGTGTCTCGTTGCCCATTGCCAGTGCACCTTGTGTAACCATGCCCTGCTCTGCCTGAGTGGGGATTCGAGGCCATTCTGCACTGGTGGAAATGTCTAAAGCAGCCGCAGGTTGGTGGAGAATCAAAGCTCTGTCTCCTCCCTGAGATGTCAACCTGAGCATCAGCTCTGAGGAACGCACGGCTGAGGATGAGTCTTCATCCCAAGGCAGGGACGAACAGAGAGGGTCAGAGTGAAGCAGATAAAGCCGCAGGTGGAGCCTCCACACACAGCAGGGATAAGTCACAACATTTCTGTGCAGTGCCTTCCTTCAACACAGAGCACAGCCTGGAGAAGGTGTGATTGCAGATGGTTTGTGTGAGGGGATGGAGATTCCAGCCTGAGAGCCACTTTATAAATCAAAGCTTGGCTATGGGATCTGCCTTTAGCCCTACTTGGTGCTGCAGAAGAGTTTTCTGTGGGTAAAAACACCAAGATTTTCAAGGCCTGACTTATGATTATTCTCTGCTAAAACCTTAAAGCCACAGAAATTATTACAGCTATTTGTATCTCATCTTGGCATTGTTGTTCTCCATTGCAGTAAGTAGGACTATCTTTTCTTAAAATGCTGGATCAAATCCATATTCTATTTATTACTTCTGAGGACTGCTGTTCTGTATTTTATAGCCTGTTGTTTACAAACTGTGTGGGGGTATAAAAAGTGCACAATCTGAAAAAGTGAAGAAATATCCTCACCATCCTTCTTTTTTTTTCTCCCCCCAAAAGTAGTGGCTCCTGCAGGCATCTCCTTTTTGGAACTTAACAACAAGACAGAGCACAAGGGGAAAAATTAAAAATTCCTGTGGGCCAAAATGCCCATTGTCTCCAAAAGGCACATGATGGATCTATGAGAGGATTGAGGATGCCCCTGTTTTACCCCCACATTCTTTTACTGTTCTGCATTCATTCATTCTCCTTGCAATCTGAGTTCAGGGAGAAGGAAAGGACAGTCTGGAGGAGCGGGAGGCAACTCATGAAGAAGTGAAGGAGGCAGCAGGTACCCGTTAGTGTTTCCACAGATTTCAGCCTAACTCAGGCCTGCCTGTCCCCATAGGAAAGCTCTGTGCTTGTACTTCACACATGGCTTGCACCAGCCAATTTCCATCCACATCCCAGCGCAGCTCTGCTGCTGTGCTTTGTCCTTCACCCAAAACGTCCCTGACACCGTGAGGGCTGGTTTCCCAAGTAGCAACAAAATATTTGTCTGAGTTGGAAAGGATGGGTCTCCAGACTTCAAAAGCTTTGAGAAATCAGTTTCCAGTTGGTCAAAGATGCTTTATTTTAACCTGAGGAAGCAAACCCAATCCGCTGATGGGTTCGGGGGTGACCCTGGCTTTGTCCTTCACCCAAAACGTCCCTGACACCGTGAGCTCTGGTTTCCCAAGTAGCAAAAAAATATTTGTCTGAGTTGGAAAGGATGGGTCTCCATACTTCAAAAGCTTTGAGAAACCAGTTTCCAGTTGGTCAGTGATGCTTTATTTTAACCTGAGGAAGCAAACCTAAGCCGCTGCTGGGTTCGGGGGTGACCCTGGCTGCCGGCAGCGTGTGACAAATAGCTGGCCTGGCAGGCTGTGGCAGCCCACTGGAAGGCAAATACAAACCAGCTCGAGGGGAGTGAGCACACAGGAGGGTTTGTGGTACTTTTCCACCTTTCACCTCTCGATGGGGCACAGCTGAACAGTGCAGCATCTGTTGTGCCCCACTGCTGACAGCATTTTGTCCTGTGACTCACAGTGGCCCTGGTGCACACCCTTTAGCACATGGGGTGCACCACAGCTTTCCAGGCCACATCCTCCTCCAAAGAATGAGACAGGAGAGTGTGTGGTGTTCAGAAAACATTCCTCCTGACATGGGTTGGGTTTCCCAGGAGAGGTGAGCAGAGTCCCTTTGCTGTGGTGCACCACACGGTGCAGCCACACCCCGTGCCACCATTCCGGTCACAGCTGTGTCCGCTCATGTTTTCCCCTCTCATGGACTGATGTCGGGAATTCATCCTTCAGTAGAGAGCAAGGGAGAGCATAAAGGAAATTCAACTGCTCCCATAGTTTCTTGGTACTAAAATCAACTTACTGATAGAGAATAGCTCTGACAGCTGAGCTGCTCTGCACCGCTCCCGTCCTGGAAGACACTTCTTCCAATCAAACACTTGCCACCAGCCTGGTGCCACTGGGGAAGGGAGTAGGTGCTGGGAGACTTCAGTTTTACTTCATACATCTCTCTGAGACCTCAGTTATGAGTGTTGTGGGCTCCCAGCACAGAGGGTAGAGGACGACTGTCTCTCACCAGGATGACTGAGGGAACAATTCTCTGGTTCACACTGATTTCCCATCACCAGGATCCCAGCTCAGCTGCTTTGGTGGCACGGCAGGGATTCCTCCTCACCTTGACTGATTCTGATGATGATTCTAATTCTGTGATCTTTTAGGATGCAGTTAAAAATACCTAAGTATCATGGCCAGAATACCCTGCTAGAGTTTGTCCAGAGTTTTGTTTCTGTTATATAAAAGGCACAGCTATGAGTGAACCAGTAAATATTTGAGTCTGAATACAGAGATTGAGATTTTAGAATACATCTAAAAAGAGTTTTGTCCCCAGCTCCCTTCAAAAACCATGCAAAGTAAAAGGAATAACTGTCAAAGATGTCTTTAAAATCTCCACACTGAAAGCTGGTAAATCTGTAAAATAACTCCATTTTCTGTGGAAAACAGCAGGTAAGAAGTCAGGGTTATTCACAGTATAATTTCACTTTGGAGTCAAATTATGCTATGAATACATAATTATATCACATATATACATAATATGTATTATTTTGTAGATGTATAGATGAATTTCTACTGCACTGAAGCACAGAAATCTTCTCTATCCCACCACTGACTTGTATGACAATGTCCCTACAGGTGGACGTGGTTTCTGTCCTGACTTTGGTGAGATCATGGGAATAAATCTGCATTTTGTCTCTCAAGCCCATCTGGTGTCTTTTGCTGAGCTGAAACAACAGAATACTTGTGTTTGGCTATTTTAGAGAAAAGACCAACAGCAACAGAAAGCGGAGTGGTTTTGTTACATTATTTGTGTAATGGCTCAACGCTCAGGGTGGCAGAAGCAGCAGTGTCATGAAGTTAGCCTCAATCAAACAGATGGCTAGGGAATTATGATATCTAAAAACCCGGAGCATCTTCCAGTTCTAGATGCCAGTTAATAATACAGGTGGTGCTGTATGAAGGGAAGAGATTTTTAGAGCTTTGGAGCTCAAGTAGTCCACAGAGTCCAATTCCCAGTTCGATTGCAGTCCCTTCCTCCCTCTCGCCACACAGACATCTGGTGTTATTACAAGCTTGTAAAAGAGCTGTGCTCAGAGAGCTTCCCAGCACTGCATGTGCAACCATATGTGGTAATATAGCATTGCATTAAAAATAAGAAAAGGGCTGCTTATTGAAGATTGGAAGTTGGGTTTTTCAACATCCCTTCCCTGTTCATGTGGTTATTCGTTCTTGTAATTGTTCTTGCCTCCTGAAGCTATTTAATTTGATGTAATGGGTGCATTTATTAAAAGGCCTTGATCACTCTGTTCTTTAGACAGCCATGGCCTTCTGTGTGACTGTACAAACCATCTCATATCCGGCATATTTAAAATAAAAATAAAAAACAAACATTGTTTTTCTCTCTCTGTAGTGCTCTGTAGGGCATTATGCCTGACTGTTATCATGTCAACATGAAGAGCTTCTATCACAATATGGGTCATAGTCAATAAATATGGGAAAGGAAACTGGGGAAGAAAGTGGTTAGAGGGAACAGCAGCACAGTACTTTGCTACAGCAGTGGATCTTCACCTCTGGACACAGTGGGTTTGGGTCTTACTCAGGGGAAACTGAGCCTGGAATTTGGGTCATTCTCTTCAACAGCTATGGCAGTTTAGAAATAATCTCAATTTCAGTGCCCCTGCCCTGAAGAGCATATCAGATTCATCTCAGATGTCCCACAGTGGCAATCCAGATGCTAAATCTTTAAGGCACAGGGTGCTGGCCCTCAGGAGTGGCATTTCAGAGCTTAATGGCCTGTGGAAGCAGCCATGCCTCCTCCTCCTCCTCTTCCTCTCTGGGAAGACAGAAGAGGCAAGTTACAACATGCAGTGCAGAGAGGGGACAAGAAAAAAAAATAAAATAAAATACTTCGTTCATTAAGAAGCCTCCTTTGCTGTGGACAGGATGCATACAACAGGAAGGATGTGGACACTGAATAACTCATCTCAGGATTTCTCTGTCATTAAGGAAATGGAGGTATTGAAGTGTGGGTTTCCTTTGCAGGCTATTCTAGTGAAAAGCAATTCAGCAATAAGACAAAATGTTACTACTTTGCTGCTGCTTAAGGAGAAAACTTTCCCTCTATTCCTTTGCTTGCCCTGCACCTGCTCTCCAGGCTCACAAGCAGCAGGGACATTGAGAGTTACTTGCTTTGTGGGGTGTTCCCTCCTCACAGCCACAGAAATCCTCTGTGCATCCACTTTAGAGGTGCTTGGGCAAGAGCTTGGCACAGCCACTGAACATGGGAGGGAAGATTTCTGGTAGAGCAAACCCAGGCTCCAACCTTCCCAGCAGCTTCCAGGTTTCTCAGAAATGTGGCTGGAGCTGGATTTTGCCACCCCAACGGTGATGGTCCCCAAGCCAAGCTGGTGCCGAGGTGTCCCTGTCGCAGGAAGGACTGAGATGGGACAAGGGAGCAGGGAAAAGCTGGGAGTGCTGCTCCTGCTGGACTTGGGAAAACCTGTGATAACCAAGGGAAAAGCCAAATGATTGGAGTGAAAGCCACCAGGTTTTTGCCTAACTGAAAAGAATCTTTAATTTTTTGGTGAGTTTTCATGAGAACAGCTCTCTCAAAGTCATAAACAGCCTTAGCGCCACTTAAAAGTTCAAAATAAAGTTTTATATAAAATATTTTGTAAGCTTTTGCAGATGGAAATTATCTATATTTATGTGTTTATACAGCTCTTCATCCAGCACTGTCTCAGACCAAGATTCCTAGATATTACTGGAATACAAATAATATCATCCAGGGGATATGCAAACATTTTTGATACTTTTATTTGATATTTTATTTGCAAATAGTAGAATGGAGGAGAACAATCACAAAAAGCAAGGCAGAATCTCTTTCAGATGGAATACATGTAGGCTAAAAAGTGCTCAAAAAAATCTTTAGTGACCTAAGTTTCATTACACATCACCAGGAAAGACCTAACTTTAGGTTTGACCTCCACAGTGTTGTATAAATAGAGAAGGAAACCCGAGAAGCATTAAGATGCAGCCTTCCTCAGGAAAAAAAAAAAGCAGTCCCTTCATTAATGACTCCAATTATAGCTATTCATTGTATCCTCTTTTCCTTAACAAAGTCTCACATTGTCAACTAGTCCTCTTACATGTTCATTGTGTGCCCATTATCAAAATATCATTTTCAGCTTCACTGAACACATGTAGGAAACGTAGTACTGTAAAAAGGAAGAGGAGGAGGGAAAGTAGCACTAGAAAAAGAAAAAGAGAAAGATAATAAGCTTAGACTGTATTTGTGTAATTACCCTCTCCAGAACAATCGTCTGAGAAAAGAGTATGTTTAATTTTTGTTATGTAATAAACCTTAAACTCTCAAGTTGCTACTGATTAGTCTAGGAACTAAACAACTGAAAATGGACACAGGGTGATTGCCTTCCCCATCCCTTTAATTTTAGTAAAAATGGATTTATTGTGAATGGAGGGAGAACTCTATGATAAATTTGGATCTGTTTTTAAGAACTAATAAATTTTATGCATCCAAATGGGAAATGACTTGTGGTTTACACAAAGTAAATACCTTTGCAATTTCAGAAGCATGAAACAAACCTGTTTAGGAACTGTCCAGCCAATTCACCAGTCTTTCTCTTTCCCATTTATGTTCTTTATGGCTTATAATATTATCTGACCCTTGACGTAGAGGTAAT